>CM060426.1:74581624-75914124 GCA_030545235.1 Helianthus tuberosus
TTACCAAAGGATTCCACACGTTTA
The DNA here is from genome assembly GCA_030545235.1 of Helianthus tuberosus. NCBI lineage: Eukaryota > Viridiplantae > Streptophyta > Magnoliopsida > Asterales > Asteraceae > Helianthus > Helianthus tuberosus. The sequence continues at coordinate 74,581,649 of CM060426.1, forward strand.
TGAGGCCTACAAAAGGCCCTCTAAACCTAAAGTGAACAGGCATCCTTTTGGGTACCAACAGGTGATTGGTCAAGACCCCCAACAGTGGTTAGCAAGAAACAGTACTAAAACTGTCCAAACCCCTGACCTAACCACTGTCCATCAATATGCATCCATCCCAGACACTGTTGAGACCCCATCCAAAGCCCTGTTAGCTTTGGAGACCCTAATGAACTAATCATTTTACTTCATGTGCAGGGAGCTTCTGCATGCTTTGATAGTCTTTGGTATGTAGATAGTGGAGGCTCCAGGCACATGACAGGATGTAAAGCCCTCCTCAAAGACTTTAAAATCCATGGAGGGGGTGATATATCCTTTGGAAATAATAGTAAAGGGAAAGTACTGGGGTCTGGTACAGTGCAGTCTGGAAATGTAAAATTTGAAAATGTTAATCTAATAGACAATCTAAAATTCAACCTTCTGAGTGTGTCTCAAATGAGTGACACAGGGTTTGGGTCATTCTTCACAAAAGATTGTTGTATGATTGTTGGACCAGAAATGGTCAAAAAGATTGAAGCAATAATCAAAACTGGTCAAACTAAACTTGTTGCTCAAAGAAGTGGCAATGTTTATGTTGTTGATATGTCTAAAGAATGTCCCAGAGCTGATGCCTGTCTGTTCTCAGCCGCCTCTAACAAAGAGACAGAACTTTGGCACAGAAGGCTGGGGCACACAAATCTTAAGACAATCACTGAAATTTCAAAAAATGGTTTGGTGAGAGGCCTACCACAAAAATTGTTTTCATGTCCTGAACATTGCATTTCCTGTTTAAAAGGAAAACAACATAAAAGTTCTTATAAGTCCATTGAAGAGTCCAAAACAACCCATTGTTTGCAACTGCTACACATGGATTTGTTTGGCCCAGTTCAAGTCATGAGTCTCAAAAAGAAGAGATATTGTCTGGTTATTGTTGATGACTTTTCTAGGTTTACATGGACTTTCTTTTTACACTCAAAAGATGATACTGCAGGCATTTTGCAAGACTTTGTGACACAGGTTGAAAAGCAATTTGACCTTCCAGTGAAAAGCTTCAGGAGTGACAATGGCACAGAATTTAAAAATAAGGGAGTTGGATGGCTTCTGTGTGAAGAAAGGGATTGTAAGGCAGTACAACATCCCTAGAACACCAGAGCAGAATGGGGTAGTGGAAAGGAAGAACAGAACTTTGATTGAGGCTGCCAGAACCATGCTTGCTGATTCAGGTTTGCCATTAACTTTCTGGGCAGTGGCAGTAAACACTGCTTGCTATGTCCAGAACAGAGTTTTAATAAACCCCAGGCACAAAAAGACTGCTTATGAAATTCTGTATAAAATCAAACCACTGATCTCTTACTTCAAAGTGTTTGGCTGCCCATGCTTTATTTTGAACTTAAAAGATTCCATTTCAAAATTTGCAGCCAAAATTGATTGTGGTTATCATCTGGGATACTCAACCACTGCCAAGGCCTACAAAGTGTTTAATACACGGACCAAGGCAGTGGAGGAGACTTTGAATGTAAAGTTCAATGAACTTTCATCAATGAAAATCCCAGCAAATCCTGCAGATCTGTTTGATCTTGAAAAATTTACTTTTGAAAATACTGCTGTCAAGACTAACAGTGCAGGTCCATCAGAGGATTCAACACCAGATTATGGGTATGAAATCATCATCCCTCAAAGATCTGTCAAAATGGGAAGAGCATCAGATGTTCAAAACAGCTGTCAAAGCTCAACCACTGCTACCTGAACAGTTGTTGACCAAAGTAGCCCATCAACCACTGCTTCCACATCCTCAATCACTGCTGACAAAAGTCCCCAAACAGTCGATAAAAGTCAGCATGTGTCCACTTCATTACCTCCCATTCCACCACCTTTTGAAGCCACTGCTGGATCATCAAAGTCCCCGGCAGTGGTTAGCTCAGATGATACACATTTGCAGCCTTCACCAACAAATGCCATCATTCCATACCAAGGAGATTTAATCTTCTTGAGATCTCATCCACCTGATCAAATCATTGGCAACATCAATGAAGGGGTGCTCACAAGAAGCCAAACCCAAAACATTTGTCTTTTTGCTGGTTTTCTATCACTCCATCAGCTAGTCAAGTACCAAGAGGCACTGAAAGACAACAGCTGGGTAGAAGCCTTGCAAGAGGAGCTCCAACAGTTTAAAAGACAACAAGTATGGGAGCTTGTACCACTACCAGAAGAGGTTAGTCCCATTGGCACAAAGTGGGTCTTCAAGAACAAAACTGATGAAAGGGCATTGTTGTCAAGAATAAAGCCAGGCTTGTGGTTCAAGGTTACAAACAGGAAGAGGGGATTGATTATGATGAAACATTCGCCCCTGTTGCAAGATTGGAAGCCATTAGACTGTTCCTGGCCTTTGCTGTCAACCAGAACATGAAGGTGTTTCAAATGGATATCAAAAGTGCTTTCCTCTATGGTACAATTCAAGAAGAGGTGTATGTTTGTCAACCTCTAGGTTTTGAGGATCCATTTTATCCAGATCATGTCTACAGGCTAAACAAAGCCTTGTATGGCTTGAAACAAGCACCAAGGGCCTGGTATGAAACTCTTTCCAACTTCCTACTCTCAAATGGTTTCAAAAGAGGTACCATTGATAAAACACTGTTTCTAAAATGGAGAGGGAAGGATTTAATGATTGTCTAGATTTATGTGGATGACATCATTTTTGGAAGCACATGTAACACAATGTGTGAAGAGTTTAGAGAACTCCTGACAGCTGAGTTTGAAATGAGTGCAATGGGTGAGCTGCAATGCTTTCTTGGTCTCCAAGTTCAGCAAATGCAAAATGGAACTTTCATTCATCAAAGCAAATATGCTAAAGAACTTTTGACTAAATTTGATATGAATGATTGTAAACCATGTAGCACTCCCATGGCAACAAATAAGCTTGTCATGTCTGATGAAAAGGATGAGCTGATTGACCAAACTTTATATAGAAGCATGATTAGGTCTTTATTGTACCTAACTGCATCTAGACCAGACATCATGTTTGCAACATGTGTCTGTGCAAGAAGTCAATCAGCTCCCAGAAAATCTAATCTCATTGCTATAAAAAGGATCTTCAGATACATAAAAGGTGCTCCCACACTTGGTATCTGGTATCCAGCTAATGGGAATATTAAGCTTTCAGGCTTTTCAGACAGTGACTTTGCTGGATGTAACACTACAAGGAAGTCCACATCAGGAGGGTGCCAGTTTCTAGGTAATTGCTTAGTTTCATGGCAAAGCAAAAAGCAAGCAGCTGTTTCCACATCCACAGCTGAAGCTGAATACATTGCTGCTGCAAGCTGTACAGCCCAAAGCCTGTGGCTTCAAAATCAGTTGCTGGATTTTGGTATCACTGCCTTAAAGACTCCACTCATGTTGGATAGCCAGGCAGCAGAAAATATCATCAAAAATCCAGTTTCCCATTCAACCACCAAACACATCGACATCAGACATCACTTTGTGAGGGATTGCTATGAAAAAGGTTTGATTTCTCTGCATCATGTCCCAACTAAAGACCAGCTGGCAGATGTGCTCACAAAAGCACTAGATACAACCACTTTTGAAAGCTTGGTCTCTAGGATTGGCATGCTAAACATGGAATAACAAGCAAAATCTTGTTTTTCTATGAATAAAAGCATTAAAATGTTTTCAGAAAATCAAAAATCCATCCTTAAAAATAGCTAAAAATGAAGTTTTCATTAAAATCCTTAAAAGTCTGCCATAACCACTGTTTGTTCAAAAGTCTGCTCTACTTCAAAGTCTGTCCACTGCTGAAAGCCATCCTCTGCTCTCTCATTTCCTTGATAACCTCTATTGTTCAAAAGCAGTGTCTTATCCACTGATATGCTATCCACTGATAGTGAAAATCATCCACTGCTTCCATTTTACTGTTTAAACCACTGCCTTCATCAGTAACTTTCATAAAAGTACTGTCCTTCATTTCTTCAGAGTTTGGCATGTGGGCAGCACATAGTGGTCAGTACTTTTGTAACCGCTGCCACGTCAGCCTTCACTTTTTCCTCTATAAAACCCCCACTTCACACCAAAAACAAGGTTTTACTGTCGAATTGAATTCTAAAAAATTCTTTTCTCAAAGCAGTTTTTCCTCTCATTCCTTTACAAATTTCTTCGATCTTCATCTCCAAAATGACAAAATCGAAGCCATCTGCAAAACCCACTTCCAAATCATCGTCGAAAGCGACCTCTCAAAGTCACTACCACTGAAATCCCACACAAACCATCTCACAATCTTCTGGGTCTTCTCACAAAACCCGGCACCACAGATGCTTTCGACTCCATCATTGCCAAAATGACTAAATCAAAGTACAAAACTTTGTTAATAGCCGATGCACAAATTTTCTTGACAACCCAAAGGGAGTTTTGGAAGAATGCAACCCTTGAAAAACAAGGAGACACTGTAATAGCCATTAACTCTACTCTAAAGGGAAAACCTGTCAAGATTACACCACAGTCAATTTCAGAGGTCTTTCAACTCGAAGATCAGCAAGGTAAAATTTCTTTCCCTAAAAACGAGTTGAAAATTGACTTCATTGAGAGGGGGTATGCAGACACTATGATGAAGAAAGCTACCTTACAAAAAGGTTTCTTTCCTTCTGCATAAAGATTTTTATTCCATACCCTCCTCATGTGTGTTTCAAACAAAACCACTTCTTTTAATGAAATACCATTAAATATTCAAAATCTGGGATATGTTATTCTTCAAGAAGAAAATTTTAATTATTCTCGGGAAATCTTTAATGATTTGGTTAATAATGTTGAAACAAAATCATTCCTACTGTTTCCAAGGTTTCTAAGCTATTATTTTGAAAAGAAATTCAGTAAGGATGATATTGCTGTAATAAACCAAGGTGATTATATTCAAATAAACAGTTTAACTACTGAAACTTTTTCAAGAATGTTAACACCTTGCAAAACACAAGCAGAGGTGCCTGAGCAGATTTTAGCAGCTACCACTGCTCCTCAGGTATCTGCTGCTGAGCCCACTGCTCAAGGTGATTAAAGTGGCCGCACAACTGCTTTGAAACCCACACCTAAAATCACCAAAAAGCCACAGAAAAAGAAAAGTTCAAAACCCCCCCAACCCAATCAAAAAGGCAACTCTGGAGGATGAGATACCAGAGCAAATGCCTGTGACAACACAAAAGTCACAAGAAACCACTGCTGCTTCTTCCTCACAGCAGTTGGTACAAATATCTCAACCCATAACCAATACTCCTCCTGTTTCTTCACAAAAAGAACAGGTTGTACACATAGGGCCACCACATCATGATGCTCTGAAACCACTTGGTTTCATCATCCACATCTCAATGCCAGGAGCAAATACAGATTTTACACCAAACCTCACATCGATAATTCCCTCACCAACTAAACTGCTGTTGGATGCAATTGATTTGAACCCGGCACTAACCAGTCCTTCTCAATCACCTATCACTGAGAACATACCTCAACAAATGACTGGGTCTGATGTATCAATCTTTGCTAACCCGCCAACACAACCTGAGGAGGTTACACCCCTTGAGTTACATGTAACTCTTGGTGGTAGTCCAAGTGAAGCAGCCACTACAACTGTTGAACCCACTGGTTTACAGTTGGACAGTGGTTACATTAATAAGACTTCCTTGAAGGCAATTCCTTACATAGCACCTCTGCCAACCACCAGTGGATTTATTTATCCTACTGGCAACATCAAAAGGTTGTCAAGTGTTGAAGGAAGAAGACCCCAGTACCAAGAAAAAGGGGCATCAGTGGTTAGTGTTTGGAGTACACTCCCTACCTCAACCACTGATAAAACCACTAATAGTGGGAAATCAGATGATCCCATTAAGTTGGGTGATGATTTAAAATATCAGGATTTAACGGAACGAATTGACAAGTTGGATACATCTGTTGCAGATCTTAAAAAATGATGCAGCAGGTGTTGAAAACACAAAAGATGCAATCCTCTGTTGTTCCGTCTCAAGCACCTGCTCCACCACAAGCTTTTGCTATAAATGAGCTCTGGAATCTTTTCCAACCTTTTCTCTAACATCAAAAAGAACTGGCTGATCAGCAACATGAACTTCATGTCCAAAAGCTGAGAAACATTATGGAGTCTAGGTACAAGAACACTCAAGCAGACATTAAGGCAATCAAGGCCCATTTATTGGAAACCACTGGCACTGCTCCTCCAACAGTACTTTTCATTGATCAACTCCCAGAAGATAATGCCAAAAAGGGGGAGAAAATTCAGGAGTGGAAGAAGAAAGGAATAGATGATCGTCTGTACATTGAACCCGAAAAGGATGCTATGACCAGAAAAATTCCATTGCCAGAGGGTAGTAAAAAGGTTGATGCTACCCAAGAAGCACTTGATGAAGGAGTAGCAAGTGTAAAGAGGGATAGAATGGCAAAGGATATTTCAAGATGGAATGAGGAGAAAAGAGCTTTCATGGAACTGTATGCGCAGGGTTGTTCTGGTTCAAAGGATACTAAAAATCCTAAGACAAAAAGGAAACCTAAGTCCATCCCATCCAGATTTCCAAAGCCTCCAAAACCACCATCCAAAAGCCATCAGCATCAAACCTCCACCCAAACAGCTGTTGTAACTCCTGTTGTATCAACTACTGCTGGTACTTCAGTTGTTTCAACATCTGTCATCACTTCAACACACACCACAACCACTGCCTTACCACCACTGTCATCTCCACCAAAAAAAAACTCACCACCTTATCCTGCCAAAAAGCAGAAGACAACAGATGTTACAACATCTGTTGTAATGACAACAGTGGTTGAGACACCAGTTGTTTCAACAGCTGTTAGTCAAACACAAACCACTGCCACACAATCTACCACCACTGATCCACCCAAAACATCATCTGCCTCTTCTAAAACTAAAAGGAGAAGGATTTACATACCAGATGATGATTCACCATCACCACCACCAACATCTTCAAAATCCCTGTCACTTGTCACTATTCCAAAACCCATACCTCTCTCTTTAGCTCAAATTCTAAAGCCATTACCTCCTGCTGGGGTCTCATTTCCTCTGGAACTTATTGCAGTTAGGGAAGAAATCAAATCCTTTTACTATGAGGATGACCCAGCTAAAAGGAGTTTGCCATCAGTTGAAGGATATCCCAGGCCTCACAATATTGAAGAATATTTGAAACTCAAGGCCAAACAAGCAGAGGATATCGCAATCAAAAATAAACAAGGGAAATCTGATAGGGAATTTCAGCAAAACTATCAGTTTCTACTCACACAGGTCAGAGCTATGGAACAATTTGCCAAAAATGTATGTCAGCAAATCTCAGAAAGGGCAGATGAGTCCTTGAGAAAAGACTACATTGAGAACATCATGACCTACAAGAAATACAGGGGGGAGAAACACATGTACAAAAACTGGACCATTCCTGAGCTTGAAAAAGAGGCAGCAAGGATTCAAGAAATGATCAAAAATAAGGTCAAGCAGACTCCTCCTGAAAAATTCAAACAGATTGAAGCTGATAAGGCATTAGAGTTGAAGAGAATGAAAGAGGAGCTGATAGTAGCTGATTATGGGTCAAAGAACTCGGTGACGAAGTGGGGAGAAGATAGGGTCAGGGCTACCTACAAAAGGTTAGAGGAACTTAGAAAGAAAGATCCAAAAGTTCCACAAAAACCTGACTATTCCAAAGCAGAGGTCTCAAAAAGACCACCAAAGCTGCAAGTCAAAAGAACCACTGCTCCAGCTGGTGCTGTCATCTACAAAAGAAGGAGCCAAAACCAGTCAAGTGCTGAAACAATTCAAGATCTAAAAGCTGGAAATGTTGTTGTAAAAGCAGGCATTAAACTAATGATAAAAGAAGATCTTGAATTGGAACAATCTGCAAGTACTGCTCAGCCAGTCATGAATAGGCCAGCCTCACCAAATACCTCTGCAAATAAACATCTCCCAAGAAACCCACCAGACTCAAAAATACAAAAGTGGGAAACTGACAAACAGACCTACGTATTGACTTTGCTCAGTTCTGGTGGAGAAGTGAAGAAAATATCAAGGGAACAAGCTCTTGGCCTGAGTCTTGAAGATTTGCAGGATCTCCTTGATCTTCCACTTAGCAGGGATGATGAAGATACAGATGCCCTGGACTTTGAACTACAATTTAAAGGTCAGATAAGGGAACTGTTGATGAGGCAATAAAGAATTCCACAATAATAAAGAGTTTTGGCATTATCTGTTCCAGGGGGAGATTGTTGGGATTGAACCCTACCAGAGGAACAGATAATTAAAGCCAAAACTGGGTCAGAGCAGTGGATCCAGAATAAGCAGATGTTACATACAAGTCTCTCCCCTTGAAAGTGGTTTCAACATCTGCTGACCTCCTATCTACTGATCGTACAAGCCACTGACCGTCAATCTGCTGCTCTTGTGAAGACTGATAGAAGACTAAAGCTCTGTTGCTCAATCTACTGTCTTGAGTCAAGTACTGCTGATCCGGACAAGCACTGCCGGGTTCACAGCAGTGGAAGGATGCAGCAGTTGTTTAAGTGTCTTTTAGGAAATGAAATGTAATAGCAGTAGTTAGTATAGCAGTGTTTGTATAGATCAGAGGTTAGAGTTTGTTAGGAGGTTAGATGTCACTTTCTTGGTGACGTCAGCTAAGATGCTCAGTGGTTTGCTAGTGCCTATAAATAGAACAGTGCTCTGTACTGTTCTATTAGCTCTTTGCAACACCGTCTTCTTTGCACGAACAAACACTGAGCTCTGGCTGAGGGGGAGTTTATATTCAAGCATTACTTTTTAATCGTTGTTGAAATTAAATTCAATCATTCGGTTCTTTGTTGAAAATGTCTTGATCAAAGCAATACTCTCGTTTGATTGTATGCAAAGTTTGTTTCCATATTAATTCCGCTGCACAACTCATCCATTTCCATCTTAATTCAAACAGAAAATACAATCAAAACCAAACTCAGATCCAACAAAAGTATATAACAACAGTTGAAAGATAAAGAATTCACAAGGATAACAACACGGGAAATAGCCAAAAAGTTAAAGTTTTATTTATTCACAAAGGTTAAACCCATTTAAGGTTGTCAAAATTGCCAACCCAAGTTTCTACCATCAATACGTGGCCCGTCCACTTGGGTTGGCAAAGGGTGTCCATTGTTAACAGGTCTTAAGAGTGCAGGAAATAAAAGACGACAGGATAACAAGTGGTTTCATCCCCCAAACAGAGGATCCCTCCACCACCTATTATCCTACCTATTGTTCAAAGGATCCTTGATCCTCAACCCTAATAGCTATTGTTTAGTTATTACAACCCAGCATTGTTTAAAAACATCACAACCAAAAAACCTTCAAATCCTAAAAAAATGGGCTCCGGCCACGTCTAGATAAATCCATCATCGCCCATTTCTGCAGCTCACACCTTGGCTACATCACCACCAGCATCATCACCACCAGCTTGATCCTTCCCGCTGCCACTTGCCTCAATCGCCAAGACCTCGGTAGCCTCCTCCTCATCCTCTAGCTCAGCCAGCTTCGCCTTCCAGCCCTCCTTGTCCCAAGTGGTCCTGTCGAAGTCAGGATCCTCAGCCTCCTAGGCCATTTGCAGCTTGATCTTGTACATGGTGATGGCAGCAGAGACTTTAGCATCCTCCAGCAGCTCACTCTTCTCATGATCAGCATTTATCTGGGCCATGACCACCTGCTTCTTAGCCAGATTGAGGTCTTTCTCAAGGGAGGAGATGGTTTGATCCTTGGCTAGGAAGATTTTTTGGAACTCCAAGAGCTTCTGATCAGCTTCTTCAGTATAAGCATCGAAGAGCATCTAGATCTCGGCGAATTTCTGCAAAAAAGACAAGGTAAAGTTCAGGATCCTTAATCCTCAAGCAGGCAGGATCATCAGTCAGAGTCAGTGATCCTTACGTCGGCAAAGTATTCTTCGAATTGGTGACGGATGAGGGGCAGGCCTTCAAGATTTCAGCCTCAGAGGCCTTCCTCTTCTTTCCCGCTTTGGAGGTGACAGGCTTGGGGACTATGGCACTCGGGCTAGCAGCAGTTTTCTTTCTTCCTGGACGGGGAGCCACCGTGCTGAGTTCAGTGACACTGAAGCGGGTGGCTGACTTTGAGGATTTTCCAACGCCTGTCAATCCAAAATAACAGATAAGTATCCTTGTTTTATTTTCATTTAAATGTTTAATTACATACAAACATGGATACTTACTTAACATTGTGACTGAGCCTGAGGATACTTCTTGAGAATCCTTGGTGATTGCTTGGAAAGATCTTGTTGCAGGATCAAGATTCCAGAAAGCGGTGATCCTCTCCTCCGTTGCAGGTGATGAAATGATATGAGAGACAGAGATAGTTGCAAAATAACAAAAAGAGATCAGTTATCCTTACAGGAACAGGGTTATCCTATGATCCTTTTATAAGGATCCTCTATCCTACCGTGGGTGGTCCATTTTCTTGGGAGATCCTTCCCATCCGGGATAAAATCCCTCCTGACAAAGAAAAAACGTTTCTTCCAGTTGGTGTCATTCTTGGTGGTTTTCAGGATTGGATGAGGTTCGCCGGGTTTGTGTTTGAATAAAAAGCGGTGTGAACCATGGCTCACAAGGTTGTACAGTTCAGCAAGTTCAGACATTCCTAACTCTATATCCTCCTGCTCAATGATCCTTTCTAGGGTATACAAAACCCTCCACATCATTGGCATGGCCTGGACATAGGATATGCCGGTAAGGGAGAAGAAAGATTGGGTAAAAGCAGGAAAAGGATAGGAGTATCCTATCAGAAATGGGGTAACTGGAAAAGCCACCCAAGTTTTAGAAACGAAGTCGCTCAAGGTAGTGGGGTCAAAAGGCTTGAAGACAGAGTCTGCCGAAAAGCAGAGACGGATCCGGTCAATCTCCGGATCGGTAAAGCAGCAACGTTCCTTCGGAGAATCTTTGATAATTCCCTGGCTCTTTAGGGGACTGTCTTTTGGGTGATCCTTAGCTGGTGAGGATCTTAAAACCATCTTGGCCATGGGAGACGATGAAGAAAGAAGAAACAGAGCAAGAATGTGAAGAGAGAAATGAGAGAGAAGTACCTGCTTGATCTTCGAATGAGGATTTAAAGGGTGAAACGCACGAATTTAAATGCTTCCGGATCCTTATCTCTAACTTGAATTTATAATGATGATTTTGCAGGGATGTCGCTTCAAGTGACGTAGGATCTGCAACGGATAGTTCGATCCTAACGGCTATATATCCGTTAGTTTGTTGTAGATAAGATCAAGAAAATATAACTCGCTAATTTACACTTTACTCCTTATATTTTAGGGGCAATTGTTAGGGGAGGATTTTTCAATCCTAAGGATCACCGATCCTCAAGTGATGCCAGGATCATGGATCCTCAATTCTGTTTGAATTAAGGATCCTCAGCAGGTGTTGCAGGATCAGGATTAAGGATCCTTATTGTTTGTTATCCTAATACTAACGATTGTCTTCATTGTATATCAGCTTGTTTTGCAGGAGCAAAGGCATGGACCAAGTCTTACCGAAATTCCTGGAGTATATTCCCTCAATATTCCGCACGTGCTTGGCTCTTGTGGACGTTATGGAGATCGTGGGGAGCTTGCACAATTTGCGGATAATTAGTTAGTCTAGTTATTTCTAAATTTAAAATGGGGATAACAAGCTTGAGTTAGAACAGTTGACTAATTTTAGCAAATACACACACTCTCGTAACAGCTCTCAATCAGCTCTCAAGCACTACTTGGCGATTTCATACATTTTTTCACTTTGCACACTAGTGATCCTTGTAACAAGCTTGTTATCATCCCGAGTTATAAACTTCTTTTGATTAATCTTAGTTGGTGATCGGTAGTTTCCATCACCCGAGGTTTTTTATGCCGGAGATCAACTCTTGATCAATGGCTTTTTCCTCGTATAAATCCTTGTGTCACTTGTTCATTACATTTCTGAGTTATCCTTAACATTGTTCATTGATTCAAGCATCATTCCTCACAACAAAGATTTGGTTACATTATCTTAGCCTGATTTTTAACCAAAACAGTATCTCTGCATGGCGTACCAGTGTCTATTATCTCTGACAGGGATACTAGATACGCATCACATTTTTGGAAAAGTTTCCAACAATCTTTGGGCACACGCTTAAATTTTAGTACGGCTTACCATCCTCAGACGGACGGACAGAGTGAGCGTACAATCCAAACTTTGGAAGACATGCTTCGTGCATGTGTGATTGACCTAGGTGGTAGTTGGGATAACCACCTGCCATTAATCGAGTTCTCTTATAACAATAGCTATCATACAAGCATTAAGGCTGCGCCTTTTGAGGCATTGTATGGTAGGAAGTGCAGAACGCCCATTTGTTGGGCAGAAGTAGGAGAAGCTCAGTTATCAGGACCTGATATAGTCCTTGAAACGACGAACAAGATTGTCCAAATTCGTGACCGCCTGAAAGCTGCCAGGGATAGGCAGAAAAGTTATGCTGATAAAAGGCGAAAACCCCTAAAGTTTGAGGTTGGTGATAAAGTTCTGCTTAAAGTATCACCCTGGAAGGGAGTGATGTGATTTGGTAAGAAAGGTAAGTTAAGCCCAAGGTATATAGGACCATTCGAGATCATCGAATGTGTAGGAACAGTGGCTTATAAGTTAAACTTACCTGAAGAGCTTAGTGGTATTCACAATGTATTCCACATCTGCAATCTAAAGAAATGTCTAGCTGATGAATCGCTAGTCATACCACATACGGATGTGCACATAGATGAGAGCTTGAAATTTATGGAAAAACCTTTGTCAATTGAGGATCGACAGGTTAAGAAGCTTCGAAGGAAGCATGTGCCTATTGTGAAGGTCAAATGGGATGCCCGCAGAGGTCCCGAGTATACATGGGAGGTAGAGTCCACAATGAAAGAAAAATACCCTCATTTGTTTCAGTAAATCTCGAGGTCGAGATTTCTTTTAAGGGGGTGAGGATGTAACACCTCGAATTCATGTCCAATAATATATTAACACGTGTCTTGGACTTTAAACGTGTAAAGAATTGATTTAGAGGGACTAAAGTTGACAAACAGAGAAAGTACATGAATAAAAGGGTTCAAAGTGTCAACAATGGATAAATATATCTTTCAATAGCCCCACATGATGTTTATACCCTTAAACGAATGAATCATGGATCATACGAAACTAATTGTGAAAGAAAGTGAGGAATTACAAACTACAGGGGTTAAATGTGTCAAAATGTTTAAAGTATACCCCTGAGTGACCTTTTAGCAAACCCGAAGCTTTGTAATGACTAATTATACTCATGAGAATAAGTGATAAAAATTTCACAAGGTTGCGATTAAGTATGAGAAAGTTATGACAACATTCGTATCCGAGGGGTTAAACGCATCGACGTTGATAATTAAGGCTTTTAGGGTGACCATAAAGTTGACCAAGGGCTTCACAAAGATTGGTTATGTCTTGGAGTCCTTAGAAATCAATTTAGAGGGCTCATAGTGCAAAAAGAAAGTTTAAAACAACTTTTAAAAGGACGGGGGGCCAAAATGCAAACATTGAAACTTGTTTAACCTGAGCTGGGGCTTCACACGGGGCGCCTAAGGATGCCCAGGACCTTACGCGGGCCGCCTCAATCTGCCAGCATCAGAAAAACATGACAGGTGTCTGTTCAGCCCGTTTAACTGACTAAGATGGCTTGTTTTCAATACCATGGGCTGCACAAACATGTTTTTAGGCACTAGGGACACTTGTGTTGATCAAGGAACAATCCTAGACTTGTTTGGCATCATCTTGATCAATCAAAGATCACTATATAAAGAAGCACTTGTTGCAAACTTTGGACTTGCACTTTGTAAATTATTCTAGCTTCATTTGTGGAACTTCCTGGAGCACAAGAGCTTTCTCTAAGCATCATTAGTCGTACTTAGTACTTCGGAAAGTGTCCTTAACCTTCCTTAATCATGTTTTACTTAGTTTATTAGCTTAAAGTCAAACCGTCGTAATTAAGGTTTAACTTAATGATTAATCACTAATGGTCCAGTGATTAGTCAAACTAAAAGTAGTTATAAGTTGGTAATTATGTGGGCAATAAACCCTTAAAAGGGCGCCCTCTGATTCCCGCTCTAACTAGGTCATTTGTCGGGTCAAAGTTAGTTATAAAAAGTCAACAGAAACATAATTTTCGAATTAACACATAATTAGCAATATAGAAGCCATGCAACCTGTTTTACCACTCATATAACTTGGTAATTAATGCAAGAACATGTCTAAGCATGTTCAACCCGACAATTTTCAGTTTAGGCTCGGTTCGGAACCGAAAGTCGCATAATTTGACTTTCGCTTTGACTTTCAGTTCTGACCCGATTTAGATTGGTTTAGACATGCCTTAAAGTTCCATTAGGACCAGGTTATATGATAGTGTAACCCTCTGTGATTATACTTCTTGGCTTGTTGATTGTCCGACTCATTTGCATGTTTCCGTTAATTGCTTAATGTTGACCATAATGCCCATTTGACCTTAAAACAAGAATTTTGGAAATGTGAGAGGACAATAATCTTTGTTACTGATTTATAAACATGTCCCTAAAATTTCACTTCAGTTTGAGGTCTAGATTAGGAGTTATGCTCAATAGCGTAATTAGAAAGCCTTTTATTAATTAAACGGCATAATTAGCGTAAATCCTATCTAAACCCAATTTTTGACACCAAACCTCTTACCCACTGATGTAATATAATATTTTGGGATTTTTGAAGATTTTTAATTATTTTTAAACTGATCGTAACATAGGGTTATTACCTTGATTCTGTAATTGTCGATTATACCCTTTTCGTTTATAAAATGAGTTTTACACGACATTTTGATACCAAATCTTTTGCTACTGATTTTATATTATAAATGAAGTAATTTGAACTTTATAAACTGATCAAGAAATTCAGATTTCCTATTTAACCCGGAAATCGCTTAAAACGACTTTTTACGCGTTTTAAACGTATAGTATAGGTTAAAACCATTCTTGTCATATAAGACTTATCACCAATTGATATAACCTATTAAAGTAAGTAGTTTTACTGATTATTTCAGACCCGAATCTCATAATTATATTTAATCTTTTTTATAATCTTTAAAATGACCAAAATACCCCTACGGCTTAAATTGAGATTAAATTCGTCTTGGGCATAATGGAAGGTATCCTACTGATATCACAACATATATAAAGCATATTAACTTAGGAAACCTGTTCATGACTCATTTGGTTACCCGTTATGCGTTATTCGCGTCCTGTTCGGTTTATGTAACTAGTTTGCATAAATTGACCGAAACGGGTCAAACCTTATCATTTTCACCTCAAAATCCAGAATGTGTTTAGTTTACCCATATAATACAAGTCTTCAAACTTGTCGGGACTAAATCACATTCTAATCCGGTCTTCGCTTAATCTTGCGTTTTGAACCGTATACCTTCTTTAAAACTAACCGGTCTAAGTTTAAACTTAAGAAAGACCCGTTAGGAATCTAATAGGTTAATTAAAACCTTCATTCCAGATTAGGACCCCGGTAAAAGCTACGTGCACTTGCTGTTGTGATTTATATTTTGCTCAGGTAAATACTTTTAACTTATTTTCCCTATTTGGGCTTGGGGTACGTTATTATAATGATACCGCTTGGTCGGGTATGAAGTCGTACAATCAAATATTGATTAAAAAGATGGATAACTTGTTTTATTCTGTCTTGTTTGATGCAATGCGTTTGGGGGGTTAATGACCGTGTCCTGGATATCCTCGGCTCATTCATTAGAAATGGCCATGACTTAAGCACGGGGTGTAGGCATACACCTGATAGTTGTGTATGTAAAATGGTAGTCCACAAGAAGGGTATTTTCTTGTGGGTATTATACTAAGTGGTGTGTCTATTAATCTTGTTAAACCGGCTCTTCTAACCGGGTCCTAAATGGACGACAAACTTGTAAAACTGTATACAAGTTTATTTTCAAATAATTATCCCAAGTTATAAAGGATATTTTGTGCCATGTGCATTCAAACTGATTTTCTTAAACTCTTTTCAAAATGAGTCGGTTAATTGTATTTACCAGTGTAAACTGACGTATTTTCCAAAAAGGCTAAGTGCAGGTACTATACGAAATAGGCTGGCTACTCCAGGCATCAATAATCAAGTCTTGCAAGCTCTAGATGTTAAAGTCTGTTGAACAATGATCTTATTTATCTTTTGATCTGACTGTGGATCCTTTACAGTCCGTTGTAATACTTTGATATTACTAATTATTCGGTTTGTAATGTGATTCATATCTTTTGCTTCCGCTGTGCATTTAAATTGTGTTGTTTGACCATGATGATATCAACTACGTCACGATACTCCCCATCGGGCCCACCGGTAATACGTGGAAATATCGGGGTGTAACAAAATAATAGGGTGAAAAGACTATTTTACCCTCATGTGCATTGCACAAGACTAGATTTGAAAGAAAAATCTAACTGGGTTAGGGCTAAAGGACAAAACATGTATGATTTAAAAACACAAAGTACAAAACTCGTCAATTTTAAACATAAAGGACAGCGCCTGAAAATGGGTATAAAGATAAAGGACAATCCTTGCAATTCACTCTACAATATATACATATACTTTTTAGGTCCATCCCTCCATTTCCATACCTCCAACCTTTTTGCCCCATCCTCGTGCCCATCCTACGTGGCGCTTACATGGCGGACCATCCTCCAAGGGAGGACCATCACCATACTGTATAGCCTAATACGAAGTAATTATCGAAAGTTTACTTTTATATTTTGCTTATTATTATGATGATGAAGACTAATAAAAAGTATTAATAGTCTTGACATTCTTAAATGCAGTCTTGCATGCACAAGAGTTATAAAATGGGAAATAAGAAATATCAACCGCCTATCAACACAAGGAGAACCAAATCTATAGTATCTTTTCTCGGTCCACTATATATAATAAATGTTACCGTATCAATGAACACCATCTATAAAGCTATAGTGGGCACTTCCTGTTATTCTCCCAACTGAAACGCTCTGGTTTCTGGCAGGTTCTCACCCGGCAGAAATGGACGGCCGGCGCTACGGTTCAGGCTCAAACAACTTAACTAAGTTCTTCGTCTGAAGGCTCCCGGAGAGATGCGGATCGAAGGATGTGGTGGAAGCTTTGAGAGTCTTCGGGACGGTCGACGGAGTTTATATCGCGAGAAAGAGAGACAAGAGGGGATACCGATTCGGATTCGCTAGCTTCATTGGAGTGCATGATCCGTCCGAGCTAGAGAAAAGGATGAGCAACATATGGTTGGGTAATTACAAACTAATGATCAACGTCGCTAGGTTTGTAAAAGAGGACGAGAAGGGGGATGATATTAAGAACAAGTCAGGGAAAAATAATGGGGATATCTTTAAGGATCAGAAGGACAACGTCCATAATATTAATATTAAAAGAAGGAACATGCTTATGGAAATAGCTTTATCAATACCGGGAGATCCTTTACGGATACTGTGGCAGGCAAGGACTATGGTTCGACCAAAATGAAGGAGGTGGTGGTATCCGGGTATGTAAATGATTACCGGGATCTTCACGGGAAGTCAATTATTGCCAAAGCGAAAGATTTATGGACGATTAGAAAGTTAGACATATTGCTGAAGGAAGCAAATTATGGGAAGGTGATGATTAAGTATCTTGGCGGACCAAATGTGTTGTTGGTTTTTCTATCTTCTATCGACACGGATAGATTTAGAATAGATTCTCTGGGTTTCGGCTGGTTCGCATCTATGGAGATATGGAGGGGACAATTGGTTGCTTTTGAGAGATTGGCATGGCTGAACATTTATGGAGTTCTGCTACATCTGGCTAGGGGTGTTCAAAACTATCCGTATTCGAAAATCCGATCCAAAATATCCAATATCTGAATCCGAAATATCCGAAAAATTGGATATCCGAATTTTTCGGATTTGGATAGTGATTTTCAAAATTTGCGGATATTTCGAATATCCGAAATATCCGAAAATTTAATTTTCATTTTTTTGGATATCCGAATATCCGAAAATATTCGAAGATCCAAAAATATCTGAAATATCCGAAAAATATCCGAAAATATCCGAAATATTCGAAAAATATCCGAAACTATCCAAAATATTCGTTTCCGAATATGAAAAAAATAATAAAAATTAAATAAAAAGTTAGATTTCCGGATATCCGATTCACTATCTGAATCCGTATCCGAAATTTCAGATATCCAAACTTTCGGATACAGATTGGGATAGTGAAATCTGGTATCCGAAAATTTCGGATATCCGAAATTCGGATATCCATAGGTTTGATTGTCCATCTTTTTGATATATTGGATATCTATATAAGGCATTCTTAGGATAATT
Organism: Helianthus tuberosus; assembly: GCA_030545235.1. Lineage (NCBI taxonomy): Eukaryota > Viridiplantae > Streptophyta > Magnoliopsida > Asterales > Asteraceae > Helianthus > Helianthus tuberosus. The sequence continues at coordinate 74,600,068 of CM060426.1, forward strand.
CAAATCGAAGCAATTGGATGTCCAATTAGGGCCTATTCGCATATCCGACATTTTCGGATATCCGGTTTTGAACACCCCTACATCTGGCCGAGATCGAAACCTTCGATTCGATTGGAAGACAGTTTGGTAAAGTTATCCACGCGTCACAACGACAACCGGAAGACAATGTCTTAACTTCAGAATGCGTGTGCGTTATGACGGATTTAGTGAAAAGGATCGAAGAAGAAGTGGTTATTATCGAAGAAGGGAAACGATTTAGAATATGGATTGAGGAAGAAAGGGGGGATTGGATCCCGGATTCGGTGGAGAGACAGGAATCTTCGGCGGATGAAGAAGAAGAATGGGAGTTATTGTCTGAGAGTAGTAGGTCGATAAAGATGAAGAGACAATTTAATTCTGATATTCCGGTGCGGCAGACAGAGTCCGGCGACTGGGGACACTCGGTTGATAAGGGTAACCCCGACGATGAGGAGGTATTGCCGACGGCCGACAAAGGTATTCACGAGAAAGATAAGAAGTTCAAAACAAGTAACTCAAGCAGCGACGATGAGTTATTGCCGACGGCCGACGTTGAGTTATTGCAGATGGCCGGCTCAGGTGCTCCAGCTGGCTGTCCGATGGTTTGGGGAGATGCCGGAGAAGAAGAGTATTCTCCGACGGTCGGCTTAGGAATGAACGGAGAAGACGAATGGTCTGAATCAATTAATGTGGAGGTTTTCCAAGATGGATGTAACGGTTACTCCTCAAAAAATGAATGTTTCTTTACAAATGAGGGCTCAACTAAATTTTCAAGGACATTTAATGCATGGCAGAAATCAAACTCTTTTTCTTGGATGAATAAAGACAAAGGTGATGGCGACAGTATGGATATTTCAAACAAATGTGAATTTAGGGTTAATCTAGATACCTTTGGGCTGGGAAAAGGTAAAAGGAGTAATAGGAAGCCCAAATCCAAAGATGTCACCAAAAATGTGGATAAGGTTGATGTAACACCTCGTAAAATCACGATTCAACGAAGTATTGACATATGTAATAAACCCTAGTAAAGTCAAACCTTGAATATAAGGGACTAATTTTTCGAAAAATCGAAAAACTTTGATTATGAAAGAACTGGAAGTATTATCATACCTTAAATAAGTTTCTAAATAACCTTTTACGGTTTTATATTCACAAATGAGCCACTTGTTAATCAAGTGTAGCCGTTTATGTAATTAATTGAAAGTTTGCGTAGAAAAGGGTTAAAAGCGTCAACATGTTAATTCTTACCTCTGAGTGACCTTTTAACAAACCGAGAGCCTCGTGATATTTTATTATACTCTCGGGAATGCCAATCATTGGCCATTCAAGGCTTTTATGCCCAAAAGTGAAGTTACGCGCAACTTTGCAAGTTTAAGGGACTAAAAGTGTCAATATGTTTAATTATACCTCTGAATGACCTTTTATCGAGCCCGAAGCATTATGATGTTTAATAATACTTTCAAGAATGCCTAATATGGATTAGATGAGGCTTCAATGATATTAAATGATGAGTTACGCAAGTTTGCGCATTAGAGGGACCTAAAGCGTCAAACTGCTAAAGTATACCGATTCGTATGTTATCGGACCTTCTGGAATATGACCATGAGATAAACAAACCCTATTTATCCTTATTATAGCTTAGATATAGGCTTAGAGGTGTTTGGTGCGCAAAAATAAGCTTTTAAGTCATGCAGGGACTAAAAGTGTCAAAAAGCGCACAAGTTTGCGTTTACGCGCATATCTTACATACTGAATATCCCCAGACACCCAAATATTTATGTAAACACTAAAATATGTTATTTTAGTGTTTGGCTTGATAAAATTCCATTCGTCGTGTCGTTTGGATCGTTTTTCGTGTCTGTCCGTGTTTCGTCGTAATTAGCCGAACAACGTGACCGTACGACCAAACGAACCGACATCCGGCATATTTTTTAGAATGTTTCATGTTCCCCATACTTAGGCATCATTGTAGAGCCTTAAAAATGGTTTAACGGGCCTTAGATGAGTCGGAAATGGCGTTTGGAAGTGCAGGGACTAAAAATGTCAACAAATGAAACTTGTTTGGCTGACCAGGTCCTTACGGACCTCAACACTGAGGACCTTACGGTCCGTAAGTGTTGCCCAGATGCAACAACTCATAAATTTCGCCTGTTCAGCCCCTTCAAACGTCAAGTATTGCCCTTTTTCACTTCCATGCGTGTCCCCTACTAATTTTAGGGCTTAGGGAGATGTGTTAATGATCAGGGATCACTCCTAGCCTTGTTTGTCATGATCTTGTTGGATCAAGAACACTATATAAAGCCCCTTTGTTTGCTATTTTGATCATTCCTTCTCAACTCATCATCTGATCATTTCTGGAACTCAAGGTCAGCCTCTAAGCATTCCTGGTCGTGCATTAGACCTTGGTAAGCATCCTTGATCTTCCTTAATTGAGTTTTACATAGTTATTAGCTTAAAAGTCAAATCGTCGTAATTAAGGTTTGACTTATTGATTAATCACTAATGGCCCAGTGATTAGTCAAATTGAAGGTAGTTATAAGTTGGTATTTATGTGGGCAATAAACCCTTAAAAGGGCACCCTCAGATTCCCACTCTAACTAGATCAAATGTCGGGTCAAAGTTATTTAGAAAAAGTCAACAGAAGCTTAAATTGCAAATTAACATGTAATTAGTAATGTAGAAGGCATGTAACCTATTTTATCACTCATATAACTTGGTAATAAGTATAAGAACTGATCTAGGCTTGTTTGATCCGACAATTTTCTGTTTAGACCCGGTTCGGAACCGAAAGTCGCAAAACTTTGACTTTTGCTTTGACTTCAGTTCTGACCCGATTTAGAAGGGTTTGAAAATTCCTTAGAGTTTCCTTAGGACCAGGTTACATGATATTATAACCCTCCGTGGTTGGATCGTTGATTGTCCGATTCGTTTACAAGTTTCCGTTAAATGCCTAATGTTGACCAATATGCCCTTTTGACCATAAAACGAGAATTTTAGAAATGTGAAAGGACATAAATCTTTGCTACTGAATTATAAACATGTCCCTAAAATTTCACATCAGTTGGAGGTCTAGATTAGGAGTTATGCTCATTAGCGTAATTATAACGCCTTTTAATAATTAAACGGCGCAATTAGCATAAAGCCTACCTGAACCCAATTTTTGACACCAAACCTTTTACCCACTGATGTAATATAATATTTTGGGATATTTAAAGATTTTTAATTATTTTTAACCTGCTCATAACCTAAGGTTATGGCGTTGATTCGGTAAATACCGATTATACCCTTTTCATTCATAAAATGAGTTTTACATAATATTTTGACACCAATCCAATTGCTACTGATTTTATATAATAAATAAAGTATTTTGAACTTTATAACCTGATCAGAAAACTCAGATTTCTGGTATAACATGGAAATCGCTTAAAATGACTTTTTACGCGTATTAAACGCATAGTTTGGGTTTAAAACCATTTTGTCATATAAGACCTATTACCAACTGATATGACCGATTAAAAATAAGTTATTTTACTGAGGTATTCGGACCCGAATCTCAGAACTTCATTTAATCTCTTTTATAACCTTATAAATGACCAAATTACCCCTACGGGGCATAGTTTGTGTTTAAGTTCGTTTTGGGCATAATGGAAGGTATCCTACTGATATCACAACATATTTGAGGCATATTAACTTAGGAAACCTGGTTAGGACCCTTATGATTACCCGTTACGCCTCTTTCGCGTTCGGTTCGGCTTATGTAACTAGTTTACATAAATTAGCCGAAACGGGTCAAACCTTCTCGGTTTTACCCCAAAATTCAGAATGTACCTAGATTACCCATATAAGGCAAGTCTTCAATATTGTTGGGTCTAAATCACATTCTATTCCGGTCTTCGCCTAATAGTGCGCTTGAACCGTATAATTAACCGGTCTAAGCTTAGGCTTAATTAAAGACCCGTTAGCACTCTAATTGGTTATTTATACCATCCTTCCAGACTAGTGCCTTCCGGTAAATTGTACCTACGCTTACTTAAGTGAATATGGCTGAGTTATTATAATTCTTGCTATTTAAGACAGGAGCTAGCTCAGGTAAATACTCTTAACTTATTTTCCCTATTACGGGCTTGGGATACGGTAATATAAATACCGCATGGTCAGGTATGGGATTCAAAGACCAATAAGTCGGGAAATCCAAATAACCTGTTTTTAATTCGTATTGCTTGACTGAAACATTGGGGATTAATGCGACCGTGTCCTGGATATCCTTGACTCATTAATTGCAATGGCCACGACCTAAGCACGGGGTGTAGGCATATATTCAAGGTTTGACTTTACTAGGGTTTATTATATGTGTCAATACTTCGTTGAATCGTGATTTTACGAGGTGTTACATCCTCACCACCTTAAAAGAAATCTCGACCTCGAGATTTGCTTAAAGTAAAGGAAGTACTTTCTGTCGTATCATGGATTTAACTTCCATAGTATATTTAGGCCTCCAAGGGTATCCCAGTTGACCTATACAATAGGTGCATACTTTCTTTTGGAGCTCCTTAACCTGTCGATTTTTTGTCGACATAGGTTACTCATACTATCATAGATCTGCATATCATTACGTGATAGTGCATTTCGACTTATTGGTGACACGACGCTAAATCATTAGTGTGGGTCACATTGCGCGTTCCACCAAGCTCCTAAATTAGGTCTTAGCTCGTAAGCTATTTAGTCTTGATACATTTGAATCCTTCGAATGACTTTATATATTCCGAGCTTAACTATCCTGAAAATTACAACTCGGCACACCCTTCTAGGGTGTTATCTTTTGTTGAACCTTATCTTTTAACCAGAACTTAGGAGGGTTGTTATTTTCAAATATCCTTCCTTCCCTGCCAGTATGCATTTTAAAAATAATCTTAAAGGTGAAACCTAGCCTACGCGGCCAAGATGGTGAAACCTACTCAAGGGATTCAGATCCTTGTTAACACCTAAGAACGTGTTAGCACTCTCGACAAATGTGATTCGAGAAAATCACAATAGTCATCCCTATATTGGAAACTTTTTCAAACTTCCTATTTGGCCTAACAATCCAGAAATCATGGCTTATATCATCCTATAAGTGATTAACTTATAACCATCCGTAAGTGATGAAGTGCCTACGGGCTAAATCTGTTGTCCGATAAGACAACGACAGTGGTGGTCTTTGACCCCTGTCTAAAGATATTGGAATACGTCCAAACATAATAGTCGGTAGGATCCATACGATCTCGACTAATAACATCTGAAAAGATGATCATACCATAAACATCCCTTAGAAGGGAAATGCCTACGGACTATAATTAACGTCCTTTGAGGCTAAAGACAGTAGTGGTCTACAACCCCCTGTTAAAAAGAGCAATGAACTTTGATTTAAGCCTTAATACCTCGATTCTATAAAATCCTGGTTTATAAATTAAATCTGTCTGTGTGACTAGGTTGTTGAGCTATTATTAAATTATAATTAGGGATATAATACTTACGAGTCATATCCATTGTCATATAAGACTAAAGACAGTGGTAGCTTACAACTCCCTGTCAAGAAAAGGTAATGAACTTTGATTCAAACCTTAATGCCTCGATTATCTGAAATCATGGCTTATAAATTAAACTTGTCTACGCGACTAGGCCATTTGTGCTATTATTAACTTGTAAATTAGGATTTATGATAAAAATCCTGAATAAAATAAATATAATTCCTTTCCTACCAATATAAATATTAAAAGAGAATCTTAAAAGGTTTGACCTAGCTTGAATGTCATTGAAGACCTAGCTAAGATGGTAAAACCTGTTTAAAAAGAGATTCAGATCCTTGTTAACATCTGAAAATGTGTTAACACTCCCGACAACAGTGATGCGATAAAATCACACTTGTCATCCTTATATTAGGAATTTTCCAAATCCCTTATTTAGCGTAAATGATCAATATGAATCATGGCCAGTAAACGTCGAACATGATGTACGCATCAAAACATCCATTTGGGATGTATACCTACGGGAAAAGGTGTATACATGAAAAGATAGTTTTTATTTCATAAATTCTTGTCAAGACAATGAACTATGAAATTTTCCGATCCAAAGGAATCATCGATTATGTTTTAGATTTTCCCTAGTGACAAGGCCCTGTGCCATCAAGAGTCCTTGGGAACAAGCACTTATGCTATATAAAATGTCGGTACGACATTGACAGTCGTGACTTATGTCCCCTGTCTAATAAATATGAAGAATTATATTCCGTTTAAACGCCAAAGATGGTTTATTTAAAAACCTAGGCAAAACATAATCGAATAAATTAATTACTATCTATTGGCCTATATGGTTTATTTGTACCATGGCTATTTAATCATCAAGTTCGACAATTCACTACAATTAAATAAATTATTACTGCTCGGCCAGATAAACCAAGAAGCCTGGAAAGGCTAAGAAGGCCAAAGCTGGAAGCTCTCAAATGAATACTCAAGAGGGCACATTAAGGTTTCAAAGCCTGCTTATTGTAAACCCATTATGGATCTACCTCAGCTACTCACGTTATATAGATTAAGAAATAGCCAGTTAAAGCTGAGTTTGTCCTAAAATCTATCAAAGATTTTTGTAGCTAAGTTTGAAGGGATTAAGAATGGAGGTGTTTAACCCTCCTGATAAATGATTAGAGGCAGTTCACATTGATAATGACACCGTATAAATCCCTTATTGTGATTTATTGCTAAAAGTTATGATTGGGTCCAGGTGCTGCTAAGTCTCTCATAAGACCATAAGCTTAGCAACCCTTTTAGAAATTTTTCCATAAGAACCCCATACATTAAATGTAAGGAAAAACTTACAGGCGAAATCATAAGAACCGTTTCTTCTGTTCCCGTCAGAACCCTTCAATCGTAAAATTTTAGAAGTATCCTCTCTATAGAGGAAGTGCGTCAGCATATGTAATTGATATCTCTTTGATCTCTATCGATTATGAATACCAAATGGTATGACAAAAGCGCCATATGAGGATTGGTGTATCTTAATATGTTCCATAGATTGCTTCCATGCCTGATCAGTATGGAGGTTTAATGCATGGAACCACAAAGATATCCCAATGATCATATGGTACTAAAGTCAGCTAATGGCATTCAAAGAAGATATCTAGAAAATAGAATTTTTTTTTCCAAATAAATGTTTCCTGGTAAAGGAATCTGTGGACTCATAACATGAAAGTGTCACTCATTTGACACAAGCAAGGATGGGTGAACTGGAGCCTGAGATATGGAAAATCTCTGTAACCTCCTTGTACCTTGATTATCTCCTCCTAAGATTACCCTGTTTATCCCTGAGAGACAGGAAGAGTTAAGGTTTATATCCCATTTAAGGTTGTACTATTATGAAATCTCCAAGACGGCTAGTACCATCATTGGAAGAATCGAAACCATGATTAACTAAGTTTTAAAATAGAGGGTTCATATAGCCTAACCCAATATCCCGAGGATTCGGTATAGTTTATTATGAAAGACGATTCATTTTACTTATGCATTCATTACCGTAACCCTATTTTAACAACGATTAAGAATCACCATCAACTACCCAGGATCGTTGAGTTATTCAACTAGCTATAAGGATTAGCTACTCCTTAAGATTAGTTTTAAGAAATGGTTGGAATAACCATCCCACCTTAAGATAAGCTTTTTATAATAATTGATATGTAAGTATTAAGGCTGCTCCTTTGGAGACCTGGTATAGATGGAATGTTAAACATCTAATGTTAGATAGAGAATTGGTAAGTCCAATTATCAGGATCTGAAAGTTGCCTAGGAAACAACAAATAAGATCATACAAATCCATAATCGATTGTAAGTTGCCAGTATACGGCAGAAAATCAAGGATTTATGAAAATAGCAACCCTCCTAAGTTCTGGTTAAAAGATAAGGTTCAACAAAAGATAACACCCTAGAAGGGTGTGCCGAGTTGTAATTTTCAGGATAGTTAAGCTCGGAATATATAACGTCATTCGAAGGATTCGAATGTATCAAGACTAAATAGCTTATGAGCTAAGACCTAATTTAGGAGCTTGGTGGAACGCGCAATGTGACCCACACTAATGATTTAGCGTCGTGTCACCAATAAGTCGAAAAACACTATCACATAATGATATGCAGATCTATGATAGTATGAGCAACCTATGTCGACAAAAAATCGACAGGTTAAGTGTCACGACCCCCGACCCACCCTGGACGGAATCGGGTGCCGTGAACAGTCCAGCGGTACCGGTGATTATTTTTGAAAACGTTGCAGCGGAAATTTTATCAGGACCGTGAGTTAGGAAAAATATCAGAGTTTAGAAAACACCGGATTTTATTTAATAAATGGGATAAACCCATGTTTATAATGGTAGCTTTAATAAAGATAAATTTTATTACATAAAACAATATTTCTTAATTTGATTTAATTAATAAAATAAGCCACTTCTTGATGCCTTTCAGTGCCGTATCCAACGCTTACTTCCAAATAGTGTAATTACCTGAAAAGTGTTTTAAAAAGGTTTTGTCAGCGGGAAATACTGAGTGGGTTCATTCATTTTGCTAAAACGACTCGTCTGTTATAATTTACAGTATTAAGAGAGATTACAATGTTTCTAGATATCAAACCAACTACCCACAGTACTTGTCACTCGAACATCCATCGGTAGCCTCTTTGCCCGATGGTGTCTATGACTATGGTCATATCACTCATTGGCTAACTCGTTGTCCAATAGTGACGGTTATCAAGTAATGTATACAACACCCCACATACCGGCTGTAACTTGGTGATTACATAAACTTAATCACTGTAATTATAACCTTTGAAAATAAACATGCTTTTGTAAATAGATTTGATAAAAAGAGAATGACTCACATTATAAGCATGCAGATTCATACGGCCAAAGTTATAGATAAGCCTCGATATATTGCAGATTCATACAGGCAAAGTTTAGTCTACAGATAAGCTTTTGCAGATTCCTACAGGCAGAGCTTAGCCTATTAATTAACCTTGTAACCTAGTGCACACAAACTAGGTAGATAACTTAATACAGCATTTACGATAACTCACGAGATAAAACCCTCACAACGAATGACAAAGTGCAATACTTAAACATCCATCGGATTCACAACGAATGACAGAGTATAGTCCGAGTTCGAACAGCACTCAAACATTCAAGTCGAAATCACGATTAATGACAAAGCATACCCCAAGTTTGAGCAGCACTTAAACATTCATTGGATAGTTTAATCGATCGGACATTGAATCGTAGCAGCGATTGAGTTAATACCCGGTATCGTAGCAGCACCCCCCTCTACTAATTAGTGTTTTTGAGAGTAATTGGACGATATCTCAGCGTACGTTTGGAATTTGATCGTCGCTCAAATGTCAGAATTCAAGTGCCAAGGCCTGCTATTTATACACGAATTTTACCAGGCTTACGGACCGTAAGACTAAACCCTTACGGTCCGTAAGGGACACGTATTTTCCATAGGCTTGCCGCGTGTGGGACTAGGCCTGCTGAGTCGACGAAACTTTTAAATTCGATTTTTTTAATAAGTTATAAGGATAAACATCGAGTAGGGAATGCCCCCCCTGAGTTTTAGGGGCCCTGATCCTGATTCTGATAGTTCTGATAATTTTAGGGTTTGTGTAGAATCAATTGGGTGTCTTAATAAGGGTTTCTTATTAGATAAAATAATAAGATAAATAGGACTTTTAATGAGGGTTGTTATATCAGGGTCCGGGTTTATACTTACGGAACGTTTTTAGGATGTTTTTGTGTGAGTCGTTACATTCTACCCACCTTAATAAAAATCTCGTCCTCGAGATTTACTGGAATACTTTTTCTTTATCTCAGATTCCAGCTCCCAAGTGTATTTGGGTTATGATATTTCTTTTAGATTTATGTCATATTTGAGTCAACAAAATGACACAGATTAGATATAATTTTTTTTTTTTTTGTGAATAAGAGTTGTACCATAAGTAGGATTCAATGGTTTAACTGAATTAGTTCAGGAAATCGATAATAATCGAATAAGAGAAAATGATATAATTTCCAATGTGACTGGGTTCAAGCCAAAAGATATATGATCAATAGATATTTAGAATGAATGTGAAGGATTTTTAGAAATAAAATTCTTTGTCAAAAGAAAGTTTACTTTGATTGGCAACTGAGGAAGACTTAGAATTTGATAGGTTTAAAATGAAATTAAAGCATGAAAAATGAATTGTAATTTTTTTTTTATGATATGAGAAAATCATTGTGCTGAGATGAGTGAATTGTAATGATACACCAAAAGACAATAGAGTTAGTGTATCATTAATTAAAGTTCCAAGTTGTTTTAATTGTGAAACAATGTGATAGTACACTATTAGTGACCATATTTTTCATACTATATACTAGAGATCGAAATATAATAAAATAAGTTGTTTTGGCATGGCCAAATATATTTATAAAGCAAAAGTAATATATTTTATTTGTTACGCATTTTACTATATGTAATTGGTTACTGCTTTTAAATAAATATTATTTTAGTATTTTACTATACTATGTAAAATAACTTATATTTACTATGTAATATATATTACAAAATTCTGCAATGAAGTTATTATTTTTACAAAATATTTTAGTATTTTTGTAAAAGAAATCACTATAATGTTTTATTTGTCCTTTTTATTGTATGAAAATATGTCTTCTCCAAAGTATATATATTTTCATATATAATTAAAATTTACTAAATAAGTATGATGACTTAATTTATATATATATTAACTAGTCATTTACCCGCGCGATGCGGCGGGGTGTCATTTACAATAGGATACTCGATTACAGTTAGTTTATCAGTCGTCTCGTGATATATTGTATATTAAGTTAATACTTAAGTTGGTTTTCTTATTCGTGTAGTTATGGAAAGATAGGGACCATTTCCAAAATTTTGGTCAACCACAGGGACAATCCGTCTACTTTACTCTAAATAGATCAGGCTCCAAAAATATCGAGTCTCAACCGGGGATGCGCCTCGCTCAATCCTAAGCCGACCTTGCATAGTTACCTATGTTGTTACTCTTATCCGTTTTAACAATAGAAAACTAAATTACAATCCCTAAAATAAATAGGACTGAAAATTGAACATGTGGTGATAAATATGCTAATAGTTTAAAACAAGGTCAAACTTAATGACAAGGAGAAACAGCAATATAAATTTTTAATAGTTACATACTTTAAATCATCATAGTACATTATTTTGAAAGTTCTACATCCAACATCCAACATTACATATTAATATAATAAAACATCATATGTACTTTACAATTCCCAACATGCATCTCTATGGATCTTATTTCCAGCTTCACCTTCTCTATAATATTAAAAATGTTGGCAACAAATATTTATATGGAAAAAGATATTTCCACCAAGCTGGGTCCTGGGATGTTGTATCAATTATGAAACTAAGACCAGAGTGTTTGCCACATTTTCAAGATGAAATCTGAATCAAAACTCCAAACAAACATGCTCCTGATCTAAAGTCTTAAGACATTAGCAATTGTACAACCATGATATATTGGTTCAAAGTACCAAAACAATTGTCCACTACCAACACCAAAAAAGAGCTAAAACATGAAATTATAAAAACACAATAGCCCTTTTGGTAACTAAATCACTCAGGTGCTGACCCAGGGGCTAACCGAAGCATCCATGTCAGGTTTGCCTCTCGAGTTGTCACGTAGATCTGGACCTCGGCTCGCTGGCGGCAGTTTCACTCTTTCAGAACCTAAGTACTCATGCCTGCAGGACAGTGATCTACCAAGGCATGGCGATGGAGAGCGGTAGTGACGTGTAGGTGATCACATGTGGTCATTATATCTGTGCCACCACCTCTGCAACAACATTTAGCGTGTCATTTTTTAGTGAATTTGCATTATATAAACGCCATACCAGCCACTATATACTCTGAAAGAATTGATGACATAAACAAATAAAAAAGAAGGCTTACAACAGGGTCACTTTAGTCAAAAGGTTGAGAATTGTCCAAGTTCAATTCTGATTCAGTACTTAACTATTGTAGTAACAGATGCCAACTCAAAACCCTTTTGACCCAATATCTAATTTTTTCCAACTCAATAACTTACCTCCGCTCTCTTAGCCGCTGCGAATAAACATTAAATACTATATAACGGTTGTGCTCGTTGCGGCTGCACTCGCTGAGCCGATGCGTCTACGTTCACTATGGTTGCGCTGGCTGCGGCGTTGCGGCTGCGCTGATTGCGACTGTGATGTCTGTGGCGTTGCGCCGAGCTCGCTGGGGTTGTGCTCGTTGCGCCGATGCGGTTACGTTCGCTGTGGTTGCGCTCGCCGAGCCGTTTGTGTTCGTTTGTTTTCATTTGTGTTCATGAACACTTGTTTGCGTTCATAAATGGTCGTTTGCGTTCGTTTCTTAAAATTAACGAACAACACACACGAACATGAACTTGTTCATTTCCTTAACAAATGAACACGATCTCGTCCGGTAGGTGTTCATGAACACACACATTTCCTTAACAAACGAACATGAACAAGGTTGATCCGTCCAACAATACGCGGCGGCTGCGCTCATTTAAGCTCGGCTCGTTCGAGCTTTTTTTTCGAGCCAATCTCGAGTAGCTCGGCTCGTTTGAATCACAAAGATCGGCAGGATAGTTTCCGTCATCGTCTTTTATATATGTTGACGCGTTTTTCTTCACAAGCAGCTCGGCTATGCGTTCTCTCTCGCAAACAGCAGCATAATGCAACCGTGTCTGGCCCACGTTATCCTTCATCAACAAATATATTAGTCCGAGCGAGTGACAAACTGGCAGGGCAGATAACAAGTTGAACAGTTGACTTTTTATTATGGATTGTATAGTGGTATTGACCTAAATCACTTTTTTGTCTAAGACCTTTGTGTTTTTATAAATAGTTTAGATAAACCTGAATTCATTATCGTTTTAATAATAATCCAACTTTATAGAAAAAACATGAATTAGCTATTTAAATTTTTAAATAACACTTGAGGGACTTTAAAACAATTTGACCCATTTCGTTTTTAGCTAACTTTATGAATTGACCCCATTTGACCTGTAGGAGTTGGAATATTACCCTAAACCGATGCCTTTTCAAGTTCGCTATGGCCACGATCAACAGCCCAGTGCAAAGGGGCCCGACCCTCACTATCTGCAGATTTTAGACAACAATGAGAATATAAAAAAGGAATTGTAAATATATTCAAGTAAATACATATGAAGTCATAAGCAAGCATTACTCCACTATGCTCATCTATCTATATATAATCTAAAATTTAGTTGCATGTTCTATTTTAAAACCAACATTTATGAAGTTTTAAATGCAATACTTAATTTATCTATTATTTTTTTAATAACAATTCCACTTTTATTCTTAATTTAATTTGGATTTAATGACCCTGAACTACCCATCACCAGTTGTCAAATGAAATGTATGAAACCCCCCATTCAATTTGTGGAGCAATTGTAGAAATTAATGTGATTCATGAAACTACCATTCAATATGTCCGTTACTCTCTATAAACGAATCCTTTCAACTCCAAAACTACAAAATGCATCGTCCCCTTCACCCCCTTTCTCATTCAAAACCCTAAATCACTACAAACTAAAAACCCTTATCTGATTATCCGGTTATTTTGCAAATAAAAATCGAATACATTTTTCTGTTATCCTTTCAAGAATTAATCGATCAGTTTCTAGGTTTTGAGTGAATTGTGGGCCTAGGGTTTTTTAGTCATCAAAAAACACCAGGTAAGTTTCTCTATTTTTCTTTTAATTTCATTGTTTAACAGTTATAGTTTTGTATTGTTGTATCAAACAAATCGAGGAGCATTTTCACAGCAGGCTTGAGAAGTTGATGAAGAGGCCAAGAAAAGGGAGTTTGAGAAGATCAAAATGTGCTGGAGAAACGGCATGCTGCGGTTGTGGCTAACGAAGAGGTTTCGTCAACGAGGCTTCAGGAGAAAAGAGAAGAATAAGAATGTATGTGTGGAATCTGAGTTGGATTCTGGAGCTGTTAGTAGTGTAGGTGAGAAACCGGTTGATGCAGTGGCTTCGGAATGTGAGGCTGTTAGGAGGAAAATACATAGAATCGATACAACTGTTCCTGTACAAGTATACATGGGGTTGTTTGATATCTAAGCCGATTCGACATATTACAGGTCCGGGACCCACAAAATTAAACAGAAGCAGTATGCGAATACAATTCCCTGCTAAATCTTCTAATAATATCATGTTTATTTCTTACATTTTGTATGTTTGTTTGTAGAGTATGTGAACACTAAGACTGAAGGGAGTGGGGCGACTCCCACCCCCAAGTCGCCCAAGGTTGCCATGAACACCGCCCCCAGAGGCGTTCTAGGGGGCGTCCCCCATGAGCCCGTCCTCTTCTCGTCGCCTCCTCCCTCTCACACAACAACTTTTTGGCACAAAATTCCAAGAACTCCCCCCCTTTTCAAACAAATCAACCAATCAGAGGTCTTGGTGGCATCTTGAGTTGCCATGAACACCACGCCCCCTTTTTTGAGGACGCCCCAAGCCGCCCCCCAAACGCCACGTGTCGCAAGACGCCCTCTTTTGAGGACGCCCCACTCCCTTCAGTCTAACGTAGCCAGACTGCGCACTGCGCCAGAGTCACTTAGAAAAGTTAAGGTTGAGTTTGACTTGACCACCATCCCCGTATTCTTGGTGGTCTTATGGCTCGTGTCAAAGCCAAGAGGCCCCAAGTAAAGGTTAACTAAGGTATTAGGGTACACTGTCACCGCATGTGAGTGCATTTTAACATCACCTATTTGTATTCAATTTTGTGTAAATAAATATGATTCGACTTATTGAAATTCATTTTGCTTTATTGTATTTTCTTGTGTAGGTGGTTGCTATGGGCTTGCCAAAGTGGCATATTTGATTACCAGACAGGCATGTGATAATAAGTCCTCCTGCGGTGGGTGGGATTGATATCTCACAGTTTTTTGTAGAAGAACAGAGATAAGATTCAGGAGATTTAACTGAGACGGTTTTGAGAATAACCCAACTGATTGGTACTCACAAGTTTGATTATGGTTAGCTGGAGGAAATACTAGAACCTACGTAGTTCTATTTCTGAAACAAATACAAGGTATTTTTGTTGCTTAGTCTCTCAATGCTATATATATATACACACACACTATCAAATATGCTCAACTATCTTTGGCGCTCTCATTATTGATTTGGCATTGCTCACCCATGCGTGCAGCAACCATGACAACAGATCTATGCAGTCTCATTTATCTTAAAAAAAAAAGCACTAGAGTTTCACAAAAATGACTTTCATTGTTAATTTTACATGTTTAATGAAGAATAGATATATATTTCATCATTTCTATGACTGTCTGTGGTGCTGGGACCTGCAGCTGGTGTAAATCATTTACAAAGACTTAGATATGGATGAAATTTCATTGGGGACCAAGTGGCTGGGAGATGTTAATAAGTAATACTTCATTCCAAACATTTGTATTTGTTAAACGGTTAATTGCATCAAAATGTAACATACTTTCATTTTTTTTTTGACATAAATACCCAATGCTCATTTTCATTTTCAATCTTTTATAGTAGTTGACTGGTTTAAATTGAAATTTCCACAAGTAAAGTGGCTTTGTATCCGAACTCATTTTTTGTATAACATTTTCAAAGTTTTGTATATTTTACACATAAATATATGAAACATATATATTACATAATACAAGATTTATAACTCTCATATAATAAAATTTGGGTTACAATTTTTATATATTAAATTCTGACTTTAGTTTAAATGAGCCAAACAAGCTAGCAGGCAGATAACAAGCCTCTCTTACCTTGGCTCGGGCTGGCTCGTTTATACTCCATTACTTTTCGTTAATTGATATATTAGTCGTATTAGCAAATAATTTATAAAAATAAATTACGTGAACCACGCCCAGCAATGTGCAGCAAAAAAACACAAATACCCGCCGCAACGCGCAGGCAATACTATATCTATCTATATATACCTTTATTAAGAGAACTAGGTTTTCTACCCTTTTAGTAATTTTGCTATACGTACACATCTTCAAGCAACATGTACAAAAGAGTCAAGCCATTTTAGAGGGGGTAAAGTTGCCAATTGTTCAAAAATTTAAGACACTTTAGGGGTATTTTAGTGATTTTGGCACATCATTAATTGATTTTTTTTCATGAATATTATTAATGTAATCTTCTAGAACACAAACTGTCCAAATTCTAAACCGACTTTGATAGTTATTGAGGATTTATGATGAAAATTAGATGTTCAAGCTATTAAACGGTTCTTATACAATCGTTCAATTGTCTCCGCAAGCCACAACACCCACCCACTGTGGCTCCACGAATACAAATCGATTGTCACCGTTGCCGCCGCTGTCACCACCATCCAACTAGACTCACCATCGCCTCTGTTCCCGGCGTCACAGGCTACCGACGCCATGAAATTATTCTATATATACATTTTGCGTAGGATGTTAGAAACAGTACCAACACGTGTCATCCATCGCTCATACTGCATCCATATTTAGGCCATCGACACCACTCCTCCACTTAATACCACTAATCACCAGCGCTCTGCTGGCAACCACACCGCTGCTCCACACGCGCTGGCTCAAACCAACGTTGCCTCACCCTCGATCTTCCCCAAATCGAAGTCGGCGAGATTAGGGCTCCACAACCCAAGCGACGGTTTCGTCAGAGATTAGGGCTCCAACAGGTACGAACAAGCTTTCTAATTTCAGTTATCTTTAGGTTAATGTTCTTATATTTGAGTGTTTTTTTGGACTCATGCTTGAGTGGAGATGAATTTCAATAGGTATGATTTTTTTTTTCTAATTATGTGGCGATAAAGAAAGAAAAGTCTGAGGTTTTTTTTTTTTTTTTTTTTTTTATAGTTTGCAGAGCAATGCTGATTTGTTGTTTGGAGGAATTACAATTGTGGGGGTAGTAGCCATGTGAATTTATCCTAGATCGCATGAAATCCACTATCCCTAATGCTTTTAAGGTGAATGTTTATATTTTTCATGTTCATTATGGCTCTGTAATTTGTTTATTAATTAAACATTTTAATAAATGTTTTATAGCGTCTCTCGCCGGCAACCTTTTTTGGTGCATTATTTTGCTTCAGTGTGTTTTGTTTCAACGACCCATATGCGTGCATCTATAGTTTTCTTTCTGATTAGAATTTGTGATGCAATGCTATTTTTTTTGTTCAGGAAACAGGTAAGCTGCCTTGGGAAGTATAGTGTGAGGGTGTAGAGCCAGAGTAATAGCCGATCATCACTCGATTCGCAAGTTTAGGTACACACTCCTATTTTAATCATTTTTTTTACGAATATAAGAATTTGTCGATGATCATGCTTCATATTGCTTATTATTCGTAAAGATGAACTTAAACGGGAATTGCCAAGACAAGCTGACACGATTGATAGGTTCATGAAAATTCAGGTATATTTATGCTAAAAGCCTCCAATTATGTATATACTTCATTAATTAATTGTTTAAATGGACATGTTTGGTATATGCTTTATATCAAATTGGCCAAATATGAGATGTTTTTGCAAATGGCTAATCATATGTGCTTTGCGCATTCTTGACTTGCATATTTTTTTGTCGATATAGGATAGATGCTGATTAAGAGTTACTTTAATTGGGTTTTCTATTATTGTTGCACGACGGAGGGTTTTGTTTTATCAACGGATTTGACCCGATAAACAAAACAATCTGATAAAAGACTAAAGATAACCAGATTGACCAGCAGATCTTGAAGAGGTAACTGCCACTTTTGTTGGGTTGTTGATTAATCACCGCATCCAAATAACTATAAGGCAAAATTTTCACTGCAAGTAAGTTATATAAAAATCCACCATAGTTGCTTAATGTTGAACGTTTCCTATAATATTCCCATATGCAACTTAAACATTGATCGTTTGTTGTATCTTGGCTCGAGCTTAATATTTTGTTACTAATATAGTATACTGAAAGTATGCTGAAATGTTTTCCCATGACCGTGAGGCGTATGAGGTTGCCTGTGAGCATGTACACTCATGTTGTCTTCTTCTAGCAAAAGTGGATTAAGTTTAAGATTAATGGCCAATGGCACACATGGATAGACTATGGAAATTTATGACTTGATTTGTATTTTTTATGCTTTCTTTTATAAGTTAGTAATCTTTGTATTTTTATATTTATCTAATTTTATTTTTTAGATATTAAACCAGGTGGCTTGGGAAAAGCCTTGTGCCTAGGAAAAAATGGTTTCTTTGTGCCTGGTAAAATATGGTTTGCTATTTTGAGACAAGAGTGTAATGATTGTATCTATATAATGCTGCAATTGTTGTTGATGTCATAGAGGAAAGCCCTCAACTGAAATTGTGAGAAAATTCAGAATATTAAGCACATGTGATAGATTTTACCCCATCACATGCTCTCTTTGATAAAATCAATTGTGCTACAGAAGATGAGGTTAGATGATATTAATTTTTTGTGGAAATAAAAGATACTCTGCCACAACTGCAAGAATGTCCTGCTAGATGGGGATGGTTGTAAGCCCTTTGGTTCTTCCACACCTCCATCGATCCCAGCTAAAGACAAGGGGGTGCTACCCATACCGACACCAGTTAAGCGCGTTGAAGCGATCGTAAGGTATATATCGGCTTACACTTTATTCGTGCCCTGTTTAATAAACCATTTTAATTAAAGATGTGTTATTTACCTTTCTACTCGATCTGAAATGTTATTTACATACCATGTATATGTTTACTCTATTTTAAAATTAGGAGGCTACAACAGTCGGAAACTTGAGTTCATAAATATAAAAGTGCATTACTCTACATTAAAAAAAATAGGAATAAAAAAACTTGGTAACGCATCACTTTGAATGTGTAAAGACATATAAGGGGAGAAGTTGGCTTTTGAAAAAAATAAACTTGGTATCGTTATAAATGGAAAGGCAACAAAAAAACTTTCAACTGTAATTGATTGATTTCCATAAACAATGTAATTGTGCATATTTATTTTTAGATAACCGTCTACATAAATGCTTTGTGGTTTTCCTTCGCAGGCCTGCTTATGCAGATTCGGATTCAGAAGAAACAGTTGACAGTGACCCACATGAAAGGTATGCCGTCTGCACTTAGTGTTAGTAATGAAAACCTGTACTACTTTTCGATGCATATATACGTAAACATAGTATACCATTTTTAATAGTTTTCTTTTCGTTATTTCACTGCAGTCAGTTGGCTGGTGATGGGATTGGGGATGACATTATCCAATAAGATAGGAAGGCGTGCGAGAGTTTATCCGTTTTCCCTTTTTCTGTTTCATGTTTTTTTCCCTTGGAAGACATCTTTTTCACTTCTTTTTGGCCGGCAAGTTTTGCCAAGGAAACAACTTATGGCCCATGGTTTAATAAACTTTAATCACGCCCCTTTGTAGGCATATTGTCTTACATGTTATGCACCGGCCGTGTCAGACATCTTACCACGAACAAACAATAGCTATTATGCATGCCGTGCATCGCACGGGCTTTTTCCCTAGTATTATTTAAAAGTTTAAGGCAACACCACCGCCATTAATAAGAAATTAAAAGAAAAATTAAAGGAGAAATAAAGTTGACTATTTGACTTCAAGGAATAAGAGTGTAATAAACCCTTTATATCCACAGGAATGCCAGCCTCGACACACTTGACCAAGTTCTCTGTATCGCCTTCTCTTGCAAAGTCATGTATAGCATCTAATTTTCTGAGAAAAAAAGGTGATAAACATTACTAATTACTCATTTACCCTTTCATGAATTTTGAATTAATCCTAGTGTAAAGTGTAAACAATTACCATCGGTGGTGTTAACTGTTAAGTATCTATGCTAGTAAATTTTTATAATTCATAAGCACATTAATTAATATAAAGAGTTAAAAAATCATAAAGAGTCTGCTAGTAAACTTACCAAGACGGTTTTGCAAAACGGCAATACCGCCTACACATACAAAGGTCATCCAACTTTTGTCGCTCACTGCGTAAACTATTTCAGGCACAGGTGCCTAATAGTACTAAGCAAGCAAAACAAGTGTGTGTGTGTGGGGGGGGGGACCCTAACCTAGCCTTTTTCAAAATGACACATACCACCTTTTCGTTAGAAGTGCTGCAAACTGCAACTTTGACACCTTTGACAAAAGCCTGATCTATCAACCTGTAACACCCAAAACTCACAATTGGAATTCGAAAGCTTCATTTGCTAACAAAAAATGAAAAAGAAGTTGCTTACTTTGCAACACCGGGACGTAATGGCAACAATTTCTTCTCAATAAGAACCATAAACAACTCGGTTTTTCGCTTGTGAAGTGAAGCTATAAAGTCCTTCCTTTCTTGTTCGCCTTTTGGAGCGTTCGCTGGCCAACCCGTTTCGTTGAAGTATGCTGTCATTCTTTTATTTACAAAGAACCCGCCATGGTTGTTAAGATACTTGATCTTATTAAACAATTCAAAAAAAAATATACCTATATATAGGTTACATTATGTGTACCTTTCTTTTCCACCACCAATTTTAAGTAATTCACTATACAAGTCTACATCCCATGTCACTCCCAATTCTTTCTGTGTAATTAAAACAAAATATCTGGTTAACAGTTTGACTTTTGAGGTCAAAATAGTAATTACAGTGTAAATTGACATGTAATCTTCAAATTATGGAGGAATGGATGAAACTATATAACATATTACAATTAGACTGTTATGGGTGCCCAATTCTTTCTGTGTAATCAAAACCAAATCTCTAAAACCGGTTTAGAAGATAAATAACCCTAACCGGTGGTTCGGTTCGGTTCTAAAACCGGTTATAAAAAAATTGGTTAAAAAAATCAGTTTCGGTTTTTTTCATGCTGATGCAACCACCATCATTGCTTATACCATGTCACATCAACTTCTCGTTTCAGATGTA
This sequence comes from Helianthus tuberosus, assembly GCA_030545235.1. Classification (NCBI taxonomy): domain Eukaryota; kingdom Viridiplantae; phylum Streptophyta; class Magnoliopsida; order Asterales; family Asteraceae; genus Helianthus; species Helianthus tuberosus. Next base: position 74,621,099 of record CM060426.1, read on the forward strand.
AATAACTGCCGCAAGCCGTTGTAACCTTTTTCTCAACCAACTTTTGTGGTACTTCCAGAACCAGCTTAATCGAAATATTTACCAACTATAGCAAATGCCGGTCACGAATTAATGCTTCAATCGACCAAGTCCAGGTTCTCAGACACCATATAAAGTCTATAAAAGTCATACTTTCACTGTAAAATTTTATTAAAATAGACCCAAAGTTAGGCATCCAAAATTAAAATTAGAACATATATAACATAAACAAACATACTCTGTATTGTATGGAGTGTCAGCTATTGGGAGCCTTAGTTACGCCTTCCAATCTTGGGAACTGCAATGAGAAAACGATTAGACTTCCTCTTCACTCCCTGAAAGCCAACGAATACAGTTTTTTCACACATTCATAGCAATTGTAGACATTATTACAAAGCTAAGAAACTGTAACTGACTCTATGAACTGAAGTTGAAATTGAGCTATTTTAAAGGCTCAAAACCTATAGAAGAAACATTGTGGACGAAATTCCTTTCTTTGGTAAGAAATTGCAGAGATCTCTTACTTCCTCCATTAATTCACTTGTTTATGGTGTAGATATGGATATATTCACACAAGAGTGTAGTTATAACATCGTCACGTTTTAGTTCATCTATCACACAAACCCTAAAATAGGAAAACATACCACCGGCACCAGGTGAGCCAAAACTGGCATGAGCAACCGGCATATTTGGGTCACCCTGGACGAAGTCTACACCTCAAGCTTAGAACCACTTGAATCCGACCCTATCTACAAGTTTAGGTTACCCACAACAATCAACAATAGATCTTGAACCAACTCAGGATGAAGGATCATACCTTGATTGTCTGAAGAACATACATGCAGAAGCAGATCCGTAGCATATATGATCTCACCACTGCTTCGACCATTGCACAAAAAGTTCATTAGATTTCTCCATGTTTCTTCTTACGGAAGCTTCGTTACACATGAAAGAAGAAGAGCGACAGATGAAAATCGTTTTGATCGCAGGTGGTTCATCTTCAACTCCTGTAACAAAACAAATGGTACGGATTTCATATTTACAGATCCAAACAAAATTCCAATGAATTTGCACAAAATCTAGAAAAGCACTTACTCCGTGAAGTTCAAAACCTAGACTTGAGTTTGATTCCAACGATTTCCATGAGGAATTGGAGTAGTAGAAACGTGATGGAGAAAAACCCTAGATCCAGATCTGGAATCGCTGGAGAGAGAGAGAGAGGAGCAGGGAAGCGGGCATTTTGAAATGTTTTGAAATGAGAGTGAAACCTGATGTATCCGTGTTTTTTTAGTTGGAGGGTATAAGTGGAAATGGATGTTTTCTGATGCTTAAAACACTTGTACATTATGCTTTAGGGGTGTTTTAAGGAAATTTTTATAGACTTTAAGGTGGTGTTTGTTTTTTCTGCGGGAAAAGGTCTGCAGTCTGCGGACCACATCTGCAGCCATCTGCAGGAGAAGAGGTGGACCAAATGTCTGCAGTCTGCAAGGAGAAGAGGGTTTGTTTTTTTTTTCACCTACAAAACCACTTCTCTCTACAATCTGCACAAGACACTTCTCTGCCTCAACTCTCTCTCTCTACTCTCTCTCTACAATCTGCCATCACACCACCTCCGCCCATAACACCACCACCACCACCGCACCACCTCCGGCATCATCTACCGCCAAGAAAAACCACAACCACCCACCTCGTCTGCCTTCATCTACCACCGCCTTCTTCGTTCAACCACCACCACCGCCTTCTTCGTTCAACCCACCCCGTCTGCCTTCGTCGTTCAACCACCACCACCACCGCCTTCTTCGTTCAACCACTACCACCGCCTTCTTCGTTCAACCCACCCCGAAACCCTAATTTCGATTTGGGGGTTTCTGAAGAGAGAGAGAGAGAGAGAGGGAGGAGAGAGATCCAGAGAGAGAGAGTACGAGGATGATGATGATCGATGATGATAACAGATGATGACGGCGGTGGTCGTGGTTCCTGTGCCAACGAAGAAACCCTAATTTCGATTTGTCGTCTGCCTTCTCTACGGTCTCTCTCTCTCTACGGTGGTGGCAGGGATGTGGTGGTGATGTATCAGGTGGCGGTGGTGGCAGGGATGTGGTGGTGGAGGTGATGGCAGGATGTGGGGGTGGAGGTGTGGAAGAAGAGCCAAGAAGAGGTTTGTGTCTGTGTGGTGAAGACATGGGAACATGTCTGTGTGGTGAAGAGGTCTCGCAGACCTTTTTTAATGAAAGGTCTGCGAGAAAACAAACAATCTGCAGCATCCAAACGTCTGCCCGCGTCTGCGCGGCGCAGACATAAGTGGCCAGAAGTACTTCTGGCCAAAAAACAAACAGAACCTAAGAAGTCCTTCTAATATGTATTATAAAGTAGTATAGACTAGTCATTATCATGGTTGGATATTGGTTAGTGCTGCCTTGTTTAAGCATAGGTGGCCAATCCATGCCTAACTAAGGCTAGGCTATTCAATACCTGCCCCTGATAATAATCCTAGTATTTAAAAATAATCTTAATATTATTATTAATAATAAAATTATCAATAATAAATAACTAAACAATAACCTTAAATAAGAGTATACCTCAAATATAATTTCTTCACCGCAATGGTTTAAAATATAGTAATACTATATTTGTAAATTAGGTAATTCCATATATAATCAATTAAATTTATATATACTGTTTTTCGATCAACGATGGTAGAGCAATAAATATTACGAAAGGCTCGATTGATATTATAATAATTATTTAAGAGATATACCTAAATATGAATTTGGGTATCATTATTTGAGCACATGATTATTTTAAGATTCCTTGTATAGAATAAAAACAAAGTGGTTTTAATATAAATAATTAAATGATTAAATCCGAGATTAGCGCAATCTTCAGATTTTGTGAAGATGTTACCTCAAAGTAATTGTGATCATAGAAATGATTTAGTGAAATCGAGGATCACACCAGCATGTTATAGTTCAAGAGAATTGAAATGCTTGTTTAGGATTATTTCGAATATGATGGTTTTAATTCATCATATGGAACCTTGAATTGAATATGTAGTACGAGCAAGTTCAAACAATTGAACTTGGTTTAAACAAAACGAGTTTTAATAAGTTCGGACATGGTCACAACAAAACTATGTAAAGAATTTTGAGTTTTTCAAGAAATTCATTGACTCGATATCAAAGAGTGATTGTTTTGTAATAATGTGGTTTACAGTACCAAAATCAAGTATAGCGAAATGATATTTGAGTTTAAATAAAACGACAAATTAGAATGAAGTCCTCCAGTGGAATTCAGAAATTAAACGAACCACATGTACAATAAATGGTGCATGTGAGGATTTACCAAGAAATGAAATGAATCAATATCTGCTACTATGAAATAAATCCTCCTGGTATGATGACAGTTAGGAAAAGTAGAAATGCGAAAGTCAACTTATTATATACAGAAGTCAGAATTTCAACGGAAGAAATATAAGAACTTCTATCTGGAATTTCGAGTGATAACCGTTATTAAATGACATTACCAGGGAATGTCAAATAAAATGAAATAGGGAATTTGCAAAAGTATATGACTCATTTTTCAGTGCTAATACTTATGACTCTGATTAGACTGTGCACCGATGTTTTTTTTTTAAATCTTGTTCTAGCGTATCTCAGTGATATTCTTGTCGTTTGTAGGATCATGTGGCAAAGTGTTTCTTTTTTATTAGTAGTTCTTCTACTGATGGAATTAACATTGGTGTCATCGTGCTCAATTTATATTTTCCAAAGGTCTTGCCTTGGAAGTCGTATGTGATATAATTCATCTTCTGTGGGCGTTTAAATTTTTTTTTTTTTTATTTTCATGTGTTTTCTTGTTATCACAACTTTATATGCTTCTTATTTGCATTAATAATTTATGGTAACGCGTTAGAAATTCTTTTGATGGTGTTTTAAAGGTTTTCCATTGTTTAATTTATCACACGAATTACGACACAGATGATCAAACGAAATAATGTTGGATATCGGAAAAGAGATTCCTGGTAAAGAAATCTAGACACAGATACTTGTGTTTTATTCCAAATTAACTTTTGAAATTCCTTATAGATATGTATATCTATATAATCATATATTTCATATGTGGAAATAAACATTCCATCTATCAGGTCAATGTATTTAACAGCTTCATATTTCCAAATACTAGTCAGATATCATATCATGATACTATTTAGGGAAATCTTGTTACTTGCTGACATATTATATACCTTCTTACCCGGTTCTCGCCGGAGAGGTATTTCCAGTATATCCGGACAAACTGGAGAGTCTGCTACATCATACCCAGTCTTGCCGGAGAAAATTTTCGATTTCCCCTAAATAGTATCTTTTAAAAAAATGCCTATCTTATTAGGGCTTTTATTCAGAATTAAGGAAAATTGTATTTCAATAACATATCTTATTATTATTTTGACCACTGGACGATTCCCGTGACAGTGTCAATTTACTATTGATCATTCTTTCAACTAGTGACCCAGGTCATATTACTGTTGATCATTCTCTCAACTAGTAATTGCGGTCATATCACTGTTGATCATTCTTTCAACTAGTGATTCTATTCATAACACTGTTGATCATTCTCTCAACTAGTAACTCTGGACTTAGTTGTCCCGTGACATTACTTCATCAATTACTTATGGCACACAAAAATTCCATCATATTTATTTGCACAAGTACTTAGCTTATCGTGAAGCTAATACTAAGACATCTTTTCTTAAGTTCAAGTCTAAATGCTACCAGTTAACAGCAATCTCCTAACTCTTTTATATAAATTTAGGTATTATTATTACAACACCTAAAGGCGTAAAGCAGTGGCTCTTTGAGTTGGCTCTGATACCACCTTCTGTCACGACCCCCGACCCACCCTGGACGGAATCGGGTGCCGTGAACAGTCCAGAGGTACCGGTGATTATTTTTGAAAACGTTGCAGCGGAAATTTTATCAGGACCGTGAGTTAGGAAAAATATCAAAGTTTAGAAAACACCGGATTTTATTTAATAAATGGGATAAACCCATGTTTATAATGGTAGCTTTAATAAAGATAAATTTTATTACATAAAACAATATTTCTTAATTTGATTTAATTAATAAAATAAGCCACTTCTTGATGCCTTTCAGTGCCGTATCCAACGCTTACTTCCAAATAGTGTAATTACCTGAAAAGTGTTTTAAAAAGGTTTTGTCAGCGAGAAATACTGAGTGATTTCATTCATTTTGCTAAAACGACTCGTCTGTTATAATTTACAGTATTAAGAGAGATTACAATGTTTCCAGATATCAAACCAACTACCCACAGTACTTGTCACTCGAACATCCATCGGTAGCCTCTTTGCCTGATGGTGTCTGTGACTATGGTCATATCACTCATTGGCTAACTCGTTGTCCAATAGTGACGGTTATCAAGTAATGTATACAAAACCCCACATACCGGCTGTAACTTGGTGATTACATAAACTTAATCACTGTAATTATAACCTTTGAAAATAAACATGCTTTTGTAAATAGATTTGATAAAAAGAGAATGACTCACATTATAAGCATGCAGATTCATACGGCCAAAGTTATAGATAAGCCTCGATATATTGCAGATTTATACAGGCAAAGTTTAGTCTACAGATAAGCTTTTGCAGATTCCTACAGGCAGAGCTTAGCCTATTAATTAACCTTGTAACCTAGTGCACACGAACTAGGTAGATAACTTAATACAGCATTTACGATAACTCACGAGATAAAACCCTCACAACGAATGACAAAGTGAAATACTTAAACATCCATCGGATTCACAACGAATGACAGAGTATAGTCCGAGTTCGAACAGCACTCAAACATTCAAGTCGAAATCACGATTAATGACAAAGCATACCCCAAGTTTGAGCAGCACTTAAACATTCATTGGATAGTTTAATCGATCGGACATTGAATCGTAGCAGCGATTGAGTTAATACCCGGTATCGTAGCAGCACCCCCCTCTACTAATTAGTGTTTTTGAGAGTAATTGGACGATATCTCAGCGTACGTTTGGAATTTGATCGTCGCTCAAATGTCAGAATTCAAGTGCCAAGGCCTGCTATTTATACACGAATTTTACCAGGCTTACGGACCGTAAGACTAAACCCTTACGGTCCGTAAGGGACACGTATTTTCCATAGGCTTGCCGCGTGTGGGACTAGGCCTCCTGAGTCGACGAAACTTTTAAATTCGATTTTTATAATAAGTTATAAGGATAAACATCGAGTAGGGAATGCCCCCCCCTGAGTTTTAGGGGCTTTGATCCTGATTCTGATAGTTCTGATAATTTTAGGGTTTGTGTAGAATCAATTGGGTGTCTTAATTAGGGTTTCTTATTAGATAAAATAATAAGATAAATAGGACTTTTAATGAGGGTTGTTATATCAGGGTCCGGGTTTATACTTACGGAACGTTTTTAGGACGTTTTTGTGTGAGTCGTTACATTAAGGAGCTCCAAAAGAAAGTATGCACCTATTGTATAGGTCAACTGGGATACCCTTGGAGGCCCAAATATACTATGGAAGTTAAATCCATGATACGACATAAAGTACTTCCTTTACTTTAAGCAAATCTCGAGGTCGAGATTTCTTTTAAGGGGGTGAGGATGTAACACCTCGTAAAATCACGATTCAACGAAGTATTGACACATGTAATAAACCCTATAAAGTCAAACCTTGAATATAAGGGACTAATTTTTCGAAAAATCGAAAAACTTTGATTATGAAAGAACTGGAAGTATTATCATACCTAAAATAAGTTTCTAAATAACCTTTTACGGTTTATATTCACAAATGAGCCACTTGTTAATCAAGTGTAGCCGTTTATGTAATTAATTAAAAGTTTGCGCAGAAAAGGGTTAAAAGCGTCAACATGTTAATTCTTACCTCTGAGTGAACTTTTAACAAACCTAGAGCCTCATGATATTTTATTATACTCTCGGGAATGCCAATCATTGGCCATTCAAGGCTTTTATGCCCAAAAGTGAAGTTACGCGCAACTTTGCAAGTTTAAGGGACTAAAAGTGTCAATATGTTTAATTATACCTCTGAATGACCTTTTATCGAGCCCGAAGCATTATGATGTTTAATAATACTTTCAAGAATGCCTAATATGGATTAGATGAGGCTTCAATGATATTAAATGATGAGTTACGCAAGTTTGCGCATTAGAGGGACCTAAAGCGTCAAACTGCTAAAGTATACCGATTTGTATGTTATCGGACCTTCTGGAATATGACCATGAGATAAAAAAACCCTATTTATCCTTATTATAGCTTAGATATAGGCTTAGAGGTGTTTGGTGCGCCAAAATAAGCTTTTAAGTCATGCAGGGACTAAAATTGTCAAAAAGCGCACAAGTTTGGGTTTACGCGCATATCTTACATTCTGAATATCCCCAGACACCCAAAAATTTATGTAAACACTAAAATATGTTATTTTAGTGTTTGGCTTGATAAAATTCCATTCGTCGTGTCGTTTGGATCGTTTTTCGTGTCCGTCTGTGTTTCGTCGTAATTAGCCGAACAACGTGACCGTACGACCAAACGAACCGACATCCGGCATATTTTTTAGCATGTTTCAAGTTCCCCATACTTAGGCATCATTGTAGAGCCTTAAAAATGGTTTAACGGGCCTTAGATGAGTCGGAAATGGCGTTTGGAAGTGCAGGGACTAAAAATGTCAACAAATGAAACTTGTTTGGTTGACCAGGTCCTTACGGACCTCAACACTGAGGACCTTACGGTCCGTAAGTGTTGCCCAGATGCAGCAACTCATAAATTTTGCCTGTTCAGCCCATTCAAACGTCAAGTATTGCCCTTTTTCACTTCCATGCGCGTCCCCTACTAATTTTAGGGCTTAGGGACATGTGTTAATAATCAGAGATCACTCCTAGCCTTGTTTGTCATGATCTTGTTGGATCAAGAACACTATATAAAGCCCCTTTGTTTGCTATTTTGATCATTCCTTCTTAACTCATCATCTGATCATTTCTGGAACTCAAGGTCATCCTCTAAGCATTCCTGGTCGTGCATTAGACCTTGGTAAGCATCCTTGATCTTCCTTAATTTAGTTTTACATAGTTATTAGCTTAAAAGTCAAACCGTCGTAATTAAGGTTTGACTTATTGATTAATCACTAATGGCCCAGTGATTAGTCAAATTGAAGGTAGTTATAAGTTGGTATTTATGTGGGCAATAAACCCTTAAAAGGGCACCCTCAGATTCCCACTCTAACTAGATCAAATGTCGGGTCAAAGTTATTTAGAAAAAGTCAACAGAAGCTTAAATTGCAAATTAACATGTAATCATGGTTGTAAAAGTCCCGCCTAGGCTCCGAGTACTCCCCGAGTACTCGCTACAAGGTCGGCTGCCGAGGCCCGAGTATTGTTCTCCTAGGCCAATTACTCCCCGAGTAATCTCCGCCTAGGCCGAGTACTTCCCGAATACTCCCGAGTACTCTCATATCCGACTAGGGAGCGCCTAGCGACTTTTGCAACCATGCATGTAATTAGTAATGTAGAAGGCATGTAACCTATTTTATCACTCATATAACTTGGTAATAAGTATAAGAACTGATCTAGGCTTGTTTGATCCGACAATTTTCTGTTTAGACCCGGTTCGAAACCGAAAGTCGCAAAACTTTGACTTTTGCTTTGACTTCAGTTCTGACCCAATTTAGAAGGGTTTGAAAATGCCTTAGAGTTTCCTTAGGACCAGGTTACATGATAGTATAACCCTCCGTGGTTGGATCGTTGATTGTCCGATTCGTTTACAAGTTTCCGTTAAATGCCTAATGTTGACCAATATGCCCTTTTGACCATAAAACGAGAATTTTAGAAATCTGAAAGGACATAAATCTTTGCTACTGAATTATAAACATGTCCCTAAAATTTCACATCAGTTGGAGGTCTAGATTAGGAGTTATGCTCATTAGCGTAATTATAACGCCTTTTAATAATTAAACAGCGCAATTAGCATAAAGCCTATCTGAACCCAATTTTTGACACCAAACCTTTTACCCACTGATGTAATATAATATTTTGGGATATTTAAAGATTTTTAATTATTTTTAACCTGCTCATAACCTAAGGTTATGGCGTTGATTCGGTAAATACCGATTATACCCTTTTCATTCATAAAATGAGCTTTACATAATATTTTGACACCAATCCAATTGCTACTGATTTTATATAATAAATAAAGTATTTTGAACTTTATAACCTGATCAGAAAACTCAGATTTCTGGTATAACATGGAAATCGCTTAAAATGACTTTTTACGCGTATTAAACGCATAGTTTGGGTTTAAAACCATTTTGTCATATAAGACCTATTACCAACTGATATGACCGATTAAAAATAAGTTATTTTACTGAGGTATTCGGACCCGAATCTCAGAACTTCATTTAATCTCTTTTATAACCTTATAAATGACCAAATTACCCCTACGGGGCATAGTTTGTGTTTAAGTTCGTTTTGGGCATAATGGAAGGTATCCTACTGATATCACAACATATTTGAGGCATATTAACTTAGGAAACCTGGTTAGGACCCTTATGATTACCCGTTACGCCTCTTTCGCGTTCGGTTCGGCTTATGTAACTAGTTTACATAAATTAGCCGAAACGGGTCAAACCTTCTCGGTTTTACCCCAAAATTCAGAATGTGCCTAGATTACCCATATAAGGCAAGTCTTCAATCTTGTGGGGTCTCAATCACATTCTATTCCGATCTTCGCCTAATAGTGCGTTTGAACCGTATAATTAACCGGTCTAAGCTTAGGCTTAATTAAAGACCCGTTAGCACTCTAATTGGTTATTTATACCATACTTCCAGACTAGAGCCTTCCGGTAAATTGTACCTACGCTTACTTAAGTGAATACGGCTGAGTTATTATAATTCTTGCTATTTAAGACAGGAGCTAGCTCAGGTAAATACTCTTAACTTATTTTCCCTATTACGGGCTTGGGATACGGTAATATAAATGCCGCATGGTCAGGTATGGGATTCAAAGACCAATAAGTCGGGAAATCCAAATAACCTGTTTTTAATTCGTATTGCTTGACTGAAACATTGGGGATTAATGCGACCGTGTCCTGGATATCCTTGACTCATTAATTGCAATGGCCACGACCTAAGCACGGGGTGTAGGCATACCCATGACAGATGCAATATGCTTATTAATTAATTATACCCAATAAGGGAATAGTGGTGTGTCGGTTAATCTTGAACTGACATAGATCCGGGCCCCGTATGTAGAGCAAGTTATGTAAAACTGATAACATGAAATATAGTTTGTCCCAAGTATAAAAGATTAATTTTGCCTTGTGCATTTTAATCAAAGTGTCGAAATAGTTTCATGCCTTGTGCACCTAAACCAATTTTCATAAACATTTTCAAATGAGTCGGTTGAGTGTATTTACCAGTGTAAACTGACGTATTTTCCAAAAAGGTTAAGTGGCAGGTACTGTACGTAATTGGCTGGGAGCTCAGGGCGTCAATAGGGAATCTTGCAAGTTCTAGATGCCCAAAGTCTGTTGAACAATGTTTATGTTTAAGATCCGCCTGTGGATCCTTTACCTTCCGTTGTAATACTTGATATTACTTTATATTCGGATTGTAATATATTTATCTTTTGCTTCCGCTGTGCATTTAAATATTGTGTTGTTTGACTATTATGTTGCCAACTACGTCACGATACTCCTCACCGGGCCCACCGGTGACACGTGGAATCCGGGGTGTGACAGTTGATGGGTTAATTAGGCCTAGAAAGAGAATGAGAAATAACGACCCATTTAATTTGAATGAGATTACCGGAATTCATGAGGATAGCACAAATACGACAGATATGGAAGCAGACGTTGAAAATAATATGGAAAAAATAACAAGTGATGAGAGCCAAAAGGAAGAAACAAGCGAAGGTAGAAAGGTTAATATGGAGAAGTTGGTGGACGATTTAAACTTACAACCAATCGAGGAGGTAGAGGAAAACATTGATTTAGAGATTAGTATCACGTCTGTCATGGGAAGCAAGTTGGGTGTCGATCTTCAGAACCATGAGCCATTAATTAAAGAAGCGATCGGGGAAGAAGGCTTTCAAAAAGGAGATAGATTAATTTTATCTCTATAACTATTAGAGGTCTAGGAGAGGGGAAATATAACAAAGCGGGGTGGATAAAAAATTTGAAACGTGAGAATGGTATTGACTTCATAGCTTTACAAGAGATTCAGTTCCGCGACGTGTCAGGTATAGAATTCGAGAGATTTTGGGGAGCTGGCAATTTCGAGATGGATCATGTTCCGGCGCTTGGCAGATCGGGAGGGGTGGTCAGCATGTGGGACCCTAGCATTCTCAAGGTACACGATTCTTTCAAACATCCTAACTTTTTATGAACTATGGGGATTTTAAAAGGTAGCAATCAAGTTATAAATATTGTGAATGTTTATGCTCCTCATAAAGTCCCTAAAAAATGGGCTCTTTAGGAAGTTATAGTGAAAATGCTCGCGCGTTGCGGCGGGTGTCCCGACTTATGATGCCGTCACTCTAACCTTACAAAAAATCGCCCTAGTAGTTTTGTTAGATGTACAACCCATCTTCAAACATTCATTGGTCACCTGCATCTTGGTACAATAAACACGGCATCCTTGTCTTTGAGCAAAGAATGTGTAGGGAACTCCAGGATATTTAGCGATTTTAACCCCGTGAGCCCAGTTTAGATCTTGAGTAACATCAAAGAACTGTAGTTTGACGTGAATTTTGGCTCCAGGTAGTATGGGATTTTTGTTTTTGTCCATGATTTCGAGCCACTTATCGACCTCATCGCCTTAAGTGAGCTCGCTAACGGGCATGTAAGCTCGACCGATCAATGTTGCGCCGATTGGGTTGTTGTCCTTGACTGTGAAGATTACGTTAGATGCTGAGTGGGCACAATAGATGTGGAATGATTCGAGCCATATTGGGTTTTGTGGTTCGTTTTCTATCATTCTAGTTCTTCTAACTCTTCATTTTTCTAGATCGATTGTTGCTTAGATCTTTGAACTTCCTTCCCCAAATCCAACGGTTTCTTGTATGTTTACCATAAGCTGCATGCAACAACAAATCAAACATTTAGAAGTTTATAACTATAGCTGCAATAATGATCCACTTTTTTAAAGAATGGGTTCTTTTAGGCTTATAAAATTATTACACCATATGTCAAAACAGACCACTATTATAAAGGGTCTAAATGGGTTAGCAGTTAGCACCACCAATAGGCGATGACTATTGTTTGTCTCTAATCTCCACCACCTACTCGTTGTCGCTAGCATCACCATTGTCACTGTCACCGCCAACTGACTCATTTCAACCCGACTTATTTTTGGCAAAAACTTATTTTGACTCGAACGAAATTTTTTAAACGATCTATTTTGGCCAGAGTTTATTTTTTGAAAAAACCCGTATTGACCTGTCACACTAACCTGTCCGGTTTGCCAGGCTTGATTACAACATAAGCAAATCCAACATTATTGCTCTTTGCTTATTTTAAAAAGAAAGAATATATGTTATACCTTCCCAAACATATTAGGGCCACCACCATGACCATGAAGCTTATCAACCTCATAGATGGTAACATGAAGAGTTCCATAAAGCAGTACCTTAGACATTTTCAAGCCTGCACCATATAATCGTACGTCTCGTTTCTTCCGTTTGTCAAGAAGTACACCAGTCCATTCATTTTTAGTTAGAACTGTTTATGAACCGGGTAGTAACCGAGCATAGTACCAGCAAGACTCAACACATTCCTTGCACCTTCTACAAGCACATTACAAACCCACAATGTAACACAAAACACAAGCTATATATGTTTAACCGAGTATAAACGGTTATGTTTACATACCTTCGTCAGTAAACTCAATAAACGCAAAATGAATAACCAAATTAGGTTCACCACATATACGACAATCCACAACCTAAAAGTGTCCATCAATAACTTGAATCAGCATTATTTCAAGTAATTAAATCACGTGAGGGATGTAACTTAATGACAATAACCCCCTTATTTTTTCTTTTTAAAATGACCCGTTTGATCACGATCACCAACCATATCATTATTATAAAATAGATGCTTCCATTAATCATACAAAAAGTATAGTAATCATAAATGAAGCAATTCTATAATAAAGCCAAATAAAAAGATACTTCAAATGGTAAATACAATTACTCAAAGTTGTCCTAATTTTTTTAAGCTTATTTTTTTTCTAAAAATCATAGTCTAAAATTTCTTTTGTTAAATAATGTATGGAGGTAAAGCACAAAACTTTCGGGTCAACCCACGAAACTTCGGGGCGTGTTCAGGTTTGTGTAAAACTTTTGGGTTCGGGTTGGGTTGAACCCGCCAATCCGTGAATACGACCCGTTTAGCACCCCTGTTAAAAGTACTACCTTTAGATGAGTCATGAATGAATGGAGAAACAAGGAGATAGTTCCATTGCCTACAAAAATAATTAAAAGAGTAAATTACATTTTTGGCCCTTGTGGTTATATCACTTTTACTATATTAGCCCAAAATAAGAATTTTTAACATATTTGTCCCCATGGTCTCTATAACTAACCATTTTGGCCCCCATGATCTCTAGACTTAGGGGCCAAAATGGTTAGTTATAGAAACCATAGGGGCAGATATGTTAAAAATTCTTATTTTGGGCTAATATAGTAAAAGTGATATAACCACAGGGGCCAAAAACGTAATTTACTCTAATTAAAAAAACCTTGTTAGCATATTAGAATCTTTGAATTCTAATGTCAGCTGGTTGAGTAATCGGAGAGCAACATCCTACTGGATTAAATAAGTAGTTGTCAAGATATTACATACCAAACCAATTAGAAGTTGAGGTAATCGAAGAGCAACATCCTACTGTATTTTATCTCATAATCTACAGACATCATCAGGAAAGATTGAAAGAACATTAACTTCAAACTTATGTTTTGGTAGATAAGTGAAAACAATGTAACATGCACTAACTGAACAACTTGATCTGAAAATCAATCTTCAAACAACAACATCAAAACACAGTTCAATCACACCGCACATTACACGAAACAAAAAATCTGAAATTACCGATTATATAACAGCGTGAATCAATGAAACTAACTAAACAGCAACTAATCTTCAAAATTAACCTTCAAATCACAACTTCAATTACCGATTATGTAATAGCGTGAACCAATGAAACTAAAACAAGTTGATCTCAAAATTAATCTTCAAACCACAGCAGTAAAACACAATTCAAGTATAAATCAATATCATATCACTGTCCTTTCCCTACAAGTCATTAGCAAGATCTATAAAAACATCAATATCATATCACTGTCCTTTCAGTTACATATTTATGTATCAATAATCATAGCAACTTAATGTAGGTTGAGATGCTAACAATATTCCAATTAAGTCCACTTAATTCAACTTAAATCGTGTAAACATGAAAATAAAAAATAGCTGAAAATATGGTTAAGAGTCGGGTTTACCTCAAATAATGTTGGCAATGCTGTTTGTATGGCTAAAAGCGTTAGACCGATCAACCCTGTCACAGCATGAGGACTGCAAGCAAAGCTAATGGTGGGTCTGAGGATGGTAAGATGTAGACAACCTTACCTGTCAGCAATGAATCTTTTTTTTTGAACGATTGTTAGCAATGACCTAAGAATCTCCCTGTACTGCTTTTGGAGGGCAGAACACCCAAGAATTACGTGACAACCCTCATAATTACATGTATCCGTACGATTAATTAATGTTAATTAAAGTGCTTGATGAATGTGCTGAATTACTTAACTGCTTTCTGATTACTGTGTCATACTTACATGTGCTTTTTAACATACTAGTCTTGTGCATAAAATTTACTAAATGGTCCTGTATGCTTTCCTAAGTGTTGGGAATTAAAAGTGTTACAAAAAGATACATAAAAGACACTATATGGAATAACTTAGCACTTTAACGGAACGGTATCTAACATAACAACCGGACATTACCCGGAACACTAAAATATTGCAAGAAACATTGTTTTTATTTTTCTGAGCTAGTTATGACTCCCGAGCACTATAACACACTACACAATACATATAACACATAACACTAGGCTTTTACTACATAACCTCCCACTAACAAATTACTTACCATTTAATTTACAATTAACCCCCCCCCCATTGTAATTTTCTGTCATGAAGCATGGCCCACCTCAAGAATGTGTAATCTCCTAAAAGATCTCTAGTAATATTCCATGAGATCTTGAGTGGACATGGGTTGTACTTAGGGGAACATGGTGACCCTTGGATAATAACACATAATGGATTATAAGTATACTCACCATCTTCATCACATTACACATTACAAACTCTCTCCTCTTCCCCTCTTGCAAGTCACGGCCGAAACACCCCCTTACAATCCCACCATTTTCGATTTCCTTCCATCCATTCCAAGCTTCATTCAAGGTGCACAAAGGTGATTAACGAAGCTCGGTGTTCATGGAACTTGAAGGACCTCATCCGTTTGCTATTATCCATCACCTTTTCACTAGTGTTCTTCCCTAGCTATATGTTCTTCCCTAGCTATAAGCTAGTTGTAAGCTTCTTGTTAATCTTTATTTACTTCATGTTTTTAGTGGTTAATATATATGTCTTGATGAAATCATATGAACACTAAAAGATCATGCACATAAACCTTGAACATAAAGCTTTACATAATATGAAAATGGATGAAACAAGATGAAATAATACTAGTATGATATTGTCTTGGTTATGTTGATGATTGGTTGTTGGTTTCTTGGTAGTATGATGATAATCATCATATGGAACTTGTTAAATCATGATTTAAAACATGAGTTAACAAGTTAGGAGGTGATTAGGAGTTTACATGAAAGAATCACCTCCATATTTAGACATGAACTTGGTGATAAAATGATTTCTTGTAAAAATAATAAACCAAGTGAACTAGTGATCTTGTAGATCTAAAACTTGTGAGTGGTTTTTCTAAATAAACCAAGTTTAAAAGACGGCTTTCGAAAGATCATGATCCTTACACTATTTTGGAAATAAAGTAAGTATATGGATACTAGTGACACATGAAAATGTTGTAAATAAATATTTTTGTAAAATATGTTCACAAGATGTGAACATCTAAAAATCCCAAGAATGAGATTTTAACAAAGTAAACACACTTTGGAGGGTAACTAAACCCACTAAACGCCTCACCAAGTTACTACGCGTTTTTATGAGACATCGAGTTCATGTTGGCTTGTAAATGGAATAGTTTGCTCTTGGTAAATTGTTGTTGATTGTTGAATGATTTTTGGAAAAGAAAATGATATGCTTATTAGCATGGACGCCTCCATTTACAAAGGAAACTATGGCGAAATTTTCTAAAAATTCCAACACTTAGAAATTATTCTTCTAACAAGTGTTTACAAATATGTTTTAACTTTGTTTTTCAAAATAAACTTCACCATGAGTTTTGTTACAAAAATACAAAGTATCGGAGGTTGATTTTTACAAGTAAAATGGATAAATATATTTAGAATATATATTTTATACTAGAACACTTGTGTGGATATTTGTTTATTTTGTGAGATAGTTATATTATTTTAGGGTAAAATAATATAACTTAACAAAATACCTTGACATTAGAATTGTGTGGTACGTGATAGAAGTAATGAGTAGATAAACCGTACGTAGGATGCGTGTTATGCATGCACGAGAAACTGATTATTATCTATACCTTATTAGGACGTGCTTGATTTCCTGATTTTTAGAGTAACTAATCTAACCGAGCAAACCAAGGTGAGTTCACACACTTTCTAAGGCATGGGATTCCCGGTGGTTGGGAATGGGATTAAAGAATTAAAACGGAACCTACATATCCTCCTTGGGTAGGATATGTACCGCCATCCTCCATGGGTAGGATGCCAATAATAATCCTGCGTATTCTCCTTGGGTAGAATACGTACGTTCGTCCTCCTTGGGTAGGACAATGTCACACCCCGATATTTTCACGTGTTTCCGGTGGGCCCGGTGGGGAGTATCATGATGTAGTTGATATCATCATAGTCAAACAACACAAATTTTAAAAGCACAGCGGAAGCAAAAGATAAAATATATTACAAACCGATTCAAAAAGTAAAATAGTTTTAATACATATTATGCGTTAAAAACGCTTAAAAGGCGATTTGGAGCCATTCCCGGGTTTTCAAAGGAAAGCTGATATTTTTATTATTCCAGAAGGCTCAAAACATTTTATTTATCATTTAAAATCAGTAGCAAAAGGGTTGGGGTCAAAAGGATTTGTGAAACTCATTTTATAGCCCAAAAGGGCAAAACCGACAATAACCGAATTAAGCTTAGAACTCTATGTTATGCTCAGCTTAAAAATAAATAAAAATCTTCTAAAATCCCAAAATATTATTTTATATCAGTGGGTAAAAATTTTGGTATCAAAAATTGGGCTTAGATAGGCTATACGCTAATTACGCCGTTTAATTAATAAAAAACGTTCTAATTACGCTATTGAGCATAACTCTTAATCTAGACCTCAAACTGATGTGAAATTTTAGGGACATGATTATAAATCAGTAACAAAGATTATTGTCCTCTCACATTTCCAAAATTTTCATTTTAAGGTCAAATGGGCATAATAGTCAACATTTAGGCATTTGACGGAAATATGCATATGAATCGGATAGCTAATGAACCAAGTTGTATAATCACAGAGGGTTATACTTATATGAAACTTTATCCTAATAAGGCTCTAAGGTATTTCTAAACTATGCTCAAACGGGTCGGAACTGAAAGTCAAAGCAGGAGTCAAACTATGCGACTTTCGATCCCGAACCGAGCCTAAACTGAAAATTGTCGGGTTGAACATGTTTAGACATGTTCTTACATTAATTACCAAGTTATATCAATGACAAAACAGGTTGCATAGCTTCTACATTGCTAATTATGTGTTTATTTGCAAAATTGCTTCCTGTTGACTTTTTAAGATCAAGTTTGACCCGACAATTTGACCTACTTAGAGTGAGAATCAGAGGGTGCCCTTTTAAGGGTTTATTACCCACATAATTACCAACTCATAGGTACTTTCAATTTGTAATTTGACTTGGCAAATTAATATTAATGACGACGTCAAACCTTAATTACGACGGTTTGACTTTAAGCTAACAAACTAAGCTAAACTGAATTAAGGAAGGTTAAGTACACTTACAAAGGTCTTATGCACGACTAAGGATCACTAGCAAAGTGCTTGAGCTCCAGGGGACTCCAAGAAATGAGTTTGAATGATTTCAAGTGGATGATCAAAATGATGCAACCAAGAACACCTTATATAGGAACTTTGATTGCACAAGATCATGCCAAACAAAGTCTATGGATGTTATGGGATCATTCCAAGTGTCCCTAGGCCCTTCTAAATCATTAAACAAGCCCCTAGAATCAAGAAATAGCAAAATGAGGCGGTGTAACCGACTGGAACAGGCAGCTGCCTGTGTTTCTGATGCTGGGACATGCTTACGGACCGTAAGGCCCAGGCCAGCTCACCAGAACTTTCAAAAGTTGACATATTTGGCCCCTGCACTTCCAAATGTCATTTCCGACACACCTAAGGCCCGTTAAACCATTTTTAAGGCTCTACAATGATGCCTAAACATAGGGAACATGAAACATGCTCAAAAAATATGTCGGATGTTGGTTCATTTGGTCTTACGGTCACGTTGTTCGGCTAATTACGACGAAACACGGACGGACGCGAAAAACGGACCAAATTACACGAAGAATGGAATTTTATCATGCCAAACACTAAAATAAAATATTTTAGTGCTTACATAAATTTTTGGGTGTCCGGAGATATTCTGAATGTGAGATATGCGCGTAAATGCAAACTTGTGCACTTTTTGACACTTTTAGTCCCTGCATGACTTAAAAGTTTATTTTTGTGCACCAAACACCTCTATGCCTATATCTAAGCTATATAAAGGATAAATAGGGTATGTTTAACTCATGGTCATATTCCGGAAGGTCCGATACCCTACGAATTGACATACTTTTGTAGTTTGACGCAATTAGTCCTTTAATTGCGCAAAGTAGCGCGAAATGTCGTTTAATGATATTCAAGCCTCATCTAATCTATATTAGGTATTCTTGAGAGTATTATTAAACATCACGATGCTTCGGGTTCGCTAAAAAGTCATTCAGAGGTATAATTAAACATATTGACACTTTTAGCTGCGCGTAACTTTACTTATAGGCATAAAAACTTTAGTCGGCCAATAGTTGGCATTCCCGAGAGTATAATCGAATATCATGAAGCTCCCGGTTTGTTAAAATGTCACTCAGAGGTAAGAATTAACATGTTGACGCTTTTAACCCTTCATTGCGCAAACTTTCAATTAATTACGCAAACGGCTACACTCGATCGACAAGTGGCTCATTTGTGAATATAATCATCATGAGAGGTTATTCAGAAACTTATGTTTGGTATGATAACACTTCCAGTCCTTTTATAATCAAGGTTTTCGATTTTTCAAAAAATTAGTCCCTTAATTTCAGTGTTTGACTTCATTAGGGTTTATTACACGTGTCAGTACACCATTGGACGTGATTTTACGAGGTGTTACATCCTCACCCCCTTAGAAGAAATATCGACCTCGAGATTTGTTAAATGCTGGAAGCACTTTTTGTCGCATAATGGACTTCACTTCTATAACATATCTGGAGCCTCTTCAAGCTCCCAAGTAGACCTTTATAATAGGTACGTATATCTTTTTGGAGCTTCTTAACCCGTCGATCCTCAATCTATACAGGTTTCTCATCATATCATAAATCTGCATATCATTATGTGATAATGCTTCTCGACTTATTGGTGAAACACATCCTTAAATCATTAATGTGTAATGCATTGCGAGCTCTGCCGAGTTCCTTAAATGGGTTTTAGCTTATAAGCTATTTGATCTTGATACATTCGATTTCCTCGAATGATTCTATATATTCAGAGCTTAACTAGCCTGATAATTATCAGATTGGCACACCCTTCCAGGGTGATATTTTTGTTGAACCTTTTTCCTTAACAAGATCTTAGGAGGGTTGCCAATTTCATTAATCTTTGATTTTTCTGCCGAATACTGGCAACTTACAGATGATTATGGATTTGTATAATCTTATTCGTTATTTCCAATGCAACTTTCAGATCCTGATAATTAGACTTGCAAATCCTATGTCTAACAATAATTGTTTATCATTCCATCTATACAAGGTCTCCAAAGGAGCAGCATTGATACTTATGTGACAGCTATTATAGAAAAGCTTAATTTAAGGTGAGATGGTTATTCCAACCACTGCTTAAAGCTAATCTTAAGGAATAGCCAATCCTTGCCGTTAGTCGAACAAATCGACGATCCTGGGCAGCTGATGGCAATTCTTAATTGTTGCCTAATTAGGGTTGCGGTAATCAATGCATAAGCAAAATGAACCGTCTTTCTTAATTAACTATACCGAATTCTCAGAATATTGAGTTAGGCTATATGAATCCTCTATTTCAAAACTTACTTAATCAAGGTTTGGTGTCTCCAGTGATGGTACTAGCCGTCTTGGAGATTTCATAAAAATAATACAGCCCTAAATGGAATATAATTCTTAACTCTACTTGCCTCACAGGAGGTAAACAGGGTGATCTTAGGAGAAGATAATCAAGATACAAGGAGGTTACAGAGATTTCCAAATCTCAGGCTCCAGTTCATCCATCATTGCTTGTATCAAATAAGTGACACGTTTACGTTACGAGTCCACAAATTCCTTAATCGAAGACATTTACTTGGACAATTCCATTCTGGATATCTTCTTTGAATACCATTAGTTGACTTTAGTACCATATGACCATTAGAATATCCTTGCGGTTCCATGCATTAAACCTCCATACTGATCAGGCATGGAAGCAATCTATGGAACTTATTGAGATACATCAATCCTCATATGGCGCTTTTATCATACTGTCTGGTATTCGCAATCGATAGAGATCAACGAGATATCAACTATGTATGCTGACGCACTTCCTCTTAGAGAGAGGATACTTCTAAAATTCTACGACTGAAGGTTTCTTGACAGAAACAGAAGAAATGGTTCTTTATGATTTTTGTCTGTAAGTTTTACCTTTCGCTTAATATCTAGGTTTCTTACGGGAAAAATTTCTAAAAGTTTGCTAGGCTTATGGTCTTATGAGAGACTTAGCAACATCTGAAACCGAACGTAACTCTTAGTAATAAAATCACAATAAAGGATTTATCCAGTGTCATTATTAATGTGAACTACCTCTAATCATTCATCAGGAGGGTTAAACGCCTCCATTCTTAATCCTTTTTAAACTTAGCGGCAAAAATCTTTGGCAAATTTTAGGACAGTCTCGGCTTTGATTGGTTATTTCTTAGTCTATACAACGTGAGTAGCTGAGGTAGATCCATAATGGGTTTATAATGAGCAGGCTTTGAAACCTTAATGTGCCCTCTTATTTCCGATACTAACTACCAACAATTATTTGCATTAAGCTTAGATTTTGGGTAAACGGAATAGGGTACTATCTCAGCTAATGAATTAAAATTTTAACATACCGTCGACAGCCTAGAACTTTTATGGCTAGAGTCAGAAAATTCTTATCCTATCTTTTTCCATTTTGTGATGTGGATAATAGGTTTTTCTAATAAGGTCCTTAAAACTTGGACCATCCCATAATGTATAAGGGGATATTTCTTGTGGACTCCATTAATGTCCTCACTAATCAAGGGTATTACCATCGAATGATTGTGACGCACACCTTACCGTGTGCTTTCCCGCATAACCGCTGATATACCTAATGGTTTCTACTTCATCCAACAATTTCTTGTAATCGATGGTCCCTTTTTACTATTGAAGTCTCTTGACTTCCAAGAGATGAAGTACTTTTAAGTACATCCTAAAAGGAATGGGATCCTTGCCATATATGATTTTGTTTGGTTTATTTTTCGCAATTGAAGTATGAATATAGCTCTTCTCATGAGCAGTGACATGTGTTTTAAAGCGAGCAGCATTTGGCTTCTTGAACCTTTTCATGAATTTTTCTTATAGCCTTTCTAATAGCTGCGTTAATTACAGTTTTGGAGATTAACTCCATTAACCCAGACAGCGAGAATGCAAGGCGGCCTCAATTAAGCTTCTTCCTTCTAAAAGAATTCTCTTTTCTCTCATACTGTCTACAGTACACTCGTTCTTGTCCTTGCGACAGGTCTTCCTATATATATAACCGTTCAAGCGGAAGACTAATCAGACTTTTTCTCGTTGAACGGTCGATTCTCTAAGAGAGTGTTCACAGCCGAGTCTGTCAAAGAGCTTGCCTTCTGCCTCGACAACACCAGAATGACAAAACAAAGCCATTTCTGGAATCTAGTGTTAGCCAACGATCGCTGGGACGCAGTGCATCAGCCAAACCCATTTGACGTGAGGTTCCTTTCTTCAAGGCCGATTTGGGGGTCTTTTTCGATAGTTCACCCCGACAAGTGTGTATTCAATCCGCTTAACTTAGCATAGGAGTCTATCTCCAGTAAGCATCGGAGTAGATCCCCACTAACAAAAGACAAAGAACACCATACATTAAAACTTACTTCGAGTGAGGGCTGTACTGTAAGAGACGAGCTAGACCTCGATAGCCTCAATGGATGGCCCCCGTGATGTCAAATCGAGAGGATCCAGAGAAGAGAGGCGCCGGGCGAACCTCCGAGAAAGAATTCTATGTTGGGCCTCATTCACTCCAATTCCTGCATCGCCGATCTACTCATTCGAGGGGGCAAGGATAGCTCATTCAAGGTGGATCGGAGTACAGATAGAGTTGGCTTAATTAAGGGAAAGCAGACTCGCCTACCACAGCCCAGTTAACTATTGGAATCAGGAGCTTCCGATCCCATCCCTTCAATCACCGTTACTCGATCCGAACTGGAACTGACCTGGAACCGAACTACCACACTACGTCATGCTGCTGCTTCCCTGGTCTGACTGGAACTATTACTAAATGAGATTTCTGGACCACGTTGATGGTACCAGCTTGAGTGAAGGAAGTTGCAGTAGAAAGAAGAAGGCATCGTTGCCCAACCAATCAGATCAGTCACCGAGGAAAAACGTGGCAAGTCCAGATCTAAAGATGTTGCTTGGACCGACTGGTCGAACAGAGACGAAAGTCGGCCATAGTGATCCGTGAGTCCCGTGTGGAAGGGCTCTTGCTCAATGGATCAAAGGTACGCCGGGGATAACAGGCTGATGACTCCCAAGAGCTCTTATCGACGGAGTCGTTTGGCACCTCAATGTCGACTCATCACATACTGGGGTTGAAGAAGGTCCCAAGGGTTCGGTTGTTCGCCGATTCAAGTGGTACGTGAGTTGGGTTTAGAACGTCGTGAGACAGTTTGACAGAACGCAGAGCAAGGACTTCCTGCCCGATCCGATTCCGGGGTTAAAAGAAAAGGCCGTGGACAAGAAAGCGGTTAAAACTGCCCCTTATGATGAAGGGAGGGGAGCTGCATCGACCCTTTTAGTGGTTTTAGGCGCTAAATGCTGGAAATATAGGTTAGTGCGGGATAATAAATATCCACACTTTCTTATAGCTATAGCCGAGACTTCTATTGATGGAAGGGGATAGACGAAGTGACTCGATTTAAAGTAAGCAACGAGAGGCAATAAGGTCCCGATGTCACTCTTTATTTTCTTTTTTTGTTTTTTGACTGACCGGATCGGTTACTCCTCAACCAACTAAGACATTTCTGAGCAGTTCCCCTCACCCCCTATCACTTAAAGGCAGAGCTAACCCAACATAATTCGATTGATCAAGGGGCAAAGCAGGCCCTATATATCTGAAATCTTGAACCCCAAGCCAATTTGTGAACTTAAAATCATTCATTGACCGAATGAGTTGAACATAGTGAAACGAATACGTAATGAGTTGAATTGGGAAGAATAAATTGTTTGCAAGAAGGAGGGGGTTCAAGCATCAACAGAAGAAAAGGACTGACCGACCGCCGTTCAAGAGAGATCCCGGAGGCTCGAACTTTTTGCTAGCTTTGAAACATGGACCGAAGGAAAGAGGAAGACCAAACAAAGTCGTGGTCAAAGCAAAGAAAAAGATGCCAAAAAAGATTCACTTTAGCTTCTAGCTCGCTTAGTGTAGGTTGGTTTTGTACTCTATTAATTTCTCGGTCCCTCTAGTCGGGTGGGCACCGACCGGTCTTTCGACCAGATCCCCCTAAAAACCGTACGTGCGGGTCTCCCCGCATGCGGCTCACGCCATTCGAGGTGGCCCAGCCCAGCATTCATTCTAAAATCCTGTAGTGAAATTGAGACTGCTCGACTTCGGAAGCAAATTCACGTGTAGGCAGCGCTGTCTGTCGTACCGTTGACTCTATCTATTCATTGAATTTGCTTGATTACATTTTTATATAGGCTCGCTCCCTCTTTTTCCAAGAATTCATGCACTTCCTTTTACTCCATAGGGCCTTCTTTAACAGGTTCATAGTCCAAAGCCTTCCATTTCCGTCAAATGACCCGGCCTCCCCTGGCTCGGTAAGTCTTCAAACAACAACCATCTCAGCGGTGACACACGAATTAGGTAAAGAGGTAAAGATTGAGACAGGTTGTCAGAGTCATTTCTATTGCTGCCAAAGAGCCCTACCCCTACTTAAGATATTGCTTGAAAGGCGTTGAGTCTCAATCATAGATGATTTCGATCTTAGGCATTGAGGTTCACATTGGATGCACTATTAACATTTGTCGCATCTCCAGCATCGCGATTGTTGTTTGTCTCTTCTGAGTTTTCCATACTCGAATCTTTGGTATTAAATACCATATTCAACAAGTGCTTAGGCAATCCATACCCAGTGTTTCCTTGAATTGTCAAAGGCTTACCATAAGGAGTCTTGATAACTACTTGCTTCTTATCATGCACAATATGGGCTTGATTTTTAAGACGACCAAATTATTCCTATCACTATATCGAGTCCCTCTTATTTTAATGGAAACAAGGACATCGGAAAAAATGATTCCTAATGGATATAAAACATCCATCTAATATTGTTGAAGCAGTCTCTGAGGTACCATCGGCTAATTCTACTTTATACTTAACGCTTAGAGTTTTAACATGCAGATTTAATGATTTACAAAATCTATTGTCTATGAAAGACTTATCTGAACATGAATCAAATAATACTCTAGCATGAGCGTTATTGATAAAGAAAGTACCTGTTGTGACATTGTCATCCTGAATAGTCTCTTGAGCATCCATTTGAGAGCCTCCAGCTTTGGTCTTCTTAGCCTTTCCAGGCTTTTTGGTTTTATTTGGGCAATTTGTTTTGACATGCCCTATTTCATTGCAACCATAGCAGGTTGCATCCTTTATGTCTTGGCACTCCAAAGTCTGGTGCCCTTTCTTATTACAAATTCCACAAGGCCTAGCCTGTGACTCTAAAGTGCATTTCCCTTTAGTCGCCTTCTTTGGGCATCGGGTCTTTATGTGCCCTTTCTCGCCGCAACCATTGCATGTGGCGTCCTTCAAGTTCTTGCACTCAAGGGTCTTGTGATCCATTTCTTTACAAATGCCACATCCCCCGGTCTGTTCATAGAAGCATTTTCCGAAGTGCTTCTTCTTGCAGGTTTTACATTTGGGTTTTGCCTCCTTTGGCTTGGACGGGTTATAGTTTGAACCGGTCTTACCCTTTTTAAAACCTTTATTTGGGGCATTATCGCACTTTCGCTTATGATCCTTCAACACACGATCCACAGCGTTGTTTACGGCTGTATCTATCAAAGCCTGTAACTCGGTGCTTGTTAAGTTCAGTCTTGCATCATCATTCTGATCAACTGGACGATTGTGAGCTTCAGAGGAGTCAGCCATGGTGGAGCTTTGAAGGCTACAAACCAAGTAGTAATAATTTGTTTAATTATATAGCGAATTGTCGAATTTGATGATTAAATAGCCATGGTGCAAATAAACCATATAGGCCAATAGATAGTATTTAATTTATTTGATTATGTCTTGCCTAGGTTTTTAAATAAACCATCTTTGGCGTTTAAACGGAATATAATCCTTCATATTTATTAGACAGGGGACATAAGTCACGACTGTCAATGTCGTACTGACATTTTTATATATAGCACAAGGGCCTGTTCCAAAGGACTTTTTGATGGCATAAATGCCTTGTCACTAGGAAATTTTAAAACATAATCGATGATTCCTTTGGATCGAAAAATTTCATAGTTCATTGTCTTGACAAGAAGTTATGAAATAAAACTATCTTTTTCATGTATACATCTTTGCCCGAAGGTATTCATCCCGATGGATGTTTTGATGTGTTCATCATGTTCGACGTTTATTAGCCATGATTCCTCTTGATCATTTATGCTAAATAAGGGGTTTGGAAAATTCCTAATATAAGGATGACAAGTGTGATTTTATCGCATCACTGTTGTCAGGAGTGTTAACATGTTTTCAGATGTTAACAAGGATCTGAATCTCTTTTAAACAGGTTTTACCATCGTAGCCAGGTCTTTAATGACATTCAAGCTAGGTTATACCCTTCAAGATTCTTTTTAATATATATACTGGCAGAAAATGAATGATATTTTTTTTTTCAGGATTTTCATTATAATCATCCTAAATTTAATTAAAATATAATTATGGCACAAAAAGCCAAGTCACAAGGATAAAATTATAAGCCAAGATTTTATAGAATCGAGGCATTAAGGCTTGAATCAAAGTTCATTACCTTTTCTTGACAGGGAGTTGTAGGCTACGACTGTCTTTAGTCTCAGAGGACGTTAATTATAGCCTGTAGGCACTTCATCCTTAAGGGATGATTATATAAATAGGGAATTTAGAATAACCCAAATTTAAGAATGACTTATGTGGTTTTATCGAATCACATTTTGTCAAACATGTTAATATGCTTTCAGATGTTAACAAGGATTTGAATCTTTAGGTTTTACCATCTTGGCCATGTCTGCAGTGACATTTAGGCTAGGTTTTACCTTTAAGGTTCTTTTTAATATTTAACGTAGAACAATCCTAAATTGAGATGTTAATAAGGATCTGAATCTAATTGAGGAACTGCCATCTTGGCCCTGTTCTTAAAATGACACATGGGCTAGGTCTTGTTCTTTTTAGATTTTGCCATTTTATTATAATGGTAGATCTTATAAAAGGAATGTTATTATTATGTTCATATATATAAGGATATAAATAAAATTTAGATAAAACATTCCAATGATTCCAAAGGAGGTACATAATTGCCCTAAACGGGGCTTGAAAGAATGATGTTGTCCATGAAGGGACTAAAAGATAAATATGTCCTTATAAGGACTTACTAAGGAAACGGACTTTAGCAGAAGGAGTTTCTTCTTCATTTATTTCTGAATGTTTTCTCCTTGGTTGCACGTTTATCCTAGTCGCAGTACAAAGCTCCGCATTCCTAGGCTTCGGATGGGGAGGATTTCCATTACGGCTCCTTTGCTTGGCGACATATTAAAAGTATAGAATTAAAGGCAATAATTCTCCGAATAGAGATGAGAGTATTCCTATGTTAAGTCTAGACTCAGAAGGTCTAAGGAATGTGCTACTGTGTCATTGAGATTAAACACATAAGGCTAGTGTTTAATTCACTCAATGTTGTCTCTGATACCAACCTGTCACACCCCGATATTTCCACACATTACCGGTGGGCCCGGCGGGGAGTATCGTGACATAGTTGATATCATCATAGTCAAACAACACAATTTTAAATGCACAGCGGAAGCAAAGGATAAATATATTACAATCCGATATAAAGTAATATCAAATATTACAGCGTAATGTAAAATGGATCCACAGGCGGATCTAAAATAGAAGGATAACACTGTTCAACAGACTTTAACATCGAGAGCTTGCGAGACTTGATTATTGATGCCTGGAGTAGCCAGCCTATTATGTTTAGTACCTGCACTTAGCCTTTTTGGAAAATATGTCAGTTTACACTGGTAAATACAATTAACTGACTCATTTTGAAAAGGTTCAAGAAAATTGATTTGGATGCACATGACACAAAACATTTTATAACTTGGGATAATTATTTGTATATAATACTTGTAAAAGAATTACATGTTCCTTATGCGTTCAGTAGCCCGGTTCGTGCCGGGTTAAAGATTAATAGACACACCACATGATATAGTCCCGCGGGGGGTTATTCCCGAAGGCGGCGATTATACCATATTATTTATTTATGCACTGACGGGTGTACGCCTACACCCCGTGCTCAGGTCGTGACCATTTCGTAAAATGATGCCAAGGATATCCGGGACATGGTCATTAACCCCCCAAAGGCTTTAAGCAAACAAAACATTTTCAAATGGGACATTTCAATTATTTAACCTTCATGCAATTAAATATTCAATGCCCGACCAAACGGTATTTTATATACCGTACCCCAAGCCCGTACAGGGAAAATAAATTAAAAGTATTTACCTGAGCTAAATATAAATTCAATCCCAGCCGTATATCAATTCAGCAAGTACAGATAGATTTTACTGGGCTCCTAATCTGGAACGAAGGTTTTTAATAACCTATTAGAATCCTAACGGGTCTTTAATTAAGCCTAGACTTAGACCGGTTAGTTTTCAAAAGGAAGACACGGTTCAAACGCATGATAAAGCGAAGACCGGTTTAGAATGTGGTTTTGACCCGACAAGCTTGTATGCTTGTTTAATATGGGTAACTTAAACACATTCTGGATTTTGAAACAAAAACGATATGGTTTGACTCGTTTCGGCTAATATATGCAAACTAGTTACATAAGCCGATCCGAACGCGAAAAGTGCGTAACGAGTAACCAAATGAGTCATAGGCAAGTTTCCTAAGTTAGTATGCTTTTAATATGTTGTCAAATCAGTAAGATATCTTCTATTATGCTCAAAACGGATTTAAACTCAAATTACGCCTCATAGGGGCGTTTTGGTCATTTTAAGAGTTATAAAAGAGTTTCAATATTTACCTGAGTTACAGGTCTGATATAATTGGTAAAAATACTTAATTTAATAAGTTATAACAGTAGGGTGTCATATATATAAGTGAAATTTATTAATTATAAACATACTATGCACCGTAGGGGCATTTTGGTAATTTCACATAAGCCTAAATGGTCAAATTCAGAAATCTGAGTTTAAAACTTTTGCTTACTGTTAGAATACAAATATTTACTAAAAATATCAGTAGGCATCAAACCTTATATGTTTAAAATAGTTTTAATACATACTATGCGTTAAAAACGGTTGGGGTCAAAAGGATTTGTGAAACTCATTTTATAGCCCAAAAGGGCAAAACCGACAATAACCGAATTAAGCTTAGAACTCTATGTTATGCTCAGCTTAAAAATAAATAAAAATCTTCCAAAATCCCAAAATATTATTTTATATCAGTGGGTAAAAAGTTTGGTATAAAAAATTGGACTTAGATAGGCTATACGCAAATTACGCCGTTTAATTAATAAAAAGCGTACTAATTACGCTATTGAGCATAACTCTTAATCTAGACCTCAAACTGATGTGAAATTTTAGGGACATGATTATAAATCAGTAACAAAGATTATTGTCCTCTCACATTTCCAAAATTTTCGTTTTAAGGTCAAATGGGCATAATAGTCAACATTTAGGCATTTGACGGAAATATGCATATGAATCGGATAGCTAATGAACCAAGTTGTATAATCACAGAGGGTTATACTTATATGAAACTTGGTCCTAATAAGGCTCTAAGGTATTTCTAAACCATACTCAAACGGGTCGGAACTGAAAGTCAAAGCAGGAGTCAAACTATGCGACTTTCGATCCCGAACCGAGCCTAAACTGAAAATTGTCGGGTTGAACATGTTTAGACATGTTCTTACATTAATTACCAAGTTATATCATTGACAAAACAGGTTGCATAGCTTCTACATTGCTAATTATGTGTTTATTTGCAAAATTGCTTCATGTTGACTTTTTAAGATCAAGTTTGACCCGACAATTTGACCTACTTAGAGTGAGAATCAGAGGGTGCCCTTTTAAGGGTTTATTGCCCACATAATTACCAACTCATAGGTACTTTCAATTTGTAATTTGACTGGGAAAATTAAGATTATTGACGAAGTCAAACCTTAATTACGACGGTTTGACTTTAAGCTAACAAACTAAGCTAAACTGAATTAAGGAAGGTTAAGTACACTTACAAAGGTCTTATGCACGACTAAGGATCACTAGGAAAGTGCTTGAGCTCCAGGGGACTCCAAGAAATGAGTTTGAATGATTTCAAGTGGATGATCAAAATGATGCAACCAAGAACACCTTATATAGGAACTTTGATTACACAAGATCATGCCAAACCAAGTCTATGGATGTTATGGGATCATTCCAAGTGTCCCTAGGCCCTTCTAAATCATTAAACAAGCCCCTAGAATCAAGAAATGGCAAAATGAGGCGGTGTAACAGGCTGGAACAGGCAGCTGCCTGTGTTTCTGATGCTGGGACATGCTTACGGACCGTAAGGGTCTGAACCATACAGTCCGTAAGGACCAGGCCAGCTCACAAGAACTTTCAAAAGTTGACATACTTGGCCCCTGCACTTCCAAATGTCATTTCCGACACATCTAAGGCTCGTTAAACCATTTTTAAGGCTCTACAATGATGCATAAACATATGGAACATGAAACATGCTCAAAAAATATGTCGGATGTTGGTTCATTTGGTCGTACGGTCACGTTGTTCGGCTAATTACGACGAAACACGGACGGACGCGAAAAACGGACCAAATTACACGACGAATGGAATTTTATCCAGCCAAACACTAAAATAAAATATTTTAGTGCTTACATAAATTTTTGGGTGTCCGGAGATATTCAGAATGTGAGATATGCGCGTAAATGCAAACTTGTGCACTTTTTGACACTTTTAGTCCCTGCATGACTTAAAAGTTTATTTTTGCGCACCAAACACCTCTATGCCTATATCTAAGCTATATAAAGGATAAATAGGGTATGTTTAACTCATGGTCATATTCCGGAAGGTCCGATACCCTACAAATCGACATACTTTTGCAGTTTGACGCAATTAGTCCTTTAATTGCGCAAAGTAGCGCGAAATGTCGTTTAATGATATTCAAGCCTCATCTAATCTATATTAGGTATTCTTGAGAGTATTATTAAACATCACGATGCTTCGGGTTCGCTAAAAATCCATTCTGAGGTATAATTAAACATATTGACACTTTTAGCCCCTCTAACTTGCAAAGTTGCGCGTAACTTTACTTATAGGCATAAAAACATTAGTCGGCCAATAGTTGGCATTCCCGAGAGTATAATTGAATATCATGAAGCTCCCGGTTTGTTAAAAGGTCACTCAGAGGTAAGTATTAACATGCTGATGCTTTTAACCCTTCATTGCGCAAACTTTCAATTAATTACGCAAACGGCTACACTCGATCGACAAGTGGCTCATTTGTGAATATAATCATCATGAGAGGTTATTCAGAAACTTATTTTTGGTAAGATAACACTTCCAGTCCTTTTATAATCAAGGTTTTCGATTTTTCGAAAAATTAGTCCCTTAATTTCATTGTTTGACTTCATTAGGGTTTATTACACGTGTCAGTACACCATTGGACGTGATTTTACGAGGTGTTATATCCTGTCACACCCCGATATGTCCACACATTACCGGTGGGCCCGGTGGGGAGTATCGTAACGTAGTTGATATCATCATAGTCAAACAACACAATTTTAAATGCACAGCGGAAGCAAAAGATAAATATATTACAATCCGATATAAAGTAATATCAAATGTTACAGCGGAATGTAAGATGGATCCACAGGCGGATCTAAAATAGAAGGATAACACTGTTCAACAGACTTTAACATCTAGAGCTTGCGAGACTTGATTATTGATGCCTGGAGTAGCCAGCCTATTACGTTTAGTACCTGCACTTAGCCTTTTTGGAAAATACGTCAGTTTACACTGGTAAATACAATTAACTGACTCATTTTGAAAATGTTCAAGAAAATTGATTTGGATGCACATGGCACAAAACATTTTATAACTTGGGATAATTATTTGTATATAATACTTGTAAAAGAATTACATGTTCCTTATACGTTCAGTAGCCCGGTTCGTACCGTGTTAAAGATTAATAGACACACCACATGATATAGTCCCGCGGCGGGTTATTCCCGAAGGCGGCGATTATACCATATTATTTATTTATGCACTAACGGGTGTACGCATACACCCCGTGCTCAGGTCGTGGCCATTTCGTAAAATGATGCCAAGGATATCCGGGACATGGTCATTAACCCCCCAAAGGCTTTAAGCAAACAAAACAATTTAAACGGGTCATTTCAATGAATTAATCATCATACAATTAAAGATTCAATGCCCGACCAAGCGGTATTTTATATACCGTACCCCAAGCCCGTATAGGGAAAATAAGTTAAAAGTATTTACCTGAGCTAAATATAAATTCAATCCCAGCCGTATATCAATTCAGCAAGTACAGATAGCTTTTACTGGGCTCCTAATCTGGAACGAAGGTTTTTAATAACCTATTAGAATCCTAACGGGTCTTTAATTAAGCCTAGACTTAGACCGGTTAGTTTTCAAAAGGAAGACACGGTTCAAACGCATGATAAAGCGAAGACCGGTTTAGAATGTGGTTTTGACCCGACAAGCTTGTATGCTTGTTTAATATGGGTAACTTAAACACATTCTGGATTTTGAGACAAAAACAATATGGTTTGACTCGTTTCGGCTAATATATGCAAACTAGTTACATAAGCCGATCCGAACGCGAAAAGTGCGTAACGAGTAACCAAATGAGTCATATGAAAGTTTCCTAAGTTAGTATGCTTTTAATATGTTGTGACATCAGTAAGATATCTTCTATTATGCTCAAAACGGATTTAAACTCAAATTACGCCTCATAGGAGCGTTTGGTCATTTTAAGAGTTATAAAAGAGTTTCAATATTTACCTGAGTTACAGGTCTGATAATATTGGTAAAAATACTTAATTTAATAAGTTATAACAGTAGGGTGTCATATATATATGTTAAATTTATTAATTATAACCATACTATGCACCGTAGGGGCATTTTGGTAATTTCACATAAGCCTAAAAGGTCAAATTCAGAAATCTGAGTTTAAAACTTTTTCTTACTGTTAGAATACAAATATTTACTAAAAATATCAGTAGGCATCAAACCTTATATGTTTAAAATAGTTTTAATACATACTATGCGTTAAAAACGCTTAAAAGGCGATTTGGAGCCATTTCCGGGTTTTCAAAGGAAAGATGATATTTTTATTATTCCAGAAGGCTCAAAACATTTTATTTATCATTTAAAATCAGTAGCAAAAGGGTTGGGGTCAAAAGGATTTGTGAAACTCATTTTATAGCCCAAGAGGGCAAAACCGACAATAACCTAATTAAGCTTAGAATTCTATGTTATGCTCAGCTTAAAAATAAATAAAAATCTTCTAAAATCCCAAAATGTTATTTTATATCAGTGGGTAAAAAGTTTGGTATCACAAATTGGGCTTAGATAGGCTATACGCTAATTACGCCGTTTAATTAATAAAAAGCGTTCTAATTACGCTATTGAGCATAACTCTTAATCTAGACCTCAAAGTGATGTGAAATTTTAGGGACATGATTATAAATCAGTAACAAAGATTATTGTCCTCTCACATTTCCAAAATTTCCGTTTTAAGGTCAAATGGGCATAATAGTCAACATTTAGGCATTTGACGGAAATATGCATATGAATCGGATAGCTAATGAACCAAGTTGTATAATCACAGAGGGTTATACTTATATGAAACTTGGTCCTAATAAGGCTCTAAGGTATTTCTAAACCATGTTCTTACATTAATTACCAAGTTATATCAATGACAAAACAGGTTGCATAGCTTCTACATTGCTAATTATGTGTTTATTTGCAAAATTGCTTCCTGTTGACTTTTTAAGATCAAGTTTGACCCGACAATTGACCTACTTAGAGTGAGAATCAGAGGGTGCCCTTTTAAGGGTTTATTGCCCACATAATTACCAATTCATAGGTACTTTCAATTTGTAATTTGACTGGACAAATTAAGATTAATGACGAAGTCAAATCTTAATTACGACGGTTTGACTTTAGACTAATTAACTAAGCAAAACTGAATTAAGGAAGGTTAAGAATACTTACCAAGGTCCTAAGCACAACTAATGATCACTAGGAAGAGTGGTTGAGCTCCAAGAACCTCCAGAAACCAAGTTGTGAAGTTTTCAAATGAATGTGATCAAATGTTGCAACAATGGTTTCTTATATAGGAGTTCTTGATGCCTTTAGATCATTACGAACAAGTCTACAAGTGTTATGGGATCATCCCAAGTGTCCCTAAGTCCTTTTAGATCATTAAACAAGCCCCTAGAATCAAGAAATGGCAAAATGAGGCGGTGTAACCGGCTGGAACAGGAAGCTGCCTGTGTTTCTGATGCTGGGACATGCTTATGGACCGTAAGGGTCTGGACCATACGGTCCGTAAGGACCCGGCCAGTTCACCAGAACTTTCAAAAGTTGATATATTTGGCCCCTGCACTTCCAAATGTCATTTCCGACACATCTAAGGCCCGTTAAACCATTTTTAAAGCTCTACAATGATGCCTAAACATAGGGAACATGAAACATGCTCAAAAATATGTCGGATGTTGGTTCATTTGGTCGTACGGTCACGTTGTTCGGATAATTACGACGAAACACGGACGGACGCGAAAAACGGACCAAATTGCGCGACGAACGGAATTTTATCAAGCCAAACACTAAAATAAAATATTTTAGTGCTTACATAAATTTTTGGGTGTCCGGAGATATTCAAAATGTGAGATATGCGCGTAAATGCAAACTTGTGCACTTTTTGACACTTTTAGTCCTTGCATGACTTAAAAGTTTACTTTTTGCGCACCAAACATCTCTATGCCTATATCTAAGCTATATAAAGGATAAATAGGGTATGTTTAACTCATGGTCATATTCCGGAAGGTCCGATACCCTACGAATCGACATACTTTTGCAGTTTGACGCAATTAGTCCTTTAATTGCGCAAAGTAGCGCGAAATGTCGTTTAATGAATTTCAAGCCTTCCATGGCCCATAATGGGCATTCCCAAGCATATACTTAAATATTACTACACTATCGTTTGCTTAAATGGTCACCGAAAGGCGTAGATTCAAAAGTTGACGCTTTAGGTCCCTCTATTGCGCAAACTTGCGCATCTCATCATTTAATAGCATTGAAGCCTCATCTAATCCATATTAGACATTCTTGAAAGTATTATTAAACATCACGATGCTTTGGGTTCGCTAAAAAGTCATTCAGAGGTATAATTAAACATATTGACACTTTTAGCCCCTCTAACTTGCAAAGTTGCGCGTAACTTTACTTATAGGCATAAAAACCTTAGTCGGCCAATAGTTGGCATTCCCGAGAGTATAATCGAATATCATGAAGCTCCCGGTTTGTTAAAAGGTCACTCAGAGGTAAGAATTAACATGTTGACGCTTTTAACCCTTCATTGCGCAAGCTTTCAATTAATTACGCAAACGACTACACTCGATCGACAAGTGGCTCATTTGTGAATATAATCATCATGAGAGGTTATTCAGAAACTTATTTTTGGTATGATAACACTTCCAGTCATTTTATAATCAAGGTTTTCGATTTTTTGAAAAATTAGTCCCTTAATTTCAGTGTTTGACTTCATTAGGGTTTATTACACGTGTCATTACACCATTGGACGTGATTTTACGAGGTGTTACATTACCTGTCACACCCCGATATTTCCGCGTGTTTCCGGTGGGGAGTATCATGACATAGTTGATATCATCATAGTCAAACATCACAAATTTTAAATGCACAGCGGAAGCAAAGGATAAAATATATTACAAACCGATTCAAAAGTAATATCCAATATTACAACGGAATGTATAATGGATCCAGAGGCGGATCTTAAAACATAAAGATAACACTTGTTCAACAGACTTTAACATCTAGAGCTTGCGAGACTTGATTATTGATGCCTGGAGTAGCCTATTACGTATAGTACCTGCACTTAGCCTTTTTGGAAAATACGTCAGTTTACACTGGTAAATACAATTAACTGACACATTTTGAAAATGTTTTAGAAAATTGATTGAATGCACGTGGCACAAAACTTTTTATAACTTGGGATAATTATTTGTATATAATACTTGTAAAAGAATTACATGTTCCTTATGCGTTCAGTAGCCCGGTTCGTGCCTGGTTAAAGATTAATAGACACACCACATGATATAGTCCTGCGGCGGGTTATTCCCGAAGGCGGCGATTATACCATATTATTTATTTATGCACTGACGGGTGTACGCCTACACCCCGTGCTCAGGTCGTGGCCATTTCGTAAAATGATGCCAAGGATATCCGGGACATGGTCATTAACCCCCAAAGGCTTTAAGCAAACAAAACATTTTCAAACGGTACATTTCAATGATTTAACCTTCATGCAATTAAAGATTCAATGCCCGACCAAATGGTATTTTATATACCGTACCCCAAGCCCGTATAGGGAAAATAAGTTAAAAGTATTTACCTGAGCTAAATATAAATTCAATCCCAGCCGTATATCAATTCAGCAAGTACAGATAGCTTTTACTGGGCTCCTAATCTGGAACGAAGGTTTTTAATAACCTATTAGAATCCTAACGGGTCTTTAATTAAGCCTCGACTTAGACCAGTTAGTTTTCAAAAGGAAGACACGGTTCAACGCATGATAAAGCGAAGACCGATTTAGAATGTGGTTTTGACCCGACAAGATTGTATGCTTGTTCAATATGGGTAACTTGAACACACTCTGGATTTTGAGGTGAAAACAATATGGTTTGACCCGTTTCGGCTAATATATGCAAACTAGTTACATAAGCCGATCCGAACGCGGAAAGTGCGTAACGGTTAACCAAAAGATCCATACACAAGTTTCCTAAGTTAATATGCCCTTAATATGTTGTGACATCAGTAAGATATCTTCTATTTTGCCCAAAATGGATTTAAACTCAAATTACGCCCCGTAGGGGTATTTTGGTCATTTTAAAGGTTATAAAAGAGTTCAAATATAAATCTGAGTTTCGGGTTTAATGTAATCAGTAAAATACTTAATTTAATAAGTTATAACAGTAGGGTATCAAGTCTTATATTTATAAAATGGTCTTGATACATAATATGCGTTAAAAACGCTTAAAAGGGCGATTTGGAGCCATTTCCGGGTTTTCAAAGGAAGGCTGATATTTTTATTATTCCAGAAGGCTCAAAATATTCTATTTATCATATTAGATCAGTAGAAAAAGGTTTGGGGTCAAAAGGATTTGTAAAATTCATTTTATAGCCCGAAAGGGCAAAACCAGCAATACCGAAATAAGCTTAGAACTCTATGTTATGCTCAGCCTTAAAATAAATAAAAATCTTCAAAAATCCCAAAATATTATATTATATCAGTGGGTAAAAAGTTTGGTATCAAAGATTGGGTTTAGATAGGTTATACGCTAATTACGCCGTTTAATTAATAAAACGTTCTAATTATGCTATTGAGCATAACTCTTAATCTAGACCTCAAACTGATGTGAAAATTTAGGGACATATTTATAAATCAGTAACAAAGATTATTGTCCTCTCACATTTCCAAAATTCTCGTTTTAAGGTCAAATGAGCATAATAGTCAACCTTTAGGCATTTAACGGAAATATACATATGAATCAGATAACTAATGAACCAAGTTGTATAATCGCAGAGGGTTATACTTATATGAAACTTGGTCCTAATAAGGCTCTAAGGCATTTCTAAACCATGCTCAAACGGGTCAGAACTGAAAGTCAAAGGAGGAGTCAAACTATGCGACTTTCGATCCCTAACCGAGCCTAAACTGAAAATTGTCGAGTTGAACATGTTTAGACATGTTCTTACATTAATTACCAAGTCATATCAATGACAAAACAGGTTGCATAGCTTCTACATTGCTAATTATGTGTTTATTTGCAAAATTGCTTCCTGTTGACTTTTTAAGATCAAGTTTGACCCGACAATTGACCTACTTAGAGTGAGAACCAGAGGGTGCCCTTTTAAGGGTTTATTGCCCACCTAATTACCAACTCATAGGTACTTTCAATTTGTAATGTGACTGGACAAATTAAGATTAATGACGAAGTCAAACCTTAATTACGATGGTTTGACTTTAAGCTAATAAACTAAGCAAAAGTGAATTAGGGAAGGTTAAGAATACTTACCAAGGTCCTAATTACGACAAGAGATGCTTAGGAAAGGCTCTTGTGCTCCAGAAATCCTCAGGAGTTGAGTTTGAAAGAATGATCAAAGATTGAATAATGTGGCTCTTTATATAGGAGCTTTGATTCATCAAAATCATGCCAAATAAGTCTATGGGATGATCCCTGATCATCCCAAGTGTCCCTAGGCCTCAATAAACCATTAAACAAGTCCCTAGAATCAAGAAATGGCAAATTGAGGTGGTGTAACAGGCTGGAACAGGCAGCTGCCTGTTTTTCTGTATCTGGAACATGCTTACGGACCGTAAGGTCCTGTGTATACGGTCCGTAAGGACTTGGTCAGCAAAGCAAAGTTTCAACACTTGACAGGTTTAGCCCCTGCACTTCCAAATGCCATTCCCGGCACATCTAAAGCCCGTTAAACCATTTTTAAGGCTCTACAATAATGCCTAAGTATAGGGAACATGAAAAATGCTTAAAAACATGCCGGATGTCGGTTCGTATGGTCATACGGTCACGTTGTTCGGCTATTTACGACGAAACACGGACGGACGCGAAAAACGAACCAAATTACGCGACGAATGGAATTTTATCAAGCTAAACACAAAACTAAATTATTTTAATGCTTACATAAATTTTTGGGTGTCCGGATATATTCAGAATGTGTGATATGCGCGAAAATGCAAACTTGTGCACTTTTTGACACTTTTAGTCACTGCATGACTTAAAGTTTATTTTTGTGCACCAAACATCTCCAAACCTATATCTAAGCTATATAAAGTATAAATAGGGTATTTTTATCTCATGGTCATATTCCGGATTGTCCGTTACCATACAAATTGGCATACTTTTGCAGTTTGACGTAATTAGTCCTTTAATTGCGCAAAGTAGCGCGAAACGTTGTTTAATGATATCCAAGCCTTCCATGGCCCATAATGGGCATTCCCAAGCATATACTTAAATATTACTACACTCTCGCTTGCTTGAATGGTCACCGAAAGGCATAGATTCAAAAGTTGGCGCTTTAGGTCCTTCTATTGCGCAAACTTGCGCATCTCATCATTTAATAGCATTGAAACCTTATCTAATCCATATTAGGCATTCTTAAAAGTATTATTAAACATCACGATGCTTCGGGTTCGCTAAAAGGTCATTCAGAGGTATAATTAAACATATTGACGCTTTTAGCCCCTCTAACTTGCAAGGTTGCTCGTAACTTTACTTATAGGCATAAAAACCTTAGACGGCCAATGATTGGCATTCCCGAGAATATAATCAAATATCATGAAGCTCCCGATGTGTTAAAAGGTCACTCAGAGGTAAGAATTTACATGTTGACGCTTTTAACCCTTCACAGCGCAAACTTTTAATTAATTATGCAAATGGCTACACTCGATCATCAAGTGGCTCATTTGTGAATATAATCATCGTGAGAGGTTATTCAGAAACTTATTTTAGGTATGCTAACACTTCCAGTCCTTTCATAATCAAAGCTTTTGATTTTTCGAAAAATTAGTCCTTTAAATTCAACCTTTGACTTTATTAGGGTTTGTTACACGTGTCAATACACCATTGGACGTGATTTTACGAGGTGTTACAGACAACAACCTTAAAACTTACTAGACAAAACTCTATCATTAAGTCCCTTATTTTATATCGACTTAATCGCCGAGGCCAATGGCGAGCCGGTCATTAGTTAATAGCGCTATTAGGTTTAACAAACCTCACACCGTGCCAGTCGGACGGGCGTGTACTAATGGACTATGGCAAACTGTCAATGATGATAGACATTGACGTAGGGCACAACTTACTTTCGTTAGTAGTCGATATGGTAACGGTCTAGTGGTTCACATGAGGAAGCCCCCACCGATTATGGATATGGTTTGGGTAATAAAGAAGGAACTGGTTAAATCATATTTTCAACTATGGGGTAACCCCCACGGCAAGTAAGCCAACAAAAGACAAACCATGTTTTTGGAACAACTTAAAACTAAACAACCAACTGTGAACTCACTCAACTTTGTTGTTGACTCGTTGTTACATGCCTTACAGGTCGTTAGATGCTTATGGAGCTTGCACGAGGAGGAGGTCGTTGTGGGATATGGACTGTTATGTTCTGTGCTTAACATTTGAACTTTATGAACTTATTGAACTTATGTTTTGGTTTTACGTTTTATGCTTCCGCTGTTAACTTAAAGTTGGTTACTTTCTTTTGGTCACCAATTGTATTGTGGTTGGTTTTATTTACTTAATTACGTTGTTCAATATGATTGGTGGCTTGATCCTGGTCATGTCACGCCTCCAAGCGGTGATATTCCGCATGGTGGATTTTGGGGGTGTGACAAATTACAGTCTTACCACTGACCAAATTCGCATTCACAACATCCCGAAGCACTTCAAGCCATGGGGTCCGGTCTTCACCCGACAAAGGAATCCCCTTCTTCATCTTATCTGTTTATTGATACACATATTTCTATCTTCACAAATGACCAAGATCATCACACAATATGTGCAACAAGAGCCCATTTCGAAAACTATTACCTTTGTTTGATTGCGGATGGAAGTCATCAGCATCAACAAAGCTACAATTTAGAGCTTTTGCAAGCAGTTCGCCTATAGTTCTACATAACCCATGAAAATTAAGAGTTTTTATAAAGAATTTCAAATAAATTACACCAAAATCATGATAAAACTCACGATTTTCCAGCGCCACCAACTCCCATTAACACAACAGTAATTCCTGCAAATTTAAAAGATGAATTGAAAGCAACAATAATTGAAGATACATTTAACAAATTATTAAAGAGAAGACAAGATTAGGGACCTGTGTGATCTGAATCCATGACTCCAAGCTCAATAAAGGTCCACCTTGTTGCCATAATCACAAACATTCAAACCAACAGTTGGTGGGCATCAGAAAGATTATCAGATTGCAATAATATACAACCAAATTAAACAATAGGGGTGCATCAATTTGCAATGAAACAGATCAGATGAAGAAAGAAGATGAAATAAATTAAATTATTAAACAACTAATTAGGGCTGGTGCATGAATTAATCTGAAAGGGGTTCAGTGATATGACGAAAACCTAATAATCAACGGATATCAAAATAAGTAGAACCTGTAACAGGTGCTCATCAAACCATCATCGCCGCCGCCTGAAGACGGCAGTTTCACGGTCGTCTCCATCACCGATAGGCCCCCTCTCTTAATTCCTGATCTTCATCCTCCTCCCTCTTTCGATTTCTCCTTATGTCTCTCTGTCTCTTCACTTTCCTGGTCACGAAATCGCCACCACTTGCTTGAACGAACGTTGCTTCATCCAGATCCACTGTAACCGCCACCGTCGCCATAAAGAAAGAAATGAAGAGGCATCATTTAATCCCACTACAAAATCCCAATTTTAACCCTACGGCATCTTAAAAATAAAGCCAAATCCCTATTATATTGGCTTGCACTCCCTTGTAAATGTTGCTTAATAACTTGTACTTGTAGTAAAATTACAATTTGGTACATCACTTCTCCTTTTTATAGTATTATAGATAGGGGGTTATGGGTAGTCACCCGGGGTGGTGGGTGTTGATGGGTGATTTTAATGCAGTGCGTTATCAGGAGGAAAGAAGGAATTCAAATTTTAATAAAAAATGTGCTTCTATTTTTAATGATTTTATTGGGTGGAGACATGATAGGAAGTTTATTTGGCTAAGAAGGCTAGGAAGTGATCTTGATCATCCATTTAGTTAATCAAGGGCTAAGATTAAATCAGGAAAATTGAAGGGAAGAAAATAGGCGCGTGAGTTTGTTTAGGGGTATTCTAGTCAATCCAAGCCAATAGTTTCTCTCTTCTCCAATACCCTCCATTTTTTAAACGTTAATAACTCTTTCATACGACATTATTTTTTTATAAAAATTTCACCAAAAAAACGAGCGTTTTTTATCTTTAAAACGAGTATACTATTGCTATATTTTCGAATTTTTTTTCTAAAACCCAGTTGCGTAAAACGCAATGGAAAAAACCCAGTTGCGTAAAACGCAATGGAAAAAAACCTAAAAAATGACATTTTTCTAAAACGCAATGCACAAAAAACACAAAGAAATGTCTTATTTGTAAAACGCAATAGCCTAAAAACTCAAAAGAAAATGTACTTTCTAAAACTCAATGGACTAAAAACACATAAAATGTGTTTTACCTAAAACGCAATGCATCAAAAACACAAACAAATGTCTTATTTCTAAAACGCAATGGCCAGAAAACACTTAAAATGTCTGTTTTCTAAAACGCAATGGACTGAAAACACATAAAAAGGTGTTTTACCTAAAACGCAATGCACCAAAAACACAAAGAAATGTCTTATTTGTAAAACGCAATGGCCAGAAGACACTTAAAAATGTCTCATTCTATA
This sequence comes from Helianthus tuberosus, assembly GCA_030545235.1. NCBI lineage: Eukaryota > Viridiplantae > Streptophyta > Magnoliopsida > Asterales > Asteraceae > Helianthus > Helianthus tuberosus. The sequence goes on from CM060426.1 coordinate 74,663,923, forward strand.
ACGCAATTGCCTAAAAAACAAAAGAAAGTGTTCTCTGTAAAACGCAATGGACTGAAAACACCTAAAAATGTGTTTTTACCTAAAACGCAATGACTAAAAACACTTCAAGAATGTGTTTTTCTAAAACGCAATGGCCAGAAAACACATAAAAATGTTTTAGTTCTAAAACGCAATTGCCTAAAAACACCAAAGAAAGTGTTCTCTCTAAAACGCATTAAACCATTACAATAGTTTTGTCGGTGCTGTGAATTGTATATGCTGTGAATTGTCTGAGCTGTGAATTGTCTGCCCCTTGGACCCCGCCAGGGGCTGCCGCCCCTGGGACCCCGCTACCAGGGGCGCTGCCCCCGGACCCCCGCCAAGATCGTAAAACGCAATGACTAAATCAAAAACCCAGATCGTAAAAATGAAATTAAAGAATTTCTTACATGGATCGAAGTGATTTCTTCAACAATTGACGAATTTTGAATGATTGAAACACTTATCAGCGCTCGAATCGAACGGATCGAGTGATTATCTTCAAAATCACCGGAAAAAACGAGATTTTGTATGAAATTAAAGTGGGTTTTCTTTAAAAAAGCTGAAGAACACGTTGATCGGGTGTTTGAATCATTGATTGGTGACGAAAATCGCACTATAATGTAGTGATTATTGAGATAGAAAGTGAAAAAATGGTTGAAGATGGTGGGTTTTGAAAATGGTGGGTTTTGAAGTTACTTGGTTTTGAAAAGGAAGAAGAAAGGATAAGATTGACTAAAATACCCTTCCTCTTTATTTTAAATTTTGCCACATGTCCTAATCCTATTGCTTCCTATCCTTCCTAGCTAAAATAAACTTCCTATTTAATCCCCACCCTGATTTTATTTTGGTAAATGGGCTTAGAGAATTCGAGATGAAAGGTAGAAAATTTACGTACCACAAAGATAATGATAATAAAATGAGCAAAATAGATAGAGTTTTGGTATGCCAAGAGTTTTTTTTTTTAAATGTCTGTTGGCTTGCCTGATATAATCAAGTGGGCATATGGGAATTTCCATTTGTTGCGTGGCCCATGAATTTAAAGACTTGAAGTTGGCCCACCATTTAGACAAAGCCCAGGCAATTTGTTCCTATCACAAAACCTACATGCGCACATTACTTTTCAGCCTACAACACAAGTAAAATTCAACTGTCAACACAATTCTTCAAGCGGTGAGAAATCCCCAAAATCCATCAACCACACGCGATAAACATCAACGGCGGCGGTGTTTTCTGCACGGTAAAGGGGTTCAACGCACCCTTTACCGCTTCCACCCCGTTCACCCTTAAGCTTGTCTTCAATAACCTACCTCTCAAAAATCCAAACATAAAAGTCGTCAATAAATTCCTTATCCATATCCATATATTTACATTAAAAACAACTACTTTTTCTCTCTTTTTTTCAGTTAAATAATATTTTTATACACTTATTATTACTTTTTTCTCTCTCCCCCACTTATAACCATTTCAAAAAATATTAAAAAGTTTATAAGGTTTTCACTATCCAGATTTTTTTCCATGTATTTATAGACGAACAGTAACTTTCCCACATATTTTCTTTTACCTCCACTTACAACCACTCAAAAATACTAATAACCATTCCTTATAATATAACTAAATTCACTCACATATTTTTTAGGGTCATGTTGTGAATAGATATTTCACAACTAAACATCGATACAAATGAGAATATAATCTGATTGATTTCTAGTAATTTTTGTAAATGATTACAAGTAAGAAACAAGATAAGTATAGAGAAAGGGGATGGGAATCAGAAACATAGAGTAAAGATGAGAAGAAGAAGATGCACACTGATAGTCATAATCGTCATGCCCTATTTGCTCTGCTTCGTTTCATTATATCCTACGACATTCCTATTTCTTTTGTTGGGCTGCCTTAGTTGGGCTGGCTGGGCCAGGGTCCGGGTCCGGTTCATAACATTACTCCCCTCTTTCAAATACACCTTGTCCTCAAGGTGTAAGGTTGTAAAAAAAGTGGAATAAACTGAAACGACTTTCCAATGAGCTACTTTCTTTGTGGCCAGATGGTTGTGGACTAGTAATAAATTGTTGACACAAATGAACTCTGGTGGTTTGTGGGTATCCAAAACAACAGGACTAATAAGATCATGGAGGAAATGTATTATGTTTGGTGGTTTATGTCCATGAAGGGCGGCAAAGGATGTGAGGTCGTGGTTCAACTGTGCGATTGTGTGAACCTTTGAAGGTGGCAATGCAATTGACAGAAACGTTAGGGAACCCGTAGTAGGAAGCGTACTGCCAACCACATTATTATCAAGATTAGCATAGGCACCACTTCCTACAATACCAATTTGCAGGTGAACAGAGGTATTGATCAATCTAAGAATCCGACGTTGTCTCTCCAACCAGGTACCATTGTTGAAATACCAGTTCCATGCAGTGGACAAAACTTCTTTCAGTAAAATCTCAAGACTGCTTAAAACATTGTGTGATGGGTCAGATGAAAAGTCAAGTTTGTGCCCCAAAACCACTTCAAATATTTCAGTCACAGATTCACCCCAAATCGAAGGCGCCTCATAAAGAAGAATGTAAAGAATCACACCAGAACACCATATATTCGCTTCCGGACTATATTGTTTTAACAAAACTTTAGGTATCACATAGGAAGGACTTCCAACCCCATCACCAAAAGTTTCCTCTGGTGGAAACAAATCTAATAGCCCAAAGTCTAGAGTGTTGAGAGGTGAATCTTCATCTTCAAGACAAAGTCTAATGACTAAATGAGCTTCAACAAAATCGCCATAAGCCCCGTGAATTGAAGCCACATTAGAGTGTCCTGGAAAATGATGTGTGATTGCTGTTTTCCTCTGAACATCTGCTGTAGTGAGCTCCATTTAGTGAGCGAGTTGCAAGCAAATTCATAGCCTACAGGCTGCTGTAGGAAAATAAAAGTTGTGCCAGAATAATCATGAACCAGCTTTGGACCCAAGTTATAGTGCTCGTTTAAATGCCCAGTCGTAGTTTGCAACACCAAGTCAGCCGGTAACCTTGCACTCAACATTCTCTTCACATTGTACGGATTTATAATGCCTATGATCCCCAACCATGCTCGTGCTTTTTGAGTAGGGACAGTTAATCTAGGATCTTTGTCTATTATTAGCGGTTGTTTGTTACAATATGCATCCTTGTAATAGATCAAATGTTGTGACCAAGACCATGAAGTGATTTGATATAAATCTGTTAGATCATGCACGAGTTTTCGAGCGAATGGATTGAATATATCCGAAAAAATAGACAACCAAATAGTTGAGTGATCTGGAAGTGGAACACAAGTGGTGGGATATGGCACACCAATAGTGGAGCCCAAAAGTGAAGTAGGAGAATAAAAAATAGTCTCAGCAAAAGAATTAAACGTTGCTACATCCCTGTGCAATTGATGCTTCACAAGAAAAATAGAACCATAAAAAATAAAAGAGTCCAACCATGGCCATTCACCCCCAAAATATGAATTAGGACTAACAATTAGGGTAGCAGAACCCCTACTTGGAAAATGATTTCCCTTAACAGCCCGTGCATACATGTTCGCCTCCATAGGCGGATTAAGAACAAGTAGATTTGCAGCCCATAACCCCTGGGCATGAGATGTAGAATTCTGCACTATTTGTGTAATATCGACATGTGTAGAGCCCAAAATCTGAGACTCAAATGAGGAACCAATAGGGGCAAACAACTTAATAACACGATGAAAGTAAATCCGGTTAACCAGAATCGGACCAGGATCAAAAATAAATTTCATCGATCGCAATGTAGCGTTAAAATTCGCATCAACACTAGAAGCAATAAGGTGAAAAGAGTCATTCGCATGCATAAGCGCATCATACAACCCATACTAGAAGCATCAGACTTGTCAAGTGAAGCCGTCAAGATATTGCATTGAATTGGCACAACGACAACCAGAATCGAATCAGTAACAGTGCGATTATGTTGGAATAATCCCTTCCCAAGCCCCAATGTAGCTATACCAATACCCGGAATAGCAACGAAAGTAGGGGCGCACACATTAAACAAAAACAAAGCAGTACCAAAGTAAGTGGAATAAAAATTTGGAGAGGCAAGAGGTATGAAAACGCCCTGGCCTGGATGTGAATTTTTAAAGGAAGGCATCAAATATAGCAGCGTAACGAACCCCTTATGGTCTGTACCACCCTTCTTATCTCCCCAATTACCACCTGGATCATCTGAATCTGTTTCTTGCAATTTACCACCAAAAGGAGAATTGGAACTAGCGCTTACCATAGCAAAACTATTAAACTGAAACTTAAGGTTATTGACAGCAGGGAGAACGAACTTCCAAGGAGATACCTGAACATGATTCGTAACCCAACCCGGTTTCCATGTAAAGGAGTTAAGAACCGGTGAATCAACTAAAGAATCATCATTACAAACGTTGGTTTCTACTATATCATTCTCCTGTGATACATCTGCCAAGACTAAGGTGTTGTTTGTTTTTTCTGTAGGAAAAGGTCTGCAGTCTGCGGACCACATCTGCAGGCATCTGCAGGAGAAGAGGTGGACCAAATGTCTGCAGTCTGCAAGGAGAAGAGGGTTTGTTTTTTTTTATACAAAACCTCTTCTAGGTTTAAAACACGTCTCTACTCTCTCTCTCTACTCTCTCTCTACAATCTGCACTTCACCACCGCCACCACTTCACCACCGCCACCACCGTCACCACTACACCACAGCCACCGCCGTCACCACTACACCGCCACCACCGTGATCGATTTGGGGGTTTTGTTTCAGATCGATGATGGGGGTGTTGTTTCAGATCGATGATGATGTTCAGATCGATGTTGGGGGTTTTGCAGATGTTAGATGATGGGGGTTTGTTCGAGCAGGGGGTTTCAGATCGATCGATGATGTTCAGATCGATGGGGGTGTTGTTTCAGATGTTCGATGATGGGGGTGTTGTTTCAGATCGATCGATGATGTTCAGATCGATGTTGGGGGTTTCAGATCGATGATGATGTTTCAGATCGATGATGATGTTCGAGCAGGGGGTGGCGGAGTGGAGGTGGTGGCGGAGATGTGGTGGCGGAGCAGGGAGGTGGTGGTGGCGGAGCAGGGAGGTGGTGGCGGAGATGTGGGGCAGATGAATGTTTTGAAGAGGGTGAAGAGGTCTGCAGAGGTTAGAAGACTTCTGGACAGGTCTGCTTGGGGAAGAGGCCTCGCAGACGTTTTTGGTCTGCAGATCTTCAAGAAAACAAACACCCTGCAGGAACCTTATGTCTGTGCGCCTCTGCGCGACGCAGACATAAGTGCTCAGAAGAGCTTCTGGGCAAAAAACAAACAGCACCTAAATGTAGACAAGGGTTAACATGTTCAAGCACAAAATTATAATCCCATATATCCAATTGAGCATCCTTCATTCCTCGTGACTTATTAACATTAACTACTGAGTCAGTTTGGATTTCGAATACATCATCATTGATGATTTCATGAACTTCAATACTATCAGGCATTTCATCGAACGCCTTGAGAGCAGTTTTCGTGGAGGTCGGAGAACCGAATTGGTGAAGCATGGCAGTAGTGAAATCGTTCCATGTGAGGTCATTGCTCCGAAACCAGGAATTAAACCAGTAGAATGGTTCATCCTCAAATACTTCAATAACATATGAGAAACGTTCATCACCATAGATTGAGTAAAATCGAAAGTATAGCTCGGATTGAGAGATCCATGAGTTAGGATCAGAGCCAGTGAAACGAGGTAATTGTGGTTCAAGATCTTCCAAAGCCATCGATGCTAAGGATCAATGAAAGCACCAATGTTGTGAATAGATATTTCACAACTAAACAACGATACAAATGAGAATATAATCTGATTGATTTCTAGTAATTTTTGTAAATGATTACAAGTAAGAAACAAGATAAGTATAGAGAAAGGGGATGGGAATCAGAAACATAAAGTAAAGATGAGAAGAAGAAGATGCACACTGATAGTCATAATCGTCATGCCCTATTTGCTCTGCTTCGTTTCATTATATCCTACGACATTCCTATTTCTTTTGTTGGGCTGCCTTAGTTGGGCTGGCTGGGCCAGGGTCTGGTCCGGTTCATAACAGGTCATCATCGTGAATACTCTAAGCTTGATAAGTTGTTACATGCTCTCCCACTTAAGAGTATGCACTATGGTATAATGTCTAGGTGATGTGGCATTGTGAATGGGGCGATGGGGACTTAAACACCATGGGAGGGGGTTGGAAGATAGGGGTTGGGATGGTGGGTCATGCCTTTTCAACCAACCAAATAATTTTCTTATTTTACTTATTTTAAAGTAGTATTATTTTATTTGAATCTTTTTTTTTCCGGTAAAATGGACTTATATATTAAAAGAAACAGAAAATTTTTAATGGGTAGTTGGTAGTGAAAATTAGTGAAACCATAGAGAGGGTTAGGGGCCGTTTGGCAACATCTGAATGGTTAAGTGTTGAACCAGTAAGAGGTCTTAACCATTAAGTGCTGAACCAGTACGAGGTCTGAACCATTCAAACATATGCTCGTGAAACAAACAGTCTGAATCATTAAGTGCTGAACTAGCAAGAGGTCTGAATCATTAAGAGCCTCATTAAGAGGTAAACAAACAGCCCCTTAGTGAAAAAAGTTAATGGAAGTGGTGTGGTAAGGTGACAGGTACTTTATGACATTGTAGTGACGTGAACTGACAAATTGTAAAACGATAATGGATGATCTGAGTTCATGACGTCATATATAGCCATACAATCTTCAAGGCATCTCTTGATCTTGTCCTTAAGCCATCACAATGTGTATAAGTAACAATACACATAATGTTAATCAGTTTGTTCACGTTAAAATCACATTTAAACTTTAGTTAGTGTAATTGCTCAACGTGTGACCCTATAAAATCATGTCATTAGCAATGTTTCTAATAACTGTCTTTCACATATAGATCCAATATATAGCTCTGCACACCACCTCTCTATACCTTCCGGTCCAACACGATTTCTTTAACGAATGGCGTCACAACTGTTGTTCTCTTGGACACCCCTTGTCCCGGGTCTTCCTCATCTTCCCGTTGCGTGAAAGAGCACATAATCTTCAACTTGGGAGGAAGTTGAAGTCACTTTTCCAACATGGCTCAACACTAGAAACAAGCCTTCCTTCGTACCTTCGAATAAATCCTTACGCACCTTCGTCAAGTGAAGGTATACAAATAACCGTACACCACATACTAGTATATACGATTATAATCGTTAACTAGATACCAAACTTTCTAAACCCGTCATCTGATCAGTTGCTTCGTTTTTCCTGGTTTCGTAGGTTGAATCACGTCGACCCTTGATCTTAACATGGTAAAAAGAAAGCGCGTGTCGTGACGAAAGAATAATGGACAAAATGGGCATTACTTTAATCTTAATAATAATCCACGAGTGAGTAACCGTGTAACATTTTCCATCATATAAACTCATTACAACAATGAATCAGAAAAATTTAACTTAGGGGTGGCATCATTACCAGAACCGCCGTAGTATTCCATGATACTGGCTGAAGACTTGCAGCATTCTCGAGGCGAGCCCACGCTTCCTTCCTTTTCTCTGTTTCAAAACTCTCTTTTTCCCGCTCTTCCAAGAAACGCGCAAAGCAGGCCAGAAACAACATGTTATCCATCTCCGTCATCACATTTCTCACATTGTGTGTTAAGTTTAGGACTGATTGGTTCCAATGATTTTGCATGTTCATTTCGAGTGCTGGAAAAATGATAGGTAAGATCACTTCTCGATTGTGTCCGATTAGATTGTAGATTTGGTCGTTGTTCCATAAAAGCAACGCCCTTTCTGCCACCTGAAACCGTAATAATTCGTCAAGTTTTGTCAACAAAAGTAGAGGATGCGTTGGAAGCTAGGGGACTAGAGGTGCGATTTCAACGAGTTTACTTATTAATTGGTTGATTTTTGGGGTTTTTATTTATTTATCTAAAACGGGTCGAATCACAAAATTTAGATAAAAGGGAACAGGTCAAACGTAATTCAAAGAATCAAAGTCGCCTAAAATCTATTTTTAATCAAAGCAACCTCCTAAATTGTTTTGTTTAAATCATGTATAATTATTGTAATATTTAAATGGATAAAAAAGTGTTTATGGGTCAATCCAACCTAACCAGGCCCATTTCAACCACCCAAAAATGATCCGTTTTGACCCAGACCCGGCAACCAGCACGTTGTCTTGTCACATCTATTTGAAACCATAGAGGTATGTGTTTAACCATACTACTTAGCTTATTGTAATAATAAACTAGTCTATAGCACAAAACAGTGAACATGATTTTGCATACTCATTGGATTTGACTTTTCGTTTCAAACTAACCATAGTTTTCGCAGAAATAAAAAATTTTAAAAAAAATCGTTGAACAACCCATTACATTATGGCCATTGCACAAAACAGTGAACATGACGGCAATCGCTGATTTGTAACGGGTCAAAACAGGTTCACGTTAAGTCAAAAGAAATGTTAATGCAGGTCAAAACGGGTCAGATGAAACCGACCCACAAACACCAATCCATAGTCAATCAATCAATCAATCATGCCCAGTAAATCCCACAAATACCAAAGCTACTTGTAGGGTCTGGGGAGGGTGAGATGTAGGCAAACCTTACCTCCATCCATAGGGATAGAAAGGCCGCTTCCAGAGAGACCCCCGGCACAAAGAAAAAAAATAAAAAAAAGGCCTCAAGATAAAGTTATAGACAACGCCCAAATAACATACATAAGGTTGTAGATGAGTAGCATAGTAAAAGTAGAAACAAATATATAACTAATAAGAACACATATATACAGAAAAGATAATCCCATGCAAAGTGTACCTAAATTTATGAACTCTAAGCCCCATTAACCAAGCTAAGACCCACTCTCTTAAAAGTCCTTAACCTTAATCTTACATCTCCATAGACCCCTATCATGTACCATGTCCTCAGAGAGGTGCAACTCTAATAAATCCTGCCTAATCCGCTCATCCCAAGTCATTTTAGGCCTACCTCTACCCCTCCTCCTCTCCATAGTCAAGGATTCCACTGCTCTAACCGGTGCTGTCAACTGCCTCCTCTTCACATGTCCAAACCATCTAAATCTTCCCTCTTGTATCTTATCCGATACACTAGTCACTCCTAACCTTTCCCTAAGAACCTCATTTCTTATCCGATCTAACCTCGTATGCCCACACATCCATCTTAACTGTGGAGGGGAGGAGGTCTATCCACAACCCTATAAAATTTCCCCTTTAATTTAGTTGGAAACCTCTTGTCACACAATACCCCGATGGCTGCTCTCCACCTACACCATCCAGCCAGGATGCGATGAACTAAATCACTATCTATCTCCCCATCCCCCTGTAATAATAATTAATAATTATTAATAACTTTAAGTGGCTGCTCTCCACCTTTTATCCATAGTCTTATTAATAATTAATATGTTAAATACCCTTAAAAATACTATATTATTAATAACTTTAACGAAACGTTATGCATGTTTGACCAGTTTCCTTTTTAGCTAAATGTTTCAATCCATCCCGTTTGACCAAATTTACAACACAACCCAAATCGACCCGTTTGCAGTTAGGTACCGAATCATTGTTCATACCTGAAAATGCGAACTATTAATGCAGCAGCCAATCCGCCAAAACAAAGGAACCATAATTCTCTGAAACTCGACCATGCTAATCACTTCGAGAATCTCTTCAATCTCCCCCAAAAACATCACTTCCTTCTGACTATTGGTAATCGGCCAATACTTCAACAACCCCCGAATCACCATGCTAGCTAACTTCGGATCCTTTTCAATAAACTGCGATACACAAAAACACAACTGCTGAAAATAAATCCCTAAACACTTCGGTTTATGCAACGGGATCAAAACCCTCCATAGAAAGATCCTGTGTTCTTCCTTCAACGGCAACGAAAAACCCGTGATCACACTCCCGAAAATCTCTAACAACTCCGCTATCCCATTGTGTCGTTCGCTTTCGAAAACAAACCTATAAAACACGTTACTTATACTTTTCCGAATAAACGGTCGGTGCACCATAAACTTGCCGTAAATTCTATGCATTATCGCCTTTAAACACCCGCGTTCCCGAGGATCTTCAGATTCAAAAAGGTCAAGCAGTTGTAAAATAAACGAATGGTTTATATACTTTTTAGCAACCTTTGGCTCAACCGAAGAAGATGCAACAAATTCAAGTAATATATCGTATACGATTCGCAAATGTGGCCACGCGGGATCAAATGAGGGCTCATCGACTTCATTTTCTTGTTTCTCTCCTTTGTTTTTACCTCTCGAACATCGATTGTTTCGATAATTTGGCGGGAAGATTCTATACAGATTAACAGAACACATTTTACATAATGCGAAGATTGCAGGCTCCGAGAATTTCGGAGCCTGCCCGGATGTGATAAACTCGAGTAATTCGAGTAATGTTAACCTTTTGAGCTCTTTTTCCTCTAGGTTTTTACTAGGATCATTGAAATCAAATACCATACAGCAGAGGCTTAACTTACTGATGAACAATGACATCTGTTCTGAAATTGGGGCATCTTTGAAGGGTATAAGTGGTTCAATTCCTGTTAATATGCTTGATGGGAACACTGCAGATGATGATCTTTTTGGTGGGTTTGGTTTTGTGATTGAAGGGTCTTCTAAAGATTCAGACTTTATGGGTTTTTTGGGGAGCTTGTTGAGAATCTGCTTCAACATTGTGAGATTAAAGATTTACAAAGATGAAATCTTTAAGTGAAAATAGTGTTAAAGATTGAAAAAAGATGATATTTTTATGAACCCTAATGAATTCTTTAACTGAAAACAGCATGAAAGATTGAAAAAAAGATCAAATTTTTATCAACCCTAATGGATTCTTTAACTGAAAACACTCAAACAGCATGAAAGATTGGAAAAAGATGAGATTTTTATGAACCCTAATGGATTCTTTAACTAAAAACAGGATGAAAATTTGAAAAAAAAAAAAAAGATGATTTTTTTATGAACCTGATGAATTCTTTATCTTAAAACAGTTTGAAAGATTGAAAAAAGATGAAATTGCTATGAGCCTTGATGAATTCTTTAACCCAAAAGTGTGAAAATTTGAAAAAAGATGAGAATTTTATGAACCCTATAAATGTAACAAAGCAAAATTTGGGATTTTAATTGTGAAATTCAAGAAAGGTGTTTCAAATCAGAAGATCTGGACACAAAAGGTACAGGATCCACTTCATGAATCTACACAATGGAATTTACATTAAAAAACATGTTATGGAAAAACCAAAAAAAGAGAAAACATGTCTTGCAGAAACACATGTTCTGTGTCGATCAGGTTATTGAAAAAAATAATTGTTCTTTCAAAATGGTAAAGTTGGAGGGATAAAATAAAATATTGTGGATCTTTTTTGATAAAAATACAAAATTTGAAGGCACTTAAAGCCAAAAAAGTTGCAATTTTTTTCACTTTTTTTTTACTTTTTAGAGGTTGTTTAGGACATAACGAGAAGATCACATTGCAGACAAAGAAGAATTGGGAAATCTAAAGAAATACAAGTAATTTAAAGTGCTTAAGATGACTCGAGATTCTATAAAGGCATTACAAAGAGAGAACAACACAAAGTAATAATTTATTTCATTCTCACTTTATAACCAAACAAGATCATGTAATAGTAACGATTCATTTCATTCATTTGTCCATTACATTAGCTCGTTCATCTTCATGTGTATTACGTTCGGTATATTAAATTCAAATCTCGTGGTTATAAATACAATTTCTTACGTTTGGTTTGAACTTTGAGCTCATAAACCACTTTTTATATCCAAACAATAAAGTTAACTGATTTTTTAATACACACCGCTAACAAATATAAACAACTAGTTTTTGCCCCGCCCGCGTTGCGGGGCAATAAGACAAATATTTCTCTATCATAACATGTATGTCTGTACAGAGGGCAAAATCGGAATTATATTTTGAACAGGAGGCGAAATCATGATTTTAAACTGAGAGCAAAATCATAATTTTGAGCTAGGGGGAAAACATAATTTTATTTTTAACTGTGGGAAAAAACGTAATTTTGAGTTGAGGGCAGAATCGTAATTTTGAGCTAGAGGAAAAAACAACATTTTATTTTTAACGGGGGGCAAAAACGTAATTTTAAACGGAGGGCGAAACCGTAATTTTAAACTGGGAACAAAATTAAAAAAGAGTTTTTGAACCGAGGGCAAAAGCGTATTCTGAGATAGGTCAAAATTATAAATTTATTTTGAGCTGAGGGCAAAAACGTAATTTTAAATGAATGACGAAAGCATAATTTTAAACAGGGAATAAAATTAAATAAAAAATGAGTTGGTCCAATAGGGAAGTGACAGGCACCTAATAATTTTGAGCTAGGGGAAAACATAATTTTATTTTGAACTGGAGGCAAAAACGTAATTTTGAGCTGAGGTCAGAATCGTAATTTTGAGCTAGAGGGAAAAACAATATTTTATTTTGAACCGGGGGCAAAAACGTAATTTTAAACGGAGGGCGAAACTGTAATTTTAAACTGGGAACAAAATAAAAAATGAGTTTTTGAATCGAGGGCAAAAGCGTAATTTTGAGCTAAGGGCAAAATTATAATTTTATTTTGAGTTGAGGACGAAAACGTAATTTTAGCTAGGGGCAAAATTATAATTTTATTTTTTAGCGGGGGGCAAAACCGTAATTTTCAACGAAAGACGAAAGCGTAATTTTATACTGGGAATAAAAGTAAATTAAACATGGGTTGGTTTAAAAGGAATAGTGCCAAGCAAGCAGCTTGGCACTATTCCTTTTAACTTGTTTGCTTGGCACTATTCCTTTTAACTTGTAAATGTATATGTAGGTAATAGGTAGAATAAATCAATAAAAGGAATATCAAACTCAACAAACATGTACCACAACCTTTTGAATACACACCACTAACAAATATAAAGTTAAAAACAATAGGTAGAATAAATCAATAAAAGGAATATCAAACTCAACAAACATGAACCACAACCTTAAAAGGCATAGTTTAGCACATAGAAAATACAATACACCAGCAAATACTTATACATTAAGTTATGAATTTATATCTAGATGGTAAACAAAACTAAGTCTTTTAAATGCTACGTCCATAGATTTCAGTGCCATAACATTACTATGCATGACCCTTTGAACTCGACTAAGGAGATTCACAGCTCTGGCGCCAGAGCCAGCCCTGGGGTGGGCGGGGAGGACCACTGGCCAGAGCCCGATATTTCGGATGACACGCTATTTTTAGAAAAAACCCCGATATGTATACGTAAAAGTTTCTTTTTTAATAGAGTATACCTATACAAACGCCAACATAGGCCCACTTATAAAACTATTCTTATGCTTTATATTAGTTATTAGCCCATTGGCATTAGGTTTAGACTTTTATTGAGCCAAATATCCAATTTCGTTAAGGTCTAAGGGCACGTTTTTTGAAGCTCGAACAGGGTACACGAATTCTCAGGGTTGGCCCTGTCTGACGCCAGGAAATCAAAAGTATCAAAACCGAATACATTGATTAGGATCATTTGTAGGCATAACAAGTAAAGATCACCTTGTAGACACAATGATGAAGAAGAATGGGTAAATTGAAAGAAAGACGATTAATCAAATGGAGAATCACCTACCTAATACCAAACATTAATGCTTTTAATGAGCTTATTTGAATTACACAATATGTTTTAGCTTATTTAATTTTAGATTGGACTGGACGGAAAATTGAAAACATAAAGACCACTTATGCTGGTTTTACTCAACCACTTATTTACATTTAAAAAATAAGTCAAAAAGTTTAAACCATGTACAATTAACAAATATAAAAATAAAAGGTATACTAAATCCAACAAATATGAACCACACACTTAAAAGATATACTTTAGCACATAGAAAACACAATACAGGAGCAAAAACTAATACCTCACATGAATTTTATCAACTAAAATAAGTTACTTGTCATGACCAAATACATGAATCTATGGATTTCACCACTATAGAATCATACTTTCTTTCAAACAACTATAATATTATAAACTGAGCCAGCTCAACTTAACTCATTTACAATTACAATCAAACTAATTTTAAACAGACTTCAAGCCGCGAGCTATTTGAACAACCAATTAACAAGAACGAACCCAAAGGACTGTTACTTGGAACTAAGGCACCTGTTAAGACACGATTAAAGCGTTTAATAAAAAAAGTACACTTAGTAATTTTATATTCTTTTAAAATAATTATAATTAGAAGGTTATGCTCGATCAGTTTTTCTTCATGGTACACAACACATATAACTGTATTAAATACATAAGATATAAAGCAGTTAAACGAGTCGTATTCATGTTCTGTGTTCCGTTTAACACGATAAGACCTATTTTGCCGGGCCTACTCGAAATGGTCTAGGGCCTAGGTCGGTTGACTCATCTAAAACTAACACCTTACACGTCGCGTGTGACACCAAGAACCACTGCTACACAAACACACCTTGAAAACACCGATAACCCGATCCAAAACAACAACAAATCACTCATTTCAACTCATCAAATCGATCATTCTCTCGATGATTCTTCACCTTAAGCGTCAATTCCACCGGTTAGTTCCACCTCATTTGCCGTTAATTTTCATATTTTAGCTCTATATTTCATAGCAAGATATTAATCACTTATACTACTGTTTTCACAATGTTTTTTAGGTTAAAATCGGTTGTTGATTTGATCTGCTTGATCACAATTGAGGTTCGTTGTTGATTGTTTTGATATTGCTTCGTGAATTCATTTGATTAGATTAGATTTGGTTTGGTTTGGTTTCAGAGACTTTGTTCTTGAATTTGTAGTTACTTGATCAATAAGTTATCTGATTGTTCATTTTTATTGTACTGGAACTGAGTAATTTGAGTGAGAAATTGTGAAAGAAATATGTTCATATGAGCAATTGTGAAGTAATTTGGTGTGAAACTGTGACATAAACCCTAGATTCACGAATTAGTGAACTACCAGTAGTAATGGAGCGAGCGGAGAGCCGTAATGACGGTGAGCTTGTTATCGATATTACAAGTAGCAGTGAAGCTTCACCTTCTAGTGTTACAACTGTTGATAGACCGGCTAATCGGTCAAACTCAAGTCATAATGTGGAACTACCGTCGACTAGTGTTACAAGTTCTGCTGCTAGTGTTGGAGTATCGAGAAACGCGTCGTTTGCTAGCCATGGTCAAAGGAGTCCGTTGAATTCGGGTTATTGGGTATGTACTGAGCTGGTTATAACCATGAGCCAGATTGTGGCAGCCGTTGTTGTTTTGTGTTTTTCGAGGCATGAGCGTCCGCAAGCTCCGTTGTTCACATGGGTTATTGGTTATGCTTGTGGATGTGTTGCAACGCTACCATTGCTCCTTTGGCGTTTTCATAATCGTAACCAGGTTTCGGATCAAGATCTAGCTCAGCGTGCTCGGAGTTCTACCTCAAGCAATCTATCAGCAACAAGATTTCTGACAACTGTATTAGCGAGTACAAGGTAATGTTTTCTTGTGATTATATTTCATATTTTCTATTATAATCTCTGCATTTTTGTTTTTAGTGGTCTTCTAGGGTTCTCAGATCTTACTAATAATATTTTTAGACCGCCACCATCTACTAGACCAAACACATAGAGCTAGAACGACTCTTCATCAAAAAGAGAATTTAGAAGAAAAACAAATTGCAACTTGAATACATTGAATACGATTATAAGCTAAGCATGATTGAGTGATTGGCATCCATACATTAACTTGAGGGAGAGTATAGGATATACTAAATGGGGATCTTTTAATTTTAAAATAAGGCTAGTTAATATTTTTGTTTTTACTGTTGTTGAAAATAAGGTTAGCGAGATTTTTAGTTCCAAAAATAATGCTGTGAGGGGAACCAGCATCAGCTTATAGGCTACAACTCTATAAGTTTACCCTTGTCTGTAGTTCTTTATATATATAGACTTGGTGATCTAAAATAATCCACGTACCTGATGAAAAAATCCGGTTTCTGTTTTGCAGATTCAAGGTATTCATTGAATACTACAAAATGGGTTTGGATTGCTTCTTTGCAGTCTGGTTCGTGGTCGGGAATGTATGGATCTTTGGAAGCCATTCTTCTTTTTCTGATGCTCCTAATTTGTACAGGTATTAGTCAATCTTGTTAGGGTTGACCATCTCACACAGCAAGAAAAAATTACTGGAAACATAAAATGAAAAACACAATATTTATGTGGTTTGACATTTATCCTACATCCATGATTAGTAGTAGAAATATTTTACCGTATAACAAATGCCCTTACCAAATGGTTAACACTAGGGGTCGCTAATTGGGTGGGACGGGTGCCTTGGGTAACGGGTTAAAAGTGAAAAGTAATCTAACTGGGTCCAATGCTGTTTCTCCAAAAAATCTATAGATAATGATTGAAGTAAAATGCCATTGTTGTCCTTGAGGTTTGGCCAGTTTTGCGACTTTCGTCCAAAGGTTTGTTTTTCCGCATCTGGATCTAAAAGGTTCAAAATTTTGCCATTTTCATCCGGCTCGTTAACTCCATCCATTTTCTCCGTTAAGTTAGGGGTATTTTCGTTGTTTTTGTTAACTTAAAGGGCAATTCGGTCTTTTTCACTTTATGTAAAATCGTTGGAGATGTGTGAAAAAGACCGAATTGCCCTTTTAAGTTAACAAAAAGACGGAAATACCCCTGACTTAACTGAGAAAAATGGATGGAGTTAACGAACTGCAGGAAAATGGCAAGATTTCAAACCTTTTGGATCCAGATGCGGAAAAACAAACCATTGGACGAAAGTCACAAAACTGACCAAACCTCAGGGACGAAAATGGCATTTTGCTCTAAATAATTATTGTGTCAACTATTACTACAAAAACTTTAAAATAATAATTTGATACCCTGAACAAATTTGAGGAGGTCATATGCATTAGAATTAAAAAGTATACTTCATGCAACTTTCAAACTCTTTCCTTTTTAGCTAAAGTTTTCAATTGGAACCTTTTCGTAAGTAAATGGATCAAAAATGCCAACTCTAGATTAAATGTGTTAAATTATTTTCCAGAAAAGTGCAAATCAGGCTCCACGTCCAACTTATATATTTCATTTTCTTGTTTTTTTGTGATTCTCTTTTGTAATTTTATTCACAGGTTATGTATAGTATTTCTTACCTTAAGCTGTCTCGGATATGCAATGCCATTTATCTTGTGTGCAACGGTCTGTTGCTGTCTCCCATGTATAATTTCCGTCATGGGCTTTAGAGAAGAACAGACACATAATCGAGGAGCCACTACAGAGTCCATTAATTCTCTGCCTACCTACAAATTCAAGGTTAAGAAAAGTAAGCACACAAATGACAAAAAAACCGACTTCAATGCTGGTGAAGGCGGGGTTGTGGCCGTAGGAACAGAAAAAGAGCATGTGATATCAGGAGAGGATGCGGTTAGTCTCATTTTCTACTAGCTTTCGATTTTTGAAAACCGTTCGGTTTCGGTTTTTTCAGTTTTAACAACAGTTCGGTTCAGTTTTTGGTTTTTGAAAACCGTTCGGTTTTGGTTTTTTCAGTTTTAACAACTGTTTGGTTCGGTTTTTTGGTTTTTTTTTTCCGGTTTTTGGAACAAAATTACGTAAGATTCAAACATAAAAAGTATAATCCAATATTTAATAATCTTTCTTAGATGTTTACATTTAAGTTATTATATTTAACCTTTTTAATTAATATTTTTCACATAAACCTAACCTTCTAATCTATTTTTATATTTTCCAAAGTTTCTATTAAGAGATTTTCTTTTATAATACTTTGAAATCCTTTAATTTTTATGTTAAGTTTCGTTATTTCTTGTACGCAATGAACAAATAATTTCAAAGATAAATAAACATGTTAATGTATTGTTATAAATACTTAACATTCAAGATTAAAATTAATAATTCTTAAATCAATCTATAACAAACATTATAAAAATGATTGTTTAGGTTATTCGGTTCAGTTCATAAAAAAGCAAAACCGTAACCGAACCGGTTCGGTTAACTCGTTTTTTTTGGTTTTGGTTCGGTTTTCTGCTCACTTCTAAACTATAAGTTATGTTTAGTTTTTGTAACAAATATAAGCAAACTATCGTTCTAGAGAAAGGTCATGTACGATGAGTTTATTAGAGGTGGCAAACTGGGAAGGATGGTAACGGGTCAAAATGGGTCATCATGGATCAGGTCGGGGTGACCACTTTTGTCTACGGTTTTGTTAATGTATAGGTATTAACTTGTTTAACAGGTGTGCTGCATTTGTTTGGCCAAGTATGTAAACAATGATGAACTGAGAGAGTTGCATTGTTCTCATTTCTTTCACAAGAGCTGTGTTGACAAATGGTTGAAGCTTAATGCTTCATGCCCCCTCTGTAAGAGCCAAGTTGGTGAAAGTGTCTTGAGTTCCCAAACTGAAGCAACTACCGGTAATTTGTCTCGATGACGGATTGCGGTATGCTAAATTGTTAATATCCAAATGTTACATCATGATTGCTGAACATATGCCCAAAAGTCCAATTTTAAGGTTTTTTTTCCTTCATTTTTTAAGCTACATATGATGTTGAGAATGGAATATGTTTTTGGATATGAGGCATTTTATTAGGTCTATTATATCATATAACGAATCAAACAAGTAAACTAATATAATAAATTGGTTATAAACGAAAATAGTTGAAAGTTAGCTGAATCTATTTAAATGCCAATGAATAGTGTTATTTTTGTCTTTTTCAGTTTTTTTTTTAAAGTTTTAATCGGTATTGTACACGTGACGAACCGGACCGACACCAACCAAACGTCGGTACCACCGTCATGTAACGTGGATGTACCGTGTTTTTCTTTTAAGTTTCAACCAATATTGTACAGGTAAAGAAACTGTACCGCCACCGTGCGATGCGATATGCAACTATTTTGTCTTTTTCTGGTTTATTTTTTCAAGTGATTTTTTTGCGTGTTTTAGTTGTTTTTTTTTTAAGTTTCAACCGATACTGTACACGTAACAAAATAAACTGACACCGACACCGACCTAACGTCGGTACCGCCACTGCGTAGCGCAGGTGTAACATGTTTTTATTTTTCAATTGGTATTGTACAGGTCACGAAACGGTACCACCGCTGCGTAACGCTGGTGTAACATGTTTTTTAAGTTTCAACCGGTAAACGATACCGCCGCCCCTTAACGCGTTATGTAACTATTTTGTCTTTTTCTGGGTTTTCCAGGTGTTTTGGTGTTTTTTTAAAGTTTCAACAAGTATTGTACACGTAATGAAAATAATCGAGCCGAAACCGACCAAACGTCGGTACCGTCGTCGCGTAGTGCAGGTGTAACACGTTTTTATTTAAGTTTCAACTGGTATTGTACAGGTCGTGAAACAGTACCGCTGTTGCGTAAAGCTGGTGTAACATGTTTTTTTAAGTTTCAACCAGTAAACGATACTGCCGCCCCTTAACGTGGTATGTAACTATTTTGTCTTTTTATGGTTTTTCTAGGTGTTTTTTTGTGTGTTTTTGGTGTTTTTTTAAGTTTCAACAAGTATTGTACGTGTAATGAAAATAACCGAACCGACATCGACCACATGTCAGTACTCTCGTCGCATAGTGCACGTGTACCACGTTTTTATTTAAGTTTCAAATGGTATTGTACAGGTCGCCAAACAGTACCGCCGTTGCGTAACGCTGGTGTAATGTGTGTTTTTTTTAAGTTTTAACCGGTATTATACATGTGACGAAATGAACTGGACCGATACCGACTGAACGTCGGTACCGCCGCGACATAACGCAGAAGTATCCCACTAGTCCATACTTAAAAGTTAAAACAACTTCAAACCTTTGAAAAGTTAATTGATTTATTATTTTTTGAGACGAATGGAGTAGCTGTGTAGGGTTGACATATCGTGTCAACACGATATGTTAAGACACGAACATGATAAGACATGAACCAGAAACAAATACACACGAACATGACACGAAATCTTATCGTGTCAGATTTTCCAAACACGAACATGAACATGTTAAGACATGTAATAAATAGGTTGCACAAAATGATCTGTTAAGACACGAAAAAAATACCAGCGTTTATGTTAAGACACGGACATAACATGTTACCCGTACACATTATTAAAAGCAATATTATAAGAATATCAAAGAAAACAATATTATAAGAATATTAAAGATGGCATCTTAGCATCATTTATCAAAAAAAAAAAAAGTGGGACCCCTATATTTATTTTATTTAAAATTATAAACGTGTTATTAATTAGTCTTAACATGTAAACAAGCGTTTTATTCTGTTAAGACACGAAATTAAACAGGTCTTAGCGTGTCGACCTGTTATAGTCACGAAAGTTGTTAAGGTTAAACTCGAAACCTGTTAACTTCATGTAAGTTCGTATTATGTTATTGTCTTCGTATAGAAATTGCCAACTGTAAAGCTGTGCAAGTAGAATTGGATACCTAACTAGGTCAAAGATATTGTGTCAAACTATATAATATTAAAATGAAGAAGAAAATTAGTAGGAAATTGGTTGACTCGTTTATTTGAGGGTTGACTAATAAAGTTTATATTATATTTTTATTGCTTAGACTATACGGTGTGGAGGGGTTTGAGAGTGAGGCGTTATGCGACACGTGAACGACACGTAAGCACGTGTCAGAAATGGGGCATTGTGCAAAAAACAGGAGGTGTAGGACAGGACATGGAAGTGTGACGTTATTCGACACGTGACACAAATTTTTTTTATTGTTAAATAATATTTAAAAATTATATAAAATCTATTCAATTTAACAAAAAACATTAATCGTAATTAAACAAATAACATTAATAATTACACATTACATAATTTAAAAATTAAAAACATTACATAATTTAAGAAAAACACAAGAAATAAAATAAAAAAGGTTACATAATTATAATAAAACCTAAAAATTAAACATTGTTAAATAAAAAAGAGTTAATTGCCATTTTAGTCCCTGAGGTTTGTCCAAATTTGCCATTTTAGTCCAAATAGTTTTTTTTTCGCCTCCGAGTCCCTGACTTTTCTCTTTTGTTGCCATTTTGATCACATACCCTAACTCCATCCAAAAACCCCATTTTTAACCAGGGGTATTTTGGGGATTTTCATTTTAAATCTTTTCAATTACCATTTTGATCCAATTCTAAAAAATCAAAAAAATTCTAAAAAAAATCATAAAAATAAAAAAAAATTCTAAAAAATCAAAAAATTCTAAAAAAGAAAAAATATCGTAAAAATCAAAAAAATTCTAAAAATAAAAAAAAATTCTAAAAAATCATAAAAATTAAAAACAAAAATCAAAAAATTCTAAAAAATCAAAAAATTTCTAAAAAATAAAAAAAAATTCTAAAAAATCAAAAAAATTCTAAAAAATAAAAAAATCTAAAAAAAATCTAAAAACTCAAACAAACATATTTTAAAGTTTTAAATTCAAAAAATGACGATATATTCCTCGTCCATAAAGAGTGATAATTAATATGGAAATGTAAGAATTTTTGTGAAAAATGTCAACTTAAAATGAAATTTGTTTTTTTAAATGGATAAATGGTTTTATCTCATCATGACCACTCATTCACTCAACAAAATAGATAAAACTTAAAAATATATTCGTATGGACGAGGAATATATCGTCATTTTTTGAATTCAAAACTTTAAAATATGTTTGTTTGAGTTTTTAGATTTTTTTATTTTTTTTTTATTTTTTAGATTTTTTTTGATTTTTTAGAATTTTATGAATTTTATGATTTTTTATAATTTTTTTATTTTTTAGATTTTTTTTTATTTTCTAAAATTTTTATGATTTTTTAGAATTTTTTTTATTTTTATAATTTTTTTTATTTTTATGATTTTTTTCTTTTTTAGAATTTTTTGGATTGTTTAGATTTTTTTAATTTTTTAGAAGTTTTTAATTTTTAAAATTTTTTTTTTATTTTTAGAATTTTTTTTTATTTTCATGATTTTTTTTTATTTTTTAGAATTTTTTGGATTTTTTAGAAATTTTTTTATTTTTTTATTTTTTTTTTATTTTTTAGAATTGGATCAAAATGGCAATTGAAAAGATTTTAAAGAAAATCCCCAAAATACCCTTGGTTAAAAATGGATTTTTTGGATAGAGTTAGAGTATGTGATCAAAATGACAACAAAAGGGAAAAGTCAGGGACCCAGAGGCGAAAAAAAAAACTATTTGGACTGAAATGACAAATTTGGACAAACCTCAGGGACTAAAATGGCAATTAACTCAATAAAAAATCTAATTATCTGGCACGTCGAAATGTGTTTGAATTCGTGGTTGTAGTCGTACCTGAAGTTGATGAGAGTGACTTGTATGATGTCCTCCCCAAGGTCGCCACCTGCATTTTCCACCGCTCTGTGCACCTTTGTGCACCGTCTCAAATCTTTCACTATCAAAATAGATAGTCTTAAAACGAGAAGAAAGCGCGTCCACAGTTCGGGTGGTGTCACCCCTATGAACGTAAAAATGTTGGAAAATTCTCCTCCAAAACGGACCACTCGACGATTACGAAACGTGTAGTGGCTAAGCGCTTCGACCCACGACTCGCACAATGCGATATTTTCTTCTTCATTCCACGGAATCATTGCCAATTTTTGAAAATTTGAAGTGGAAATGTGTAGAGAGTTGAGAGAATTTTGGATGAAGTGCGAGTGTTTTAAAAAATGGAAGAAGAGCGTTGTATTTATTAGGGAATTTATTTAGTTTTAAAAAGTAAAATTTTAAAAACTTTTAAAAAATGACCGTTGTGTGTCGACGGCTACTGACCACGGGCAATCAAAATGCGCCACGTCAACATTCAAAATGCCTCCACGCCGGTGGAAAACACCAAATAAAGAATTCTCTCTTAGTCTCTATCACTCAAAGGCATCATGACGGGAATCATGGCTTCATTATCATCATATGTGAAGATAATTATTCCCACAAATGCCTAAGATTTTATGTTCATGTTTATGTGTTAACTTGATAAACATAATTATGGTTTTATGTTTTTGGCCATAAATAAGGATATAATCAACATGTGATATCTTATCGAATTCAATTATGTATTTGATGTGCATTCGTTTGGAACTTTAAACAAAACTAATTTGAACTTGAAAAATAGATTATTATGGTTTCATGAGGATTCACACAAATAGTCTCTGATGGATTAATCGATTATTGTTTTCTAAAAAAATTGGTGATGCTGTCAGTGGCTATTTGGTTTTTCAGAGAAGAGCTTCCTGGCCTCTTATGTCTGCGTCGTGCAAACCACGCACAGACGTTGGGGTTTGAAGACTGTTTGTTTTCTCGAAGATCTTTCATTAAAAACCTCTGCGCATCCTCTTTTTGGTGCAGATGTGGGAAAGGCTCTTCAAACCTCTTCTTCCCTTTCTTTTTACCCTAATCTCACAAAACACACATTCAATTGATGCACTTGAATTGTTTGATGCACTTGAATTATTTGATGTAATTACATGACAATGCACCATATCTTGTTTCCTCATAAATTAATGTTTCTAACAGCTTCCTCATAAATTAATGTTTCTAACATCCATAATAATGAAGGCATATCAAACTCACACAAGCATCCAAATCCCTGAACTAGTTAATGAATTTGTTGTACCTGAAAATCAGCTTAGGAGGCCATTAAGAATAGGGGTGTGCATGGGTCGGTTTTGGCCTAAAACCATAACTATAACCACGATGTCGGTTAATGGATAACCATAACCATAACCGATCGGTTATGGTGGTTATGGTTAATCGGTTTTAATGGTTGTAGCGGGTCGGTTGTGGGTGGTTAACCGTGTATTTAGCCTAGCTAAAAATAGCTTAATTTTTTTAACATGGAATAAATGTTATTGCATATTTGTATATAATAGTATATTGCATAGTATGAAAAATACATATAATATGTAATATTAATATCGATTATTACCGAATATTCAAATAAAGTGATAAGATATATTCCATAAATTCAAATAAACAATCATATATTAAAAAATAGTGAAAAGTCATAAATCCTACAAAAGATTTATTACATGTCGGTTCGGTTTGGTTATGGTGGGTATGGAAACATTGATTGTCACACCCCTTTCTAAGGCGGAAGCACGATGTGTGATCATGAAAGGTTCTCATTGCATACGAATGGTAAACATACTGCATGCTCGTAAAAATAACTTCAAATGCCAACATTACATAACTGAAAACATAGTTTTAATTGTTTACATCACAAGACAACATTTTGTCTGAAACGTTTACAACTTTATTCAACGAAAAACATAAACAACATCCAAGAGCGTGAGTAAGACCGCGCGTACATCCACTTTAGTTACCTGAAATACATGTGAGTTTTTGGAAAAACGTCAACATAATGTTGGTGTGAATTCATGCAATTCTTGTATTGAACGTTTGTATACTTTGTATGAAAAACATGGTATGTATCTTGTATAAATTAAGTATTCATGTATAAGTCAAGTATTTCTGTATAAATCAAGTATTTCTGTATGTATCTAGTTGTTAATGGGTTGCAAGGCCATTAACATGTGACACGACATAGGTAGCAACCAAACCATAGGCATTTTTCTAGTTGTCGATTCACGACGGAGACACAAAAGCACTACTCGGTACTAGTTTTCACCAAGAGTCTGGCTGCCCGAAAACCCATTAGATCTAACCTTTTGTTCTGCGGTCTTAGTATGTACACGATTAATGGTGCTTATGGTACCCTATTCGTGACACGATTTCTCGTATCATTCCTTAAAACGCATCATACTTGGTACTAGTCATCACCAAGAGTGCTTCTTGTTTTTGTACCCATCATACCATTTGTAAACATTGTAAAATTTGTAACATGTATTTCACCCCCGAAGTTATAAAAATGAAAACACTTAAAAGAAAAGGGGGAGCATGAACTCACAACTTTGCGTTTCTTGCGCCGTAAACTTCACCGGGTTTGCTTATATAGCGTCGTGACCTATACGTGTTTTATTTACGTTAGTCACTAGACTTGTATCGCACAAGTACAAGTCACCATCTTTTATGTATGTGTTCTTGTTGTTAAAAATAATTTATATTTTTAACTATATATCTTACTTATATTATTTTCTCACAAATCAATATAAGTATCTTGTATTTTTCACCCGAATTATGTATTTTGTCCAAAACTTCATTTCATGCTCATAACTTGTCCAAGTTATTTAATATATTCTCATAAACATATCCTCTTGTATTTGTCTAAGCATATTGTATGTATATTCTGTATTTTTATTCCTCAAGAGTATTTAGTGTATTTTCAAGTCCTAATACACTATCACATACAATACGTATTACATACACTTAGCACAAAATTTGGTGATCAATAAATATATATATTTTCCTAAAAAATATACATACTTAATATCAATTTTTATCTTGAAGAAATCATCATTTCTTAACTTGAAGTTTACATAAAAAAAAATTAGGGAAACCTTGGTAAATATTTTTAGATACATTTTTAGGGAATAAGTTTCTCAAAAACTTATATTTTTTCTAAGTGTCAAAATTTATAGAAATTTTGACAGAGTTTCCCCTAAAAATGGAGGTTTCCCATGTTTTCAAAACATGTGTTTATTTTCTTTTAAAATCATCACAACAATCATCAATCAATCCTTAAACAACTTACACTTCCCAAGTGCAAAAATTATACATTGTATATAACAACATGAACATGAACTTTCACAAAAACTCGTAGTAACTTGGTAATATGTTTAGTAGACTTAGTTACCCCTTAAAGTGTGTTTATTTCTTAATAAACTTCCTTCTTGAAAATTTTAGATGTTTACAACTTGTAAACATATTCAACAAAAATTATTCTTTTGAAATCTTCTTGTAAACAAAGTGTTCTTACACTTATTTTATCACCAAAAACAATGTACATTTATGTAAGAATCAAGTTCTACTAAAAATCATATTTTGAACTTGGTTTTCTTGGAAAATCATTCATGAATCTTAGGTTCATAAAATTACTAGCTCATTTTATTTACTATTTTTGAAGAAATAATTTTATTTTCAAGTTCATGTTTATAAGTGAGGATGATCTTCTTGGGTTAACACATAATCATCCTCTAACTTGCTAAATCATGTGTTTAATCACAATCTAGGAAGCTCCTCATGATGATCAACATCATAATTTCAAGTAAATAATAACCTAGTGTCATGCATGTATTTAACAACATTATTTCAACAAGACTTCATCATTTTTAAGCTTCATGTTCATGATTCTTGTTTAAGTCTTTTAGTGTTCTTGTGATAAACAATATACTACAACTTTTAACCAACAAAATGAGAAGTAAAAACTAGTAACAAGAAGCTTACAACTAGCTCAAAAGCTAGGGAAGATCACTTGAAGAAAAGATGATGAAAATGGTGTGTGAAAGCAATGGATGAAGGTTCTTCAAGTTCTTCAAGTTCTTCAAGCACCAAGCTCCACAATACACCTTCTAACACTTGCAATGAGCTTGAAATTGGATGAATGGTGTTTGAATATGGTGGTGGTGGCGGCACTTCTAGGCCGAGAGGGAGAGAGAGAGAGAGTATGAGGGAGATGGAGTGGTGAAGTGTGAGGTGAGTGGTCATACTTATAGTGCATATCTTCTAGTGAATCTCAAAATATCATAGAATATCTTAGTAATATCTTATGAAATCAAAATAAATCCAAGTAATATCAAAATAGATCTAATGGGATATTGTAGGATTTGGAAAATATTTGGTGGGGCCACCCCATAGTGACCGTAAATGTGAAGGGGGGGGGGGTAAATGTAACTTTCAATCTCTAATTCATAAATAAGTTAAGTTTCAAGGGTAAAGTCTAGGGACTTGATGTGTTATTAAGTTATAAGAGGTGTTATGGTGTTCGGGGACCATAACTAGCTCAGAAACATTAAAACAATGCTTCTAGGAATATTTTGATGTTCCGGGTAATGTTTGGTTGTTCGGTTAAATACCGGTTCGTTAAAGTGCTAAATTGCACCGTTTAGTATCCTTTAAGGGCATGTTTGGCTAAGCTTTTCAAAACAACTTATTGGCTTTTTAGAAAAGTCAGTATGGAGTGACTTATTGACTTATTGGCTTTTCCCCCTCACATACACCCTCATTGCCAAACATCATTTTGAACCTTATTACTTTTCAAAAAACCAATAAGTCAATAAGTTGTTTCAAAAAGCTTAGCCAAACATGCCCTAAGTATCCTTTTGTGACCCTTTTAATTCCCAACACTTAGGAGGGTATTCTGGATAATATAACTTGAATTCTGCATAATATTTATGTGTTAAAAAGCTGATTATAGCTGATTTGTGCAGAATTCTGCATTTTAAGTGCGTTTTGGGTGCTTTTTAGTGCATATTCTAGCTTCCGGAAAGTCTATATGTTAACCCTTGTATATTGTAACACCTCGAAAATTCACGTCCTATAATGTATTGACACGTGTCATAAGCTTTGAACGTGTGAAAGAATACTCTGGAAGGACTAAAGTTGACAAACAAGGGAAGTATGTGAATATAAGGGTTCAAAATGTCAACAATGGATAAATATACTTTACAATAACCCTACATGATGTTTATACCCTTAAACGAATGAATCATGGATCATACGAAGCTAATTGTGAAAGAAAGTGAGAGGTTGCAAACTACAGGGGCTAAATGTGTCAACATGTTTAAAGTATACCTCCGAGTGACCTTTTAGCAAACCCAAAGCTTTGTAATGATTAATTATGCTCACTAGAATGCATGATAAAAAATTTCACCAAGTTTCGTTATCGTATGAGAAAGTTATGATAAAATTCGTATACGAGGGGTTAAAAGCATCAACATGTTAATACATACCTCTGAGCAACCTATGTATAAATCCCAAACCTTAACCTATGTTGTAAACCTCTGATAAGCATCCTAATCTGGTTAATGCTTGCAATAATTGATTCAAATTATAAAGATGGGATCTTATGAAATTGTGTTTGACGAATCTTCGTTTATGGCCTTTCAAAAAGAATCCAAGACAACTATACAACATGGCAAGGTGGTCATAACTGTTCAAGCATGAACTAAAGGTCCCGTATTGATAATTCAAGCCCCAATATCGTAATACCTAAGTTGCCCTTTCAAAAGCTTTAAAGGTCACAAGTTTTTGCCTTCTGGTAAAGGCTTACGGACCGTAAAGGTCTTGCCTTACGGTCCGTAAGAGGTCTTACGGACCGCAAGACCCTCCGCTTACGGTCCGTAAGGCGGCCCCAGTAACAGAAAATGTAACAGCAGCCTGTTTAACGAGTTTAACCAACTTACTTTGCCGTTTTTCACCACCATGTGCAGCACAAACTAGTTCTTAGGCCTTAGGAACACTTGTTAATGATCAAGGATCAATACTAGAGTTGTTTGTCATGATCTTGAGCAATCAAAAGCACTATATAAAGCCCCACTTTGTTGCAACTTTGATCATTCACTCACAACTCATCTTCTGATCATTTCTGGAGCTCAAGAGCCTTCTCTAAGCATTACTAGTCGTGCATAAGACCTTGGTAAGTATCCTTAACCTTCCTTAATCGTGTTTTACTTAGTTAATTAGCTTAAAGTCAAACCGTCGTAATTAAGGTTTGACTTATCGATTAATCACTAAGGGTTCAGTGTTTAGTCAAACTTAAGGTAGTTATAAGTTGGTGATTATGTGGGCATTAAACCCTTAAAAGGGCACCCTCTGATTCCCGCTCTAACTAGATCATTTGTCGGGTCAAAGTTGTTTATAAAAAGTCAACAAGAACTTAATTTTCGAATTAACGCATAATTAACAATGTAGAAGGCGTGCAACCTATTTTATCACTCATATAACTTGTTAATTAGTATAAGAACTGGTCTAAGCTTGTTTGATCCGACAATCTTCTGTTTAGGCTCGGTTCGGAACCGAAAGTCGCAAAACTTTGACTTTTGCTTTGACTTCAGTTCTGACCCGATTTAGATAAGTTTAGAAATGCCTTAGAGCTCCGTTAGGACCAACTAGTATGATAGTATAACCCTCTGCGTTTATACTACTTGACTCGTTGATTGTCCGATTCATTTACACGTTTCCGTTAATTGCTTAATGTTGACCATAATGCCCTTTTTACTATAAAACGAGAATTTTGGAAATGTGAGAGGAAAATAATCTTTATTACTGATTTATAAACAAGTCCCTAAATTTTCACATCAGTTGGAGGTCTAGATTAGGAGTTATGCTAAATAGCGCATTTAAAAAGCTTTTTGTTAATTAAACGGCGCAATTCGCATAAAGCCTATCTAAACCCAATTTTTGACACCAAAACTTTTACCCACTATTTTAATATAATATTTTGGGATTTTTGAATATTTTTAATTATTTTTAACCTGATCATAAGCTAAGGTTATGGCCTTGATTCGGTAAATACCGATTATACCCTTTTTATTTATAAATTGAGTTTTACATAGTATTTTGACACCAATTCAATTGCTACTGATTTTATATGATAAATAAAGTATTTTGAACTTTATAACCTGATCAGAAAACTCAGATTTCCTGTATAACCCGGAAATCGCTTAAAATGGCTTTTTACGCGTACTAAACACCTAGTATGGGTTTAAAACCATTTTGTCATATAAGACTTATCACCAACTGATATAACCTGATAAATTAAGTTATTTTACTGATTTATTCAGACCTGAATCTCAGAATTACATTTAATCTCTTTTATAATCTTTAAAATGACCAAAATACCCCTGCGGGGCTTAAATTGAGGTTAAACTCGTTTTGGGCATAATGGAAGGTATCCTACTGATATCACAACCTATCTAAGGCATATTAACTTAGGAAACCTGTAAATGACTCTCATGGTTACCCGTTACGTGTCACACCCCAACCGATGGCGGAATCATCGGGGCGCGACACTGAGCGAAACAGATTGTCCAGAAGTTTCCATAACAACTATCATTACCATTCAATTTAAGTTAACATGTCCCATACCATGTCTCAAATAGCAAAACAAGTTATTACAGACAAAATCTAAACAAGTACTCTGTTCCGACAACTCAGATTTAAACATAACTAAATTATTCGTTGGTTTCTAGGACTCCAGTTCCTAGCTTCGATTTCATCACAGCCCGAGAAGCATATAAACAACCTAGGAACCTGTCACATACGTTAAAAATAATGTCAATACATAAAATGTAAAGGTGAGCATACAAGTTTGATAATAGCATATAGAGTTCGAATTCGTTTACGCATAACCAGCACGTACACATAGTGAAATGAAGCACGTTAGTTATCGACATAGATCCATCGATACCAATGACTGCGGGTTGACTGCCCGAGGCAGTTCGCAATACATGATTACCACTGTAATCCATGCAAGTAAAAGATCCTTAACAACCCCCGTGGAAACGGGTGCTGAGTCCAAACTATAGT
The DNA here is from genome assembly GCA_030545235.1 of Helianthus tuberosus. Lineage (NCBI taxonomy): Eukaryota > Viridiplantae > Streptophyta > Magnoliopsida > Asterales > Asteraceae > Helianthus > Helianthus tuberosus. Next base: position 74,694,454 of record CM060426.1, read on the forward strand.
ACTATCGTTGCTAAGGCAGGTAGACAGCATTCCATGTGTAAACATAACAAACAAGCATTCATAAGCCACGTATAACATGCGATAATGGTTAAGCGTTAAAATAGCTTGAGTAGTGTGATAGTTGTAGTTTGAATAGTTGTAACGTATGCAACACCCAAAAGTGCTAAAGCAAAAAGGGTTCGAGTATACTCACAGAGATATGGATTGAAGGGAGCGCTTTACAGCGAGTACGATTAGCCTGAATAAATTCGATAACGTAACGATAAGTGACGCGTAAAACGGTACAAGCGAGAGTGGGTAGGATGACTGATCGTGCGGTTCAGTTGTCCGTGAGTAGGAGTCATCCGTGCGCATGACCTATCCGTACGGATGGTGATGCGTGCGGATGGTGTTCCATCCGGATTGGTCATCCGTGCGTGTGACTGTCCGTGCGGGTGGCAACCCGTGCGGACGAGTTATACGTGCGGACGACTTACCCGTACGGTTAGATTGCTTGTGTGGATAAACGTTCTCGTGGATTGTTTCTTCCTAAGATGTGTTTGTGTATGATGGCTTGTGCTTTGGAGTTTTCGTTGTAGCATTTAGAAAACACCAAAGTGTTTCTACCTTTCAAGCCGGCCGCGCGGACGGTGGTCCGTGCGTATGGTAGTCCGTGCGGACAGCCTGTGCGCGCGGGCAGGGTCAATCCGTCCGGATAGCCCGTTCGTGCGCACGGCTTGACCGTGCGGGTGGGGTTTGCTCGATTTTCATTTTAAGGCCTTAGTATCTCATGATCCGATGAGTAATCCATTCAGAGGTCGTCCGTCCGGATTGCTCGTTCGTCGATACTCAAACCTCGCGTGGAAAGTGGGTCCCAAGGGTAGTCCGTGCGGGTGGCAACCCGTGCGTATGACCTGTGCGTGCGGATGGTAACCCGTGCGCACAGCTTGTCCGTGCGGGTGGCTAGTCCGTGCGGGTAGCCTGTCCGTGCGGACAACTGCTCTGGTTGTTCCGTTCGTCTACACTTGGTTTCTGTTGTCGTTTATCGAGACGTTCTGATTACGTGGCAACCACTTGGAGTTGTGTTCTCACCCGCGTGACTAGACCGGTTAGGAACCACCCTAACTCGGCCTGCCGGCGACTCAGAACGGTCGTCCCGGTTAACCCCGGAATCAGTTGTCTAGGGTACAACTCCAGATCTGGAACTAGGGTATCACTATTGACGAGCAAAACACTAGGACTGATCGGATTTGTACCGGTTTTAAGGGTAAAAGAAGGAGAGAACATTAGATTTATTTCTTTCAACTCTTTTATTCTTAGAAAAGTTTAGATCTAGGTGGATTTATTGTAAAAACTTGTAGAAATCGTTTAGATCTGAGATATTCTTGGTGGAATGAGGCCAAGCATGAAGTTCTTACGAACTTCATGATGACGTCACCCGTGAACACCTCAAGTCCGGATGATTTCATGGTTAAAATCGATGATTCGAAAGATAGAAGTGTGTAGAATCGTGCAGTGATTAAAGATGTACAAGAATTAGTGCAAGATCTTACCTGGATTGAGAGAAATCTGGGAAAAAGGTGGAGAATGCGTGTGGTTCGGACGTCACTTGCCAAAAGTGGAAAAAGTGGATAGTGACCCGTGTATTTATAGGATGCCAAAAAGGGAAAGGGGGTGAGCCGTGCGCACGGCACGCACCCGGGCAGGTTATCCGCGCGGGCTGGCCATCCGTGCGGACTGGCAATCCGTGCGGATTGGCCATCCGTGCGGATCGGCCATCCGTGCGGATGCCACCACCTTGGGCGAGCTCGGTGCGATGTTGATTCGGCTCGGATTTACGAGCGGTTTGATAGGGTTTCCTAATTCAAATTACTTTCAGTCCCAACTACTTCTTATACGGTTCGATTCGGGATTCGAGTTCGGGTTCGATCATATTCGAGTTAGACTTCGAGTTCGATTGAGTTCGCTTGATTGCCACCACACAACATAAAATAAACATGCACAAGTAACACGTAAGGCACACACACACGTATAACTGACAAATAAAATACGAAATTCGAGTTACGATTTGGTGTCGATTTGATTAGCTTGCTAGGTTATCTTTATCGCATTGTTACTTCCTATCGTTCACAGTCGTAGATCGATCGGAATATGATTGGTGAGGCTTGATTATTGTAATGTACGACATTTACTCCACATAATCTAAATATAATAGAAACAATTCTACGAGTCACGTCGCGCGAAATCGGTCGTTGACTTTGACCTTGACTTTGACTTTCACTCGTGAAAACACGGGGTGTTACATTACGCCTCTTGCGCGTTCGGTTCGGTTTATGTAACTAGTTTGCATAAATTAGCCGAAACGGGTCGAACCTTATAGTTTTTATCTCAAAATCCAGAATGTGTTTAGTTTACCCATATTATACAAGTCTTCAAACTTGTCGGGTCTAAACCACATTCTATTCCGGTCTTCGCTTAATCACGCGTTCGAACCGTATCTTCCTTTAAAACTAACCGGTCTAAGCTTAGGCTTACTTAAAGGCCCGTTAGGATTCTAATAGGTTATTATAAACCTTCGTTCTAGAATAGGAGACCCGGTAAAAGCTACGTGCACTTGCTTGTTGTGATTATTACTTGCAAAGGTAAATACTTTTAACTTATTTTCCCTTATACGGGCTTGGGGTACGGTATATAAAATACCGCTTGGTCGGGCATTGAATCCTTAATCGAATAGAGGTTAAACCATTGATATGCTCCGTTTGGAAATGTTTTGTTTTCTTAAAGCCTTTGGGGGGTTAATGACCATGTCCCGGATATCCTTGGCATCATTTTACGAAATGGCCACGACCTAAGCACGGGGTGTAGGCGTACACCCGTCAGTGCCTAAATAAATAATGTGGTGTGTCTATTGATCTTTAACCAGGTCTACGGATCGGGCTACTGAACGCATAAGGAACATGTAATTCTTTTACAAGTATTATATTCAAATAATTATCCCAAGTTATAAAAAGCTTTGTGCCACGTGCATTCAAATCAATTTTATTAAACCTTTTCAAAATGAGTCAGTTAATTGTATTTACCAGTGTAAACTGACGTATTTTCCCAAAAGGTTAAGTGCAGGTACTACTCGAACTAGGCTGGCTTTCTCCTAGCGTCCACAATAAGTCTCGCAAGCTTGGATGCCATAAAACTGTTGAACAATGTTCCCTTTTTATTTTTGATCCACCTGTGGATTATTTTTCGAATGTTTGTGATACTTGATATTACAATTTATTAAAGTTGAAATATATCTATCTTTTGCTTCCGCTGTGCATTTAAATATTGTGTTGCTTGACTATGATAATATCAACTACGTCACGATACTCCCCACCGGTAATACGTGGAAATATCGGGGTGTGACATATATACTCTTGGGTTTTAATGTATTTTTGACGTTGGACCTACACCTAGGCTCCAATTCTTATTGTCTGACTGCTTTCTGCAGAATTGTTGACACAATGTGTCTTACCGGTGAGTTTACTAGTATTTCTGACGCAACGCTATCATTAATGCATAAAGCAAATTTCTTGTAGTATAAAACGTGCATGAATTCACAAGTATATCATGTAATCAGATAATGTTGACATTTAAGTACATAATTGCAGTCATTAAGTATTAATTAAATTGTACGAAAATTACCGGTTTGGTGCCAGTTGTCACAGTCTCCCCTCGTTAAAAGAATTTCGTCCCGAAATTCAGGCTGAACTAACTCTCGCAGGAGTTTTCTTGAACAGGTGGGGATACTTTTCTTTAAACTGGTCTTCACGTTCCCACATGTACTCGGGTCCGTGCTTAGAGTCCCAACGTACTTTGACAAGTTTGACACTACTCCTTCTGGTCTTGTTGACTTTCCAGTCTGTAACCTCAACGGGTTTTTTCTGTAAATCGAAGGGTGTCGTCAATATGCACTTCATCCGTAGGGATGATCACTGTTTCTTGAGTTGGACTTTTCTTGAGGTTGGATACATGAAACGTATCGTGTACTCCATTAAGTTCTTCCGGTAATTCCAACTTATAAGCCACGGTACCAATCCTTTCCAAGATCTTGAATGGCCCGATGTATCGTGGATTCAGTTTTCCACGTTTTCCGAATCTTACTACGCCCTTCCAAGGTGTGACCTTTAACAAAACTTTGTCTCCCACCTCGAATTCTAATGGTTTTCGTCTTTGATCAGCGTAGCTCTTTTGTCGATCTCGAGCCACCTTGATGCGCTCTCGGATCTGCATAATCTTGTCGGTTGTCTCTTGTACAAGTTCAGGACCAACCATACGTTTGTCTCCAGCGTCTGCCCAGCATAAGGGCGAGCGGCACTTGCGGCCATACAGAGCTTAGAACGGTGCGGCTTTTATGCTCATATGATAACTGTTATTGTAGGAAAACTCAACTAAAGGTAGGTGAGCATCGCAGCTGCCGCCTAGGTCCATAACACATGCGCGAAGCATATCTTCCCGTGTTTATATGGTTCATTCACTCTGGCCGTCTGTTTGCGGATGGAAGGCCGTGCTTAGATCTAGTTGAGATCCAAAGGCTTCCTGAAAGGATTTCCAGATCCTTGAGACAAAACGTCCATCTCTGTCTGAAATAATTGAGATAGGCACTCCATGACGTGCCACGATTTCTTTCAAGTACAACTCAGCAAGCTTTCCAGTGCTATCTTTCTCTCAGATCGGTAGGAAATGCGTAGATTTCATCAATCGATCAACTATCACCCATATCATATCGTGCCCTCTCGGGGTCCTGGGTAATTTCGTTATGAAGTCCATAGAGATTTGTTCCCACTTCCACATGGGTATCTCTGGTTGTTGCAGTAGGCCAGACGGTTTCTGATATTCAGCCTTAACCTTAGCACAGGTTAGGCACTTTCCAACATGGATAGCAACATCGCTTTTAAGTCTCGGCCACCAATAGTAGTCCTTCAAGTATTGATACATTTTGTCTGATCCTGGATGGATCGAGTATCTTGACTTGTGAGCTTCATTAAGGATGATTTCTCGAATACCGCCATAGAGCGGAACCCAAATATGCCCCTTAAAGTATAAGGTTCCCTCTTTGCTTGGAACCATATTCTTCAGCATACCTCGGAGGTATTCAGCTCTACGATTCTCCATTTTAAGGGCTTCTTGTTGTGCATCACGAATGCGTGTAGTGAGGTTCGTTTGAATAGTCATTTCCAATGCTCGAACCCTTAGGGTCTTAACCCTTTCTTTTCGGCTTAACGCGTCTGCTACAACGTTTGCCTTTCCAGGATGGTACTTAATCTCATAGTCATAATCGTTCAGTAGCTCGACCCAACGTCGTTGACGCATATTTAATTCCTTCTGATCAAATATGTGTTGTAGGCTTTTGTGATCTGTGAAGATTGTACATCGGGTACCGTATAAATAATGTCGCCAGATCTTCAAGGCGAATACCACTGCGCCTAACTCTAGGTCGTGAGTGGTACTGTTCCTTTCATGTACCTTCAATTGTCTTGAAGCATAAGCGATGGCTTTTTGGCATTGCATGAGCACACAACCCAAACCTTGACGCGAAGCGTCACAGTATACCACGAAGTCTTCAATGTCTTCGGGTAAGGATAGTATCGGTGCATCGCACAGCTTATTTTTGAGCAGTTGGAAGGCTTCTTCCTGCTTATTACCCCAATCGTACTTCTTGTCTTTCTGCATAAGGGTCGTTAGCGGTTGAGCTATTTTGGAGAAATTCTCAATAAACCGTCGGTAATAGCCCGCTAAGCCCAAAAAATGTCGAACTTCAGTTGGGTTTTTGGGGGCTTCCCAATTCTTTATTGCTTCAATCTTGGATGGGTCTACATGAATGCCCTTCTCGTTCACAACGTGACCAAGAAAATGTACTTCGCGAATCCAAAATTCGCATTTTGAAAACTTTGCATAAAGTTTCTCTTTCTTCAGTAGTTCCAGAATGGTCCTGAGGTGTTGCTTGTGTTCTTCTCTCGTTCGCGAGTAAATTAGGATATCATCGATAAATACAATCACGAATTTATCGAGATATGGTTTACATACGCGGTTCATCAGATCCATAAATACCGCTGGCGCATTTGTCAGTCCGAATGGCATCACAAGGAACTCGTAATGCCCATAACGCATTCGGAATGCACTCTTTGGTACGCTTTCTTCTTGAATCCTTAACTGATGGTATCTAGATCGAAGGTCGATATTGGAATAATAGCTCGATCCTTGCAATTGATCAAATAAGTCATCAATCCTTGGTAGTGGGTACCGATTATTGATTGTGAGCTTGTTCAGTTCTCTGTAATCGATACACATCCGCAGTGTTCCATCCTTCTTCTTCACGAACAATACTGGAGCTCCCCAAGGCGAGAAGCTTGGCCTTATGAATCCTTTATCCAACAACTCCTGGAGTTGTGTAGATAATTCTTGCATTTCAGATGGTGCAAGCCGATAGGGTGCCTTGGCTATAGGAGACGCTCCTGGAACCAAGTCTATATGGAATTCGACTTGTCGTTGCGGAGGTAGTCCTGGTAGATCTTCGGGAAAAACATCAGGGAATTCCTTCACCACAGGAATATCTTCGAGTTTCGGCTCCTCAGCCTTCTTATCTACAACGTGCGCTAGGAAAGCAACACATCCTTTCCTTAAGCACTTCTGTGCCTTCATACAACTGATGATTCGCAGAGGCGCGTCTTGTTTTTCTCCATGCACGATGAGAGTTTCACCATTCGTCAGAGGGATGCGAATGATTTTCTCGTGATAAACAACTTCAGCTTTGTTCTTGGACAACCAGTCCATTCCGACCACTACATCGAAGCTACCCAATTGAATAGGTAAAAAATCGATGCTAAATCTTTGCTCACCAAGTTCTAATGTACAACCCCTAACAACTTCGCCCGATTCAACAAGTTTACCATTGGCTAGTTCTATGGAATAAGGAATATCTAATCTACTCGATTCTATTCCAAGCATATGTTTAAATTCCACAGACATGAAGCTATAATCGACACCAGTGTCAAATAATATGGATGCAAAGTGATTGTTAACGAGAAACGTACCGGTGACCACATTAGAGTCCTCGCGTACGTTCTTTGCTCTAATCACAAATGCCCGAGCCTGAGCATTGTTTCCTTTTGGGCAGTCTCTCATGAAATGGTCCTTGCTTCCGCAACTGAAGCATCCTTGGTTCTGCCCATTTCCGTTACCATTCCTGTTACCAGCACCATTTCCATTTCCACCATTGTTTCTATTACCAGCACCGTTGTGGTTTTGTTGGATCTGAGTTTCTTTTTTATTGTACTTTCGTTTGAAATTAAGATGAAATGAAAGAGTTGTGTAGCGGAATTATAATGAAAACAAACTTTGCATACAATCAAACGAGAGTAATACTTTTATCAAACATCTTTACACAATGAATCGAAAGATTGAATTTGTTTCAACACCGATTACAATGATTGATGAATGAATGCAAACTCCCCCTCAGCCAGAGCTCAGTAGTTTGTTCGTGCAAAGAAGACGATGTGGTGAAAGAGCTAATAGAACAGTACAAAGTACTGAACTATTTATAGACACTTGCAAACCACTGAGCATCTTAGCTGACATCACCATGAAAGTGACATCTAACCTCCTAACAAACTCTAACCACTGATCTACAAACTCTGATGTACTAACTACTGCTATTATATTACATTACATAAAAGACACTTTAAACAGCTGCTGCATCCTTCCACTGCTGTGAACCCAGCAGTGCTTGTCCGGATCAGCAGTACTTGACTCAAGGCAGTAGATTGAGTCATCAGTGTTTTAGTCTTCCATCAGTCTTTGATATTGGTCAGTAGATGCAAAGCAGCAGTTGTAGATCAACACTTAGTATGATCAGCAGATAAGAGGTCAGCAGATATAAAACCACTTTCAAGGGGAGAGATATGCATGAACAATCGGTAATCGTCTGCTTATTCTGGATCCACTGCTCTGATCCAGTTTTGGCTTTAATTATCTGTTCCTCTGATAGGGTTCAATCCCAACAATCTCCCCCTGGAACAGATAATGCCAAAACTCTTCATTATTTGTGGACTTCTTTATTGCCTCATCAACAGCTCCCTTATCTGACCTTTAAATTGTAATTCAAAGTCTAGGGCATCTGTATCTTCATCATCCCTGCTAAGTGGAAGATCAAGGAGATCCTGCAAGTCTTCAAGACTCAGGCCAAGAGCTTGTGTAACCACCCTGGTTTTCACACTCGTATTTATTCCGACTTGCATGGTAACGAATACCGTGTTTGGAATGAAACTTAAATGAACATACTTGCTTTGTGCTTATACATGCTTATACAAGCACAAACACATGAAACAATTTCAAATTTGTTGAGTTTTATGCTATTAAACAAGACTATATAAACTTTAAGGGCTTATTGTGACATTTTGTGAAACTACAATCTAAAGGACCTATTTGTCATTCTTTGAAACTTGAGAAATATAAGGATTAAAAGTGCAATTATTGAAAATTACAAGTTTAGGGTCCTTTTGGTCATTGTTGAAACCTATTTATAAAAAGAAATAAATATAATTTATTTTAATTATAAAAGTCTAAGGTTCATTTGGTCATTTATTTAAACTTGAACTCCAGGGACTGTTTTGGTCATTTTCGAAACTATTTTAACCATATAAGTCTAACTGGGTTAATCTATTATACAAGGATTCTTATTTTGAAATCTAACCTAGTTAATTATTTAACGGTACTATTACAGGGACTGTTATCGTAAAAATAGAACCACAGGGATCAAAATGTAAAATTTTAATTAAATGAATAAAAGGGATTTAATCCCAAAGAACCGGCTACACACGGGACTCGAACCCGCGCCCCTCCGCAACCAAAACAGCGCTCACACCAGCTGGTCTACCAGCTCACTTGTGATGTATTCAAGATTATGTTATATTTATATTAACCTTAAAACAGACCTGATTATTTAAAATCAGATCTGCAAGTCGCGGATCATCACCAAAACTCACCAAAATCGATTTTTATTCCTTCTTTTGATCTGTAAAACTTATCCACATAATACCTAACCGATTTCCCACTCATTTAATCATTCAATCGACACATTTTAGTGCCCTTGTGTCTATAATTGAACTTTTTATTTAAAAATATAAAGTGGATCAAAAACACTAGGATATGTCGGATCTGAGATCGAACTGGACTTGTATTTAAGTCCCTTAGACTCCCATGAACATCCTACACCTTTCACATTCACTTAAACATCTCGAAAACGCCGGATTTCAGACCTGCAATTGTTGCCGGAATCGGGACTCGCCGGAGCTAGCCGAACCTCGAATCCAGTCGATACCGGATCAGTTTTATTCGTTCAATCGGTATGTTTATACTATTACAACGTTTCTGTAAAGTTAATTTGAATATAATCCTGTATTGATCGAGAATTAGGTCTGTTGACTTTCTGTTGACCAATTTGGGGAAGATGATGAATAGTAGTTTTTGTTTAATTATTTTCTTTTTATTTAACAGTTTTAATCATTAATTCATAATAAATCGATAATAATCAGTTAAAATCTAAAACTTTTAGCATAACTATTTTAAACAACGATACATTTATTAAAAATATAAAACCTGCAAAATTTTTATAAAACTGTTTTATTTAATTAAAAACAGTCTTAACCTTTAAAAATTTATAATAAATCGATTTTTATGAGTTAATTACTGAAAATTTTATGATAATTATTTTGACTGGTAAACTTTACAAAAATAGTATTTTTACTGATATTTTATATAATTTTGATATTTATATGATTAAATCAGTATTTATACTTATTTATATGGTTTAATTTAATGTAATTAAATTATATAACTATATAATTTTGATCCAAAATTATTCTTATGACAAAAGATGCATTATCCTGAGTTTATATAAATTTAGAATCTGAATTTTTATTATGTTAATTATTTAGATAATTAAACTTATATAAGCTTACTTATTGTTATTATAATCATTTTAATTCATTTTAATTATTTAAAATGTTTTCAAAGCTGTAATAATTATCTTAAATCAGTAATATTAAAGTTCAATAACTAAAAATGTTATTTTTAATTATTCTGATTTAAATTAATTATTTTGATAATTAGTTATATAATTATCATATTTATTCTTTAAACTATATAATTATCTCTTACCAAATAATTATATATTTTTGTACTTCTAAATTCAATTATAAGTTATAAATTAATTATATCACTTATGAAATATTTTGGTATAATTATTTATGTTAAACTAATTATACAAATCGAATATAATTGATTCATTATTTTAAAATGTTTGTAGTAACTCAATTATGTACGTATATAATTTAATTATTTATGTTAAAGAAATATTTTTCATATATAATTCCTTATTCATTTTCCGAGTTCTCTTGTTAGGTTATCCAAACCACATAATTACCACTTAAACAAAACACTACCAAATCCTATAGATTTAGGATTTCCAATTATCCAATTAAACATTATTGTTAATACATATTCCATATTGTTGCATGTTCAATCAATTAGAGTGACGTGGAATCTTAATTCCAAGAACTCTCACAATTTGCGTACTTGTTTGGACTTAACCGAAATCAAGGTGAGTTCATAGTCCCTTTTTACAATTATTTTTGGGATGATACATATGTTACAATGTGATACAAACTATTTGCTATTTGTGGTTTCCCCCGATTGTTTTTGCATTTGCTTAATACTTTGTTGTTTGCTTTAAGAAGTTTACGTTCATCAACTTGCATAAGCCCATCGGTTGTATTATAGCGCTATAGGATTGACGCCCCATCTCACTTCTCAATCTATTGTTGTTGTTGTTGTTGATAACTAATGTGAGAACTTAGAAGTGAGGTGATATTACCGAGTACGTCTGAATGGTTTGAATGTACCACTAAGTAAATACATGTATTACTCTTTTGCTATAAAGACATATCGACAACCACTTTTTGTTGAAACTATATCTATATCACATTGACAATTTTTGCAGAAACAAAACCTATGAATTCACTCAACCGTTTGTTGATCCTTTTACTCCTAACATATGTTTCAGGTGACAATATTTGATGACATGACTTGCAAGAATATTTTACATAGGATTGATTCAAGACTTATGCCTTAGACTAAATCTGAAATCAATTGTAATTGTTATGTTGTCTTTTGTTTATGTTCAAGAATTTCTTTTGGATTTGAATGCAATCTATTTAATTGAACCTTAATCATATTTCAACTTAATTTAAACTCCATGTGCTCAAATGCATTCTATCAAGTTTCGTGACACCTTTGGCTTTTCCGCCTTCGGCCGGGGTGTTACAGCTTGTTCCCTTGATATTTTCTCCACTTCTCCACCAAACCTGAGCAAAGTCAATACGCAGGTCTGTTTGTCAGTTTCCCACTTTTGTATTTTTGAGCCTGGTGGGTTTCTTGGGAGATGTTTATTTGCAGAAGTATTTGGAGAGGCTGGCCTATTCATGACTGGCTGAGCAGTACTTGCAGTTTGATCCAAACCAAGAGTTTCCATGATCATTTTCTTTATACCCTCTTTTCCAAGGTCTTCACCTTCCATTAACTCTTTGATGGTTTCAGCAATCAGCTGTTTGTGTGGCCTTCTTTTGTAGATGGCAGCACCAACTGGAGCTGTGGATCTCCTGATTTGCAGCTTTGATGGTCTTTTTGAAACCGCTGCTTCAGGATAGTCAGGCTTTTGAGGAACTGTGGGATCTTTCTTTCTTAATTGTTCCAACTTTTTGTAAGTAGCCCTGACCACATCTTCTTTCCATCTAGCAACTTGTCTTTTGTTACCATAATCAGCTGCTACCAGTTCCTCTTTCATTCTCTTCAGCTCTTCCTGTTTGTCAGGTACATTCTTTCTAAACTTTGCCCAGTTAGGAGGAGTGTGAGTGACTTTCCTGTTTATCATGTCTTGAATTCTTGCTGCTTCATTTTCAAGTTCAGGAATAGTCCATTCTTTGTACATGTATCTCTCTCCTTTGTACTTCTTGTGAGCCATAATGCTTTCAATGTAGTCTTTCTTCAGAGTTTCAGCAGCTCTTTCAGAAATTTGTTGACTAACATTTTTTGCAAATTGCTCTAGGGATCTGACTTGTGTGAGCAGATATTGACTTCTCTGTGCAATTTCTTTATCAGATTTCCCTTGTGTGTTTTTCTTTGAGATATCCTCTGCTTGCTTGGCCTTGATTTCCAAATATTCATTAACATTTTTAGGCCAGGGATATCCTTTTATTGATGGCAAACTCCTTTTGGCAGGGTCATCCTCAAAGTAAAAAGATTTTATTTCTTCTCTAACAGCTGCTAATTCAAGAGGAAATTGAACACCTGCAGGAGGCAAGGGCTTGTACATTTTAACTGAAGAGAGAGGAACAGGTTTTGGAATTGTGACAAGAGCTAAGGATTTTGAAGATGTTTGTGGTGGTGAATTGTCATCATCTTTGAGAATTAGTCTTCTCCTTTTTGTAGGAGGGACTGATGATGTTTTGGATGGAACAGCGGTGGTAGATGTAGTGGCAGTGGATTGCGATTGACTAACAGATGTTATAACATCTGCTGTCTTCTGCTGTATGTCAGCAGGTGTTGTTTTTGGTGGATATGATGGTAAAGCAGTGGATGTTGTGTGTGTTGAAGTGGTGTGTGTTGATGGAACAACTGTTTGGCAAGCAGTAGTTTTTGTAACTCCTGTTGCATCAGCTGTTTTGTATGGTGGTTTTTGAGCAGACTTTGAACGGCTGGTTGGAATGGATTTGGGTTGCCTCACTTTTCTAGTAAGCTTCTTCTTTTCCTCAACAGGATTTTCATGATCCTTTGACCCAGAAGTACCCTGTTCTGGATGATCCATTCTGTCCACCCTGGCTTTCCTTTTGGCCTCTCTATCCCTTTTTACACTTGCAGCTGCTTCTGCTAGTGCATTTGTTGTCACATCAATTTTCTTGCTGCCATCTGGCAAAGGGATCTTTTTGGTCATGTTTGAATTTTCTGGTTCAAGATAGAGACCATCCTCTATACCCTTCCTTTTCCACTCCTTAATTTTCTCCCCCTTTTTGGCATTATCTTCGGGGATTTGATAAATGTAGCGGACTTTTGGAGGAGCATTGCCAGTGGTGTGCAAGATCTGAGTTTTGAGAGCCTTTAAATCAGCCTGAGTGTTCTTGAACCTTGACTCCATTGCATTTCTCAGCTGTTGTACATGTTTTTCATGTTGCTGATCTGCTAATTTTGCTAGTTGTTGGAGAAAAGATTGAAATAGATTCCAGAGCTCATTTGTAGCAGGTGCCCTTTGTGGAGCAGGTGCGTGAGGTGGAACAGCAGTTGATTGTACCTTCTGAACTTGTAACACCTGTTGTAGCATATCTTTGAGTTCTGCAACAGAGTTATCAAGCTTTGCAATACGATCCGTCAATTTCTGGTACTTTAAACCATCACCCAAGTTAATGGGATCATCTGATTTCCCACTAGCAGTGGTTTTATCAGTGGTAGATGTAGGGAATATACTCCAAACATTAACCACTGATGCCCCTTTTTCTTGGTACTGGGGTCTTCTTCCTTCAACACTTGACAACCGTTTGATGTTGCCAGTAGGATAAATAAATCCACTGGTGGTTGGCAGAGGTGCTATAAAAGGAATTGCCTCCAAGGAAGTCTTATGAATGTAACCACTGTCCAAATGTAACCCAGTGGGTGTAACAGTTGTAGTGGCTGCTTCACTTGGATTACCACCAAGAGTTACTTGTAACTCAAGGGGTGTAACCTCCTCAGGTTGTGTTGGTGGGTTAGCAAAGATTGATACATCAGACCCAGTCAGTTGTTGAGGTATATTCTCATTAATAGGTGATTGAGAAGGACTGGATAATGCCTGGTTCAAATCAATTGCATCCAACAGTGGTTTTATTGGTGAAGGAATTTTGGATGTGATGAGTGGTGTAGAAATAGGATGTGTCCCGGGCAGTGGACTATGGATGATAGAAACGAGTGTTTCCAGAGCATCATGATGTGGAGGCCCTATTTGTACAACCTGTTCTTTTTGTGAAGAAACAGGAGGAGTTTCGGGTATGGTTTGAGATATTTGTACCAACTGTTGTGAGGAAGTAGCAGCAGTGGTTTCTTGTGACATTTGTGTTGTCACAGGCAGAAGCTCTGGTATCTCATCCTCCAGAGTTGCCTTTTTGATGGGTTTTGTGGGTTTTTGAGTTTTTCTTTTTGGCTTTTTGGAGATAGTAGGTGTGGGTTTCAAAGCAGTTGTGCTGCTGCTTTGATCACCTTGAGCAGTGGGCTCAGCAGCAGATACCTGAGGAGCAGTTGTAACTGCTAAAATCTGCTCAGGCACCTCTGCTTGTGTTTTGCAAGGTGTGGACATCCTTGTAAAAGTTTCAGCAGTTAAGCAATTTGTTTGAATGAAATCACCTTGTTTTATTGCAGCAGCATCCTTCTTTCCAAGTTTCATTTCAAAATAGTAACTTAAAAATCTTGGAAAAAGTAGGAATGCCTTTGTTTCAACATTTTTAACCAAATCATTAAAAATTTCCTGGGAGTAGTTAAAATTTTCATCTTGAAGAATTGCAAATCCCAGTTTCTGAATTTTTAATGGTATCTCATTGAAAGAAGTGGTTTTGTTTGAAACACATTTTAAGAGGGTGTGAAATAAAAATCTTGTTGCAGGAGGAAAGTAACCTTTTTCTAAGGTGTCCTTTTTGACCTCTGCATTGTACCCCCTTTCCAGAAAATCATTTTTTAACTCGTTTTTAGGGAAAGTAATTTTACCTTCTTGATCGTCGAGTTGAAAAACCTCTGAAATTGTTTGTGGTGTAATCTTAACTGCTTTTCCCTTTAAAGTAGAGTTAATGGCTATTACAGCTTCTCCTTGTGTTTCAAGGATTGCATTCTTCCAAAACTCCCTTTGGGTTGCCAAGTAAATTGGTGCATCCGCTGTCAACAAAGTTTTGTACTTTGAGGCGGTGATGATATCAATGATGGAATCGAACTCCTTTGTGGAACTTGGTTTTGTAAGAAGACCAAGAAGATTGTGAGATGGTTTGTGTGGAATTTCAGTGGAGATTGCCTTTTGAGAGAAAGTTTTCGATGAAGATTTGGATGAGGGTTTTGCAGATTTCTTTGATTTAGTCATTTTGAGGATGATTGATCGAAGAAATTTGTGGAAGATGAGATGAAAAACTGTTTTGAGAAGAGAATTTTTAAGAATTCAATTCGACAGTAAAACCCTGTTTTGGTGGTGAATGAGGGATTTTATAGGGGAGAAAGTGAATGCTGAGGTGGCAGCCGTTACAAAAAGTCTGACCAGGATGTACTGCCCACGTGACAACCCCTGGTGAAAGTGAAGGACAGTACTTTTGTGAAAGTGACGGATGAAGGCAGTGGTATGAAAGCAGTGGATGATTTTTACTATCAGTGGATAAGACACTGCTTTTGAACAACAGAGTTTATCAAAATAATGAGAGAGCAGGGGTTGACTTTCAGCAGTGGACATACTTTTGAAGTAGAGCAGACTTTTGAACAATCAGTGGTTAATGGCAGACTTTTAAGGACTTTAATGAAAATTTTTCATTTTTAGCTATTTTTAAGGATGGAGTTTTGATTTTCTGAAAACATTTTGTTGCTTTTATTCATAGAAAAACAAGATGTTGCTTGTTATTCCATGTTCAGCATCCCAATCCTAGAGACCAAACTTTCAAAAGTGGCTGTATCAAGTGCTTTTGTAAGCACATCAGCCAGCTGGTCTTTAGTTGGGACATGATGCAGAGAAATCAAACCTTTTTCATAGCAATCCCTCACAAAGTGATGTCTGATGTCAATGTGTTTGGTGGTTGAGTGGGAAACTGGATTTTTAATGATATTTTCTGCTGCCTGACTGTCCAACATGAGAGGTGTCTTTAAGGCAGTGATACCAAAATCCAGCAACTGATTTTGAAGCCACAGGAGTTGGGCTGTACAGCTTGCAGCAGCAATGTATTCAGCTTCAGCAGTGGATGTTGAAACAGCTGCTTGCTTTTTGCTTTGCCATGAAACTAAGAAATCACCTAGAAACTGGCACCCTCCTGATGTGGACTTCCTTGTGGTGTGACATCCAGCAAAGTCACTGTCTGAGAAACCTGAAAGCTTGATGTTCCCATTAGCTGGATACCAGATACCAAGTGTGGGAGCACCTTTTATGTATCTGAAGATCCTTTTACAGCAATGAGATTTGATTTTCTGGGAGCTGATTGACTTCTTGCACAGACACATGTTGCAAACATGATGTCTGGTCTAGAAGCAGTTAGGTACAATAAAGACCCAATCATGCTTCTATAAAGTGTTTGGTCAATCAGCTCATCCTTTTCATCAGACATGACCAGCTTATTTGTTGCCATGGGTGTGCTGCATGGTTTACAATCATTCATATCAAATTTGGTTAAAAGTTCTTTAGCATATTTGCTTTGATGAATGAAAGTTCCATTTTGCAATTGCTGGACTTGGAGACCAAGAAAGCATTGTAGCTCACCCATAGCACTCATTTCAAACTCAGCTGTCATGAGTTCTCTAAACTCTTCACACATTGAGTTACATGTGCTTCCAAAAATAATGTCATCCACATAAATCTGGACAATCATTAAATCCTTCCCTCTCCATTTTAAAAATAGTGTTTTATCAATGGTACCTCTTTTGAAACCATTTGAGAGTAGGAAGTTGGAAAGAGTTTCATACCAGGCCCTTGGTGCTTGTTTCAAGCCATACAAGGCTTTGTTTAGCCTGTAGACATGATCTGGATAAAATGGATCCTCAAAACCTGGAGGTTGACAAACATACACCTCTTCTTGAATTGTACCATAGAGGAAAGCACTTTTGATTTCCATTTGAAACACCTTCATATTGTGGTTGACAGCAAAGGCCAGGAACAGTCTAATGGCTTCCAATCTTGCAACAGGGGCAAATGTTTCATCATAGTCAATCCCCTCTTCCTGTCTGTAACCTTGAACCACAAGCCTGGCTTTATTCTTGACAACAATACCCCTTTCATCAGTTTTGTTCTTGAAGACCCACTTTGTGCCAATGGGACTAACCTCTTCTGGCAGTGGTACAAGCTCCCATACTTGTTGTCTTTTAAACTGTTGGAGTTCCTCTTGCATGGCTTCTACCTAGCTGTTGTCTTTTAGTGCCTCTTGGTACTTGACTGGCTGATGGAGTGATAGAAATCCAGCAAAAAGACAAATGTTTTGGGTTTGACTTCTTGTGAGTACCCCTTCATTTATGTTGCCAATGATTTGATCAGGTGGATGAGATCTCAAAAAGATTAAATCTCCTTGATATGGTATGATGGCGTTGGTTGGTGAAGGCTGCAAATGTGTATCATCTGAGCTAACCACTGCTGGGGACTTTGATGATCCAGCAGTGGCTTCAAAAGGTGGTGGTATAGGAGGTAATGAAGTGGACAACTGCTGACTTTTATCCACTGTTTGAGGTCTTTTGTCAGCAGTGTTTGAGGATGTGGAAGCAGTGGTTGATGGGCTACTTTGGTCAACAACTGTTGAGGTAGTAGTGGTTGAGCTTTGACAACTGTTTTGAACAGCTGGTGCTTTTCCCTTTGTGGCAGACCTTTGAGGGATTATGATTTCATACCCATAGTCTGGTGTTGTATCTTCTGATGGACCTGCACTGTTAGTCTTGACAGCAGTATTTTCAAAAGTGAACTTTTCAAGATCAAATAGATCTGTAGGGTTTGCTGGGATTTTCATTGATGAAAGTTCATTGAACTTAACATTCAAAGTCTCCTCCACTGCCTTGGTCCGTGTATTGAACACTTTGTAGGCCTTGGCAGTGGTTGAGTATCCCAGATGATAACCACAATCAATTTTGGCTGCAAATTTTGAAATGGAATCTTTTAAGTTCAAAATAAAGCATGGGCAGCCAAACACTTTGAAATATGAGATCAGTGGTTTAATTTTATACAAAATTTCATAGGCAGTCTTTTTGTGCCTGGGGTTTATTAAAACTCTGTTCTGAACATAGCAAGCAGTGTTTACTGCCTCTGCCCAGAAAGTTAATGGCAAACCTGAATCTGCAAGCATGGTTCTGGCAGCCTCAATCAGAGTTCTGTTCTTCCTTTCCACTACCCCATTCTGCTCTGGTGTTCTTGGGATGCTGTACTGCCTTACAATCCCTTTCGTCACACAGAAGGCATCCAACTCCCTATTTTTGAATTCTGTGCCATTGTCACTCCTGAAGCTTTTCACTGGAAGGTCAAATTGCTTTTCAACCTGTATTACAAAGTCTTGCAAAATGCCTGCAGTTTCATCTTTTGAGTGCAAAAAGAAAGTCCATGTGAACCTAGAAAAGTCATCAACAATAACCAAACAATATCTTTTCTTTTTAAGGCTCATGACTTGAACTGGGCCAAACAAATCCATGTGTAGCATTTGCAAACACTGGGTTGTTTTGGACTCTTCAATGGACTTATAAGAACTTTTATGCTGTTTTCCTTTTAAACAGGAAATGCAATGTTCAGGACATGAAAACAATTTTTGTGGTAGGCCTCTCACCAAACCATTTTTTGAAATTTCTGTGATTGTTTTAAGATTTGTGTGTCCCAGCCTTCTGTGCCAAAGTTCTGTCTCTTTGTTAGAGGCAGCTGAGAACAGACAGGCATCAGCTCTGGGACACTCTTTTGACATGTCAACAACATAAACATTGCCACTTCTTTGAGCAACAAGTTTAGTTTGATCAGAGTTGATTATTGCTTCAATCTTTTTGACCATTTCTGGTCCAACAATCCTACAACAGTCTTTTGTGAAGAATGACCCAAATCCCTTGTCACTCATTTGGGACACACTCAGAAGGTTGAATTTTAGATTGTCTATTAGATTGACATTTTCAAATTTTACATTTCCAGATTGTACTGTTCCAGACCCCAAAACTTTCCCTTTACTATTATTCCCAAAGGATATATCACCCCCACCATGGATTTTAAAGTCTTTGAGGAGGGCTTTACATCCTGTCATATGCCTGGAGCCTCCACTATCTACATACCAAAGACTATCAAAGCATGCAGAAGCTCCCTGCACATGAAGTAAAAGGATTAGTTCATTAAGGTCTCCAAAGCCAACAAGGCTTTGGATGGGGTCTCAACAGTGTCTGGGATGGAGGCAGAATGATGGACAGTGGTTAGATCAGGAGTTTGAACTGTTTTAGGACAGTGTTTCTCTAACCACTGTTGTGGGTCCTGACCAATCATCTGCTGGTAACCAAAAGGATGCTTGTTCACTTTGGGTTTAGAGGGCCTTTTGTAGGCCTCATAAACGTGAGGAATCCTTTGGTAGGACTGTTTTTCTCTGCCTTTTCTGAACTGATTGGCAGGGGGTGCATCAGTAACCTGAACATCTCTTTTGACAGTTGTTTGGTTCAGCTGTTTTGTAACAGCTGTTTGAACTGGCACAAACAGTGGTTGTTTCTTGGTAAATTTGACAGATGTTGATGATGATGGTGGACTCAAGGATGTTTTAGCCATGTACTCATTCTTTTTCACATCAAAGTTTTTGAGGTACACACATGCTTGAGTTTTGTGGTTTGTCTTACCACAAACAATGCAGCTTTCTGCTGAAACAATGACACTTGTTTTGTTTAAATCATAAGCTTTCAAGTGGAAACAATCTTTTGTTAGATGATTCTTTTTTTCACAAAATTCACAAAACAAGTTATCAATTTTTTCTTTCTTCTTTCTCTTTTCAGACTCCTTTGCAGCAGAGGTTTTAACCACTGCTGGGATGTCCTTGAGAGGTATGACTTTAGCTTTTGGAGCTTTAACACCATCAGTTGATGTAAAGTCCATTGGCTTGAAATTTTCAAGAATATCACACTCGTCAGACCAGGTAGGTTTAAACTGATATTTTTCAAGTTCTTCAAAAGTTGAGGAACTCCTTGTTCTGCCAAGTGTGATTTTGTTATCAAGTTTGTCAGTGATTTTCACTTCTTGGCCATTCTTGTTTGTGGGGATGAACTCAGTGGTTACATCAGTGTTTTGAGCAGATTTTTCACAAGTAATGGGTTCATCATCATATTTTCTATACCCAACCCCAAATTTCACATTACTTTCAACCTGTTTAGCAAGCATCACCTCATATCCTCTGCAGGATTCCACCCATCTTTCACAAGTAATCTGGGTGGATTCCAACTCCTTTTTGCAACTTTGGTATTTTTCTACCATAGTTTGAAGTTGGGTTTTGGTGATGCTTTGCTCTTCTTTTAGACAGCTGATTTCTTTTTCCTTTTCAGTCAATTTGTTTTTAAGTTCTTTTAAAGAGCTTTCAAATTTGACCTCATCAGACAAGATTTTATCCCTAAGGTTTTCATTCACCTCTTTAATGTTAGCAAAAGCAATTATGCAATTGTCAGAACACAGTTTTTCAAGAACTTGAGGAGATACCTTGGCAGCTGCCATCATTGCACAATCACATTGATGATCTTCATCATCATCTGCTTTTACCTTCTTTTCACCACCCTTTTCTTCTTTCTCTTCTTCTTTGTCCTCTATGGACCATGGATCTGTCATTGGTTCAATCAGAGTACCTGAACTTTCTCCCAACAGTACTTCACCAGCCACAGCAGTAACCACTGCTTCAGTCACCACTTCCACTGTTTCTAAGCTCTGCTGTTCCTCCTCAGTTTCAACCCCCTCCTGTATTGACTCTAATGCCATCAAACAAAACTCATCATGAGAAGAATCATTAGAAGCATAGAGTGCAAAATTTTCATCATTAAGGTCTTCAGGCATACTGCTCCAGTCAACAAACCCTTGAGTGAAAAAACTTTGTTGATCTGGTTGTGCTGCTGCTGGAGCAGTGGTTTGAGGTGCAACAGGTTGCACTTGTACCTGTGGAACAGGGGTTTGAACATATTGGATTTGTGGAATAGTAGTTTGGACATAATGTACTGGCACAGGGGCAGCAGCATAGTGAGCAGTGTTCACTTGAGCTGCTGGGGCATATTGGGCATAGTGCACAGTGTTTTGGTTTTGAGGTCTAGGATTTGAGCTAGGATGAGTAATTATGGGACCAGTAGTTTGACTCCTACATTCCCTAGCGAAATGTCCCAACCTATTACACTTGTAGCACTTGATTTTCGATTTATCCAACCCAACCCTTAGATTCCCATGCAAACCTGGGAATTTTCGCCCTGTTCTTTTGTAGAACTTGCTAGTTCTAACACTTAGCAAAGCCAGTTGATGCAAGATGTCCATTTCCTCTAAATCAGTGGGATCAAAATGTTGCAAATCATTTAGTTCAAAACTTAAATTGTCTGACATCTGGTTTTCGTTAGCAGTGAATGCATAACTTGCAGAGTGAGGATCAGGGTTGTTAAAATTTGCACCAGCAGTTATGTCAATGAAGTGATCATAACCCTGATCCTTACCACTGCTCCCAGATTCTTCTTGACCCAGAAGAGCAGTATTACCGAAAGTGTAATCATCGGTAACTTTTCCTGACTCTTGTAACCTCCTTTTCTGGTTCAACTCCCTTTCGTAGGTCAGGAGTCGACCATGGAGTTGGGTCAAGGTCAGATCCTTGAATTCAGGTGAATTTCGGGTGACAAAAGCTATGGTGTCCCATTTTTCTGGCAGTGACCTGAGGAACCTGCTATTTTGAGTTGAGTTTGTAAAAGTGGTGTTAACAAGCCTCAGTTCACTGATGAGACAACTGAAACGCTCAAATTGTTGCGTTAGTGATTCGCCTTTAACATAGCAAAATGTTTCATACTGTTGGTTCAGGATTTCTCTATTGTTTTCTATGACTTCTTCAGTTCCCCCAAACTGTTCCTTAAGTGCGTCCCATAACTCTTTGGCACTGTTACAGTGTAACAGTCCAGCATATATCTCATTGGGCAGCGCTGATGCTATGATGCTAAAGGCTTTAGCATCTAGTTCGATCTTTTGAAAGTCGGTTTCGGTATAATTTTCAACTGGTTTTGGAACGAACTTTTTAGCATCTTCAGCGCTTGGCACTGAAGGAACATGGGGACCATAAATGACAGACCTCCAACAACCTGTGCTTTGTTGAGCAAGGATGTGACCCATCCTTCTCTGCCAGATGTTGTACTCATTTCTTTTTAGCATAGGTGGTTTAAAAAGTGAGCCGATGTTGTTTTTATCATCCTGAGATTGTGACGTCATTCTTGTTGTTTTACAGACACTGAGAAATCAACTTTAATGGTGATTAATCCTTGCTCTGTTTTTCAACGGACGAACAAACGATCAGGATCAACTGTAATGAGCTGAACTATTTACGTCAAAATGATTGTTAAATCAAATTTGACTGTCCTAGCTCTGATACCAATTGTTGGATCTGAGTTTCTTTTTGATTGTATTTTCGTTTGAAATTAAGATGAAATGAAAGAGTTGTGCAGCGGAATTATAATGAAAACAAACTTTGCATACAATCAAACGAGAGTAATACTTTTATCAAACATCTTTACACAATGAATCGAAAGATTGAATTTGTTTCAACACCGATTACAATGATTGATGAATGAATGCAAACTCCCCCTCAGCCAGAGCTCAGTAGTTTGTTCGTGCAAAGAAGACGATGTGGTGAAAGAGCTAATAGAACAGTACAAAGTACTGAACTATTTATAGACACTTGCAAACCACTGAGCATCTTAGCTGACGTCACCATGAAAGTGACATCTAACCTCCTAACAAACTCTAACCACTGATCTACAAACTCTGATGTACTAACTACTGCTATTATATTACATTACATAAAAGACACTTTAAACAGCTGCTGCATCCTTCCACTGCTGTGAACCCAGCAGTGCTTGTCCGGATCAGCAGTACTTGACTCAAGGCAGTAGATTGAGTCATCAGTGTTTTGGTCTTCCATCAGTCTTTGATATTGGTCAGTAGATGCAAAGCAGCAGTTGTAGATCAGCACTTAGTATGATCAGCAGATAAGAGGTCAGCAGATATAAAACCACTTTCAAGGGGAGAGATATGCATGAACAATCGGTAATCGTCTGCTTATTCTGGATCCACTGCTCTGATCCAGTTTTGGCTTTAATTATCTGTTCCTCTGATAGGGTTCAATCCCAACAGGTTTCCATTCCCGTTCCTTCCTTTTCCCCAACAATCCTCAGTATGGTGACCCAGTTTTCCACACTTGTCGCATTTTGGAACGCGATAAACTCCTTCGTGATGACGCTTGCACTGGCTGCATGTGGGCAGAGTGCCCAAATACCTTTTGGCAAGGGCGTCATTCATGGTTGCAAGAGTTTTCGCCTCCTGGGGCGGATTGGAGTCTCGTTTCTTGTTGTTGGAACCCTTATTGTTACGTGTTGCTTGGTTCAGGTTCGCATGCTTTCTTTTCTTGTCACCAGACGACTCAGCATGCGTCTCGGTCTTTTCAGTTGGGTTCAGTGATAACTTCTTCATACGAACAACATCTTCAGTAAGGCTGACAGCCAGAGTTACAGCCTCAGTGATCGTTTGAGGTTTGGCCGAAGTTACCATGCTGCGAAATTCTGAGGCCAATCCCCAAATGTAGCATTCAACACACTTAAATTCAGGAGTCACCATGTAGGGGATCACTCTCGACAAATCGTGGAACCTTCGGGTATAACCAGTAATGTCAGCACCTTCCATGGTCAAGTGCCAGAACTCGGTCTCCAACCTTTGGAGTTCAGCACGAGAGCAATACTTCTCTCTCATACGTTCCTTTAGCGCATCCCACATCATGCCATACGCAACATCATCACCCAGAGTCTGGACTTGCAAATTCCACCAAATCAAAGCTTCATCAACAAACAACCCCGTAGCAAAAGTGACTTGCTGATCCGCGGTACACTTGCTCATACGGATAGTGGAATCAGTCTTCTCCATCCAGCGTACAAATGCCACTGCACCTCCAGTGCCATCGTAGTTCAGCGGCTTGCAGTCGAGAAACTGCTTGAAAGTGCAGCCCTGAACTGCGTTGCCTCCAGATGAATCTCCATTCCCATTGCGTCTAGCATTGCTTGGTCCTCCACTTTGTTCAGTACAGTTCACCTCATACTGAGCGATAGCTGTGGAGATCCTTTCTTCCAGTAGGGCGTTCAGCTCTTCAGCAGTTCTTGGCAGTGGGGGAGGAGGAGGTTGATCATGAGCGTTCACAGCTCTTCTGGGTGCCATGCTCTATCAGAACATAACACAACAGGGTTAGACATTTGTTTGATATCGTCATACGAGACAGTAGTAGTATATATACACAGGCATATACCACATAAGTGACATCAAACAATCCGCCAAATGTATGAATCAATTCATACAGCAACAAGCATGTATAAATAGGTAATTACTGATGTGTCATAAGATATTCACCAAGTCCTTACACATATCGGGGCAACTTGTTACGTTATTGTTTGCGAAGTAAACAAAAATGCATAAGGGTTACATCACCCCAAAGTACAAGTTTAATATATGTAAAGGACAAATATCTTACTTCACATTGGCGGTTCATGTCCTTATACCCAAAATTATTACTCCAAAAGAGTATTTAATAGGCTGGGGGAAGGGTGTTCACGTTTGACCTTCTCTTGTATTTGAAGGAATCTCTTATGATACATGACAAGACTTGCTGTGGTTTCAGTGCACTGAATTCCATAATTATGTATGCATCCATAATTACGTAAGTCCTTGCACAATCCGCACAGTTCGTTTCATCCTCGTATCACTTCCTTCAGATAGGCCACTGTTTTCAGGTAAAGTCATGAGTACCTGAGATATTTATTTCTAGCATATGTGTATATCAATTATCACACATAGTTGCAAGTAATTTCTAGTCAAAGACAAGTGCTACTCCAGTGCACCCTAAGTCTCGTAGTGTCTTTTCTTGACTCTTTGTAAACAGTTTCAGGTAGTGGATGTCGCGGAAAGTTTTATGCAATGAAAACTCTTTGAAAAATTGTTTTCGTGAAAGGATCCTAGAGATTGTAGACTAGACTCGAGAAGGAATCCTGGTTCACTACAATCGCAGCTCTGATACCAATCTGTCACACCCCTTTCTAAGGTGGAAGCACGAGGTGTGATCATGAAAGGTTCTCACTGCATACGAATGGTAAACATACTACATGCTCATAAAAATAACTTCAAATGCCAACATTACATAACTGAAAACATAGTTTTAATTGTTTACATCACAAGACATCATTTTGTCTGAAAAGTTTACAACTTTATTCAACGCTAAACATAAACAACATCCAAGAGCATGAGTAAGACCGCGCGCACATCCACTTTAGTTACCTAAAATCCATGTGAGTTTTTGGAAAAAAAGTCAACATAATGTTGGTGTGAATTCATGCAATTCTTGTATTGAACGTTTGTATACTTTGTATGAAAAACATGGTATGTATCTTGTATAAATTAAGTATTCATGTATAAGTCAAGTATTTCTGTATAAATCAAGTATTTCTGTATGTATCTAGTTGTTAATGGGTTGCAAGGCCATTAACATGTGACACGACATAGGTAGCAACCAAACCATTGGCATTTTTCTAGTTGTCGATTCACGACGGAGACACAAAAGCACTTCTTGGTACTAGTTTTCACCAAGAGTCTGGCTGCCCGAAAACCCATTAGATCTAACCTTTTGTTCTGCGGTCTTAGTATGTACACGATTAATGGTGCTTATGGTACCCTATTCGTGACACGATTTCTCGTATCATTCCTTAAAACGCATCATACTTGGTACTAGTCATCACCAAGAGTGCTTCTTGTTTTTGTACCCATCACACCATTTGTAAACATTGTAACATTTGTAACATGTATTTCACCCCCGAAGTTATAAAACTGAAAACAGTTAAAAGAAAAGGGGGAGCATGAACTCACAACTTTGCGTTTCTTGCACCGTAAACTTCACCGGGTTTGCTTATATAGCGTCGTGACCTATACGTGTTTTATTTACGTTAGTCACTAGACTTGTATCGCACAAGTACAAATCACCATCTTTTATGTATGTGTTCTTGTTGTTAAAAATAATTTATATTTTTAACTATATATCTTACTTATATTATTTTCTCACAAATCAATATAAGTATCTTGTATTTTTCACCCGAATTATGTATTTTGTCCAAAACTTCATTTCATGCTCATAACTTGTCCAAGTTATTTAATATATTCTCATAAACATATCCTCTTGTATTTGTCTAAGCATATTGTATGTATATTCTGTATTTTTATTCCTCAAGAGTATTTAGTGTATTTTCAAGTCCTAATACACTATCACATACAATACGTATTACATACACTTAGCACAAAATTTGGTGATCAATAAATATATATATTTTCCTCAAAAATATACATACTTAATATCAATTTTTATCTTGAAGAAATCATCATTTCTTAACTTGAAGTTTACATAAAAAAAAATTAGGGAAACCTTGGTAAATATTTTTAGATACATTTTTAGGGAATAAGTTTCTCAAAAACTTATATTTTTCTAAGTGTCAAAATTTATAGAAATTTTGACAGAGTTTCCCCTAAAAATGGAGGTTTCCCATGTTTTCAAAACATGTGTTTATTTTCTTTTAAAATCATCATAACAATCATCAATCAATCCTTAAACAACTTACACTTCCCAAGTGAAGCGGTGAAACACTTTGTTTTGATACAAAATCAGTTTTCTAACTTAGTTAAACATGTTTAACTCGTCACTTTTAGTTTAGTGCTTGTTTAGGGTCGTAAGTGAAGCGGTCTTGACCACCGCTTAGACTTTCGAACCCGACCCGTTTGGTTAATCATTAGGATCCTACCAAACATATTTTGTGACCATAGTTGTATAGGGAATATCCTTCCGAGATTATACCTTATGGTCACTTAGTTTAATTAGTTGTTTGATAGGTAGTTTATATGCCTTAGGAAAATGACCAAAATGCCCTTTTGTGCATAGTTTGAATTTAAGCATATGTAACCAAGTTTTTGACACTTAAACTGATTATGAATGATAGGGCATATAATACTTATCATAGGACTAGTTAGGCTATCCGAACACGCATTTGCGTAAATGACGCGTTAAAGTAGCGTAAACTACCTTAACGGGTCATAACGGGTCATAAGCACTTAGGATAGGTTTCAAATCAGAATGTAGGTTTTGTTAAACCATATCATATGAGTTCCAACACTATATGGTTTACAAGACCTCATTCTGCCCGATCTCCCGATTTAGGTCCCGATTATTAACATAGTGATCCGATATTAGGTGCCACTTGATTCCTTGACTTCCCGAGATTTGTTAGTTCACTTAATCGAGGATACCTTGCAATCTCACGTGAGTACATAGCTCCACTCTTTTATGCTTTCAATTGTTTTGGGGTGACTCATATGTGCTAAATGCTTTTCTAGTTTTCATAAACAAATGTTATGGTTTATATAAAAGACGATGATTTCAATAATGTGAACGAACTTGTTGGGGTGTTAGTCGAAAGACATTCGAATGACATTCATTAAATATGATCAAGCCGACCAGTAGTATGTTATGGTACCATAGGATCTGACAAATCCCGTTATCGGACTATCCCTTTGGTGGGTAATGTGGGTAACGACAGAAACTGTTTTCTGATTAACAAATCATGTGTTGGTTTGTTAGTCTTGTTAAAGAGGTCTTTCAGGGCCTATTAAAGATACCCCATGGGTGGTATATCGAGTCACACAGGTTTGAATGTATTCTTTAAAGAACGACCAAAAGTTGTATTTCACAATTAAAACACGGATGATTGAACGATGGTTTATAACACGAACGATTTGAATGATTGAACGATTGAACGATAATGATTTGAATGATCTGAATGATTATGGATGAATGTTTTCAAATGATGTCACACAACGAGGGTTACTTAAAGATATAAACCATACAATGTTTACTTTTAAAGACGATTTACTACTTGGTTTTACAAAGACAAATGTTTTCAGTCAAGATTCATGGCTACAATGGTTTTGGTTTACTTATATCAACTTGTAAAGTTGATAAAACATATTGCAATATCAGACACTTTTGATTTCAAGGTACATACTCGACAACTCTAGTAGTTGGTCGAGGTATTTCAATATGAATTCAAAGCCATGAATTTGACATACAAAGCCTATGTACTCGCCGGCATTTTTATGCTGACTGTTTTTCACATATGTTTCAGGTTCTACTATGTGATGATTGTTGATTGTTTGCTACACATAGGATGGACGCGGGCTTTAGTGACTTAAAATTTGAAAGACAATTGTTGTAATTATTTGGTTTATATCAAAAGAATGAGTCAATTAATGAAATAAAACAAAACTTCAATTACCATGTGTTGTGAAACAATGATTCTTTTACGACACTCCCCGACGTTTCCGTCGCGGTTTGTTGTATTACGCGGTCGGGGTGTGACACCTTCTGTGACATATGTGCTTGTAATCATTGTATAGACTCTGAATAGTTCAATTATCAATAAAATAATGTGATTTGATCCCAATATTTGTTTATTTATGTTTGACATTTTGCACGTTTTGATTTTTGTTCTTTTTTAAACTCTTTATCGCTTTCTGGAAAGTTATACGCAAACTGATGCATAAACGTAATCAGTTTAATGCGAAAAACACTCCAGAACATTAACATATGCTTAAAATACCTTAAACGACCTTTACATAACTTAGAAATAAGTTTTGAAGGGTTTGGTATGGCAAAAACAAGTTTATTTGATCACACGGACTATTTGCGACAAACTGCGAAAGTATGCTGATTCGTATAGTAACGTACACTCCGGAATATGATCATGAGTTAAACATACCATAAATATCATTTACATAGCTTAGAAATAGGCTTTGAGGGGTTTGGTGTGCGAAAATAAACTTATTTGATCAAACAGGGACTAAAAGCGTCAAAAACTGCATAAGTTTGCATTTA
Source organism: Helianthus tuberosus (assembly GCA_030545235.1). Lineage (NCBI taxonomy): Eukaryota > Viridiplantae > Streptophyta > Magnoliopsida > Asterales > Asteraceae > Helianthus > Helianthus tuberosus. The sequence continues at coordinate 74,723,376 of CM060426.1, forward strand.
CGCGCATATCTTACGTTCTGAACATATCCGGACATCCAAAAATTTTTGTAATCATTAAAATATTTTATTTTAGTGATTGGAATGCTAAAATTTCATTCGTCGCGCAATCTGGATCGTTTTTCGCGTCCATCTGTGTTTCGTCGTAATTAACCGAATATCGTGACCGTACGGCCAAACGAACCGACATCCGAGATTTTTTCAAGCATATTTCATGTTCCCTATACTTTAACTTCATTTTAGAGCCTTGAAAATGGGTTAACGGGGCTTAAATGTGTCAGAAATCAACTTGAATGCATGCAGGGACCAAAACTGTAAAATCTGAAACTGTTGCTGAACTTCAGGTCGCTCGTGGGGTGCGTAAGACTGGCCTGAGTCTTACGCGGGCGCGACAGACCCCATATGTGCATAAAACTTGTTTTCTCAAATAGCAGCTGATCCATGGGTTTTTATACATGGTTTCTCAATACTTTAGGCTGGTTTTTGGACTCCTATGGTATTTTAAACCATGTGCCACACATGTAGGGCCAAGATCAAAGCTCAAAACACTTGGAACGATCTTAACGGTTCTTGATTTCCTATATAAAACCACCAAATTTCATTTCCAATTTGCTCAACTTCTGAATTTTCTTCTCCATCTGATCATTTGGAGCTATCCCTTCTGGTTGAAGGCTCCAATCTTCAAATTTTCTTGTTCTTGATCCAAGCTTGGACCCTTTGTAAGTCTCCTTCATGCTTGGTTATGCATTTCAAGCATGAAAGTCAAACAGTGTTTGACATTCTGCTTTGACCATGGTTTGGTCAACACAAAGTTCGTTTGAACTTTGCAACGTGAGCGTAATCACGATGGTTATAGTCCCTTGTGACTATACCTACTGATTGCCACGTTGATTAGCCGTAGTGACGAGTCAAAGTTTCGGTCAAAATACGTATTTATGCGTATTTTTCAACGAAGCTATTTTCGGGTATCAAAACGCTTTCTTTTGATATCAAACTTGTTTTCTAACTTAGTTAAACATGTTTTAACATGTTTAACTCGTCACTTTTAGTCTAGTGCTTATATAGGGTCGTAAGTTAAGCGGTCTAAACAACCGCTTAAACTTTCGAACCTGACCCGTTTGGTAGATCATTAGGATCCGACCAAACATATTTTGTGGCCATAGTTATATAGGGAATAACCTTCCGAGGTTATACCTTATGGTCACTTCGTTTAGTTAGTTGTATGATAGGTAGTTTATATGCCTTAGGAAAATGACCAAAATGTCCTTTTTACGCATAATTTCATTTTAAGCATATGTAACCTAAAATTTGACATCTAAACTAATTATGCAATGTTATTAGACATGTTAAGGCATATAATACTTGTCATAGGACTAGTTAGGCGGTCCAAACGCGCTTTTGCGCGAACGACACGTTAAAGTAGCATAAACTACCTTAACGAGTCGTAACGGGTCATCAGCACTTAGGTTAGGTTTCTATTTAGAATGTAGGCTTTGTTAAACCATATCATATGAGTTCAAATACTCATTTGGTTTACGAAACCTCATTTTATCCGTTCTTCTAATTTAGGTCCGGTTTATTAATGTAGTTACCTATATTAGGTGCCGATTGATTCCGTGATCCTTCAAGCGTTATTTGATTGTTATTCCAAGACTTCTAAGCAATATCAAGTGAGTACATAGTCCCCTCTTTTACCACTTTCAAATATTTTAGGGTGATACACATGTGCCTACTTGTTACTTTCGTGCTTTTCGTGCTTTCATGACATATACTTGCTATGTTCATTAGTACGCATATAGTACATAATTTCATTTATGCTTTGCTATGTATGTTGACTGAGCATGCTAGCACATTGATTTCATAAACACTTTTACTTCATATGTTTTCTCAGCATATGGGCACATTGATTTGCATTACATTTCTGTTATGTATGTTTACTGAGCATGCTAGCACATTGATTTACATGACATTTTTGCTTCGTATGTTTACTTAGCATACTTAGTACATTGTTTTCACATAACATGCTTACATTTGGTATGACATTTGGTTTGTTTAACGGAACTAAAATACGTTCATTAACACTGATCATGCCGCTCGGTAGTATGTAGTGGTACCATAGGAATTGGCAACTCCCATCCCTGGAATCCTAGGTTTGTTTGGACGTAAGGGATGACTGAATCCGATATACATACTTGATAAACCTTTGATTCGTTTGAAGGTTTGTCCGACAGTCGCAAGGCTTGAATGTAGACGATAAACATACCACATAAATGTTTGTATCAGTAACAGCATTGATTTTGCAAAACATAACTTTTGACTTAAACTATGGTTTTTTCAAATACATTGTTTTGTACATTTTACCTATGGGATTTAGTAAATACTTTTTATTTACCATACATACATTTGATTATTCACTGATATTATACATATGGTTCGAGTAGATACTTTTTGCTTGCTATACATAACATTTGTATATACAAGATATGATTTACATTTGACATAAGACATTGTTTACACATAAACATTTTGACATTGGTTTAAACAAGACATTTTGTTGGTTAATTGGTAAATGATTTGAATAACGAGGCGTGTGTAATATGATAAAAGCATGGTGGATACGCCGCTGGTACTTCCTATATATAAGTGCTTTTATGATATTACATATCGCGGCGTTATCTAAATCATTTCGACAAGGACATGTTACATTTTATACAAAAGACATTGTTTCACAAATGACGTAATTTATACAAGTTCAATTTCACTTCGTTATTTATTTAACCATGCAATATTCTTTTATATCACCTGACTTGCTTATCGATTTTCGTATGATTTATAAAAGAAAACATTTTCATATGGTTCATGACTACTTTTATTAAACAATTCTTTTAACTTACAAGTCATGAATCTATCATTAACAAAACCTATGTATCTCACAAGCATTTTTATGCTGACGTACCTATTTTCACATGTGTTTTCAGGAGCTGATGCATAGGGTTGATCAGGATATACTTAGGCGGACTCGGGCCTTAGAGACATAAAAGAAGCAAAACTAGTTTAACTCATGTTATGTTTCCTTTGTTTTAAGACAATGTAATCTTTTTAATTCAAATAAAATGAAACTTTAAATACCATGGTTGTGAAACAATAATTCTGTCGCTCCACTCCCCGACGTTTCGACCGCGGTTTGTTGTTTTACGCTGTCGGGGTGTGACAGAAGAGTTGGTTCAAAGCTCATGGTTATAGGGAATTAGGTTATTAGTAATGATTTGACCTAGACTATAACTTTTCTAGGACCCTAACACAAGTTATCTTGTGTTTAGATCTTAAAACATACATGTCACCTATCTTTAGGTGATTACCAAAACAAGAACACAATTTTCCAAAACGATTTTGAAAATTTATCATCCATTCTTGAATGATTCTTTTGGCCTTGTGCCTTCCAAGTTTTCAAAATCTCGTCAAAGTTTGGGTCTAAATAATGTGAACACGTGCAATCTGGAAGGGTGGGTGCCTGTACCTCGAGTTTTCTGTCTAGGCTAGAGTGTTCGTACAAATCCACATAATCGGACCAGTCACTCTTACCTGAGAACTCTTGGGGTGAGTGTCCACTTATAGGCTAAAGCATGTCTTCGCGATACATTATTATGACCCATTTACTTTGATTAGTCACTGTGTGTTGTTTGTTTGCTTTGTGGTGACGAACGAATGACCACCATCCTTACTTTTGTCGATATTTGTAACATCTCATTTTTTTTCATCATATCATCTCACTCGTTTTCTCTCATGTTTTCCTCTTTTAGAATGCCTCCTCGACGAGACGTACAACAACCACCTAACGCCGAACTGGCGGCTATCATAGCGCAGCAAATGGCTGCTGCACTCCCGAATCTCATCGCTCAAATTAACCAAGCCAACAACAACATTAATGCACCTGCTCCGTGCAGCTTAAAAAGTTTTAATTCGGCTAAACCGCTCAAGTTTAGTGGTTCTGAAGGACAACTGGGCTCCTACAGTGGTTTGAGAGTATCGAGAGTACTTTTCGCCATGTTCAGTGTCCCGATAATCGTAAAGTTGAGTTTGCTTCTAGTGTATTTCAAAAGAGGGCTCTTACTTGGTGGAATGGAGTAATGAGAGATCGTGGTGCTGATGTTGCTCTAGCACAAACTTGGGAAGAGCTTAGGGCTCTTATGATGAGGGAATTCTGTCCTCGTCATGAACAAAGGGCTTTAGAAAGGGAATTTGATGATCTGAAACAGGACAGTGGTGAACATCGGGCTTTACGCGGCCCGCCTGAAGACCAAAAATTTGATTTTCTTGGTTTTTGATATGGATTAGGGATTCAAGGGTCCGGGTTTTCACTTACGGGTCGTTTTTGGGACATTTTTGAAGGTCCTTACATCCTCCCCACCTTATTTAGAATCTCGTCCTCGAGATTTACTGAAATAAGTGAGGATACTTTCGCTTCATCTCCAATTCCAGCTCCCAAGTATATTCGGGTCCTCTCTTTGAATCCCATTTGACTTTGACCAGTACTAGTCTTTTGTGCTTGAGAAACTTGACTTTTCTGTCTTCTATTTGAAGTGGTTTCTCCACGAACTTCAACTTTTCATTCACTTAGATGTCTTGAAGAGGGAATACTAATGATTCATCCGATAGACATTTCTTGAGATTGGATACATGAAATACGTCATATACTCCAGCTAGCTCTTCTGGTAGTTGTAAGCGATAAGCAACTGGTCCTATTTGCTGTATTACTGGGAATGGTCCTATGTACCTTGGACTCAGCTTTCCTTTCTTACCGAATCGAACTACTCCTTTCCATGGAGAAACTTTCAAGAGTACCTTGTCTCCAACATGGGATTCTAACGGCTTGCGTCGATTGTCTGCATAACTTTTCTGGCGATCTCGAGCCGTTTTCAGTCTTTCCTTGATTTGAGTAATTTTGTCGGTAGTTTCTTGCACAATTTCAGGACCTGATAATTGGCTTTCTCCTATTTCTGCCCAACAAACTGGAGTTTTACACTTGCGTCCATACAGTGCTTCAAATGGGGCAGCTTCAATACTTGCATGGTAACTATTGTTATAGGAGAATTCGATTAAGGGTAGGTGGTCATCCCAATTTCCACCAAAATCTATTAGACATGCTCTAAGCATGTCCTCCAGGGGTTGGATTGTCCTTTCACTTTGTCCGTCTGTTTGAGGATGATATGCAGTACTTAAATTCAGTTTAGTCCCCATGGCCTCTTGGAAACTAGTCCAAAAATGGGAAGTGAAACGACTATCCCTATCCGATACAATGGAGAGTGGGACTCCAAGTAAGGATACTACTTCATCTACATACAACTTGGCTAACCTTTCCATGCTGAAGGTTTCCTTCATGGGTAGAAAATGAGCTGATTTGGTTAATCGATCACTTCCTTGTTCTAATTCTTTTATTCGTCCCTTCAGTCCTTCAGCATCATCCTTGATTGCTGTTTCCTGAATATTTTTCGGTTGTTCCATTAAGTCTAATTGTAAACTTAATCTAAGAGCACGAACTCGTCGTTGTTTCTCATGATACATACGATTTAAAGCATCAGCAACTACGTTTGCTTTTCCTTCGTGATATTGAATATCACAGTCGTAGTCACTTAGGATTTCCATCCACCTCCTTTGCCTCATGTTCAATTCTTTTTGCCCAAATATGTATCTTAAGCTTTTATGGTCTGTATAGACAATAAACTTACTTCCATACAAATAGTGTCTCTAAATCTTAAGGGCAAAAATTATGGCTCCTAACTCTAAGTCGTGAGTCGTATAATTTTCCTCATGCTTTTTCAATTGCCTTGAAGCATACGCAATTACCTTCTTGCGTTGCATTAGCACACATCCTAATCCTAGCTTTGAAGCATCGCAATATACTTCAAAATCCTCTGTTCCTTCTGGTAAAGCTAGAACTGGAGCATTTGTTAATTTCTGTTTTAAGATCTTAAAAGCTTCTTCTTGCTTAGGTCCCCATTCAAACTTAACTGATTTACAGGTTAGCTTAGTTAATGGTACAACTATCTTGGAAAAATCCTTAATAAACCGTCTATAGTATCCGGCTAACCCTATAAAACTTCTAATTTCCATAGCTGATTGCGGAACCTTCCATTTAGTGATCGCATCTATTTTGGAGGGATCTACGTGAATACCTTCGTGATTCACCATGTGTCCTAAAAATTGTACCCCCTGTAGCCAAAATTCACACTTCGAGAATTTGGCATAAAGCTTCTCTTTTCTTAACAAAGTTAAGAGTGCATGCAGGTGCTGACGGTGTTCATCCTGGCTTTTGGAATAAATGAGTATATCGTCGATGAAGACAATTACAAATTTATCCAAATACGGTTTACAGATTCTATTCATCATGTCCATAAATGCTGCAGGAGTATTTGTTAACCCGAAGGGCATGACTGCAAACTCGTAATGACCATACCTAGTTTTGAAAGCAGTTTTAGGTATGTCTTCTTCTTGTACTTTCAACTGATGGTATCCGGAGCGTAAATCTATCTTAGAAAAGTATCTAGCTCCTTGCAATTGATCAAAAAGATCATCAATCCTAGGTAATGGGTATCGATTCTTAATTGTAACCTTATTCAATTCCCTATAATCGATACACATTCGCATTGACCCATCTTTCTTTTTCATAAACAACACTGGAGCTCCCCACGGGGACGAACTAGGTTGTATGAATCCTTTACTTAATAATTCATCTAACTGCTTTTTTAATTCTAGCATTTCGGTGGGTGCTAACCGATAAGGTGCCTTGGCTATCGGTGTAGTTCCAGGAATTAGATAAATTCTAAATTCGACTTCCCTATTGGGTGGTAATCCCGGTAGTTCTTCTAGGAATACATCTGGGTATTCTGCTACTACAGGAATTTCTTTAAGTTCCTTACCTTTCGTGTTAATGATTACTGAAATCATATACACTATTTCTTGTTTTCTTGAATAACTGGCCAATTTCATTACTGAAATAAATTTCAGTGGCTTTCGTGGCTTATCTCCTGTAATCACCACTAATTCTCCTGTGGGTGTATGAATTTCTATGGAATTCTTATCACAAAGAATTCGAGCATGGTTGGCTACTAACCAATCCATTCCTAATACCACATCGAATTCGGCTAAATTCATAGGTAACAGGTTTGCAGAGAATTTATGGCCTAAGAGTTCTATCTTTTCTTCTCGCAAAACCTTATCTATGTTAACAAAATTCCCATCTGCCGTTTCTACCGTAAAAAATTGTCTAAGGTTTGTTAAGGGTAGGTTAAGAGCTTGGCAGAATGAAGTATTTATAAAACTTTGGTTTGCACCAGAGTCAAATAATACTTTTGCATAAATGTTGTGAACTAGGAACGTACCAGCTATCACGTCAGGAATTAGTTCTGCTTCCTGAGTAGTCAACTGGAAGGCTCTTGCGTTTCTCTTGGTAGTTCCTTCTGCAGGTTTGGCTTTGTTATCAGCTGATTTGACCAATTTCGGGCAGTCTGGCCTAAAATGTCCAGCTTCTCCACAGTTGTAGCAGATTGTGGATTTCTTTTTCCTGCAATCTTCTTCTTGATGCCCTGGAATTTTACAGAAATTGCAATACCCCTTGCATCTTCCAAAATGCTTTCTTTTACAGGCATTGCAAAATGGAATAGTGGAAGATTGCCAGTTCCCTTTTTCTTGAAATTACTACGGTTACCCACACGGAATCCCTGGGTAATCTTTTGGGCCACTTCCTTTTTCCGGTTTTCTTCTCTTGTGCGTATCAGCCTGTCAGTTAGGGTGTTAGCTAATTCCACAACATCGTCAATAGTGCGAGGTCTCGCAGCTTTAACGATATCACGGATTTCGCCAATCAATCCCCAAATATAGCGGGAAATAAGTACCGGTTCTGGCGAAGCCAGGGTTGGTACCACTCTCGCATACTCGAAGAATGTCGAAGTATACCCTCGATAGTCTACATCCACCATCTGGTGGTTTAAGAATTTATTCGCCATTTGTTCTTTCTCATATTCAGGGCATAATTTTCTTTCCACCAGCCGCTTAAACTCTTCCCAGCTCATGGCATAGGCCACATCGCTTCCCTTCGCTTGAAGTACCGTATTCCACCATTCTAGCGCCCCTTCTTTAAAAATATGCGACGTGTACATGACCTTGTCTTCCTCAGCACATTTACTTATTTTAATCATTGCCTCGGTTTTCTCTAACCAACGCAGTGCAGCAGTCGCCCTTTCGTTGCCTGCAAATTCAACTGGTTTACAGGCAAGAAATTCCTTATAAGTGCAACCAGGCGTTGTAGCTTTCATTTTCTTAGGGAGCGGGGCTTGCATTCCATCGTTGTTGTTATTAGTATGGTTACCGCCTCCGTTTACACTATTACTAAAATTGTCTCCGTGTGTACGTTTGCTAGGAATATTTTGTTGAGGTTCAACTAGATTTTGGGAAGCAACAAGTATTGCTGGAATAGCATTGGCTATTCCCTGAGCAATGATATTCTCGATATCTTGCCTATTCAGAAATTGATCCTCATTGTTATGCTCTGATTGGTTAACTTCATTAACGGGTTCATTACCAGCGTGTTCTATCTGGTAATTAATTTATATAAGTGATTAGTATAAAATAATTAATAACCAAACATAACAAAATAATTGCACATAATCACGTTAACAAGTATAGCCAAAATTGTCAATTTTTCGACTTTCGATATTTTATATATTATAATAGGCATCCGTATAAACTGGTTATCTTACAAAAGTTTTATTTTTAAGTTATTTCACATAATTATATTTTTATGATTATATTATTATTAAACAAACACCACACAACCACACATGATTCCTGTTAGCTGGCATTTCAGAAACGACGCTCCCTCTCGTCGTACTTCCAAGATATCCTTTCCCCTACTTCTCGGATTCTATTTCCCGCGTCCACTAGTTCCTCGCCATAGTGGCGGAGTTCTGCCAAGTTTTCGGAGCTCATCGGTGGATGTAGTGGAGGTTCAGGATCAAATTAGGGAAAAAGGTATTAGGGTTATTTAGGAGATTTTGAAACTGCCAGTCAGTGGTCCACCACTCTTCTAGCTCTGCTGGTAGAGGTTGGGTGTGGATAATAGGATCTGGGATTTCAGGCTCTAGGTCAACTGGAAGTTGTGCTTCCGCTGGGTAATTAAAAAAGGTTTTCACCGGCAGGTCCGATGAGGTCACTAAGTGCCAGTTTATGATCCAGCTCCTCCCAGGGTGGCATTTCCTGGTCTTGACTGGAACTTTCCCCAATTTCTATTTCCTTGCCTTTACCTTTGGGATCCTCCGTCTTTACAACTTTCCATGTCGCTGGTTTCCTCCTGCGCACACGCCTCCAGCCCACAATTCTTCTTCTCTTCTTTGGCTTTGGTTTCTCCGGAGGTTGGGTTTGAAATTCCATAGGTTCCTCCATGTCGGCACAATAACCGGTAAAGTCTCTGGAAACTTCCACATTAACAGAATAGAGGTTGAGATTCTGAAGAGCTTCAGATAACTCATTCATGTAGTTTAGCAGATATGAAGAAACACACAAAATTCTAGGTTAAAATTTTGTAAATTGAATTTTCACATAATCACAAAAAGGTAATCAGAAAATTAAATATTAATATTTATACAAACAGATTGATTAAAACAAAATATTGCATTTATATATATATATATATATATATATATTACAAATTTACAACTGAAATTTAAAATATACTAGGAATTGTACATTTTATTTTAGTCTATCTTTTCTTACTAAGTTATTTATCTAATGGGCAAGTTTCTTTAAAGTTTCTGGATTATGGATGATATGGGTGCTAGTACCGGGTCAAAATGTTGGTAGTTAAAGGTTAACATTTACTGCTGTAGTGGCTAACATATAGAGATTTGCCCATTGTTCGTCTAATTCATCTTCCCATGGTGGTTTAGTGCCTATTTCCTGAGTTTCCTTATTGATCATTACTCCTTTTGGTTGTAACTTCTTTATTTTCTATTGACTTTTTCTAATAATCCAACTTATTTTATTAGGGGTAAGTGGTTTCTCAAACTGTGCCTTACGGACAAATATTCCTTTTTCAGTATCTGCTGAGTATCTTGAGAAATTTGATTGGAATGAAGTTCCCTTATCTTTTGGTGAACTATCTAATTGACGATAGATGTCCGAAATTATTTGCTTACCCATACAGTAACTAACAAGTAGTCAGTTAAAAACACATAGTCACAAAATGGTAATTAGGAAAATTAAGTATTTCTAAATACTTAATTGGCTTAAATCAGTGGCTCTGATACCACTTTTTCTGTCACGGCCCCCGTCCCGGTTTTACCCGGTCCAGGAGCCGCCGGACAGAAACCCGTGGTATTTATTAATTGAGTTGACAGCGGAAGATTTTACAGGATCTTTTAAAACTTGAAATGCCCGATTATTTTATTTCATAATTCGCCGTAATTTACAATAGAGGAATTTCACAAGGAAATTCCCTGATTTACAAAACATGTTTATTTATTTAACTGAGCCACTACTTCAAGCTGGTTAGTGCTCCGTAGCACTTTTCCTTGGTTCACAGTAGTCACCTGAAACATGTTTTGAAAATATTTTATCAGCGGGGAAATACTGGCGAGTCACTCAATTTGATAAAGCGACACAGAGTTATAAATTACAGCATAAGAGCGATTACAATGGGGTCCGGGTTTTCACTTACGGGTCGTTTTGGGACATTTTTGAAGGTCCTTACAATTGTTTAAGCAATATTTCTGTATTAATACTTCTTAAGTATTTATTTTCGTATTTCCTTGCCAAGGATGGGGGTATCTGATACATGTATCTTTGTATTCTCGTATTGGTAGTCTCAAAATAATATATTTTCAAGTCTCACTTTAGAAAATATATATGTAAACTCATTTTGTCTAAAAATAATGTATTTCAAGAAATTATATATTTTTCTCAAAAATCATATATCTTCTAAATATTCAAGAAAATATATTTTACTTCCAAAATATATTTTCTCCTTGTCGAAAATACAATATTACTCTTGTAATATTTTCAAAGATTATATTTTCATTTCTTGTATCCAAAATAATATTTACCAAAAACATATTTATAACGGTATTTCCAGAATATTCAGTAAGTTACGTTCTTGCGTTCGATTTCACAATATTAAGTGTGTAACTTATATATTTATTCCTTGTGATTTTTGGTATTATTTTGGATTGTAAATTCTTGGTGTTTTGTTAAGTTATATTACTTTAAATCCTAAAATAACATAACTATTACACCAAGTATACAAATAATCACACACAATGTCTTATTAATGTAAATATATATTCTAAATACATATTTATCCATTTTTATTTATAAAAACCAACCTCCGATACTTGTATTTTTGTAACAAAATCTATGGCAAAGTTTATATTGAAAACCATGGTTAAAACTCACTTGTAAATACTTGTTTAGAAAATATTTTTCTAAGTGTTTGTATTTTTAGAAAATTTTGCCATAGTTTCCCCTAAAAAAGGAGGTGTCCATGCTATTAAAGTATATCATTTTCTTTTCAAAAATTGTCATAAACAATCAACAATCAATCTACACTTACCAAGCGCTAAAACAAAGCTATCTACATAATGATCATGAACTTGAGTTTTCATAAAAACTTGTAGTAACTTGGTAGTATGTTTAGTAGACTTAGTTACCCTTTAAAGTGTGTTTATTTATTTAAAAATCTCATTCTCAAAAGATTTGAGTGTTTACAACTTGTTAGATGATTTTTCCAAAAATCATTCTTTTGAATTTTTCTTGTAAACAAAGTGTTCTTATACTTGTTTTATCACCAAAAATAGTGTATATTTAAGTAAGAACCAAGATCTTCTAAAAATCACATTTTGAACTTGGTTCTTTTGGAAAACCATTCATAAATCTTGGATCCATAAGATTACTAACTCACTTTGTTGATTATTTTTCAAGAAATCACTTTATTCTTCAAGTTCATGCTTAACACATGAGGATGATCATCTTGTTTTATCACATAATCATCCTCTCTCTTGCTAGATCATGTATTTAATCACAATCTAGCAAGCTCCTTATGATGATCAACATCATAATCTCAAGTAAATAACAAGCAAGTATCATTCATACACTAAACAACACAGTTTCATCATATATCAAGCTTATGTTCATGATTCATGTTTATGTTCTTTGGTGTTCTTGTGATTAACAATATACTACATCTTTTAACCAACTACATATGAAGTAAATAAGGATTATGAGAGTCTTACAACTAGCACAAAGGCTAGGGATGAACACAAGAGATGGTGATGACAAATGTGGAGGATAAAAGCAATCGGGAGAGGTCCTTCAAGATCCAAGACCACCAAACCTTCTTATATGGCTCCTTACACCTTGAGAACCACTTGGAATGAACAAATGATGATGATGGTGATGTGGTTGGGGTTCGGCTGAGAAGAAGGAAGGAGGAGAGGGAGGAGATGAGTTGTGGTGAAGTGTGTAAGAATGAAGACCCTTAATCCTTCTTATAACCTCTAATCCTTTTGTCCAATGGGTCTTGTGTCTTCAAAGTACACTATACAATCTTCTACTAAATCAATTGATATTATGCAATATCTAGCAAGATTGTGGAGATCAAGGGTGGGCCACCTTTGGTGACCGATTACTAGCATGGGGGGGGGGGTCTAAGTGTAAATTTGAATCATATAGTTAGATTAAGGTTCAATTTCAAGTGTTAGTTGCAAGTGTTATTTACTAGATATTTTTAGTGGGGTGTTATGATGTTCGGGGATCATAACTAGCTCAGAAACACTAAAACAATGCTTCTAGTATAATTTTGGTGTTTCGGGTAGTGTCTGGTTGTTCGGTTAGATACCGGTTCGTTAAAGTGTCAAACTATTCCGTTTAGTGATCTTTAAGTACCCTTTTGTGACACTTTTAATTCCCGACACTTAGGAAAGCATTCAGGACCATTTTGCCATATTTTTGCATGTTATTAGTTTGTTAAAATTGCTGATTTTTGCTGAAAAATGCTGGATTCAGCACTTTGAGTGGGTTTTAGGCACTTTCCGGCACTTAAACTATCTCCTAGTGAAGCAGTTTTGTGGTCCTTACTTCCCTACACACCATACTAGTGTAGTACCTTGTCTCTGGCCCATATTGGGTCTCAAAACACTGTCTGTCTATGTACTAAACATCGTCAGCATTTTCTGAGTTATCCGCTAACTGTGCTAACTGTGCTTTGTGCATCATGTATGTTAATAAAGTTTGCATGTGATAATGAGATGACGTTATGTAATATGTGATGCACATGTAAGTATGTTGCAGTAATCAGAAAGCAGTTTAAGTCATTAATTGTAATTCAGCACAGTCATTAAGCACTAATCAATATTAATTAATTGTACGGATACCTGTATTTTTGACGGTTGTCACATTCTCCCCCTGTTAAGAGAATTTCGTCCCAAAATTTTAGTTCTGCTACCAGCTGCAGGAGTGTTGGGGAACAAATGTGGGTATTTTGCTTTCATGCGATCCTCACACTCCCAAGTGAACTCTGGGCCGTGTCACGCGTTCCAACGAACCTTGACGAGTTTAACACTACTCCGTCGCGTCTTGTAAACCTTCCAATCAGTAACCTCAACAGGTTCTTCAGTAAAGTGGAGTGTGTCGTCAATGTGGACTTCATCGGCAGGAATGACAACTGTTTCTGGAGTTGGACTCTTTTTCAGGTTAGATACATGAAATGTATCATGAACACCATTCAGTTCTGCGGGTAGATCCAACTTGTAAGCTACAAGAACAATCCTCTCCAGGATTTTGAATGGTCCAATGTATCGCAGGTTCAACTTCCCACGCTTCCCAAAGCGTGCTACACCCTTCCAGGGTGAAACCTTTAACAAAACCATATCTCCTACTTTAAACTCCAAAGGTTTCCTCCTTTGGTCCGCGTAACTCTTTTGTCGATTACGAGCCACCTTGATGCGCTCTCGGATCTGTATAATCTTGTCAGTCGTCTCTAGAACCAATTCAGGACCAACAAGCTGTCTATCACCCGCGTCTGCCCAGCATAACGGTGATCGACACTTGCGTTCATAGAGAGCTTCAAATGGTGCAGCTTGGATACTCGCATGGTAGCTGTTGTTGTATGAGAATTCTACCAAGGGTAAGTGAGTGTCCCAACTACCACCCAAATCCATCACGCAAGCTTGTAACATATCTTCCAATGTTTTAATCATTCGTTCACTCTGGCCATCTGTCTGCGGATGGAATGCAGTACTCAGATTCAACTGAGAACCAAAGGCTTCTTGGAAGGATTGCCAGATCCTTGACACAAACCTGTTGTCTTTATCAGAAATGATCGAGAGAGGCACTCCATGCCGTGCAACTATCTCTCTCAGGTATAGCTCAACAAGCTTGCTAGTGTTGTCTTTCTCCTTGATTGGCAAAAAGTGTGCAGATTTGGTCAGACGGTCCACGATTACCCAAATCATATCGTGACCTCTGGGTGTCCTTGGTAACTTTGTTATAAAGTCCATTGAAATCTGTTCCCATTTCCACATGGGTATTTCAGGTTGTTGCAGAAGGCCTGAAGGCTTCTGATATTCGGCCTTTACCTTGGCACAAGTCAAATATTTGCCAACATATGTTGCAACATCACCTTTTAATCTCGGCCACCAATAAAAATCCTTTAAATCTTGGTACATTTTATCCGATCCTGGATGGATCGAGTACCGTGACTTGTGAGCTTCATAAAAAATAACGTCTCGTAGACCACCGAAGAGGGGAACCCAAATTCTTCCCATGAAACACAACGTTCCTTCCTCGTTTGGTACCAACTGTTTCTCCATCCCACAGAGATACTCATCCTCAAGATTCTTTTCCTTAAGAGCTTCTCTCTGCGTGGCACGAATGCACAACGAGAGGTCCATTTGAATAATCATTTCCAAAGCCCTAACCCTTATGGGCTTGATTCTTTCTTTCCGACTCAAGGCGTCTGCGACTACATTCGCCTTCCCTAGGTGATACTTAATTTCACAATCATAATCGTTTAACAGCTCTACCCATCATCTCTGTCTCATGTTAAGCTCTTTCTGATCGAATATATGCTGTAAGCTCTTGTGATCAGTAAAGATCGGGCATCGCGTACCATACAAATAATGCCGCCAGATCTTCAAAGCAAACACCACAGCGCCTAGTTCCAAATCATGTGTGGTGTAATTTTTCTCATGAACCTTCAATTGGAGCAAAGCATAAGCTATAACCTTCTGTCACTGCATCAATACACATCCCAATCCCTGACGCGAGGCGTCACAATATACCACGAAGTCATCAGTGCCTTTGGGTAGGGATACGATGGGTGCATCGCAAAGCTTGTTTTTCAACAACTGAAATGCTTCTTCTTGCTTGTCTCCCCATTCATACTTCTTGTCTTTTTGAGTGAGGGAGGTCAATGGTTGTGCGATCTTTGAAAAATCTTCAATGAATCTACGGTAATATCCTGCCAACCCTAGGAACTGTCGAATCTCGGTTGGCGTCTTCGGAGTCTCCCAATTCTTGATCGCCTCGATCTTTGTGGGATCCACATGAATTCCATCTCCGTTAACCACGTGACCAAGGAACTGAACCTCGCGCAACCAGAACTCGCACTTCGACAACTTCGCGTACAATTTCTCTTCCTTGACCAGCTCTAAGATAGCTCTT
The DNA here is from genome assembly GCA_030545235.1 of Helianthus tuberosus. Lineage (NCBI taxonomy): Eukaryota > Viridiplantae > Streptophyta > Magnoliopsida > Asterales > Asteraceae > Helianthus > Helianthus tuberosus. Next base: position 74,739,084 of record CM060426.1, read on the forward strand.
AGATGTTGCTCATGTTCTTCCTTCGTCTTCGAGTAGATTAAAATATCTTGGATAAACACGATCACAAACTTATCGAGGTACAGCTTACAAACTCTATTCATCAAATCCATGAATACTGCTGGCGTGTTCGTCAGACCAAACGGCATAACCAGAAACTCGTAGTGTCCATAGCAAGTCCTAAAGGTCGTCTTTGGAATACTCTCCTCTTGAATTCTCAACTTGTGATAACCTGATCGAAGATTGATCTTGGAGTAAAAACTCGAACCTTGCAGTTGATCGAACAGGTCATCAATCCTTGGCAAAGGATACCGATTCTTAATGGTCAACTTGTTTAGCTCGCGGTAGTCGATGCACATGCGGAAACTACGATCTTTCTTCTTAACGAACAAAACTGGAGTGTTTACAACTTGTTAGATGATTTTTCCAAAAATCATTCTTTTGAAATTTTCTTGTAAACAAAGTGTTCTTATACTTGTTTTATCACCAAAAATAGTGTATATTTAAGTAAGAACCAAGATCTTCTAAAAATCACATTTTGAACTTGGTTCTTTTGGAAAACCATTCATAAATCTTGGATCCGTAAGATTACTGTAAGGACCAGCAGAAATGCTCCAAAACGACTCGTAAGTGAAAACCCGGACCCCTGAAACCCTAATACACATGAAAAACCAAGAAAACATGAAATCTGGTTTTCACACGGGCCGCGTAAAATGTAAGCTTCGGCTTACGCGGGCCGCGTCAACTTAAAGTTGACCGGATAAGCGTCCCGGGCCACGTGTCGCACACGTGGCAACCCTACTCGTGACACACCAGCCGTACACGTAGGATAGGGGCTCTCGCGGGCCGCGTAAAAGCCATGTTAAGGCCTACGCGGGCCGCGTAAAACTCAAAATGTTGATATAAGTAGCCTGTGCATGGGACTTGTTTCTGTATTCGAAAATTTAACTTCAATATGTCCAAATTCTGCAGAAAACGAGGTTTTAGGGGTCACGACGCTGCTACAATACAGGGTATTAACTCGATCACTGCTACGATATAATGTCCGATCGATTGAAACCGATCCGATGGATGTTTAAGTGCTGCCAAAATCAGGGCTATACTTTGTCATTCGTCGTGAGGGTTTTGATTTCGTGAGCTTATCGTAAATGTTGTATTAAGTTACTGACCTAGTTTTGTGTGCATTGTTATTTAAACTAGGTTACACGGCTAAATCAGTAGGCTAAACTCTGCCCGTCTAAACTTGCAAAGTGAGTCATTCTCTTTTTATCAACAATGTTTTACAATACTCCAATCATTTTCAAAATTTATAATTACAGGGATTAAGTCGTGGTTATCTTGAATCACTGGCTAGTGGGGTATTGTGCACATTACTAATTTCTCACGGTTAGGTTTATCAACCTAACAGTGATAATCATCACTACTTGGGTGAAAGGACCCAATAGTGGCATGACCATTGTCACCAGGGTGTGACACGGTGCCAGATAAAAATAAGATACTAGCCATTGTAATCGCTCTTATGCTGTAATTTATAACTAAGAGTTGTTTTATCAAAATTGAGTGACTCGCCAGTATTTTCCCGCTGATAAAATATTTTAAAACATGTTTCAGGTGACTTACTGTGAATCAAGGAAAACGTGCTACGGAGCACTAACAAGCTTGAAGTGGTGGCTCAGTAAAATAAATAAACATGTTTTGTAAAACAAGGGATTTCCTCGTGAAATTACCCTTATTGTAAATTATGGGGTTTGTCCCAAATTATGAAAGAAAATAATTGGGCATTTTCTAGTTTCAGAAGATCCTGTTAAACTTCCGCTGTCAAATCAAATAATAAATACCACGGGTTTCTGTCCCGCGGCTCCTGGACCGGGTAACACCGGGACGGGGGTCGTGACAGAAAAAGGTGGTATCAGAGCCACTGATTTAAGCCAATTAAGTATTTAGAAATACTTAATTTTTCTGATTGCCATTCTGTGATTCTATTAAAATTTAATTTACAAAATTTTAACTTAGAATTTTGTGTGTTTTTTCATGTATGCTAACAGCATGAATGAACTATCAGAAGCACTTCAAAACTTTACTATCCATACCACAGATATGGATACTACCGGTACCTTCACTGGCTACCAGGCTGATACTGAAGAGCCAATGGTATTCCAAGGCCAACCTCAGGAGAAACCAAAGCCGAAAAAGAGAAGAAGACTCGTAGGTTGGAGGCGTATGCGTAGGAAGAAACCAGCGGCACAGAAAATTAAAAAGACTGAGGATCCCAAGGATAAAGGCAAAGGAAAGGAAATCGGGGAAAGTTCAGGGCAAACCCAGGAAATGCCACCATGGGAGGAACTGGACCGCAAGCTGGCAAATAGCGATCTCATCGGACCTGCCGATGAAAACCTCTTCTATTACCTAGCGGAAGCACAACTTCCAGTTAATCTGGAACCTGCTATCCCAGATCCTATTATCCACCCCCGACCTCTACCAGGAGAGCTAGAAGAATGGTGGATAACTGACTGGCAATTTCAGAATCTCTTGAATAACCCTAACACCTTTTTCCCCCCAGTTTGACCCTAAGCCTGCACCAAACCCACCTATGAGCACAGAAAACCTGGCTGAACTCCGCCACTATGGCGAGGAGCTGGTGGACCCAGGAAATAGAATCCGAGAAGTGGGGGAGAGGATATCATGGATATACGACGAGAGGGAACGTCGTTTCTGAAGTGCCAGCTGACAAGGATCGTTTGTGGTTGTGTGGCTAGATGTTTAATAATAATAAAATAATAATAAATATTAATAAAAATATAATCATATAAAATGACTTAAAATAAAACTTTTGTAATATATTTAGTGTGTACGGATGCATACTAAAATATATAAAAATATGGAAGTCGCAAAGTCAACAATTTTGGCTATACATGTTGACGTGATTATGTGCGATTGCTTTATTGTGCTTGATTATTATTTATTCTATCTTGTACCAATAATTTATATATTGAAAATTATCAGATGGAACCCGCTGTTAATGAGCCAGTTAACGAAGTTAACCAATCTGAGCAAAACAATGGAGACCAATTTCTAAATAGGCAGGATATAGAAAATATCGTTGCCCAAGGAATAGCTTTTCTAAATAGGCAGGATATAGAAAATATCGTTGCCCAAGGAATAGCTAATGCTATTCTAGCAATCCTTGCTGCTGCCCGAAATCCAGTTGAACCTCAACCAATTATTCCCAGCAAACGTACTCACGGCGACAATTTCAGTAATAGTGTAAATGGAGGCGGCAACAATAATAATAACGATAATGATGGGATGCAAGCCCCATTCCTTAAGAAAATGAAAGCTGCAACGCCTGGTTGCACTTACAAGGAATTTCTTGCCTGTAAACCAATCGAATTTGCAGGCAATGAAGGGGCAACTGCTGCACTGCGTTGGTTAGAGAAAACCGAAGCAGTAATTAAAATAAGTAAATGTGCCGAGGAAGACAAGGTCATGTACGCGTCGCATCTTTTTAAAGAAGGGGCACTAGAATGGTGGAACACAGTATTACAAGCCAAGGGAAGCGATGTGGCTTATGTCATGAATTGGGAAGAATTTAAAAGTTTGGTGGAAAGAAAATTCTGTCCTGAATATGAAAAGGAACAAATGACAAATAAGTTCCTCAATCACCGGATGGTAGACGTTGATTGTCGAGGGTATACTTCGACATTCTTCGAGTATGCTCGAGTTGTACCAACCCTGGCTTCGCCAGAACCGGTAATTATTTCTCGCTATATTTGGGGTTTGATTGGCGAAATCCATGATATCGTTAAAGACGCGAGACCTCGCACAATTGACGATGCAGTAGAATTAGCCAACACCTTGACCGACGGACTGGTACGCACAAGAGAAGAAAACAGAAAAAAGGAAGTGGCTCAAAAGATTAACCAAGGATTCTGTGTGGGTAATAGTAGTAATAATTTCAAGAAAAAGGGAACCGGGCAATCTTCCACTGCTCCCTTTTGCAGTACCTGTAAAAGAAAACATTTTGGAAGATGCAAAGGGTATTGCAATTTCTGCAAAATTCTGCGGCACCAAGAAGAAGATTGCAGAAGGAAGAAATCAACAATCTGCTTCAACTGTGGAGAAGCTTGACATTTTAGACCAGACTGCCCGAAACTGGTCAAACCAGCTGATAACAAAGCCAAACCTGCAGAAGGAACTACCAAGAAAAAGGCAAGAGCCTTCCAGTTGACTACCCAAGAAGCAGAACTCATCCCAGATGTAATAGCTGGTACGTTCCTAGTTCACGACGTTTATGAAAAAGTATTATTTGACTCTGGTGCAAACCAAAGTTTTATAAATACTTCATTCTACCAAGCTCTTAACTTACCCTTAACCAACCTTAGACAAATTTTTACGGTAGAAACCGCAGATGGTAACTCTGTTCACATAGATAAAGTTTTATGAGAAGGAAAGATAGAACTCTTAGTCCATAAATTTTTTGCAAACCTGTTACCTATGAATTTAGCTGGATTCGATGTTGTGTTAGGAATTGATTGGTTAGTGGCTAACCATGCTCGAATCCTCTGTGATAAGAATTCCATAGAAATTCATACACCCACAGGAGAAATAGTGGTAATTACAGGAGATAAGCCACGTAAGCCATTAAAATTCATTTCAGTAATGAAAATGGCCAGTTATTCAAGAAAACAAGAAATAGTGTATATGATTTCGGTGATCATCAACACTAAAAGTAAGGAACTTAAGGAAATTCCAGTAGTATCAGAATACCCGGATGTATTCCCAGAAGAACTACCTGGATTACCACCCGATAGGGAAGTAGAATTTAGAATTCATCTAATTCCTGGAACTACACCGATAGCCAAGGCACCTTATCGGTTAGCACCCACCGAAATGTTAGAATTGAAAAAGCAGTTAGATGAATTACTAAGCAAAGGATTTATACAACCTAGTTCATCCCCGTGGGGAGCGCCCATGTTGTTTGTGAAAAAGAAAGATGGTTCGATGCGAATGTGTATCGATTACAGGGAATTGAATAAGGTTACAATTAAGAATCGATACCCATTGCCTAGGATTGATGATCTTTTTGATCAATTGCAAGGAGCTAGATATTTTTCTAAGATAGATTTACGCTCCGGATACCATCAGTTGAAGGTACAAGAAGAAGACATACCTAAGACCGCTTTCAGAACTAGGTATGGTCACTACGAGTTTACAGTCATGCCCTTTGGATTAACAAATGCTCCTGCAGCATTTATGGACATGATGAATAGGGTCTGTAAACCATATTTGGATAAATTCGTAATTGTCTTCATCGACAATATACTTATTTATTCCAAAAGTCAGGAGGAGAATTGTGAACACCTGCATATACTCTTAACCTTGTTAAGAAAAGAGAAGCTTTATGCCAAATTCTCAAAGTGTGAATTTTGGCTACAAGAAGTGCAATTCTTAGGACACATGGTGAATCACGAAGGCATTCACGTAGATGCCTCCAAAATAGAAGCAATCACCAAATGGAAGGTTCCGCAGTCAGCTATGGAAGTTAGAAGTTTTCTAGGGTTAGCCGGATACTATAGACGATTTATTAAGGATTTTCCAAAATAGTTGTGCCATTAACTAAGCTAACCTGTAAAGCAGTGAAGTTTGAATGGGGATCTAGACAAGAAGAGGCTTTTAAGATTTTAAAGAAAAGATTAACAAACGCCTCAATTCTTGCCTTTCCAGAAGGGACATAAGATTTTGAAGCTTATTGTGATGCTTCTAAGCTAGGATTAGGATGTGTGCTAATGCAACGCAAGAAGGTAATTGCATATGCCTCAAGGCAATTGAAAAAGCACGAGGAAAATTATACAACTCATGACTTAGAGTTAGGAGCCATAATTTTTGCCCTTAAGATCTGGAGACATTATTTGTATGGCAGTAAGTTTACAGTCTATACAGATCATAAGAGCTTAAGGTATATATTTGGGCAAAAAGAATTGAACATGAGGCAAAGAAGATGGATGGAAATTCTAAGTGACTATGACTGTGATATTCAATATCACGAAGGAAAGGCAAATGTAGTAGCAGATGCCCTAAGTCGTAAGTATCATGAGAAACAATGACGAGTTCGTGCACATAGATTAAATCTATAATTAGATTTAATGGAACAACTAAAAAACATTCAAGAAACAACAATCAAGGATGATGCTGAAGGAATGAAAGGATGAATAAAGGAATTAGAACAAGGAAGTGATGGAATTTGGAGATTCCATAAGAAAAGAATTTGGGTACCTAAGCAAGGAGAATTAAGGGATAAGATTTTAGAGGAAGCCCATAAATCTAGATATACCATGCATACTGGTAATAATAAGATGTACCAAGATTTAAGAATAATTTCTGGTGGATAGGAATGAAAAAGGACATAGCTAGATATGTATCTAAGTGTCTTACTTGTTCACAAGTTAAGGCAGAACACCAGAAACCCTCAGGTCTACTACAACAATTAGAAATGCCTGTATGGAAATGGGAACTAATCACCATGGACTTTGTTACTAAGCTACCCAAAACCAGAAAAGGTAACGACGCAATTTGGGTGATTGTAGATCGATTAACTAAATCAACTCATTTTCTACCCATGAAGGAAACCTTTAGGATGGAAAGGTTAGCAAAGTTATACGTAGACGAGGTAGTATCCTTACATGGAGTTCCACTCTCCATTGTATCAGATAGGGATAGTCGTTTCACTTCCCATTTATGGACCAGTTTCCAGGAAGCAATGGGAACCCGACTAAATTTAAGTACAACCTACCATCCCCAAACAGACGGACAGAGTGAAAGGACGATCCAAACCCTGGAAGACATGCTCAGGGCATGTGTGACAGATTTTGGAGGAAACTGGGACAACCATGTACCTTTAATTGAATTCTCCTATAACAATAGTTATCATTCGAGCATCGAAGCTGCCCCGTTCGAAGCACTGTATGGACGAAAGTGTAGAACTCCAGTTTGTTGGGCAGAAATAGGGGAAAGCCAATTATCAGGTCCCGAGATTGTACAAGAAACCACCGACAAGATCACTCAAATCAAGGAAAGACTGAAAACGGCTCGAGATCGCCAGAAGAGTTATGCAGACAATCGACGCAAGCCACTAGAATTTCAAGTTGGATACAAGGTACTCTTGAAAGTTTCTCCTTGGAAAGGAGTAGTTCGGTTCGGTAAGAAAGGAAAGCTAAGTCCAAGGTACATAGGACTATTCCCAGTAATCCAACGCATAGGACCAGTTGCATATCGCTTACAACTACCAGAAGAACTAGCTGGAGTACATAACGTATTTCATGTATCCAACCTCAAGAAATGTCTATCTGACGAATCACTAGTAGTACCTCTTCAAGATATAGAGGTAAATGAAAAGTTAAAATTTGTTGAGAAACCACTCCAAATAGAAGACAGAAAGGTCAAATTCCTCAAACACAAAAAACTAATACTGGTCAAGGTCAAGTGGGATTCAAAAAGAGGACCCGAATATACTTGGGGAGCTAGAATCAGAAACGAAGCGAAAGTATCCTCACTTATTTCAGTAAATCTCAAGGACGAGATTTTAAAGAAGGTGGGGAAGATGTAAGGACCTGCAGAAATGCTCCAAAACAACTCGTAAGTGAAAACCCGGACCACTGAAACCCTAATACACATGAAAAACCAAGAAAACATGAAATCTGGTTTTCACGCGGGCCGCGTAAAATGTAAGCTTCGGCTAACGCGGGCTGCGTCAACTTAAAGTTGACCGGATAAGCGTCCCGGGCCACGTGTCGCACACGTGGCAACACTACTCGTGACACACCAGCCCTACACGTAGGATAGGGGCTCTCGCGGGCCGCGTAAAAGCCATGTTAAGGCTTACACGGGCCGCGTAAAACTCAAAATGTTGCTATAAGTAGCCTGTGCATGGGACTTGTCTCTGTATTCGAAAATTTAGCTTCAAAACGTCCAAATTCTGTAGAAAACGAGTCTTTAGGGGTCACGACGCTGCTACGATACAGGGTATTAACTCGATCACTGCTATGATATAATGTCCGATCGATTGAAACCGATCCGGTGGATGTTTAAGTGCTGCCCAAATCAGGGCTATACTTTGTCATTCGTCGTGAGGGTTTTGATTTCGTGAGCTTATCGTAAATGTTGTATTAAGTTACTGACCTAGTTTCGTGTGCATTGTTATTTAAACTAGGTTACACGGCTAAATTAGTAGGCTAAACTCTGCCCGTCTAAACTTGCAAAGTGAGTCATTCTCTTTTTATCAACAATGTTTTACAATACTCAAATCATTTTCAAAAGTTATAATTACAGGGATTAAGTCGTGGTTATCTTGAATCACTGGCTAGTGGGGTATTGTGCACATTACTAATTTCTCACGGTTAGGTTTATCAACCTAACAGTGATAATCATCACTACTTGGCTAAAAGGACCCAATAGTGGTATGACCATCGTCACCAGGGTGTGACACGGCGCCAGATAAAAATAAGATAGTAGCCATTGTAATCGCTCTTATGCTTTAATTTATAACTAAGAGTCGTTTTATCAAAATTGAGTGACTCGCTAGTATTTTCCCGCTGATAAAATATTTTAAAACATGTTTCAGGTGACTTACTGTGAATCAAGGAAAACGTGCTACGGAGCACTAACAAGCTTGAAGTGGTGGCTTAGTAAAATAAATAAACATGTTTTGTAAAACAAGGGATTTCCTCGTGAAATTACCCTTATTGTAAATTATGGGGTTTGTCCCAAATTATGAAAGAAAATAATTGGGCATTTTCCAGTTTCAAAAGATCCTGTTAAACTTCCGCTGTCAAATCAAATAATAAATACCACGCGTTTCTGTCCCGCGACTCCTGGACCGGGTAACACCGGGACGGGGGTCGTGACAATTACTAACTCACTTTGTTTATTATTTTTCAAGAAATCACTTTATTCTTCAAGTTCATGCTTAATACATGAGGATGATCATCTTGTTTTATCACATAATCATCCTCTCTCTTGCTAGATCATGTGTTTAATCACAATCTAGCAAGCTCCTTATGATGATCAACATCATAATCTCAAGTAAATAACAAGCAAGTATCATTCATACACTAAACAACATAGTTTTATCATATATCAAGCTTATGTTCATGATTCATGTTTATGTTCTTTGGTGTTCTTGTGATTAACAACATACTACATCTTTTAACCAACTACATATGAAGTAAATAAGGAATATGAGAGTCTTACAACTAGCACAAAGGCTAGGGATGAACACAAGAGATGGTGATGACAAATGTGGAGGATAAAAGCAATCGGGAGAGGTCCTTCAAGATCCAAGACCACCAAACCTTCTTATATGGATCCTTACACCTTGAGTATCACTTGGAATGAATAAATGATGATGATGGTGGTGTGGTTGGGGTTCGGCCGAGAAGAAGGAAGGAGGAGAGGGAGGAGATGATTTGTGGTGAAGTGTGTAAGAATGAAGACCCTTAATCCTTCTTATAACCTCTAATCCTTTTGTCCAATGGGTCTTGTGTCTTCAAAGTACACTACACAATCTTCTACTAAATCAATTGAGATTATGCAATATCTAGCAAGATTGTGGAGATCAAGGTTGGGCCACCTTTTGGTGACCGATTACTAGCATGGGGGGGGGGTCTAAGTGTAAATTTGAATCATATAGTTAGATTAAGGTTCAATTTCAAGTGTTAGTTGCAAGTGTTATTTACTAGATATTTTTAGTGGGGTGTTATGATGTTCGGGGATCATAACTAGCCCAGAAACACTAAAACAATGCTTCTAGTATAATTTTGGTGTTTCGGGTAGTGTCTGGTTGTTCGGTTAGATACCGGTTCATTAAAGTGTCAAACTATTCCGTTTAGTGATCTTTAAGTACCCTTTTGTGACACTTTTAATTCCCGACACTTAGGAAAGCATTCAGGACCATTTTGCCATATTTTTGCATGTTACTAGTTTGTTAAATTGCTGATTTTTGCTGAAAAATGCTGGATTCTGCACTTTGAGTGGGTTTTAGGCACTTTTCGGCACTTAAACTATCTCCTAGTGAAGCAGTTTTGTGGTCCTTACTTCCCTACACACCATACTAGTGTAGTACCTTGTCTCTGGCCCATACTGGGTCTCAAAACACTGTCTGTCTATGTACTGAACATCTTCAGCATTTTCTGAGTTATCCGCTAACTGTGCTAACTGTGCTTTGTGCATCATGTATGCCAATAAAGTTTGCATGTGATAATGAGATGACGTTATGTAATATGTGATGCACATGTAAGTATGTTGCAGTAATCAGAAAGCAGTTTAAGTCATTAATCGTAATTCAGCACAGTTATTAAGCACTAATCAATATTAATTAATTGTACGGATACCTGCATTTTTGACGGTTGTCACAGTAAGTTATTACTAAAAAATTAAATTGAACGCTAAATAAAATACCATTAATAATAAGAATAACAAATACCTGAGAATTATCAATTATATAACAAATCAAATTGAATGCTAAATATAATACCATTAATAATAAAAAAAAACAAAAAGCATTTATTATTAAAAAATCAACTGAATACTCAATGAATTATTACTAAAAAATAAAAGACAAATATTTAAAAGCTTTAATTTACTGCTCATGAAATATATATATGGCAAGGTTCATTGGGGAACACTAAAAAAATGGGGAACAGTGGGAAACCGACTCAAACGAACTCCGATTGGACTCATTTTAGCGGCGTTGGAACCGGCTCGTCGAACCCTAACTAAGATCTCTTAACCCTAAACCCTAAATCTTAACTCCTAAACTCTAAACCTTAAAGCTAAAAAATAAGGCTAAAACCTAAGCTAAACCGTAAAATCTGAACTATAAACCCTAAAAGTTAAGCCCTAAAGGCTAAACCCTAAAGCTAAACCCTATAGCTAAAGCCTAAACCCTAAAGCTAAACCCTAAACCCTAAAGCTGAACCCTAAAGCTAAACCCTAAGGCTAAACCCTAAAAGCCAAACCCTAATATATTTAGGGTTTATTGGTTATGATTTAGGGTTTAGGGTTAAAAGATCCTAGTTAGGGTTCGACGAGCCGGTTCCAACGCCGCTGGAATGAGTCCAATCGGAGTTCGTTTGAGTCGGTTCCCCACTGTTCCCCAATGAACCTCACACTATATATATATATATATATATATATATATATATATATATATATATATATATATAGTGGAAGGTTCAAATGAGAAGAATTTTTTTAAGAAGAAAAAAAAAGTTTCAACCAATAAGAATGCTTCATTTTACTTCATTTAATATTTGCGCTTAATTTAAATATAAGGGTATATTGGTAAACTTACATAAATCATTAATTTGTATTCTTCCTCTTTAATAGCTAACTAAATTAAATTTGTAACTCCTTTTCAAAATATATACTTTTTCAAATTAAAAAAACAACTTAATTTAAATTGTAGAATAAATTACTAGTTGTGTAGGATAAATTACGAGTTGTGTAGGATGTATTTCGAGGTGTGTAGGATAAATTTCAACTGTGTAGGATAAAATTCTATAATGTGTAGGGTATATGTAGAAAAATTTTGATATGTGTAGGTTTTGTAGATTATATGTAGGATAATTAATGATTAGTTGACTAATTAATTAAAGAGAGAAAAATTAATTATATGAGTTATAAATGAAATAGTATTTTACTAATATGACATTTCTTCTTTTTCTTCTCACATTAAATTTCTTCTCAAATGAACCTTCCCCTATATATATATATAGTGGGGTTTCCACGCGCTTCGCGGCATTTTTTCGTTCGGTAATAGTTCGGTTCATTACGAAACTGACAGACATCCGATATAGCAATCGGGGAAACAAAAAAACGAAGACATGGGCAAATACAACTTCATCTTCAACTAAGCTTATACCGCTTGTGATAGTAAAAACCAGCAACGACTTTTACTGATTTTATTCGTTTAAAATCTAATTGGTTCATATGAAACCCGTAGAAGTATCAAGAAAAGCAAAAAAAAAAAAAAAAAAACAAATAATTGTATCTATGTTGTCGTATGATGCCGGTTCGAATCATTACAATAAGAAAAAAAAAATCAATTATACGTCTAACTTTTAACTAAATAAAAAGATTATAATTGAACGAAATATCTTTTAACTGAACCAACACATTATAACTGAACTAAAATAAACATATGTAGTTTAAAAAAATATAGTTAAAGAATTGAACATTTGAAATTTAAAATAAAATAAAAGACAAAGAACTAAAAAAAATATAGTTAATGTAATTTAGAGTGAAAATATGATGGAATGGATGTGAATGCTCTAACAACTCTAAAATAATTATTGTTGATGCACAGAATGTCTGTTGACTGCGTCTACAAAAAACCTGAAGTCAATATTGGTCAACAGGGGGTCAATATGTAAATATTGTGTGAAATAGGGTCTGGTTCGCTTATGTGTCATTGTCTTAAGTCTGGACCGCTCATATGTCAGTATCTGGTTCGCTTATGTGTCAAGTGTTCTGGACCGCTCATATGGCATGTCGTATGAGTGGACCAGAAACTCTATAAATAGGTGAGTGGTTCATTAGTTCAGTAGATATAGGTCATTGCTTGGGAGCTAAAACTCTGTCAAAATATCATCAGAAAGCAATAAAGAAGTAGAAATTAGAAAGGAATAGCTGTTGTTACTTTACGTGCATTGATTCCGCCTTTACACGTGAAGATGAGCTACTCTAACTGACTTTTCGGGTCACGTAAACGGTCCAACAAGTGGTATCAGAGCTCAGGACGAGGAGTTCATACTACTACAGCTTAGATCTACAAAAATCTCTGATTTCTACTCTTTTTCTTGCATACTTTTTCGATTTTCAGTGGTTCCTACGGACAGAATGATCTGAAGTTCAAGTATATTGAGCGAATATGTCTTTTAATCAATCTATAACAGTTTCAGACCTTAAAACAAAGTAAAAATCAATCAATTTTATCAAAAACGTGATCGGTTCACGAACAGAGTTTTTTAAACTCAGATCTGGAACGATTTTGCGGTCGAAATTGAACAATAATCATATCATTGTGTTCGGAATTCAGTGTAGATCATTCCTTGAAAGTATCAGATTGTAATTCGGACTAAAAATCGGTTAAAAACTGTGGTCCGCTTTTACGGTCATCGCGAGTTTCAGATCTGGAATAAGTTTCTGGTTCGCTTTTTAGTACATCTTATTGATCTGGTCCGCTCGAACGATCATATTCTGAACCGCTCGAACGGACACTATCTGGTTCGCTCGAACGATCATAGTCTGGTCCACTCGAACGAACAAGTCTGGTCCGCTCGAACGAACAAGTCTGGTCCGCTCGAACGAACAAGTCTGGTCCGCTCGAACAGACATTGTCTGGTTCGCTCATTAGTACACTTTCTGGTTCGCTTATTTGAACCTGTTTGGTCCGCTTATTTGACACGAGTCTTAGATTGATTTCATCAGACACAACTATTACATATTCAGTTTGTTTGAACTGATAGCTTGTTTGATTTGTTTGCAGGTGATTTCAAGGTAATTCAAGGACATTGGAGCGAAATCAGGTGATTAAAGATTTACAAGGGGCGAATATCAAGAAGAAGATTTAAAATGTCAGAAGAAAGTGCTCATGATAGATGGTGGAGAAAAGACAGTGCGAGATGGGAGATTGGCAAATTGTATGAACCATTTAAGGAAGCACAAAGAGCCAAGAGATGGAATGAAGAACTAGAGTGTTACATGGATCCACAGGGTAATCCAGTAGTTGATCCATCAAAAGTGGATTTTGATGCTGTAACCAATGTGTTTCCAAGTGAGGGCACTTTCAACACGAGAAGACTTTCTGATAAAAGCTATTTGCCAAATTTGATGAACAAGTTAAAAGAAGTTTTTGAAGCAAGTCTACCAAAGGTGGTAGAAATGAAAAAGAGGAAAGAACAAGAACTGGAAAAGCTGATAGAGGAAGTAAAGAAAACGGCAGAGGAAACTGATGAAGAAGAACAGATGAAAAATGAAGAATCAAAGATGGATGAAACTTCGAAAAGTGAAGTTGTGTGTTCAAAATGCGAAAAATCAGAAACAGACAATGTTAAACTTCTGAAGAATGTAGAAAGTTTAACATTGGAAATCAACAGCTTGAAGGATGAGAAAGAATCTGATAGTAAACAGATTCTTGAAATGAGAGAAAATTGTAAAAAGTTGATGTCAGAAAATGTCAAACTGTTGAGTGGTTTGGACAGTTTGACATTGGAAATTAAAAATTTTAAAGAAAAAGAAAATGTTGTTGAAAATGGAAAATTAAAAATTGAAAAAGATTTTCAAAATCAAATAAAGATTTTAGAAGATGAGAGAGATATTTTAGGTAAAGATAATCTTGAAAAACAAATTGAAATCAATTCTCATCTTGCTAAAATCATTCAGCTTGAAAATGAAGCTGAAAAAGCTCGGATGAAAATCAAAGAGCTTGAAGTTAAATTGAAAGGTTTTGTGACTTCGGCACAATATGAGTGTCCAAAACCGATCAATTCTGTTCCAATAAGTGACAATGTCACAAATTTTGACAAAGTCAAAATTGAAGATTGTGATGAAATATCTGATGATGAAAAAGAAAAGAAAAGAAAAATATTTTTAGATTTACAAGAAAAATTTCAAAATACTGTTTTGCAATCTACTGAAATAGGTGAATGCTCAAAGCAAAAACCTGTTAAGAAGAGTGTAGAACAGAAACAAAAAGATAATAATTTGAAAAATCCTAAAATTGAAAATAAAAGCTCATCAGATAAGTCATCCAATCATTTTGAAAAATTACAAAAATCTAAAAATGAAAACTTACAAACTGTTGGTAATAAGTGGTGCAGGTCGGACCACAGTGCTTCAAAGCCAAATCCAGTTTTCAGGAGGAGTGATAATTACCACAAAGCCAGACAATGTTATGATCTAAGCATATGGTGTGAAAGTGGTGAATGGTACGATAACAGAGTGTGCTACACTTGTGGTGTGAGAGGACACATTGCTGTTAACTGCCAGAATTGGAGTTATGAAACAAGAAGATGCTATAACTGTCATATCAGAGGACATATTGCCAGAGATTGCTCGAGGAGATCGATGGGAAGATCGAGGGTTGAATCTCAAAGAATGGCAAAGAAGTCAGTCAACGTCAAGCCCCATGAACAGAAGGTTCTAAAACCTAAAGTTCAGGATCAGAAAATTCAAGAAAAGAAAGTGAAGCTTTCTCAGGGGCAGAAAGATAGACTGAGGAAGAAGAGGAAAAAGGCAAGAGAATATCTGGAGAAGATTTTGTCTTCGGGTTCACCGAACAGATTGAATAAAAGTTCTGATGAATCAACTCACTCGACTGCAAAGCCAAGTAAATTGAATTCTTCAGATGCAAATCTGAGGACAAAAGAGAAAAAGGAGAAAAAGAAAGTTGTCGGCGATGAATCTGGCTCATTAAAGTCAGACAAGCCAAGTTCGGGCAATGAATCTGATTCCACAAAATCAGAGGAGCCACAAGTTGAGGTAAAAAAGGAAGCGACAGTTCCGTTAATGAATGATGAGAACTTTCCACCATTACGAGCCGCAAACCTAAAATCAAAAGGTGTTGATGCTGGAAAAATGTTTAATAGCAATGTTAAACATATTTTTAGCAAGATGGTTGATGGTAAGGAAAAAGGAGTGAAAGAGTTTTATGAAGAAAAGAGAAAAGCTCTAAATGCGCCTAAAGCTGGTCAGGCTTGGGTGTCAAAATTTGTTGGTTGAATTCCTGACTTGCCGGAGCTTCCAGGTTGGTAAGTGTGAAGCAGGTATCGGCATCATTCTTGAGAAATTCACAGGATGGTAACTGTGATATTTCGATTTACAAGTGGTAAATCAGGGACATTAAGTTGTACTTGATTTTCTACTAGTGTTTGTTGTTGACAAGGGTCTTAATTGTCAAATTCTTTAAAATGGTTGAAAACGAACAATGTGATGAAACCCCGAGTTTGTAAAAAGACAAACAAAACTAATTTTTCGGAAAAACCATTTGATTAAAACAAACTTAAATGTTTTGAAATCATAATGGGAAAATAGTTTGTTGTCAGGGGGAGTTCTGATTGTTTATGCCGAGTGAATGGCGAATTGAAGCGATTTGATATCAGTTTGTTATTTTATTTGTACAGTTTGTTTCAAATTTTCTCAGAAAATCAAAATTGAAACATATTTTGATTTTAGGGGGAGAAAAATTTTAAAAAAATTTGAAAATGTCAAAAACATTGAAAAAGCAAAAATGAGTTTTGTTGTGAAAAGAGGAAATGATAGTAAATCAGTGAACTATCACAGCATGCTAAAGATATGTAATGTCAAATGTGATAAACGGTCTCACTGATGATGTGTCGATAGGTTTTCGCACACTTAGTAAATTTATTCGGGATATAAACCTAAAATTCAAACTTGTGAATTCGTGGGGAACACTACTTGGATATATAGTGAACTATCACAGCATGCTAAAGATATGTAATGTCAAATGTGATAAACGGTCTCACTGATGATGTGTCGATAGGTTTTCGCACACTTAGTAAATTTATTCGGGATATAAACCTAAAATTCAAACTTGTGAATTCGTGGGGAACACTACTTGGATATATAGGTAACCCCTGAAATCTCGTTTGAAAGATCTCTTAATCTGATATACTAGGTCTTTATACTCAATGATGTCTGGGGTATTATTCCGGGACTTCTGCTGAACGGTGGTTCTGACCTAGTCCCTGGCTAATACTTGCTGCAATGCTTGAAACACAGCATTAAACCCTCAGCATGCTGAAACAATAAAATTGATAAATGCTGCTGTTGTAAGCAAAAAGATCCTCTAAAGGGGACATACCGAAAAGTCGAAGCTGATATCTCTCTGCGTATACGGAAGTATCGACCTGAGATCCCTCGGCCCTTGCATACCTAAATTATATACAGATATCATTGTAGTATACTCACCTGTAAGACTGATTATTGGGATTCTGGATACGGGAGTATATTCAAGAGGTGGGACACATGAATGATCTAAGTTCTTAATTTATCTAAATCGTATCCTGAATAAGTTGAAATTTGTGTGAGAATTTAAGATGGATCAGTATATCGACAATCGAGGTGAATCGTTTAGAGCTTAAAATGATTAAAGCTTAACGGTGCTAGTGATTTGTTTCATAAACTGATATGATCCTCTTACACAAACTCACAAAAATATAGTTTGTATATATTTCTTTACTGCATTTCAGTCAAGATCAAAAATCCAAAAAGATTTTCGGAGTGTTTTAGCATAAAATTTTGAAAATTCAAAAAGATTTTCGACAACTGATGTTGAAGGACTGATATTCAAAATTCCAAGTGCTAAACATGGTGAATTGGATTGGGAGAATATGTTGAAAACTTTGAATGTCATATACAAATGTTTTGAAAGATTGTGTGTTTTAGTTAATCAAGGTCATTCATTTGAACTTGATGTAACTAGTATGTTTGTTGAATATATGATGTCTACCAGTAAGTTTCTTAAATTCAATTGTTATAAGTTGTGAAACTTATGTTGAGGTAGAGGAAGTGCAGGTTAATCAGGATGTAAATTTCATTATTCCCAACGAAGGCAAATTGTCAAAGCTTGAACCAGATATCTCCAGATTCTAGCATATCGAGAGGGGGAGTCTGTGAAAGGGGGAGTCTGGATCAACAGTTATTGGGAAGTTGAAGTTAGAGCAAGGTGATACTGAAACCTGTGAAGAATGCTTGTGAAGATAGACAGAGTTGAAGAAAAGACTAAGACTGAAGACTACAGATCTGAAGATGCTAAAAGACTACGTCAACATCCAAGGGGGAGTCTGTTGATGCACAGAATGTCTGTTGACTGCGTCTACAAAAAACCTGAAGTCAATATTGGTCAACAGGGGGTCAATATGTAAATATTGTGTGAAATAGGGTCTGGTTCGCTTATGTGTCATTGTCTTAAGTCTGGACCGCTCATATGTCAGTATCTGGTTCGCTTATGTGTCAAGTGTTCTGGACCGCTCATATGGCATGTCGTATGAGTAGACCAGAAACTCTATAAATAGGTGAGTGGTTCATTAGTTCAGTAGATATAGGTCATTGCTTGGGAGCTAAAACTCTGTCAAAATATCATCAGAAAGCAATAAAGAAGTAGAAATTAGAAAGGAATAGCTGTTGTTACTTTACGTGCATTGATTCCGCCTTTACACGTGAAGATGAGCTACTCTAACTGACTTTTCGGGTCACGTAAACGGTCCAACAATTATTTATTTTTCTTAGCTGCTATTCATCAAGAGTTTGTAATAATATGTATAACTAGTGATTTTTCCTTGCGCTTCGCGGCGGGAATTTGGTTGGTATCTGTTCGGTTCGTTGCGGTACCGACACTTGCTATAGTGAACGAAAAAGAAAACCTTAGATAGATCGAAAACAATAAAAACAATTATATCGATACCGACACCGATGTTGTTTAGTTGATATTGGTTCGGGTGGCTTGCGTTCTATGTTTTTTGTTCCAAAATTGCCATATAAACTTTATTGAAAACGACTATTGCGTTACTATTGTACAAATCCGAACAGAACCCGACTAAACAACATTTGTATTGGTACCAGTATTTATTTTTATTATTTTAGCTTTTAATAAATTAAGATCATATCGCTACCATACCATACCGTACCGGACTAAACAACTTTGGTACCGGTATGTATTAATTTTTATGGTTTTTTGTTTGATAACAAATATCATGTCGCTACCGTAGTGAACAGAACCAAAATCGAACAAACAACGTAAGTTCGGTATTGTTATTTATTTTTATTGTTTTGGATAAACTAGCATCGAATCACTTGTGTGTTGTACCAAACAACATCGGTACCGTTTTTATCTCTATTCATATTTATGGTTTCCGGTTTCAAAAAAAAAATATTATACAACTTTGTCTATGATGATAATTGTATATAGGTACCAGTACCGTCATAATTTAAACCGACTGATACTGTTTAAACAACATCGGTGTCAATACCGGCTACCGTTTTTATTGTTTCGGTCGATGTAAAACACGTGTTGATTTCTATACCGAGTGCATGAACATACCGGTACTGTAACGAACCAAATCGATACTCATCCAACGCCCGTGCTAACGTACCATCACAATGCGCGAGCAAATAACTTGGAATGTTAACAAAATAAATAAACATAAATGCAGATTTAGATTTTTTTTTTAAAGTTAATGAATGTAAGTTATAATAATAAAAAAAAATTAAATGCTAAATAGAATACTACTAATGAAAAATAATGAAACAATTACTTGAGAATTATTAAATACTATTTATTATTGAAAAATTAAATGAATAATAGATAAAATACTATTAAAAATAAAAACAAATGTATAAAGAAATTAAATGCCAAATGTAATAAACAAATACCTAAGAATTTTCAAATACTATTTATTACTAAAATATAAAATAAATAATAGATAAAATATTTCTAAAAATAAAAATAAAATATTAAAATTTTTTTAATTACTATTCATCACAACTTTCTATTAATATATACACATAAAAGGAGAAATCCAAGTGACATAAGAAAAGCTGATGTGTCAGCAGGAGAGCATGTCCAACAAGGTTTTTCTTATGTCATTATTACCTTATAAACCTGAATATATAAAGACTTTAAAATTCAAAGTTGGCCCACATTCATATTTCAAAGGCCTGCCATCAAACCACTGTCTCAAATCCAGTTCAAAATTCTGTTCCCAATTCAAACATCTGTTCTCAGTTCAAAATTCTGCCATCTAACATCTGTTCCCAGTTCAAAATTCTGGCTCCACGCTTTCATCTCTCCCTCAAATCTAGTTCCCAATTCAAAATTCTGGCCCCACATTCAAAATTCAAAATTCAAATCATATATTCTAATCCTATAAATTAAGACATAATTATGTGGCTCCATATTCAAATCTCTCTCGCTGATATCTGCGAGCGTGTCTCTCTCTCTCTCAAATGCATCTTTCTCGTGATTCAGCCGCTATTCTCCGATTACACTTCTTTGTTTGAATGTTTGATGATTCTGTTTACATGTTATCGTTCCAGTATCATTGTTCCAATATCGTCGTTTCAATGAAGTTTCCTATCACACATCAACCTTTCAATATCGAAGTTGCAGTATAATTGTTGCAACATCGTGAAAGGTTGCATGTGTTACCTTCTTTGATGGGAGAGTTGCAACTTGAACGGACGATATCTATCTTCTATCGTGAAAAATCAGTTGTGCTACATCAGTTGAGAAGAGACCTTTGCATTTTAGGTTTGTTTCTTATTTTGATTAACTGTTGATGATGTTCAGAGTTTTTATTTACAGTGATATTTTAGAATATGTTAAGATGCATGTTTATATTATTAAAATGAAATACTACATAGAAAAATACAAATTTAATGAAATATTTATAAAGTATTACACGCTAGGGTTAACACTTTCTAAGATTTCATAGACTCTGGCCTTTCTCCATGTGATTTCATGCCCTCTTTTGAATTTCAGGTCACTTAGCATGTTGCAGATTTTCTGATCATGTTCTAGAAGTTGTGTCAGAAACTCTTCTGCATTCTTCTGGAACTCTGATGGAGGAGAGTGGAGGACTTCATCGAGCAATGATATGCTGTTCCAGGTTTTGTTGTAATTAGTGTCATTGATTATGTCGACTTTCCTGTTTAGTTCTTCGTCTGTTCTTTGTTCTTTGAGTGACCACATCGAGAATTGTGTTTTAACATCGCTGGTGTCTAACCAGTGGTAGAAGCTGAAGGTTGCCACGTAGATTTTTTGTTGGTTTTCTGATTTGGAACAATTTTTGACAGAAAGTGATTTGTAGGACAGTTTGTTGATGTTTTGAATCAAAAGTAATCATCGGTCTTTTATAGAGTTTAAAAACGCGTCTACATGGTAAATGAAGAGGTTAATTGTAATTGTGACAATTTGCTTTTGTTCTTTGAATTTCGATATTTTGTCCCTTGGGTTTCTTGGTATTTAATTTTACAGTTTTTCCATAAGACTTGGGGTTTGAAAAGGTTTATTCAAATGGCGCCATTCACAAATGCAAAATCAGATGATGTAAAGCAGCGTTTTGTCAGGCAAATCGAGGAACAGGTGTATGAAGATAGGGCTACTCTTCAAGAGCTGAAGAGATGTTTTGATGGATTGCAAGTTGGGTTGTTCACTAGAGAGCAGGTTTCCAGAGATCTTATGCGGATGCCTTCAACTTCCGTTCGTGAGTTTTGTGTTGTCAGTAATATAGAGTGCGGTGATAGAGACATGGAGTTCATGACGATGCTGAAGGATATACATCGAGAGGTTCAGCAATCGATGGAGTTGAAGCTAAAGTTTCTTAATTCTTGCTGTTATTATTAGATTTGAACTTTAATGTTGTTCAGTATGTGATGTAATTGTTGGAATTTTAATGTCAGGAATAAATTTTAATCTTATGAATCTATGTTGCGTTTTAGTTTTATTTATTTAGTGTTTGAGTTTGATTTAGATTATGTTGATGTTTAATTGTGTTTGAACATCTGTTTGGTAAGTCAACAGAGGTTAATATTTGGAGTTTTCAAAGGTCTGTTGTAGTTAAACTTTCGTAAAAGAGAACATCTGCCGATGATGAAACAACTGTGTATGCTATCGACTGTTTGATTTACCACTGTTGACGAAGTGAATAAATTTTAATAGTATTAATCTTTGTTGTTGCATCTTCATTTTAATTATTTCAGTCGTTCTTAAGTATTATTTTATAATTTTGTTTATCAGTCATTCCTAAGTTTTAATAGTATTAATCTGCGTTTTAGTTTTACTTATTTAGTGTTTGAGTTTGATTTAGATTATGTTGATGTTTAATTGTGTCTGAACATCTGTTTGGTAAGTCAACAGAGGTCAATATTTGGAGTTTTCAAAGGTCTGTTGTAGTTAAACTTTCGTAAAAGAGAACATCTGCTGATGATGAAACAACTGTGTATGCTATCCACTGTTTGATTTACCACTGTTGACTAAATGAATAAATTTTAATAGTATTAATCTTTGTTGTTGCAGATTCATTTTATTTATTTCAGTCATTCCTATTGGTTAACAGATGTTAATGAACAACAGATGATATTCAATCTTAAAATGCTTAACAGAGGAGTTGATACTAACAGTGGTTGGGCTAATGATGAATAAGTATTATTATATAAGGTCTGCTATAAGTATTATTATATAATTTTGTATGTCAATAACAGTTTTTTGAAAGAATTTAGGGTATATTTTGCTGTTATAAAAGGTGTGTTGTAGCTAAAGTCTGACAAGAGCATCTGCTGTTATAAAAGGTCTGTTTTCAATCTTAAAATGTTTAACAGAGGATTTGATACTAACAGTGGTTGGGCTAATAGCAGATGTTAGACTTACGACTGTTGAGTTACACCGATTGAAAACAACTGTTTTTGAAACTTATCCTTGCCTAAAAATACATCCACTGCTAAATGGTACCGTCTGTTGACATAATTTCTGTTTATCCTAATGACTGTTGATTTACTATACTGCTGACAGTCATCCATTATGACAACAGAGGTTCTGAAGTGGACAGATGTTAGCTAAAAATAAAACAACTGTTGAAAGTTATCACCTGTTCTCATAACTTCTGTTTATCTAATGACTGTTTGACTCACACTGTTCCCAACGACCAACAGAGGTTATGTGTAAATATGTGTTATGCAATGTTTTCAATGTAAATAACAAATTCAATAAGGGGTGTATGTGTAAATATTTTTCATCTGTTGAAAAATATGGGAAAACGAAAATACAACCGTCATTATTTTTTAGCATCATTACACATCAAACATCTATCATCTGACTTCTTTCAAAAATCTCTTCTTCCCAGTCATTTTCTAGGGTTTCAACTTTCTTATTCTCTGTCTTCTACATTTCAATTTCTGGAGGTTTTATTGTTTTTTTCTTCAGCAACTGGTATGTACATTCATATTGTAATGAACTTTATATTGTTTAACCGGTTTTAATTTAAATTCTATCTTGCTACAAATACGATTTTAAACGTTTGTTGCTATATATTCAAGAAGGGTTTAGTTAGGTGTTTGAATCATTAATTTGTTGAGAATATACTTAAATAGTAAAAATTTTAACTCATACTCTGTTTCTATGATTAATTTCGGTAGATACTCTGTTAATACAAAAAGTTAATGTTCATTTTCGAAGCCAACTTTTTAATTTCAATCTTTTAACATCTTTACTGATTCAGGTTTTATCATGTATACTACATTTGTCAAGTTTCTTGATAACCCAGAATCTTTGAAACTGGTATGACATGTTTTTATATACATAATTTATTTTTATTGAGATATATATTTAACAGTTGTTATGGTTTATATTTTCTTACACTACTTAAATATTATATACAGGATGCACCTATAGCCTTTGCTAATCAAAAGTGGGGAGATTGTTGGCAAAAAAATAAGTTGCGAATCTATCATGAGTCTGGTAAAAAATGGGTTATGAGGGTCAGAACAGAAAATTCAACCACCAATAACAACTGACGGTTGGGACAATGTTGTTAAAGATCTCAATCTGCCGAGGGATACTTTGTTGGTTTTCAAAGCGTTAGGTGATTTTGGGTTTGAACTTTCATGTTTTGTTGATGGGATGTGTGGTGAATCTTATTTCACATTTAATCGTTATGCAAGATTTGGTTTTACGGTATGACTATTGATCTTAACTTCAATCCTTTTGCATCTTAAATGTGTCAACACTTATTCTCATAAGTTACATACTTCACGTATAGTATTCATTATTTTTAATTTTATGCAGGTAATCGAAGACTGCTTCATTAAACAATTTTATGTAAACAGCCCACCAAGTGACAAATTTCAAATCTGTTATAAGGGTTCCTATTGGAATGTTGAGGTGTCTAAGGTTGATACAAACTTTGTATTTGCTAGAGGATGGCCTGAAATGTGCAAGGATGTTGGGATACTTGAGGATGATTTTTTTGTGTTTAGCAGAATTGATGATGTTGTTTTTGTGGTAGTAGTTTATAGAGATGAGACTGAGATTTGCTTTTCGAAGAAAGCTGAATCTGGCGATGATAGTGTACTTGAGATATCGAAGGCTGATTATGTTGAGAATGCATTCAAGGTACGTATGTATTTAGCATTAGCAGTAAAAGTTTTAATTATTTTAGCATTATATTAATTATTTTATTAATGTTGACCAGGACATCTATGAGGATGAAGAAGTTGTGTCTGTAGGTGAAGGAAGAACCATTACTCAGGTACTTACTAAATTATTAAAATTATTTATATTCTTTTTAATTTAACACATATAAGAATTTAATGTTTTTACAACTATTAGTAATGCTGTTTACTGATGTTACATTTATCCAATAATGTATTATTTAGAAGAAGTTACCAACCAATGCCGAATGCACGTCGAAGAGACGCGTGTCTTCACGATTGAATAAAATACAAGATGCAAGTTTACCATCTTAAAGATTGTTATATTACTATGGTTATTAAAGTTACTCTATGACAACAGGTTAAGAAGAAAGGTAAAGTTACTTCTGAGAGGAAGGAGACGGTCAAGAATAGGACTAAGGGAAATGCTGACTCAGCTGTCGACACAAGTGACCATATTGGATGTTCTTCATCTGCTCACAAAGTTAAGGTATATATACTCGCCACTTAATTAGTATATCTTATATAAACTATTTTTTTGTGTGCATATATTCAACATTCCTTTAATTTACATGTATATTTTTACTTTTTCATCAAGGGGAAGAGAGCCGCCAACATTCAGAAAAAGCTTAAATGTAGAAATAAGATTACGAAGACTGCAAAAAAACATTTTGGACATCTTCTTGACCCTAAGTTCTTTCATTTTGATCACAAAGGAGACTATAGGCTGGTATACCATTTTTTATAACAAACTAATGATTTATGTTTATTTATCTGACTATTATTTTTTTCTACACAATACATGTAGCGTCTTCCTGTTGAAGTTGCCAGACGAGCAGGTCTTTCTGTTTATCTTCATCCTTTGAAACTTCAAAACATGGTTGGAGTTGTGGAGGTTTATGATGTTAAGTCGGAGTTAAATGAATTGAAGCCACGTTATGCGTTGGACGGTTGGCGAAAGTTTATGACTGAGAATAACTTGAGGTTTGGTGATATGTTCTGCTGTCGACACAAGTGACCATATTGGATGTTCTTCATCTGCTCACAAAGTTAAGGTATATATACTCGCCACTTAATTAGTATATCTTATATAAACTATTTTTTTGTGTGCATATATTCAACATTCCTTTAATTTACATGTATATTTTTACTTTTTCATCAAGGGGAAGAGAGCCGCCAACATTCAGAAAAAGCTTAAATGTAGAAATAAGATTACGAAGACTGCAAAAAAACATTTTGGACATCTTCTTGACCCTAAGTTCTTTCATTTTGATCACAAAGGAGACTATAGGCTGGTATACCATTTTTTATAACAAACTAATGATTTATGTTTATTTATCTAACTATTATTTTTTTCTACACAATACATGTAGCGTCTTCCTGTTGAAGTTGCCAGACGAGCAGGTCTTTCTGTTTATCTTCATCCTTTGAAACTTCAAAACATGGTTGGAGTTGTGGAGGTTTATGATGTTAAGTCGGAGTTAAATGAATTGAAGCCACGTTATGCGTTGGACGGTTGGCGAAAGTTTATGACTGAGAATAACTTGAGGTTTGGTGATATGTTGCACTTCACATATGTGTCTTCGCAACAGAAGATCGTATTAAATCAAGTTACCTCACTTTAACAATGACATTTAAGTATGTTCTGATATCAGATATTATAACTATGAATTTTTTTATGGTGATGTTGTATGTTTTTTTTTTAAATTATTAACTTGATGTTTTGTTGCTATGTATAGCTAACATGATAAACACTGTTATTAGCTCTTTATGTTTTATATATAGATGATATCATGCTTCTTTTTGCTAATAGTAACTGCAATTAGTAGAAACTTAGTTTATTAATCGCAAATGTGACATTCTTCTGCATTTATGGGTTTATGAATTTAGAATAGTGGATGGATATGTATGACTGTATTTGGCATGATGATATTGTGTTTCATGTTGTAAAAACCAGGGAATTGTCAGACAATAGATTTCTTTGCCCGATTAGATTATGTGTTAAATTATAGATCTTTAAGTCATTGTTTCGTTTTCTTGAATTTTATGTAATTTTGTAAAGAAGTACAATAACAAACAGTGATTTGAACCCATATTTTCCTTTTGGTCAATAGTTAATGGAAACTCATGTTAGGTTCAATAGTGTTTTGAAAAGGAAAACAGTGTGAGAAGACAGTAGATCTGATTAAGTTAAACATCTGTTCATACTTAAACAGATGTTTGGCCTTAAACAGATATTTGGCTTTTATATAAGAGGTTTGGACTTAAACAGTTGTTTGATCTTAAACATATTTTTGGCCATAAACAGATGTTTCAGCTTAAACACATGTTTTGCCTTAAACATATGTTTAGCCTTCTATATCAGATATTTGGACTTAAACAGATGTTTTAGCTTAAACAGATGTTTGGCCAAAAACAGATGTTTGGCTTTAAATTAAACATCTGTTTAAGGTCAACATCTGTTTGACTATTGGTCAACATCTGATTGACTTTTGGTCAACATCTGTTTGAATTTTGGTCAACATCTCATTTAGTATTCAACAGAACTTTGAATAACTCAACATCTGTTTAATTCGTTGTTTCGTTTTCTTGAATTCTATGTAATTTTGTAAAGTAGTACAAAAACAAACATTTTTACAAAATCCCAAATCACCCTATCATTTAAGTTCATTGAAGTAAAAGTGGAAATGATGTTATTTATGTGGTCCTGTTGTGCTTTTGTTTGACCTCTAATATGGGTTCATGATCTAATCCGGTGATTTGAAGACTTTGTTGTTGAATCGAATGAGATGCATGATGTAATGTGGTCCTATTAATAACAAATAGTAATTAATATAATAAGTTTCCCGAGCCCGGGAAACAATCTCGGGTAATAACCTAGCTAAATAATATTTTATAAGGAGCATTGAATAAACCTATTGATCATTAATTTATATCAATTTTATAAGTCTGTAGTAATTATTTTTTTATTCTCTGTCAATATGTAGTATGCATGGTTTTCTAAGAAACGACTCGTATTTATACACGGGTCTTACTGCTAGTATATATAATATGTATAATAGATTAACTAAAACAAAAAGTAAATTAAATAAAACTTTTTCAAGGTACTTTTATTATATCACGCCTTAACGTTGTATTGTTACTATTTCTATTTCTTATTCTTAAATGCTCATTTTCTAAATTTCATCTTTTAAATGTCACAGTTCATCTAAATTATTCAAGAGCAAACATAGTGTGTATCCTCTCCAACATCAAACACTCAACATAGCAGATCATTCGGCGGCAAAAGCCGCAGTAGCTGTGTCTCACGCCGCTGCTGAGGTGGTTTGCCTCACATCCACAAAGCGCTTATTGGGTATATCAACTTAAGTATTAAGAGAATGATTGGTTCTGACCGTTTTAACTGATTTAGAATACTTCATTAATTTAAGAGTAAATTGCTAAAATGATTCCTAAGGTTTGACCATTTTTACCATATTAGTTCAAAAATCAAACCTTTTGAATTTGGGTCCATATGGTTTCAATTTTGTTGTCATTTTCATCCAAAATCAAAATTTGGTCAAATTTTTCAGTTAACATCCGGTTTTTCTGTCTTTTTCCTCCCTTTTAATGAAGGGCAAAATGGTCTTTTAATATTTTATTATAACAAATTAAACAAATCTAACCATTTTTCCCTTTATTAAAAGGAAGGAAAAAGAAAAAAAAAAAAAAAAAACTTAATGTTAACTAAAAAATCTGACCGGATTTTCCTTTTGAATGAAAATGGCAACAAAATTGAAACCACATGGACTCATATTCAAAAGATTTTAGTTTTGGACTAAAGTGGCAAAAGTGACCAAACCTCAAGGACCATTTTGACAGTTTACTCTTAATGTAACAAAGCTACAATTAATGCATACAACTATCCAAGTGTTTATTTATCTTTATAACATTGTGATAGAGTTCACATCTCATGTTGTAAATAGGAAATAAAAAATGGGGTATTTGTTTGTCTAAAGAATAGTGAATCTAAGCGGCAAGCCACACATGCTAACGTTGAACCACGACTTGCACTACTGGCCGACTTGGGAACTGAGGTTTGATCCAAAAACCACAATGTGGTAGCGTAAAGCGATTAAATCATTGTGAATTTAAAGATCTTTGAAGACACGATGACTATAGTATACACATAGAAACATTAAAGACAGTAGCATATACATCTATATGTAAATTATCAAATCAAGAGATTTATAAGAAGTATTTCCTTTATACAACCCGTGTGTTACACGAGAACATAAACTAGTGATTATATATAATATATATCACAAAAATATTAAAAACCAACACAATTCAAAGGTTAAGAACTTGGTTAATAGATATACATACTAATATAAACATTAAAAATGAAATAGGTTAACCGTTAAAGTGATGATCATGCTAGAAGGGCATGATAATTAAATACATGATTAAAATATCATCAAAATACATGATAATCACATCAATAAAGAACCTACGTAACCTGGTTTATCGTATATGTTAATATATCAAAATTTGGATTGATGAGCATTGTAAATAGATATATTGTTATTGAGTATATAGCCATCGAGTTAGTTGCTTTTTTGGAACCGCAACAACACTTTATATATATGGGAAAGTTCTTGTCCAAATAATCTTAACATACTAAACATACAAATTGAAGGAAAAGTCAAAAAGACAAGGTGGCATTTTTGTAATTATCTATAACTATCAAAGTTACTCTACAAATGTATCTAAAAAACCTAAAAAAAACCTAACCCCCCCTCCCCCCCCCCCCCCCCCCCAAATATAAAAAAAAATGTGTTTGTATTGTAACTTTGATAGTTGGTGGTAATTACAAAATGTAGCGATTTTTTATAAAAAATATTAAAAAAAATGTGTTTTTTAGGTATTTTTGGTTGAGTTCACATTTGTATTGTAACTTTGATAGTTGGTGGTAATTACAAAAATGTCACCTTGTCTTTTTTATTTTTCCTTCAATTTGTATGTTTAGTATGTTAAGGGAAGGTTCATTGGGGAACACTAAAAAAGTGGGGAATAGCAGGGAACCGGATCAAACGAACTCCGATTGGACTCATTCCAGCGGCGTTGGAACCGGCTCGTCGAATCCTAACTAAGATCTCTTAACCCTAAATCCTAACTCCTAAACTCTAAACCCTAAAGCTAAAAAATAAGGCTAAAACCTAAGCCAAACTGTAAAATCTAAACTATAAACCCTAAAAGCTAAACCCTAAAGCTATACCCTAAAGCCTAAAGCTAAACTCTAAACCCTAAAGCTAAACCCTATGGCTAAACCCTAAAGCTAAACCCTAAAAGCCAAACCCTAATATATTTAGGGTTTAGGGGTTATGATTTAGGGTTTAGGGTTAAGAGATCCTAGTTAGGGTTCGACGAGACGGTCTCAACGCCGCTGGAATGAGTCTAATCGGAGTTCGTTTGAGTCGGTTCCCCACTGTTCCCCACTTTTTTAGTGTTCCCCAATGAACCTCACACTAGTATGTTAAGTTTATTTGTATTTGATCTTTTGCCTATATATATAAAGATCCAACAACAAGATCGAATAAAATAACGAAAACGAAAACAAAATCACAACAGGACAACGTTACAATAACTACGCCATAACCTCAAACATTTTCCTCATGGGGCGGAGATGGTCGGAAGTGTGTCAAGAAAAATTCTAGTATGTGTATACCAAACGGCACAATTAACAGAAAATGTCCTTCCAGACAGTTTTCTTGATTTGCAACAACACTCACTGAGCTGCTTAGTTCCATCGGATAAACAATTCTTGCAGACCACATCTGATATATTAGGAGCACATTGCATGGTCCCATATAATTTCTGGGAACTTGACCCAATACGTACAGAACCATACCCATAACGCTCTAAGTTTTTAACTTTGGTTGCCTTTTCCTTTATTGTATTTGCTAGAGTATTCCATGCCTTCTCTAACTCACCAGCGGTAGCATCAGCCAGAGGACGATCTGGTAGGGCATGGAACTGAACCCAAGCCCATTCGGCTAGATTTCCTTGATTTGGATTATCTGCATAACGAACCATGCAATGCGAGTGTGGTAAGATTGACCAACTCGCACCTTCCTTTTGTTTCGGGCAGTCTTTCTTTAGAAAATCGACGGTATCTTTAACACACTCCCGACACTCTTCCATTTTATCTTGGGGGGGACAAAGAGCATGGGCCCAAATTCCACCATTATTGCTCCTTTGAGCACCATTGAATGAAAGTCGGAAGCTTTTGTAGAGTTCATCAAGTGCGACATCTCGTGATTTTAGTAGCTCATTTGAATTCAGATCACCATTTTTACTACATTTAGAACAATGTCGATCCGGATGTAATATATTATTTGGATTCAGATCACCATTTTTACTACATTTAGAGCATTGTCGATCCGGATGTAATATATTATTTGGATTCAGATCACCATTTTTACTACATTTAGAGCATTGTCGATCCGGATATAAGGCCAAATTAACACCATTGATGATTGCTTGAAGGAGCATGAGCGAAACTAGAAATTTGGTTTCCATTTGTGGTTGGAAATTTTTGATATTTTCCCTTTCTAATAAACTGATATATATAGATCAACATGTATACGGTTCTAATTTATAGACATGTAATAAACTAGAGTTCCAGTTCTATACATATGTTTCACTAAAATCTAGTTGATCTGTTATACGAGAACGTGTTAAATGTTCCCTCCTCAACGAATAAAATATCTCATCTCTTGTCTTACTAAACTAAAACTGATATGATATATCCTATAACCTAACTAAAAGTAGGTTATATTGATGCCATCATACTTTTAATTACACTTAGTACATACCACAATAAAGAGATCGTGTTAAATGTTCCCTCCTCAACGAATAAAATCTCACATATCTTGCCTTAATAAACTAAAACTCATATGATATATCCTATAACCTAACTAAAAGTAGGTTTTATTGATGTCGTCATACTTTTAATTACCCTTAGTACATACCACAATAAAGAGATCGTGTTAAATGTTCCCTCCTCCAGGAATAAAATTTCTCATCTCTTATCTTAATAACTAAAACTGATATATAACCGAACTAAAAGTAGGTTTTATTGATGTCGCCGTACTTTTAATTACACTTAGTACATACCACAATAAAGAGATCGTGTTAAATGTTCCCTCCTCAACGAACGAAATTTCTCATCCCTTATCTTAATAAACTAAAACTGATATTATATATCCTATAAACCAACTAAAAGTAGGTTTTATTGATGTCATCATACTTTTAATTACGCTTAGTAAATACCATGTGTCTTAATAAAAACAATTAGTAATGACCAATGTAAAAAAAATCTCCTACAATTACCTATAGAACATAACAACAAATGATTATCTATATATGGATATAAATGGATGGTAACATTTTTTTAACAGATAAAAGGGCCAATTTTATTACTCAAAGGATTCTAGCCAGTAGCTGATGTGTGATTGAAAACTGATGTTTTATTGTATGTAAAGTTTGTGTTTTTACATAAACTTGAGATTCGAATTTCCTACTTTGATGTGATTTGTGTTTTTACAGGTTAACGAAGTTTAGGGAGCATTTCGGAGCTTTACGAAGCATCTAGACAAAAACGGATCAACCGTACATGCGAAATAACAAAATCAGAAAAACAGGTTTTAGAGGGCAAGTCTGTTGGTGCATCCGTCTGTCGTCTACGTCTTGTATCGAGTCTTGTATAGAATGTATTAGATCAGGGCACGAAAAACGAGATAGTGATTTTTAGGGGTGATTCCGCTCGAAATGACACATTGTCATTTCAAGCTAAATCACATATAAGTCCTGATTCCGCTCGAGATGTTTATGCTGATTCCGCTCGAAATGACACCTTGTCATTTCAAGCTAAATCAGAATCCCTATATAAAGGGTCACTTGGAGCTAAATCAGGAGTGTGTTCTTCCGGTTTGCAACGAAGTGCTGCCGAAGTGTTGAGTCGCTGTAAAAGTCATTCAATCTATACAATCAACAGTTTAAATTGTATATTTGCTGAATTGACCTCGGTTTGTCCGTTTCCGCCCTTCAAACTGAGTAAAACTCTTCTGATATACTCGTTCGGGTGAGAATACGATCCTACAAGTGGTATCAGAGCTCAGGAGGAAGAGTTCTATACAATTCAGCTGCGAATTCTGTTTCTATACCTTTCTTTTTCAATCTGAACATCATTTCACGGTCAGAATTGGCTCAGATTTTCACACACTGCTCGGAATTGATAGTTAACAAAGCCTTAGAAGTTTCAAGTCCAAATTCGAATTAAACTGGTAATTTTTGAGGTTCCGCTTGAAAACGTTCGAGAGAATGATGACATCAGCATGATCCCGCTTGAAAATTGTTTCTGATCTCGCTCCAAATTGACATTCAGCTTGAAATATTTTCTGATTCCGCTTGAAAATAGAGATACAGCTTGAAAGTTTCTGGGTGATTCCGCTCGAACTTAGATTCCGCTCGAAATTTCAGTTTGATTTCGCTCCAAATTGTTGTTGTGATTCCGCTCCAAAGTACTTAGTGATCCCGCTTGAAAAAATCTTGGTGATTCCGCTTGAACCAAGGTTTCGCTTGAACAAGAGTTAACTGATTCCGCTTCAGAGTTACTTGGTGATTCCGCTCCAAATTGATCTGTGATTCCTCTCCAAGGTATTTTGTGGTTCCGCTCGAAAGTGTTTTGGTTATTCAGCTCCAAAATATTTGGTGATTCCGCTCCAAAATACTTTGTGATTCCGCATTAAATTAGTGATATCGCTTGAACACGGATTTCGCTTGAGTTTTGTTATTTCGCTTGAAAGACTGGGTTGATAATTTCTTGAAATTCGAAAAATGGACGAAGATTTTTACAACGCATTCGCTACTCCGGTTACCCCGATCAGTATTGCACAGAACACGATGTTGGAAAACGAAATGGGAACAATGCAAAAACCGCCCAAGCTAATGAACATCGAGGAGTATAAGGGTTGGGAAGGTCGTTTCGAGAACTGGGTACAAGCAAACTATCTTGATGCTTGGGAATGTGTCGAGACGAAATACATTCGACCGACGAATGATGATGAAGAGGTTGTTCCAATTAAAGATCTGAGTACCGATTCTAGAAAGAAATACAAAGATGAGAAAATGATGCTAAGCCTTTTACAACAAGCTGTGAAGGAAGATATTTTGGTTCTCTTGCAACACAATGGAACTTCTTACTCAATTTGGAAAGCATTAAGATCGAAATTTCATGGAAGTCAAGAGATGGTTAAAAACAAGAAATCGCTTTTGAAGAAAGAGTTCGAATTGTTTCGTGGGTTAAAAAATGAAAGCACAAGACAAATTATTGAAAGATACTGTAATTTGCTAGCTAACATGAAGAGGTTGAGCATTGAGAAAGATAATGAAGAGTTGATCGAGAAGCTTGCTGATGCTTTACCACACGAGACTTGGGGCACATATCTCATGATGCTAAGAAACAAGAAAGGTTTCAGCAATCTGACACTTAGAAAATTCATTGAAAAGATTGAGGCGCAAGAGATGGAACAGAGGAAGATTGTAAGAATGAAAGATTTTGACGGTGAACAGGATATTGGGTTGTATTACAAAACAGGGTTGAATGAGAAAACTACAAATTTGTCTCCAAAAGTGGAAACTGCATTCAATGCTAAAGGTTCATCAGGAAGTTCATCAACATGATCAAGTAGCAAAACAAGTTTCTCATCATTTTCATCATTCGATCCGAACATTTCAGCAACAAAGAATGGAAGAAAACTTCAATGCAACATTGTATTAAATCTTGAGAATGATCAAGATTACTCAGAAGAAGTTGCTAAGAATCATATGTCCTTGTTGGGAATGGTTTTAGAATCATACAGCAGTTTTGTGGCCGGAAAGATCGGGAATCCTATGTTGACCAAAGAGGATTACGATCAAATAGATGATGAGGAGATGGAATTAATGGACATCAAATGGTGTTTGGCCAGTGTGTTGAGAAGAGCTGAGAAATTCAAGCAGATCACAGGAAGAAATGATGTACGTGAGGCTAATATTTCTACTTTAGGCTTTGATAAATCTAAAGTCACTTGTTTTCGTTGCAGGGAGAAAGGACACTTCAAAAGGGAGTGCACCAATCGTGAAGCAAGTGGAGCTCAAAATCCTTTCAACAACAACAATGATTACTACCGAAAAGCCATCTACCATCAAGTTGCTCAACAATCAACTCAACAACAACAACATCATGCACAAACTGCACATGGAAGAAATGTGATTGAAGATTCATCAAAGAGAGCTTGTATGGTGAATCAAGATGAGAAGAATACATCATCAGGGTTCAACTGGGATAAGTATATTTCATCTGATGCAAAAGCCTGTGTGATTGATCAAGATGATGAAAAGATGCCTGAAGGGTTTAGCTGGGAAAATTTTACATGGGATGATTATATTCCAGATCAAACTCCAGCTCAAACAACTTTTGTTGCTAGGATTGAAGAAGATAGTGATGATGATCGTGAGTATTGGTCAGAGAAAATGGCAGATCATTTGAAAATGATGGCAGAAATTGATGGTGATGAATTTGTTTCTTCGGAAACAAAGGAGCCACATGTCGGCGATGAATCTGGCTCATCAAAGTCAGACAAGCCACATTCAGGCAATGATTCTGGTTCATTAAAGCCAGAAGAGCCGGTTGTTGAGGTAAAATCTGAGAATTCTAGTCTAACAGTGGATGATGTGAATTTTCCACCACTGTTGAACAAGAATTCAAAATCACCCAAGGACAGTCAGGCTTGGGTTAAACTTTTCAAATAGAAAAACCTGACTTGCCGGAGATCCCAAGTTGGTAATCGTGGATCAGGAATCGGCATCATTCATAAAAATTGTTGTTTGTAAACTTTAAAAAAAAAATGTTTAAATGTATACAGGTGATGGACTATGCCGGAACTCCCAGGTTGGTAAGTGTGGAGTAGGTATCGGAATTTATCTTGAAATTTACTTTGATAAATTCATCGTACAAGTGGTACAAAGGTTTGTTTTGACATAGTGATTACTCAAGGTCATTAATTTGAACTTGATGTAATCTTCATACTAGTGGTTGAAAGACAATATGATGAACCATGCTCCTACAAGTGGTAAAAACAAACTTATTTTCCGAAAAAATCATTTTGATTAAAACAAACTTAAGTGTTTTGAAATCTAAATGAGAAAATAGTTTGTTGAAAGGGGGAGTTCTGATTGTTTATGCCAAGTGGATGGCGATTTGAAGCAATTTGATATCAGTTGTCACGTTGTTTGTACAGTTTATTTTCATATTTTCTAAAATGTGTTTGCATTTTAGGGGGAGTAAGAAATTTTAGAAAATCCAAAAACATTAGAAAATTCGAAAAAGACAAAAACATGATAAAATCAAAAATGAGTTTTGTTGTATAAAAGAGGAAATGATAGTACATCAGTGGACGATCACGGCATGCTAAAGAAATGGAAAGTTAAAAAGTGATAAACGGTCTCACTGATGATGTGCCAGTAGGTTTTTGCACATTTAGTAGATTGTGACGAGATATAAACCTAAATTTCAAACTTGCTTTTATCGTGGGGAAACATCTCTCGGATATATGGGTAACCCCCGAAATCTTGTTTGAAAGGTCCCTCTTTCTGAGATACCAGGTCTTTATACTCAGTGATATCTGGGGTATTATCCCG
The DNA here is from genome assembly GCA_030545235.1 of Helianthus tuberosus. Taxonomy (NCBI): domain Eukaryota; kingdom Viridiplantae; phylum Streptophyta; class Magnoliopsida; order Asterales; family Asteraceae; genus Helianthus; species Helianthus tuberosus. Next base: position 74,775,027 of record CM060426.1, read on the forward strand.
GGACTTCTGATTTTGCGGAAGCAATGGCCTAGTCCCCGGAGAATACTTTCTGCTTGCTTGAAATATAGCGCCGCCCTCAGCAAATTGATGAAACAATAAAATTGATAGTCATTGCTGTTGTAATCAAAATATCCTCTAAAGGGGACACACCAAAAGTCGAGCCGTCATATCTCTGCTGAACGGAAGTTCTAACCTGAGCTCTCACGGTTTCGTACTATAATTTATTCCCTTACAGATATCATCTGTGGTATACTCACCTGTAAGACTGAATATTGGGATCTGGATACGGGAGTATATTCTGAGGTGGGACACGCTATTGAGTTTAAGTGCTTAAGACATTAATCTCGTATCTCGAAACAGTTGAACTTTGTGTGAAAATTTAAGTGGACCAGTATACTGACAATCTAGGTGAATTGTTTAGAACTTAAAATGAAATGAAGCTTAACGGTGTTGGTGATATGTCTCAAAAACTGATATGATCCTCTTACACAAACTCACAAAAATATTGTTTGTAAATATTTCTTTACTACATTTCTTTTAATTTCAAAAATCCCAAAAAGATTTTAGTGTGTTTTAGCGTAAATTTTGAAAAATTCAAAAAAATGTTCGACAACTGGTGTTGAAGAGCTGATTTTCAAAATTCCAAATGCTAGACATGATGATAATTGGTTTGGGAGAATGTGTTTAAGAGTTTAAATCTTACAAGTGATCATCGAAAGTAAAGAAAATTATATTTCTTCAAGTGGTTCATCAGAGACTAAATGTTAGATCATTTTTGTGAAATTTACAAGTGGTGTCTGAGTGTGTTAAAGTTTAATATTAGAAAACTTATGTTTGTGGTAGAGAATGTACAGGTTTGAGGAAGAGCCAGGTTCCAATACCTGAGGACTCTGTGATTTTAACAAGCCAGGCTGCGATCCCAGCATATCGAAAGGGGGAGTCTGAAGATACTTAAAGGAAGGAGTATGTTGGTGATGAAAAGAGAAAAGAAGATAGAGATTGAGGATACTTACAGCGTCAGATACTTCAAAGAGTAGCCCAAAGGCTGATAAAGACTGAAGATGCGAAGACTCGACACTGAAGACTCCGTCAACATCCGAGGGGGACTTTGTTGGTGCATCCGTCTGTCGTCTACTTCTTGTATCGAGTTTTGTATAGAATGTATTAGATCAGGGCACGAAAAACGAGATAGTGATTTTTAGGGGTGATTCCGCTCGAAATGACACCTTGTCATTTCAAGCTAAATCACATATAAGTCCTGATTCCGCTCGAGATGTTTATGTTGATTCCGCTCGAAATGACACCATGTCATTTCAAGCTAAATCAGAATCCCTATATAAAGGGTCACTTGGAGCTAAATCAGGAGTGTGTTCTTCCGGTTTGCAACGAAGTGGTGCCGAAGTGTTGAGTCGCTGTAAAAGTCATTCAATCTATACAATCAACAGTTTAAAGTGTATATTTGCTGAATTGACCTCGGTTTGTCCGTTTCCGCCGTTCAAACTGAGTAAAACTCTTCTGATATACTCGTTCGGGTCAGAATACGATCCTACAAAGTCGCCGACACCCTAGTTGTTAGTCGGCGACGCCCTCCAGAAAGTTGCGTCGGGTAGAAAAGTGCGTAGGCAGTGCTCTAGTGCGTCTGGTGAAACAGTGAAATGCACAGCTTGTCGGTGACGCCCTCTCCTTCTCTCTAACGTAGAATTATGGGTTTTGACCTATTTTCACCAACAACTGAATGGGGATTAAAGGAGTTACGAATTTTGAAAACAATTATCACATCTTGGAGCCATCTTTCATGATCTCTTCCACATCTAACTTCTCCCTAACCTCTCTAACCCTAACCTAACCTCCATCATCTCTAACTCTCACCCATTCCACCATCATCCATTACACCATCATCATCCACCATCATTATCATCCATCCACACTCACTGTCCAAACCCTAACCCTAACCTTCATCATCCCTCCAAGACTCAAGGTCATGGCTCGATGTTCACATTCGTCATCCGGTGTTCATGAAGCATCAACCATGAGCGACTAGTCTCTCCAGGTTTCACCCTGGTGTAGATTTTTGTAATATTTTCTAGGGTTTAAACATTTGTATTTGATTTGATTTCATGACAAGTTGTTTATTATTTGATGTAACACCCCGTGTTTTCACAAGTCAAAGTCAAGGTCAAGGTCAAGTCAACGACCGATGATACGAATTTGATTTATAGAAATTTCTTTATTTTATTTGTATTATGTGGAGTAAGTGTTGTTAATTACAAGCCATCGACGTATTATTCAAACGACTTACGACTGTAAACTATAGGAAGTAACAATGCGATAAAGTTAATCAACTGATAATCAAGCTATGCTAATCAAATCGACACCAAATCGCAACTCGATCTATACTTATTGGTTACTGTTGTACGTGTGTGTGCTTTATGTGATTGCTTGTGCATGTTTATTTATGTTGTGATGTGGTAATCAATCGAAACGCAATCTAAACTCGAAATCGACATCGAACTCGAATCATAATCAAACTATGATAATTGGTGGAGAAGGGACAGTGCTCGATATGAGTGATTAGGACTGAAAGTAATTTGACTAGGAAACCCTATCGTATCGAACCGCTTGCAATCGAAATCGAATCAGCAAAAAAAATCATCACGTCAAACATTCGAACCAAGTGCCATCCGGCCGGATAGCCATCCGACCTGATAGCCACAATGCCACAGACCAGGTACCATCCGACCGGAATGTCGTCCGACCGGATAAGTCATCCGAGCGGTGTGCCATCCGATCGGACAACCCTTTCCTCTTTTGGAATCCTATAAATACCCCTATCATTGTCATTCTTTCTACTTTTGGAAACTCTCTGTCCGAACAGCTCGTGCTTCCACCTTTTCTTCGATTTCTCTCAATCAAGGTAAGATCTCGCCCTAAATCTTGTACTTTCTTGATCTACACGCACTCCTACACCTTTCTATCTTTTAAATCTTAACATTTAACCGTGAAATCTTTAGATTTCGGGTGTTCTAGGATGACGTCATCATGTGTTCTTCAAGAACTTCATGTTTTGACTTCAATCCACCAATAGCAACTGAGATCTAACCGATTCCACCCGATTACACAAAGATCTTGTAAAGATCTCGACACAAGAGTGGTGAAAAGGATTGAAAGATGGTTTTTAACTTTCTTTCAACTCTTTTGCACTCAATGCACTCAAAGCCGATAGGATCTGACCCTGATCTAGTCTTCTACTCAATCGTAGTGTGGTACTAGCTCAAGATCTGGATTCTACTCACGAGACTACCGATTTCGGGTTAATCAAGAACAGCCGTCTCGAGCCAGTAACTGGCCGAACTAGGGTGATTCCTGGTCGGGTTGGACATCGGGGTCAAACTGGGGGTTCTGTTGGTTAACACGTTGTCAAAACGTCTCGACATAACGAAAAACCATCAAAACGACCAAGTGTAAGACGAGTGGAACAACCGGAACGGAATGTTGTCCGACCGGATTGCTGTCCGATCGGATAGGTCATTCGAACGGATTGCCATCCGAACGGATCACACTTAGGTCCCACCTTTAAACAACCTCATCTGAAGTTTGAGTATTGAACGAATTGCAATCCGATCGGACGACCATCTGACTGGATTACTCTTCGGATCATGAGATACTAAGACTTTAAAGACTTAAACAATTTTCAACATGTTCATTAACAGGGTTGCCACCCGATCGGATGGACATCCGATCGAGTGACACTTCTGCTTTGAACTTGTCTTCACAAGTAATCTCACCACTAAGTTGCCGTCCGACCGGACCACTGTCCGACCGGATGACCATCCGAACGGATTGTCATCCGCACGACTCACCATCCGATCGATCGACTTGATGAATAGAGATACTTCAATGCTTTCAAAATACTACAACGAAAACTTCAAAAGTCATGCCATCATACACAAACACATTCTTCTTATAGGAAGAAACAATCCACTCGAATAGTCATCCAACCGAACAAGTTGTCCGACCGGATGACCACCCGAACGGATGGTTATCCGCACGGATTGCTGTCCGACCAGATGACCACTCGAACGGATTGTTATCTGCACGGTAGGCCTGTCAATGGATTGGATATTGATCCATATCCAATCCAATCTGATCCATTTAAATCACTTATTGGATCATAAAAAATATCCACCAATCCATTAATTAATCTAATGGATCAATCCATTTATCCAATTAATTATATGGATCGATCCATGATCCATCCAGATCGATCCATTACTAATTAAAAAAAACCATTACTAATTAAAAAAAAGAGAAACGAACTGCACTCTCTCAAAATAGCATTTAGGGTTTCATCTTGTCTGCAATCGTCATTCTCTCAACCTGCAATCGTTGATATTACAACCTGCAATTGTCGATCACTCAACCTGCAATCGTCAATCTCACACCTCATCTTGTCTGCAATCGTCAATCTCCACCATCTCCGTCGTCCACCGCAATCATCGTTTCATCGGAGACCCCAATTGCAGCCACTACCACCGTTCGTAGCCACTACGACCGCTCGCAACAACCACCACCGTAAGTCCTCTCAACTTCTCACACTGATTCAACAAATTTCTCACTTATGTTTCGTTGATTCTAGATTCAGTTGTGTAATCGATTACAATTCATGATTTCCTTCGTTTTTTCATGCTTTGTTAGGTTTAAAATTGTTGATTCGATGTTTTATGTGATGTAAATTACTTGTTTGGATTGTTTGAATAGGAAGTTACGAATTTTCGGTTGAAATGCAGATCCTTGTTGCTTAGCAGTTTTTCTGACGTTTGACCTTCAATGTGGATACTGTATGAAATTTTTTGTGTACTTTGTTTCAAATAAGTACATAGCATAAAATACCATTTTTAAGGGTTATAGACATGTTTTAGGTTGATTCCAGCCTTATATAGGGGTTTTTTATACCATTTTTGGATGAGATTTGTGAGATTGGGGCACTTGCACTTTGAAAAGAATCCAACGTCTTTGCATATGAAAAACTAACATAGCGGACCGAGTTTCATTTAACGAGATCCTGTTTCTGTAACTTCGCTTTCAGCATATCAAGTTGTTCTGGCTCAGAAACAAACATAAAAAACAATTCATTGTTAGCAACAAGATTAGTTATAAAAGCATTAGCATATGCTTACAAAAATAGATGTTTTTACTCTTTTCAGATGCAGTAGCATATGCTCCAATCACCCTTCTTGCTGATTTGTTAGACTGTACGAGATTTTGCAATTTTGTATTAAATAAGTTTGTATTTTTGAGGCATGAAGCTTTAGGGAAAGAACATTACAGATGTTTATAACAATACCATTAGAGTTTGATCTTAATTTTGGCTATGGTTGTCTCTATATCAAGAAAGATCGTATGATTTTGTTTTTGCTTTTGCTTTTGATGGTCAACGATAGGGGTGCAAACGAGTTTTTAAACTTTTAAACTTTTTTTTGTTATCTTCATCATTTTGATTTACTAGAAAACGACGTTTTTAAACTTTAACTTTGACCATTAGTATGTGTTCTATACAGTATTTGGTTGCAAGCAATTTGAATATACTTAACTGTGGTCATTGTGCTTATTGTTAGATGCTGTTGGTGATGGCGAAGAAGAGAGTAACGAGACACAGGAGCTTTCTAAGAGGTATATGTTTTCTTCCTTGTGCTTGTTTTCTCATAACTTAGGATTCTTACAATATTTTCTGATATAAAATGTGATCTTTTTTCGGTAGGACAAAGAGAATGTCGATAGAAATCGAACCAAGTGACTTGGCATCAAAGAAGAAGAAAAAGACCCAATCCACATGATATATCTCCTTATACTGTGTTCATGAGTTTGCTTGTTTGTTTTTTTTTCTTTTGAACTTGTAGTTTGCTTGTTTGTTTTTTTTTCTTTTTATTTTTTAGATTTTTTTTTAATTTTTTAGAATTTTTTATAATTTTTTGATTTTTTTTGAATTTTTACAATTTTTTTGTGATTTTTTTATTTTTAGAGGTTTTTTTATTATATTTTTTATATGGATCGGTCCGGATAGTGATCCATCCATTTAAAATTATTTGGATATGGATCGGATCACGATCCGTTATGTTGGATCATGGATCGGATCATGATCCATTTAAGTTGGATCATTAATGGATCGGATCATGATCCAATCCATATCCATCCATTGACAGGCCTACTGCACGGATTGCTGTCCGATCGGATTACCATCCGATCGAACCACTATCCGACCCATTTACACTTTGCACCATTTGACGCGTAAAACGTCACTTATCGGTATGCTATCGAATCTATTCAGGCTAACCTTACTCGCTAAGCGCTCCCTTCAATCCATTAACCGCTGTGAGTATACTCGATCCCTTTTTGCTTTACGCACTTTTGGGTGTTACATACGTTACGAATATTCAAACTAAAACAATCACACTACTCAATACTATTTGAACGCTAACCATTAATGCATGTTATACGTGGCTTATGAATGCTTGTTTGTTATGTTTACACATGGAATGCTGTCTACCTGCCTTAGCAACGATAGTACTATAGTTTGGACTCAGCACCCGTTCACACGGGGGTTGTTAAGGACAATTACTTGCATGGATTACGGTGGTAATCAGGTATTGCGAACTGCATTTGGCAGTCAACCCGCAGTCATTGGTATCGATGGATCTATGTCGATAACTAACGTGCTTCATTTCACTATGTGTACGTGCTGGTTATGCGTAAACGAATTCGAACTCTATATGCTATTATCAAACTTGTATGCTCACCTTTACATTTTATGTATTGACTTTATTTTAACGTATGTGACAGGTGCTTAGGAAGTTTACATGCTTAGCATACTGTGAACTTGAGGCTAGGAAAGGTCTAGGAAGCTCTCTATGCTGTGATGAAATCGAAGCTAGGAAAGAGGTCCTAGAAACCAATAAATAAACTAATTATGCATGAATCTGAGTCGTCGGAACAGAATATTTGCCTGGATTTTTGTCTGTAATAATTATTTTACTGTTTGAGATACGGTATGGGACGTATTATTTAAATTGAATAGTATTGTTAATTGTTATGGAAATATCTGGACAATATGTTTCGCTCAGTGCCATGCCCCAATGTTTCCGCCATCGGTTGGGGTGTCACATTTGAAACCTTTGATAATTGTCTTGCATTTGTTTCGAATTCGTAAATTGTCGAGTGATGATAAAATTTGACTTTGCGAAATGGTTATGTGCAATTATGCCTTATCGTAGGTTAGGATTTACATGTTCTTGGTAAAGAAGTGCACTGCGGTCCATCGTCTATGACGTTGATAGCTTTTGGCACCTAAGCCACGTCACACTAAATTCGTTAACCACTATATGCAACTGAATCAAGTTAAAACGTGTAGGAACCCTAGGTTTTGCAATTATTGAACCGGGTGTGATCCTTGTTCCAATTCTTGTTTTCAATCAAGTAATCCAGTTTTTTTGAAATAGTTAACGTAATCATTTTTTTATAGTTAATCGTAAATTGTTGGTTTACTCTGACACCGTTTTCAACCAAAAAAGAAAATTAGCAAGCTTCATAAGTATTTTGTACACTTGTTTGTAAATAGTTTAGATAATAAAACAGCTAGTGTGATACTGACCACATGCTCTTTGTGGATACGATACCTGACTTACCCTAGCTACTAGGTTAATTAGGTTTTCGAATGATCGGGACGACACGGTCTGTCAAAAGGGCGTTGTTGTCGGGGAGCTAGTGCGCTTAGTATTGCATTGCTTGTTCGATTTGTTAATATTAAGTAGTTTTATATAAAAAAAGTTAATTTTAGTTTTTAGTTTCCTTTCTTATATTTATTTGATTATACTTTGGGTAGTCGAGTTTGTCTGCGCAGGTACATGTTTTGCAGGCACCGTCTATTGGGTAGATGATGACCCGTGTGAATGTTGCGGGAGCCAAGACCATCTATTGCAGGAATGCTCTATGCTATATGAGAAGGTTCAAGCATACAAGGATCGAGAAGACTCCCTCATTGGAAGGTACGGATATGGGGGCGGATTATGAAGATCTCAAAGGTCCATCCTCACATTATCCATACGTTAAACCACCTCCAGCACCAAATCATCAAGAATACTACCATCCCGATATGGATTACCATTACGAGCAAGAGTGGGATTACAAAAATTATGAACAAGAGATGCCACATTACTCAAGTTACCAGGAAAAGTATATCGATTACTTCCATAAATACCATCATTCCGCATACAAGGACCCACAAGATTTGATGCATTCCAGGTTTGATGCTCACATAAACATGGTGAAAGAATATCATATGAAGAAAGTGAATGAAGTGAGAGATAAAGCTCATGAAGTATTGGGGGTGCAAGTGGGTCAAATAGCTGAGGAAATAGGCCAAATTAAACGCTAGTGGGATGAGCTGGCTAATGATGTTGTGGTTGATGGTGATGTGGTGGAAGAGGTTATAGATATTCTAGAGCAAGAAAGTGAGTGTTCAAACCGAAGCGAATATATAACACTCACAGATGAGTCGGAGCTAAAAGAAGCCCAAATTTGTCACTACCTTTCTCCCATGCTTATTATTCCAAACCAACAAAGTTGGAGATGAGGGTTTGGGGATAAGGGGTCGTAAGGTGGTGTTGCAAAACATTGGACAAGTTGTTATGAAGCGGCCCCAAAGTGATGCAACATGCATACCGAATAAAACAGAGAGAGAGTGGATTCGGCATGCTAACTACTTAGTGTATGTTGGAAACTCGGTAGGCAAATGTTCACTTAGACCACCATGAGAGGCAAATCAAGTATGATTGTTGTATATTTTGTATTATTATTTGTTCTATTTTTTTATTTTATCTGTTTTCTTAGATAAATGGAAAGTTTGGCGTTTTATTTTGAGAGAAGTGTACATACTCGTAATCACCGCATCCAGTGAAGATGTATGTGGCAACGTTATTTTCATGGTTCATCCTTGGTTCATGTATAACCACTTACCTCCTTACATAAGGTAACAAACATGCCCTGCTCAATTTCTTATCTCTCTTCTCCTTTTCACCCACAATCTTTTTTTTATATTTTCATCTTCTTCATGATCTTGATCAGCTTCTTCATCACCAGGCAGCTCTTCAGGGTTTAAAATTGTATTTTCTTGCATCAACTTTGTGATGTCTGAAGTTTTGTCCTAATCACCCTTCTCCTGCACATCTGACCTGTTTGGCGTTTTTGGTGGTGATGTGTTGATGTCGTTTTCATCTTGGGGTTTATTGGGTGTCTCTTCCTCTTCAAAAGTTTCCAAGAGGTTTTTCCCAGCTGTAGATGGTGGCTCCTCATATGGCGTTTTATCAAACACTGCACCTTGTTGGTCAACACTTTTGTTTACCATCTCCCCTTCAGTTTTTTTCTAGTTCAGTGATGAACGCCTAACTGTATTGTGTTTCTGTTGGGGGGATGTTTGGTGTCTTATCAAATACAGGCATTTTTGGGGTCTCTTCAGCAGGTTGTAGATGTTTTTTTATTGCTTTAATCACTTCATCCACCATCTATGAATTATCTAGACCTTCTTTTATATCAATCATTTGTTTTAGATCTTGTCCACGCAGCTCCAAAACCTCAGCAATATTTTTTTTAATTATTTTTCCCCATTGTATCTGGAAATGTGATATTCAAGTGTCTTAAAATCACAATTCCATCTCTCAATATCGTTTTTGTTTATATCTTCATCTGATAATATAGTATCCTCATCATCATCATATATGGGGGCTGTTGTAGCAGTTGAGGGTTCGACGTTTTCTTTTCCTGGCCATATCCCTTTCTCTTTCTACTCACGTATCCCCTTCTCCTTCTCCTTCTCCATCCCCTTCCCCTTTCCCTTCCCCTTCCCCTTCCCCTTCCCCTTCCCCTTCTCCTTTTCCTTCTCCTTCCCCTTTTCCTTCTCCTTCTCCTTCTCCTTCATTTTCAACTTCATTGGCGTTTACATCAACTGTTTCTATTTCAATGGCGTTTTCCAATCTAGCCATCTCTTTCTCCTATTCTCCTTCATTGTCACCTCCTCCTTCTCCTTCATTTTCAACTTCTTTGGCGTTTTCATCAACTTTTTCTACTTCAATGGCATTTTCTATTCCAGCCATCTCCTTCTCCACCTCTTCTTCATTTTCACCTCCTAGTACCACCTCATTTTCAACCTCACCTTCATTTTTACCTTTTTCTCTTTCAGCTGGCACTTCCTTGGCATTTTCATCAACAAATTTTGATATGTTCTCCAACAATGTCAGACATTGTGAGTATTTAATGTGTACCAGGAGGCTGTTTGGGTATTCAGTCTTTGACTGTTTTAACAAAGTGCTCATTTTATTGTAACAGTCTTCTAATTCTTTGTATGCCCCATCCAATTTATCAGCCATTGCCTGTTAAATTAATAAACGGAATTTTATTAATCATGGCATTTTGTGGTTTTTATTAAATTTATTATTTGAACAACATACCTTTTCAGTTTCATTGTTTTGTTCTTCTTCATCAGCAAAAATGTTGTCATACTGTGTTACTCCTCTTACCAGAGCATGGTTACCTGATGCAGAAACTTCAAACATCATTTCCCGGCTTTCTCTATCCTCATTCACCATCCTTTGAAGCGAAGCCTCTTCATCCTCATTATCTTCATTCTCATTCTCATTCTCATCATTGATGTACATGGCGTTTTGCACATCAGGGTGGAACCCAGCATCGTCATAATGATCAACAAGATTAAAACCATCATCATCATCAAACTCATCATCATCCTTATGAGCATAGTCATCAACATTGTCAACATCATCTTCATCTTCATTCTCAACATCATCACCATTAGCTTCTTCATGAACAACAACCTTCATTTTTTTTTGTTTTTTTTTTTGGTGTGCCTTCCTGTCACGCCCCAACCGATGGCGGAAACATCGGGGCGCGGCACTGAGCGAAACAGATTGTCCAGGAGTTTCCATAACAACTACGATTACCAATTATTTAAGCATCACGTCCCATACCATGACATAACAAGTAGCATAGTTATTACAGACAATTCAAAGACAAGTAGTTCTGGTTCGACAACTCAAGTATAAATAACTTGTTCGTTGGTTTCTAGACTCTCCTAAGCTCGATTCCATCAATTAGCATGCAAGCATCCTAAGCACCTATCACATACGTTAAAATAGAGGTCAATACACATAGTGTAAAGGTGAGCATACAAGTTTAATAGTATAATAGAGTTCGAAATCGTTTACGCATAACCAGCATGTAACATGTAGCAAAGTGAAAGCTAGTAGGTTATCGACAGAGAAATATGCACAGGCGTGACTGCTAGTTGTAGAATGCGCAACACATATCCCCACTGGGACACGAGAAGTAAAGCCCTTAACAACCCCTGTCCACGACAGGTGCTGAGTCCAAACTATAGTACTATCGTTGCTAAGGTGTCAGGCAACAATCACTGTGTTAACATAACATACAAGCATTCATCGAATAACATGTAACATGCAATAACGGTCAGCGTATAAATAGTGTTTGCGTTGTGTGATTGATGTGATTTGAATATAGGTAACGTATGTAACACCCAAAAGTGTGTAAGCAAAAAGGGATCGAGTATACTCACAGATAGCGTTTAACAAGTAAACACTCTCTTGGATTGAAGGGAGCGCTTGAGAGATTAGCCTGAACAGTTAACGATAGCATAAGCGAAGAACGACACGTAAAACGGTACAAAGTGACTAAGTGTCGGATGGGAATCTGATCGGATGGCAAACCGATCGGATGGTCATTCGATCGGATGTCAATCCGTTCGGATGGTCATCCGATCGGATGGCCATTCGATTGGATTGTCATTCGTTTAGTAAGGATGTGTTTGTGTATGATGGCTTTGAAGTTTTCGTTGTAGCATTTTGAAAACAGAGAAGTATCTCTACCTTTCAGGTCGTTCGATCGAACGACAGTTCGATCGGATGGTGAACCGTTCGGCGAGGTATTTCTCAGAGAACAAGTTCACAGCAGGATTATCATCCAATCGGATGGTCTACCGATCGGGTGGCAATCCGTTAGAACTGATTATGCCATGAACATGTTGAAATTTGTTTAAGTGTTGAGCCTCAGGTGCAATCCAATCGGATTGCGGTTCGATCGGATAGCAATCCGATCGGATGGCAATCCGGTCGGACGGCAATCTGTCACGCGATCTGATCTTTTTGCAACTTGAAGATTTGTTAAGTTTTGGAAGTTTTGCGGTTTGCTCGAGACGATACGATAACGTGCTAAATAACATAAACCCCATCATGACCCAAGTGATCCGATTGAACAGGAATCACCCTAATCCGACCAGTTAACTGTTCAAGACGGTTGTTCATGTTTAACCCAAAATCAGTTGTCTCTTGGATAGAATTCAGATCTTGAACCAACACATCACTAAGAAAGAGTAGAAGATCAGAACAAGCTCCGATTCTATCGGTTTTGAGTGCATTGAGTGTAAAAGAGTTGAAAGAAAGTTGGAAAACCATCTTTCAATCCTTTTAACTTTGAAAATGTTTAGATCTAAGGTGAAAAAGGTGAAGGAGTGTGTGTGGATCACAGAAGTACAAGATTTGGGTTGAAAACTTACAAGGATCACGAGAAATCGAGAGAAAGAAAGCTGGAGTGCGGCTGGTCGAGTGGAGGAGCTGTCACATCGCAAATGATGTGACATGAGGGTATTTATAGGGTCTCCAAAAGAGGAAAGTGCACAAGGGTTGGATTGGCCACCGATCGGATGGCGCCTCTATCGGATGGCAATCCGATCGGATGGCCACTCAATCGGTTGGCCATTCGATCCAAGTATCCGGCGTGTTGAGTTTTGTTGTTTCGATTCGCGTGTTGAGCGTTGCATTGCGATGCGTTTCGAGTGAGCGATGCGATAGGATTACCCATTAGTTACACAAATAACCTAACTACTATATCTAACATACAATCACTATAAATAACTTGCGTTTAGCGGTTGTGATTAGATCGCGATTGCGATAGAGTTGCGATTGCGTTTTGATTAATTACCACAAACATATACATAATTACACATGCACAAGTAACACATAAATAGCACACACATGTAAAACAATATCCATAATGCATAATTCGGGTTGCGAATGCGATTGTGATGCGATAAGCGATAAAGAGATAAAACATGCGATAAACATCGATTAAACATCGATTAAACCTCGATTATTCACAGATACTCCACATAATACAACTAAAGAAAATAAAATAAAAGATTCGATTACAAGTCAAAGAAGTCAACACAGTAGTGAGCAAGGAGTGACAGGTCGCAATTAGCAATCTTTTCTTCCTTTGACTTCAATCTTGACTTTGACTTTCGTAACACGGGGTGTTACAGCCTCCCCTACTTAGGGAATTTCGTCCCAAAATTAGGCCTTGGCCGTAACAAACAACTGCGGGTACTTCGCCTTCATGTTGCTTTCGAGTTCCCAGGTGAACTCTGCGCCGCGTTTGCCTTTCCAGCGAACCTTCACAATGGGAATACGTGAGCGCCTGAGCTGCTTGGTTTCTCGGTCCATGATCTCAACAGGCTTCACCATGAAGTGTAATGTTTCGTCCACTTGTAGATCCTCAAGTGGAACTTGTAAATCATGCTCAGCCAGACACTTTCTGAGGTTCAAAACGTGGAAAGTCGGGTGGACGTTGCTAAGTTCCTCCGGTAGTTCGAGTCTGTAGGCCACTTTTCCGATCCTTTCCAGAATCTTAAAGGGTCCCACATATCGAGGCGCGAGCTTTCCTTTCTTGTCGAATCTGACCACACCCTTCCAAGGTGATATCATTAGGAGTACGTGGTGGCCAACGTCAAATTCAAGGGGCTTGCAGCGTCTATCGGCGTAACTTTTCTGACGACTCTGAGCTTTCAGCAGATTGTCTCGAATTTGGAGGATTTTGTCAGTCGTTTCTTGCAACAGCTCAGGACCGGTTATCTGCGAGTCCCCAATCTCGTGCCATACAATAGGCGATCGACATCTTCTTCCATACAATGCCTCAAATGGTGCCATTTGAATGCTGGAATGATAACTGTTATTGTACGAGAATTCGACTAAAGGTAAGTATGCGTCCCAATTACCACCGAGATCTATGACACACGAGCGAAGCGTGTCTTTAAGGGTACGAATCGTTCTTTCAGTCTGACCGTCGGTTTGGGGATGGAAAGTGGTACTCAGATTAAGAGTAGTACCGAGAGCAGATTGAAACATTTCCCAAAGACGCGAGGTAAACCGACCATCGCGGTCAGAGATGATGTCGCGAGGCGTCCCATGTCGACAAATGATCTCATCGGTGTAGATTCGGGCTAATTTTTCTACCTTATAGTCTTCTCGTATTGGCAGAAAATGAGCGGATTTAGTCAAGCGGTCAACGACAACCCATATGCTGTCGTGGCTTGATGGTGTGCGTAGAAGCTTCGTTATAAAGTCCATAGCTATACTCTCCCATTTCCACATAGGGATCTCGGGTTAAACGAGTAAGCCAGAGGGTCTTTGGTGCTCAGCCTTGACTTTCGAGTAAGTCAGGCACTTCGAAACATAAAGAGCGATATCTTTCTTCATGCCCGGCCACCAGTACTTGTAGCGAAGGTCCTGGTACATTTTATCGGCACCGGGATGAATAGAATATCGAGACTTGTGGGCTTCGTCCATCAGGATCTGTCATAAGTCGGTGCATTTGGGAATCCAAATTCAGTCTAGATAGTGGAATATCCCGTTCGACTTATTCACTAGCTGGGCTCCATCGTTGAGAATCATTTCCTTCTTCAAAGTGCGTTCTGTAAAACAAGCATGTTGGGCTTCGCGGATAAGAGCTTCGAGATTATGCTGCGCTTGGGTGTCATGAATGCTATGCAAATAGCTTCGATAGCTTAGAGCGTCGGCAACGACATTTGCTTTGCTAGGATGATAACGAATCTCACCGTCATAATCATTGAGAAGTTCCACCCATCGGCGTTGGCACATATTCAGTTCTTTTTGGCTGAGGATGTGTTGTAGGCTCTTGTGATCTGAGAAGATCGTACACTTGGTACCGTAAAGGTAGTGTCGCCAAATCGTCAACGCAAAAACAACTGCACCTAGCTCGAGATTGTGGGTTGTATAGTTCTTCTCGTGGATCTTGAGCTGACGAGATGCGTATGCGATAACCATGTCCCGTTGCATGAGAACACAACCAAGTCCAAGGTTCGAGGCATCGCAGTAGACAACGAAGTTATTGCTTCCGTCGGGTAAAGCGAGAACGGGAGCGTTGCATAGCATATGCTTGAGAGTTTGGAAGGCAGTCTCTTGTTTAGTTCCCCAAACAAAAGGCTTGTCTTTATGCGTGAGAGAAGTAAGCGGCACGACGATTTTAGAGACTCCTTCGATAAATCGGCGATAATAACCCGCTAGTCCGAGGAAGGAACGGACTTCAGACGGGTTCTTAGGTGTAACCCAACCCTTAACAGCTTCGATCTTCACGGGGTCAATGTGAATACCTTGACTATTGACAATATGACCGAGGAATTGAACCTCCTCCAGCCAAAATTCACACTTGGAGAACTTGGCATAGAGTCGATTCCCTTGGAGTAGCTCGAGAACCAAACGTAGATGTTGCGCGTGTTCGGTTTTCGACTTGGAATAGATCAGGATATCATCGATGAACACGATGACGAAGCGGTCGAGGAAAGGTTTACATACGTGATTCATCAGATCCATGAAAACTGCGGGGGCGTTGGTTAAACCAAAAGGCATAACAACAAACTCATAGTGGTCGTATCGAGTGCGAAAAGCGGTTTTGGGTATATCCTCCTCTTGAATGCGTAACTGGTGATAGCCTGAGCGTAGATCGATCTTGGAGAAACACGTAGCACCTTGTAATTGGTCAAATAAATCATCGATTCGAGGCAGGGGATAGCGATTCTTGATCGTCAGCTTATTCAACTCCCTGTAGTCGATGCACATCCGGAATGACCCATCCTTCTTTTTGACGAAAAGGACTGGTGCGCCCCAAGGTGAAGTGCTAGAGCGAATGAAGCCTTTATCAAGTAATTACTAGAGCTGACTTGAGAGTTCGCGCATTTCGGACGGAGCGAGTCGATAAGGAGCTCTAGCAATAGGATTGGCTCCAGGAATGAGGTCGATACATCATGACTCGGGGGTAATCCAGGTAACTCATCAGAAAAGACGTTAGGAAAATCACGAACTACAAGCACCTTGTCTATTTCCTTCCCTTTCTTTTCCTTCTCTGCTGCAACAATGTTAGCCAAGAAAGCTCTGTATTCCTTGCGAAGATACTTGCTAGCTTGGACACACGACATAAGTTTGAGACCTTTCGAAGGAGTTTCGCCACACACACAAAGTTGATCACCATTAGCGAGCGAGAAGCGAATCATCTTATCAAAGCAAACAACTTCAGCATGATTCTCAAGAAGAAAATCCATGCCTACTATGACGTCAAAACTACCGAGCTGCATCGGAATAAGTTCGATAGGGAAGATGTGATTGTTGAGTTCGAGAGTACAATCACGAAGAACAGAATTGACAACGACGGTTCTTTCGGTGGCAATTTCAACATCGAACGTCGAGGGGAGATGGGCGCGCTTACGATTAAGGAGCTTTTCGAACTCAAACGATACAAAACAGTTATCGGCTCCAGTATCAAACAAACACGAAGCATAAATACTGTCGTAACCCCCGATTCCTTATCTGTTCCGGGAACGGGCGGACGCGAACTCAGAGTTTTCGGTGGTATCAACTTGTTTAATTTGGCAGCGGAAATTACATCAGGACCGTAGTTTGGAAATGTTTATCAGAGTAAAACCACCATATTTGATATTAATAATCACATGGGAAAAACCCAAGTTTCTGATTACAATACATTTATAGGGATAAACCCTATTTTATTGAATTTTAAAACATCGTCTTTTAGGTAACCTTTATAGCCACATTTTTCCCAAGCCTTCAGTGCTCTTCAGCTGGCTTTTTACTAATTGGCTGTCATATTGTGTTACCTGAAACGCGTTTTAAAAACATTTGTCAGTGGGAAATACTGGTGAGTGAATCCCAGTTTAATCAAGAAATATTTTATCAATTAAAACAGTATTGAAAGCGATCACATTGTTTATTTCTACACAATTACTCATTCAGTACTGTCAATCCTGACTTGCGGGTCATATTACACATTGGCTAACTCTTTGTCCAATGGTAACGTACTGTCATCCCGACTTACTACTCGCACTAGTAAATTTTGTATACAAAACCCCAACATACCGGCAGTAATTGAAGAACTACAAAGACTCAATCACCGCTTAATCATATTGTAAAGCATTAAGGTTTTGTAAAATATTACAAAAAGTTTAACAAAAATTGGATAAACTCACATTGCTATCTTAGACTTCGCGTAAGGGTTTCCTGGGAATTATCTATAATTTACACAAATGTACATAGGTTAGTATCATAACCCTTTGAAAATTTTAATGATTCCCTCCCCGAGACGGTATTCCAACAACTACGTCGGGCAGAACCACGACAGTTGTTACGGAACCCTAAATCAATCGGGCAGCGTATCTGCTATGAAACTTGGGTTATAATACTTACAACGGAGCAGAACCTCGCTAATTAGGGGGTATAATACTTGAATATTATGCCTATATCTTCAGAAATTCGCTTAAGAAAGAAAAGAAATGAACGAGGAATACTGAAACCCGATGCCTGCTAATATAGTTGCTGAAACTGGGTCTCACGCGGCCCGCGTAAAACATAAGCGGGGCTTACGTGGCCCGCGTCAAAGCTAGTCATCAGACTAGCTTGTCCGGCTCATCAGGTAGGTTCGCCACGATGTCGACACGTGTCGGCTTAGGGTGTCTCCGCGTTGTTGATCTATCGCGGCCCGCGTAAGAGTTAAGGCTAGCTTACGCGGCCCGCCTTAACTTAAAATTCCGCCGAAGTCAGTTTCAGCCTTGATACCGCCCGCGTAAGTGTTGAGGTGGGTCCTACGCGGCCCGCCTCAGCTAAAAAATCAGGTTTTATTTATTTTAACTACTATTTAATGTATTTCGGGCTCGGTTTTCACACACGGGGTGTATTTAAAGACTTATAAGGGTATTTTAAGATATACTAGGGTGTCGGAAAAATAATCGAGGGTGTCGGTTTTATTTGAGGATTGTTACATCCTCCCCACCTTGTTTTAGAGCTCGTCCTCGAGATCTTCTGGAACAAGTGCGGATATTTCCTTTGCATCTCAGATTCAAGCTCCCATGTATACTCAGGTCCTCTTTTGGAGTCCCACTTCACTTTGACCAGAACTAATCTCTTGTGTTTGAGATTTTTGACTTTCCTGTCTTCAATTTGTAGAGGCCTTTCTACAAACTTGAGTTGTTCATTTACCTTTATATCCTTAAGAGGTACTATCAGTGATTCATCAGCTAAACACATTTTGAGATTAGATACATGAAATACATCATGTATTCCCGCCATTTCTTCTGGCAATTGTAGCTGATAGGCGACAGGTCCTATTCTTCTAATAATCTCAAAAGGTCCAATATACCTGGGACTTAGCTTTCCCCGTTTGATGAATCTTACTACTCCTTTCCAAGGAGAGACTTTTAATAATACTTTATCTCCTACTTGAAATTCCAAGGGTTTGCGTCGGTTATCGGCATAACTTTTCTGTCGATCACGTGCTGCTTTCAGTCGTTCCTTGACTTGAATAATCTTGTCAGTTGTTTCTTGCACTATCTCAGGTCCAAATAGTTGTTTTTCCCCAATTTCTGCCCAACAGACTGGGGTTCGACACTTTCGTCCATAAAGTGCTTCGAATGGTGCAACATTGATACTTGTGTGACAACTATTATTATAAGAAAATTCTATTAAAGGTAAGTGATCGTCCCAATTACCTCCGAAATCAATTACACAAGCTCTAAGCATGTCTTCCATTGTCTGAATTGTTCTTTCGCTTTGTCCATCCGTTTGAGGGTGATAAGCCGTGCTTAGATTTAACTTGGTTCCCATTGCCTTTTGGAAACTTGACCAAAAATGAGAGGTAAATCGGCTATCCCTATCAGAAACAATTGATAAATGAATTCCATGTAAAGAAACAATTTCATTTACATATAATTTGGCTAATTGTTCCATACTGAAAGTTTCTTTCATTGGTAGAAAATGAGCTGACTTGGTTAGCCTATCTACAATCACCCAGATTGTATCATTTCCTTTCTATGTTTTGGGTAATTTGGTAACAAAATCCATTGTTATCAATTCCCATTTCCACACTGGCATTTCTAACTGTTGTAGAAATCCTGAGGGTTTCTGGCGTTCAGCTTTGACTTGTGAACAAGTTAAACATTTAGAAACATAGACTGCTATGTCCTTTTTCATTCCTATCCACCAGAAATTTTTCCTTAAATCCTGGTACATCTTATCATTTCCTGGATGCATCGTATATTTAGACTTATGGGCTTCTTCTAATATACGATGACGTAGGTTTCCTAATTTAGGTATCCACATTCTCTTTTTATGGAATCTCCAAATTCCATCTGTTCCTTGTTCTAATTCTTTTAGCATACCTTTTAGCATTTCAGTATCTTCCTTGATTACTGATTCTTGTGCTTCTCTTATTTGATCATTTAAATCTACTTGCAGATTTCATTTAAGAGAACGTACCCTTTTTGGCTTTTCATGATACTTTCGGCTTAAAGCATCTGCCACAACATTTGCTTTTCCTTCATGATACTGGATATTACAATCATAATCACTAAGCATCTCCATCCAACGTCTTTGTCTCATATTCAACTCTTTTTGCTTGAAAATATACCTTAAACTCTTATGATCAGTGAATATGGTAAACTTACTACCATAAAGGTAATGTCTCCAAATCTTAAGAGCAAAAATTATAGCTCCTAATTCTAAATCATTGGTTGAATAATTCTCTTCATGATTCTTAAGTTGTCTAGATGCATAAGCTATAACCTTTTGGCGTTGCATCAGTACACATCCATAACCTAATTTAGAAGCGTCACAATAGACTACAAAGTCTTCAGTTCCTTCTAGTAACGCTAGTATGGGTGTATGGGTTAATCTTTGCTTAAGAATTCTAAATGTTTCTTCTTGTTTTAATCCCCATTCAAACTTAACAGATTTACAGGTTAGCTTAGTTAAAGGAATGGCTATTCTAGAAAAATCTTCAATAAATCTTCTATAATAATCGGCCAATCCTAAGAAACTTCTAACCTCGGTTGGTGATTCAGGGGTTTTCCATTTAGTAATCACCTCAATCTTTGTGGGATCCACATGAATTCCTTCATGATTAACTAAATATCCAATAAACTGTACCTGTTCTAACCAAAATTCGCACTTAGAAAATTTAACATAAAGCTTTTCCTTTCTTAATAAACTTAAAAGTGCGTGCAAATGCTTTGCATGATCCTCTTTATTCTTAGAGTAAATGAGAATATCATCTATGAATACGATTATGAATTTATCCAAATATGGCTTACATATTCGGTTCATCATGTCCATAAATGCAGCTGGGGCATTGGTTAAACCAAATGGCATGACAGTAAATTCATAATGACCATACCTTGTTCTGAATGCGGTCTTAGGAATATCCTCTTCCTGTACCTTTAATTGATGATATCCTGACCTTAAATCGATTTTAGAGAAAAATCGAGCTCCTTGTAGTTGATCAAACAGATCATCGATTCTCGATATTGGGTACCGGTTCTTAATCGTAACCTTGTTTAATTCACGGTAGTCAATGCACATACGCATCGATCCGTCTTTCTTTTTAACAAACAGTATCGGCGCTCCCCATGGTGACGAACTTGGCTGTATGAATCCTTTCTCTAACAATTCGTCTAATTGTTTCTTCAATTCTTGCATTTCTGCAGGTGCCAAACGGTAAGGTGCTTTGGCAATCGGTGCTGTTCCTGGTATTAAATGGATTCTGAATTCAACTTCCCTATCTGGAGGTTGCCTTGGCAATTCTTCTGGAAATATATCTGAAAATTGAGATACTACTGGAATATCTTTCAAATCCTTTCCTTTAGTGTTAGTGATTATAGAAATCAAATACACTATAGAACCTTTTCTTATATAACTTGCAGTTTTCATCACAGAGATGAATTTTGTGGATCTAGATGGTTTATCTCCTTTAATTGTGATCGTTTTACCTTTTGGTGAATTCACTTGAATTGACTTTTGATCACATAAAATACTGGCTTTATTGGCTATCAACCAATCCATTCCTAAAACAACATCGAATCCTGCCAGATTCCTGGGATAAAGGTTTGCAATAAATTTCTGATTTAAAATTTCTATGCTTGCTCCCTGCAAGATTTCAGAAATCCTAACAGTTTCTCCATTAGCTGTTTCTACTAAGCATTCTTGTGGTAGTTTAGTTAATGACTGATTTAGAAATTTGCAAAATGATGTATTAATAAAACTTTGGTTTGCACCAGAGTCAAATAATACTTTAGCAAAGACATCATTAACTAAAAACGTACCAGCTATGACATCTGGAATCATCTTAGCTTCATCTGCAGTTAGAACAAATGCTCTAGCATTTTGAGTATTCTTGTTGTTTGTAGCTGGAGCTAATTTCGGACAATTAGGCTTAATATGACCTTGTTCTCCGCAGTTGTAACATATCCTGTTGTTAGCTTTTTTCCTGCAATTTTCTTCCTTATGTCCCGATATTTTGCAAAAGTTACAATATATGGAGCATCTTCCTGAATGCTTTCTTTTGCAATTCTTACAGTAAGGTGTAGAGGTAGAACCTATATTTTTCCCACGATTAAAATTTCCAGAACGAAATTCTTGTGGGAGTTTCTGGGTTAGGTTCCTCCTTTGATCCTCCTCTCGGGTACGGACTAATTCATCTGTCAAGGTATTTGCTAGTTCTACAGCTTCTTCTATGGTTTGAGGTCTAGCTGCCTTGACTACGTGTCTTATCTATCCAATTAATCCCCAGATATAACGGGAGATTAATATTGGTTCTGTTGAAGCAAGAGTTGGCACTATTCTAGCATATTCGAAGAATATTTTAGTGTATCCCTTACTATCCACACCAGTCATTCTAAGATTTAGGAATTTGTTTGCTATCTGTTCCTTCTCATACCTTATCCTTAAATTTTTCCCATTCCATATTATAAGTTCTATCACTTCCTCTTGATTGGAGGATAGTGTTCCACCATTCTAGTGCTGAATTCTTAAACAGATTAGAAGCAAACAGTATCTTATCTTCCTCAGGACACTTGCTTATTCTTAAGACTGCCTCGGTTTTCTCTATCCAGCGTAGGGTTGCAATGGCCCCTTCGTTGTCCGAGAATTCCATTGGTTTACAAGACCATAATTCTTTATAAGAACAACCGTAAGACACGGTTCTTCTCCTTTTGGGTATGGGTATTTGAAGTATGGGTCCATTGTTCACGTTGTGTTCGGGTTTAATTGGTCACTTACTACTATGCTTACTTTTATTATTCGCTTCCTGAATTGTTTGAATAATAAATGGCATTGCATCTATGATTCCTTGTACCACTATGTGTTGAACGGCACTATTATCCATTTGATTTCCATTGTTATTGATGCTCGGATTTTCATTAACCACGTTAATGTTACTCTGGTTATCATTATTCAGATTTCCTTGATTTCCTTCATCGGCCATCTGAATTTTAAACATTTACCCCATATTAATATCACAAGATAATATTTAATATAGTTAATCACATGATACGCAATCTAGCCAAAAACGTCGATCATTGCTACTTTTACTCTATTTCCATATACTATTATGCATCTATTACATACTAGTACTGAAATAAAAATTACAATACCAACAGAAATAGAATCACACTAATAGTAATAGACATCCGTACACACATATTTTATTTTATTTTTATTTTATTATATTATATTATTATTACTATTACCGTCTCCTCTATCACATCACGGATATGGATTCATCCAAAAATCCATATTGTGCTCTTCGTATTTCCATACGAGACGCTCTCCCACCTGTCTCATTCTCTCACTGCTTTCTACAATTTCCTCCCCAAAAGTCCTAAGTTCTTGTACGTTTTATGCACTCATTGGGGGTGCAGGTTCTAGGACTGGGTTCGGAATCTGGGGTGCGGGTTCGTGATATGAGGGTGAAAGTGCCTGAAATCGGTAAGGATCTTCTAAGATCTCCCTAATATATTCATCATGGTAATAGGGATCTAAAGGGTCCATACTTGGATAGGCTCCTATGTTCTGTATGGGTGTGTCTTCATGTATCGGGTAACGTTGCACAAAGTCCCTATTATCGTCCCACTAGGGGTCGTAATTTGGGTCTAGGGGGTTTGGTGCAGGTACCCTAGGGATTTCTTCTGGGTTAAAGTCATGCATCTCCACTTGGTTTTAAGGGTTTTCTATCTCCATGGGTTGGTCTGGGATTGGTGGTTGTGGGGCTACTAGTTGTTCCAGACTTGGGTCAGCAGCAGTTGTAGCTAGGATATGGAAATTGGCTAGGCTTCTATTAAGCATATCTTGTGTATGGGCATCTGTCTTTCGCTTAACGGCTGCTAAGGCTCTTTGCTGTTGCAACTTTCGCATTCTTTTCCTACGCGCAAAAGCTTCCTTACTGAACCATCCTCTTTTCTTATGAGGGAATGGCTCTTCCGACTGAGCTTTAAAGGCAAACATTCCTTCTTCCTGATCAGCAGAATACCCAGAAAGGGCATGCTGTGAAGAGGTACCTTCACTCCTAGGTGAATCAGACAACTAACAACTCATGTCTGAGGGTCCTTGATCACTCATACTGTAAACTAACAAATAGTTAAATAACACAAAACACATAATCACATAAATTATTTCCTAACACAAAATTTAGAATTTAAGTGTCAGCAAAACACTTCTTTGGCTCAGACCAGTGGCTAGGCTCTGATACCACCTTCTGTCGCAACCCCCGATCCCTTATCTGTCCCAGGAACGGGAGGACGCGAACTCAGAGTTTTCGGTGGTATCAGCTTGTTTAATTTGGCAGCGGAAATTACATCAGGACCGTAGTTAGGAAATGTTTATCAGAGTAAAACCACCATATTTGATATTAATAATCACATGGGAAAAACCCAAGTTTCTTATTACAATACATTTATAGGGATAAACCCTATTTTATTGAATTTTAAAACATCGTCTTTTAGGTAACTTTTATAGCCACATTTTTCCCAAGCCTTCAGTGCTCTTCAGCTGGCTTTTTACTAATTGGCTGTCACATTGTGTTACCTGAAACGCGTTTTAAAAACATTTTTCAGTGGGAAATACTGATGAGTGAATCCCAGTTTAATCAAGAAACATTTTATCAATTAAAACAGTATTGAGAGCGATCACATTGTTTATTTCTACACAATTACTCATTCAATACTGTCAATCCTGACTTGTGGGTCATATTACACATTGGCTAACTCGTTGTCCAATGGTAACATACTGTCATCCCGACTTACTACTCGCACTAGTAAATTTTGTATACAAAACCCCAACATACAGGCAGTAATTGAAGAACTACAAAGACTCAATCACCGCTTAATCATATTGTAAAGCATTAAGGTTTTGTAAAATATTACAAAAAGTTTAACAAAAATTGGATAAACTCACATTGCTATCTTAGACTTCGCGTAAGGGTTTCCTGGGAATTATCTATAATTTACACAAATGTACATAGGTTAGTATCATAACCCTTTGAAAATTTTAATGATTCCCTCCCCGAGACGGTATTCCAACAACTACGTCGGGCAGAACCACGACAGTTGTTACGGAACCCTAAATCAATCGGGCAGCGTATCTGCTATGAAACTTGGGTTATAATACTTACAACGGAGCAGAACCTCGCTAATTAGGGGGTATAATACTTGAATATTATGCCTATATCTTCAGAAATTCGCTTAAGAAAGAAAAGAAATGAACGAGGAATACTGAAACCCGATGCCTGCTTATATAGTTGCTGAAACTGGGTCTCACGCGGCCCACGTAAAACATAAGCGGAGCTTACGCGGCCCGCGTCAAAGCTAGTCAATGGACTAGCTTGTCCGGCTCATCAGGTAGGTCCGCCATGATGTCGACACGTGTCGGCCTAGGGTGTCTCCGCGTTGTTGATCTATCACGGCCCGCGTAAGAGTTAAGGCTAGCTTACGCAGCCTGCCTTAACTTAAAATTCCACCGAAATCAGTTTCAGCCTTGATACCATCCGCGTAGGTGTTGAGGTGGGTCCTACGCGCCCGCCTCAGCTTAAAAATCAGGTTTTATTTATTTTAACAACTATTTAATGTATTTCGGGCTCGGTTTTCACATACGGGGTGTATTTAAAGATATATAAGGGTATTTTAAGATATATTAGGGTGTCGGAAAAATAATCGAGGGTGTCGGTTTTATTTGAGGATTGTTACATCCTCCCCACCTTGTTTTAGAGCTCGTCCTCGAGATTTACTGGAACAAGTGCGGATATTTCCTTTGCATCTCAGATTCAAGCTCCCATGTATACTCAGGTCCTCTTTTGGAGGCTTTATCCCAGTAACCAGACTTGACTCTCTTGTCGTTGATCTCAGTAGCGAGTAGGTAGGTTTCCTCAATTGTTGTTGTCTTTGCAGCTTGAACGAAATCAGCCACGCAATCCGGAAGAGCACGTATATACTTCTTGATGGTTATTTCAGGCGTAGTAACTTGGCCTGGACAGATTATGCTTAGCTGCTTGAAGCGAGCGGTTAAGCCAGCATTGTCACCATCCTTCTGCTTGATATGCCAGAACTCGTCCTCCAGCTTTTGGCGCTCGTGGGGAGGGCAGAACTCTTGCATCATAACGTCCTTTAACTCATACCACATCAACCCGTAAGCTGCATCATTTCCGCTTTTGTTTCTCTCGGCCGTCCACCAATCTAGAGCTCGGGATTGGAAGACGCCAGTGGCGTTAAGAGTACGGAGATTATCAGGACAGCCACTCTGGCGCAGGGTAACTTCGACGAATCAAACCATTGGAACATGGCCGTAGGCCCATCTTTGCCGGCAAATTCTTTCGGGCCGCAGGCTTTGAACTGCTTGAAGCTAAAAGCAGACTTTGGTGAATCAGTCCTGGACTCTTCAGAAGACTTGCTAGCATTCTCGTTCAACTCACTAACGATCTGGGGGATGACTTTCGCCATTTGCTTAGCGACGAGAGCAGCAATGCGTTTGTCTTCATGGTTTTGGCGAGCAGATCGGGAGTGGAAAGATCCAAATGACGACATTGTTTGCAATAGACATCGCCACAGCACTCAGACATATATTTTAATCAACCCTAGAATAGACTCGCGCTCTGCTCTAAACTACTTCATATAAAGCTCAGGAACACGTTCGCGTAACACAGAGACACGTAGGCACATAAACCACAGAAGCACATAACCACAAAAGCATATAAACACAGAAGCACATAAGCACGTAAACTACATGCATCACACTTTATTTTGCACGTATACACCTATATGCATCCGATGTGTTCCTTTATCATTTAAGTTTTGCGCGTTCAAGAATTGCGATTAGCGAGCACACAGTGAGTAGCATAGCATAAGCGAGTAACATAGCATGCGATCGTCCACAAGTAGCAGTGATTTGTTAGCGCATTGAGATAGATGTGCAGTGCGAATTGTGTGTGTCGATCAAAGCGAGAGCGAAAAGCGAATAACCACCAAAATTCAAAACATATAAACAAATAAAATCATATAAAACACATAAAATGACAAATATCATAGTCAACAGTTGCGGGCTCAGAATCGAAACACACATAAATATCAGCGATTGCGAGCTTGAAATCGAGGATAGATTGTCTAAGGCTTTCGTTGAAACACGTCTACCAAGCCAAGGTGATTCGACTATTCACAAGGACTTTTAGGTACACACTTTGGCCTTCTGGACTGTGCTCTCGCCTCGATTTTGGGTGATTGGCACGCATCCTTCCAGTGACAGCGTGACTTCAAGTCGTTGGAGTCCGTTGAGACTTTGGTGAGAATTTTGTAAAACCAAAATAAAGGATGGAACAAGTCGTCAAGGTTCGGGTTTCACCCCTGACTTAACAACTCCGTTCCTGTTTTGATAAAATAGTGAGGAAAATTTGTGTTAAAGTACGGATTTCACTCCTGATTCAACGCAAATTCTCCTGTTTATAGATAAAAATGCGGGTTGAACAAGCGTTTCAGTTGAGAGTTTGTGGTTTTCACACCTAATCTCGACCTAATCACTCATTCATTTGAAAGTAGTGTGCGGCGATAGTGTAGTGTTCAGCGAGTGCAAGCGAGAAATAGCAAGTATGCTCGTACAAAACCCTTACAGGGTATGCACAAGTTGGTCTGTTGGTATTTAGACTATAGACTAGGTTGTTTCTAAGACATCGACCCGGACTAGGTCGAGGCTTTCCTAATTCCCTATAGTTATGGCTCTGATACCAATCTGTCACACCCCAACCGATGGCGGAAACATCGGGGTGCGGCACTGAGCGAAACAGATTGTCCAGGAGGTTCCATAACAACTATGATTACCAATTATTTAAGCATCACGTCCCATACCATGACATAACAAGTAGCATAGTTATTACAGACAATTCAAAGACAAGTAGTTCTGTTTCGACAACTCAAGTATAAATAAATTGTTCGTTGGTTTTTAGACTCTCCTAAGCTCGATTCCAGCAATTAGCAAGCAAGCATCCTGAGCACCTATCACATACGTTAAAATAGAGGTCAATACACATAGTGTAAAGGTGAGCATGCAAGTTTAATAGTATAATAGAGTTCAAAATCGTTTACGCATTACCGGCATGTAACATGTAGCAAAGTGAAAGCTAGTAGGTTATCGACAGAGAAATATGCACAGACGTGACTGCGAGTTGTAGAATGCGTAACACATATCCCCACTGGGACACGTGAAGTAAAGCCCTTAACAACCCCTGTCCACGACAGGTGCTGAGTCCAAACTATAGTACTATCCTTGCTAAGGTATCAGGCAACAATCACTGTGTTAACATAACATAAAAGCATTCATCGAATAACATGTAACATGCAATAACGGTCAGCGTATAAATAGTTTTTGCATTGTGTGATTGATGTGATTTGAATATAGGTAACGTATGTAACACCCAAAAGTGCATAAGCAAAAAGGGATCGAGTATACTCACAGATATCGTTTAACAAGTAAACACTCTCTTGGATTGAAGGGAGCGCTTGAGAGATTAGCCTGAAAATTTAACGATAGCATAAGCGAAGAATGGCACGTAAAACGGTGCAAAGTGACTAAGTGTCGGATGGTAATCCGATCGGATGGCAATCCGATCGGATGTCAATCCGTTTGGATGGTCATCCGATCGGATGGCCATTCGATTGGATTGTCATTCGTTTGGTAAGGATGTGTTTGTGTATGATGGCTTTGAAGTTTTCGTTGTAGCATTTTGAAAACATGGAAGTATCTCTACCTTTCAGGTCATTCGATCGAACGACAGTTCGATTGGATGGATCCGTTCGGCGAGGTATTTCTCAGAGAATAAGTTCACAGCAGGATTATCATCCAATCGGATGGTCTACCGATCGGGTGGAAATCCGTTAGAGCTGATTATGCCTTGAACATGTTGAAAATTGTTTAAGTGTTGAGCCTTAGGTGTAATCCGTTCAGATTGCGGTTCGATCAGATGGCAATCCGATCAGACGGCAATCCATCCCGCGATCTGATCTTTTTGCAACTTGAAGATTTGTTAAGTTTTGGAAGTTTTGCGGTTTGCTCGAGACGATACGACAAGATGAATCACTTGGTTCCGACTCGTATCTAGTGTAACCTTTGATTATTTCCGCACTTTTGCACTATTTTAAGAGATTATCTTAGTTATTGTAGTAGGCCCCTCTTTTGAAGGTGACGTTACCCTCACCCCAGTAGTTTGAGTCAGCAAGGATACAATCCTAAAAGGGTGGATTATTGGAGGATAATTAATTAAGTTATTAATGCAAATTATGGTAGGCCCCTCTTTTGGAGGTGACGTTACCCTCGACTAAGTAGTCTGAGTCAGCAGGGATACAGTCCTAAATAGCCGGGTTATAGTATTAATAGTAGTTAACTTATGAGGGGATCAAAGAGTTTGGACCCCCGCCATCCAATACCGTGAAGTATTGAAGGAGGTCCTACTAAATTTGACCCAGGTCCATTGCAGGACCTCTAAACGCTGAACAATGGCAAGACCTTTACCAAAGCGTTCCTTTAACCCCCGACCAGGTAGCCAACATACCTCCATATAGACCGTGGAGATATGAATGGTGAAAATCTTTTATTTTATATAGACAGTAAAATAATGCCAAGACACCACGGACAAACGATAAGGAAAGATCACCTTCAACATAAGCAACTAGTTATTAAAGTCATTAATACAAAACCAAATAAAAAGTGCGAAAAGATTAGAAATAAAAAGTATTACACTAAACACTTGTCTTCACCAAGTGATGTAAGAGACTTAGGCAAACATGGCCTTGATTTTCAAGAACTCTTACGATCAATCTTGGATCCCGAGACGACTCACACACTCTACGATGGACAATGGATGATGGTGGTGGATGATGGTGTTATGGTGGTGGTGGGTGGTGGGTGAAGTATGAGAGAGGTGGTGTGCCAAGGGATGGTTTGAGCTTAAGCCAAGCACTCCTATTTATAGGCTGAACAGAAGCTCGGGCACGGCCACGTGTCCACATCCTTCTCTTTCTTCATTTATTGCAGCTTGTCTTATTAGTTGACCACGCCCCCGTATCCGCTGAGCACGACCCCATGTGCAGAAGAATCTTTGTACTATGAAGATTTGCCTGGATTGTGCGAATCTTATAGTTGACCACGGCCCCGTGTCCGCTGAGCACGGCCCCGTGGTGGGCAATAGAAGCTTCTACCACTTTGTCTTTTCTGCTGACACTTGGGCACACCCCCGTGTTGGCTGAGCACGGGGCGTGTTCAGTCCTCTGTTGTCTTGTTTTGCTTGGGAAGATGTTGTCGTGGGGTCGGGCATGTCACGTCTTGTTCCTTTTCTTGTATTTATGTTAGATTTTGATGTCTTTTTGCTTCTTTTGTTAATTTGAGCTCATTTAATCCTGAAAATACAAAAGGAAGACAAAGGCACACTTTTTCCAACATTAGTACTAAAAAGGGTTAGTTTCATGCCACAATTGATGTAATTTATATGTTGCATTTTGCACACATCAGTTGTCTCTTGGATAGAATTCAGATCTTGAACCAACACATCACTAAGAAAGAGTAGTAGATCAGAACAAGCTCCGATTCTATCGGTTTTGAGTGCATTGAGTGTAAAAGAGTTGAAAGAAAGTTGGAAAAACCATCTTTCAATCCTTTTAACTTTGAAAATGTTTAGATCTAAGGGAAAACATTGTTTATTCATGTGGAAATCCTTCAGATCTGAGTTTTTCTTGGTGGAATGAGGCCAAAGCTTGAAGTTCACAAGAACTTCATGATGACATCACCCTAGAACACCTCAAATCCACTGATTTCACGATTAAAAGTTAAGATTCAAAGGTGAAAAAGGTGAAGGAGTGTGTGTGGATCACAGAAGTACAAGATTTAGGTTGAAAACTTACAAGGATCGCGAGAAATCGAGAGAAAGAAAGCTGGTGTGCGGCTGGTCGTGTGGAGGAGCTGTCACATCACAAATGATGTGACAGGAGGGTATTTATAGGGTTTCCAAAAGAGGAAAGTGCACAAGGGTCGGATTGGCCACCGATCGGATGGCGCCTCGATCGGATGGCCACTCGATCGGTTGGCCATTCGATCCAAGTGTCAGGCATGTTGACTTTTGTTGTTTCGATTCGCGTGTCGAGCGTTACAATGCGTTTCGAGAGAGCGATGCGATAGGGTTACCCATTAGTTACACAAATAACCTAACTACTATATCTAACATACAATCACTATAAATAACTTGCGTTTAGCGATTGCGATTGCGATAGAGTTGCGATTGCATTTTGATTAATCACCACAAACATAAACATAATTACACATGCACAAGTAACACATAAATAGCACACACACGTAAAACAATATCCAGAACGCATAATTCGGGTTGCGAATGCGATTGTGATGCGATAAGCGATAAAGCGATAAAACATGCGATAAACATCGATTAAACCTCAATTTATTCACAGATACTCCACATAATACAACTAAAGCAAATAAAATAAAAGATTCGATTACAAGTCAAAGAAGTCAACACAGTAGTGAGCAAGGAATGACAGGTCGCAATTAGCAATCTTTTCTTCCTTTGACTTCAATCTTGACTTTGACTTTGACTTTCGTAACACGGGGTGTTACACTTCCTTATCCTTTTTAACTGTTTTCCTTTTTTACTTCATTTCCAACAAGGCGTTTTGCCATTGCACCCTCAAACAAGTCAAGAGTATCTGTTGTAACCCACTCAATTAGGTATCCTTCTTTTCGGTCCCGTCTATTTCTATTGCAAGCATCGTTCACCAAGGCAAGCTGTAACAAAATAGATTTTCAAAATGATAGATGTTTTTGGCGTTTTAACACACATAAATGATATATGTTATATAGGGAATTTTTATTCTTACCGCAAGTATGATCAACGGCCCTGTGTAATGCTTTGTTGGAGACCATGCGGTTTTGGCGTGTTGCAAGCATTGGATGATATAACCACACCAATTTATTTAGTTTATTTGAATGTTTGGTTTAACGTTGTGCAAGAACTGTTTGTTGACGACTGCATTATCACTTGCATGCCCCATTATAGTGAAGAATGCTACAAGGAAATTTAGGCAGAAGTCTCTCTCGAAGCCATGCATCACAGGCAAAATGTCATCAAATTAGAGCTTCACACTTGGTCTGTGAACCCAGTCAAACCCTTCGAACTATGTTGTCTACTCAGCCACCACCTGGTCTTTAGTTGTTGGTCTTTTTTTTCATGTGCACGGGCACCCTTCCATTCGGTATACCCGTTAAAGAGTTTATCAATTTTTCATTCATATGTACGGTATGGTTGCCAATGTTTAGGGTTTTTGTCATTTCATTTTAATTTTCAACCAACCAGTACCCAAGCATTGTCGGTAAGGTGTCTATTTTCAACTTTAGTGTAGCACCAAACCCCATTTGCTCTACTGCATGTCTTTGATTTTGGTTTAGATTTATAAACCAGCCAGTCAAGTTTGTAGGTTTTAGTCTTGACAAAACCCTAGCCCCACTGAACTCATGATATGGTTCTTCCTCAACCTCAACATTCTGACTTAATGCCTTCCTCTTATTGGCGTTCTGGACCTTGCCAGTGTGCACATTTATTCTCAATCTCAACCTCTCTTCGCCTATAAAAAATGATTTCATGGCGTTTTATTTTATGGCGTTTAATAACATAAATGATACATGTTTTCCATAAGTCAATCACATATGATACATGTTGAATAAGACGATAACAGATGATACATGGTGTTTATAACACAAATCATACATGTTTTGGCGTTTAGTAACACACGAATGATATATGTTTTTCAATAAGACAATCACATATGATTCATGGCGTTTAATAACAGAAATTATATATGTAAAATTTCGTTCTCATGCATTTTAACATTGTTAAACAAACGATACAAATTTTGCGTTTTGGTAACAAAGTATCAAAGTGTATTTACAAACATCATGAAAAGTAACAATATGTACCATGTTCTCTTGTTGTCTTCTTTCGTTGCTCGTTGGTTTTTTGGCGTTTTGGAGCAGATGACCCTTCCCCTTCCACCCTCATAGAAACTGCAAATTTATTGTTAAAATTAGAACGCCAAAAGCAGCATAAACTAGCACAATATAAATCGAAGTTAACTCACTATGTTTTTTGCTTCTGGATCCGGTTTGATCTTTCGACGCCATAGTATTTGTTGTTTCACGTTTTCTAGGGTTTTCGCGTTTTACGTTGGTTTTGGGGAGGTTTCTCTGGGAAGTATATATGTTTCGGTCACCTTGATGTGTTTTGTAGATGAACATTTACCTTTTTACCCTTATTGAAGCACGCCCACTTTAAAAAGTTTATGTTATTTATGAAAACGCCACCGCGCCATCTAGTCCATAGATTGTTTTGATCTGACGATCCATAGTCGTTCTCACTATTCTCACACTTTTCCCCGTTTTCTCTAAATCCTGACCCTATATATATATATATAGAGAGAGAGAGAGAGAGAAAGTATAATGTACAAAAAGGCTTAACCTACATTAACCTACGCGACCAGATTTATAACTTGCGTAATTATTTTTTTGTCCATCATAACGTGCGTTATTATACTTCCCATGCGTGATTATCACCTCCCATGCGTGATTATCACCAAAAAACTGCTCCCATGCGTTATTAGGGCTCCCATGCGTGATTTTAGCCTTCATCGGACGGTTAGCAGTGTAGCGTACGTGAAGTATGATAAGCCCTTTTGTATGTTAACCTAACCCTATATATATATATATATATATATATATATATATATATATATATATAGGGTAAGGTTCATGCGAGAACCACCCTTATTGCGAGAACCGCGAGAACCAATGTGAACACAAAATAAAATCTAAAAAAATCAAAAAAGCACTCAAAATTTTTTTTTTAATATTTTTCTTAAAAAAATCGCTATATTTCGTTACCATAAAAAAAAACTTTTTTTTTCGAGTAACAATTATCCATGCACATGTGCATATGTATCATTACTTCGACAAATTCGGTAATACGTTATCAGGAATAGACAATTGCACTTTAATTTACAATACCATTCGTAATACACTACTTTTTACATTACCAATATTCAAAATGCACATGTGCATCATTAGGTATAACCATGATATAACGTGTTTTGGTACAAAAAGTTTGTGATTTTGAATGGAGAAGTAGGCCCATATACATGTTTTTTGGTTAGTTATATCTAGTGGTTGATGGTTTGGTTATAGTTGTCAATTTATGATTAAATATGTTGATTGGATGGTATAAATGGTGTTTACATACATGTAATAAAGTGAAAATATTGGTAATGTTATTGTATTATGGATGGTAGGAGGTAATGGTATTGTATTATGGATGGTAGGAGGTAATGGTAGTGTATTATGGATGATATGATAGATGAAAGGGAAAGGGTATTCAAAGTAGTGTACCAAAACACCTTATTTCATGTTGATACATATAGATGCACATGTGCATTTCTAAAATTGGTAATGTAAAAAGTATTGTATTACATATGGTAGTGTAAATGAAAGTGCAATTGTCTAATAGTTGTAATGAATTACGGAATTTATCAAAGAAATGACAAAAATGCACATGTGCATGTTTGTGTATTATGGATGGAATGATAGATGAAAGAGAAAGTTGTGTACCAAAACACCTTATTTCATGTTGATACATATAGATGCACATGTGCATTTCTAATATTGTTAACGTAAAAATTAGTGTATTACACGTGGTAGTGTAAATGAAAGTGCAATTGTCTAATATTTGTAATGAATTACGGAATTTGTCAAAGAAATGATACAAATGCACATGTGCATGCATAATTGTGACTCGGATTTTTTTTTTAATTTTTTTTATTGTGAACGAAATATAGTTATTTTTACAAAAAAACTAGTAAAAAAAATTGGGGTGTTTTTTAGATTTTTTTAGGTATTACTGTTTGTGTTCACACTGGTCCTCGCCGTTCTCGCAATAAAGAGTGGTTCCTAACGGATCCTTCTCCTATATATATAAGGGAAGATTCATTGGGGAACACTAAAAAAGTGGGGAACAGCGGGGAACCGACTCAAACGAACACCGTTTGGTCTCATTCTAGCGGCGTTGGAACCGGCTCGTCGAACCCTAACTAAGATCTCTTAACCCTAAACCCTAAATCATAACTCCTAAACTCTAAACCCTAAAGCTATAAAATAAGGCTAAAACCTAAGCTAAACCGTAAAATCTAAACCATAAACCCTAAAAGCTAAACCCTAAAGGCTGAACCTAAAGCTAAACCCTAAACCCTAAAGCTAAACCCTAAAGATAAACCCTAAAAGCCAAACCCTAATATATTCAAGGTTTAGGGGTTATGCTTTAGGGTTTAGGGTTAAGAGATCCTAGTTAGGGTTCGACGAGCCGGTTCCAACGCCGCTGGAATGAGTCCAATCGGAGTTCGTTTGAGTTGGTTCCCCACTATTGCTCATTTTTTTAGTGTTCCCCAGTGAACCTCACACTATATATAGGGGATGGATCATGAGAAAACTAGTTTAAATGAGAAAACTAAAAAAGCCTAAAAAACATACCAAAAAATTACAATATTTTATAAAAAATCGCTATTTTTTATATATGAATTTTTTTTTCAAAAGAGAACAATTTTTTTACTGCATGTGCACTAATATGGAAAGCCTAAACCACTTAACCCACCCCCCACCGTGGAACGCCCAGACTTTTCTCGATGGTCAAACATCATGTAAAAATGCTAAAATTTTGAACTTTCGTAACTTAATATAAATTTTGACCGATTCTAACATATTTAAAGTATAAACTTTAAACTTACTTACAAAAGACATAAACATTTAAAACGACATTTACAATCGAAAGTAGTTTGACCCATTGACACTAAACATAAACCGGAAGCGCGTAAAGGGCATCATGGAGTGTGTTCGTTCCGAGCGTAGCACGCGTTTAAAGTATGGCTTTACCTACATCACAACAACAAGAATCAACATTAATTCTACACGTATGCATCAAATATTAACTTCCAACTATTAAATTTGCATTCGTTATTTTATTGCCATAATCCAGCCCATTCTCATTAATTTACTTATATAAACATTCTTTAATGTCTTACTCTAGTTGTTTGGCGTATTCCCTACGTTCCGATTAGATAAGATTCCAACATATATTCTATTCATACGACCCATTCATACAGTTCGACTACATAGCATTCCAACATACATTCTATTAGTATGACCCGTTCATACGGTTCGACTACATAACATTCCAACAAACATTCTATTAGTACGACCCGCTCATACGGTTCGACTACATAACATTCCAACATACATTCCATTAGTGCGACCCGTTCATACGGTTCAAACTACATAACATTCCAACATACATTCTATTAGTACGACCCGTTCATACGGTTCGACTACATAACATTCCAACATACATTCCATTAGTGTGACCCGTTCATACGGTTCGACTACATAACATTCCAACATACATTCTATTAGGATGACCCGTTCATATGGTTCGACTACATAACATTCCAACATACATTCTTTTAGTACGCCCCGTTCATACAGTTCGGCTACATAGCATTCCAACATATATTCTTTTAGCACGACCCGTTCATACGGCTCGACTACATAGTATTCCAACATACATTCTATTAGTACGACCCGTTCATACGGTTCGACTACATAGCATTCCAACATACATTTCATTAGTGCGACCCGTTCATACGGTTCGACTACATAGCATTCCAACATACATTCTATTAGTACGACCCGTTCATACGGTTCAACTACATAACATTCCAACATACATTCTTTTAGTGCGACCCGTTCATATGGTTTGACTACATAACATTCCTTTACTTTCTCATTTTTCTAACCATTCCTTAAATGTTCAACACATCGAATTACCATGTTTTACACTACCATTTTCGAACTAGAATTTATATAATGAGACTAACATTCATAAATGTACATTAAGGATAGACAAAGTTCATAGGAACTTACTGTGATCTTGCATTCCTAGCGCCTTGAATTGACTTGTACCTTCTTCTTTCTTCGCCCCTAGGGTGCAACATTTCACGCTTAGCTTTCACAATATCCATTGCATACGCACACTTTAATTATTTATTATGCATGTTAATTAACCGTATACAATTCCATTCTCATTCTAATTCATCAATTCAACATGTTTTTCAAGTTAAAACATAATTTAATCAGCCTAGGCATTTCATCGAACACGTTGTGTGCGTACTATCTACAAGGCATAGTGTACAAGTATATTATGCATAATCTTACTAGTTCATATCAAGATCATGAAATTCAACTAATTTTCACATAACTTTCATTCTTAATCAGATTCTTATAATAATAATCTACAACATCCGACTTCATATATCATAACTATACTCAATTTAACACATTTAGCATCATCATCTTCATAACATTACTACTACAAGTGGGTTTTCATCAAAACATCAAAATAATCAGAATTTCAAGCATGATTCATGTTTCATGAGATGATTCTAACTCACTATCATTCTAACTTCATACAATTTCACGGATTGGTTCAAAACCCAATTCATCAAGATCATCAAAACATATAATTTAACTTACCTAGGGTTGAGGATGCTTAGATGATTGAGAAATTAAAGACATGCATTCGAAGTTGTCCTTAAATCATCTTCAATTTGCTGAATTTGTTAAGATTGAGGGTTTTCCCCTCTTTTTTCTTGCTACGGTCGACACCCACCCACACACCTGTGTGTGTGTGTGTTTGAGTTTTTAATAATGTTATAAATAAAATCCTTCAAATTGTACAACTTTGACCCTTATACTATGGGAAGTTGTGTTTTATTTGTAAAAGTCCATTCTTACTAATTTATAACAAACTTTTATATATAATATATGAAATTTGGGGTGTTACAAGTCTACCCCCCTTAAAGAAGGTTTCGTCCTCGAAACCTGCTTCATACATTCTGAGAAGTCTACTCGTATTCTTTCGTAAGTACATACCTCGAACTTCAACAACAAGTTTTCATCCGATCACTCGTCATGATGAATTGGTCACTACCACTTTACAACTTTCCCAAGACAATTGGTAATTCAATCTTGTATGATTCAATACGATCCTATTACATTATTCCATGATCAACGTTCATACGTTCGAGCTGATTTTCTTAAAACTTGTGTGTCAGACTATGCATACCCACGTACCTCTATCACCCACTTAGGGAAACGATTATCATAGTATTCATTTCATGCTTGTTCAATCTTATTCATTCATATTAAATCATAAGTCGAACACCATTCAATAGTTGCTAACTAATTAGCTTCTACATACACCCCACCCTTTTCTGGGCCAATATTAAGCAAAATTTCTTTCATGTCACTGGCTTGGTAATTCTTTTCACACTCTTCTTGTAATACCTATGTATGATCTCTACCCGAGACCAATATTTCCTTCATTGATAATCTGTCATATCTGCATGGTTAACCGCAACTCAATGCATACATTTATACAACTCACGTATATACTATCTAGCTCCAATCCCCTATTACCATCTATCCCTTGGTTATATGGACCTACATAAGGTTTTAATCACACAACCAATATAATCGTGTATCAATACTTACATTCATGTAACTCATATCACACCCAAGGTGTTATACGCAGCTATACACGCTATCATATTCCATAGCTGTCATACATACATCGGTCCTTCTAGCATTGCAGTACACAGGCAATTACCTAACATCGTACCGCAATGGAATAACTCTACTATATACCTACTAAAGTTCTGTTATATACGAGATTATAAACTTATTACACATGCCATTCCATTCCAAGTATGAGTTACATAAAGCTAGGTACAACAATTCATTCGATAATTTAAGTTGTCCTATAAAACAAACCAAGAATCCTTACGTATACAAACTCAATCTCATGACATTTCTCAAGAGGTTTACCTTCTAATAAGTTTTCCCATGTGTTAGGAAACCCAACTAGGGTTAGGATTCATTCAAATATTCATTCATTTACTTACTTAGTCCAAAATTTCTTGCCATAGCGAAGTCCCGCCTTACATTCTTTGCAAGGCTTACTTGTGGCAGAATATCTTTTATGCCACATTCCACTCAGCCATTCTTTAAGTAACATCTCAACTTTCTAATGATTATGCATTCTACTGTTTTTTTAATTATTAACTTCCTTCAATATTAACCTTTCAAATATTCCATACAATTCTTTATAATTATTTTAAATTTGGCATTCTAAGCATTTATCCTGCTTTGTTACTAGTTCCATACTTTCCCTTCTACTACCTATTTTTCTCGATATGCGGGTCGACTCTTACAATTTTTTCAAAACGACACTTTAAGACATCTAATAACTATCCCTTGCAATAAACAAGAATTTAGAGCAGCTCTAATTTCCTGTATTGATATGAAGTTCTAATTCGACTATCAGCATAATAAGTCATTTACTTCTGCTTCCTATGTTACTAACCATACTTTTTCCTTCACTATACCGTTAGCAACGATAATGCTCATCATGAGCCTACTACTCAATCCCTCCATTATTATTATTATTATCATCATTCTTTCTAATCGCCTCCTTCGTGACGTAAAATTCTAACTACCAATATAGGTGTATACATATACATATATATATATATATATATATATACGCCACAGACACTTAGTAACTCCATTCCTATTAATTGCTTGTGTTTTCAAACATTCACAAATTTCTTTCGTACGCAATATCTAGTTATCTACCTTACTATGACAAATTAATGTTTTACTTCCCAACCATATTACATATTCAAATTCATTAATTAAAAATCATGAATTTTGGTCATTGCCCTTTCCATCCCCACAATATGGGCTAATTCGCACATTTGTACTTCCTTGTTAATTTTAGACATACTCATGTAAATGTTGTTCTTGCCATGCCTTGCAAGAATTATCTTTCCTTTGTTAAAAATAAACCAGTTGTTAGGGTCTCAACCTGTTAGCCATCCCGCTTCTTTTGAATCGTTTACTAATAAGTTTAATAGGTAACTATGCTTACATGTTGGGCCAATATCCTTCATTCTTGTAATTCGTGTATAAATTTCGAACGTTCAAAATCTATGTCTCTTTCTTGATATTTTTACACATTTATATTCTACCTTTCTTTCTAGTTATTCATTTATACCCTCCATTTTTTATGGAATGTTTTCGATTACCCGAGTATCTTACATCCTCTTATCCTTCTTACACGCGCTCGCTAGGCACATTTGTGATGAGTCTCTGCTCGTGAGCATCCTTTCGCTAAGTTTATTAGTTTTCTTCACGTCGAGGTCTTTACCTTTTCACCTCGTTGCAATTCGGACATACTTGTTATTATTTTACTATTTCTTTCAAACATTTCTGCCCTTGTCGGTACTTAAATCATCCATCAAGATCTTAGCCCATTATCCATTCTGATCCTCACGAGTCGATCACTACACGTCTAACTCGTAACATATCAAGTGCATCATTCTTTCGTTAGAATCTTTTATTACCACAACATCTTTCTATAGATATACTTACTTACACCATCACATGCTACCACCTTTGTCATATGTTTTACACTTACTCGTATATCCCGTTTCGGGTCTACCACGGTTAACTATCAACATATCTTTACTATATTCAACTTCAAGTGTTGTATTCCAACACTACATTCTACATTCTGTTTCGTGTGTTGCGTCCCCATATAAATATCTTCCTTTAAAATTTTCGTTCTACTAACATCTACTTTTTATTGGACCAGTTTTTCATCCCTAGAAGCCATACTACACTCGCAATTCTATCATGCTTTCACGTTCAATACTTTATAGGTTTGATCATACTTATCATTCTATCGTTTCTTCTTGTCGAGTTAGATCATCATTGTTAGCATTCCTATCATCCGCCATCTACATAAACGTACTCAATTTATTAACAAATCATATTCTTTCAACGTATCAAAGTACTAAGTCTATATTCACTTCATTCATTATTCATAATCATACGTTTCAAACTCATCCTTTTACATTCGTTATTCATTTCGTACCTTTCCATACATTCCATTTGACTTTTACGAATCTCATCTCATTATTA
Organism: Helianthus tuberosus; assembly: GCA_030545235.1. NCBI lineage: Eukaryota > Viridiplantae > Streptophyta > Magnoliopsida > Asterales > Asteraceae > Helianthus > Helianthus tuberosus. The sequence goes on from CM060426.1 coordinate 74,815,907, forward strand.
TCAAGCTATTATGATCATACGTATCTTAATATACCTATTAAGGACTTAACGAGACCATAAAACGGGTTTTCGGGAAGCAAGGGGACCCAAAGTATGTAAATGGAATGAAACAGCAGACTGGAGCCGCACGTGGCGTCGGCGATGGTGCCTAAGAATTGGCGTCAGCTGGGAACCTCCATAGGCAGTAGATTTGGGCGTCGGCTGGGGCTGTCGCGTCGGTGACGCAGCATCACGGCGTTGGCGAGGCCCCTTCCGATTGCCAAAATCCTGCATCATTTTAATTTTATTGTTTGTCAATTTTTCAAACCTGATTTTGATTATACAGGTCCCATAACTCTTGGTTTTAACCCCCACTTTTACAGTCCCAAAATCAAGCTAGGAATTTATATTAATCTAACATCATACCTACTTATTTTTACGGAAACGTAAATATCTACCTCATTTGCGGCCTTGGAGCGAACACACAATCGCGCGAGCTGTCAGTTTGAGTTCAAGCACTCTGTCTTGTGCTCGAATCCCTAAAACCTTGGCTCTGATACCAACTTGGAACTCCCATACTTTTCTCGATGGTCAAACATCATGTAAAAATGCTAAAATTTTGAACTTTCGTAACTTAATATAAATTTTGACCAATTAAAACATATTTAAAGTATAAACTTTAAACTTACTTACAAAAGACATAAACATTTAAAAAGACATTTACAGTCGAAAGTAGTTTGACTCATTGACACAAAACATAAACCGGAAGCGCGTAAAGGGCATCATGGAGTGTGTTCGTTCCGAGCGTAGCTCGCGTTTAAAGTACGGCTTTACCTACATCACAGCAACAAGAATCAACATTAATTCTACACGTATGCACCACATATTAACTTCCAACTATTAAATTTGCATTCGTTATTTTACTGCCATAATCCAGCCCATTCTCATTAATTTACTTACATAAACATTCTTTAATGTCTTATTCTAGTTGTTTGGCGTATTCCCTACGTTCCGATTAGATAACATTCCAACATATATTCTATTCGTATGACCCGTTCATACAGTTCGACTACATAGCATTCCAACATACATTCTATAAGTACGACCCGTTCATACGGTTCGACTACATAACATTCCAACATACATTCTATTAGTATGACCAGTTCATACGGTTCGACTACATAACATTCCAACATACATTCCATTAGTGCGACCCGTTCATACGGTTCGACTACATAACATTCCAACATACATTCTATTAGTACGACCCGTTCATACGGTTCGACTACATAACATTCCAACATACATTCTTTTAGTACGACCCGTTCATACGGTTCGACTACAAAGCATACAAACATACATTCTATTAGTACGACCCGTTCATACGGTTTGACTACAATACATTCCATTAGTGCGACCCGTTCATACGGTTCGACTACATAGCATTCCAACATACATTCTATTAGTACGACACGTTCATATGGTTCGACTACATAACATTCCAACATACATTCTATTAGTACGACCCGTTCATACGGTTCAACTACATAACATTCCAACATACATTCTTTTAGTGCGACTCGTTCATATGGTTTGACTACATAACATTCCTTTACTTTCTCATTTTTCTAACCTTTCCTTAAATGTTCAACACATCGAATTACCATGTTTTACACTACCATTTTTTAACTGGAATTTATATAATGAGACTAACATTCGTAAATCTACATTAAGGATAGACAGAGTTCATAGGAACTTACCGTGATCTCGCGTTCCTAGCGCCTTGGATTGACTTGTACCTTCTTCTTTCTTCGCCCCTAGGGTGCAACATTTCACGTTTAGCTTTCACAATATCCATTTCATACGAGCACTTTAATTATTTATTATGGCGTTAATTAACCGTATACAATTCCATTCTCATTCTCATTCTAATTCATCAATTCAACATGCTTTTCAAGTTAAAACATAACTTAATCAGCTTAGGCATTTCATTGAACACATTGTATGCGTACTATCTACAAGGCATAGTGTACAAGTATATTATGCATAATCTTACTAGTTCATATCAAGATCATGAAATTCAACTAATTTTCACATAACTTTCATTCTAAATCAGATTCTTATAATAATAATCTACAGCATCCAACTTCATATATCATAACTATACTCAATTTAACACATTTAGCATCATCATCTTCGTAACATTACTACTACAAGTGGGTTTTCATTAAAACATCAAAATAATCAGAATTTCAAGCATGATTCATGTTTGATGAGATGATTCTAACTCACTATCATTCTAATTTCATACAATTTCACGGATTGGTTCAAAACCCAATTCATCAAGATCATAAAAACATATAATTTAACTTACCTAGGGTTGAGGATACTTAGATGATTGAGAAATTACGAACATGCATTCGAATTTGTCCTTAAATCATCTTCAATTTGCTGAATTTGTTATGCTTGAGGGTTTCCCCCTCTCTTCTCTTGCTACGGTCGACACCCACCCACACACCAGTGTGTATTTAGGTTTTTAATAATGTTATAAATAAAATCCTTCAAATTGTACAACTTTGACCCTTATACTATGGGAAGTTTTGTTTTATTTGTAAAAGTCCATTCTTACTAATTTATAACTAACTTTTATATATAATATACAAAATTTGGGGTGTTACACACTAACACCCCCCAAAAACCTAAACCCCCCCCCCCCCCCCAACCGACACCCCCCCCCCCCAAAAAAAAAAAAAAACCTAAACCCCCCACCCTCCCCCTCTCCCGAAAACCTAAAAATAAACCCGAAAAAAACCTAAACCCCCCCCCCCACACACACACACACCCAAAAACCTAATCCTAATTCTAAACCTTCAAAAAACCTAACCCTAAAAGCTAAACTAAACTTAAAAGCTAATTTTAAGCATGTAATGCATATGTGTAGTACACATATAATGTACATGTGTGGTACAAGCTTTTTTTTAATTTTTTTATACATAAAAATTAGCGATCTTTTATAAAAAAAATTGTAAAAAAAATTGGTATGTTTTTTAGGCTTTTTTAGTTAGTTTTCTAGTTTTCTCATATATATATGTAGTTTTCTCATGATCCTCTCCCTATATATATATATATATATATAATAGGTCGGGTTCAATAGTGCACACTAAAAAAGTGGGGAATCGGATAACCATACATTTAAAATGTTAAATGTATCATAAAACAATTCAACATGTTCAAAATGATTTTTTTTTTTTTTTCAAAAAAAAAAATTGAAGCTTTTGCATATAAATACATGTAGAAGCCTTTTAGATAAATGCTTACAACAGTAAAAAATTACAAAAAAAAAATTATTTTTTTATTGGAATAGCTTCTACATATCTCTATATGCAAAAGTTTCGAAAAAAATGAAAAGAAATTAATTTTAGCATTTTAAAATGGATATTTATAATATATTTAACATGGTAAACGAATAGTTCATCATTGAACCTCACACTATATGTATGTATGTATGTATGTATGTATGTATGTATGTATATATATATATATATATATATATATGCGCATATTGAAGGGTTCAAATGAGAAGAAAAAATTTATAAGAATAGAAATATGAAGTTTTAAACCAAGAAAAATACTTCATTTTATATGTGTATTTAATTTTATGTAATAACATATAAATAAAATTATAATTTTAATCAATTTATTTTCTTCTTTTAACTTAGCTAACTAATTAAACTAGTAACCCATACTTAAAAATATAATCTTTCAAAACAACTTAATATACAGTAAACAATTTTTGATATATGTAAGATAAAGTGTATGATAAATTTCGATATGTATAGGATATATGTATGATAAACTTTGATATGTGTAGAATAAAAAAATTGAAATGTTTAGGATAAAGTGTTTTTCCAAAGAAAGAAAAAAAATAATTAATGGGAGAAATTATAAAGTATTTATTATTTCACCATTATTCCTTATTTTTTTCTTCTCACATTAACTTCTTCTCAAATGATGATTCCCAAAGCAAACAATGTACAACCCTAAGATAAGAGTAATTTAGTCTTTTAAACATTAATTACTCTTTTATCCCCTCATCTTAATTATAGTTTAGCCCCTCATTTTTAACAAAGTTATGGTTAATTAATTAGTAATTAAACTTTATCCCCTTTATATGAACTAACCACCCACGATTTGCAAAACGGCCATAACAACTTCGTGCCTTAATATTTTAAAAAAATTACACCATAAAAATGATCATTCTATTTTCTTTAGCTTAAGTATAGTATTGTTATAGTTTTTTAACTAAATAATTTGGTATGTTATGTGATTAACAATGTCTATGGATGTGCAATAACCAAATAGTTAGCCGAAAACAAACAAAACTGAACCAAAATCAAGCAAAAACTAAATTAACTGAAAATCAATTAACCGAAAACCGAATTAACCAAAAATTGGTTATCAGTTTTTTTGTACCCTCATTTAACCAAATTAATTCAATTGTGCTGAATCATTCATATTTTTATATATTTATAGCTTTTATACCTTCAGTTCATGTATTTCATATTTTACACCATTTCATGTATTTATACTTCCATTTCATGTATTTATACATCTATTTCATTTATGTATACCTCAATTCATCTATTTCTAAGCAAAAGTTTTAGACCAAGTTTGATTTTAGCAATTAATCCAAATTAAATGGACCAAACAAAAAAAAAACCATCAATCTAACCGAATAAACCGAACCGATTAACCAAAAAATGGTTGGCTAAGAAAATAGACTAACCGGAGACTTCAATTGAGGATAATGACCGAACCGACCAAACCATGCACACCCTAGCAGTGTTTGTGTTCCATGTTGCATCGCGTGTGCACCCTTCTAGTACATTGAAGAGGCCCAAGACCCGAAAAAGATAAATTAATAAACAAAGACCTGATGAGCCCAACCTCAAAGAATTCAGAGGTCCCATATAATTTAATACACCCATGAGGGACCACCAAAAAGGTATAATCATGATAATAAAATATACCCTCTCCACCAAATCAGAATGAAGAGGTCATTATCAAATGGTTAAAGAAAGGACCACCTGATATTACCATGATGTCAGCCCTAAAAGGGAAGACTTCTATAAATATCAAAAGGAACGATCAAGTCAAGTATGCACACTTACCCATTATACTCTTACTCATATTCACTCTTCTACAACAAGTACTTATTGTCACGCCGGGGGGTGGTTGCAGGGCAACCCCTATTCCTGTGGCGAGGTTCACGTTGTTTTGTTTTGCAGGACAGAGGACCTTGTTGATCGTGAAGGAGTTAGTCTAATCCCTTTGATAAAGGAGTGATCGGATTTGCCGGACTGTAGATCCAACAAATATTCACATTTGTAGCACACCCCAACGTAACGAACATGTGGAGCGAGTGAACCGAACGATTGTTGAGGGTTTAAAAAAAGTGTTTGTGCAAGGATGTTGGAGCATGGGTTGTGAGTTACCCCAGGCTCCGTGGGCATACATGACAACAGCTAAAACAAGCAATGGCGAGACACCTTTTAGCCTAACCTATAGAATGGAAGCACTAATCTCAGCAGAGATAGGCATACCAACCCACAAAACTTTGTCAACCAATGAAGAACGAAACAATAAAAAGGTGAAAGAAAACTTGGATTTGTTGGAAATCCGAAAGGAAATGGCGACAATCAACAAAGCAAGATACACGATTGCTGGAAAAGTATTACAATCAGAGGGTCTACGAAACCCAATTCAAGAAAGGAGACTATGTTCTAAGGGACAACCAGGCAAGCCGGGCAGAGAACACTAGAAAGTTGGGCCCACAAGGGAAGGATCCTTGGCGGTCAAGGAAATGTTAGGGAAAGGCGCATATTGTCTCACCACATTGGACGGGAAGGACAATCCCTGGACCTGGAATGTGGTACAACTAAAAAGATGTTATTTATGATGCATTTTCTTTAGTAACAACATGGCCATGCCATGCAACCATGTAATAGCTTTCATTTGAAATGTCAATGCATTGTCAATTTTGTCAGTTAAAAAACTTATGAACGTTGCATAGCACATATTTAGCTTGAATACACGCTCTCAAAGGCTCTTGGTACGCCATTAACACCATTGGTTACAAAAATAACCCATGCAAACACCACAGCATAACCAACCATATATGATGCAAGCACAAGCATAATATTCAATATGGTGTAAAACACTTGGATAACATAAAACACAAAAGAAAAGGATTAAACTAATATCCCATTTTACATAACCAATATTCAACAAATTATAGGGTCACCATAACACCCTACATACATCATTATATAACACATCTAACATACTACTTACATCTGTCATCACTAACATGACTTACAAAAGATGTTAATCAGGCATTCTTACAACCACCAAAAAGAGGGGATAAACACATAACACTCCCTCTAAAGCTTCGACTTAATCATCATCGTTGACACCCTAGGTTCACCAACACCAACTCCGACCGGAGCCAGGGTAGGATTGGCCTTGGAAAGACGCTGATAAGTCTTATTCAAGTTGGGCTTCAATGGTGCCCCATCCTTTAGCCTCATCAAACCAGTAATGGCCTCGAGCTCGGTGAGTATAAGATGGCTTAGATCTTCCATAACAGCAATAACTTATCTCTTTACAAAGTTGAGAAAATATAGGAGAATAACAAGCAATGATCGGGAATATATATAGCCAAACCATTAAATGCATATGCCCAAAGGGGGGTGAGCAGGAGGCATTCATGTCACATCAATCATTCAGTTAAATTGACAAAAAGATATAATGACCTCTATCCAACTTGACGTCACAAAAATCCTGACGTAATAAATGAGTCGCATGTTACATAGCGGTCTCTACAAATGGGACGTATACATACACAAGTAAGTCAAACCATCATGATAAGTGCCACCTAACCATTACTACCATTTAAACAAAAAGTTAACCCCATCCCCCAAGTAACAAGGAGTAACCACAAACAGTTTTCGATGGCCCACACAAACCATCACGACGAGTTTTCAAGTTGCACACAATAGTAAATTGTCCCAAAAGATAAGATAAAAACTTAAAAGGAAAAGTTAAGACACAGGACCGTGACCCACTTCATTGCCAACATCAGGGTATTCTGGGTATTCTGGGTATTTTGGTGCATCTTCTCTTTCCGCCGCTCTCCTCAACGCCACCAGGGTCATCTTCAAACCCACTTAGCATTTATTTTAGCAATGATAAATCAGCAAGGTCTACAGTAGCCACCAGGTCATCAATAGCTAGCAATGGTGACTCACTCAAGGACTGTTACCTAGGTCAAACCCTGCTTCTTCAAGATAGGATGGCTTTTCAGGAGCCTTACCCTGACGACACAAAGTATACCCTTCACAGATCCCATCGTGCCTACCTGCAATATTAGAAGCAGCGGAAATAGCTCAAAGTCGAGGCGTGTCTTGATATATTCAAAAGAACGAGGTATCCCTTGAGTAATAAGCTAATGGTGGTGTGCTTCGAGCTGGGCAATCCTAGTGTCCAGTACAACTACAACGGCCTCGGATTGCTCGGTCATGTTGGTCAAATCTTTAGAAATACTTTCCAAGGCCGATTACGCCTCCGCCAGTTCCTTCTACAAGGCTGCCTCCTGGGCTTGCACCTGTGATAATGTCTCTGACAAGCGGCCCTGCTCGGAGAGGAAACTATCCCGCTCCTATTGGAACTGAACAGCAAGTGCTTTCTCTTTTTTGGAAGAAGCAGGTACTTATCTCTTTCCTCTTTCAACAACAAATGTCACACCCTGACTTTTGCGGAAGCGTATGATGTGTGACTTGTTCAATATCATTGCATTCAATTATAATAAAAAAACTATATGATCAAAATGATGTTCATCTATTCATAAAGTTTAAAATATTACAAACACCAATCAATTAAGTTTCAAACGACACAACCTCTGATTAAGTTACAAACCAACAAAAGTGGATGACATCCAAACTTGTTATTCATATCTCGAAACAACACCAGCGCCCAAGATCCAACTTGCTTCCTGAAATACATGTAATTTTGAAAACATCAACAAAAGTTGAGTGAGTTCATGCGTTTTGTATGAGTATTGATAAACTTGTAAACATTTGAGAGACTCCTTTGAGAACAGGTATGAAAAGCGTCTATGAACAGATCAATTAATGTTTTGCAAGGACATTAATGTATGTGAAGATATAGGGAGTACTCATTATGAGTAGACTTTCGTCTTTGTCGAATCCCCTCGACTGTGTCGAATTCCCTCGACTGTGTCAAATTCACCTTGACTGTGTCAAATTCCCTTGACTGTATCAAATCACCTTGACTGTGTCATATCACCCTTGACCGTTGTCGAATCACCTCGACTGGGACACTAAAGCACTCTAAGAGGTCACATAAGGACCATGAGTAGGGCTCGGCCGTACCCGTTAGATCTAACCTTTGTCCATGAATCTTATGAGAGTTATTGGCATTTTAGTTTCAATTTATGCTCACATGATCTAATAGTTCATTACATAGCCAAGTTATACCATTGAAACATATGTAACATGTATTCCACCCCCGAGAGTTATAAATCCGAAACAGTAAAAGAAAAGGGGGACATGAACTCACAAGTTTGCGTCCAGCTGTCTTTTATATTCAAAGGTCCTCCTATGAGTCGTACAACTACCTACACACGTGCCATGTTTTATTAGACGTTTAGGTCGTGTAACGACTCTTTGTCTTAGTTGTTCATTAAGACTTGTTTTGGAAATCTTGGTGTATTTTGAGTTACATCATTGATGTATATTATAATATTCCAAAGTATATAATTATCAGTTAAAATAATAATATTTTAACTTAAATTATTTTCATCCATTTATTTGGAATATTGTCTAAATAATATATGTTTGCCTTAGTTTGTGTTGTAATTCTTTTCATGGATATTTCCCAAGTATGGGTATAATTATCCTTGTGTATTTTGCCAAGTATTTGTGGTGCATTCCGGTGTATATTCGTATGTACGAGAATACGTATTTTCTTGTATTTATTAAGTATTCTTATACTTAATTTTTGTTTTTACATTTTCCGGAATATTATTTTTAATAACAATCCACCAACATATATTCTTAAAATATATATTTTAAGAAAACTTTTATAGAAGATTATTTATAAATCTTCCTTGGCAAAATAGTTTATATTTTCATATAAATCTAAAAAATAACATATCTTCAAGATTAACTTAGAAAATATTTATAACTCCATTTTCCCCCCAAAAATAATATATTCTAAATTTGTTAGGAAAATATATATTTTCTCCAAAAATATCATATTTTCTAATTGTTCAAGAAAACATATATTCTTCCTTACTCAAAATAATGTATTTTCTTCTTGTCAAAAATATGATATATTTTTTTAATATTTATAAAAATCATATTGGTTTCCAAAATACCGTTTTCCCAAAATATACTTATGAATTTAATTCCGGAATATTTATGTGAGTTAAATTCTTTGTTCGGTTTATCCAATATTTTGGGTATAAATTATATATTCATTTCTTGGAATTTTGGCAGTATTTTGTATTATATTTCTTGGTATTTTGGTGAGTTATATTATTTCAAGTCCTAAAATAAAATAACTAATACACATAATATACAAATAATCACACACATGGTGACATCTAAATATATATTTTCCTAAATACATATTTAGTCACTTTTATTATCAAAAACCAACCTCCAATATTTATAATTTTTGCAACAAAAATTATGGCAAACTTTATATGAAAAATCATGGTTTAAAATATACTTGTAAATATTTGTTTAAAAATATTTTTCTAATTGTTTAATTTTTAGAAAATTTTTGCCATAGTTTCTCCTTAAAAATGGAGGTTTCCATGCTTTCAAAGCATATCATTTTCTTTTATAAATCATCACAATCAACAACAAATCAAATAATACTTACCAAGTGCCATAAATCAAGCATTAATCACTACTTCATGAACTTGAAAATTTATAAAAATTTGTAGTAACTTACTAGTGTGTTTAGTAAGCTTAGGTGCTGTTTGTTTTTTCTGCAAGAAAAGGTCTGCAGTCTGCGGACCACATCTGCAGGCATCTGCAGGAGAAGAGGTGGACCAAAGGTCTGCAGTCTGCAAGGAGAAGAGTGTTTGTTTTACATATAACCCTTCTCTTCTCTTCTCTTCTCTTCTCACACACAAACACACACAGAAACACACACAACACCTCATCTCTCTCTCTGCCTTTCATCTACCACCACCACCACAACCGTCGCAACCACCACCACCAACGAACACCCACCCCCGTCGCAACCACCACCACCACCGAACACCCACTGCCACCACCGTCACCGGAAGGATCGAGGGAGAGAGATCGAGGGAGGAGAGAGAGATCAAGGGAGGAGATGAACGGGAAGGAGGATTTCGATTTGGGGGTTTTATTTGTCTTCATCTACCACCGCCGCCACCACCGTCACCACTACACCACAACCACCACTGTCACCTTCTCACGGTTTGTTCTCTGGTGACTCTTATTCCGGTCCTGAGTTTCAGAATCAACGGTTTTCGAAATCGAATCTTCAGGTTAGGGTTTATGTGTTTATTATGTTTAATGATTTGGGGATTTTTCGTTTGTTAAGAGATTTGGGGATTTTTTTTTTTTTTTTTGGTTCAGATGAGGGTGTGGTGTCAGAGTGGAGGTGGTGGCAGAGTGGAGGTGGCGGCAGGTGAGGGTGGGAGGTGGTGACGGAGTGGAGGTGGTGGCAGAGGATGTGGTGGTGTCTGCTGGAGTGGAGGGAGAACAGGGAGAAGAGGTTGTGCAGACCTTAGAAGACATGGGTTCATGTCTGTTTGAAGCAGAGGTCTCGCAGACCTTTTTTAATGAACGGTCTGCGAGAAAACAAACAAGCTGCAGACCCTTATGTATGCGCGTGGTCTGCGCGGCGCAGACATAAGAGGTTCTGAAGTGCTTCTAGCAAAAAACAAACACCACCTTAGTTACCCTTTAAAGTGTGGTTGTTTATTTAAAAACATCATTATTGAAGAATTTAGGTGTTTACAACTTGTAAGTTATTTTTCTAAAAATATTTCTTCTTGAGTTTTTCTTGTTAAATACATGATTCTACACTTAATTAACCACTAAAAATGTGATTAGTTTCTTTAAGAACCAAGTTTATGTAAATCTTGTATTTTAACTTAGTTTCTTGAGAAATCTATCTTTGAAACCATCATTCTACTAGTCTTATAACATGTTTCATACTTCATCATACATAAAAACAACTTCATCTTTCAAGTTCATGTTTACATAAAGGATGATCATTATGATTTCTTCAAGATCCATCCTTATACTTGCTAGATCATGTGTTTAATCATCATCTAGCAAGGTTATTATGATGATCAACATCATAAACATAAGAAATCAAGAATCAAGTATACTACATACACTTAAAACAACTTTTTCTTCATGTATTTAAGCTTTATATTCATGTTTATGCTTATGTTTTCTTGGGATTCATTAGATTAACATGATACATAACACGTTAACCATCAAAATTATGAGTAAAAATAGGATCAAAGAGTCCTACTACTAGCACTAAGGCTAGGGAAGAACAAGAAGCAAGATGATGAAGAAAATAGGTGGTTGATAGCTCCTTGTGAAGGTCCTTCCAATTCCGTTGCTTGCAACCTTCTTAGATAGGCTTAAGACACCTTAGATTACTTGGAAATTAGCTAGAAAAATGATGGTAGTATAGGGGTGTTTGGGCCGTAAGTTTTGAAGGGAGGAAGAAGGATGAGAGCTTGAAGCAGATGAAGTGAAATGAATGTTTAACCCATGGTCTTTTTATAAAGTTCCTCCAACAATCATTTATATTTTGGATAATATGTCTCAAATCTTCACTACATATCAAGTAAAATATATAAAAGAAATTATAAGTGCGGCCCTTGTCTTATAACCGGTGGGGGGGGGGGGGGGGTAGTGCTAGTTTGGTTTCAATTACTAGTTAAGTAATTTGGTTGGAAGTTAAGTGTAGTGGTTAGGGTTTTAGATGTTATAACGTTTTAGAGTGTGTTATGATATTCGGTGACCATAACTAGCTCGGAAATGCTAAAATAATACTTCTAGTGAAAATTTGGTGTTTCGGGTAGTGTCCGGTTGTTCGGTTGGTTACCGGTTCGTTAAAGTGCTAAATAGCACAGTTTAGTGTGCTTCATGTTACCTTTTATGACAGTTTTAATTCCCGACACTTAGGAAAGTATTCTAGACCATTAAACCACATTTCTGCATTATATTTAGGTGTTAAAAAGCTGAATTTTGCTGATTTGTGTTATTTTTCTGCAGAATTCTGCAGTTTTAATGTGTTTCTGGCACTTTCCGGTAATTCCCGACACTTAGGAAAGTATTCTAGACCATTAAACCACATTTCTGCATTATATTTAGGTGTTAAAAAGCTGAATTTTGCTGATTTGTGTTATTTTTCTACAGAATTCTGCAGTTTTAATGTGTTTCTGGCACTTTCCGGTACCTATATCATCACTAGGAAGGCAGTTTTGAAATCCCTACTTTCCTACACGCTATTCTAGTGTAACACTTGGTTCTGGGGCTCATTCTGCGTCTTAATATCATGTCTGTCTGAGTACTGAACTTCCGTCAGTACTTCTAGTTTGTCTGATAACTGTGCTAACTTTGTTTCGTATACTAATTAAACCATATTGTGTTGTATGTGATAAAGATAAAAATCTTGCAACATGAAATGCCTTTGTATGTATATGACAGTAATCAGAAATTCATTCGTCTTGTTACTTCAATCATGCACAGTCATTAAAGCACAAATTACTGTTTATTATTGTACGGAATTCATGGTAAAGTGCCAGTTGTCACAACAAAAACCCAGCCTGGTTCTTCAAGATGGTCTGGTTCAAGTCAACAATAGTCTGGGACATCTGGTCACGATCTAACTCCCACTGGCACTTCTCTGCTTCTAGGGCATGCATCCGCGCAACGCCATACATGGGGTTCCTTAGGGCATAATCAAAATGAGTCACTAAAGTGGTCACGGCGTGCACCACATGCTTCGTCTTTGTCATGTCGTCCAAACCATCCACATACTCCCGCTCTTCAGGAGGTGCAACCTTGATTAAGAGCTCTTCAGAAACCTCAAGAAAAACAAGACGTAATCCCTGAGTAAGGTAGGGCCCAAGACCCGAAAAAGGTAAATGAATAAACAAAGACATGATGAGCCCAACCTCAAAGAATTCAAAAGTCCCACACAATTCAATACACCTATGTGGGACCACCAAAAAGGTACAATCATGATCAATGAAATATACCCTCTCCACCAATCAGAAGAATCGAGAGGTGTGTATATTCTCTACTTCGCAACAAATACTTATTCTCACGCAAGAGGGTGGTCGCATGAAGACTCGTCTTTCTGTGGCGAGGCTCATGGTGTTCTCTTTTGCAAGATAAAGGACCTTGTCGATCGTGAAGGAGTCAGTCTAATCCCCTTGATAAAGGAGTGACCGGATTAGTCTCTTCATACATATATAAGCTTGGTTTCATTTCAGAACTATAAATAATTACAAAATTGTCATAACTCCTAATAAATAATCATTTTACTTATATATTTTTATATTTAGGGTACTTTTATCATTTATTATATGTAATTTGAGATTCTGGATCTTCAGAAAACACTACCCATTGTTGATTCAAAGAGAGTAGATTTGGCATGGCGTGGAAAGGATAAATGGAAAACACAACACAGGTACGAGGGTGGTACATAAGCTTCAAATCAGACAAGCAGCCAAAGGTTAGTTTTTAATGTATACCTAGTGAGATTTCCTGCATTATGCAACATGTTTCCAATCGACAGTGGTTTAGTTCGTTGTAATACTTGTACGACACAAACACTAGCTCGGTATAGTGTTGATGGTATAAAAACGACAGAAACCATAAAACCGAACATTGATCCTTGTATCCATGGTTGAAGATGTCGCTAGGCGCTACCAAGTCGGTCGACTAGGAAGCTGCGAGTACTTGGCCTAGGCGGAGAGTACTCGGACATGCTAAACTATAAAGAAATTTATTTTCGGGAAATTATATACGTGTCAAATATTATACGTTTACTAATATTTATACCAAAATATGTGAATATCAATATAAATAAAGCTTACATGTTCAAATAGTAAAGTATTTCAAAAATTAATATTCATTTCTTGAAAAATGTTATTTATTCTTTAATATGATAAACTTGGGAATTGTGTTTTATTCTTTTTGCAAGTCAAACTCGGATCGAGTTGACCAACTAGATTCGATTCTGGTCAAGGTTGACTGCGTTTGATCAATTCCGAGTAATTAAGCGGAGTTGAAGAAAATCGTCTCGACATCTTACCTTGTAGCGATTACTCGGGGAGTACTCAACCTTCGAGACCTTGTTTTACAACATTGCCTGTATTGATGTTGTTTGGTCGTATCAGTTCATTTCGTCACGATATCGGTATGATGGAGCTATATAATTGAAATATTATCGAAACCGTAAATCATAACAATGAATACACATACAGGTACCAATGTTGTTCGATTTGGTACGGTATGGTAGCGATACAATATCAGTTTTTGAAACATGAAACAATAAAAATGAATATCGATGCCTATCTTGTCCAGATGATACCAGTATTTGTATTCGATAATATATTGGAATGTTGAAAAAGAATAAATATAGATACGGATTTAAATTTTTTTAAAAGTTAAGACATGTAAGTTACTAGAAAAAAATGAATTTTCAACAAAGTTTATGTTGAAAATTGCAGATTTAAATTAAAAAAAAATTAAAGAACACAAATTATTAAAAACATCAAACTAAATTATTAAATAAATTTAAAGTATAAAAGTTGAAAAAAAAAGTAGTGAAGTCAAAGAAGTAAAGTGGTCAAACCCTTACTATCACGTGAATCATGCACAAAATTAAAATTAGGCGTGTTTGGACCACATTCAGGAGACAGTGAGAAAAATAACAATAAGATTTAGGACCCTTCTAACCGCAGAAAATTTTGTACAAATAATAGATCATTGACCATAAAATATTTTTTGGGTGATAAACATGATGTGTTTGTGAGATGGCGAATTCAATCCGATCTGAACCTAAAAATTTTAGACGAACTCGAACACCCCCTAAACTCGAAAATCGTGTCGTACATATGAACCTGAACACGACCTGAGTATACGCTGGTTGACCCAAACACGACCAGTTTAACCCATTTTTTTTGTATTTTTTCCGCCAATTAGTATATTATAACTAAAATTTACTAAAAACACAAATGTAAATAATACAATTACATTTAAATTATAAAATCTTATGTCAGTTTCTCTTTTTAAATTAAAATTATGGCTTAAAATACACACGCAATTTTATCTACGAGATAAAACATATTGTAAAATAATAAAATATAAATAGATTAAACGGGAACCCATCAACCCGACTGAGTTGACCTGAATCCGACCTGTTTAGCTAAACGGGTTCGCGGGTTTAACCTAAAACTGACCCAAACCTATTTAGACTAAACCCAAACCCATAAATTCCGTTTTAAATTCGTATTGTATTTTCGGATCATGTCAGAAATTCACAACCCTAAACTATTTGATCATAACATACATTATATTCACACGATGAAAAATAAAACTCCATTAAAAATGTTAATATATAAGTAAGTGTATTTTAGAGTAAAATGCACGGATAGTCCCTGTGGTTTTGTAAAGTTTCAGCTATAGTCCCCAGATTTTGGAAATTACACTCATAGTCCCTGTGATTTGACAGTTTGTTACGCTGATAGTCCCTGGAGTGGATGTGGGTTAGTTTTCTCAGTTAAGTTGGTGTGAAATGACTATAATACCCTTAATATAAAATAAAATAAACAAATCAAGTATTTAAATATATAAAACATATATGTATGTATATACACACACTTACTGAACGGTATCTCTCTCTCTACTCTCTCACTAAAAACCACCACCACCGTCACCTCCCCTGCCGCCATCACCACTCCCCACCACCGCCATCCCCTTCCACCACCACACCTCCGCCTCCTAAACCCATACCCGCCTCCACCATCAACCACCCATCCCCAAATCAACCACCCCTATCCACATCCATAACCTCTTCTTCTCTGTATTAGGGGTAGTCTTCCATGTTTAATCCTAAAAACCAAACAAAAAATATATATAATAATAATAATATCAGTTATTTGCTAAAAACCCTAGTTGTTCAACCTTTAGGAAGTAATCAACAACAGCACCTGATTGAATGCAAAGACAATCGATACGATATGCCATTCTAAGGGGCTGTTTGGCAACATCTGAATCAATAAGTGCTGAATGAATAAGAGGTCTGAATGGGTAAGAGGCTCTGTACCAGTAAGTGCTGAACCAGTAAAGTGCTGTTTGGTTGCACGTCTGAATGACGGTGTAAAATGACATTTTTACCCCTTTTAATTAAAAAAACCATATTATTATTAAATATATATATATGTTACTTTCTCCATCCTCATCTCATCCCTCCACCTCTAGAACTTTCTCTCTCTCTACCAGGTACTATAATATAAAACCATTTGATTGTCGCTTTTCTTTCAGATCAAATATTACCAGGTACATGTTACTTTCTTGTTTTAAAGATCTTTGTTTGCTGTGTCATATCACACAAACATCATATTACACAACATCATAAATCATATCATTCCATCCCCATCCCTCCACCATCAACAACAACAAGACGATCAGTTCCGGCTTCGATTCTCCACGGCGACTTACAGTTCCGGTCTCCGGCTCCCCGTTCCGGCTTCCAGTTACGAGCAGCGTCAATCACAGGTTCCGCCATAAGTTTCTCCTGCGCATCCCTGGATCTCCGTCGGAATTACAAGGATTCCGGTTTCTTCGTTTTTCACCTTTCAGCGTCAATCACAGGTTCCGATCTTCAGCTCCGAATTTATAAAGCCCCGAATTTGGCGGAGAATTCAATCTGCAACTTATATAGATTTCATCGACACTCTCTGCCGACGTGGTGGAGGAGGGCGGTGGAGACAGGAGGCTGTGGAAGATGGAGCCGTCTATGATGAAGGAGAGGAGAGCACAGATTGTTTTAGGGCAAAGGGTATGTGTGTCAACATTTTCATTCAGCATGTGTTATTAGCTGAATGGTTCAGTCTGAATGAAACCATTAAGAGGTGGGTCTTTTAATCAACCAAACAAATATACCTCTGACCGATTCAGAGGTTTCCTCTGAATGGAACCATTCAGTGGCAAACAAACAGCCCCTAAGTCTGACCATACTGGTTAGCAAAATGGTAACCCTAAAAACCCAAACGAATTAGCAATTACCATTGTTAAATTGGCCGATTCTAACCTGAACCGATTATCAGCAACTGAACTGAGCCGGTGTCTACTACCGCCGCCGACAGCGGCGGCGCCGCTGTCATCCTTATCTCTCTCTCTCTCTATAGTACTCTCTCTCCTCTTTCTTCGCACCAGGGGTCCTCGCCGGAACCAGAGCCACCGCAGACGACGACGGCACAGCCGTCGTCGCTCTTCGTCTGCCGCCGCCGTCGTTCAATCGAGCAGATGGGGGGGGGTATCAGCGATGAAGGAGGTGGTTGGGTCGTGTGTGGCCAGGATAACAACCGGCGTTGCTCCGGTTCGTCGCCAGAGGTGAAAGAACCAGGGGAGAGATGAAGGGGTTATTGGTTATGGTGGTGAAGATGTTTAGGGTTTCTCTAATCTTGAAGAAGGAGCAGAAATGAGGAGTCTGGTTGGGTGTGCGTGTGTATAGATCTGAGTTTAGTGAGAGACGGTGGTGGTGGTTTTTAGTGAGAGAGAGAGAGAGAGTAGAAAGATACATATTGATCAGGGTGTGTGTATATACATATATATATGTTTTATATATTTAAATACTTGATTTGTTTATTTTATTTTATATTAAGGGTATTATAGTCATTTCACACCAACTTAACTGAGAAAACTAACCCACATCCACTCCAGGGACTATCAGCGTAACAAACTGTCAAACCACAGGGACTATGAGTGTAATTTCCAAAATCTGGGGACTATAGCTGAAACTTTGCAAAACCACAGGGACTATCCGTGCATTTTACACTGTATTTTATATTACTAGTTTTTTAGCTTATTATCATCTTACATGCATACCAAGAATATATTAAACTCGTATATTGTATAATAAACATATTTATTTATGGTATTACTAAACTCGTATACGATTGATGTTCATATTTATTTATGGAATTATTATTGATGTCTAATACATAATAAATTTGTAAATAGTAAAAACTACGAAACTTATTAAACACTTAAACCTATTATTATAAAATGGAAACGGGATCAGGAAAAAACGTTCCAAAGTATGAAACGGTGAGAACGGATTCTGGAATAACACGTGTCACGCGACATAGTGAACGGCGGAGGGGTTTTTTTGTCCTTTTATATGCTTTTTTTAAAAGCGTGTCACATCACCTTTCCATTTTTGGCGTTTAACAAATACGCGGCGTTTTTATTGTTTTTAGATCAGGATTATAGTAAATATTTTAGCGTTTTAACTAAGTATGGCTTTGATTGTTGTGCCAAGTAGGATGCAGGCCTATAATGTAAAAAATATCAGTAATTTTCTTGATGTTTATTTTTTTTCTATCAAGTGTTGTGTCATGTAGGATGCAGGCCTATAATGTGCCAGAAAATTATGGCGTTTTGAAAAGATAAACAAATTCAAATTTTCATGTAGTGGCTTTTAATATAATAAATGTTTGACAATAATGTTACCGTCTCTTCATTACTGTTTAGTTCAGTTTCATCTGTCAATTAGTGTTGCTTTTTCCAATAATACTTTGTTTGGCATTTTTTGGCGTTTTATATAGCAACAACGTGCTTTGCTAGCATCCGTTCTCACAGTTTTCATACTATCAGGCGTTTTGGTGTTTGTAGTTTTTGGCATTTTATACTCAATTTTTTTCATTAGTAGAGAATTAGATAACAAACAACAGAGAATTAGATAACAAACAATAGAAAATGAAGAAAAATAAAAATTCTAATCTAATTTCTCATCCAAATCTTCACTGTCATCAGCTTCTTCTACTTTAACATTTCTGGTGTTTTGAACCTGTTTTGAATACCTTATCTAGATCCTTATTTTTCTACATAACGCCCGTCTTTAGAAGATGCTTATTTTTAGTGGCATCCTGTATTGTATTGTGGTTTGATATATACTTTTTTGGTGACATGTTGAAGATACCCACCTCTTTTTCATGATGCCATCCATATATCCATCAAGAACAAAGTGACATGATGACATATCAGTGTCATCAGTCTCTTTTTCATGAATATTTGTCAATCTCATTCAGCAAAAGCTTATAGAGATACCCACCTCGGAGAAGAATCCATTCAGTGAAACTTCATTCAGAACAATACTCAACATAGAAGAAACGCAGTTCCCCATCTATGGCTTTTTTAACTATTTTTTGGCGTTTTAAAGTGAATGGTTTCTAGGAAATATGGCGTTTTTTGGGTGTGATCAATTGATTGTGCAGAGACCTCTCTTATATGATGTTTTTGGCGCGTAGTTTAGGCGAGATTTTATTTATAATAAATGATATTAATAAAGTAGCCGTCTTTTCAGTTACTGTGTGTATTTTTACTGTTTTTGTTCAGCTTTTTATGAGTTTTTAGGGCGATAGACCTGCCATCTTCCAAGTTTGGCGTTTTTTAATGGCTTTAAGTAGTTTTTGGCTTTTTTTTCATTTTTAGCTTTTAATAATACTTGTCCAAATTACTTTTATTATAATTTGGGAGTTTTTGGCGTTTTATTGCATTATAGTGTTTCACAATCATTATGTCTGTTTGGCGTTTTTATTACAATAATGTATTTTTTTGTTCTTAGCTGAAAAATACATAACAAACAACAGAAAAAGAAAAATAAAAAATAAAAATAGAAACAATGCATCTTCCAAATCTTCACTGTCATCAGTCTCTTTCTTCTTTGAAACATGTTCACTGGCGGTTTGACTTTGGCATGCTTGAGTTTTTGTTGTTGAAGTAGGCTTTTTTGTGGCCGTTTGGAAAGACAAAATGACGTGAGTTTTTTATTTGAATATGTATCTTCAAACCACTCATCAGTGTCATTCGTCTCTTCATGCCATTATAATATTCATCAATAACAAAACACAAAAAATGACATAAGTCTGACACCAGCATCTTTTTGTTTAAGATTTGTCCATCTCATGCAGCAAAATGTTATTGAGTCACAGCACCTCAGGGAAGAATGCATTCTGCGAAACTTCGCGTCGAACAATATTGAATATACAAGAAACGATGTTTGTCATTTTGGCGTTTTACTGAGGAAATAGTGTATCTAAAAGAAACGTCGATTTTTTGTAATCTTTGATATTCGAGTGTTTTGGCGTTTTCTGAGATGATTGGTATATAGTAAAATATGGCGTTTTGAGTAGGTGTGTTTGATGTTTTGGGGTTTTTGGTATTTCTAAGATGAATGGTATATAGTAGTAAATATGGCGTTTCAGGTTCGGGGGGTGTGTTTAATGAATGTCTGAGATGTTTTGTTTATATAGGGATGTGTTTTGGCCCGTATTGACGTTTTATTCATTAGTTTGGCGTTTTTGGTAGAGAAGTCTAAAGACTCTTTTACCCTTAATGAAGCGCGTCCACATAATAGAATTCATGTTATTTACGAAAATGCCACCGCGCCAATCCAGTCCATAGATTGTTTTGATCAGACGATCCATAAGCGTTCTCACCGTTCTCACACTTTCCACCGTTTTCTCTAAATCTTGACTCATTATAAATGTGATACATAAGATATTCTTTCCGTCTCTCTTCTACCACATGTCATTATCTTCCATACACTATGCACCAAATAATGGTATGGTTTATTTAGTTCCTTACATAAAATGATTCTTAATAACATGATCCATTTGTATAGAAGCTAGGTTATTTTCATTATTACTATTATTTTTTGTAAAAGTCATGAGTTAAACATTTAACCAGGCCGACTTAAACTTTTTTGACGGTTTAAAGCTTGAATACCCTAAAAGTGACACCAAATGTATGTGTCTAACCTTTGTTAAAACTAAAATTTCCGATTTAAATTCATCTAATGTTTTGTTGCAAATCACACCAGATTCCATTCTTTTGACTGCTATTTTTGGGCCATCGTCTAACTAACTGGCCCTTGTAAACGACCCCGAACCCGCCATGCCCGAGCTCGCTTTCTTTTACGAAGTTTTGGTCGCATTTTTTTAAAACTTGAACCGAAATGATCATGTTTCCAGACTTGATTACAGGGGACTCACTCAAACCATTGCAAACACTAGCATGCATCTGTGTGTCATTGGCGATTGAAATCCTGACTGTGTTATCCGAGTCAGACGGGTCCAGGGGTGAATAACAAGTGAGCTCGGTGGTTCACTTGAGTTAGCTTTCTTCAATTTGCATAAGTCGAGACCTAAAGGGAAGGTTAAAAGCGCTAAACCAGCAAAAACCGCAACATAAGTGAGGAACGAAACTACATTTGGTTCCTTCTTCAGCTGTATAGCGGGAACATCACCAATGCCCGAATCACCAGTACTAGGAGTAATCCCAGGTGAAAGTTGGTTGCTGTTGTTAGGCTGGGAACCCGTGGGTGAACTAGGTTTAGGAGAAATTTTCGATGAACTCGATTGAAACAGTGGGTTCCCACTTAAAACAAGTTTCATGGAGGGATTGTACTTAAGCTGAGGAGGGGAAAAATTAATGTTGCCTAAATCCAACCTTTTTTGTAACTGGTTTAATACGTTGGGATCTGTTGTGATGAAAACGAGTGAAATTAGGAAGGTGTAGATGAGTGTTATGGTTAAAATTAGGGTGAATGTGTGGCGGTGGTAATCTGCCATTGATGCAGAAGGTGTAACCGGTGCTGCGGGAATAAGGAGAGAAGTGGTATGAAAGTTAGAGGTGTTCAAATGTATCCGTATCCGAAAATCCGCTCCGAAATATCCGATATCTGATATATCCGAAAGTTAGAGGCTGGACACGGCCCCGTGTTCAGTGAGCACGGCCCCGTGTTCAGGATCTGTATCTGGGCGTTTTAATTAAATTTACTGGTTTCGTTGAGCACGGGGCGTGTTCAGTGAGCACGGCCCGTGGTCAAGCTTCTGTTACTGGGTGTTTTTATGAAAATGTTGGACACGGCCCCGTGTTCAGTAAACACGGCCCCGTGTACAGGTTACTGTAAATGCAAATCTAAACTAAAATGCAGAAAAAAGTGCGCGCTTTTAAAAAGGTTTTGAAAAACTGATTAGGCCGTCGATTTTAAGCTTTCTTAAAATCCTTGTGTCCCCGGCAACGGCGCCAAAAACTTGATGCGTGCGAAGTGTTATATATATTAGGTGTATATTTTAAGCCCTTTTTAACACTTATTTTAGCCAAGTTTTAAATTTATAAAACACGATATTTCACTAACACTAAACACACATATGGGCAAGTGCTCCCATCGTTGAGTGTAGTATAGCGTTGGTAAGATACCGAGGTCGTCCAAGGACACAAGAGCTTTTAATACCGGTTTATCCTCAACGTCTAACCAAAATAAAAGTTTAGAAAAATGTTTTAAACTAAGAAAAGATAAAAACTAACTAAAATGCTGAAAATAAAAATAAAATAAAAACAGATAGACAAGATGAATCACTTGGTTCCGACTCGTATCTAGTATAACCTTTGATTATTTCCGCACTTTTGCACATAATTAAGAGATTATCTTAGTTATTGTAGTAGGCCCCTCTTTTGAAGGTGACGTTACCCTCACCCCAGTAGTTTGAGTCAGCAAGGATACAATCCTAAAAGGGTGGATTATTGGAAGATAATGAATTAAGTTATTAATGCAGTATTGTGGTAGGCCCCGCTTTTGGCGGTGACGTTACCCTCGGCTAAGTAGTCTGAGTCAGCAGGGATACAGTCCTAAATAGCCGGGTTATAGTATTAATAGTAGTTAACTTATGAGGGGATCAAAGAGTTTGGACCCCCGCCATCCAATACCGTGAAGTATTGAAGGAGGTCCTACTAAATTTGACCCAGGTCCATTGCAGGACCTCTAAACGCTGAACAATGGCAAGACCTTTACCAAACCGTTCCCTTAACCCCCGACCAGGTAGCCAACATACCTCCATATAGACCGTGGAGATATGAATGGTGAAAATCCTTTATTTTATATAGACAGTAAAATAATGCCAAGACACCACGGACAAACGATAAGGAAAGATCACCTTCAACATAAGTAACTAGTTATTAAAGTCATTAATACAAAACCAAATAAAAAGTGCAAAAGATTAGAAATAAAAAGTATTATACTAGACACTTTGTCTTCACCAAGTGATGTAAGAGACTTAGGCAAACATGGCCTTGATTGTCAAGAACTCTTACGATCAATCTTGGATCCCGAGACGACTCACACACTCTACGATGGACAATGGATGATGGTGGTGGATGATGGTGTTGTGATGGTGGTGGGTGGTGGATGAAGTGTGAGAGAGGTGGTGTGCCAAGGGATGAGTTGAAATGAATCCAAGCACTCCTATTTATAGGCTGAACAGAGAGCTGGGCACGGCCCCGTGTCCGCTGGGCACGACCCCGTGCCCGTCTGACACTCTCTCTCCTCATTAGTTGTAATTCGCAATTACAATTAATGCGCCTGCTGTACTTTCGACACGCCCCCGTGTCCGCTGGGCACGGCCCGTGGTGGGCAATAGAAGCTTCTATAGATTTGTCTTTTCTGCTGCTTCTTGGGCACGGCCCCGTGCTGGCTGAGCACGGGGCGTGTTCAGGCTTCTGACTTCTCTATTTTGCTTTGGAAGGTGTCGTTGAGGGGTCGGGTAGTCCACTAATGTTCCTTTCCTTGTATTTATGTTGGAATTAGCTGTCTTTTTGCTTCTTTTGTGTTTTTGAGCTCATTTAATCCTGAAAATACAAAAGGAAGACAAAAACACTCTTTTTCCAATATTAGTACTTAAAAAGGGTTAGTTTTATGCCTCATTTGATGTAATTTATATGTTGCATTTTATACACATCAAATACCCCCACACTTGAACTTTTGCTTGTCCTCAAGCAAAACTCTTTAATATGTGGCTTACACTCCCAAATGGAATAGGTAGAAGAGAAGGTTTTGGGCTTGTCGTAGAGTGTCGGGATATCCAAGATCTTTTTTTTTGGGTTTTATCTTTATTTATTTACAATCCTATTCGTAATGATTTATTCAGAACGTTTCATAGGAGAAATTACTTATTTGGGCATAACATGCCTTTTTAAAATTCCATTTATATACAAGTTCACATACCTCACGGGAGAAATCACTCACACTCGGCCGAAGGTGTATTTTTAGTGAATCACTCGAGAGCGGCATGGAACTTATTCCTACCATAAGCTTGCCAAGTAATCAATCCTCATCCTTTTTAACTTTTATACCTTTGTAATTATCAAGAGGACTTTGTAGGTTAAGGGTTAGGCTTAGGTTAAAGGTAGGTGGTTGGGATAGTGGTTAGTGGTTAGTAGAAAAAGGGCGAAAAGCGTAACAAGTGTCGGTTTTCGTAAGACTTTTTATTTTTATTTTGATGAAGCATTTTATTCAAACAAAGTTATTTTTGATGAACTTGTTTGTTTATTTTCTTTTTTGCTTCATCATCCACAATTTTTTTTTTTTTACGAAAAACCGGACTTGTTACTAAAACAAAGGGTTAAAAATAAAAAGGTTTTTGGTGGGTAAAAGGGTTTTTGGTTTGGGTGATGAAATGAAAAGGTTTAGGCTCAAAGGGGTTAACTAGGGGGATTTTGGGTAGGTGGTAAAAGAAAAAGAAAAATAATGGTGTAGAAATAAAAAGGGTTAGTCCTAATGCCTCCATCATTTACTTACTCGGGTTTAAGTTGATAAGGACCGGGAATGTATCGTCATGGCAAGTTCTAGAGTCGTAAGAACCAAGCGGCTATTCACACAAGAAACGAAAAATGAGCATTTAGTTTTAATGATATGTAATTGTTGCTCAATAAAGGCTCAAAACTCACTTTTGTGGGAATGGGTTTTTATGTGATCAAGTATATATAATCAAATTTTAACTAAGTTTGTCATGCCTTTTCATAATTTTCTTATGTTGGTTCTTTTTATCACTACGTTATTGGTTGTAAATTTGTAAAAATA
Organism: Helianthus tuberosus; assembly: GCA_030545235.1. Classification (NCBI taxonomy): domain Eukaryota; kingdom Viridiplantae; phylum Streptophyta; class Magnoliopsida; order Asterales; family Asteraceae; genus Helianthus; species Helianthus tuberosus. Next base: position 74,841,137 of record CM060426.1, read on the forward strand.
TAACCTTTTTGAGACTTGAATTTCCCGATTTAAACCTAGACAAGTAAAAAAAATGAAATTTTTGAAAAAAATTTGGGGTGATTAGCGGTTCCAATAGAGTTTTGTGTAAGGCTTGTATTTAGGACTTGCAAAATTCAAGGTTTTAGCATTCCCCCCCACACTTAAATTACACATTGTCCTCAATGTGTCCCAAAAATAAATTTTTAGGTTGATTAGATGTGTAAAATGGTGTTAGAAAGCAAAGGTTTATGTTACTGGTAGTCTGGACACGGCCCCGTGTCCACTGGACACGACCCCGTGGCGAACTGCCAGTAACGAGAACTTACAGAAGGTGAACACGGCCCCGTGCCCACTGGACACGGCCACGTGTCTAACAAAAATCTGCAGGACAGTAGCCAAACAGCAGGTCTGGGAGGTGAGCACGGGGGCGTGTTGGCTGGACACGTCCCCGTGTGGACAGTCTGAAAGCCTGAAAATCAGGTTTCTTCCTCCGGTTTTTCCATCCTGGCCCTATAAGTGCTGAGGCTTAGCATCCCAAGCCTCGGTTTGTACCTGTTTCATCACTAAATACCACACCAAGCAACACAAACATCCTAAATTACCATAGTTAATTGTTCCAAGCATAAAGTAAAAGAAAAATAAAACGGAAAATAAAAGTGTTCAAGGAAAGTAAATTGTTCAGCTTCTGGCACGCAGGCCACCAATTGTTCGATAGATAAAGGGACTTAAACCTGTGGGCTCGCCGTCCATCAACTGCTTCTTCCTATGCTCCCTACTCCATATCCTCATCGCTATCATCACCTCCATCCCCATGCCCCGCCATATACTCCCGGATGCTTCCGATATCATCTTGTATATCGTTGATGTTGCGTTCAATAGCTCCGACCCGGTGGTAAGTATTGTTGGCGAGGTTGTAGGCGTTCCTGGTACACATGAGGTTTTCCTGCATAAGATCATGTAAGCTTTGAAAATTAGGAAAACCGCCTGCTTGTGAGGAGGATTGACCCGGATCACCATGGGGTGGATACTGGTGGTGGGGAGGTGGTGCGTGAAGAACTAGGGCCTCCTGTGGGTTCCATGCATAGCCTTGCGTTCTTTGGAAACTCACTGTTCCGTCTTCCGCCTCATAAAGTAAGTTCATGGCTCGGCAAATGTGGTAGTCAACTCGTCCCGACCATGGGCCTCTTTCAAAGGACCTTGGAATTCGCGTGTAATGCTTGAAAAGACGGTACACCCATCCCCCGAAGAAGATAGGCGTTGGAGCGCGAGCAAGGCGGTTGAGATGCATGTTTCGTAATAGGAGATACGGAACATCGAGAGGCTTTTGGTTGTGGATACAGTGGAGGACAACCAAATCTTTCAACCCTACAAGACCGCTACTGTCGTGACGTTGGTTTAGAGAGTAGGTGAGGATCCTGTGAATGTAGCGATAGAGCGGATCCCTTAGCTTCGTACTCTTGGTGCTGCGGGGGTCGTAGATTCCTTCACCGATTTGAGCCCATGCGGCTTGTCTTTCATTTCCATCCAAGTCTCGTAATCCCCCGGTATTCTCTTCGTTTCCCGATTCCTCTTCTTGGTATAGCCCTATTATGGCTCCAAACTGTGCCATAGAGATCGAGTACATTGTCCCTCCACACCGAAATACAACCCCTTCATTGTCGAATGGGTCACATCTTGAATTGAAGTTGAAGGTACTGTAGAACTCCATGGTGCATTGATGCACCGACCGAAGCCTAGTGTTTAATGCAACAGCTAGTGGTCCCGTAACGATGTTGTTGAATCGGTCCAGCTGGTTTACCAAGGTTAACAGGTCCGTGCAAGCTCTCCTGGGGTACTCCTCGGGTCTTGTTTGAAGTATCTCGTACCTTGCCCTTGCATCGAGCTCACTTGCATTGAACCTTGTGAACTTTGCCATCTGAAAGAATACACCAAAAATTTTACGAAACGATGAGATTTGTAAAGAAACTGCAAACAGCCGGCTGGACACGACCCCGTGTCTAGCGGACACGGCCCCGTGTTCAGAGGTCTGTTACTCAAAAACTTCATTTTTCGACCCGGTTTCGAAAACTTGAAAATTTTTGGTCCAATAGGTGCGGTTTCCCCCGAAAATGAAACCCTAAACACCGTTTTTCCCAAAATATCCCGTTTACCCCATCAATTTTATCTTTTTCGGTTCAAGAACAAGGGTTTGGGGTTTTTGTAAGAAATCGGGTGAATCTTTGAACAATCTAAGTGTATTTACTTTCCTTAACACTAATCTAACTAAATGCAAACAGATTTAGGTAAAAATTTTAGGTTCGATCCGGATGAACTTCAAGAACCCTAGACTTTTCCCCAAATTTGTGGTGTTTTAACTACATGCAAGTAACTAATCTAACTACTAAGAGTGATAGAATCATACCTTGACGTTGTTAGATCAATAGGAGACGTCGAAATTTCGCGAAAAATCGCCTGGAACCAGAGCTTTTGTGGGGAAACGGGGCGTGTGGAATGAAGAAACTGTTTTGAAAAAGGGGGTTTTAACCCGTCTGCAGCGCGAACACGGCCCCGTGTCCAGCGGACACGGCCTCGTGCCGAGCGAGTTTTTTTTTTTTTTTAGTGCTCGTGTGAGTGCCCTCTTTTCCCATAAGCTATGGTTAGAAAACTTACCGCTTTATTTTGTCGTCTCAATCGTTCGTAACTTACCAGGTATGATGTTTTTATTCTTCCACGGTTTGAAGCGAGATCTCTTCTTCCTCATCCTCAATAAATCCTTGATAGAGCTTCAGCCGTTGGTCATTGACTTTAAATGGTGGCCCATTTCGAGATTTAATTTCTACTGCACCGTGTGGAAAAATATGGGTGATGGAAAAAGGTCCTGACCACCTAGACTTTAATTTACCAGGGAACAATCGAAGTCGTGAATTAAACAAAAGAACTAAATCTCCTACCCAAAATTCATTAGGTTTAATATGTTTTTCATGCAAATTTTTCATTCTTTCCTTATAAATTTCAGAGTTCGAGTATGCATAATTCCTAAGTTCGTCTAATTCATTTATTTGACAAAATCGATTTTTACCAGCAAATTCTAGATCTAAGTTTACATTTTTGATTGCCCAGTAGGCTTTGTGTGCAATTTCTACTGGCAAATGACAACTTTTTCCATAAACTAGCTTATATGGGGTTGTACCTATTGTTGTTTTATAAGCAGTTCGAAAAGCCCATAAAGCATCGTCTAGTTTATCAGCCCATTCCTTTTTATTTAACCCTACGGTTTTTTCGAGTATTCGTTTTAAACCTCTATTAGTCACTTCGGCTTGTCCGTTTGTTTGAGGGTGATATGCTGTCGAAACCCGGTGATAGACCCCATATCTTGTTAAAAAATTTTCAAGTTGATGGTTGCAAAAATGGGTACCTCTATCACTTATTAAAGCTTTAGGTGTGCCAAAACGAGAGAATAATTTTTTCAGAAATCTTACCACGACTCTTCCATCATTTGTTGGAAGTGCCTCGGCCTCGGCCCATTTAGACAAGTAATCTACTGCCACAAGTATATATTTGTTTCCTTTCGATGGTGGGAAAGGTCCCATAAAGTCGAGCCCCCACACATCAAAAATTTCACAAACGAGAATGCCATTTTGTGGCATTTCGTTTTTGGAAGAAATATTACCTGTTCTTTGGCAAGCATCACATGTCTTTATAAGATTTTGAGCATCTTTGTAAATGGTTGGCCAATAAAATCCTGAATCGAATACCTTCCGTGCGGTACTGGCAGCACCATGATGTCCTCCGTATGGACCTTCATGACAATGGCGGAGAATTCTTCGTGCTTCACTACCATGTACGCATCGTCTGACGAGTTGGTCGGCACACATTTTGAAAAGATATGGATCTTCCCAAAAGTAGTGTTTCACATTGGCAAAGAATTTTTTTCTTTGATGATGTGGCCATCCTTTTGCGACTATACCGCTAGCTAGGTAGTTAGCATAGTCGGCGTACCATGGTTCTTCCTTGTATTCCACCATTTCCAGGGACTCAGTTGGAAATTTTTCATTGATTTGCTCGTCCCTGGTTGCCTCTAAAGCTGGGTCTTCTAAGCGTGAAAGATGATCTGCTGCGGTATTTTCTGCTCCTCTTTTGTCCTTGATTTCAATATCAAATTCTTGGAGGAGTAGAATCCACCTAATCAAACGTGGTTTCGCGTCTTGCTTCTTGAAGAGATATCGAATGGCTGCATGGTCTGTATAAACTATAGTTTTAGAAAGAACAAGATAAGAACGAAATTTATCAAAAGCGAATACCACAGCTAGTAACTCTTTTTCAGTTGTTGTGTAATTTTCTTGTGCATCATTGAGTGTTTTACTAGCATAATAGATTGGATGGAAATGCTTTTCTTTTCTCTGTCCCAAGACAGCTCCAACGGCAAAGTCACTGGCATCACACATGATTTCGAAAGGAAATTTCCAATCAGGCGCTATCATGATAGGTGCATTGACTAGCATTTCCTTTAGGGTTAGAAATGCTTGATTGCAATCATTGTCAAAGATGAAAGGAGCATCTTTTTCAAGTAACTTCGTTAGAGGCCTTGAGATTTTTGAAAAGTCTTTGATAAATCGCCTATAGAATCCGGCATGCCCTAGGAAACTTCTGATAGCTCGTACGGAGGATGGAGGTGGTAATCTAGAAATGGTATCTATTTTGGCTCGATCCACCTCCATTCCTTCGCTTGAGATCTTGTGACCGAGTACTATTCCCTCCGTTACCATGAAATGACATTTTTCCCAATTAAGGGCGAGGTTAGTTTCCTCACATCGGGATAGCATTCGTTCAAGGTTATCGAGGCATTGGTCATATGAATCCCCAACGATAGAAAAGTCGTCCATAAAGACTTCCATTGTTTTTTCTATCATGTCATGGAAAATGGCCACCATGCAACGTTGGAATGTTGCGGGGGCATTACATAGACCAAACAGCATGCGTCGATAAGCAAAAGTTCCATAGGGACATGTGAAAGTTGTCTTTTCTTGGTCTTCAGGTGCTATCGGGATTTGAAAGTAACCTGAAAAACCATCCAAGAAACAGTAAAATTTATGACCGGATAATCTTTCTAACATTTGATCAATGAAGGGTAAAGGAAAGTGATCCTTTCTTGTTGCTTCATTTAATCGTCTATAATCTATACATACTCTCCACCCCGTGACGGTTCTCGTTGGTATTAGTTCATTCTTTTCGTTAGTTATTACCGTCATACCTCCTTTCTTTGGAACTACTTGGACGGGACTTACCCAAGGACTATCGGAGATAGGATAAATAAGTCCGGCGTCAAGTAGTTTGATGACTTCGTTTTTAACCACTTCTTGAACATTTGGATTTACTCGACGTTGTGGTTGTATGACCGATTTGTAGTCATCATTCATCAAAATTTTGTGTATGCACATAGAAGGACTAATTCCTTTTATGTCCACAAGTTTCCAAGCTATTGCATTTTTGTGTTTTTTCAAAAGATTTATTAATTTTTCTTTTTCTAAGTTATCTAATTTAGACGAAATAATTACAGGTAACTTACCATCTTTGTCTAGAAAAGCATATTCCAAACCTTTTGGAAGTTCTTTGAGCTCAAGTGGTGGGTCTTTAGGAGACTCCTTATTTGGTTGCTCATTTCGATCAAGAACCTTAAAAGTCTGTTCTATGGCGACCTCTTCTTCAACAAAGTGGTCAATCTCTTCACTTGTATCGGGTGGTTCATCTTCATCTTCAATTAGGGGGTCATTATTGCCGAATGGATATTTCATTGATCGTTCGAGATCGACACTTCTTTTAAATGCCCCTAATTGAAGAGGTAGATTGTTGAACTTCCGGTTTTTCAAAGCTTCGTAAGTTTTTACAAATGGTCGTCCCAACACTAGAGGAGCGTCATCGAGGATGACAAAGTCGGTTGGGGTTACCATTTGATTTGCTTGTTCCAAGACATCTTCAACTATACCGATTGATTTTATTACTTTCCGATTGGATAGAAAAATGGGTATTTGAAGTGGAGAAAAATCACTAATACTTAATTTTTCGAAAATGTAGTTAGGCATTATGTTAACACAAAGATCTTTATCGATTGTGACATTACTAATAAACGAATTTTGAAAGAAACATGGAACCGGTGTGATGTTAATTTCAAATGGGTCTTCTTTTATTAGTGAAGTTTGATCATTAGTTAACTTAACACTTACCGTTTCGTCAATTTTAGTGTTAGTGTTTAACTCTTTTAAAAACTTAGCATGAGTGGGTACTAAACAATGATTTTCAAAAGAAGGTGTCAAGAGATTAATTTCTTCAAAATTAGACTCTTCTTGTATTTTAACGTTGTCGGACTCACCTATTTCGTTGTTTAACTCATGTGTCAGTTTTTCACTTATTTGTTCTTCCATTTTTACATTTTCAGTTATCTCTTCCTTTTTTAATTCTTCTCTTGCGCGGGACTCCTCTTCCCTTGCGCGAGCTTCTTTTATACATCGATCGATAACTCTAATGTGTTCTAATATCCTATCGGTCACTTCGGTTATAGAAAAAGAATCATTATTTTCTAAGCTTGAATCCGGTTGTTCGACCCTTTGTTCCTCATAATACCCATATGAAGTTGATGATTCGCACCATTGTTCTTCATTGTAAGCATATGATGGATAAGGTTCGTAATTTTGTTCTTCATAATACTCATATGAGGTGGGTTGTTCACGCCATGGTTCCTCATAATAAGCATACGAAGGTGGTGGCTCATATCTTGGTTCCTCAAAGTATGAGTATGAGGGCTCATACCTTGGTTCATCAAAATATGAGTATGAGGGAGGAGGTTCATACCTTTGGTCTTCATAGGATGTGTATGAAGTTGATGGCTCGTACCTGGGCTCCTCATAGTAGGTGTATGAATTGGATGGTTGATATGAGTGATTATTTTGAATCGAACGTGCATTACGACAATTAGTGCAATAATTACCCCTATAATCATCCTCATCATAGGTGTAGTTGTAACCTCCTGAGTATTGATCCATAAGAATCACTCAGCAGACCACAACTGAGTCTCGAGATCAGAAAACAAAAATAAAAACGGAAACAGAGGCTGGACACGGCCCCGTGTTCAGTGAGCACGGCCCCGTGTTCAGGATCTGTATCTGGGCGTTTTAATTAAATTTACTGGTTTCGTTGAGCACGGGGCGTGTTCAGTGAGCACGGCCCGTGGTCAAGCTTCTGTTACTGGGTGTTTTTATGAAAATGCTGGACACGGCCCCGTGTTCAGTAAACACGGCCCCGTGTACAGGTTACTGTAAATGCAAATCTAAACTAAAATGCAGAAAAAAGTGCGCGCTTTTAAAAAGGTTTTGAAAAACTGATTAGGCCGTCGATTTTAAGCTTTCTTAAAATCCTTGTGTTCCCGGCAACGGCGCCAAAAACTTGATGCGTGCGAAGTGTTATATATATTAGGTGTATATTTTAAGCCCTTTTTAACACTTATTTTAGCCAAGTTTTAAATTTATAAAACACGATATTTCACTAACACTAAACACACATATGGGCAAGTGCTCCCATCGTTGAGTGTAGTATAGCGTTGGTAAGATACCGAGGTCGTCCAAGGACACAAGAGCTTTTAATACCGGTTTATCCTCAACGTCTAACCAAAATAAAAGTTTAGAAAAATGTTTTAAACTAAGAAAAGATAAAAACTAACTAAAATGCTGAAAATAAAAATAAAATAAAAACAGATAGACAAGATGAATCACTTGGTTCCGACTCGTATCTAGTATAACCTTTGATTATTTCCGCACTTTTGCACATAATTAAGAGATTATCTTAGTTATTGTAGTAGGCCCCTCTTTTGAAGGTGACGTTACCCTCACCCCAGTAGTTTGAGTCAGCAAGGATACAATCCTAAAAGGGTGGATTATTGGAAGATAATGAATTAAGTTATTAATGCAGTATTGTGGTAGGCCCCGCTTTTGGCGGTGACGTTACCCTCGGCTAAGTAGTCTGAGTCAGCAGGGATACAGTCCTAAATAGCCGGGTTATAGTATTAATAGTAGTTAACTTATGAGGGGATCAAAGAGTTTGGACCCCCGCCATCCAATACCGTGAAGTATTGAAGGAGGTCCTACTAAAATTGACCCAGGTCCATTGCAGGACCTCTAAACGCTGAACAATGGCAAGACCTTTACCAAACCATTCCCTTAACCCCCGACCAGGTAGCCAACATACCTCCATATAGACCGTGGAGATATGAATGGTGAAAATCCTTTATTTTATATAGACAGTAAAATAATGCCAAGACACCACGGACAAACGATAAGGAAAGATCACCTTCAACATAAGTAACTAGTTATTAAAGTCATTAATACAAAACCAAATAAAAAGTGCAAAAGATTAGAAATAAAAAGTATTATACTAGACACTTTGTCTTCACCAAGTGATGTAAGAGACTTAGGCAAACATGGCCTTGATTGTCAAGAACTCTTACGATCAATCTTGGATCCCGAGACGACTCACACACTCTACGATGGACAATGGATGATGGTGTTGTGATGGTGGTGGGTGGTGGATGAAGTGTGAGAGAGGTGGTGTGCCAAGGGATGAGTTGAAATGAATCCAAGCACTCCTATTTATAGGCTGAACAGAGAGCTGGGCACGGCCCCGTGCCCGTCTGACACTCTCTCTCCTCATTAATTGTAATTCGCAATTACAATTAATGCGCCTGCTGTACTTTCGACAAGCCCCCGTGTCCGCTGGGCACGGCCCGTGGTGGGCAATAGAAGCTTCTATAGATTTGTCTTTTCTGCTGCTTCTTGGGCACGGCCCCGTGCTGGCTGAGCACGGGGCGTGTTCAGGCTTCTGACTTCTCTATTTTGCTTTGGAAGGTGCCGTTGAGGGGTCGGGCAGTCCACTAATGTTCCTTTCCTTGTATTTATGTTGGAATTAGCTGTCTTTTTGTTTCTTTTGTGTTTTTGAGCTCATTTAATCCTGAAAATACAAAAGGAAGACAAAAACACTCTTTTTCCAATATTAGTACTTAAAAAGGGTTAGTTTTATGCCTCATTTGATGTAATTTATATGTTGCATTTTATACACATCAATATTCCATACCTCTAGCCACATCCAGTGCAATATTTAACCTCCTTTTCCAAGAAAATGGTTCCAATTTGAAGTTTTTCCAATGAAATAGATGCCTACTTAATGCACCTTGAGGCATATATTCATAAACTAGAATTCTTTCAAGCCCTTCGGTTGAATACCCTAAAAGTGACACCAAATGTTTGTGTCTAACCTTAGTTAAAACTAAAATTTCTGATTCAAATTCATCTAACGGTTTGTTGCAAATCACACCAGATTCCATTCTTTAGACTGCTGTTTTTGTGCCATCCTCGAACTGGCCCTTGTAAACGACCCCGAACCAGCCATGCCCGAGCTCGCTTTCTTTTGCGAAGTTTTGGTCACATTTTTTAAAACTTGAACGGAAATAATCATGTTTCCAGACTCGATTACAGGGGACACACTCGAACCACTACCAACACTAGCATGCATCTGTGTGTCATTGACGATTGAAATCCTGACTGTGTTATCCGAGTAAGACAGGTCCAGGAGGTGAATAACAAGTGAGCTCGGTGGTTCATTTGAGTTAGCTTTCTTCAATTTGCATAAGTAGAGACCTAAAGGGACGGTTAAAAGCGCTAAACCAGCAAAAACCGCAACAGGAGTGAGGGACAGAACTACATTTGGTTTCTTCTTGAGCTGTATAGTGGGAACACCACTAATTCCTGAATCACTAGTACTAGGAGTAATCAAATGTGAAAGTTGGCTGCTGCTGTCGGGCTGGGAACCTGAAGGTGAACTGGGTTTAGGAGGAATTTTCGATGAACTCGATTGAAACAGTTGGTTCCCACTTAAAACAAGTTTCATGGAGGGATTGTACTTAAGCTGAGGAGGGGGAAAATTATTGTGGCTCAAATCCAACCCTTTTCGTAACTGGTTTAATACGTTGTGATCTGTTGTGCTGAAAAGGATTGAAATTAGGAAGGTGTAGATGAGTGTTATGGTTAAAATTAGGTTGAATGTGCGGCGGTGGTAATCTACCATTAATGGAGAAGGTGTAACCGGTGCTGCGGGAATGAGGAGAGAAGTGGTATGAAAGTTAGAGGTGTTCAAAACTATCCGTATCCGAAAATCCGATCCGAAATATCCGATATCCGAATCTGAAATATCCAAAAAATCAGATATCCGAAATTTCATATATCTGAAATTTGGATATCCGAATTTTTCGGATTTGGATAGTGATTTTAAAATTTTCGGATATTTCGGATATCCAAAAATTAATTTTTTTTTTTGGATATCCGAATATCCGAAAATATGGAAATAAAATCTCGATTCAAAGTTTTTTACTTAACCCCCATGCCAAAAGTTAATCATTTCCAACCTGCCCTTTTGTCACGTTATATATATATATATATATATATATATATATATATATATATATATATATATATATATATATATATATATATATATAGGACAAAGATCCGTTAGGAACCACCTCTTATTGCGAGAACCGCGAGAACCAATCTGAACGCAACCAAAAATGCCTAAAAATAGCTAAAAATCACACAAAACTTTTTTTTTTTTATATTTTTTATAACAAAATCGCTACTTTTCGTAGCAAATTTTTTTTTTTTTAAAATAGCGATTTTAAAAGTAGCGATTTTAACATAAAAAATATTAAAAAAATCAAAAAAAAATTTTAGATTTTTTTAGATTTTTTTAGGTTTTTTGGGGGTTTAGTTTTTAGCCTTTTAGCTGGGGGGGGGGGGGGTTTAGGTTTTTGGGGGGTGGGGGAGGCGGGTTTAGGTTTTTGGGGTGGGGGGGGTTAGGTTTTTTTTAGGTTTTTTGGGGGGTTTAGTTTTTAGCATTTAGCTTGGGGGGGGGGGGGGTTTAGGTTTTTTTTTGGGGGGGGGGGGGGTGGGGGTTAAGTTTTTTTAGGTTTTTTTAGCTATTTTAGGTTGTGTTCACATTGGTTCTCGTGGTTCTCGCAATAAAGGTGGTTCTCGCATGAACCTTACCCTATATATATATACGTATATATATAGGTATATATATATATAAAGAAAATGATTGATAGTTACCAGCATATTCAGGGGCAACGTATCCAAACGCCCAGCTACCCGAGTCATAGTTGACTTCCCACCATTCGGGACGAGTTTTAAAAGTCCAAAGTCCGAAACTTTGGCTTGAAAATCATCGCCAAGTAAAATATTGGACGATTTAAGAGCCCGGTGTATAAAGCTCTGATGAGCCAAAGTATGAAGATATTCCATACCTCTAGCCACATCTAATGCAATATTTAACCTCCTTTTCCAAGAAAGTGGTTCCAATTTGAAGTTTTTCCAATGAAATAGATGCCTACTTAATTCACATTGATGCATATATTCATAAACAAGAATTCTTTCAAGCCCTTGAGTTGAATACCCTAAAAGTGACACCAAATGTATGTGTCTAACCTTTGTTAAAACTGAAATTTCTGATTCAAATTCATCTAATGCTTTGTTGCAAATCACACCAGATTCCATTCTTTTGACTGCTATTTTTGTGCCATCGTCTAACTGGCCCTTGTAAATGACCCCGAACCCACCATGCATGAGCTCGCTTTCTTTTGAGAAGTTTTGGTCGCATTTTATAAAACTTGAACCGAAATGATTATGTTTCCAGACTTGATTACAGGGGACTCACTCGAACCACTGCCAACACTAGCATGCATCTGTGTGTCATTGGCGATTGAAATCCTGACTGTGTTATCTGAGTCATACGGGTCCAGGGGTGAATAACAAGTGAGCTCGGTGGTTCACTTGAGTTAGCTTTCTTCAATTTGCATAAGTAGAGACCTAAAGGGATGGTTAAAAGCGCTAAACCAGCAAAAACAACAACAGTTGCGAGGAACGGAACTACATTTGGTTCCTTCTTCAGCTGTATAGCGGGAACACCACCAATGCCTGAATCACCAGTACTAGGGGTAATCCCAGGTGAAAGTTGCCTGCTGCTGTCGGGTTGGGAACCCGTGGGTGAACTGGGGTTAGGAGGAATTTTCGATGAACTCGATTGAAACAATGGGTTCCCACTTAAAAAAAGTTTCATGGAGGGATTGTACTTAAGCTGAGGAGGGGGAAATTATTGTTGCTCAAATCCAACCCTTTTCGTAGCTGGTTTAATACGATGGGATATGTTGTGATGAAAACGAGTGAAATTAGGAAGGTGTAGATGAGTGTTATGGTTAAAATTAGGGTGAATGTGTAGCGGTGGTAATCTGCCATTGATCCAGAAGGTGTAACCAGTGTTGCGGGAATGAGAAGAGAAGTGGTATGAAAGTTAGAGGTGTTCAAAAGTATCCGAATCCGAAAATCCGCTCCGAAATTTCGGATTCGGATAGTGATTTTAAATTTTTTCGGATATTTCGGATATCCAAAAATTTAATTTTTTTTTTTTAGATATCCGAATATCCGAAAATATGGAAATAAAATCTCGATTCAAAGTTTTTTACTTGACCCATGCCAAAAGTTAATCGTTTCCAACCTGCCCTTTTGTCATATATAATGAAAATGTTTGATAGTTACCACCATATATTCAGGGGCAATGTATCCAAACTTCCCAGCTACCCGAGTCATAATTGACTTCCCACCATCCGGGACGAGTTTCACCAGTCCAAAGTCTGAAACTTTGGCTCGAAAATCATCGCCAAGTAAAATATTGGACGATTTAAGATCCCGGTGTATAATGTTTTGATGAGCCAAAGTTTGAAGATATTCCATACCTCTAGCCACATCCAATGCAATATTTAAACTCCTTTTCCAAGAAAGTGGTTCCCATTTGAAGTTTTGAAGTTTTTCAAATGAAATAGATGCCTACTTAATTCACCTGGAGGCATATATTCATAAACAAGAATTCTTTCGATCCCTTGAGTTGAATAGCCTAAAAGTGACACCAAATGTCTGTATCTAACCTATGTTAAAAATGAAATTTCTGATTCAAATTCATCTAATGCTTTGTTGCAAATCAAACCAGATTCCATTCTTTCGACTGCTATTTTTGTGCCATCATCTAACTGGCCCTTGTAAACGACCCCGACCCCGCCATGCCCGAGCTCGCTTTCTTTTGCGAAGTTTGTTCGCATTTTTTAAAAATTGAACCGAAATGATCATGTTTCCAGACTTGATTACAGGGGACTCACTCGAACCACTGCCAACACTCGCATGAATCTGTGTGTCATTGGCTATTGAAATCCTGACTGTGTTATCCGAGTCAGACGGGTCCAGGGGTGAATAACAAGTGAGCTCGGTGGTTCACTTGAGTTAGCTTTCTTCAATTTGCATAAGTAGAAACCTAAAGGGGCGGTTAAAAGCGCTAAACCAGCAAAAACCGCAACTGGAGTGAGGGACAGAACTAAATTTGGTTCCTTCTTCAGCTGTATAGCGGGAACACCACCAATGCTCGAATCACCAGTACTAGGAGTAATCCAAGGTGAAAGTTGGATGCTGCTGTCGGGCTGGGAACCCGTGGGTGAACTGAGTTTAGGAGGAATTTTCGATGAACTCGATTGAAACAGTGGGTTCCCACTTAAAACAAGTTTCATGGAGGGATTGTACTAAAGCTGAGGAGGGGAAAAATTATTGTTGCTCAAATCCAACCCTTTTCGTAACTGGTTTAATACGTTGGGATATGTTCTGCTGAAAACGAGTGAAATTAGGAAGGTGTAGATGAGTGTTAAGGTTAAAATTAGGGTGAATGTGTGGCGATGGTAATCTACCATTGATGCAGAAGGTGTAACTGGTGCGGCGGGAATGAGGAGAGAAATGGTATGAAAGTTTGAGGTGTTTAAAAGTATCCGTATCTGAAAATCCGCTCCGAAATATCCGATATCCGAATCCGAAATATCCGAAAATTCGGATTCGGATTCGGATTGTGATTTTAAATTTTTTCGGATATTTTGGATATCCGAAATATCCGAAAATTTAATTTTTATTTTTTTCGGATATCCAAATATCCGAAATATGGAAACTAAATCTCGATTCAAAGTTTTTTACTTGACCCATGCCAAAAGTTAATCGTTTCAACCTGCCCTTTTGCATGTCCATAATATATATATATATATATATAAAGAAAAAAGATAGTTACTAGCATATTTAGGGGCAACGTATCCAAACGTTCCAGCTACCCGAGTCATTATTGACTTCCCACCATCCGGGACGAGTTTCACTCGTCCAAAGTCCGAATCTTTGGCTCGATAATCATCGCCAAGTAAAATATTGGACGATTTAAGATCCCGGTGTATAAAGCTCTGATGAGCCAAAGTATGAAGATATTCCATACCTCTAGCCCCATCCAATGCAATATTTAACCTCCTTTTCCAAGAAAGTGGTTCCAATTTAAAGTTTTTCCAATGAAATAGATGCCTACTTAATTCACCTTGATGCATATATTCATAAACAAGAATTCTTTCGAGCCCTTGAGTTGAATACCCTTAAAGTGACACCAAATGTATGTGTCTAACCTTTGTTAGAACTGAAATTTCTGATTTAAATTCATCTAATGCTTTGTTGCAAATCACACCAGATTCCATTTTTTTGACTGCTATTTTTGTGCATTTGTCTAACTGGCCCTTGTAAACGACCCCGACCCCGCCATGCCCGATCTCGCTTTCTTTTGCGAAGTGTTGGTCGCATTTTATAAAACTTGAACCGAAATGATCATGTTTCCAGACTTGATTACAGGGGACTCACTCGAACCACTGCCAACATTAGCATGCATCTGTGTGTCATTGGCGATTGAAATCCTGACTGTGTTATCCGAGTCAGACGGGTCCAGGGGTGAATACAAGTGAGCTCGGTGGTTCACTTGAGTTAGTTTTCTTCAATTTTCATAAGTAGAAACCTAAAAGGGCAGTTAAAAGGCTAAACCAGCAAAAACCGCAACAGGAGTGAGGGATGGAACTACATTTGGTTCCTTCTTCAGCTGTATAGCCGGAACACCACCAATGCCCTAATCACTAGTACTAGGGGTAATCCCAGGTGAAAGTTGGCTGCTGCTGTCGGGCTTGGAACCCGTGGGTGAACTGGGTTTAGGAGGAATTTTCGATGAACTCGATTGAAAAAGTGGGTTCCCACTTAAAACAAGTTTCATGGAGGGATTGTACTTAAGCTGAGGAGGGGAAAAATTATTGTTGCTCAAATCCAACCCATTTCGTAACTGGTTTAATACGTTGGGATCTGTTGTGCTGAAAACGAGTGAAATTAGGAAGGTGTAGATGAGTGTTATGGCTAAAATTAGGGTGAATGTGTGGCGGTGGTAATCTGCCATTGATGCCGAAGGTGTAACCGGTGCTGCGGGAATGAGGAGAGAAGTGGTATGAAAGTTAAAGGTGTTTAAAAGTATATGTATCCTTAAATCCGCTCTGAAATATCCGATATACAAATCCGAAATTTCCAAAAATTTGGATATCCGAAATTTCGTATGTCCGAAATTCGGATATCCGAATTTTTTGGATTCGGATTCGGATAGTGATTTTAAATTTCTTTAGATATGTTGGATATCCTAAATATCCAAAAAAAATAATTTTTATTTTTTTCGGATATCCAAATATGGAAACAAAATCTCGATTCAAAGTTTTATACTTGACCCATGCCAAATGTTAATCGTTTCCAACCTGCCCTTTTGTCACGTCCATATTATATATATATATATATATATATATATATATATATATATATATATATATATATATATATATATATATATAAAGATAGTTACTAGCATATTTAGGGGCAACGTATCCAAACGTCCCTGCTACCCGAGTCATTATTAACTTCCCAATATCCGGGACGAGTTTCACCAGTCCAACGTCCAAAACTTTGGCTCGAAAATCATCGCCAAGTAAAATATTGGACGATTTAAGATCCCGGTGTATAAAGCTCTGATGAGCCAAAGTATGAAGATATTCCATACCTCTAGCCATAGCCAATGCAATATTTAACCTCCTTTTCCAAGAAAGTGGTTCCGATTTGAAGTTTTTCCAATGAAATAGATGCCTACTTAATTCACCTTGAGGAATATTGATGTGTGTAAAATGCAACATATAAATTATATCAAATGAGGCATAAAACAAACCCTTTTTTAGTACTAATGTTGGAAAAAGTGTGCTTTTGTTTTCCTTTTGAATTTACAGGACTAAATGAGCTTAAACGAGCAAAAGGAACAAATAAACAGCAAAAACCAACATAAATACAAAGAAAAGGAATAAACGTGACATGCCCGACCCCTCGGCAGCATCCCTAAGAGCAAGAGCAAAAACAAGAAACAGAAGGCTGACCACGACCCATGCCCACTGGACACGGGGGCGTGGTCAGATGTCTGCAGAAAGGACAAAACTGTGGAAGCTTCTACGCCCACCACGGGGGTGTGCCCAGCTCAGCATGGGGCGTGGTCAACGCTAAGATTCGCAGAATCTTGCAAATCTTGGTAGTACAAATACACTTCTTCACACGGGGCCGTGCCCAGCAAACACCGTGTTGAGCCCTATGCTGACAAAACCAATTAATGAAGGAAGAGAAAAGGGATGGCCACAGGGGCGTGTCCACTGGACACGGGGCCGTGGTCGGGCTTCTGTTCAGGCTATAAATAGGGGTGCTTGGGTCTCTTCAAAGGCATCCCTTGGCAAACCACCTCTCTCCACTTTGCCACCACTCCACCACCACTACAACACCCACATCCACCACCATCATCCATCATCCACCTTAGAGTGTGTGTAGTATTCTCGGGATCCAAGATTGATAGTAAGAGTTCTTGTCAATCAAAGGCCATGTTTGGCTAAGTCTCTTACATCACTTGGTGAAGACAAGCATTTAATGTATTACTTTTGATTTTTAATATTTTCCCACTTTTTATTTGGTTTTGTATTAATGACTTTAATAACTAGTTTCTTATGTTGAAGGTGAAACTTCTTTATCATTTGTCTGTGGTGTCTTGGCATTACTTTACTGTCTATATAAAGTAAAAGATTTACACCATTCATATCTCTAAGGTCTATATAGAGATATGTTGGCTACCTGGTCGGGGGTTAAGGGAATGGTTTAGTAAGGTTCTTGCCTTGTTCAGTGTATAGATCCTGCAAGGACCTGGATCAAGCTTACTAGGACCTCCTAATTCAATACCCATTGGTATTGGATGGCGGGGGTGTGAATGGCTTGATCCCCTCATATGTAAACTACTATTAATACATTAAACCGGCTACTTGGGATTGTATCCCTGCTGACTCAAACCACTTAGCCGAGGGTAACGTCACTTTCAAAATAGGGGCCTACCACTTTTCGCATTAATAACTTAATTAATTATCTTTCAATAATCTGACCCTTTGGGATTGTATCCTTGCTGACTCAAACCACTTAGTTGAGGGTAACGTTACCTTCAAAAGAGGGGCCTACTACTATAATTAAGATAATCTCTTAAAAAGTGCAAAAGTGTTGAAATCATCAAAGGATACATTAAAGGCGACTCGGATCCAAGTGATTCATCTTGTCTATCTGTTTTTATTTTTATTTTTATTTCTGCATTTTTAGTTTTTATTTTTCATGTTAAAAACATTTTCTCAAAAAATTTAGTTTGATTAGACGTTGAGGATAAACCGGTACTAAAAGCTCTTGTGTCCTTGGACGACCTCGGTATCTTACCAACGCTATACTACGCTCACGGTGGGTGCACTTGCCCATGTGTGTGTTTAGTGTTAGTAGAATACTGTGTTTTATAAATTTAAAACTTGTCTAATGCGTAAAATGGGCTTAAAATATCAATAAAATCATAATACACCTAACGCACACCAAGTTTTTGGCACCGTTGCCGGGGACACAAGGATTTTTAGAAAGCTTAAAATCAACGGCCTAATCATTTTTCTTGTTTTTCTATTTTTTAGGATTTTTTTTAAATTTTTCAGTTTCTGCAGACTTCAGCACGGGGCCGTGCCTGCTGAACACGCCACGTGCCCAATCTTTGTTACTTGCATTCCTGTTTTAAGTCAGACAGTAGCTGAACACGGGGACGTGCCCACTGAACACGCCCCGTGTCCAAATGCCCAGATACTGAAAACAAAACCGTAAGATCCCGACGGTTGGTAATTTCTGACACAAACATGAGTGATATTGATTATTTTTACTTTCGCTCCTCTTATGGTGCGTGGGGTCAAATATGTGGTGCATCTCATAAAGATTTGAAATGTTACTTTCTAAATTACACTCCCCACTATATAGACCCATCATTTTCCTGTAACCTTAAGATGGGCGAAAGTAAAAACAATCCTTATCTCTCCCTCGAATGCTCTCAATCATTTCTTTTAGATGATATGATTCTCGAAGAATTATGTCAGCTCGGAGAAATAATTCTCCAATTGGTAAAAGAGCTTGAGATAGAAACAAGTTATTCATCCCAAGACGATGATCAAGGGGAATTATTGAGATCGCATTCGGATTCTAACAACATCGTCGATACCGAAAGAATCTCTAACTCTTGTGAGGATTTGAGCGATAGTCGTCCCTATGTCGATTGTGCCATGAAGGACTCTCCATCGGTCTCCGCCGATGCGTTCATAGACCTGAGCGATTCGACATATACCTTCTTTAACGAGAGCCCGGATAAGGGAAATAAAGGTTGGTTTCGCCCACCGGTATTTAGCTTAGGATTTACCCTTTCCGATAACCTCTTCCGTGCTTGTCTAAAGCAAGGGCAATTAAGGTACCTTAGGCACTTCGGTGTTGTTCCGTCTAGTAAGGAACCACCCGGTCTGGACAAATTCCTTAAAATAAGACGAAAGCTCGTTAGCCACGAGGCCGTGTCCAGGTCAACACGGCTCGTGCCCACCTAAAAATTGACCACAGGGGCGTGTCCAGGCCAACACGCCCCGTGTTCAAAATACGAACAAAATGTGTCACAGTCTTGTCTGACCACGGGGCCATGTCCAGCCGACACGGGGCCGTGGTCAGCACGCTGTCGTTTTCTATAAAGTTAGCAAGATTCCTGCACATTTGTACCCAATCCAAAGACCAAGATCTGGTGGGATCTTCACATATACCCTACAAGGTATATTCCAAAGAAGGTTCTCAACAACCATCTTGTCTTTACTACCTTTGTCTCTTGCCTTCTTCTTCAAAAACTCCTCAAAACCTCCATTAAAGCTAAAAACCTCCATGTTTTCAAGCTTTATTAAGATATTTGCTAGGTTTTTAACAAAGGAATCTTATCAAAAATAAGTTTTATAACACTGTTTTAAGTTATTTTTGCTCAGAAATGTCTCAAAGTTCAGAAAAATAATTTAAAACTATAAGATTCCTGAGTTCAAAAATCTTCAGAATGGTGGCCACAAGGCCGTGCTCAGCGAGCACGGGGCCGTGGCCGGAGTTACTGTTTCATTAATTTGAACTTTTCGACTTGTTTTCTTAGAATGTCGAGCCGGAATAGCGGAACATCCTCAGCTCACTCAAGGAATGATTGAAGGGGAAGACGAACATCGGTGGAAGACTCCTTGGTCAACTACGTGTACGCTTTGCGAGAAGCCATTGATGAAAGGACAGGGGTAGAAGAAGCCTTAATTGACCGTATTAACCATTTGTCGGTGGGGTTAGAGGGTTGCCTTTGAAAAGTCAACCTTTTGTACCAAAGGTTGAATAATCTTGCTTCTCCTCCCATGGTGCCAATCATCGCACAAAGGGGGGTGGAATGTTGTGCCAGAAGTCAAATTCCAGCCGAGTGGCGTGTCATGCCTCCGGAGCCTCCTCTAGACATACTACACGGGGTTACGGTAGCCGTTGCGCCTCCTCCAAAAGACATTGTGGAAAATGAGCTCGCCTTCTTTCTCCCTAGGGAGATAGAGGAATGGCTCAATGACATTTAAATGACATCCCCCGGTTCCGAGTTCTACAAAACCCTTAAGTACCGGAAAGTTATTTCCGGGTTTTTGTCATTCCTACAATAGGGGTAGAACTCCTTAGTGATTTCCTGCATTTTATAACCTATCTATCTTAGGATCTTTATAGTTTTTCATTTTTAGCAGCTTTATTTTTAGGATCTTTGTCCTTGTAGTTTTTAATGAATGATGGTTTTTAATTATTGAATGGTGTTTGGATGATGTTGTAATGATTGAAAACACTCGAAAAGGTGGAGGTTACCAAGGGAACTTTAAAACCACACCCCATACACAAAAACAGAGCCTCCCGACAATTTTCCGGCATTACAGCAAGTTCAGCACGGGGCCGTGCTCAACCCAACAGGCCTCGTGCCCAAGGCTCTGCAGAATTTGCCCAGTTCAGGTAACTGGACACGGGGGCGTGCTCACTAAACACACCCCGTCCAGCGTTCTGTTTAATTTTGATACTGGCAATCCGGACACGGGGCCGTGCCTGGACCAACACGGGGCCGTGGCCAGACACCCAGTAACAGAAAATTTTGTTTTTAAACACCTTTTTGCACATTCAGTCACCCTAAAAACTTACTTTTGGGACACATTGAGGACAATGTGTAATTTAAGTGTAGGGGGGATGCTAAAACCTTGAATTTTGCAAGTCCTAATAACAAGCCTTACACAAAACTCTATTGGAACCGCTAATCACCCCAATTTTTTTTTTCAAAAATTTTCATTTTTTACTTGTCTTGGTTTAGTTTGGGAATAACAAGTTCTAAAAAGGTTATATTTTTTCAAATTTACAACCGATAGCGTCGTGATAAAAATGAACCAACATAAGAAAATTATAAAACGGCATGACAAATCTAATTAAAATTTGATTATATATACTCGATCACATTATAAATCCATTCCCACAATAAGTGAGTTTTGAGCCTTTATTAAGCATACAAGCATACATCTTTAAACTAAATACTCATTTTTCGTTTCTTGTGTGAATAGCCGCTTGGTTCTTACGACTCTAGAACTTGCCACGATGATACAATCCCGGTCCTTACCAACGTAAACCCAAGTAAGTAAATGATGGAGGCATTAGGACTAACCCATTTTTCTTTCAACACCATTATTTTTCATTTTCTTTATCACCTACCCAAAATTCCCCTAGTTAACCCCTTTGAGCCTAAACGTTTTCATTTCTAAACCCACAAAACAAACACCCTTTACCCACCAAAATCCTTTTTCTTTTCAACCCCTTTATTTTAGTAAAAAGTTCGGTTTTCTTGTGACGCTTCATTATAAAAATAAATTAAAGTTTAGCAATAAGCAAACAAGTTCCTCAAAGCAACTTTGTTTGAAGACGCGTAGTCTGAATAAAAGTCACAAAAACAAAAAGTTTTACGACGACCGACGCTTTTTACGCTTTTAGCCCTTTTTACTAACCACTAATTAAAACCACCTACCTTTAGCCCAAGCCTAACCCTTACCCCAAGTCCTCTTGAAGGTTTATAGTTAAAAAGGAGGAGGATTGATTGCTTGGCAAGCATATGGTAGAAGTAAGTTCCATGCCGGTCTCGAGTGTTTCACAAAAATACATCTTGGGCCGAGTGTTAAGTGATCTCCCGTGAGGTATGTGAACTTGTATATAAATGGAATTTTAAAGAGGCATGTTATGCCCAAATAAGTAATTTCTCTTATGAAACGTTCTAAATAAATCATAACGAATAGGATTGTAAATAGTATAAAAATAAAACCCAATAAAGATCTTGGATTCCCGACACTCAAGACAAGCCCAAAAACTTCTCTTCTACCCATTCCATTTGAGTGTGTAAGCCACATAATAAAGAGTTTTGCTTGAGGACAAGCAAAGATTCAAGTGTGGGGGTATTTGTTGTGTGTAAAATGCAACATATAAATTACATCAAATGAGGCATAAAACTAACCTTTTTTTAGTACTAATGTTGGAAAAAGTGTGCTTTTGTTTTCCTTTTGAATTTACAGGACTAAATGAGCTTAAACGAGCAAAAGGAACAAATAAACAGCAAAAACCAACATAAATACAAAGAAAAGGAAGAAACGTGACATGCCTGACCCCTCGGCAGCATCCCCAAGAGCAAAAACAAGAAACAGAAGGCTGACCACGGCCCGTGCCCACTGGACACGGGGGCGTGGTCAGATGTCTGCAGAAAGGAAAAAGTTGTGGAAGCTTTTATGCCCACCACGGGGGCGTGCCCAGCTCAGCACGGGGCGTGGTCAACGCTAAGATTCGCAGAATCTTGCAAATCTTGGTAGTACAGATACACTTCTGCACACGGGGCCGTGCCCAGCGAACACGGGCCGTGTTGAGCCCTATGCTGACAAAACCAATTAATGAAGGAAGAGAAAAGGGATGGCCACGGGGGCGTGTCCACTGGACACGGGGCCGTGGTCGGGCTTCTGTTCAGGCTATAAATAGGGGTGCTTGGGTCTCTTCAAAGGCATCCCTTGGCAAACCACCTCTCTCCCACTTTGCCACCACTCCACCACCACTACAACACCCACATCCACCACCATCATCCATCATCCACCTTAGAGTGTGTGTAGTAGTCTCGGGATCCAAGATTGATAGTAAGAGTTCTTGTCAATCAAAGGCCATGTTTGGCTAAGTCTCTTACATCACTTGGTGAAGACAAGCATTTAATGTATTACTTTTGATTTTTAATATTTTCCCACTTTTTATTTGGTTTTGTATTATTGACTTTAATAACTAGTTTCTTATGTTGAAGGTGAAACTTCTTTATCATTGGTCTGTGGTGTCTTGGCATTACTTTACTGTCTATATAAAGTAAAAGATTTACACCATTCATATCTCTACGGTCTATATAGAGATATTTAGGCTACCTGGTCGGGGGTTAAGGGAATGGTTTAGTAAGGTTCTTGCCTTATTCAGTGTATAGATCCTACAAGGACCTGGGTCAAGCTTACTAGGACCTCCTTCAATACCCATTGGTATTGGATGGCGGGGGTGCGAATTGCTTGATCCCCTCATATGTAAACTACTATTAATACATTAAACCGGCTACTTGGGATTGTATCCCTGCTGACACAAACCACTTAGCCGAGGGTAACGTCACCTTCAAAAGAGGGGCCTACCATTTTTCGCATTAATAACTTAATTAATTATCTTTCAATATTTCGAACCTTTGGGATTGTATCCTTGCTGACTCAAACCACTGGGTTGAGGGTAACGTCACCTTCAAAAGAGGGGCCTACTACTATAACTAAGATAATCTCTTAAAAAGTGCAAAAGTGCTGAAATCATCAAAGGATACATTAAAGGCGAGTCGGATCCAAGTGATTCATCTTGTCTATCTGTTTTTATTTTTATTTTTATTTCTGCATTTTTAGTTTTTATTTTTCATGTTTAAAACCTTTTCTCAAAAATTTTAGTCTGATTAGACGTTGAGGATAAACCGGTACTAAAAGCTCTTGTGTCCTTGGACGACCTCGGTATCTTACCAACGCTATACTACGCTCACGATGGGTGCACTTGCCCATGTGTGTGTTTAGTGTTAGTAGAATATCGTGTTTTATAAATTTAAAACTTGACTAATGCGTAAAATGGGCTTAAAATATCAATAAAATCATAATACACCTAACGCACACCAAGTTTTTGGCGTCGTTGCCGGGGACACAAGGATTTTAAGAAAGCTTAAAATCAACGGCCTAATCATTTTTCTTGTTTTTCTATTTTTTTAGGATTTTTCTTAAATTTTTCAGTTTCTCCAGACTTCAGCAAGGGGTCGTGCCTACTGAACACGCCACGTGCCCAAGCTTTGTTACTTGCAATCCTGTTTTAAGTCAGACTGTAGCTGAACACGGGGTCGTGCCCACTGAACACGCCCCTGTGTCCAAATGCCCAGTTACTGAAAACAGAACCGTAAGATCCCGACGGTTGGTAATTTCTGACACAAACATGAGTGATATTGATTATTTTTACTTTCGCTCCTCTTATGGTGCGTGGTGTCAAATATGCGGTGGATCTCATAAAGATTTAAAATGTTACTTTCTAAATTACACTCCCCACTATATAGACCCATCCTTTTCCTGTAACCTTAACATGGGCAAAAGTAAAAACAATCCCTATCTCTCCCTCAAATGCGCTCAATCATTTCTTTTAGATGATATGATTCTCGAAGAATTATCTCAGCTCAAAGAAATAATTCTCTAATTGATAAAAGAGCTTGAGATAGAAACAAGTTATTCATCCCAAGATGACGACCAAGGGGAATTATTGAGATCGCATTCGGATTCTAACAACATCGTCGATACCGAAAGCACCTCTAACTCTTGTGAGGATTTGGGCGATAGTCGTCCCTATATCGATTGTGCCATGAAGGACTCTCCATCGGTCTTCGCCGATGCGTTCATAGACCTGAGCGATTCGACATAAACCTTCTTTAACGAGAGCCCGGATAAGGGAAATAAAGGTTGGTTTCGCCCACCGGTATTTAGCTTAGGATTTACCCTTTCCGATAACCTCTTGCGTGCTTGTCTAAAGCAAGGGCAATTAAGGTACCTTAGGCACTTCGGTGTTGTTTCGTCTGGTAAGGAACCACCCAATCTGGACAAATTCCTTAAAATAAGACGAAAGCTCTCTAGCCACGGGGCCGTGTCCAGGTCAACACGCCCCGTGCCCACCTAAAAATTGACCACAGGAGCGTGTCCAGGCCAACACGCCCCGTGTTCAGTATACGGCTGTGTCCAGCCGACACGGGGCCGTGGTCTGCACGCTGTCGTTTTCTATAAAGTCAGCTAGATTCCTGCATATTTGGACCCATTCCAAAGACTAAGATCTGGTGGGATCTTCACATATACCCTACAAGGTATATACCAAAGAAGGTTCTCAACAACCATCTTGTCTTTACTACTTTTGTCTCTTGCCTTCTTCTTCAAAACCTCCATTAAAGCTTGAAACCTCCATGTTTTCAAGCTTTATTAAGATATTTGCTCGGTTTTTAACAAAGGAATCTTATCAAAAATAAGTTTTAGAACATTTTAAGTTATTTTTGCTCAGAAATGTCTCAAAGTTCAGAAAAATAATTTAAAACTATAAGATTCCTGAGTTCAAAAATCAGCAGAATGGTGGCCACAGGGCCGTGCTTAGCGAGCACGGGGCAGTGGCCGGAGTTATTGTTTCATTAATTTGAACTTTTAGACTTATTTTCTTAGAATGTCGAGCCGGAATAGCGGAACATCCTCAGCTCACTCAAGGAACGATTGAAGGGGAAGAATAACATCGGTGGAAGACTCCTTGGTCAACTACGTGTACGCTTTGCGAGAAGCCATTGATGAGATGACAGGGGTAGAAGAAGCCTTAATTGACCGTATTAACCATTTATCGGTGGGGTTAGAGGGTTGCCTTCGAAAAGTCAACCTTTTGTACCAAAGGTTGAATATTCTTGCTTCTCCTCCATGGTGCCAATCATCGCACAAAGGGGGGTGGAATGTTGTGCCGGAAGTCAAATTCCAGTCGAGTGGCATGTCATGCCTCCGGAGCCTCCTCTAGACATACTAAACGGGGTTACGGTAGCCGTTGCGCCTCCTCCACAAGACATTGTGGAAAATGAGCCCGCCTTCTTTCTCCCTAGGGAGATATAGGAATGGCTCAATGACATGTAAATGACATCTCCCGGTTCCGAGTTCTACAAAACCCTTAAGTACCGGAAAGTTATTTCCGAGCTTTTGTCATTCCTACAATAGGGGTAGAACTCATTAGTGATTTCCTGCATTTTATGACCTATCTATCTTAGGATCTTTGTAGTTTTTTTCATTTTTAGCAGCTTTATTTTTAGGATCTTTGTACTTGTCGTTTTTAATGAATGATGGTTTTTAATTATTGAATGGTGTTTGGATGATGTTGTAATGATTGAACACACTCGAAAAGGTGGAGGTTACCAAGGGAACTTTAAAACCACACCCCATACACAAAAACAGAGCCTCCCGACAATTTTCCAGCATTACAGCAAGTTCAGCACGGGGCCGTGCTCAACCCAACACGCCTCGTGCCCAAGGCTCTTCAGAATTTGCCCAGTTCAGGTAACTAGACATGGGGCCGTGCTCACTGAACACGCCCCATCTAGCCTTCTATTTAATTTTGATATTGGTAATCCGGACACGGGGCCGTGCCTGGACCAACACGGGGCCGTGGCTAGACACCCAGTAACAGAAAATTTTGTATTTAAACACCTTTTTGCACATTCAATCACCCTAAAAACTTACTTTTGGGACACGTTGAGGACAATGTGTAATTTAAGTGTGGGGGGATACTAAAACCTTGAATTTTGCAAGTCCTAATAACAAGCCTTACACAAAACTCTATTGGAACCGCTAATAATTTTCATTTTTTTTTACTTGTCTTGGTTTAATTTGGGAATAACAAGTTCTTAAAAGGTTATATTTTTACAAATTTACAACCGATAGTGTCATGATAAAAAAGAACCAACATAAGAAAATTATGAAACGGCATGACAAATCTAATTAAAATTTGATTATATATACTCGATCACATTATAAACCCATTCCCACAATAAGTGAGTTTTGAGCCTTTATTGAGCATACAAGCATACATCTTTAAACTAAATACTCATTTTTCGTTTCTTTTGCGAATAGCCGCTTGGTTCTTACGACTCTATAACTTGCCACGACGATACATTCCCGGTCCTTACCAACTTAAACCCAAGTAAGTAAATGATGGAGGCATTAGGACTAACCCATTTTTCTTTCAACACCATTATTTTTCATTTTCTTTATCACCTACCCAAAATCCCCCTAGTTAACCCGTTTGAGCCTAAACCTTTTCATTTCTAAACCCACAAAACAAACACCCTTTACCCACCAAAACCCTTTTTCTTTTCAACCCCTTTATTTTAGTAAAAAGTTCGGTTTTCTTGTGACGCTTCTTTATCAAAAAAATGAAAGTTTAGCAATAAGCAAACAAGTTCCTCAAATCAACTTTGTTTGAAGAAGCGTAGTTTGAATAAAAGTCACAAAAACAAAAAGTTTTACGACGACCGACGCTTTTTACGCTTTTAGCCCTTTTTACTAACCACTAATCAAAACCACCTACCTTTAGCCCAAGCCTAACCCTTTCCCCAAGTCCTCTTGATATTTACGAAGGTTTATAGTTAAAAAGGTGGAGGATTGATTGCTTGGCAAGCATATGGTAGAAGTAAGTTCCATGCCGGTCTTGAGTGTTTCACAAAAACACATATTCGGCCGAGTATTGAGTGATCTCCCGTGAGGTATGTGAACTTGTATATAAATGGAATTTTAAAGAGGCATGTTATGCCCAAATAAGTAATTTCTCTTATGAAACATTCTAAATAAATCATAACGAATAGGATTGTAAATAGTATAAAAATGAAACCCAAAAAAGATCTTGGATTCTCGACACTCAAGACAAGCCCAAAAACTTCTCTTCTACCCATTCCATTTGAGTGTGTAAGCCACATAATAAAGAGCTTTGCTTGAGGACAAGCAAAGATTCAAGTGTGGGGGTATTTGATGTGTGTAAAATGCAACATATAAATTACAACAAATGAGGTATAAAACTAACCCTTTTTTAGTACTAATGTTGGAAAAAGTGTGCTTTTGTTTTCCTTTTAAATTTACAAGACTAATTGAGCTTAAACGAGCAAAAGGAACAAATAAACAACAAAAACCAACATGAATACAAAGAAAAGGAATAAACGTGACATGCCCGACCCCTTGGCATTTTACAACTCTCACCAAAAGACCAATTTCTTATTTTATTTAGCCAATAGGAAACCCTAATTGAGACCCCCAAGATATATTACATGATCCTAAAAATTTTCAGAACAATTGAAACTAGGATCAGGGCCCCTAAAACTCAAGGGGGGTATTCCCTAATTATGTTTATCCACTCAAAACGGTTCTAAAACACGTAATTTCGAATTTTGTCGACTTAGCAGGGCTAAGTAGGTGACAAAGCAGGCCTAGCCTACTTTGGGTTTCCCCGCGACACGCGACAGGTGCGGGAGATCCTGTCGCGACACCCGGGAGGTACCAAATCAGGCTATAAATTCAGGGGCTTGGGACTTGATCAGTTTGCATGTTTCGACGTTAAATTTTGTTATGTACACTCACTTATACGTTGTTTCCTTCAAAAACACACACTGTCCTGAACCTCTGCTGCGATAACAGGGTAATAACTCGATCGCTGCTATGATTCAATATCCGATCGATTGAAACTATCCGATGGATGTTTAAGTGCTACCCACATTAGGGCCATACTTTGTCATTCGTCGTGAATTCGATGGATGTTTAAGTATTTCACTTTGTCATTCGTTGTGAGGGTTTTAATCTCGTGAGTTATCGTAAATGCTGTATTAGTTACTGACCTAGTTCATGTGCATTGTTATTTAATTTAGGTTACACGGCTAATCAGTAGACTAAACTCTGCCCGTTTAAATCTGCAAAGTGAGTCATTCTCTTTTATCAAAAGTATTTTACAATACTCCATTTATTTTCAAAAGTTATAATTATAGGGATTAAGTCATGGTTATCTTAATCACTGGCTAGTGGGGTATTGTGCACATTACTAAATTTCTCACGGTTAGGCTAATAAATCCTAACAGTGATAATCATCACTACTTGGGGAAAAGGACCCAATAGTGGTATGACCATCGTCACCAGGAGGTGACACGGCGCCAGATAAAAAAAATAAGATAAAAGCCATTGTAATCGCTCTTATGCTGTAATTTATAACTGTGCGTCGTTTTATCAAATTTGAGTGACTCGACAGTATTTCCCCGCTGATAAAATATTTTCAAAACATGTTTCAGGTGACTACTGTGAACCAAGGAAAAGTGCTACGGAGCACTAACAAGCTTGAAGTAGTAGCTCAGTTAAATAAATAAACATGTTTTGTAAATCAGGGAATTTACTTGTGAAATTCCTCTATTGTAAATTACGGGGTTTATCCTGAATTATGAAATAAAATAATCTGGCAATTCAAGTTTTAAAAGATCCTGTAAAATCTTCCGCTGTCAACTCAATTAATTAATACCACGGGTTTCTGTCACGCGGCTCCTGGACCGGGTAAAACCGGGACGGGGGCCGTGACAGAAAAAGGTGGTATCAGAGCCACAGATTTAAGCCAATTAAGTATTTAGAAATACTTAATTTTCCTAATTACCATCTTGTGATTATGTATTTTGTTAACTGACTACTTATTAGTTACAGTATGGGTAAGCAAAGAATCTCGGACATCTATCATCAATTAGATAGTTCACCAAAAGATACGGGAACTTCATTTCAATTAAATTCCTCAAGATACTCAGCAGATACTGAGGAAGGAATATTTGTTCGTAAGGCACAGTTTGAAAAACCACTTACCCCTAAGAAAAGAAGTTGGATTATTAGAAAAAGCCAAGAGAAAATAAAGAAGTCACAACCAAAAGGAGTGATGATCGATAAGGAAACTCAGGAAATAGGCACAAACCCACCATGGGAAGATGAATTAGATGAACAATGGGCAAATCTCTATATGTTAGCCACTACAGCAGTAAATGTTAACCTTTAACTGCCAACACCCTGACCCAGTACTAGCACCCATATCATCCATAAGCCAGAAACTTTAAAGAAACTTGCCATTAGATAAATAATTTAGTAAGAAAAGATAAACTAAAATAAATTATTAATGCACAATCCCTAGTATATTGTAAATTTCAGTTGTAATTTGTAATATATATATATATATATATATAATCGCAATATTTTGTTTTAATCAATTTGTATAAATATATTAAATATTTGTAATTAATAATTAAATTTTCTCTGATTACCTATTTGTGATTATGTGAAAATTCAAGTTACAAACTTTTAACCTAGAATTTTGTGTGTTTCTTCCTATCTGCTAAACAACATGAATGAATTGTCTGAAGCCCTTTAGAATCTCAATCTCTATTCTGTTAATGTGGAAGTTTCCAGAGACTTTACCGGTTATTGTGTCGACGTTGAGGAACCTATGGAATTTCAAACCCAACCTCCGGAGAAACCAAAGCCAAAGAAGAGAAGAAGAATTGTGGGCTGGAGGCGTGTACGCAGGAGGAAACCAGCGACACGGAAAGTTGTAAAGACGGAAGATCCCAAAGGTAAAGGCAAGGAAATAGAGATTGGGGAAAGTTCCAGGCAAGACCAGGAAATGCCACCCTGGGAGGAGCTGGACCATAAACTGGCACTTAATTACCTCATCGGACCTGCCGGTGAAAACCTTTTTAATTACCCAGTGGAAGCACAACTTCCAGTTGACCTAGAGCCTGAAATCCCAGATCCTATTATCCATACCCAACCTCTATCCACAGAACTAGAAGAGTGGTGGACCACCGACTGGCAGTTTCAAAATCTCCTAAATAACCCTAATACCTTTTTCCCTCAGTTCGACCCGGAGCCTCCACTACACCCACCTATGAGCTCTGAAAATCTGGCAGAACTCCGCCACTATGGCGAGGAGCTGATTGATGCGGGAAATCAAATTAGGGATGTGGGAGAAAGAATCTCGTGGAAGTACGATGAAAGAGAACGTCGTTTCTGAAAAGCCAGCTGACGGGATCGTATGTGGTTGTAGGAATGTGTGTTTAATAATAATAATCTAATCATAAAAATATAAGTATGTATAATAACTTAAAAATAAAACTCTTGTAAGATAACCAGTGTGTACGGATGCCTAATATAAGATATAAAATATCGAACGTTGATGCGTGTGAAGTGTTGTTAGTTTTTAATGTATATGTTAAGCCCTTTTTAACACTTTTTAGCCAAGTTTTAAATTTATAAAACACGATATTTACTAACACTAAACACACATATGGGTAAGTGCACCCATCGTGAGCGTAGTATAGTGTTGGTAAGATACCGAGGTCGTCCAAGGACACAAGAGCTTTTAGTACCGGTTTATCCTCAACGTCTAATCAAATCAAAAGTTTAGAAAAATGTTTTAAACTAAGAAAATAAAAACTAACTAAAATGCTGAAAAATAAAAATGAAAGTAAAAACAGATAGACAAGATGAATCACTTGGCTCCGACTTGTGTTTAGTGTAACCTTTGATTATTTCCGCACTTTTGCACTTTATTAAGAGATTATCTTAGTTATTGTAGTAGGCCCCTCTTTTGGAGGTGACGTTACCCTCAACCCAGTAGTTTGAGTCAGCAGGGATACAATCCTAAAGGGTTGGATTATTGAAAGATAATTAATTAAGTTATTAATGCATATTGTGGTAGGCCCCTCTTTTGAAGGCGACGTTACCCTCGGCTAAGTAGTCTGAGTCAGCAGGGATACAGTCCTAAGTAGCCGGGTTAAAGTTTTAATAGTAGTTTAACTTATGAGGGGATCAAAGAGTTTGGACCCCCGCCATCCAATACCGTTAAGTATTGAAGGAGGTCCTACTAAATTTGACCCAGGTCCTTTACAGGATCTATACACTGAACAATGGCAAGACGCTTACCAAACCGTTCCCTTAACCCCCGACCAGGTAGCCAACATACCTCCATATAGACCGTGGAGATATGAATGGTGAAAATCTTTTATTTTATATAGATAGTAAAATAATGCCAAGACACCACGGACAAACGATAAGGAAGAATCACCTTCAACATAAGAAACTAGTTAAAAAGTGCGAAAAGATTAAAAATAAAAAGTATTACACTAGACACTTTGTCTTCACCAAGTGATGTAAGAGACTTAGGCAAGCATGGCCTTGATTGTCAAGAACCTTACGATCAATCTTGGATCCCGAGATGACTCACACACTCTATGATGGACAATGGATGATGGTGGTGGATGATGGTGTTATGGTGGGTGGTGGGTGAAGTGTGAGAGAGGTGGTGTGCCAAGGGATGGTTTGAGCTTGAGCCAAGCACTCCTATTTATAGGCTGAACAGAAGCTCGCACGGCCCCGTGTCCAGTGGGCACGGCCCCGTGTCCACATCCTTCTCTGTCTTCATTAGTTGCTCTTGTCTGTATTAGTTGACCACGGCCCCGTGTCCGTTAGGCACGACCCCGTGTGCAGAAGCATATCTGTACTATCAAGATTTGCCTGGATTCTGCGAATCTTATAGTTGACCAAGGCCCCGTGTCCGCTGAGTATGGCCCCGTGGTGGGCGATGGAAGCTTCTATAACTTTGTCTTTTATGCTGACACTTGGGCACGCCCCCGTGCTCATTGAGCACGGGGCGTGTTCAGCCTTCTGTTCTCTTGTTTTGCTTGGGAAGATGCTTTCGGGGAGGTCGGGCATGCCACGTTTATTCCTTTTCTTGTATTTATGTTAGATTTAGCTGCCTTTTTGCTTCTTTTGTTAATTTGAGCTCATTTAATCCTAAAAATACAATAGGAAGACAAAAACACACTTTTTCCAACATTAGTACTAAAAAAGGGTTAGTTTTATGCCACAATTGATGTAATTTATATGTTGCATTTTGCACACATCAAATACCCCCACACTTGAATCTTTGCTTGTCCTCAAGCAAAACTCTTTATAATGTGGCTTCACACTCTCAAATGGAATGGGTAGAAGAGAAGGTTTTTGGGCTTGTCATAGAGTGTCGGGATTTCCAAGATTCTTTATTACGTTTTATTTTTATTTATTTACAATCCTATTCGTCATGATTTATTTAAAACCTTTCATAAGATAAATTACTTATTAGGGCATAACATGCCTCTTTAAAATTCCATTTATATACAAGTTCACATACCTCACGGGGGATCACTCAACACTCGGCCGAAGATGTATTTTAGTGAATCACTCGAGAGCGGCATGGAACTTACTCCTACCATAGGCTTGCCAAGCAATCAATCCTTCTCCTTTTTAACTATATACATTTGTAAATATCAAGAGAACTTTTTGGGTGAAGGGTTAGGCTTGGGTTAAAGGTAGGTGATTGGGTTAGTGGTTAGTGAAAGGGCGAAAAGCGCAACAAGCGTCGGTTTTCGTAAGACTTTCTCTATTTTTTTTTTCAACTTTTTATTTTGATTAAGCCATAATTCAAACAAAGTTATTTTTGATGAACTTGCTTGTTTATTTCTTTTGCTTCATCATCAACATTTTTTTTAAAGTCATATGAAAAACCGAGCTTGTTACTAAAACAAAGGGTTAAAAATAAAAAGGTTTTGGTGGGTGAAAGGGTGTTTGGTTTGGGTTAAGAAATGAAAAGGTTTAGGCTCAAAGGGGTTAACTAGGGGGATTTTGGGTAGGTGGTAAAAAAAGAAAAATAATGGTGTAGAAATAAAAAAAGGTTAGTCCTAATGCCTCCATCATTTACTTACTCGGGTTTAAGTTGGTAAGGACCGGGAATGTATCGTCGTGGCAAGTTCTAGAGTTGTAAGAACCAAGCGACTATTCACACAAGAAACGAAAAATGAGGTTGTGCGAGAAGGAAAGATAGAACTTTTTATGCAAAAGTATTATTTGACTCTGGTGCAAACCAAAGTTTTATAAATACTTCATTCTGCCAAGCTCTTAACTTACCCTTAACCAACCTTCGGCAGATTTTTACAGTCGAAACGGCAGATGGGAATTCTGTTATAATAAATAAGGTTGTGCGAGAAGGAAAGATAGAACTTTTAGGTCATAAATTTTCGGCAAACCTGTTACCTATGAATTTAGCCGGATTTGATGTTGTGTTAGGAATGGATTGGCTAGTAGCCAATCATGCTCGAATTCTTTGTGATAAGAATTCCATAGAAATTCATACACCCTCCGGAGAATTAGTGGTGATTACAGGAGATAAGCCACGAAAGCCAATGAAATTCATTTCAGTAATGAAATTGGCCAGTTATTCAAGAAAACAAGAAATGGTGTATATGATTTCAGTAATCATTAACACTAAGAGTAAGGAACTTCAGGAAATTCCAGTAGTATCAGAATACCCAGAGGTATTCCCAGAAGAACTACATGGATTACCACCTAATAGGGAAGTAGAATTTAGAGTTCATCTAATTCCTGGAACTACACCGATAGCCAAGGCACCTTATCGGTTAGCACCCACAGAAATGCTAGAATTGAAAAAGCAATTAGATGAATTACTGAGCAAAGGATTTATACAACCTAGTTAATCCCCGTGGGGAGCGCCAGTGTTATTTGTGAAGAAGAAAGATGGTTCGATGCGAATGTGTATCGATTATAGAGAGTTGAATAAGGTTACAATTAAGAATCGATACCCATTATCTAGGATTGATGATCTTTTTGATCAATTGCAAGGAGCTAGATACTTTTCTAAGATAGATTTACGCTCCGGATATCATCAATTGAAAGTACAAGAAGAAGACATACCTAAAACTGCTTTCAGAACTAGGTATGGTCATTACGAGTTTACAGTCATGCCCTTTGGGTTAACAAATGCTCCAACAGCATTTATGGACATGATGAATAGGATCTGTAAACCATACTTGGATAAATTTGTAATTGTCTTCATCGACGATATACTTATTTATTCCAAAAGCCAGGAGGAGCATTGTGAGCACCTGCATGCACTCTTAACATTGATAAGAAAGGAACAACTTTATGCCAAATTCTCGAAGTGTGAATTTTGGCTACAAGAAGTAAAATTTTTAGATCACCTGGTGAATCACGAAGGTATTCACGTAGATCCTGCTAAGATAGAGGCAATCACCAAATGGAAAGTCCCGCAGTCAGCTATGGAAATTAGAAGTTTTATAGGGTTAGCCGGATACTATAGACGGTTCATTAAGGATTTTTCCAAGATAGCCATACCATTAACTAAGCTAACCTGTAAAGCAGTTAAGTTTGAATGGAGACCTAGGCAAGAAGAAGCCTTTAGAGTTTTAAAGTAGAAATTAACAAACGCTCCAATTCTAGCTTTACCAGAAGGAATAGAAGATTTTGAAGTATATTGTGATGCTTCAAATCTAGGATTAGGATGTGTGCTTATGCAACGCAAGAAGGTAATTGCATATGCATCAAGGCAATTGAAAAAGCACGAGGAAAACTATACTACTCATGACTTAGAATTAGGAGCCATAATTTTTGCCCTTAAGATTTGGAGACACTATCTGTATGGAAGTAAGTTTACTGTCTATACAGATCATAAAAGCTTAAGATACATATTTGGGCAAAAAGAATTGAACATGAGGCAAAGGAGATGGATGGAAATCCTAAGTGACTACGACTGTGATATTCAATATCACGAAGGAAAAGCAAACGTAGTTGCTGATGCTTTAAGTCGTAAGTATCATGAGAAACAACGACGAGTTCGTACTCTTAGATTAAACCTACAGTTAGATTTAATGGAACAATTGAAAAATATTCAAGAAACAGCAATCAAGGATAATGCTGAAAGAATGAAAGGAAGAATCAAAGAATTAGAACAAGGAAGTGATGGAATTTGGAGATTCCATAAGAAACGAATTTGGGTACCTAAGCGAGGAGAATTAAGAAATAAGATTTTAGAGGAAGCCCATAAATCTAGGTATACCATGCATCCTGGTAACAATAAAATGTACCAAGATTTAAAAAATAATTTCTGGTGGATAGGAATGAAAAAGAACATAGCTAGATATGTTTCTAAATGTCTTACTTGTTCACAAGTTAAGGCAGAACACCAGAAACCCTCAGGTCTACTCCAACAATTAGAAATACCTGTATGGAAATGGAGCTCATAACAATGGACTTTGTTACTAAGTTACCCAAGACCAGAAGAGGTAATGACGCGATTTGGGTAATTGTGGATCGATTAACCAAATCCGCTCATTTTCTACCCATGAAAGAAAACCTTTAGCATGGAAAGGTTAGCCAAATTGTATGTAGATGAAGTTGTATCCTTACATGGAGTTCCACTCTCCATTGTATCGGATAGAGATAATCGTTTCACTTCCTATTTCTGGACAAGTTTCCAAGAAGCTATGGGAACCCGACTAAATCTAAGCACTGCATATCATCCTCAGACAGACGGACAAAGTGAAAGGACGATCCAAACTCTAGAAGACATGCTTAGGGCATGTGTGATAGATTTTGGTGAAAACTGGGATGATCACCTACCTTTAATTGAATTCTCCTATAACAATAGTTATCATTCAAGCATTGAAGCTGCCCCGTTTGAAGCACTGTACGGACGTAAGTGTAGAACTCCAATTTATTGGGCAGAAATAGGAGAAAGTCAATTATCAGGTCCTGAAATAGTGCAAGAAACTACTGACAAGATCACTCAAATCAAGGAAAGATTAAAAACGGCTCGTGATCGCCAGAAGAGCTATGCAGATAATCGACGCAAGCCGTTAGAATTTCAAAACGGAGACAAGGTTCTCTTGAAAGTTTCCCCTTGGAAAGGAGTAGTTCGCTTTGGTAACAAAAAGAAAAGCTAAGTCCAAGATACGTAGGACCATTCCCAATAATCCAACGTATAGGACCAGTTGCCTATCGCTTACAACTACCCGAAGAGCTAGCTGGGGTACATGACGTATTTCATGTATCCAATCTCAAGAAATGTCTATCAGATGAATCATTAGTAGTCCCTCTTCAAGACATCCAAGTAAATGAAAAGTTAAAATTTGTGGAGAAACCACTTTAGATAGAAGACAGAAAGATCAAGTTTCTCAAACACAAAAGACTAGTACTAGTCAAAGTCAAATGGGATTCAAAGAGAGGACCTTGGGAGCTGGAATCTTAAATGAAGCGAAAGTATCCTCACTTATTTCAGTAAATCTCGAGGACGAGATTCTAAATAAGGTGGGGAGGATGTAAGGACCTTCAAAAATGTCCCAAATTGACCCTTAAGGGCAAACCCGGACCCCTGAAACCCTGATCCCTATCAAATATCAAGAAATCAATATTCTGGGTCTCCAGGCGGGCCGCGTAAAGGTTAGCTTAGCCTTACGCGGGCCGCGTCAAAATGCAGTTTGACCGGATAAGCGTCCAGATCCACGTGTCACACACGTGACAAGCCTACCGATGACACGCTAGCCCTAGTCTACGTTTAGCTGGCTCTCGCAGGCCGCGTAAGAGTCTGTTAAGTCTTACGCAGGCCGCGTAAGACTCAAATTCTGGCTATAAATAGAACGGATCATGAGCTTTCATTTTGTGTCGAAATCAACTTTCAAAAACGAAAGTATACTGTCCAAAAGTCGAATTCACTTTCAAAATTAGCAAGGCGCTGCTACGATACCGGGTATTAACTCGATCGCTGCTACGATTCAATGTCCGATCGATTGAAACTATCCGATGGATGTTTAAGTGCTGCCCACATTAGGGCCATACTTTGTCATTAGTCGTGAATTCGACGGATGTTTAAGTATAGCACTTTGTCATTCGTTGTGAGGGTTTTAATCTCGTGAGTTATCGTAAATGTTGTATTAGTTACTAACCTAGTTCGTGTGCATTGTTATTTAAATTAGGTTACAAGGCTAATCAGTAGAATAAACTCTGCCCGTATAAATCTGCAATGTGAGTCATTCTCTTTTATTAAAAGTATTTTACAATACTCCATTTTCAAATGTTATAATTACAGGGATTAAGTCATGGTTATCTTAATCACTGGCTACTGGGGTATTGTGCACATTACTAATTTCTCACAGTTAGGCTAATAAATCCTAACAGTGATAATCATCACTACTTGCGGAAAGACCCAATAGTGGTATGACCATCGTCACCAGGTGACACGGCGCCAGATAAAAATAAGATAGAAGCCATTGTAATCGCTCTTATACTGTAATTTATAACTAAGTGTCATTTTATCAAATTGAGTGACTCGCCAGTATTTCCCCGCTGATAAAATATTTTTAAAACATGTTTCAGGCGACCTGCTGTAAATCAAGGAAAACGTGCTACGGAGCACTAACCAGCTTGAAGAGGTGGCTCAGTTAAAATAAATAAACATGTTTTATAAATCAGGGAATTCCCTAGTGAAATTCCTCTATTGTAAATTACGGGGTTTATCCCGAATTATGAAATAAAATAATCGGACATTTCAAGTTTTAAAGATCCTGTTAAATCTTCTGTTGTCGCATCAATTAATAAATACCACGGGTTCCTGTCCCGCGGCTCCTGACCGGGTCAAACCGGGTCTAGGGCCGTGACAGGAGAAGCTGGACATTTTAGGCCAGACTGCCCAAAATTGGCCAAACCAGCTGATAACAAAGCCAAACCTGCAGAAGGAGCTACCAAAAGAAACGCAAGAGCCTTCCAGTTGACTACTCAGGAAGCAGAACTAATTCCTGACGTGATAGCTGGTACGTTCCTAGTTCACAACGTTTATGCAAAAGTATTATTTGACTCTGGTGCAAACCAAATTTTTATAAATACTTCATTCTGCCAAGCTCTTAACCTACCTTTAACCAAACTTAGGCAATTTTTTACGGTAGAAACGGCGGATGGAAATTCTGTTAACATAGATAAGGTTTTGCGAGAAGGAAAGATAGAATTCTTAGGCCATAAATTCTCTGCAAACCTGTTACCTATGAAGTTAGCCGAATTCGATGTGGTATTAGGAATGGATTGGTTAGTAGCCAACCATGCTCGAATTCTTGTTGATAAGAATTCCATAGAAATTCATACACCCACTGGAGAATTAGTGGTGATTACAGGAGATAAGCCACGAAAGCCACTGAAATTCATTTTAGTAATGAAATTGGCCAGTTATTCAAGGAAACAAGAAATGGTGTATATGATTTCAGTAATCATTAACACGAAAGGTAAGGAACTTAAAGAAATTCCAGTAGTATCAGAATACCCGGATGTATTCCCAGATGAACTACCTGGATTACCACCCAATAGGGAAGTCGAATTTGGAATTCATCTAATTCCTGGAACTACACCGATAGCCAAGGCACCTTATCGGTTAGCACCCACCGAAATGCTAGAATTGAAAAAGCAGTTAGATGAATTACTAAGCAAAGGATTCATACAACCTAGTTCATCCCCGTGGGGAGCTCCAGTATTGTTCGTAAAGAAGAAAGATGGGTCGATGCGAATGTGTATCGACTATCGGGAATTGAATAAGGTTACAATTAAGAATCGATATCCATTACCTAGGATTGATGATCTTTTCGATCAACTTCAAGGAGCTAGATACTTTTCTAAGATAGATTTACGCTCCGGATACCATCAGTTGAAGGTACAAGAAGAAGACATACCTAAAACTGCTTTCAGAACTAGGTATGGTCATTACGAGTTTACAGTCATGCCCTTTGGGTTAACAAATGCTCCTGCAGCATTTATGGACATGATGAATAGAATCTGTAAACCTTATTTGGATAAATTCGTAATTGTCTTCATCGACGATATATATATTTATTTATTCCAAAAGCCAGGATGAACACCGTCAGCACCTGTATGCACCAAAAAATCCTATAAATAGAAACGTCTCACCACCTTTCGTTAATCACACCAAAAAAACATATAAAACACAATAGTTCCTAAATACCACTCACTGTAAAACGCCAAAAGTTGAGAGAAATCAATGATGGAAAACATCTTTTCTTTGATACTCAGTAATGTTCTGCATGAAGTTTCGTTGAATGGTTTGTTAGGTGAGGGGAGTAAGATTTTGCTGCATGAGATGGACAAATTTCAAGAAAAAGGGACTGATGACACCCATATGTCATTTTGTCTTCTTTGTTCTTGAAGAAGGTTTGGATGAGGTGAAGAGACCGATCCCAGTGTAAATGCTACTTTGGGCTCGATGATGATAATGAAGATGACGGGTAAATAGCATCCACCCACACGGAGTCGATCTATATCTCCAACATCCACAAACCCACTTCAACACACGAACTAGAAAAAAAACCACGCCAAACCCAAAACGCCATTTATTTGTGACAGTTCTTGTAGTTTCAAAAGACGAAAGAGACTGATGACAGTGAAGATTTGGATCATAAATTGCTTCTATTTGTTTTTTTGTAATTTTCTTTTTCTGTTGTTTGTTATGTAATTTTCAACTAAGAACAATAATACATTAATTCTCTAATAAAAATATAATAAAACGCCAAACGGGCAAATGCTTGTGAAACGCCATCATGCCATAAAATGCCCCAAAACTACCAAACTATAATAAAATTACTTTGGACAAGTACTATTATAATAAATCTAAAAAAAGGTTAAAACAATGTGCAAGAGAATAAAACAAAAGTGCCATCTTTATCTAAACGCCAGTGGAAAACAAAACGCCATAATTATAGCCATAAAGATGGGACGTGTTACAGCCATAAACAGATGAATCTGAAGCAAAAACAGTAACTGCAAACAGTAAAATGAAGCGACGGAAACATAATTACTAACATTTATTATATTAAAAGCCAAATACTTGGGGAATTGAATTTATTCCATAACGCCAAAAAAATAACTATGTGACACAATAAAGAATTAATTCAACGAGACAGATCCAAAAAACAGTGAAACGCCAAGTAATTAATGAATCTA
This sequence comes from Helianthus tuberosus, assembly GCA_030545235.1. Classification (NCBI taxonomy): domain Eukaryota; kingdom Viridiplantae; phylum Streptophyta; class Magnoliopsida; order Asterales; family Asteraceae; genus Helianthus; species Helianthus tuberosus. The sequence goes on from CM060426.1 coordinate 74,881,494, forward strand.
GTTAACGCCAAAATTATCTTAGACGCCAAAAATGAAGCAGCATGTGACACACGAAATCGAGAAAAAAAGAATATTGAAAAGACAAAAAAACCCTCAAACCCCTGATTACATCTCACGTCACGTGTTCCATCAGGATGTGTTCTCACCGTTCTCACACTTTAGGGCGTTTTCTCCTGATCCCGTACATATATATATATAAATGTGGTGTGTCTGTTAATCATGTACCGACATTTGATTTCTGGTCTCCGAACTGTAATTACATGCATGTAAAACTGGTAACAAGAGATATAGTTTGTCCCAAGTTATTTAAAAATGAAATACGAAATGGTATCAAACGAATTTTGAAAAGATTGTCAAAAGAGTCGGTTATTAGAATTTAGTAGTGAAAACTGGTGTATTTTCAAAAGACTAAGCGCAAGTTAAAGCAAGTACGAACTAGGCTGGAGTGGGCTTGGTCTTAGAAATTGGAATTTCCAACTCCACAACAATAAAAGACCTATTATAGTCTCAAGTGGCTTTTTATTACGATCCTGCTTGTGGATAATTTGTACGAACAACTTGTATAAACTTTATTGCTTATATTCAAGTTTTTACGTTTATTACTTTACTTTATTCCATATTTTGCTGCCAATTGTGACACTCTTATCAATCGTCACGCATAAATCCCAAGTCCGGGCCCACCGGGAAATCGGGGTGTGACAAAGATCATAACACCACGTGGAAATATGACGCCGCGCATTATCTGTATACAAGTTCTAAAAACCACAAAATCATACAATCCAACAAAAATATTCGAAAGCCTGAGAGATACGGTTGTTGTGATCAGAAAGAAAGAATCGAATGCGAATCACACATAGTCAGGTCCTTAAAAATCAGGTCCAAAACCTTCACCTTCTTTTTTTTCTTAATAAAGTCAAGCTTTAACCAACATAATTTCTTTGCTTGAAACTTCAAAAGGTATAAAATTGCCTCAAAATCATTTTAACCTAACCACACGAATATAACACCATCTTGTTGGTAATGATAACTGGTAAGAGGATATCGATATCATGATTATAGGTTGTACAAAAACTGTTTTTCGGCCTAAACCGAATCGGGTTTTCTTATGCCCAAACCAATTTGAAAAGAAATCGATTCGTAACTTGAATCGATTTTTGACTAAAAATCCCAACTCTATACAATTCAATTAACGTCGTGTGGTAAACCGGTTCAGTGACCAATCCTATTAATAAACCAATTTTTATAAGAAATAAAAATTGAATCGAATCGGGTTTAAAACCAGTTTTCCCTTTATACCTTGAATTGTTTTCAAACCGGCGGGCCATGGTCAGCTCAAACCGGTTTTCCTTTTACACCGGGCCGGGTTATAAATCGGTTTGGTGCTCCCAAATTATTATTATTATTATTATTATTATTATTATTATTATTATTATTATTATTATTTATTTATTTATTTATTTATTTTACATCTCTAATCATGATGATGGTATTGAACATTTGAACTAATAAACACATTTTAAATTAACAAGGAACGCCGTGTTTGTAAAACACTGTTTAGACTTTAGGCACCGTCTCCTCACCTCACCTCACCTCACCTCACCTTCTTCGCATCATCCTTATAATTTTTTTTTACAACCAAATTATCTCAATTTCAAACACTCCATTTCAATTCACCCCCCTTCTATAAAGCACACCAATTTCTCATGATTTCATATTCAGTTTTGTCAATTTAATTTCAATTGGTTGCCCCAAAATCTTGAAAAAGATGACTTCTTTGGTGGGTTCATCTGTTTTTCCTCTAAATCAGCGGAATATGTGTTACCCCTTATCTGGGTATTGTAAATCTGGTAAAAAGATTGAAACTTTTTCAATCTTTGAAAGGAGACCTGTGTGTTGTAGTAGTAGTAGTAGTAGTATTGCTCCACAGAATTTAAAGACTGCTGGTGAATTTTGCCCATCTAGATTGAGAGTATGAATCCTTAATTCTTTTATGTGTCTGTGTGTGTGTTTGATTTTATAATTGATAAGATTTTTTTGTGATGATTCAGTGGTTGTTGTGATTACATGTTAAGGTTAATTACTGTTTAAGTATTGCAGTTAACCGGTTCTAATCTTGATTCCACTAGTTGTTGTGATTTAACTGATCTCGTTGGTTAGCGGGGTATTGGTGGTTCGGTGGGTTTTGTGGTAATGGGTTGTTATGGTTACCAAAAAACAACAACTAAATAATGATTTAACCAGCTAAATTGGAGTTGTTGGTAGTGATCTATTGCTGTTTACTAGGTGCAAAAATGGTAACTTTTTGTTTGTTTGTGATAATATAGTGGTTGTTCTGACTTTTGATTACATGTCAAGGACAATTACTATATGAGTCCTTAACCGGTCGAATCTTGCTTCTACTGGTTTCCTACCATAACCTCTTACTTCCACCTGCCCATCTTTTTTTTGGAACGGCAAATTTGGATCACTGACGGACCACTGGAATATCATCGTAGTATCATTGTGCCACCAGTGGAACCACCCGATCATATCCATCTCCACTAGGCATAATGCCTATACACCTGCCCATCTCAAGCTGCGATTTACCTAATCGCGTATTGGTGGTCACGTGAGTTTTTCGGCAACGGGTTCTCATGGTTTAAAAAAAGGAAGAACAAAATTAAATTAACAAGCTAATTTGGAGTTGTTGATCTGTGGTGGTAATCTATTGCTGTTTAGTAGCTGCAAAAATAGTAACTTTTTGTTTGTTTGTGATAGGATACATCTTTGAGTTTGTTTACAGAAGATTCAGATGAGACAGATGTACTTCTTGAGTGCAAAGATGTTTACAAGTCATTCGGCGAGAAACACATCTTAAGAGGTGTAAATTTTAGGGTAAACGCTCAATTTTTCTTCATACGTTTCAGAAGAAAAATACACAGACGGATTACTCGTATATTTTGTGCTGAAATTTTAAAACATTTGTGTTACTTTAATGTATGCATTGTTAGATCAAGCATGGCGAAGCAGTTGGAATCATTGGACCTTCGGGCACCGGAAAATCTACCATATTAAAGATCTTTGCAGGGCTCCTTGCTCCAGATAAGGTATTTTGAATTAGTGATCCAGTGGTTTTGATTTTTGATTGATTTATTTATATATTTTTTTAGTATGAACTGGTTTTGCAATTGAGCAGGGGGAAGTTTACATTCGAGGACGAAGACGACACGGGTTGATAAGTGACGATGATATGTCCGGTCTTCGAATTGGCCTGGTGAAGTGTCCTCTTATCTACTCATAAATTTTATAGATTTTTTGGTAATTAACATTGAATGAAATTGGTATATTTTCAATTATCAGGTATTTCAAAGTGCAGCACTTTTTGACTCTTTAACGGTTCGGGAAAACGTTGGTTTCCTTTTGTAAGTTCCGTGTGCTAATGAATATCTTTGTGCATGTCCGTAGTCTATTTTTTAACATCTTTTTATTTTATAGGTATGAGCATTCAAAAATGCCCGATGATGAAATTAAAGAACTTGTTACAGATACATTGGCTGCAGTTGGATTAAAGGTGAATTAAAATGAAATTAATTAACTAACATACATTTATCAACTTTTGTTAATAGTGATTTACAATTTAATAAGCATAGAGTACAACCTTGATTCTTATGTGTTGGAAGTGGTAAATGACTTTTGTCTCTTACTTCATAATTTTATTTACACCTCCTAATTTTAATAAATTTATTATACGACCCTACAATTTTAATAAAAAAATATTTTTGTTTTTTAACAAATTTACATTACAGCCCCTGCACTTTAATAACGTTACCTACACTCTATGCACTTTAAGCTGCAATGGTTATCAACGACGTCTAGCTTTCATTTTTCTTATACAAAGTTACATCAGTTGCGCTATCTCTTTTTTTGCTATACAGAATGCCGGTACAATATTGATACTATAATAAAACAAACCAATAAAACCATATTATCGCCGCAATGCACGAGGTCATGTTACTAGTTTCATATAAAAACTGTGGAATTCTGAACGTTTGTGTGAATTTATATAGATTATATAGGCATATTTTATTTTGGAATGAGACTTTTTAATCTAGAAAACGACATAAAATGGTCTTTATTTGCTGCTTTTTGGAATTTTAAAGAAGTTGTAAAGATCTAGTGGTGCAAAACGTGTTAAACATAAGGTATTTTTGGTTTTATGATCACCAGAATGTTTTTTTACGTGTTATATGTATACAATTTTCGAACCTTTGATGTGAATCTACAACTTGTTTTAGTTTTTGATTTACGGTTGCATGTTGAGCAGTGGCATAGTTGTAATTCATGAACCAAATCAGTTTTTGATATTCTTCAGTTTCTTCTAAACTTGGTTGACTTTGTTGGCAGGACGTTGAGGACCGGATGCCATCTGAGTTGTCTGGAGGGATGAAAAAAAGAGTCGCTTTAGCACGATCTATAATATATGATACAACAAGTAATACAATAGAACCCGAGGTATATATAATAGTGCTCGGTTATTTGACTTTTTAATATCATGCTACCCTTTGTTTTTGTTTCTTGATATGTGGCTTGGAGCAACCAGTACGGTTACGATTGACTAAAAATCATGGAAAATTTGTCTTTCCAAGAAAACTATTTCGACCCGTTTACCTATTAATGGGTCATTGTGGGTTACGTTTTGACTCAAATGGGTCAAATGAAAAGATGTAACTAAAAAGGGAATGGATCGAAAGTCTTCAAAAGCATATTCTAAATTTATCCGGCTTGTTAACTCCATCCATTTTTCTCTGTTTTGTCAGGGGTATTTCGTATTTTTTGTTAACTTAAAGGGCATATCGACGTACATGGATTTAAAATACCCCTAACCAAATCCGTTAAACCAAATTGCCCTTCAAGTTAAAAAAAAGACAAAAATACCCCTGACTTAACAGCGAAAAAATGGATGGAGTTAACGAACCGGATGAAAATGCCAAGATTTAAAACCTTTTGAGTAAATTACTTTTTGAATCCTTGTGTTTTAGTGGTTTTAACTATTTGAGTCCAAAATCAAAATGTTTAACACCCTGAGTCCTTAGACGCTTTTTTTTATAACCATTTGAGTCCTTTTGAGTCGAATTTTTAACCTTTCGAGTCCAATTTTTGTTAACAAAATTGGACTCAAAACGTTATGAAATGAGCGGTTAGGGACTCAGGGCGTTAAACTTTTTGATTTTGGACTCAAGTGGTTAAAACCACTAAAACACAGGGACTCAAAAAGTAATTTACTCAAACCTTTTGGATCCAGATACGGAAAAACAAACCTTTGAACGAAAGTCGCAAGACTGGCCAAACCTCAGGGACGAAAATGGCATTTTACTCTTTGTTTACATTTTATAAAGATTTGTATTACTCTGTATCAGGTGTAATTTCTCTGTTTTGCTGCAATCTTGAACAGGTGCTTTTGTATGACGAACCTACGGCAGGGCTTGATCCAATAGCATCTACTGTTGTTGAAGATCTGATCCGGTCCGTTCATTGCAAAGGTGAAGATGCAGTCGGGAAGCCTGGAAAGATTGCATCTTATGTGGTTGTAACTCACCAGCACAGTACCATTAGACGAGCTGTTGACAGGTATTATAGTTGTCTGATAAAAGAGGCCCACTTTCATATTGTCATCTTAACACAAAAAGAAAATGTCAAATGTTAAAATGAACAACATGATGTGTAGTGTTTGTTGGTTGTTGCTAGTTTCTTGATTTTTCGTGGATTATATTGTGTTTTCAGGTTGGTGTTTCTTCATGAGGGAAAGGTTGTATGGGAAGGAATGACTCATGAATTCACTTCTTCTACAAATCCAATAGTTCAGCAGGTTCATTCTGTTCCTTTGTTATTTGCTTTTGGTTAAGGAGCGAGTTAGGGCTGTTCACGAGCTCGAGCTCAGCTCTAATTCGTGTAACCAAGCTGAAAATTGAGCTCAAACTAGGCTTGGTTATTAGAAAAAAACTAAAATTAAAATTTAATCAAAGAATTCAAGGTGGGTTGGACTTAGGACTAGGTGTTGGGCTAAAATTAAATCATATTTAAAACTAAAATTAAATAAAAATATTAGGGCTAGGTATTGGGCTCAAACGCGGCTCGAATTTCAAACGAGCCAGCTTGGCTCAGCTCGAAATTTGTTGGAGCCGATTTTGAGTGAGCTTCGAGCCTTGAAGCGGCTAGTGAAATTACTGGAAATACCATTGGCCCTTGTTACTATCTAGTAAATGTGTCAAAATTGGCTGGCCGACGGGTCAGATGGGTTGGGTAACGCGTTGTTTTTAGTACTGGTCGGGTAAAACGTTGTTGGGTTGATCCACACATTTCATGGTCCATTTTCTATAATAATTAATCAGTAATTACAATAGAAAATTAACATCTCAAGATATAACAATTCAAGAGGCGCCTTTAAGATCCACCATCCCGTTTCCCTTTCAACTATTTATTTTAAGTCCGACCCGTTAGGAATAAATCATGACCCATATCGACCCAAATCAGTATAATATGACTTCATTAAAGCGCGAAAAATTTATATCTTGAAATCATTTACTGATGGATGCTGATCATTTGTTGTGTTGTTATCAGTTTGCCTCTGGGAACTTGGATGGGCCTATTAGGTACTAAGTCAGAATGCAAAGATTATTATGGTAGTTATAGGCTTTCTCTTGATCTCAACGGATCCCTACACGGGTCAGGAACTGGAACCGAGTAGATATCCATTTGACCCGAAATGGAGCTCATTATTCTTATTATATATTTGAAATGCAAACACCACTCCTCAATTCTGTTTGGGATGTAGTAACAATACAAGGAATGACTTTTAGCTTTACAAGATTGTCAATATCAATACTCAAGTTATGCATTCAATAGTTCAGTAGCATCAAACAATCTAATACTTATTGTCAGAATAATTTAACACATAATGTGATTTACAATTGCATATACACCCTTACCCGCGTTTTTTTTTCTAGTCCCGTAAAGCATTATGAGAGACGAAAATGTAACTTTAAGATACGCAAATTAGATACTTGAATCTGATTCAAATAAATCCAGTTTAAAAAAAACGAAAATGTAAAATTGGAGCATGCTTATCCCATTTGTTGGTGAAAGCGACCTTGAACTAAAACAGATTGTAAACCTGGAAACACTTGATGACGAAAACTACGATGATTCGGGAACACCATAGTGTGCTGACAGCACACACAGAGATCTCTAGAAAAAAATGATGTAAGCAATGACATCAAACAATAGGTGTACACAAGTAAAGATTCTTGATATAGACAAAACTTTTACAGAACACATGCACTAGCACACGCAGGAGACAGAAGAATCTTTGATTGTATAAATATTATCTTGTCGTTTTTTCTTCTTTAATTTGTAACCGTTTCTTTTTCATTATCTTCTGACAAGAGAGCACAAATGTATTGAAGTGCATTATTAGAATAGTTCTATCTCTGGTCTATATAAAGGCATATATCATCCCAGAGAATTCAATAAAATCCTTGCATTCTCAATGTTTCTTAAGACACACTAAATACTTGTCCGATTTTTTACCTTTTGTTACCCTCTGTTCAAACCCTTGTGCATAAATCTCCAACACCTTTTACGTATACACTCTTAAGCTATTTTCTAGCTTTATCCTTATCCACTTAATAAACCATAGTATATTAAATTATTAGTTAGTAACCTATTTACTATTTTCTTTATTCAACCAGTGTAATATATAAATTTCTAACCTACTACTAAATAAACACAAAAATATATCGGGATAATTCTAACTGACTAGATCACAAGAGGATGGACCCAAGCAAGGCTTTGTCCCTGGGATGGGACCCTTGGTGTTTGTAACACAACTCGGAGATTGGCTTGAGAAGATGAAGAATGGCACCATATATATTACGTATTTATCCTTTTCACTAAAATTTCTCTTATTTAATTACTATTTTGCCCTTAATGAACTTATTAAATGACTATCTACATATATCCCCTTTCTAATACCTTCAATCATATTGCTCTAATTCCTCTACTTGCTACTCAATGTGTAAGATTAGATCAAGTTTTTAGATTTCTTCGTTACTAATTTATGTTGCTTTTCATTATTTTTTTCACATGCATTCTATATTCAAAAATTACAAGCATATGGCATAGTTGTGAAAATCTTGTAATTAACATTTTGCATCTTACAATTTTGTTGGTGTAGCAAATATTGATAACCTCCGATCATTAGCCAAAATCTACCTAATGTGAATAAACCGAAAGTATACAACCAGAATCAGCTATACAAAACTAGACATCACTGGCCGGATTATGAGTAAATTTAACAAATCCCATGCATTAAAAATCCCAGTAATGAATCATGAATGGTGAATGGTTTCAACTTACCATTTGGTTCCTTATGGTATTCTGTTTTAATTTCTCATCACTTAAAATAATATAAGCTTTAACATAATTTCTCATCATACATCATCACTTAAAATAATGCAGAGTGCTTTAGTTTCTCATTGGCGGACCCAGAAATTTTTGTCATGGGGTGCGGAATTATAAGGCTCCTTTGTCTATCGCTGTATAATACTTTTTATGTCCGGTTCAAGTCAGGTTAGTGCGGTTAGGTTGGGTCGGGTCAAGAAACTAAAACCTTTTAGTAAACTTAGTCCCTAATAATAATTACATATTCATATTGACTAACAACACTATTTTTTTGCAGTTATATTATTATATTAACTAGAAGATGAAATTAAAAGTTTTGATTCTAGATTTTTTTTCTAAGGTTACAATTCGAAATATTTATATTAACTAGAAGATGAAATTAAAAGTTTTGATTCCAGATTTTTTTCTAAGGTTACAATTCGAAATGTGATGGAAAAATACTTTTTAGTTGCACTATATAATAATTCTGAATACAAATTCAGTTACTTAACTATTAACTACAATAATTATTGAACAACAATCAACTAATAAAAGCTTAAAAATTATCAAAATAATATGAAAATGAAAGTTATTATGAAGAGAGAATGGTTGTTAGAACCCCCGTAGCGGGGCGGTTTTTTTTTTTAAATCAAAAAAACGCCAAAACACGCCCAATATCCATTACATAGGGGCGTTTTTGAGCTTTTTTTTTGAAAAAAAATTACATGCGCGTGTTTTAAAGAACGCTCAAATTTGTATTGGGGCGAGATATGACCGTTACCAAACGGTCATTTGTTTAATTTTTTTTATTCCAATATTAACCTACTATATATATTTACCCACTTTTCCATATTTTTTATAAAAAAAACTCAAACATTCTCTAACTTTTTCTCCTACTTCTTCTATATTTTATACAAATATGCATCCATTCCGACCCTCATTTGGTGTCCCCTCGAGACCCATGAACCCGAACACAACCCAACCGCAGCACCCGTTTAACCTTCAAGACATGGACCCGAGCATGTTAACGTACGCGGCTTACTTGAGTGGCGCTACTCCATTCGTGCAACCCACTTTTGGCTTTGGTCAAGCCGGCGGGTCGCAACCTTCACAACAACAAGCCAAACCCGATGTCGTGCCGGAGACGCAACCCGAACCGGTGCCGGAGACATCGGATGCCCGCAGTGTCGATCTAAATGATGTTGTGGAGCTTGACGAAGAGCAACTTGAAGAAGAGTTGGCCCGACCGCCCGGTAGAAGAAAGGATAAGCGAACCAGGAAAAAAATGGTGGAGTCGTCTTCCGATCTCGAGTTGAAGGAAGATTTCTAGGAGATGAACCGTCGTCTCCAAGACATTCGCGACCTCGGCCACCAACGTTGTGAGATTATGAAAGAACGAGTGGCCGAAACCAAAAAGTTTAACGAGATGCAAGAGGCGAGGCAAATGGAAAAGGACATTGAGTTTTTGTCCAAACCGATCGACCACCTGCAAGGCGACGCGTTGATCCTTGCGCAAATGCATCGCCAAAAAATTCGGGAAAAATATGGACTCTAGATCATCATCCTTTTTTTTAACTTTATTTTTTTCGGTTTTTTTATATTCTGTTTTTTTTTTTTTCATTTTTTTTTTAATTTCAAGTAGTGTATTTTTTTTTAAATTAATGAAGAATTTTATGTTTTAAATTTAAAAAAAATAATAATTGTTTAATGATTGGAAGGGGCGTTATTGGACATTATTCTCACTACGCCACTTTTGCAATAACCCCCAATAATGCCCCCATGCTGACTGGACTACCACGTGTTGCAAAACGCCCCATGGTGGAGGTATTATTCATAAAACCACTACACATGGTCTTAATTGTTATCTTACACTTTTACCTATGTTCTTAGTAGATAAATTTTAACTATTTATATATCTTTAATTATTTATCTCACTTCATCTTCTTCTCCATTTAGCTACTCCATCTCTAAATTGCATAAACCTTATCAATGGTAAACTTCAATCTATGCTTGTTATTTTCTCATTAGGGTCTGATAGTTCAAGGGGTGTGATTACAAAATTTCATGAGGTGCGCTCGTGATTTTTATGGATATATAACACTATTTTTTTTTTCAAGAGGGGCGCCCGCACCCCCTAGCCATAGGGTAAGTCCGCCCCTGTTTCTCAAATGGTATGGTATTCTAGAAACCATCCTTAATCCATATACATTAATTCGGGCCCTACACAATGGTAGCTTCAACAAAGAAACCATTTTTTGCCGTACGAACCAAAACTCATAACAAGTGTAGGGTTAATTTGCAGCGTTTTCTTTGGCCATAGAAACCGATCATTTTTCTGCAATACAAACCGACTTACTGAGTCGAACCCGTGTAGGGTTTGCGAAGGGGAAAGCGAACATGTGTAGGGTTGAAGGAGAACAGTTGTTTGAAGTGCATGAGGGTTCATGTGAGAAGAAGAAATATGTAATTAATTTAAAGGGTTGGGTGTATGTCAAGGTTGGAGAACTTGCTAGTCACTAGTCGGCCGGTGAGGTGGCGACTAGTGACTACTCGGGATTAATCGGATCGGAAATTTTATATGTAAATTTCATTATTTTTATAAATATGTATATATATACTCACACATCCATAACAATATAATACTTAAAAAGGTAAAAGTAGTTCAAAATACAAACTAAACTTATATATAAGTCATGGATTAGGATCAAATACAAAGGATCCTAATTGTAAGAAGTGTAAGGAGGATTTATAGAGTGACAAGTGTCCAATAACCTAAAAAAAACCCACTACACAAAAAAACCCCACTACAAAAAAAAAAAAAAAAAAAAAAAACCTTAAACATCCACCACCACCAAAAACCTAAACCCCCACCCCACCCCCCAACAAATTTTTTCTTGGGCTATGGATTCTGGTTCTTCGTTTCACGCCATGCACAGCGGGGAGACGATGGTGAATCTGAAAAAAGGAGACTTTGGAAAGGTACGATTAGCTAACGGTCATGTTCTTAATGTTACGGGTATGGGAGATGTCAATTTGAAGACTCCACTGGGCACTACATGGAACTTAAAGAACGTCAGGGTAATTCCAGGTTTAACGAAGAAACTTATTTCTGTTAGTCAACTGGATAAACAGGGACTAGATGTTAAGTTTGGTGGTGGGAAGTGGAAGGTGATTGATGGAAATCTTGTTGTTGCCTGTGGGAAGAGACGAGGATCGTTGTATCTAGTTGAGATACCTGCTGAGGGAGTAGCCGTCCCTGTACAACACAAAGTCTGGTTCACTGAATCTAGTAAGCGGAAAAGGGTTAAATTTGCAAACTTGAATCCTGGTGCTTTGGGGATGTCAGTTGAATGTGGTCGGGGGTCTAAGTTTAAGCCAGTCAGGGGATTTGGTGATAGTGGGAGCATGGGTCGTGTTCCGGGTACAATCACAAAGAACCGTTGGGTTTTGAAGACGAAGATTCCGACTGAAGGAAAAAGCTCTCCTGGAAATAGTTTGCAAAATGTGGAGAGTGGTATTAATTCTCGGTGTATCTCTGGAGCTGGTGGATCGTGCAAGCCGGTTGAGATAGAGAATGGGTCTGATAAGACTGTTGGGTTGGAGCTTGTGGGAGCTTCAACTGGTCTCTCAGTTACTTGATGAGAGGTGTGGTTGCAACTAGGTGGCTTGGATGTGACTGAAGTCTTAGCTTGTTCTTGGAACTGGAGGCTGGGAAGACTTGAACGTAAAGATTACTGAAGTTACTGGTGATGGGTTTCTTGGATGCACTTTGTGGACTATGCAAAGCCTCCGAGTGGGAGATTGTTGGGTTCGTAGGCTTTAGGGTAGCCGGCCCTAGTTAGGGTTAGTCGGCCCTAGTTATTAGGCCCACTTAGTTAACTTGTTGACCAAGTAGGAAACCCTAATCTTGTTCTATAAATACCTATGATGTAATTGTAATCTGTATCATTCTGAAAACAGTTGTGAGCATCTAATAAAAGTAAAACCCTAGTTGCAACCCGTGGACGTAGGTCACCTTGACCGAACCACGTAAATTCTTGTGTTCTTTATTTTCTGCTAGTGTGTGTGTGTGTGTTTGTTCCGCTTCCGCTCGAGCCTACTCTGATACGATACCCCTAACAGGGAGAGAGTCGTCCGAGTTTCCCCGGTTTTCCCCAGATGCCACACTAGATTTTGCCCATTCTCCCCAGATTTCCCCATTTTGCAGTGAACCGTCCCAGAATTCTCCGTTATCATATTTTACACTTGATTTATAATAAACAATAAAAAATAATTAATATAATAATATATATAAACACACACACATATATGTGTGACTGTTGTGTGTGTGTATGTCTGTGCGCAGCATGTGACGATTGTGTGTGTATGGTGTGTGCACCGTGTGTATGTGTGTGATATATATGTGCAGTGTGTGTTTGTTTGAGTTGGTGATGAATGGTGAATAATCACTGATTGGTGATTCTTTTGTTTTTCCGGGGTTGGGGGACCGGTGTTTCTCTCTGGGGCCAATTTTCTCCACCCTTCCACTGGTACCACTTCGTGCCGACTTATTGATGAAACTGATAAGATTTGTGTATTTTCGGTTATCGATTTATAAAAAAAAAAAAGATGATTGCTTATCATTTTATTGGTTTGTGGGTTACTGAGAAGGTTAAAATTTGTGTGGGAAAAGATGAATCGGTGCTATGGTCTAATCTCTAATGGTTGTTCCTGTTTCGGCTGGTTTGCTGTAGGATTCGCATATTTGGCTGCTTTGGTGTTGCTCAAGGCTAATTTCATGATCTTCGGTTTTCAGTTGGTTATGCGCTTTTCATCTGAAACTGAAGGGTCTTATCTTTTGGAGTTGATGTAGAAACCTCTGCTTGAGGTGCGACATTTTTATAGAGTAGTTTAAGAAGCCATTCATGCAACTGTAGGTTACTGTTTGGCTTTGTGTTTGTCCTTCTGTAACAGAACTAGGTCTTTTATCTGTAATTTTTTTTCTATAATGTTAATGCAATTCATTTGGTCTATGTGACCGATTATCATCACTCTATTTTGGACTCCGAGCTTGTGAAGGAATTGCAAGCAGTAATATGCCTCCTTAAATTTCAAGCTTCATTCAAGTGGATGTTTGATCACATTTGAATTATAGAGACATTAGAAGCTAACATTTTTTGTGGTTCAATTGTTGGACAACTGGACAAAAGGTTATAGCCATAACTGCCTTCAGCATCCCCTGAAGAAAATTTCAAAGAATAAATTTATGACTTTGGGTTTTGGCACTTGATATTTAAGCAAACCTTGTTCCAATGCTTATGGAAATCAAATACATTTGTGGTCAGTTGGATGAATTTTAAAGTTTAGAAATTTTGTATCTATAAACCAATTTTTAAACAAGATGCAACTCTGGATATAAAAAAAGTTTAAAAAAAAACCAAGAATTTTTATCAATTAACATATTCTTTTTTTTCCCTTTTTCATGTTATTGTAAAGAAGGCTCCATTTTTGAGGATAAAAAACAAAATTTTGCAACTTTTTAGTAGATGTTTTCTTTTAAAGTCATGACTGTAACTTAAGAAATTTTGAAAATACATATGATGTTTTTCATAGTTGAATATTATATGGCAAAGGGGGGAGACTAGGCGGTCCAAACAATACATGCTTTTATTGATAAAGGATTTGGAGTATGGATGAAATGGCATTTTGTAACTTACTAATATCATAGTCAGTCTAGAGGCTGGTTAATGGATGATAATTAGGATGTGAAGCTTAGAGGTTAATCCTTAGGAATTAGTAAATGGTAGTTTGTTCTGTTGCTCACTTTGATATGTAACTAACTACATATGTGTGATCACCCTTGCTACTGGGCTATCTGCACTTGTATGTTTATATGTTTGTGTTTTTTTAATCTTTGGTTCTATTGTGAATTAGATTTACTTAATGCAACTAATACAGACCCAATAAACGCTCACACGTTATTGCTTTGTTTGATTGCAGACTTCTATTCTGGAACTTGAAATGGAAACGATGTTGAATAACACAGGCTCAGAAAAACTGTTACTACCTACAAAACGAAAGGCACCAACAGAAACCCTGTCCCCTAGTAGTGTAGACAAACAGGCAGCTCAAATGGAGCCCCACGTGAACAAAAGACCACCTCAATTGCAGCCCATGCTCCGTAAACCTATTTCTCAACGGGTCCAGACACCAAAGAATAAAACTGCAACTCAAGAAGTCTCACCCAAGGTTCAAAATGGGTCATCTGAACCTGTACGTTCCAAAATGAGAGAAACATTAGCTGCCGCATTATCTGTTGGCATTCAGAATGAAGAAAAACCCAATAACGATAAGAATAATTCTCCATCTGAAGCAAGTAAAGCACATGTGGATCTTCAGCCTGATGTAAGCACAGAAGGGCAAAATGGGAAAGACGACGGGCAAGAGCCTCGGTACAACTACGTCATGCCTGATGCAGATGGTTCATTTGGAGACACGTTTTTCGTCAAAGATGATCTTTTGCAGGGAAATGGGCTTTCTTGGGCGTGGGAAGAAGACAATGGTCCTGAACCGGGCCAAAATGGTGGTACAAACGGGATAGAAAATAATGTAAAATCTCCCGAAGAATTACCTTCAAGAATCGAAGCGGAGCTATTTAAGTTATTTAACGGGGTGAATAAGAAGTATAAAGAAAAAGGGAGATCGTTAATGTTTAATTTAAAAGACCGTAATAACCCTGAGCTACGAGAGAACGTTTTATCCGGTGTGATCTCTCCTGAACGGTTGTGTTCAATGACAGCCAAGGAGCTTGCTTCTAAACAGCTTGCCGAATGGCGAATCGCAAAAGCCGAGGAACTCGATAAAATGATAGTTTTACAGGAGGCCGATGTTGACGTTAGACGCTTGGTTAAGAAAACTCACAAAGGCGAGTATCAAGTTGAGATGGAACAAGACGATGGTGTTTCGGTTGAAGTTTCCGTGGGGTCCACTTCGTTTACTAAATTCCCGCCAAAAAAGAAGAAAACAGCACATGAAGCGGAAGAAAAAGAAATCACTATACCTGCTGATGGGACTAATTTCATGCAAGAATTGATCGTCGATGAATTTCAAGACGACGGATTTTTACCGCCAATTGTGTCGCTAGACGTGTTTATGGAATCTCTAGATTCTGAGCCTCCATTTGAGAACTTGCCTACAGACTCCGAGACAAAACCGGACATTGTTGTTAAAACTGATAGTGAAATTGTAGGTAGGGTTGACCAACCGATAGCAGAGTCAAACGAGGCGTTATTGGATGTGAAAACTAGCGACGTTTCTGTAGAAAGAAAAACTGTTCCTGTTTCTAGTGTGGTTATTGGAGAAAAGATGTGGGAAGGCGAACTGCAGCTTACTATCTCGTCATCCGTATCGGCTATTGGACTGTTTAGAAGGTATGTTATACAAATTACTTCATAGTAAATATTATTTTCTTTGGTTGAAACATTTATTAATCGGAACGCTTTGTTCTTATTAGAGTAAAGTACACAGATGGTCATCAAAATTTTGGATTTAGTCTCTAGGTTTCTAAAAAGTACACAGATGGTCCTTGTGGTTTGCACTTTGTAACGCATTTAGTCCTCGGCTTTTATTAAAAGTACATGGATGGTTCTTGTGGTTGGTGTTTGTAACGCATTTAGTTCCTAATTTGGACATGCTAAAACCTTTAGATTTATTGGTTGGGGACTAAATGCGTTGACTATCCGTGTACTTTTGGAAAGCGAGGGACCAAATCCAAATTTTTGGTAAACCACAAGTACCAACCGTGTACTTACTCTTCCTATTATTGGATGAATTTAGATCTATGCTAAATACCTTCTTGAGATAGCAGGTTTGGTTTTTTTTGTAATATATTTTTCATAGTGAATTAGTTATATATGACCAGATTTCAGTATTTTGTGGATTCTTATTCGTTTATTTTTTAATAATAGTATGTTCTTCTATGTATTTTTGATTCTAGTGGTGAGAAAACATCAACAAAGGAGTGGCCTGATTCTATGGAGATCAAGGGTAGAGTGAGACTTGATGCGTTCGAAAAGTTTCTTCAAGAACTTCCCATGTCTAGAACCCGTGCAGTCATGGTATATTTCGACTATTTTCGAGTCTCTTAACTTTTAGTGTTAAACCAACCAATATTACAAAAGAAGTTGAAAATTATAGATCAAATGAACCAATTTCTTTTTTCTTGCAGGTTGTGCATTTTGTTTTGAAAGATTCTTCTTCTGAGATTCACCGTGCCAATCTTTCCGAGGTGAGACTAATAAAAAGAGGGTGTCTCTAAATCTTTTTAAATCTTTAGTATCTTTTTTTATAAAGTTTTGTTGTTTTAATGATTGTTTTAATATGTTTTTTGTTTAGGCGGTGGATTCGTATGTAACAGATGATCGGCTAGGATTCGGTGAACCAAACGCTGGAGTCGAACTTTATTTTTGCCCACCTCATACGAGGATCATAGAAATGCTATGCAAATACCTTTCTAAAAACCAGACAGATGTACTAAGGTTAAACGATAACGGTTTAATAGGTGTAGTCGTATGGCGACGACCTCATATTAGCTTTAATAACACGCCTTCATCTTCTCAACATAAACATTATAAAAAGCATAGGAGACACGGAAATGTAAACGCGAATACAAATTTAAATTTCACTCCAAAATCCATCAACCGTGTGCAACCCGCTGTCGCACAGCCGAATAATGACGATGATGACGACGACGACGACATACCTCCTGGTTTTGGTCCTGGGGTGGCTACTGCTGCCCAGGATGACGATGACCTGCCCGAGTTTAGTTTCTCTGGAAACCCCAACTCATCCGGGCAGAGAAACCCTGCCCAAGTTGAGCTCAGGCCAAAACCGACACAAGTTAATCCATCCGCACCTGTAGATCAGATGAGACAGCTTATATATAGATACGGACAGACTGCAACCCGTGATGGTGGTGCAAAACAGATAAATAGACCATGGAATATAGATAATGAAGATGATGACATGCCGGAATGGCAGCCACACCTTCACCAAAATGTTCGCCGCCCTGAAGTGCCACCTGTACACCACATACAGCCGCCTTTGGTGCCGAATATGGTTAATCAAGTAATGCCACCTATAGGACAAGTTATGAGGCCACAAATGACCCAACCTCATTTGTTGCAAAATATAGTTAGATGGCCGCCACCAGCTTCAGGTCCTCCTGTTCTACCGCCTAATGCCGCCATATCTGGGCCGCAATACGTCGGGCAGTGGAGGCTGGATGCGGCTAGGAGTAGGGGATTTTGATTTTTATGGGCTTTAGTTATAAGTTATTTGTTGTAGTGATCAGAATTTTTTTTTTATTTTTTTTTCTTGTAATAGAGATAGCTTTACTGTTTGAAGAAACCTTTACTTTGGCGGTTAACTAAATACTATTGACATTTATAGAAGTAGCTATCTTCCTTCCAATGTTATACCTATAAAGTCATGTTAGAGAAAAATCACACGTGAGTGTGTTTTTATGCCAAAAATGCATATACGTAAATGCATGTTTTACGTGACCAGTACTTGTGTAGCATCAGAAATAATCTCTTTGATGATACATATCCGATATCTAATCTTGTTGGTGATAGTTTACTAACATATAGTTTAATAATATATACTATTCAATACCAAATCTTGTTGGTGATAGTGGTAGATTAGAAAATACTTTGATTAGTTCTAGTTCGTTTTGTAATTGTTAGGATCTGAGTTTGGTTTTGATTGTGTTTTAAGTTTGAATTAAAATGAACAATGAATGAGTAGTGCAGCGGAATATAATGGAAACAAACTTTTCACAATCAAACGAGAGAATTGCTTTTAACATACAAGTTTAACATTGAACCGAATGCTTGAATTTATTACAAGATTCAATTACAATTGCAAGTATGTAACAAACTCCCCCTCAGCCTGAGCTCACTGTGATTTGTTCGTGCAGGAAGAAGATGGTGAAGAGCTAATAGAACAGTACAGGGTACTGCTCTATTTATAGGCACGGACAAACCACTGAGCATCTTTGCTGACGTCACCATGAAAGTGACATATAACCTCCTAACAAACTCTAACCTCTGACCTATACAAGTACTGCTATGCTAACAACTGTTATTACAATTCATTACATAAAGATAACTAAACTACTGCTGAATCATTCCACTGATGTGAACCCAGTAGCACTTGATATAACCCAGCAGTGCTTGACTCAAGGCAGTAGATTGAACAGCAGGGCTTTAGTATTCATTACTCTTAGACTTGATCAGTAGTTGTAGGCCAGCAGTTGCACAGATCAGTAGATAGGAGGTCAGCAGATGTTGAAACCACTTTCAAGGGGAGAGACTTGTATACATAACATCTGCTTATTCTGGATCCACTGCTCTGATCCAGTTTTGGCTTTAATTATCTGTTCCTCTGGTAGGGTTCAATCCCAACAATCTCCCCCTGGAACAGATAATGCCAAAACACTTCATTATTTGTAGATCTTTATTGCCTCATCAACAGTTCCCTTATTTGCCCTTTGAGTTGTAACTCAAAGGCTAAGGCATCTGTGTCATCTTCATCCCTGCTAAGTGGAAGATCAAGGAGATCTTGCAAATCTTCAAGACTTAGGCCAGGTGTTTGTTCCCTTGTTATTTTCTTCACTTCTCCACTAGACTTGATTAGTGTCAGTACATGGGTCTGTTTGTCAGTTTTCCACTTTAGTACTTTTGAGTCTGGTGGGTTTCTTGGGAGATTTTTATTTGATGAGGAGTTTGGTGAAGCAGGCCTTGTGATGACTGTTTGAGCAATGCTTGCAGGTTGGTTTAGGCCAAGAGTTTCAGCTATCATTACCTTACTGCCTTCTTTTACTAGCTCATCTCCTGCCATTAATTCTGTCACTGTTTCAGTATCCAACTGTTTTTGTTGCCTTCTTTTGTAGATGGCAGTACCAGCAGGAGCAGTGGCTCTCCTGATTTGCAGCTTTGATGGTCTTGTTGAAACCTCTGCTTCAGGATAGTCAGGTTTTTGTGGAGCATTAGGATCTGTCTTCCTTAATCTCTCCAATCTTTTGTAGGTGGTCCTGACTTTCTCTTCTTTCCATCTCAACACTTGATTCAAGGACCCATAATCAGCAGCAGCTAATTCCTCCTTCATTCTCCTCAGCTCTACCTTTTTATCAGGTACATTCTTTTTGTATTTTGCCCAATCTGGAGGAGTATGTTTCACTTTGTTCTTGATCATGTCTTGAATCCTGGCTGCTTCACTTTCCAGCTCAGGAATGGTCCAGTCTTTATACATGTATCTTTCTCCTTTGTATTTCTTGTGGGTCATGATGTTTTCAACATAATCTTTTCTCAGGGATTAATCTGCTTTTTCTGATATTTGCTGACACACATTTTTTGCAAATTGTTCCAAAGATCTGACTTGTGTGAGCAAGTATTGGTAGTTTTGCTGAATTTCTCTATCAGATTTTCCTTGTGAATTTCTTTTTGAGATATCCTCTGCTTGTTTAGCTTTGACTTTCAAATATTCTTCAATATTATTTGGCCTTGGATATCCTTCAACAGATGGCAAGCTCCTTTTAGCAGGATCATCCTCATAATAGAAAGATTTAATTTCTTCTCTGACTGCTATGAGCTCAAGAGGAAATTGAACACCTGCAGGAGCTAATGGCTTTTGAATCTGAGCTGATGAAAGAGGAACATGGATTGGAATAAGTGCAAGAGATTTTGAAGATGTTGGTGGAGGTGATGGAGAGTCATCATCAGGTATGAAAATCCTTCTCCTTTTTATTGTAGGAGAGGCTGATGATGTCTTGGGTAGATCAGTGGTGGTGATTTGAATGGTAGATAATGGCTGACTAACAGTTGTTGAAACAACTGGTGTTTCAACCACTGTTGTCATTACAACAGATGTTGTAACATCTGATGTCTTCTGCTTTTTGGCAGGAGGTGATGGTGGTGAGTTTGTTTTTAGTGGTGATGTTGGTTTTGGTGGTGAGATGATTTTTGGTGGTGGTGGTAAGGCAGTGGTTGTGGTGTGTGTTGAAGTGGTGTGTGTTGAAGTGATAGCAGATGTTGAAACTACTGAAGTACCAGCAGTTGTTGATACAGCAGAAGTTACAACAACTGTTTGGGTGGAAGATTGATGTTGGGGGCTTTTGGACGGTGGTTTGGGAGTATGCTTTGTGAGTCTGGATGGTATGGATTTGGGTTCCCTCACTTTTCGAGTGGGATTTCTTTTTGGCTCAGGATTTTTATCATCCTTTGGCTCAGAACAACCCTGCGCATTCAACTCCATATAAGCTCTTTTCTCCTTATTCCACCTGGACATGTCCTTTGCCTCTCTGTCCCTTTTTACACTTGCTTTTGCTTCAGCAAGTGCATTGTGGTAACATCAATCTTTTTGCTACCATCTGGCAAGGGAATCTTTTTAGTCATTGCATCTTTTTCTGGTTCAATATACAGACCATCATCTATTCCCTTCTTCTTCCACTCCTTGAATTTCTCCCCCTTTTTGGCATTATCTGGGGGTAGTTGATCAATGAACAGAACAGTGGGAGGAGCAGTGCCAGTGGTGTTTAAGAGATGGGCCTTGATAGCCTTGATATCTGCTTGGGTGTTTCTAAACCTGGACTCCATTATGTTTCTCAGCTCTTGTACATGTATTGCATGTTGCAGATCAGTTGTTTGTTTTTGTTGTTGGAGCAGGGGTTGAAATAAAGTCCATAACTCATTTGCAGTAGGTGCTTGTGGTGGAGCAGGTGCTTGAGCAGGAACAACAGTGGGTTGCACCTTTTTAACTTTCAACAACTATTGCAGCATTTCTTTGATTTCTGCAATAGAGGTATCCAGTTTATCAATTCTATCCGTCAATTCTAGGTACCTTAAACCATCACCCAACTTAATGGGATCATCTGATTTCCCATTAACAGTGGTTTGAACAGTGGTTGACTTAGGGAATGTATTCCAATAGTCATCCACTGATGCCCCTTTTTCTCGGTACTGGGGACTTCTTTCCTCAACACTTAATAACCTTTTGATGGTACCAGTGGTTAAAACAAACTCACTAGTGGTTTTCAGAGGTGTTATAGAAGGAATTGCCTCCAAGGAAGTCTTATTGATGTAACCACTGTCCAAATGCAAACCAGTGGGTTCAGCACTTGTAGTGGCTGCTTCACTTGGACTACCACCAAGAGTTACTTGTAACTCAAAGGGTGTAACCTCCTCAGGTCTTGTTGGTGGGTTAGCTATGATTGATACATCAGACCCAGTCATTTGTTGAAGTATATTCTCATTGATAGGTGATTGAGAAGGACTGGTTTGTGCCTGGTTCAGATCAATAGCATCCAACAATAATTTAGTTGGTGGGGGAATTGTGGATGTGAGGTTGGGTGTGGAAAGAGAATTAGCCCCGGGCATTGGGCTGTGGATGATGGAAGCAAGTGATTCCAGAGCATCATATTGTGGTGTCCCTATTTGTACAACCTGTTCTTTTTTAGAAGAAACAGGAGGAGTTTCAGCCATGGGTTGAGATATTTGTACCCAACTACTGTGAGGAAGTAGCAGCAGTGGTTTCTTGTGACTTTTGTACTGTCACTGGCAGTTGCTCTGGTATCTCATCCTCCAGAGTTGCCTTTTTTATAGGTTTGGGGGGTTTTTGAGTTTTCTTTTGTTATGGCTTTTTTGTGGATTGTAGGTGTGGGTTTCAAAACAGTTGTTTTGCTGCTTTGATCACCTTGAGCAGTGGGCTCAGCAGCAGATACCTGAGGAGCAGTGGTAGCTGCTAAATTCTGCTCAGGCACCTCTGCTTGTGTTTTGCAAGGTGTTGACATTCTTGTAAAAGTTTCAGCAGTTAAGCTGGTTATTTGAAAAGAGTCACCTTGTTTTATTACATGAGCATCATCCTTACCAAATTTCTTTTCAAAATAATAACTTAGAAATCTTGGAAAGAGTAAGAATGGCTTTTTCTCAACATTTTTAACCAAATCATTAAAGATTTCCTGGGAATAATTGAAATTTTCATCTTGAGGAATAGCATATCCCAGGTTTTGAATCTTTAATGGTATCTCATTGAAAGCGGTGGTTTTGTTTGACACACACATTAGGAGGGTATGAAATAAAAATCTTGTTGCAGGAGGGAAGAAACCTTTTTGTAAGGTATCCCTCTTCATCATTGTATCTGCATACCCTCTTTCAAGAAAGTCAATTTTTAACTCGTTTTTAGGAAAGAAAGTTTTACCTTGCTGATCATCGAGCTGAAAGACTTCCGAGATGGATTGTGGTGTGATTTTGACAGCTTTACCCTTTAGAGAAGAGTTGATGGCTATGACAGTCTCTCCTTGTTTGTCAAGGGTTACATTTTTCCAAAACTCTCTTTGGGTCGCCAAGTAAATAGGAGCATCTGCTGTTAACAAAGTTTTGTACTTTGATGCAGACATGATATCAATAATGGAGTCGAAAGCATCGGTGGTGCCAGGTTTTGTGAGAAGACCCAGAATGTTATGAGAAACTTTGTGTGGGATTTCAATGGGTGTTGATGATTTTGAAGCGGATTTTGTGGATGACTTCGATTTTGTCATTTTGGAGAAGATGATCGAAGCAAGTTGTGAAGAAATTGGAGAAAATGAGATGAAAACTGCTTTGAGAAATGAATTTTTATGAATTCAATTCGACAGTAAAACCCTGTTTGGGGTTTTGAAGAGGGTTTTATGGAGAAAAGGTGAATGCTGACGTGGCAGCGGTTACAAAAGGTCTGACCACTATGTACTGTCCACGTGCCAACCCCTGATGAAGAAAACGACAACTCCTTTATGAAGACCACTGATGGAACAAGATCAGTGGGCATGACTGGAACAATGAGGGCAGTGGGTGATTTTTACTATCAGTGGATAGCATATCAGTGGATAAAACACTGATTTTGAACAACAGTGCTTATCAAAGAAATGAGAGAGCAGGGGTTGACTTTCAGCAATGGACAGACTTTGAAGTAGAGCAGACTTTTGAACAAGCAGTGGTTATGGCAGACTTTTAAGGATTTTAATGAAAACTTCATTTTTAGCTATTTTTAAGGATGGATTTTTGATTTTCTGAAAACATTTTAATGCTTTTATTCATAGAAAAACAGGATTTTGCCTGTTATTCCATGTTCAGCATTCCAATCCTAGAGATCAAGCTTTCAAAGGTGGATGTGTCTAACGCTTTGGTTAGCACATCTGCCAGCTGATCCTTAGTTGGAACATGATGCAGAGAAATCAAACCTTTTTCATAGCAATCCCTCACAAAGTGATGTCTGATGTCAATGTGTTTGGTGGTTGAGTGGGAAACTGGATTTTTGATGATATTTTCTGCTGCCTGGCTATCCAACATGAGTGGTGTCTTTAAGGTAGTGATACCAAAATCCAACAACTGATTTTGAAGCCAAAGTAGTTGGGCTGTACAGCTTGCAGCAGCTATATATTCTGCCTCAGCAGTGGATGTGGAAACAGCTGCTTGCTTTTTGCAATGCCAAGACACTAAACAATTGCCTAGGAATTGACACCCTCCTGAAGTGGACTTCCTTGTTTTGTCACATCCAGCAAAGTCACTATCTGAGAAACCTGAAAGCTCAATTTTACCATCAGCTGGATACCAGATACCAAGTGTGGGAGCACCTTTTAGGTATCTGAATATCCTTTTTACATCAATAAGGTTTGACTTTCTAGGGGCTGATTGGGATCTTGCACAAACACATGTTGCAAACATGATGTCTGGTCTGGATGCAGTTAGGTACAGTAAAGACCCAATCATGCTTCTATACAAAGTTTGATCAACCAAATCATCCTTTTCATCAGACATGACTGCTTTATTGGTTGCAATGGGTGTACTACATGGCTTGCAATCATCCATCTCAAATTTCTTTAAAAGTTCTTTGGCATATTTGCCTTGATGGATAAAAGTGCCATTTTGCAGCTGCCTTACTTGGAGACCAAGAAAGCACTGGAGTTCACCCATTGCACTCATTTCAAACTCAGCTGTCATGAGTTGCCTAAACTCTTCACACATTTTATTACATGTGCTTCCAAAGATGATGTCATCCACATAAATTTGGACAATCATCAAATTCTTTCCTCTCCGTTTTAGAAACAATGTTTTGTCTATCTTACCTCTTGTGAAACCAATGGAAATTAGAAAGGTGGAAAGAGTTTCATACCAAGCCCTTGGTGCTTGTTTCAGGCCATACAAAACTTTATTCAGCTTGTAGACATGATCTGGATTAAATGGATCCTCAAAGCCTGGAGGTTGACAAACATAAACCTCCTCTTGAATCTTACCATAGAGGAATGCACATTTGATATCCATTTGGTACACCTTGATGTTGTGGTTGACAGCAAAGGCCAGAAATAATCTGATAGCTTCAAGTCTTGCTACAGGGGCAAATGTTTCATCATAATCAATGCCCTCTTCTTGTCTGAAACCTTGAACCACAAGCCTGGTTTTATTCTTGACAGCATTACCCCTTTCATCAGTTTTATTGTTGAAAACCCAATTTGTGCCAATAGGACTTACACCCTCAGGCAATGGTACAAGCTCCCAAACTTGTTGTCTTCTAAACTGTTGGAGCTCCTCTTGCATGGCCTCTACCCAGCTGTTGTCTTTTAGTGCCTCTTGGTACTTGACTGGCTGATGGAGAAATAGAAAACCAACAAAAAGACAAATGTTTTGGGATTGACTTCTTGTGAGCACCCCTTCATTGATGTTGCCAATGATTTGATCTGGTGGATGAGATTTCAAGAAGATAAGATCTCCTTGGTATGGAACAATGGCATTGAGTGGGGATGGCTGCAGATGTGAATCATCTGAGCTAACCACTACTGGTGACTTTGATGATCCAGCAGTGGCTTCAAAAGGTGGTGGAATAGGTGGTAAAGGAGTGGACACATGCTGACTTTGATCCACTATTTAAGGACTTTTATCAACAGTGTTTGATGATGTGGAAACAGGGGTTAAGGGGCTACTTTGGTCAACAACTATTGAGGTAGCAGTGGTTAAGCTTTGACAGCTGTTTTGAACATCTGCTGCTCTCCCCATTTTGACAGACTTTTGTTGAGTAATGATGATTTCATACCCATAGTCTGGAGATGAATCCTCTGATGGACCTGCATTGTTAGTCTTGACATCAGTATTTTCAAAAGTGAATTTATCAAGATCAAACAATTCAGCAGGGTTTGCTGGGATTTTCATTGAGGAAAGTTCATTAAACTTTACATTCAAAATATCTTCCACTGTTTTGGTCCTTGTGTTAAACACTTTGTAGGCCTTAGCAGTGGTAGAGTATCCCAGATGATAACCACAATCAATTTTGGCTGCAAACTTAGAAATGGAATCTTTTAAGTTTAAAATGAAACATGGGCAACCAAAAACTTTGAAATATTAAATCAATGGCTTTATTTTATACAGCAGTTCATAGGCAGTCTTTTGATGCATGGGGTTGATTAAAACTCTGTTTTGGACATAGCAAGCAGTGTTTATTGCCTCTGCCCAAAAAGTTAATGGCAAACCTGAATCAGCAAGCATGGTTCTGGCAACCTTAATTAAAGTTCTGTTCTTTCTTTCAACAACCCCATTTTGTTATGGTGTTCTTGGAATGTTGTATTGCCTCACAATTCCTTTTGACACACAGAAATCATCCAACTCCTTGTTCCTAAACTCTGTACCATTGTCACTTCTGAAGATTTTCACTGGAAGGTCAAACTGCTTTTCAACCTGTTTTACAAAGTCTTGCAGAATGCTTGCAGTCTCATCTTTTGAGTGTAAAAAGTAAGTCCATGTAAACCTAGAAAAGTCATCAACAATAACCAAACAATACCTCTTTTTCTTAAGACTCATGACTTTAACTAGGCCAAACAAATCCATATGAAGCATTTGCAAACATTTGGTTGTTTTGGACTCATCAATGGATTTGTAGGAGCTTTTATGTTGTTTTCCTTTTAGGCAGGAAACACAATGCTCAGGACAGGTGAACAGTTTTTGAGGTAAACCTCTTACTAACCCCTGTTTTGAAATGGCAGTGATTGTCTTGAGATTTGTGTGCCCCAGTCTTCTGTGCCATAATTCTGTCTCTTTGTTTGATGCAGCTGGGAACAGACAGGCATCAGTTCTGGGGCTCTCTTTTGATATATCCACCACATAAACATTGCCACTTCTTTGAGCAACAAGTTTGGTTTTTCCAGTTTTTATTATTGCTTCAATCTTTTCAACCATTTCTGGTCCAACAATCCTACAACACTCCTTTGTGAAGAATGATCCATACCCCTTGTCACTCATTTGTGAAACACTCAGGAGGTTGAATTTTAGATTGTCTATCAGATTGACATTTTCAAATTTTACATTACCAGATTGTACTGTACCAGACCCCAGAACTTTCCCTTTACTATTATTACCAAAGGATATATCACCCCCTCCATGGATTTTGAAATCTATGAGAAGGGCTTTACATCCTGTCATGTGCCTGGAGACTCCACTATCTACATACCGAAGGCTATCTAAGCATGTAGAAGCTCCCTGCACATGAAGTAAAAGGATTAGTTCATTAGGGTCTCCAAAGCCAATAAGGCTTTGGATGGGGTCTCAACAGTGTCTGGGATGAGTTCAGATGCATGGGCAGTGGTTAGGTCAGGGGTTTGGACAGTTTTAGGACTGTTTCTCTCTAACCACTGTTGTGGGTTTTGACCAATCACCTGCTGATAACCAAAAGGATGCCTGTTCACTCTTTGGTTAGAGGGCCTTTTGTAGGTCTCATAAACATGTGGAATCCTTTGGTAAGATGATTGTCCCTTGCCCCTTCTGTATTGGTTGGCAGGGGGTGCATCAGTCACTTGAACATCTCTTTGGACAGATGTTTGATTCAGCTGTTTTGTAACAGCTATTTGGACTGGCACAAACAGTGGTTGGTTTTTGGTGAATTTGACAGATGATGTTGATGGACTCAAGGATGTTTTAGCAGTGTACTCATTCTTTTTTACATCAAAGTTTTTGAGATACACACATGCTTGAGTTTTGTTGTTTGATTTACCACAGATGGTGCAGCTTTCAGCAGGTACAATAACACTTGTTTTGTTTAGATCATATGCTTTTAGATGAAAACAATCTTTTGTTAGATGGTTTCTCTTTTCACAAAAATCACAAAACAGGTTTTTGATCTTTGCTCTTTTCTTCCTTTTCTCAGACTCCTTAGCAACAGAGTTTTGAACCACTGTTGGGATGTCTTTTATAGGAATGACCTTTGCTTTTGGAGCTGTGACACCATCAGTGGTTGTAAAGTCCATAGGCTTGAAATTTTCAAGAATGTCACACTCATCAGACCATGTGGGTTTAAATTGGTATTTCTCAATTTCCTCAAAAGTTGTGGACCCCACAGATCTTTCCAAAGTGATTTTGGTACCAAGTTTGTCGGTAATTTTAACCTCTTGGCCATTCTTGTTGGTTGGTTTAATTTCAGATGAACCAGCTTGTTTTGCAGCAGTGTTTACAAGATCATCATATTTTCTATATCCTATACCAAAGTTGACATTGCTTTCAAGCTGTTTCTCAAGCATAACCTCATACCCTTTACTTCACAAGTAATCTGGGTGGACTCCAACTCCATTTTACAAACTTGGTATTTTTCTACCATAGTTTGGAGTTGAGTCTTGGTTATGCTCTGCTCTTCTTTGAGACTGCTGATTTCTTTTTCTTTTTCAGCCAATTTGTTTCTAAGTTCTTTTAATAACTTTTCAAATTTGACTTCATCAGTTAAGACTTTATCCCTAAGGTTTTCATTTACCTCTTTGATGTTAGCAAATGCAATAATGCATTTGTCTTAACACAGTTTTTCAAGAACTTGAGGTGATACCTTAGCAGCAGCCATCATGGCACAATCACATTGATGATCACCTTCTTCATCATCTCTAACTTCTTCCTCACCTGCCATCTTCTCTTCCTTTTCTTCTGTGTCTTCTTTGGACCAGGGGTCGGTCAGTGGTTCAATCAGGGTTTCTGAATTTTCTCCCAGCAGTAGTTCACCAGCAACTGCAGTAACCACTGCTTCAGCCACTTTATCCACTGTTTCAGCACTTAGCTGTTCACCTTCAGTTTCTACCCCTTCTGGTATTGACTCTAATGCCATCAAACAAAATTCATCATTAGAAGGATTATTAAAAGCATTGAGTGCAAAATTTTCATCACCAAGCTCATCAGGCATGCTGCTCCAGTCAACAAAGCCTTGGGTGAAAAAGCTTTGTTGATCTGGTTGTATCACTGTTGGAGCAGCTTGTTGAGGTGCAACAGGTTGCGCTTGTGCCTGAGGGACAGGGGTTTGAACATACTGAATTTGTGGAACAGTGGTTTGAACATAATGCACAGACACAAGGGTTGCAGCAGAGTGAGCAGTGTTAACATGGGCTGCAGGGGTATATTGGGTATAGTGCACAGTGCTTTGATGTTGTGGTCTAGGGTTTGAGCTAGGATGAGTTATTATTGGACCAGTGGTTTGACTCCTGCATTCCCTAGCAAAATGACCTAGCCTATTGCACTTGTAGCACTTAATTTTTGACTTATCCAACCCCATTTTTAAATTCCCATGTAACCCTGGGAATTTTCTCCCTGTTCTTTTGTAGAATTTGCTTGTTCTTACACTAAGCAAAGCCAATTGATGCAATATGTCCATCTCTTCTAGGTCAGTGGGATCAAAGTGTTGCAAATCATTGAGTTCAAAACACAAGTTATCTGATATCTGGTTTTCACAATTTGCAGAGTGAGAATCAGGGTTATTGAAATTTCCACCAGCAGTTATATCAATAAAGTGATCATAACCCTGGTCCTTACTACTGCTACCAGATTCTTCCTGACCAAAAAGAGCTGTGCTGCCAAATGAATAGTCATCAGCAACTTTGCCAGACTCTTGCAACTTCTTTTTCTGGTTTAACTCCCTTTCATAGGTCAGGAGTCTACCATGAAGTTGGGTCAGGGTCAGATCTTTGAACTCAGCAGAGTTTCTAGTAACAAATGCAATGGTATCCCATTTTTCTGGTAGTGATCTAAGGAACCTGCTATTTTGAGTTGAATTTGGAAATGTAACTTTAACAAGCCTTAGTTCACTAATGAGACAACTGAATCACTCAAACTGCTGAGTCAGTGATTCACCCTTGATGTGACAAAATGTTTCATATTGCTGATTCAATATTTCCCTATTGTTTTCAATAACTTCTTCCGTTCCCCCAAACTATTCCTTCAATGCATCCCACAGCTCTTTGGCACTGTTACAATGTAACAGTCCAGCATAGATTTCATTGGGTAATGCAGATGCTATGATGCTAAATGCTTTGGCATCGAGTTCGAACTTTTGGAAATCAGTTTCAGTATAATTTTCAGTTGGTTTAGGTACGAACTTCTTTACATCCTCAGCACTTGGCACCATAGGAACATGGGGACCAAAAACAACAGACCTCCAACATCCAGTGTTCTGTTGAGCAAGGATGTGACCCATCCTTCTCTCCCAGATGTTGTATTCATTACGTTTAAGCATGGGTGGTTTGAAAAGAGAGCCAATGTTATTCTTATCATCTTGTGATTGTGACGTCATCCTGGTTGTTTTACAGGCACTGATTAATCAACTTTGATGGTGATTAAACCTTGCTCTGTTTTTCAACAAAACGAACAAACTATCGATATCAACGATTATGAGCTGAACTATTTATGTCAAAATGATTGTTAAATCAAATTTGACTATCCAAGCTCTGATACCAATTGTTAGGATCTGAGTTTGGTTTTGATTGTGTTTTAGGTTTTAATTAAAATGAACAATGAATGAGTAGTGCAGCAGAATATAATGGAAGCAAACTTTTCACAATCAAACGAGAGAATTGCTTTTAACATACAAGTTTAACATTGAACCGAATGCTTGAATTTATTACAAGATTCAATTACAATTGCAAGTATGTAACAAACTCCCCCTCAGCCTGAGCTCACTGTGATTTGTTCGTGCAGGAAGAAGATGGTGAAGAGCTAATAGAACAGTACAGGGTACTGCTCTATTTATAGGCACGGACAAACCGCTGAGCATCTTTGCTGACGTCACCATGAAAGTGGCATCTAACCTCCTAACAAACTCTAACCTCTGACCTATACAAGTACTGCTATGCTAACAACTGTTATTACAATTCATTACATAAAGATAACTAAACTACTGTTGAATCCTTCCACTGATGTGAACCCAACAACACTTGATATAACCCAGCAGTGCTTGACTCAAGGCAGTAGATTGAACAGCAGGGCTTTAGTCTTCATTACTCTTAGACTTGATCAGTAGTTGTAGGCCAGCAGTTGCACAGATTAGTAGATGGGAGGTCAGCAGATGTTGAAACCACTTTCAAGGGGAGAGACTTGTATACATAACATCTGCTTATTCTGGATCCACTGCTCTGATCCAGTTTTGGCTTTAATTATCTGTTCATCTGATAGGGTTCAATCCCAACAGTAATAGTTCAGGGACTAAAGTGTCAATTTTGTAATAGTTCAGGGACTATAGTGTCAATTCTGTAATAGTTTGTAATACCGTTTATAACGGTTAGTTTGGTAATAGCAAATTAGCTTGGTTTTGGGTCTTCTCTCTCTTTATGGTTTCTCTCTCTAAAATTGAGCTCCAACATTGGTATCAGAGCATCGATCTTGGTGTTTCTGTATCAATTCAACACAAAATTCGTTTCAATTTCATGAGATTGATCATTTGTTCGATCAATTTCATCCATTTGTTTTAATTCAATCGAATTAGATCATTGTTCGGTCAATTCGTCTAATTCAATCCAATATGGCAACAAAAACACGAAATCAAGACCTCGAAGAACTTGTTAAAGAACACGAAAAGATGATCCAACAATTCACAACAACAATTAATGATCTCAGGATATCGAATTCGGCAATTCAGTCAACTTTGACAACTTTAACAAAAAAATTGTTAAACAAAGAAGGAACGGATGATGATCTAATCATTGCACCTGCAAAATCTGATCGATCACACATGAACACTAGTATTTGTAAGTTGGAATTTTCCAAATTTGATGGTTTGGATGTTGATGGGTGGATATATAGGGTAATTTCTTCATGGTGGATGAAACACCAGAGGATTCGAAGATGAGGATTGCAGTGATTCATTTGGAAGGAAAGGCTTTACAGTGGCATCAAGGCCATCTTAAGGCCAGAGGAATTGCGATTAAAGACATATCTTGGGATGAGTATAAGAAAGATGTTATTGTTCTGATTATTTAGAATATTTGTTATATATATTTTAGGGTGATTTGGTCATTTAATTTACCTCTTATACTCGTGCGGTAATTCTCGTGGATTGATTCTTCGCCACCTGTGAATAAACTCTCTCCCCCTTTTTACCATTAACTTTTTAGGGTGTATCAATGTGTCTCGGTCAATCTTTTTTTATCTAATATCAAGCATGCAATATTTGGTGTGTCGTATATGCATTTATTTGTTGTTGTTTGTTGAGGTTATTGTTGTTCTTGTTGTGTCGTACATTATAGTCAATAGTCATTCATTTAATGGATCCACGGCTGACCTTTCCTCATGACCTGGTGATGTTGGTATCGCCCCATTAGTCTTGGGCTGACCTTTCCTCCTAACTATGGGACGTTGGTATCGCCACAGTCACACCCTTATTGGGTGTGGGGCACAAGAAGTTGGTTTTAGTTTTGGTGCCGGTCTTGATCTTAGTCGTTGTGCAGTCACCATTCTATGTTCATATTACTTGTTGCATTACTTCACATGATTAATTGCATGTTTAATTTTTGAACTAATATTTGAGTTTAAAAAAGGCAAAGTATATCTCTTTTACTTCTAAATTTAAAATGGTAAACCTATTTTTACTTAACCAAGGTTTACTCACCAGCTCGTTGTAGCTGACCCAAAAATATTTTTTACACGTGATACAGGTACTAAAAATTTGAAGACGGGACTAAATCAAGATCACGTATGAGCTTTTGCCTTAGTAATAAATAAAGACAAGATCATATTATTTTGTTTGGATCTTGTTGTATTTGGTATATTTGACCTTATATGAAAAGTGTGACATTTAATTTTGACATGTTTAATTATGAAGTTTTAATAAGTGCCATAAGCTTTGGGCAATCATCATGCCCCGTACCATTCCGCTACGGGTCGGGGTGTGACATTGAGGACAATGTGTAATTTAAGTGGGGGGGGGGGGGGGGACTTGAATTTGTTTGTCCTAAAACAAGCCTTACACAAAACCCTACTTGAAACCGCTAAAACACCCCAAATCTTTTTCAAAAATATTTCTTTTTTTTAAAGCTTGTTTTGTCTTGTTTTTAGTTTAAGTTAGAAAACCAAGTTCTAAAACTTCAAGTTTTTACGAGTTTACAACCAATAGCGCTGGGATAAAAAGAACCATATAAGAAAATTTTATAAAAAAGGGCATGGCAATCTTTTTAAAATTTGATTGTATATATATTTTCACACTTTTACCCCTTTCCTACAAATTATGTGTTTTGAGCCTTTACGGAGCATTCAGTATCATATCTTTACTAAATGCTTACTTTTCATTTCTTGTGTTAATAACCCGTACGGTGCTTACGAATCTAGAACTTGACAGGGCAATACATTCATGGTCCTTACCAACTAATCAAAGTAAGTAAATGATTGAGTCATTAGAACTATAAACCCTTTTTCTTTTTCAACCTTATTTTCTCTTTATCTCCCCACAAAAAACAAAAATTTCCCTTAGTTAATCCTTTTGAGAGTAAACCTTTCGTTTCAAAACCCGCAAAATACAATTTTGCATAAATCACTCATCACCCAAAACCTTTTTATTTCTACACCCCTTTATTTTAGTAAAATTTGGTTCTTTTGAAATACACAAAAATATGTGACTTAGTTATCTTGTAAATATGTATTTCAAAAAAATCTCTCTAGTTGCTTGAAATAAATAAGCAAATTCATTGCTTATAAACCTTTAGATTGTACCTAAGTCACAAATAAAAAAAGTTCAAAAGAAAACCGACATTTTACGCCTTTAGCCACTTTTTAAAATAAAACTACCCTACCCCTAACCAAAGCCTACCCTTAAAAGTCATCTTGATATTTACAAAGATTATGTTAAAAAGGAGAAGGTTTGATTACTTATTATTCATATGGTAGGAGTAAGTTCCATACCGAGACCGAGCGTTTCACTTATACATCTTCGGCCGAGTGTTGAGTAATCACTTGTGAGGAGTGTGGATTTGTATATAGCTAAATGAAATTTTAAAAGACATATTATTCCCAAAATATTTATTTTTCTTAAAAAGAGTTCTAAATAAATCATGTCAAATAGGAGTGTAAATAAAATATAAACAAGAATAAAAAAGAACTTGGATTCCTGACACTCTACAACAAGATCCAAAAACTTCTTCTTTACCAATTCCATTTGGGTGTGTAAGCAATATTAAGGAGTTTTGCTTGAGGAAAAGCAAAGATTCAAGTGTGGGGGTATTTGATATGAACCAAATGCAACATATAAACTATATCAAATAAGGTATAAAATCAACCATTTTTAGTACTAATGTTGGAAAAAATGTGCTTCTTTATATACTTTATTTCAGGATTAAAAGAGCTTAAATGTACAAAAGGAACAAATTAACGGCAAAAACTAACATAAATACAAAAGAAGGGAAGTTGATACCTCATACCGACCCTCCGAGCTTCACCGCAAGACCAAAAACAACTAATAAAAAGACAAGCACGGGGCCGTGACACCAAGGCATGGGGCCATGCCCCACTCAAGATTCCAGAAAGAAAAAAACAAACAAAAGCAGACAAGAGACATGGGGACGTGTCCAATGGACATGGGCCGTGGTCAACTCCTAGATATGCAAATCTTGGATAGTACAGCAAGTACAATGGCCACAGGGTCATGCCGTTGACACACAAGGTCGTGCAAGCATCCGGACTGACACAGCTCATTAAATGAAGACAGAGAAGAAGGAGGCACGGGGCCTTGTAAAGCTTATGTTTCCAACTATAAATAGGAGTGTTTGGTTCAATTGCAATCCATCCCTTGGCAAACCTCTTCTCTCACACCTGCCACCACTGCATAACCACATTACCACCATCATCCACCACAACCGTAGAGTTTAGAGTGCGTAGTAGTCTTGGTATCCAAGATCGATCATAAGAGCCTTTGTCAAACTATGGTCATGCTTGATTAATCTCTTACATCACTTGGTGAAGACAAAGTCTTTTATGTATTACTTTTGATTTTCAATCTTTGGTTAGCTGTTTAATTGGGTTTGTATTAATGACTTTAATAACTAGTTTTTTTATATTGAAAGTGAGCTTTATTCTATCATATCTTCATGTTTTGTTGATTCACTCATTCGTGTCTTTACGGTCTATATAAAGCGTGTTAATTACTTGGAAGAGGGTTAGAAGGGTGGTTTGGGTAAAGTACTTGCCTCGTTCAGTGTATAGATCATACAAGGACTTGGTTCAAGCTTATTAGGACTTCCTTTGAGGAAGATAGCATCAAATCGGGGGAAGTAAGAACGGCTTGAATCCCTTATAAATAAGCTACTATTAAAACTTTAATCTGGCCTTGCGAAACTATATCCCTGCTGACTCAGACCAATATGGCCGAGGGCAGCGTTGCCTCCAAAAGAGGGACATGCCACATTTTGCATTAATAACTTACTTAATTATCTTTCAATATTCCTGTCTTGCGAGACTATATCCCTACTGACTCAGGCCAATATGGCCGAGGGTAGCGTTGCCTCCAAAAGAGGGACATGCCACTATAACCAAAATAATCTCTTAAAAAAACCCAAAGTGAGGAAATCATCAAAGGATACATAAAAGATGAGTCGGAACCAAGTGATTCCATCTTGTCTATTTGTTTCTTTTATTACTTTAGTTTCTTTCTTTATTTTACTTATAAAAATCTTTTCTCAAAATTTGGTTAGATTACAGGTTGACGATAACCTGGTGTTAAAAGCTCGTGTCCTTGGACGACCTCGGTATCTTACCATCACTATACTACGCCAACGATGGGTGCAATTGCCCTAAGCGTGTTGTAGAGAGTGATAGTGTTATATCGTGTTTTATAAATTTTAAGCTTGATAAACGAGTAAAAAGTACTTTAATCATATTAAAAATCATACACACTCGCATTCACGTCACAAGTCGAGTCAAGAACCCAAGTTTATCCTGGGTTTATAACCCGAGAGAGAGTAGATCGAATTAGGGTACTTTCATAATCCACTTAGATAACCCGAGAGGGAGTCTAGACCAACCGATGTTCTCAACAGCCTTTAG
This sequence comes from Helianthus tuberosus, assembly GCA_030545235.1. Taxonomy (NCBI): domain Eukaryota; kingdom Viridiplantae; phylum Streptophyta; class Magnoliopsida; order Asterales; family Asteraceae; genus Helianthus; species Helianthus tuberosus. The sequence continues at coordinate 74,917,238 of CM060426.1, forward strand.
AGCTCCATAGATGTCTTCCTGAGAAGGGTCGAGGGTCCTGTTCGGTGTCTCGATAGGTTTAGTATTATAAGATCCTGGTTCCATAGTAACAAACTCCCCCTAATACACTTGGATCAGGTATGTTGCCCCATTAAAAACCTTACTAAAAAAACCCAATGGTACAAAACTTAGTCAAGGGAAAAAGAGTGCAACTTGAATAAGTCTCCCCTCATTTTAACATGTATCTTTTAAGTGATGTGTGTCCATCTTCCTTGAAAGTCGAACAAAGCTTTTGAAGCCAATGATTTGTCGCTTGATCCCTTAATGTGCACGACTGTGTTTTGTTACATTCCTGCATCTACAAGACTAACCAAACTTATTTTGACGAGTTAGTAAAATATAATCAAATATCGTTTATACCTGAAATATTTCTTTGAACTCATTCCAATGTCTCTTCGCTTGACAAGGGTTATATCATGACAATAAGCTCAAGTGAAAGATATTATAACCATACATAGCTAGAAAAAAAACATATTAGTGCACTTATGCGTTTAACAACGGTACTTCTAGAATGAGAATCTCTACTTTGGTGGAGATGATAATAGGCATTTCTTATAACAAATGACTTAACAACCTTTAAAGTTCAACTATGTTCATACAAAAATATCCAAACATCATCTTCTAGGTGTACTTGAGGGATTGGTAAAATATAATTACATATATACTCGAATTGCAGTTCGAGTAATAATTAGACCATGCCAAGGTCATTCAAAAATTCTCCCTTTAAAAGCTCGATAATTTCTCTCGATGATGCCTAGAAATCATTACTGTAAATTGCGATTATAGTGAACTTTTAAAAGTAGAATGTTGATAGAACATGGCTAATTTAATCAAACTTATATCCCTCTTTATCCGAATATCTCGAGTTGTACAACAGTCGTCTCGACTATTTAGTCCATACGTATTTTGTCAACTTCATATAATACGTTCTTGAGGTTTTGACATCATTAATGCTTCTAGCATTATCAATCAATGAGGGAATTCTTTCCATCTTATCCAAATATGCATGTGTTTTCACTCTTTAGAAGTTTTGCTACATAAATATGCCCATTTAACACATAGATATCTATATCATATGCAAAAATGTCATGAACACTTGCTTTTATCTCCAAAATCCATATTGTACCATGCATGTACACTATTTATTGAGATATCACAATCACCGAGTACAAGTTTTCTATGTATGTTTCTTGGTGCACAAGTATTACATTGTTAAGATGTTTCAATTAACCTTTTAAACACTCAATTGCTTTAGAAACTCATCAGGAGTTCCAATTATATCCAACATGTAAAATAATCATAACCTATTCAAATCCGAATATGTATAAATGATCACATTGTTCTCGAGAACTTACTTTACCTGACCTACATAATTTAATCCTTCGGGACTTTCATGTAAACTTTCAGTATCAAGTGATACATAACATTCATAAGACGAATATCAATTCTCTCTTTATATTAACAGACTAATAAAATATTGAAAAGTCAATGCATCCACCACTGGAGAATACGTATCCTCATAATCAATCATAGGTCTTTGCAAATATTCTTATGCCACCAATTTTTCCTTATATCACTCAATTTGATTTTCACATAATTCGCATAAAAGACCCGTTTATATACAACATATTTCACAACTTCAGTTGTATGGACTGTTGGTCCAAAAACTTTCCATTTCGTTAGAGAATTTAACTCTGCCTTATTCGCGTCTTTTCGCTTTTGGCCAATTATTTCACATAGGCAGATCTTAAATTTTGATCCTTATTATTTTATCATTTCAAGCGCTATTTTAAATATAATAGTATAAGATTCCATATATATTTAGACATGACACAAATTAACGAGATCTCTTTAATTTCAGGTACCTGAGGTTCTTCTGGAACCATTATGTCTAATGTCTCTTCAGGAGACCTTTTTAATATAACCTCGACTTGACCATCTTAATTAGTTGTTTTAACTTTCGAGGAATTTTATTATTGGAATCGACTAGTCTACCACGATTCAGACGTGCAATAGACTCATTACAAACATGTACACCCATCTTAGTTTGAGCATTAACAGTTGGTATATGTGACATAGTCACCTTTTTAAGGTCAGTGAATGTGCCTGGTAATAGATTCGCTAATCTTTGTAATTGAGTTATCCTTTAAACTCCTGGTTCACACTTTTAGTTTTGAGGATCAATGATAATTCATACCAATTTATTTATTTTCCAACTGCTTTTTATCTCCCCCAGATGTTGGGAATGTTAATCCATTGAGATGGATATCAATTAAGTGAGCCGTAAATAAATATCTCGTGAAAGACTCTATTCGTTATCATATATTCTCAACCACCTTTTAAGGTCCCATCTTTGTACATAGTGGTGGATCAATTTCAATATATACCACACAACCAAAATCTTAGAAGGGACATCTTTGGTTCCTGACCAAAACCAGCTATAATGGGGAGAAACTATTACAACATGTTGGCTTGATGTGAATTAATGTTATTGCATGTAAAATTAGTTGTACTCATATATAAACATGAACTTGCTCTCCTGATTATTTGCTTTGATGTCAATCATAGATGTTCAGTGATCGTCTTAACAAAAGCACTTATACGAATGTTTTTTTAATAACTTAGGAATTAAATTCACCATTAGTACCAAAATAAATACGTAATCTGGAATATTGTGCTTGTTATTTCATTAGCTAAGCCACATATCACACAAACTTCAAGTTGTGAATTTGATAACCATTTAGACGATGCATCGATTTAAAACACTAAATGGTATCATGTTTGGATATGTGTATCCTTTAGTCACTTCCAGAATATTTAGGGATATACACCCTCCTTTATTGGCAAATATAAATTTCCGTTGAGAGCAAACGTTACATACAAATTATCAGCTTGAAGAATCTTCTACTTCTTCATTATGTTTTACATCATCATTGTCTTGGTGTGGTCTAACTAGTCATGCCAATTAAGTAAATAATCATGATACATAAACTTCTAGTTTACGATCGTATGTGTAGTAGTTGCATTATGCGAGAGAACAACGTGTTATCATTGCAAACTATTGTGTTATATAACTTTTATCCTTTTTCGCATTTTGTTCTCGTATAATCACTACCATAATTTGCCACTAATAGTGGTCAATCTCATTATGGCCATTATTACAATTCTGAACTTGGCTATCATATCATTCTGATATGGTCAATCTCATTATCAACTTTGCTATCATAGCACTTCTGATAACCAATCTCATTATTATTATGATCGTCATTACAAATTTCTCAATTATGTCCATGATCACGATATTTTCACGGATCGTTATATAATCACATTCAATTCACGGAATGAAGTAGAACCAGAACAAGTCTTATAGCTTTTCATTCTTCACCGAAGGTTTTGTGGATCATACATGTTTTAGTTGCACTCGTGTTTATTTAATACATGACATAAAATACGAGAGAACCGTATTTTATTATTTCAAACATTCATGTTATACATGTTTCATATATTATATTCTCGTATAATCAGTTCTTTATGTTGGTGCATATGTCTGTTGACTTCGTCTTATGTCTTGTATCGAGTCATGTAATAGAATAGATAAACCAGGACACGTTATTCGAGAGAAACGGGAAACAAGTCTGAACCAGCCACTTCACACGAAGTGACCAGTTCGTGCGACCTGGCCAGGTCGTGCGACCTGGACCAGATCGTGTGGACTGGTTCGTGCGATCTGGATCTCCTATAAATAGGTGAGTCTTGGATCTTCATTTGTAACTTTGTGATTCCGGAGACGAAGTGCTGCCGAAGTGTCGAACGATCTGTAAACACTATCAAATCAATACAATCGACAGTTAAAGTGATTCTAAGTGTGAATCTAGCTGATATTACATCAATACGTCTGATTCCGCCTTTTGTATTGATCGAGAACTCTTCTGAACGACTCGTTTGATCGAATCCCCGATCCTATAAGTGGTATCACAGCTCAGAAGGAAGAGTTCTTACCATTTCAACTTGTTTTCACAGATAAAATCTGATTTCTACTCATTCTTCTACACTTTTAATCTAATTTACCGAGTTTTTACGGTTAAAATGATCTGATTTTGTGATATAATACGTAAAACACTGTTTTGAACAATTTGTGAGCTAATTTGACCGTAAAATCAACCTAAAAACTGATCAAATTTGTCAAAATGATGAACTATTGGACTTAGAAACCTTCAGATCGTTCGAAACACCTTCAGATCGTGTGAAAAATCACTCAGATCGTGTAAAAGTTTATTCAGGTCGTTTGAAGTTGTTCAGATCGCGTGAAACTAGGCTCCAGTTCGCACGGTTTGAAGAACCAGGTCGTACGGGGTGTCAGGTCGTTTGAAAATCAGAGCCAGCTCGCACGGGTTGAGTGAAACATCTCCAAGTCGTGTGAGATTAGTCCAGGTCGTGTGAGGTTGATCTCCAGGTCGTTTGGATTTTTACCAGGTCGTTTGATCTCAGTTCGTTTGAACCTCCAGCTCGCTTGAACATTGTGTTTTTGTATACCTTTTACATTAAAACATGGACAACGAATTTTACAATGCATTTGCTACTGCTCCGGTCGCTCCAGTTACAGTTGCTGAAACTGTTGGTATCGAGAATGAAACGGGAACTTTCCAAAAGCCTCCAAAGCTTATGTACATTGAGGACTTTAAAGGATAGCAAGACCGTTTTGAAAACTGGGTGCAAGCTAATAAGTTTGATGCATGGGTTTCTTTAGAGAAAGATTATACTTTACCGAAAGATGACCTGGGAAATGAAAAACAATTAAGTCAATTTTTACCGGATGAAAAATTAAAATACACAAGTGAAAAAATGATGATTAGCATTCTCCAACAAGCGGTAAAAGAAGATATTTTTGTTTTGCTTCAACATGAAGGAACTGCCAGATCAATTTGGAAAGCGTTGATTAAAAAGTTTAAGGGTAGTGCTGATATGATAAAAAATAAACGAGCATTACTAAAAAAATCTTTTGATATGTTTACAGCTCTTGAAGGTGAAACAACAAGAACGATTATTGAGAGATATTGTCATCTTGTCATGGAAATGAAAAGATTGGACATCAAGAAAGAAGATGATGAATGGGTTGATAAGCTAGCCGATGCGTTACCACAGAATGAATGGGGAACATATCTGTTGATTTTAAAGCATAACCAACAATTTGAAGATATGAATTTGAGTATGTTTATCCAGAAATTGGAAGAACATGAGCTATCAATTCGAAAAACTGCTACGATGAGAAATCCGGGTGCTCAACAAGATGTTAGTCTATACTATAGAGGAAGCAAAGTTGAGACCACTCCGAGTCCAAAGATTCAGACTGCATTCAGTGCTGATGGTACTTCCGGAACAAATGCAAACAATACAAATCAGAGTAGTGGATATTCTTCGTCTTATTCAAGTTTTGAACTAAATTTCTCAACACCAAGTTCTCAACAACAAAGTTCAACAAACTTTAATGGTCAAGTTTTACAATGCAATGTTACATTAAATATTCAAAATGGTCAAAATTTCTCTCCAGATATTGCGAAGCAACACATGGCATCACTTGTTACTGTGTTAGAGTCGTATGAAAGCTTGGTTGCTGGACGAATTGGCAATCCGATGCTCACTAAAGAGGATTATGACCAGATTGATTCTGAGGAACTTGAGTTGATGGACATCAAGTGGTGTTTAGCTAGCGTTTTGAGAAGAGCAGAAAAGTTCAAACAGATTACCAGAAGAGATGATCTTCGTGAAGCTGCTACATCTCAGCTAGGTTTTGACAAATCGAAGGTTACTTGTTTTCGTTGCCGAGAAAAAAGGGCATTTTAAACGAGAGCGTACAAACAGAGAAGCAACCGGAAGACAAGATCCTTTCGGAAACAAGGATTATCATAGAAAAGCAATTTATCATCAGGGTGCTCAACAACCATATCAACAACAATCTTCACACTCACGTACTATTGAAGAATCAAAGGGTAAAGCTTGTTTTGGTTTGTTAGACCAAGAAGATGAAAGGATTCCGAAAGATTTCAATTGGGATTATTATGATCGTTCTAGACCTTCAGTTTCTAAAGCATTTGTTGCTCGATTTTTTTGAAGACTCAACCTCGGAAGAAGAATCAATCAAATCTAAGAACAGTCCTAGAAGACAACCGATTTTTAAGTCTTTAGGAAGTGATGAAGACACTGATGATAAGGAAGAGTATATTAATAAAGCTAGAAAACAATTGGATCCTTATAGTTTTGATTTGTTTTTTTTTTGCAGATAAAATCAAGATATTGAAAGAGAAAAAGGCTGCTAGACTGAAGAGAGAAATGGAAGCAAGAAGGATTGCTGAAGTTAAGATAGAAGCTGATAAGGCAAAAGTTGAAGAAACACCGACAGAGAAGGTCGAGGTTGAAGAGAATGAAGTGAAGATAGAAGTTAAGAAAGAACCGATTGTGATTGAAAAGGTGGTGGAGAAAATAGTTGAAAAAATCGTTGAAGTTGAAAAGATTGTAGAGGTTGAAAAACCTTGTGCTAAGTGTTTAGAATCTTGCAAAGATTGTGCTGAAAAAGATACAAAATATGCTGAATTGGAGATGCCAAAGAAAATTTGCTGCATAATGTGAGGAGCATAAAGGAGTCATATGATCTCCTAAGCAGCAAAGTGAACTTGTACAAAGGAGCTAGTGATGAGGATATTCAGATGAAGAATCTTCTGAAAGCAACAGTTCTTCAAAAGCAAACTGCAATCAACAATTACATTGAGATTGTTGCAGGGCTGAAACAAGAATTGGCAGCGATGACGATCGAAACCGAAAGAGTGAATTCTTTACTTCGAAGTTATCAAAGTTCAGATTATGTTATTGATCGCATTTATCCTACCGTGGCAGCTCATAAGTTTGCAGAAAATGAAGAAAATCCTGGTAAGAAAACTGGTTTGAATTATAACAGGGTACCAAATCCAATGTGGGATAGCTATACCCCCCGACACTTTGAAAAGGTGGCTGAAGCACTCAATCTGAATCTGAAAGCCGAGTCTATCAATGGATTACCAGATGATATTGATGTCACCTTACTGATCATGAGTCCGAGATAATTAAGAAAGTGGTCGATCAGGTGTTGGATAAAGATGAAGAGTCAAAGTCAGAGTCTAAATCTGAAAATTCGAGTTCATCAGACAAAAGCTCGAATTCACCGGTCAAAAGGGTTTACAATAAAGATTTTCTGATGTCACAAAATAATTTGAATGACGAAACATTCAAAGTAGCATATACTTTAAATGACTCCGACAAATTATATTCTGATGAAGAATTTCCAATAAGAGGTGTTAAAACTGAAATGATTAACAAGGTTTTCAAATTAACAGAAATTAATATTTCTGAAATAAAAGATGTAAATCTTACTGAAAAACCTAAAAAATACACTTCAAGAGTTGAACAAAGTTTGAACAAAGATTGAACAAGAAAAAGGGTTACAGTTCTGGTTTGGGTTATCGAAAGAAACCAAACCATAACAGTAATTTTCAAAAAGAAAGGATTAGGTTTTATTCCACCTAAAAATCATAAAAATGAGAAAATTTATAAACCAAAAACTAAATTTGTTTCAGGAGCAAGTTCTGAAGAGGAAAAGGAGAAACCGTTCTGGAGACAGTCAAACAAGGAGTTTCTCGCCGAAAAGCAAAAGAATGTGTTGAAGGAATCTGAACCGAGAGTTGAAAGAAGAACCTATTTCAAATGTCAAGAGGTTGGACATATTGCTTGGAATTGCTCAAAATCCACCAACACAAAACAGGGAGTTTCTTCTAACTCAAAATTGAAAGAGAAAAGTGTTGATAAAAAAGAACAACCAACAGAAAAATTTAAATAGTTCAAAAATTCGACTTTCAAAGTTGGTGAAAGTTCGAAACATTTTTACAAAAGAAGAGCAAATCTTAACAAACAAAAATGGGTGGTTAAGAAATCAGAAGTTAGTTCTGGCAATGAATCTGACTCATCAAAGTCAGAGGAGCCACATGTTTTGCTAAATGATGAGAATTCCGTTCCAACAATGGATGATGAAAATTTTCCACCATTGTCAAACGGAAACTTGAAATCAAAAGTTGATAAGATTGAGATTTCATATCAATTCTTCTCTAATAAGGAAGAATTTGATGCTGAAAAAGTATTTAATAGTAAAGTGCTACATATTTTTGGAAAGATGGCTGATGGGAAGGTAAAGGGAGTGAAAGAATTGTATTAATCGAAAATTGTTAAACCAAATGAGGATGGTTCACCCATGATTGATCAGGCATGGGTGAGATTCTTTAAAAAGTAAAATTCTGATTTGCCGGAGCTCCCAAGTTGGTAATCGTGGAGCATGAATCGGCATCATTCTTGATAATTGTTTTTGTGAAAAACCTACAAGTGATATTTGTTACAAAGTGGTTGAAAGAACAAAGTGATGAATGAATCCCCATGATGTGTGAAATCAACAAAACTAATTTTCCGGAAAAACCATTTTGATTAAAACAAACTTAACTGTTTTGAAATCATAATGGGAAAATAGTTTGTTGTAAGGGGGAGTTCTGATTGTTTAAGCCAAGAGAATGGAGAATTGAAGCAATTCACATCAGTTTGTCATTCTATTTTGTACAATTTATTGTTTTTACTTTCAAATTTTCCTGGAAAATCAAAAATTGAAACATATTTTTTATTTTGGGGGGAGTAAAAAATTTAGAAATTTTGAAAATTTGAAAAATCCTAAAACATGATAAAATCTAAAAATAAAAAACATCGAAAAATCAAAAATTGAGTTTTGTTGTGAAAAAGAGGAAATGATAGTACATCAGTAGACAATCACAGTACGCTAAAGAATTGGAAAGTTAAAATGTGATAAACGGTCTCACTGATGATATGCCAGTAGGTTTTTACACGCTTAGTAGTTTGTTTTCGAGATATAAACCTAAATATAAATACTTACTTATCTCGTGGGGAACATTTCTCGGATATATAGGTAACCCCTAAAATCTTGTTTGAAGGGCTTTCTATTTCTGACATACTAGGTCTTTGTACGTGATGATATCTGGGGTATTATACCAGGACTTCTGATTTTACGGGAGCAATAGCCTAGTCCTCGTATAATACTCTGCACTGCTTTAATCATAAAGCCCACCCTCAGCATAAAAAATGATGAAACATTGAAAAATGCTAATCATGTGTTGTTGAAGAAAAGATCCCCAAACGGGACACATCTAAAAGTCGAGCCATCATCTCTTTGTCTGAACGGAAGTTCTAACCTGAGCTCTCATGGCCTCGCATTAACCGTTTATAGATATCATTAGTGTACATTCACCTGTAAGACTGAATATAGGAGTCTGGATACGGGAGTATATTCTGAGGTGGTACACGCGAATAAGTTAAGTGCTTAAAACACTAATTCTCGTATCTCGAATCAATTGAACTTTGTGTGAAAATTTAAGTGGATCAGTATACTGACAATCTAAGTGAATCGTTTAGAACTTAAAGTGTTTAAAGCTCAACGATGCTAGTGATTTGTCAAAAACTGATATGATCCTCTTACACAAACTCACAAAAATATTGTCTGTAAATATTTCTTTATTGCATTTTAACACACTGAAAATCTTAGAAAAAACCCAAAAAGAATGTGTTTTAGCATAAAATTTTGAAAAATCAAAAAGATTTTATTTCATCTTATTTTCGACAACTGATGTTGAAAAGCTGATTTTCAAAATTCCGAGTGCTAAACATGATGAACAACAGTGGGTTGGGAGAGTGTGTTTGAAATGAAAAATGAAGTTAAAGATTGAGATAATTTGAGAAATTTTGAGGCTAATTTTACTGTTAGTTAATCAAGGTCATTAATTTGAAGTTGATATAACTATTGTTGATGTTGAGTGATATCTACAAGTGGTTTCTAAATTTGTTAAATTGTGAAATTTACTTTTGGGTAAAGAATTGTGCAGGTTACCAGGTTTCTGATCTTGTTGCTACGGAGAGCCAGGAGACATAGAGCAAGATCCCTGTGTCTGAGCCTGAGCAGAGTTTGAGCCAGGACACGATCTTAGAACGAGTGCTATGTCAGATTGCGATCCCGGAACAACTTAAGGGGGAGTCTGTTAGCAAAGGGGAGTCTGTTGATTGAAAGATTTCAGATTGCTGATGAGCTTAAGGAATCAAGAGACCTGATAAAGAGAATTAGAGAGAGAATTAAGCCAAGTTGAGATTCTGATAGAAGAAGAGAGAGATTGAAGGATGCTTACAGAGAAAGATACATTGGAAAGAGCGAGAAGACCGATCAAGACTGAAGACTCAATACACTGAAGACTCATCAACATCCAAGGGGGAGTTTGTTGGTGCATATGTATGTTGACTTCGTCTTATGTCTTGTATCGAGTCATGTAATAGAATAGATAAACCAGGACACGTTGTTCGAGAGAAACGGGAAACAGGTCTGAACCAGCCACTTCACACGAAGTGACCAGTTCGTGCGACCTGGCCAGGTCGTGCGACCTAGACCAGATCGTGTGGACTGGTTCGTGCGATCTGGATCTCCTATAAATAGGTGAGTCTTGGATCTTCATTTGTAACTTTGTGATTCCGGAGACGAAGTGATGCCGAAGTGTCGAACGATCTGTAAACACTATTAAATCAATACAATCGACAGTTAAAGTGATTCTAAGTGTGAATCTAGCTGATATTACATCAATACGTCTGATTCCGCCTTTTGTATTGATCGAGAACTCTTCTGAACGACTCGTTTGATCGAATCCCTAATCCTACACCTTAGTGAGTCACTTCTTGTGGACGATTTCAATATTAACATGGTTGATCTCACTATTAATATAGGATCATTACAATTTTCTCATTTACCACGATCACAACCTTTATAACGATCATTGTATAATCACCACATAATTAACATGGTTGATCTCATTATTAACATGAGCATAATAACAAACTTTTAGGGTGGCATCATTACAATTTCTTTTGGTCATGATCGTGACCTTTACACTGATCATCATCATATTCACTTTAAGCAATGGGATAGAATCCAAAAACACTCATGGATTCTCATTCTTTGTTCAGTCAAATGGGTATGAAATCATTTTAAACTCATACTTTCTTAATGGTATCGCTACTTCATGAGCATATCTCAGGTATCTGGTTTTTTCATTAAAGACAATCTTCTTTTTATATATTATAAATTGAGAAATCGTTATATGATCGAGTCATGTAGTATTGTGGGTCTATAAATCTTATGACCTTTTATAAATTACACTTCTGATGTCATATTTAAGCATATTTATATTTTTTTATGATAGCATATAAAACACAAATTTGTTTTTTTTTTTTTTTGTTTTATTCAACAATATTTACATGATGCATGATGGCATCTAAAATCAAGGTATAATATAGAGTCAATATACATAATAAACTACGTTATAACATATCGCAGTAGAAAACAAATTATAGAAAAACTTTAGATATATATCTTTTCATCACTTGCAAGAAAATGTATGTAATTTATGCATAAATGTAACATGATATAGCCAACCACAAGTATATCATATATACACATATTTGTCACTATAGTTTAACACATAAACAAATGTCACTATCAACTTTCGCAATCATATAATAACATATGAATCTTTATTACTTGTAAATGAGATTTCTTATACTAATAAATTTTGTTGCTCAAGAAAATATAACAGACATCTTGAGAATTTTAGTGTCATGTTAATTTGCAAATAATATTTTTTACCACACAAATATTTCATATAATTAAATCACATATTTAAATATCTAATAGTAACTAAAAGGTTTATACAATTGCAATAGCAATGATATACAACAAAGCTAACTAAGTAGTTGTCATATTATAACATTTATCATATAAACATGTGCATTATTGTAAATTCATTAACAGAATTGCATTAATGATTATCTTCAAATAGAACCATTAGACATCACCTTTTAATACAAACTGTATTTTGGTAATTCATCAAAATTGTATAAAATACTAATAAAACATCACATCTATTCAGATGCATATAAAGTCAAAAGAGAGCTTGAAAACATATATGATGCACATATAGTACTAATAAAACATCACATCTATTCAGATGCATATAAAGTCAAAAGAGAGCTTGAAAACATATATGATGCACATATAGTATTAAACCCAAACTATTAAATAAGAATCCCAAACTATTAGTCTATCACTATTTAGAAAACAATTATCATAGAACAACTGAAAATAAATTGGATCAAACCCAATTGTATGCCATCCACAGATTATCATGCACATTACATAGGAATATATAAAAAATGATTTTTTTTATAATCAACATTAGATTATTTAACAATATTTTCAATGTAAATTAACATGCCAACAAAATAGTATTACTACTAAACACCATAAAAATATATTCATATAATAATAGAAAACGTGATTGAAGTTCATGTAGGATCGCGAGACAACCTAACGAGTCGATCAGAAGAGTGCTCAGACTGAATCAGAGGCGGAATTCATTGATTCAGTCTTTGTTTAGCTTGATTTCACTAATTTGTCTCAATTTATTGATCTTCTAACAGTTTACAAGCTCTGGAGACGATTTGGCAGGGCTTCGCCGTACCATACAAGACCTCAACCTTCCTTATTTTTATGTGATTTCGCTTTTATGTCCTATTTATAGATGTCATGATTCCGCTCATACGGACATGACACAAAAGCGGAATCACCTGTAACTGATTCCACTCTTATGTACATGACATATAAGCGGAATCACCTGGAACTGATTCCACTCTTATGTACATGACACATAAGCGGAATCAGATCTTGACACAAAAGCGAAATCACCTCTAAAACATGTTTCTTGGATTTTGTGCCATTGTCTAACCTAAATTCTACTAGACTCGATACAAGACGAAGTCGACAGATGTAGTGAACCAACAGACTCCCCCTCAGATGTTGACGGAGTCGACTATCGAGTCACGACAATGCTATGTCTTCACTTCTTCAATCTTGATCAGTCTCTGGGCTTTTCTCTCTCTATCGGTCTTCTTCAGGAACTCTTCCTGGAATCATGTACCTGGATCTTTCTCTGGTTCTAACTCTCGTCAGACTCCCCCTATCATCGAACTAGGATCGCTGTCTGGAATTTGTTATCACCATTGAAATCAAATCCTGGCTTTATCAGATTAGGCTCTTCTCAGGTTCTGATGTATCTCCTGGCTTTCCGTAGCAACAGGAACAGAAACCTACACAACTCAAACACTCTATTACAAACAAACAATGTTGTGATTCAACTAAATGAATCAACTAAACATTTAAGAATCATTTAACCAACCAAACTGTTCATCTTGTTTAGCCTTTGAGATTTTGAATATCAGCTTTTTATCATCAGTTGTCAAAAAAAAATTTTGGATTTTTCAAATATGAAACACAAATGCAATAACAGAAATTAAATGCAGAAATGAAATATGTACAAACATATTTTTGTGAGTTTGCAAAAGAGGATCATATCAGTTTTTGAGACACATCACAAGCACCGTTAAGCTTTTAGACATTTTAAGTTCTAAACGATTCACAATGATTAACGATACAGTTGTCCTCTTAAACTCAATCTAAAAACTTTCGAAATGCTTACCGATACGTTTAGGTATATTTAGATAGCACTAAATTCTTATGGACCCCACGATCTCAGCATATCCCCTCATCATGCAATACACTGACTCAAGTAATGCCTTTAAACTTTATCAACTGTAATTTGTGCGAAAACAAAGCAGAATGTTTAAACATTAACAATCAGGTCGATACTTCCGTATACGCAGAGAAAGTCCAATGTTTGAACAAAATAAGAAAAATAAAACAAGTTGAAGTTGTTTAGGCTTTAACCACCAGGTCGATACTTTCGTATACGCAGAGGTGATCCAAAGCTTAAACGAAACACCAAAGAAAATAAAGCAGAACGTTTAGGCAACAACATCCAGGTCGATACTCACGTATACGCAGAGGATGTCCGATGCTTAAACAAAATAAAGAAATAAAACAAGTTTAAATCTTCGCAAAATGAAATGCACAATCACAGCGACTTTTCAGCAAAGTTGTGAAAGTTCACAAACTTAACCAGTTTTATGTCTTTCGACAATCAGCAATTACCGAGTAGGCACACAATCAAGAAGGACAAAACTAAGTACTATGCTTTTGACCATGTTTCCCACTAGAACTAGGCTTTTTCATTTAAGTTTGTATCGTTATCGCAAATCTACTAGTCTAGCTGAGCCTATCGTCACATCTTTAGTGAGATCGTTTATCACATTTTGACTTTCCATTTCTTTAGCATGCTGTGACAGTCCAACTGATCTACTATCATTTCCTCTTTTATGCAACAAAACTCATTTTTAAATTTTTCAATGTTTTTGACTTTTCAAATTTTCTAATTTTTATAAAATTTTACTCCCCCTAAAATCAAAATATGTCTCAATTTTGATTTTCTGGGAAAATTTGAAACAAACTGTACAAGAAATGTGACAACATGATGAGAATCACTTCAATTCTCTATCCACCTGGCATAAACAATCAGAACTCCCCCTCACAACAAACTATTTTCCCATTATGATTTCAAAACACTTAAGTTTGTTTTAATCAAATGGTTTTTCCGGAAAATAAGTTTTGTGTGTCATTTCACAAATTCGGGGATTTTTCATCACTTTGTTCTCTTCAACCACTTGTAAAAACTAACATTTTTAAGATCAATCCACAAACATCACTTGTAGAAAATCAAGTACAACTTAATGTCCCTGATTTACCACTTGTAAGTCGAAATATCACATTCGTGAATTTCTCAAGAAATGTGCCGATTCATGTTCCACGCTTACCAACCTGGGAACTCCGGCAAGTCAGGTTTTCATTTAAACAGATTCACCCATGCCTGACAGTCCTTGGGTGATTTCGAATTCTTGTTCAACAATGGTGGAAAATTTTCATCATCCATTGTTAAACCTGAATTCTCAGATTTTACCTCAACAACAGGCTCTTTTGGCTTTGACGAACCAGAATCATTGCCTGCACATGGCTTGTCTGACTTTGACACATCAGATTCATCGTCGACCATTTTCTTCTTCTTCTTTTCTTCTTTCGTCCTCAGATTTGTATCTGATGAATGCGTCTTGCTTGACTTTGCAGTTGAGGGAGTTGATTCATCAGAACTCTTATTCGATCTATCCGGTGAACCCGAGGACAAGATCTTCTCTAGATACTCTCTAGCCTTCTTTCTCTTCTTCCTCAGTCTGTCTTTCTGCCCCTGAGAAAGTTTCACTTTCTTTTCTTGAACTTTAGGTTCTTGAACCTTCTGTTCTTTGGGCTTGACATTGACTGATTTCTTTGCCATCTTCTGAGAATTAACCCTCAATCTTTCATTTGATCTCCTTGGGCAATCTCTAGCAATATGGCCAATGATGTTGCAGTTAAAGCATCTCCTTGTATCAAAACTCCAACTCTGGCAGTTAACAGCAATGTGTCCTTGATAACCGCATCTGTAACACACTCTGTTATCGTACCAATCACCATTTTTAGTCCAAACACTTAGATCAAAGCACTGTTTGGCTTGGTGATAATCTTTCCTCCTCTTGTTTGCTGGATTTGGCTTTTGAGCAATGTGGTCCGACCTGCACCACTTATTACCAACAATTTTAGAGTTTTCATTTTTCAATTTTTGTAATTTTTCATTGCGATTGGATGATTGATCTGATGAGCTGTTATTTTCTCTTTGAACATTTTTCAAAATTTTCTCTTTTTGTTTTTGTTCCACTTTCTTCTTCAAAGGTTTTTGCTTAGAGCATTCTCCCTTTTCAGTTGATTGTGGAACAGTTTCTTGAAACTTTTCTTTTAATTTCAAAAACAATTTTTGTTTTTCGAATTTTTTATTTTCATCATCAGATTTCTCATCACAATCTTCAACTTTGACTTTGTCAAAGTTTGTGACATTGTCACTTATTGGAACTGAATTTAAAGGTTTTGGGCAAGGAATAGTTGAAGTATTCACAAACACCTTCAACTTTTCTTCCCATTCATTGATTTTCTTTTGAGCACATTCTGCCTCTTTTTCAAGTCGAATAATCTTTTCAAGATGAGAATTGATTGCTATTTGTTTTTCAAGATTGTTTTTACCAAACAAATCTCTCTCATCTTCTAAAATTTTTATTTGACTTTGAAAATCTTTCCCAATCTTTGATTTTTCATTTTCAAAACTTTTAATTTTTTCTTCAAAATTTTTGTTTTCTGATGTCAAACTGTTCAAGTCATTTAACAGTTTAACATTTTCAGCTTTCAGCTTTTCACAATTTCTCTGTAAATCCAGAATCTTTTTTACATCAGTTTGCTTCTCATCTTTCAATTTCTCGACTTCCGATTTCAAACTTTCCGTGTCCTTCAAAAGTTTGTCATTGTCAGTCTTAAAGTTGTCACATTTGGAGCACACTGATTCAGAATTTGAATATTCATTCTTCACAGATTCTTCATTCTTTGGATCTTGTTCTTTCTCTATCTTATATGTACCTGCACCAAAGATTGTAACAAGATCAATAGAATTTCCATTATCATCAATATAACAACCCCTTTTCATATCATACATCAAATTTCTTTTCGCTGCCCAACAAACATTGATTCTTTTGTTTATTTCATATATCACGTCTAAATTCAAATCTTCTAAATTCATTTTTATCTTATCCAACACATCTCTCTTCTTTTGATAAAGTTCATAATCATGATTTTTCAGTTTACTGATGAATTTATTCAGAGATACTTTTGAAAAACTTGAATTTTCTCTCAGATTTTTCAAAAAAACATCCCATTCAGCAGGTAATCCATTAGCAAACTTTGATATCATTTCAGCTTCTGATATTACTATTTGATTTTCTTTCAAATAGTCAATCAAACGATCAAAACGTTTTTCCAAATCATCCAATTTCTCATCTTCCTTACTCAAAAAACATTCGAAACGTTTACTCCAAACCTCTTTGGGCAATTTCTGATAGGAACTACTGAAATATCCTCGATACCAATCATTTAACCTTTTAAGATCATTGTTTTCTTTTTCATCAAAGACCTTTGCCATTTTTCGAACAATCCCGATAAGTTTTCTGAAATATCACAAAAATGAAATCCCAAATGTTCACAAAAGTGGAACCCTGATGTTCACAAGAGTGGAATCACTTATGTCCGTATAAGTGGAATCACTGATGTTCGTATAAGTGGAATCACTAAGTGACGTATGAGTGGAATCACAAAGTGACGTATGAGCGGAATCACAAAGTGACGTATGAGTGAAATCACAAAGTGACGTATGAGTGGAATCACAAAGTGACGTATGAGCGGAATCAGGTGATCACAAAAACGAAATCAGAATCTTATGGTGACACAAAAGCGAAATCACTTGCTTAGGGTTGACACAAAAGCGAAATCACCAAATGTCCATAAAAGCGGAATCACTTCGGGATGCATTTTGGTCCATTTTTACTTCGAATTTCAGTGTCAAACTTTCCAGGGTTTGTCTATGTCCAATAACACACAGTCTGAGAAATTTTGAGCGAATTTTGACCATTAAAATTTTCTGAATTGATGAAAGAAGGTGTAGAAATCAGAATTTTTGAGCAAAAACGAGCTAAACGGTAAGAACTCTTCCTCCTGAGCTCTGATACCACTTGTAGGATCGCGAGACAACCTAACGAGTCGATCAGAAGAGTGCTCAGACTGAATCAGAGCCGGAATTCATTGATTCAGTCTTTGTTTAGCTTGATTTCACTAATTTGTCTCAATTTATTGATCTTCTAACAGTTTACAAGCTCTGGAGACGATTTGGCAGGGCTTCGCCGTACCATACAAGACCTCAACCTTCCTTATTTTTATGTGATTTCGCTTTTATGTCCTATTTATAGATGTCATGATTCCGCTCATACGGACATGACACAAAAGCGGAATCACCTGTAACTGATTCCACTCTTATGTACATGACATATAAGCGGAATCACCTGGAACTGATTCCACTCTTATGTACATGACACATAAGCGGAATCAGATCTTGACACAAAAGCGAAATCACCTCTAAAACATGTTTCTTGGATTTTGTGCCATTGTCTAACCTAAATTCTACTAGACTCGATACAAGACGAAGTCGACAGATGTAGTGCACCAACAGTTCATAATATATAAAGGCATTATAATATTACTGAAATATTAAAATATATGTTGCTAACGATATTACAATAAATACATATTTGCAAAATTACTTTCATAAATCAGATGATATATATATATATATATATATATATATATGATGTATTTGATATCATATATAATATTAGAATCTTCAAATAGCCACTCATCTTGCTACAACATATATTAATATTAATTTAATAATAGAATAAATGCTTATAGTTGACACTAATAAATAAATACAACAAAGTTTTATCAAATTCTTTCTGATTAGAATTCTAAATATATCAACCAAAATTTTACAGAAACCATTGCTTTTGTTAGCATCGTTTTGATTTGTTCAAAGTAATTAAATAACATCTCAATGATTGAAATCTTCAATATTGATATAAAAGATTTGTTTTATAATATTGAAAATATAAATTAATCATCCAAAGATTTAATACGAATAAGTAATACAAGATTAATAATTAATAGACCACATGAATCAAAATAAAACTTACATGTAGGATAGTCAAGCCGACTAATAATTTTTTTTAGAACTTTGAATTTTTGATGACGACCTGGATGTGAATTACCAAAATTCCGTGTTTAGAGTCTCGTGCTGATAACGTGTTATGTAACAACTAGAACCTATTAGCAATGTATAGAAAAGAATGGAAAAATGAGAGATGGATTTCTTATTGATTGATTTCAACGTCATATACAAATGCTGTAACAACCTGACTTTTCGGATTGTTATCCGTTTGCTTCTTGCTTCGATTTGTAACCATCTTGTACTCCGAGATTCAATATAAATAAAGGGTTTTGTTATACTAAATACATTTTCATCACACTGCATCGTTGCACGCTTAAGCACTATGTATTCGCAAACGCTATACGCTAACGTAACACGAATCACAGAGAATTATGCTATTTTAATTGTCGAGTGTCTTTGTTTGTTCGGTAACCACTCTCGCCTTCGCATTCGCTTATCGCGCTAAAACGCTAAATCGCAAACGCTGTAAATAGTAGTAATGTTATGATGTGTGTTCTTATATGCTTTACTTGTGTGTGCTTTATATGTTTATGGATTACACTCGCAACACAAACTCAACGCAAACTCGATTTATCACTCTAAAATGCAACGCAACGCAACCCGACACTTGACCTCTCGCTAAAATACTTAAAGTATACATACTAACTAACGCAACCAAACACAATAAACGAGCATCCTATACGCAAAAACGAGGATTTTCCACACAAAACAGCACCTTCGAACGAAACCATGCAGCCTCGTACGAAGGCACTGCCTTTGTACGAAGGCAGCAGGTTCGAACCAGGCCCTCTCGTGCGATCCCGCCTCCTCTATAAATACTCCCTCACTTCTCCATTTCATTCACTTGCTGATTTTTGCACCGAAACGCTGCCGAATTGCTGTCCGACCATCTTCAAGTAAGATTTATCTGTTTTATATGATTACACAGCGTTTTTCACTTCGATTTTCCCACAAGATTCACTTTGATTTCATCGAAACTCTAGTATTCTTCAACCAAACTTCATCTTTTACATTTTTTTACCAAGAACTTCATCTCTTTCATAAAACTCTTCATCTTTTTCATCAAACCTTCTTGTTTTATCACAGATCTACACTTAACCGAGTGTATTAGGCCAAGCTACGGCATCCCAAGTTAGAAATCTGTTGATTTCACACTCACCAAGTGTTAGATCTAAGTGAAAGCTCTTTAAAACCCTTTTAAACTTGATTTCTACACTAAACCGGACAAAAACCGACACATATTTCGTTCACTGGATAGTGGAACGAGGTGGTGTAAAACCATCCTTGAATGGGACTCGAAACCACGTCCGATTCAGGCGAAAATGCAGCTCCAAATGCCAAGAACAGCCACGTTTGTGAACTGGACTGTTCTGTGCGAAGCCTAGCTTCGTATGAAGGCACTCATGGCTTCGTATGAAGCAATGCCTTCGTACGAAGGCACTGACTTCGCACTTAACAGCCCAATTCTAACTCGTGACTTAACCAAAGTGTAAGGGCCTTCAAAATTATCCCTAAAGGACCCATAAGTGAAAACCCGGACCCCTCAAACCCTAACGTGCATGAAAAACCAAGAAATCAAGAAAATTAGGTTTCAGGCGGGCTGCGTAAACAATAAGAGGAGTTTACGCGGGCCGCGTCAACTCAATTTTGACCAGATAAGCGTTACAGGCCACGTGGCAGCCACGTGGCAGACCTACCAGTGACACGGATGCCCTAGTCGTAGACTAGGTGGCCCTCGCGGGCCGCATAAAACCCAAAAATCAGCTATAAAGGAGTTGGACATGAGCAGTTCATCTGTGCTAGAGATTTCAGTCAAAAATGAAGTTCTACTGCTCAAAATCATAAATTCCATTAGGGAAACGCTGCTACGATACAGGGTATTAACTCGATCACTGCTACGATTCAATGTCCGATCGATTGATGTTGGTCCCGTTGATACAGGATCTGATTGTAAGGAACAAGATGAATCGATTTCGTCTAACGTGCGGAATCCATTATGACGAATCACGGATTTGTTCAACACAGAATTCAACATTTAAACACTTGTCTGTTCTTTCTATTTAGTGTTCTGAAAGTTGCAAAGATCCGGTAGAAGTATAGACTATCCGTGCGTGTCAAAAGTTCTTACAAAGTTGCATCGGACCTCCTATTTATAGACAACCTCAGGAAACTAAGAAGTGTTGTACGTACGGGTGGGCTATCCGTGCGTATGACTTACCCGTGCGTATGACTTATCCGTACGGATGAGTTATCCGTGCGTATGACTTATCCGTGCGGATAAGTCATCCGTGCATATTACCATCCGTATGTATCGCCATCCGTATAGGTGAACTTGTTACAACCAACACTTTTTCATACAAAACCTATTCCTGAGTTGTCATGCTAACTACATACTTACATACAAATTACAAAAACACAGAATACAAAATATGACTACATGCTGACGGAAGCTACAGACGTTATGTACTAACAGACTCCCCCTTGGATGTAGCTGTAGTACCTTCCAGCATAGTCTTCAATTCCTTCGGCTGCGTCTTCGTTCACGCGCTTTCTCCCTTCTTTTCTGTGCCTTTTCCTCCAACATTCTTTTTCGTTTTTGTCTTCCTTCAGTCATCCACCAATTTCTGTAGACAGGATCTCCATCACGCTTCCTTTCCCACTTTGGAATTTTGTTTTCTTCAGATTCAATTGGCGTTTGATCTGTTGGAGGTACTATTCCCAATTTACGTCTTCCCAACTTAGCAGCATGCTCAACAATCTTTTTAGAACGTTGTTCACGCTTGTATACTTTTAAGAACTCGTCAATCTCTAGATCTCTCCATTTTGTCTTCCAGTATCTTCCAGAGTTGATGTCTTTTGCGTAACAAACATCCACAACTTTTTGATATTGCATAGCTTGCTCTCTGTCAGTCCTCTCATAAACTATCTTGTTGTAGAACAGAAAATCTATATCTTTCTTTGAGCAGTTTACAAGCCACATAGGATCTAACACACAGATCCTTCTTGCTTCTCCAGTGGACTTGTTATGTAATGAGATTATTGCTTCAGCTGTAGATTGATTGTACAACCACCCTTCAAACTCTTCGTGGAAATCTTGCTCCATTGCCCGTAAAGGCATGTTCTTCAAGCAACTAGGAGGCTTGACATCCAGAGTAATATCTTTTTCACCACTTTCTAAGATTCTGATAATTTGTTGTGGAAAGTGTGGTTTCCAATCAGGATACCTTTTCTCAGCTTGCAGCTTCACATAATTCCATAACCTTTGATCATGTTGCTTTACATCTAACCCATGGTAGAATTCTTTGATGTTCTTTGTTTTTACCAACTCATCTATATCCCCCCAGGGCAGTGTTTTGATATCAGCCAAGAACTCGAAATACTGTACTCCCTGTTCTCTTCTGATTGCATAAACTTTTAAGTCTTCCAAATATCCCCAAGAGAGAATATCGCCCCAAGAGAGTTCTTTGTCGTGTGTGAAGAATTGAAGTGCCCTGAGTTTCTTTCTCTCTTTTGGCATGACTTTGTACCATTTCTTTCTTTCTTCAACAAGATTTTCTCTCGGTATAGTATCTGGAATACCTTCTGTAGACACTTTCTCCACTATCTTTCTCCTGATTTCTTCTTCATTTTGATCTTTGAACATTTCCGACAGCGAAGGAAATGTTTCATCAATTCCAGAATAATGAAAATCAACTTCATCATCAGATGAATCTGAAGCATCTTCAACAAGCATCTTCAACAATTACTTCGTTGTAATGATCGGCTTCAAAGGCATATCTTGATTCAAATACATCTTCAGAAGTCTCAGGAATTTCATCTTCAATATCGAATTTAAATTTCCCTTCTTGCAATCCCAATTCTTCTAACATCTCTTCCCTTGACCTTCTAACCTCAATCTCTTCCTGAATTTTATCATGTAAGAAAATGACGGTAGGTTTTGTGAGGAATACCTGATCCATGTGCTGCTTTCCAGAAGTAGAAGTTTCTTGCTGATCATCATCTTCTTGTTCGTTGATCTGATCATTCAGAAACTCCTCAATCTTTTGTTCATCAATAGGATTCTTCACAATCAATCCTGAAGAACCTTGATCATCGTCATCATTCTTCTTATCATCATCTTTCTCATTATCATCATCTTTCTTATCATCGTCTTCTTCATCTTCATCTGCTTCATCATCATCAAGAAGTTCTTCATCAGAATCACTAACTTCCTCTCCACGAGCCTTCTTTGCTTCTTTTCTCCTTTTCATAATTTTCATTCTGTGAAGAGCTTCTTTTACGTTGAGAGGCACTGTATATGCATCACCAATAAGTACAAATTGTTTTGTCTTGAATTCTAGTAGCAACACTTCTTTGGCCTTTTTCTTCTTTTGTTCAGCAACAACTCTACGAATGATTTGATCAGAATCAATGATTTGAGAAGGCTCTCCAACTAACATGAATTCTTGACCTTGTACAACTTGTTCTTGATCATTTTCAGCATCAAACATTTCAGTATCAACTTGATTTGAAGAACCACCAGCTTCCTGAACATCTTCAGTTATACTTTTGTTCTTTTGTATCGCATCTTCAGCTAGTCTTCTTTCTCTTTCAAGTCTTCTCTCTTCAACTTTTCTTACTTCAATTTCATTGAAGGCAGCATGAACATCCTTATTCAAAAAAATTTCCACAACAGAGTATAACATCTTAAGTTGTTCATCCTTCACCACTTTGTCTGCTTTCATGGCTTCCATCTCCAACTTCATTGCTTTCATTTCATTTGAAGTAGATTCACTCATTTCACTGAGAAGCTGATTGAGTGTTTGATTTACATCTTGTAGATTCTTTGTCTTCTCATTCAATGAAGAGATTTCTGCCGTAAGAACTTCAATCACTTTAGTATTATTATCACCATCTTCCTTTATATTCTTCATGGTGTTATCTTCATGAAACATTAACACTGATCTAAGCTGATCATGAGCTTTCATTATTTTATTAACTTGCTTCAATAAAAGATCACGTTCTCCTTCAGCCTTTACTTTTTCTTGCTCAAGCTCTTTGACCTTCTTTGCCAGAACTCTCACTGCTTCATTGTTGAACAAATCATCATCAAAATTCAGATCTTCTAACGGATCACCTGAAGCAGGTGGAATATTGCTAAAGAAATCATCTGAGTCTCTTGAACGTGAAGATTCTGGAATCTCAATATTCTCTGGTATTTTTGGAAAATCTGAATAGGAGACTCCACCCTCGATAACTTCAACGTAGTCATCGTGACTAGTCTTCTTTTCAGCTTCTGTTTCTCGAGGTTTAACATGTTGTGAATCTTTACTTCCTTGTTCAATTTGAATTTGAGCTTCTCCTTTTCTAGCACGAACATTTCTAGGAATGAGGCCAGCTACAACTGCTTTTCTTTTCTTGATTTGTTTCTTTGGATTCTCAGGATCATAAGTTGAATCTTCTTCATCTGACCCTTTCCTTTTCTTTGGAGACCTTTTCTTTAACTTAGCTTTTCCTTTGCCAACAGTGATTGGATCAAGTTCAGATTCTGACAAAGTGGCTTCAGAATCATCATCACTTGATATTTCTTGAACAGCACCTTCTTGATCTTCGACACCTTTAGCAGCATCCTCATTCTTCTTTAAGAAACTTTTCAGAGATTGTGATAACAATTCAGCTCCTTCTTTAATAACTTTTGATGGTTCCAAAACTTTTTCATCTATCAACCTTTGCTGCGGAACTCCAGAAGACCCTGCAAAACAAATGTTGACAGATTTATAAAAGATTTTACACTATAAAATTCTAATTTCCTTAAGACTCCCCCTTTCACAATACCCTTTTTCTACATTCTTTGGAATAGAAACTGCAGGGGACGTCTTTGGAGTTCTCTTTCTCTTTCCATCCTTGATACACCACCATTTAGTATCTTTCTTAAAGAACAAACTCATCTTGTCATCTTCATTATCAGAATTGCTATCTTCATGTCTCTATGCATCATTTTCTGGAGCTACATAATCTGGATTTGAAATTTTGCAGATCATTCTTTTTGCTCCTGGATTTGGACCCTTGATTAACCTGCTGATTGTGTCTGGTGACATATGCCTTAGTCCCAAAATATCGTTACTTCTCTTTTCTAAACCTTTAAACTGATCATCTATCAACATCTGGATAAACCTAGGATACATAAGGAACCTCTTGCTTCCATCCTTTACATTCTCCGTCATGTAATCAAAAATTACTTGAGAAACATTGTACGGTCTGTTCAGGACAAGACAAGCAATGATATTCATGATATAATCTTGAGTTTCATCATATCCACCCTTTCTGTGTGACAATGCATGAAGAACACAATGAGCCATGAATTTGTAAGCGTGACTAAAACTTGTTTTCTGCATCTTTCCATTTACACTTCCAGCAAAACCCATTCTACACCACATCCCTTTTACAAGACGTTCAGAAACAATGGTTGGGTCGCTATCAGTGTCTCCTAAATTCAACACTCTCCTTACATCACCAACTGTCACTTTCATTTCCAAATCTATATCGTTTCCATTCTCATCCTTCTTTGATACAGCAGAATAAATAGTTTTATCACTCTCTTCGTATCTTGCAGCATTCCAAAATCTTTTAATGTGAGATTCATATGCTACAGTCTTATCAGTTAAAGCCTTAGAGATTCTGCTTTCTCTCAAGAATTTCACAACATCTTGAACTATTGTGTTTTCGGTAAACTCTTTATCCAACACACAATAAATATTATGAGATTTATCCCAATCCTGCAGAAATTTTATTCATTTGAGAAATATTTTTGGGATCTCAAAATATTCTAACAAAGAAAAACTTCTTGTGCTTTGTGAAAGATTATCCATATCAATTGTCAATTTAAGGGTTATCAGCACGGTTAGTCACTTAAAGGGTTATCCGTGCGCATGACTTATCCGTGCGTATGACTTATCCGTGCGGATGAGTTCTCCGTGCGGATGAGTTCTCCGTGCGGATAAGTTATCCGTGCGGACAACTTGACTATGCCCCGTATTGCCAACCATGGGTACAGCCTGACATTGCCCCTGGATTGCCATCCGTGTGTACAACATGTGCCCGGATTGTCATCCGTGCGGACAACCTGTCTTTGCCCAGGATTGTCATCCGTGCGTACAAGTTATCCGTGCGGATTGCTATCCGTCCGTATACAAATCACAGATGAAGAACTGTCTTTAAACATCAAAAATTTTCTAAGTCAAAACCTAAAATTGAACACAGATCTACACAAAGCATGTCAATGCGATCAAAACCCTATGTTCATTGTTGTCTAAAACGACATATTCACAGTTTAATTTCACAAAAACCTAGCCGACACTTCGTACCGTCCAAACATCAGATCTACAAGATTTAAACATGTTATGACAAAAATTAAACCGGTAAAACTCTAGATCTAATCATTCCGAACAAAACCCTATGATTTATTCATGACAAAACAGACTAACGCGGGCTAGATCTAAGATAAGAGCTCCGAAAGAAAAGGTACGAGATGAACAGTTATCAAACATCGGATTATAGCAGATTTGAGTTAGAAAAACATACCTTTGCCATTGTTAATGTTGTGCAAACCAACGAAAACAAAGATCCGTGCAAAGAATTCCGAAATCAGAAAGTTGAAGTGCGAGTGAGAGAGAAAGAGTATTGTACGTGCGGATAACATTGACTGACTCTTTGACCCTCTATATATACTATCAACAGATACGTATTGTCACCCGTGCGGATTACCATCTGAGCGTATGGCTATCCGACCGGATGAACATCCGAATGAGACACACTTTAACCTTTTAAATGGAAACTTTGAATTATCTCAAATTTTGTCAGATTTTAGAAATCCACTTAAGTTGCTTGGTTCAAATTAATGACCCAAGGTACTTAATTTTTCGACCAAGTCCAACTTAATGACCTTGGTTGACCTGAAACAAAACATACTGACTTTTAGAATTTTTGTTCAATCATTTTTCTGAAAAATTACAAGTATCAACTTAATGAACTTGTGTTTGAAATTTTAATTACAGATTAGTTATGATTAGCTCCAGACACATCTTCCATCCCAGAAACTTCCTGCGTCTTCTTTCAACTTTCGAATCCGAAGATCAACTCTCCACTTTGGTTTGTCAGAAAATAAAGCAGAAAAATAAAATCATTTTGGGATTTTTAATGAAGCAATTAGTCTAGAAATGAAAAACATAATATAAGAATAGTAAATGTAAACTATTTACAAACATATTTTTGGTGAGCGTGTTAGGGAATCATATCAGCTTCCGACAAGTTACAAGTACCATTAAGCTTGATTTCATGCCAAACATTAAACAATTCACTTAGATTGTCGATATGCTGATCCACTTAAATTCTTACACAAATTTCAATCTGTTCAGGATACTGATTTAGTATTTTAGAGACTTAAACTTATACGCATGTCCCACCTCTTGAATATACTCCCGTATCCAGAATCACAATAATCAGTCTTACAGGTGAGTATACTACAATGATATCTGTACATAAATTAGGTATGCGAGGGCCGAGGGATCTCAGGTCGATACTTCTGTATACGCAGAGAGATATCAGCTTCGACTTTAAGGAATGTCCCCTTTAGAGGATCTTTTAGCTACAACAGCAGCGACTATCAATTTTATTGTTTCATCAGCATGCTGAGGGTTTATGCTATGTTTCAAGCATTTGCAGAAAGTATTATCCAAGGACTAGGTCAGAACTACCATTCAGCAGAAGTCTCGGAATAATACCCCAGACATCATTGAGTATAAAGACCTAGTATATCAGATTATGAGACCTTTCAAACAAGATTTCAGGGGTTACCTATATATCCAAGTAGTGTTCCCCACGAAATAAGCAAGTAAGATTTTAGGTTTATATCTCGAACAGACTTACTAAATGTGTAAAAACCTATCGACACATCATCAGTGAGACTGTTTAACGCATTTGAACTTTCCATATCTTTAGCGTACTGTAACCGTCTAGCTGATGTACTATCATTTTCCCTTTTTACACAAACTCTTTTTGAAGTTTTATCATGTTTTTGGGTTTTTGAAATTTTCTAATGTTTTTGGCTTTTTCGAATTTTTTATTGTTTTTGTATTTTCTGAAAATAAAACTACTATCTCCCCCTAAAAACCAAAACAAGTAAAAATTCGACAAACCATTGCAGATTGTTTCTCAACATCATCTACAGTGGTACCTTCATCAACGCCAACGATTTCCTCCGCATCCGATAGTAACTTCATACCATTAAGTTTTAAAAGATATTTAAAGCGTGTTTTGTCAAAAGCTTTGGTATGTAAGTCAGCTTTTTGTTCATCGGTGTGGATTTTCTCTATTCGTATCAACTTCTTCTCGAAACAGTCTCGGATGAAGTGATGACGAATTTCAATGTGTTTTGTTTTAGCGTGATGAACAGGATTTTTTGTTATGTTAATTGCTGCCTCATTATCAACAA
This sequence comes from Helianthus tuberosus, assembly GCA_030545235.1. Taxonomy (NCBI): domain Eukaryota; kingdom Viridiplantae; phylum Streptophyta; class Magnoliopsida; order Asterales; family Asteraceae; genus Helianthus; species Helianthus tuberosus. Next base: position 74,945,498 of record CM060426.1, read on the forward strand.
AGATAGGGGAGTTAAGAAATTGCAAACCGTAGTCTCTCGTCTGTTGCTGGATCCACAAGATCTGAGAGCAGCAGCTGCTAGCAGATACATATTCAGCTTCACAAGTGGATAAAGCGACAGAGGTCTGCTTCTTGCATTGCCAGGTGACCAATCGTGGTCCGAAAAACTGGCACCCCGCTGTTGTTGATTTAGCATTCACTTTGCAGCATCCGAAATCAGAATCAGAATATCCTTCGAGCGTGAAGTCGCCAACTTTTGGATACCACAACCCCAGAGATGGAGTTCCTTTCAGGTAGCATAGAATCCTTTTCACAATTACCATGTGCGAAGCTCTAGGATTTGACTGAAATCGAGCCGCGAGACAGGTTGGGTACATAATATCCGGTCTTGATGCCGTCAAGTACATTAACGAGCCGATCATGGAACGATACAATGTTTCATCTACCTTCTCTCCGGTGAGATCAGGGTTTATCCCATGGTTCGTCGCTAATGGGGTGGACATTGGTGACATTCCTGACATCCCGAATTTCTCCAGAACATCATGAACGTATTTTGTTTGATGTATGAAGGTTCCCTCGGGAAGTTGATCAACTTGAAGTCCCAAGAAGAACTTCATCTCACCCATTGAAGACATTTCAAACTTCTGCTTCATAACTTGTTCAAAATCTTTGCAGAGTTGTTCATTTGTAGACCCGAAAATTATGTCATCCACGTAAATTTGGACAATCAGAAGATGCCCGTCGACTTCTTTTGTGAACAGAGTGGCGTCTATCTTTCCTCGAGTGAAGTGGTTGGCTAACAGATGTTGAGACAATGTCTCATACCAGGCTCTCGGGGCCTGATGTAAGCCGTACAATGCTTTGTCAAGGAGATAAACTTTATCTTTGTGAATTGGGTCGGTGAAGCCCGGTGGCTGTCCGACATAAACCTCCTCTTTCACCTTGCCGTAGAGAAACGCCGACTTCCAATCTAGCTGAAAAAACTTTAAATCCTTTCCACGATGCAAATGCAAGGAAGATTCTGATTGCTTCAAGTCTTGCAACAGGGGCATATACTTCGGTGAAATCTATTCCCTCCTGCTGACTGAAGCCTTGAACAACGAGTCGAGCTTTGTTTCGAATGATAACTCCTCGATCATCCCTCTTGCATTTAAACACCCATTTGGTATTAATCTTCCGGTGACCATCGGGCAAATCTACTAGCTTCCACACACCTAACTTTTCGAATTGGCTTAACTCCTCCTGCATTGCATTTACCCACGAATCTTCAGTAAGCGCCTCTTTGTACGTTCTTGGTTCTATCTGCGAGATAAAGCAACTTAAAGAAAATTCAGTTTGTAAAGGAGCAACTTTTGTATAAAAACATGTAAGCCCTTGATCAAGCTGTCTTCGAGTGCGGACGCCTGATTGTAGTTCTCCGATTATCAGTTCCTCTGGATGATAAGAAAACGTTCTTGGCATCACCTCGCCTGAAACATCTACTTCGCTCTCCAAATTTGTGACGTTTTGATTTGCAACTTGTTCACTGACTGGAATAGTTTGATTTGAAAACTGGATTAGCTCCCCCTCGGAGTCTGAATCATCACGATCAAATGTTTTCAGATTCTTGATTATCATTCTCTACCGTCTGATTTTCTTGAGCAATATCATTTTCAATATCGTCATGTTCTCCAGCATTGCTTGGACCCGCCTCATCATCATTTGAAGCTTGTCGTTTTCGATAAGTTTCTGCTGGAAATCTTTCATCTGAATCTTCATACTCTCTCAGAATATCCAACTCATCAAAGAACTCTGGTTCTTCCTCCATGTTGAAGGACTCCCACAAAGTATCATAATTGAAACGCCATGAGTCGCCAGGATTCTGTGGAGGCATTGTATGACCTTGACATTCAACATTTTGAGCTTCAATAATCCGTTTCAGACTTGGAACGAAGACTCGTCGTAACGGACTTGAATAACCTATGAATATTCCTTCGATACTCTTCGGTCCAAACTTTCCAAAAGGTTCTAGAACAGTACAGGGTGACCCGAACGGTTCAAGATACTTCAAATTCGGTTTTCGGTTATTGATCAACTCAAAGCATGTTTTGTTGAATTTCTTGACAGTGAGAACTCTGTTGAGCGTATAGCATGCGGCGGAAACTGCTTCTGCCCAGAAATTTATCGGTAACTTTGAATCAGCAAGCATTGTTCTGGCCGTTTCGATCAGCGTCTTGTTTTTACGTTCTGCTACTCCATTCTGTTGCAGAGTGTACGGAGCACTAAACTCATGCAAAATACCTCTTTCATCACAATATTCTTCCATCTTGTTGTTCTTGAACTCAGTACCATTATCACTTCTAATTCTTCTGATACGCCTTTGGTACAAATTTTCAATCTTTCTGAATAACCCCCTCAAACTGTCAAACGTTTCTTCTTTCGTCTTCAAGAATGATACCCATGAAAATCTGGAATAATCATCAGTAACCACAAGACAATAAAGTTCTCCTGTAATACTTTTTACATTCACAGGACCAAATAAATCCATGTGAAGTCTCTCCAAAGGTCTTAAGACTGAATTGACTTGCTTTTTGGGGTGTGACTTTTTCTTTTGCTTGCCTTTCATGCAACTAATGCACTCTTTTTCTAGATGGAAACCTTTAATGTGAACTCCCAGAACCAAATCATTATGCACCAGATGATTCATTTTACGAAAATGAATGTGCCCCATCTTACGATGCCACAACTTTGATTCTTTCTCCGTTGCTCTAGAAACAAAACAGTGTGCTTGACCCGTTGTTGTAGTTGCTACAGTCATGTCTAAAACATACAGATCATTCACTCTAGGAGCTCTCATGATAATCCATTCTTCAGGAATAACAAAGCCTGGTTTCAAAATCAAACATTCTTTGTCTGTGAAGTGAGTAGTATACATCCGGTCACAAATCTGCGAGATACTTAGCAGATTATTTTCCAGCTCAGCAATGTAGTTAACTCTTTCAAACGTGACAATCCCGTTGGATAACGTTCCTTCACCAACAATTCTACCACCTTGGTTACCAGCGAACCCTACATAACCTCCATTGATATTTCTGACATCATACAGCAGCGCTGTCTTTCCTGTCATGTGCCGAGAAGCTCCACTATCCATAATCCAACGTGAAACGGATCTAGGAAGCTCCTGCACATATCAAAACATTCAAGGAGATTTTGATGCTACCCAAGCCTCTTTTGACTCGGGTAACTTGATATTAATGTGAGTTTTTGTAGTGTAAAGTGGCGGAAAGTTTTTATCATTCATTTTTAGGCTTTCAGCAGTCCCAACTTCAACTTCTTTGAATAAGAAAAATTCATCCTTTTGAGGTTGATCAGTTGGTTGGTTTTTCTTCACCACATACTTCTTTTCAGAAGTCGATTTTTGTTTCTCATAAAAATCCAAAGGTATATACATCTTCTTTGTTGAAGATGATGATTTTTCAGTTTCAGACACCTTTGGTGAATTTGCTTTCTTTTCAACAACTTTTGGCTTCCATGTTTGTTGAGGTGATGCAACCCGTTGATAAAATTTATCATTTTTAGATGTCGAATTCTTAACAGGTTCAGTTTTGATCTTGGTGTTTTCATTTTTTAAAACATTTTTCTCAACAATCAATGGAGCCTTTTCTTTCACAACATCTTTCTTGATAGAATTCTTCACAGCTTCAGTCTTAGGCTTCAAGTTGGTACACTTTCGTGCAATATGTCCAACTTGATTACATTTAAAGCATGTTCGGGTGTCAACTACCCTACTTGAGCCTTCAGACTAAGGCTGTGAGGCCTTCTTTTCAAAGAACTCTTTGTTTTTGAAAAAATTTCAGATTCCTCATCAGAGAGTGAACTTGAACTGTTCACAAACACCTTTTTCACAGCAAACTTCTTGTTCTGAACATTCTTTTTCTGATAATTCTTACCACCCTGATATCCTCCCGACCATTTATTTCGATTATTGTTAAAAAAAACGAGATGGAATAACAGGTTTCTTATAGTAAGCTTTATCTTTATCAAAATTCATTTGTCTCTTTGTCTGTTTCAAACCGTCTACTTCAGACAAATCAATTTCCACCAGTTTGAAAACATTTTTCAATTTGTTCATATTAACATTCTCCAGAGGAAACTCAAAGTCTGAATACAACTTATCAGAACCAGACATCTTGTACATCACAAGACCCGGTTCATCATTTAAGTTGTTTTTAGATTTTGGTTTCGGAATGTAATTGTTCAGAAAACATTCTTCATCTTCAGTCGAATCACTATCCAAGACACTTTCAGCCATGCCTTTAATGATCTCAGTTTGAACACTATCATCGGATGATGATGAATAAAATGTCACATCAATTGACTCGGGCAGTTTTATCTCATTTGTTTCGACTTCATCATTAACCAACCCTGATTGCCTTTTTGAAAAATTGTTTAGAACAGGTGGCGGAACTTGATGAAACCCCACCCCAGTTCCATCACAGTATACATCTTCGCCAGCTTTGTTTTTCCCAATGGGTTTTGGAACAATGTGTTGCAAAACAAAGCTTGCAGAGTTGTAACTGCTCAGTTTCAAATTAATACGCTCATTCTCAATCTTAGCTTCTTCAAATTGAAGCTTCAATTTCGCAATTTCATCAAGTTGTTGGTTGATTAACTCTTCTTTTACTCTAAGAACCCCCCTGATAGTTGAAGATTTTCTTTCGCTGTTTTACCATTTCTGTCATCAGAATCTTTAACCGTTCGCTTTAGCTTCTCAAAATTTTCAGAAATTTTACGATTTTCAAGAATCAACTTTTCGTTTTCTTTTCTTATTCTTTCTATGTCATTTTTATCATTTTCAATTTTCTCAGCTAATTCTTTTGATCTATCATTCGAAGCTTTCAGCATTTTGTCACGGTTTAAGATTTGATCTTCAACTCTCTTGACTTTACTAGTCAACTCTTCAACCTTCTTACCATTGAGATAAGTGATTGTACTACAAACTTTGCACTCTTTCATGCAATTTTTGCAGTCATTTTCAGATTTAACTTTCTTACCTGACTCAAGTGTACCATTTGAACTGACCTTGTTTTTGGACTCAGTTCCAGAACCAGAAACTACCTCAAGTTCTTTTGCTGCAAGAACTTTTTCAGCCATCTTCTTCAAGTTTTCAGCCGTTAACTCTTGTGATGTATCAATGATCCCATCATCAGCATTCTTTGACTTTGGCTTCTGTTCTGCTTCTTTGACTTTTTCTTCTTTCTCTACTAGTTTCTCATCACCACCTCCCCACCATTCTCTTTGTCTAGCTTCTTCTTCCTCGGCAAATTGCTGGGTGAGAGCATCAACACTAATGGAATCTGGGTCAATTGCAATGTTTCCTTGTGGATCAAGATAACATTCTCTGTCGGCATCCCATCTCTTAGCTCTTTTAGCTTCTTTGTATGTGTTATAAATTCTGCTCATCCTGGTTTGGGCTTTCATTCTTCGGTTGACGAACTTTTCTTCTTCATTTCTATTGTCTTTAAAAGGAACAATCTTCGTCACAAATGCATAACCCACTGCATCTTCCTCTGGTAACAGTTCGCTCCAATCAAAACCTTCATCATCATGAATCACAGCAAGAGCTCTAGATTTTTCTTTGGTGTCTTCAACCTGCTTCAATCTAGGCGGCTCAGATTTATTCTGGTGATAAATTGCTTTCTTGTAGTAATCATCTCTGAAAGGGTTCTCCGACTCATCAGCATATGCGTTTCTGCATTCTCGTTTGAAGTGACCTTTCTGCTTACATTTGAAGCACGTCACCTTAGACTTATCAAACCCCAGCTTGGTAGATGCACCACCAATTGTCTTCCTGCCGGTAATTTCCATGAAACGTTGTGCTCGACGAACAGCACTGGCCATAGCCCAACGAATATCGATCAGTTCCATTTCCTCAGGATCAATCTGATCATAATCTTCTTTCGTCAGATTGGTGTTACCTATCTTCCCAGCTACTAACCCTTCATACGACTCCAACACAGATGCTAGAAAGATCATCTGCTGTTTGGCCGACTCCTCATCAAAATTCTGAGCATTCTTCAAATCCACCGCAATGTTGCATTGAAACACGTTCTTTGGAACAGATTGTTGTTGACTTGAAGAATTTGAGGAAGATCCCTGGCTTGGAATATTCGATGAAAAACCTCCATGAAAACCATTGTTTGAACTTGGACTTTCTTTACTTGAAGGGTTTGAATTTTCAGCAGAGAAAGCAGTTCTTGGAGAAACATTCTTGGGAATCATACTCTTTGGATAGTACAGCTCCATGTTTTGTTGGTATGATGAATGATTTACTTTGTGTGTTTTCTTTATCTCCAATTCATGACTCTCTAGTCTTTCAATCAGCAAGTCAACGGTCAGATCTTCAGCTTTGATTGTATTCTTCAACATCAATGCATAGTACTGCCAATCCATCTCTTCTGGTAGTGAATCGAACAGTTTGTCAACTAGCTCCTCTTGAGAATATAGGATTTCGTGTCTTGCCAATTCTAACTTTAGGTGTCCAAATCTCTCAATAATTTTACAAACAGATTCATTTTTTAAGGATCCAAACAAATCAAACTCTTTTCTCAACAGTTTCTTTTTGTTTTTGACTATTTCAGCACTTCCTACACATTTTATTTTTAACTTTTCCCATAAATCTTTTGCATTTGTGTATTCAATTAGTGAAATAATGTCATCTCTCACGGACTGATGAATCAAGGCGACGCATTTTTGTTCAGCAACAAAGTTTTCTATATCTTCAGTTTCCGACAGATTCTCACAATCTTGTCTTCCTGCAGCAAAACCGTTCTTTAAACTTTTCCAGCTTGGATACGCGAATGCTTTCAGCCACTCATCAAATCTTTTTGCCCACCGATTATACTCTTCGATTGCCATTAGCTTTGGTGGTTTGTTATAAGTACCATATGCGCTTTCAACACTTAGGGCATCGGACAAAGTTTTCTTCGGGTTCGGATTATCATTTGAATGGTTGGAAGTATCGTCTCCGGAGTTACCCGCGAAAGCATACATCTCACTGAAGGGATTCATGAATTCTTCCATTTTCAAATACCTGAAACAATTTTCAAGTACTTAGACAATTTTTACAAATTCTAAAAATTTCAAACACTTGAACCGGATGATGATCTGTCCGAGTAGTTATCCGGACGAATGACAGAGGTTATCCGCACGGATAATGATCCGCTCGGATGGTTGTACGTATGAATATCTTTGACTTTTTGACTTTTCAGGTTATCCGCACGGGTTGTAATCCGTGCGAGTAACAATGATGATGTCAGCAAACAACTTGTAGTAACTAACTAATCCAATCCGTTAGGACAGCTGTCCGGACGAGTGAATGACGTCATCAAATACGAACAGCTAAACATGGTTTTTGATGAATTTGATCTAGTTTTAGGTTGAATCTGATTATGAAACTAAGTAGGATTATACTTTGAATGATTGCGAATCAATTGATATCAATTTTATCAAATTTTAACCGTAGATTCTTGCTAAATTTTAAGTTTTTCTGATTTTATGGTGACGAATGAAGAACGAATGCAGAAACTAAGTAGAAGTAGAAGAAATCTGTCAAATTTCCGGTGAAATTTGAATCAAATCGGCAACAGATGTCAAATCTCCGGTGAAATTTGACTTTGATCGGCGAATAAAGCTTGAATTCCGGTGAATTCGGTGTTTTTGATCTCGATTCAGCTCCCTGGATGCTCTGATACCACTTGTTGGTCCCGTTGATACAGGATCTGATTGTAAGGAACAAGATGAATCGATTTCGTCTAATGTGCAGAATCCATTATGACGAATCACAGATTTGTTTAACACAGAATTCAACGTTTAAACACTTGTCTGTTCTTTCTATTTAGTGTTCTGAAAGTTGCAAAGATCCGGTAGAAGTACAGACTATCCGTGCGTGTCAAAAGTTCTTACAAAGTTGCACCGGACCTCCTATTTATAGACAACCTCAGGAAACTAAGAAGTGTTGTACGTACGGGTGGGCTATCCGTGCGTATGACTTACCCGTGCGTATGACTTATCCGTGCGGATGAGTTATCCATGCGTATGACTTATCCGTGCGAATAAGTCATCCGTGCGTATTACCATCCGTACGTATTGCCATCCGTACAGGTGAACTTGTTACAACCAACACTTTTTCATACAAAACCTATTCCTGAGTTGTCATGCTAACTACATACTTACATACAAATTACAAAAACACAGAATACAAAATATGACTACATGCTGACGGAAGCTACAGACGTTATGTACTAACAATTGAAACCAATCCGATGGATATTTAAGTGTTGTCCACATTAGGGCTATACTTTGTCATTCATCGTGAATTCGATGGATGTTTAAGTATTGCACTTTGTCATTCGTCGTGAGGGTTTTAATCTCATGAGTTATCGTAAATGTTGAATTAAGTTACTGACCTAGTTCGTATGCATTGTCATTTAATTTAGGTTACAAGGCTTATCAGTAGGCTAAAACTCTGCCCGTTAAACTTGCAATGTGAGTCATTCTCTTTTTATCAACCATTGTTTTACAATACCCAAATCATTTTCAAAAAGTTATAATTACAGGGATTAAGTCGTGGTTATCTTGAATCACTGCCTAATGGGGTATTGTGCACATTACTAATTTCTCACGGTTAGGTTCATCAACCTAACAGTGATAATCATCACTACTTGGGTGAAAGGACCCAATAGTGGTATGACCATCGTCACCAGGAGGTGACACGACACCAGATAAAAATAAGATAGGAGCCATTGTAATCGCCCTTATGCTGTAATTTATAACTATGTGTCATTTTATCAAATTGAGTGACTCGCCAGTATTTCCCCGCTGATAAAATATTTTTCAAACATGTTTCAGGTGACCTACTATGAATCAAGGAAAAGTGCTACGGAGCACTAACAAGCTTGAAGTAGTGGCTCAGATAAATAAATAAACATGTTTTGTAAAACAGGGAATTTCCTAGTAAAATTCCTCTATTGTAAACTACGGGGTTTGTCCCAAATTATGAAATAAAATAATCGGGCATTTTCAAGTTTTAAAAGATCCTGCTAGACTTCCGCTGTCAACTTAAATACCACGGGTTTCTGTCCCGCGGCTCCTGGACCAGGTAAAACCGAGACGGGGGCCGTGACAGAAAAAGGTGGTATCAGAGCCACTGATTTAAGCCAATTAAGTATTTAGAAATACTTAATTTTTCTGATTACCATTCTGTGATTCTGTGAAAATTTAATTTACAAAATTTTAACTTAGAATTCTATGTTTTTCTTCATATATGCTCACAGCATGAATGAGTTGTCTGAAGCTCTTCAGAATATCACTATCCATTCTGTTGACATGGAAGTTTTCGAGGGCTTTTCTGGTTATTGGGCCGACACTGAGGAACCAATGGTATTCCAAGCCCAACCTCAGGAAAAACCTAAACCGAAGAAAAGAAGAAGACTTGTAGGCTGGAGGCGTGTGCGTAGGAAGAGGCCAGCAACACAAAAAGTTATAAAGATTGAGGATCCCAAAGATAAAGGTAAAGGAATAGAGATCGGGGAAAGTTCAAGGCAAGCCCAAGAGATGCCACCCTGGGAGGAGTTGGACCGCCAATTGGCAAATAGTGACCTCATCGGACCTGCTGATGAAAACCTCTTTGGTTGTCCAGCAGAAGCACAACTTCCAGTTAATCTGGAACCTGCTATTCCAGATCCCCTTGTTAACCCCCGACCTCTAGGAGAACTGGAAGAATGGTGGACCACTGACTGGCAGTTTCAGAATCTCCTAAATAACCCTAATACCTTTTTCCCTCAATTTGACCCTGAGCCTCCACTACACCCACCTATGAGCTCCGAGAACTTGGCTGAACTCCACCACTATGGTGAGGAGTTGGTGGACTCAGGAAATAGAATCCGGGAAGTAGGGGAGAGGATATCCTGGAAGTACGACTTGAGGGAACGTCGTTTTTGAAATGCCAGCTGTTGGAAGCGTATGTGGTTGTGGGAACGTGTGTTTAATAATAATATAACAATAAAAATATAAATATGTAAAATAACTAAAAATAAAACTTGTGTAACATAACTGGTGTGTACGGACGCATATTAATATATATAAAAAATGGAAGTCGAAGAATCGACAATTTTGGCTATACATGTTGATGTGATTATGTGCGATTAATATGTTTGGTTATTATTTATTTTATGCTAATCACTTATATAAATTAATTACCAGATGGAACATGCTGGTAATGAACCCGTTAATAAAGTGAATCAATCTGAGCAAAACCATGAAGATCAATTTCTGAATAGGTAAGATATAGAAAACATCATTGCCCAGGGGATAGCAAATGTTATTCCAGCAATCCTTGCTGCTGCCCGAAATCCAGTTGAACCTCCACCACCTATTCCCAGCAAACGTACTTGTGATGACAACTTTAGTAATAGTGTAAATGGAGGCGGCAACAATAATAATAACGATGATGTGATACAAGCCCCATTTCTTAAAAGAATGAAAGCTGCAACGCCTGGTTGCACTTACAAGGAATTTCTTGCCTGTAAACCGGTGGAATTTGCAGGCAATGAAGGGGCAACTGCAGCGCTACGTTGGTTGGAGAAAACCGAGGCAGTAATTAAGATAAGTAAATGTGCTGAGGAAGACAAGGTCATGTACGCGTCGCATCTTTTTAAAGAAGGGGCACTAGAATGGTGGAATACGGTACTACAAGCCAAGGGAAGCGATGTGGCCTATGCCATGAATTGGGAAGAATTTAAAAGGCTGGTGGAAAGAAAATTCTGTCCCGAATATGAGAAAGAGCAAATGGCAAATAAATTCTTGAACCACCGAATGGTGGATGTAGACTGTCGAGGGTATACTTCGACATTCTTCGAGTATGCTAGAGTGGTACCAACCCTGGCTTCGCCAGAACCGGTACTTATTTCTCGCTACATCTGGGGTTTGATTGGCGAAATTCGTGACATTGTCAAAGCTGCGAGACCACGCACTATTGACGATGCGGTGGAATTAGCTAACACCCTAACTGATGGGCTGGTACGCACAAGAGAAGAAAACCGGAAGAAGGAAGTGGCCCAAAAGATTACCCAAGGATTCCGTGTGGGTAACAGTAGTAATTTCAAGAAAAAGGGAACTGGGCAATCTTCCACTGTTCCATTTTGCAATACCTGTAAAAGAAAGCATTTTGGAAAATGCAAAGGGTATTCCAATTTCTGTAAGATTCCGGGCATCAAGAAGAAGATTGTAGGAAGAAGAAATCAACAATCTGCTACAACTACGGAGAAGCTGGACATTTTAGGCCAGACTGCCCGAAATTAGTCAAACCAGCTGATAACAAAGCCAAACCTGCAGAAGGAACTACCAAGAAAAACGTAAGAGTCTTCTAACTTACTACCCTGGAAGCCGAGCTAATCCCTGATGTGATAGCTGGTACGTTCCTAGTTCATGACGTTTATGCAAAAGTATTATTTGACTATGGTGCAAACCAAAGTTTTATAAATACTTCATTCTGCCAAGCTCTTAACTTACCCTTAACCAACCTTAGGCAGATTTTTACAGTCGAAACGGCAGATGGTAATTCTGTTAACATAGATAAGGTTTTGCGAGAAGGAAAGATAGAGCTCTTAGGCCATAAATTTTCTGCAAACCTGTTACCAATGAATTTAGCTGGATTCGATGTAGTGTTAGGAATGGATTGGTTAGTAGCCAACCATGCTCGAATTCTATGTGATAAAAATTCCATAGAAATTCATACACCCACAGGAGAATTAGTGGTGATTACAGGAGATAAGCCACGAAAGCCACTAAAATTCATTTCAGTAATGAAATTGGACAGTTATTCAAGAAAACAAGAAATAGTATATATGATTTCAGTCATTATCAACACTAAAAATAAGGAACTAAAGGAAATTCCAGTAGTATCAGAATACCCGGATATCTTTCCGGAAGAACTACCTGGATTACCACCCGATAGGGAAGTAGAATTTAGAATTCATCTAATTCCTGGAACTACACCGATAGCCAAGGCACCTTATCGGTTAGCACCCACCGAAATGCTAGAATTGAAAAAGCAGTTAGATGAATTATTAAGCAAATGATTTATACAACCCAGTTCATCCCCGTGGGGAGCACCCGTGTTGTTTGTGAAAAAGAAAGATGGTTCGATGCGAATGTGTATCGATTATAGGGAATTGAATAAGGTTACAATTAAGAATCGATACCCATTACCTAGGATTGATGATCTTTTCGATCAACTTCAAGGAGCTAGATACTTTTCTAAGATAGATTTACGCTCCGGATACCATCAGTTGAAAGTACAAGAAGAGGACATACCTAAAACCGCTTTCAGAACTAGGTATGGTCATTACGAGTTTACAGTCATGCCATTTGGATTAACAAATGCTCCTGCAGCATTTATGGACATGATGAATAGGATCTGTAAACCGTATTTGGATAAATTTGTAATTGTCTTCATCGACGATATACTTATTTATTCCAAAAGTCAGGAAGAGCATTGTGAACACTTGCATATACTCTTAACTTTGTTAAGAAAAGAAAAGCTTTATGCCAAATTCTCGAAGTGTGAATTCTGGCTACAAGAGGTACAATTCTTAGGACACATGGTGAATCACGAAGGTATTCACGCAGATCCCTCCAAAATAGAAGCGATCACCAAATGGAAAGTCCCGCAATCAGCTATGGAAGTTAGAAGTTTTCTAGGATTAGCCGGATACTACAGACGATTCATTAAGGATTTCTCCAAAATAGCGGTGCCATTAACTAAGCTAACCTGTAAAGCAGTAAAATTTGAATGGATATCTAGGCAAGAAGAGGCTTTTGAAATTTTAAAGCAAAGGTTAACAAACGCCCCAATTCTTGCCTTACCAGAAGGAACAGAAGATTTTGAAGTTTATTGCGATGCTTCTAAATTAGGATTAGGATGTGTGCTAATGCAACGCAAGAAGGTAATTGCGTATGCCTCAAGGCAATTGAAAAAGCACGAGGAAAACTATACGACTCATGACTTAGAGTTAGGAGCCATAATTTTTGCCCTTAAGATTTGGAGACATTATTTGTATGGAAGTAAGTTTACTGTCTATACAGATCATAAGAGTTTAAGATATATATTTGGGCAAAAAGAATTGAACATGAGGCAAAGGAGATGGATGGAAATCCTAAGTGACTACGACTGTGACATTCAATATCACAAAGGGAAAGCAAACGTAGTTGTTGATGCCTTAAGTCGTAAGTATCATGAGAAACAACGACGAGTTCGTGCTCTTAGATTAAATTTACAATTAGACTTAATGGAATAACTTCTGGTGGATTGGAATGAAAAGGGACATAGCTAGATACGTTTCCAAGTGTCTTACTTGTTCACAAGTTAAGGCAGAACACCAGAAACCCTCAGGTCTACTCCAACGATTAGAAATGCCTGTATGGAAATGGGAACTCATAACAATGGATTTTGTTACTAAGTTGCCCAAAACCAGAAAAGGTAATGACGCGATTTGGGTAATTGTGGATCGATTAACCAAATCAGCTCATTTTCTACCCATGAAAAAAACCTTTAGCATGGAAAGGTTAGCAAAGTTATACGTAGACAAGATAGTATCCTTACATGGAGTCCCACTCTCCATTGTATCGGATAGAGATAGTCGTTTCACTTCCCACTTCTGAACAAGTTTCCAGGAAGCAATGGGAACCCGACTAAATTTAAGTACTGCATACCATCCTCAAACAGACGGACAAAGTGAAAGGACGATCCAAACCCTGGAAGACATGCTTAGAGCATGTGTAATAGATTTTGGTGGAAACTGGGATAACCACCTACCCTTAATTGAATTCTCTTATAACAATAGTTATCATTCAAGCATCGAAGCTGCCCCATTCGAAGCACTGTATGGACGAAAGTGCAGAACTCCAATTTGTTGGGCAGAAATAGGAGAAAGTCAATTATCAGGACCTAAAATAGTGCAAGAAACTACCGACAAGATCACTCAAATCAAGGAAAGATTAAAGACGGCTCGAGATCGCCAGAAGAGTTATGCCGATAATCAACGCAAGCCACTAGAATTTCAAGTTGGAGAGGAGTAGTTCGATTCGGTAAGAAAGGAAAGCTAAGTCCAAGGTACGTAGGACCCTTCCCAGTAATCAAGCGAATAGGACCAGTTGCTTATCGCTTACAACTACCAAAAGAGTTAGCCGGGGTACATGACGTATTTCATGTATCCAACCTCAAGAAATGTCTATCTAACGAATCCCTGGTAGTACCTCTTCAAGATATAGAGGTAAATGAAAAGTTGAAGTTCGTAGAGAAACCGCTACAAATAGAAGACAGAAATGTCAAGTTTCTCAAGCACAAAAGATTGGTACTAGTCAAAATCAAGTGGGAGTAAAAAAGAGGACCCGAATACACCTGGGAGCTGGAATCGGAGATGAAGCGAAAATATCCTCACTTATTTCAATAAATCTCGAGGACGAGATTTTAAATAAGGTGGGGAGGATGTAAGGACCTTCAAAAATATCCCTAAACGACCCATAAGTGAAAACCCGGACCCCTGAAACCCTAACGTGCATGAAAAACCAAGAAATCAAGAAAATTAGGTTTCAGGTGGGCCGCGTAAACAATAAGAGGAGTTTACGCGGGCCGCGTCAACTCAATTTTGACCAGATAAGTGTTACAGGCCACGTGGCAGACCTACCAGTGACACGGATGCCCTGGTCGTAGACTAGGTGGCCCTCGCGGGCTGCGTAAATGTTAAGAAGGGTTTACGCGGGCTGCGTAAAACCCAAAAATCAGCTATAAAGGAGTTGGACATGAGCAGTTCATCTGTGCTCGAGATTTCAGTCAAAAACGAAGTTCTACTGCTCAAAATCATAAATTCCATTAGGGAAACGCTGCTACGATACAGGGTATTAACTCGATCACTGCTACGATTCAATGTCCGATCGATTGAAACCAATCCGATGGATATTTAAGTGCTGCCCACATTAGGGCTATACTTTGTCATTCATCGTGAATTCGATGGATGTTTAAGTATTGCACTTTGTCATTCGTCGTGAGGGTTTTAATCTCGTGAGTTATCGTAAATATTGAATTAAGTTACTGACCTAGTTCGTATGCATTGTCATTTAATTTAGGGTACAAGGCTTATCAGTAGGCTAAAACTCTGCCCGTTAAACTTGCAATGTGAGTTATTCTCTTTTTATCAACCATTGTTTTACAATACCCAAATCATTTTCAAAAAGTTATAATTACAGGGATTAAGTCGTGGTTATCTTGAATCACTGGCTAGTTGGGTATTGTGCACATTACTAATTTCTCACGGTTAGGTTCATCAACCTAACAGTGATAATCATCACTACTTGGGTGAAAAGACCCAATAGTGGTATGACCATCGTCACCAGGAGGTGACACGACGCCAGATAAAAATAAGATAGTAGCCATTGTAATCGCTCTTATGCTGTAATTTATAACTATGTGTCGTTTTATCAAATTGAGTGACTCGCCAGTATTTCACCGCTGATAAAATATTTTTCAAACATGTTTTAGGTGACCTACTATGAATCAAGGAAAAGTGCTACGGAGCACTAACAAGCTTGAAGTAGTGGCTCAGATAAATAAATAAACATGTTTTGTAAAACAGGGAATTTCCTAGTAAAATTCCTCTATTGTAAACTACGGGGTTTGTCCCAAATTATGAAATAAAATAATCGGGCATTTTCAAGTTTTGAATGATCCTGCTAGACTTCCGCTGTCAACCTAAATACCACGGGTTTCTGTCCCGCGGCTCTTGGACCGGGTAAAACCGAGACGGGGGTCGTGACACAAAGACCTCTCCGACACTAAGTTTAATCAATAGCTTAAGGTTGGAGGGATGAACACACGATTTTTCTGAAGAAGACGCGAAGAACAAACGATTTTAGACAACGAAAACAACACGTGTACGAAGACCTCCACCTTCGTACGAAGGCACAACTTCGTACGAAGCTTCTGTTTCCCACCGACACATCGATGTCGACCGTTTTAGCACTCTGGAAGACTTACTCATTCTGTCCCCGTACGCAGGCTGATCAGGCGCTCCATTCAATCCATTTCAGACTGTGTTTACTTGCTAAGCACACACTGTGAGTATACTCGAACCCTTTTTCGGTTAACGCATTTTTGGGTGTTACATACGTTCTCTATTAAAAACACAACACATAACGCTTAAACACCTTTAAACGCTAACCGCTCCCGCATGCTATACGTGATTAGTTGAATGCTTGTTGCTATGCTTACACAGTGATTACTTGCCCGATCGCCTTTAGCAACGATAGTACTATAGTTTGGACTCAACACCTGTTTGTTCAGGGGTTGCTAAGGATCACATATTTTACTTCACGTGTTCGCTTCGGTGAACATGTGTCCCACATACTCTACTCACAGTCATGTGGTTAGGATGTATCATTGTTGGTAGTTTACATGCTTCGCCCATTACGTGTTACATGCTGGTTATGCGTAAACGCTTTTATTACTATACTTATGCTAAACTTGTGTACTCACCTTTACATTATTGTATTGACTTTATTTTAACGTATGTGATTGGTTGATGGATTATGTGCTGCAAATGGATAGGAAGTCTAGAAACTCACCAAATAAAAATCTGAGTTGTCGGAATAGTTTTGTTTGAGAGATTTTGATATCTATTATAACTATTTGTGGATTATTTATTTGATAGTATGGGATATTAAACGTGTTAAAAATATTGTCACTAAACAGTTGTTATGGATTCTCCTAAACAATCTGTTTCGCTCAGTGCCACGCCTCGATGATTCCGCCATCGGTTGGGGTGTGACAAATGTCATTATATATAGGCCCTTACATTAGTACAATAGTAACTAAAAAGATAGGAGTTATAGATGTGGATAGTCACTACATAATGGATGCACTAAAGAGATAAGAGTTATAGATGTGGATAGTCACTACATAATGGATGCATTCATAACAATAATCAATAAATAAAAGATAGTTATGAAATTTAAATAAAATGATTATTTAGTTGAGATAATTACCATTTGAATTAAACCCTAACTTGATCTCAAAGTCAAGAGAGGTTACAAAAAGAGGCATAGGGTTAAACGAGACACCTGATTAGTCACAATCCTCCCTTTCTTTTCCCTATTTGCGCCGCCAGTCGCTCGGACCACTGCCACCGTCGTCGCCATCGGCTTACTGCTCACCGTCGATCGCCCTCGCCGGCGTACGCCGACTGACGTTATCGCCGGCGCCTTGTGATGCCGATTCTGATTTCGGTGGAGACCTTTTTTCGAGTGTTCTCGGGAGGTGATTTCGAAGGTGTTCGATTTCACGGGTGTTTTCGAGTTGTTAGATATAGTGACCAGTTCGCTGAATCAAGGTGTTACTGTAACACCCCGTGTTTCGAAAGTCAAAGTCAAGATTGAAGTCAAAGGAAGAAATGATTGCTAATTGCAATCTGTCACTCCTTGCTCAACTACTGTTTTGACTTCTTTGACTTGTAATCGAATCTATTTATTTATTCTCTTTAGTTGTATTATGTGGAGTATCTATTAATAATCGAGGTTTAATCGCATATTAATCGCTAATCGACTTATCGCTAATCGCTATCGCATCGCAACTCGAATTATGTGTTCTGGATATTGTTTCACGTATGTGTGCTATTTATGTGTTACTTGTGCATGTTATGTTTATGTTGAGGTGTTAATCGCAATCGCAATCGCAATCGAATCGCAAACGCTAAACGCAAGTTGATTATAGTGATTGTATGTTAGATATAGTGGTTATGTTATTTGAGTAACTAATGGGTAATACTATCGCATCGCTCACTCAAAACGCATCGCAACGCTCAACACGCGAATCGAAACAACACAACTCAGCGCGCCGGACACTTTGATCGAGTGGCCATCTGATCGGATTACCATCCGATCGGACAGCCATCCAATCGGTGACCCACTCGACCCCTTGACACTTTCCTTTTTGGGAAACCCTATAAATACCCCTCTGACAGCTCCTTGTTCGACCAACCGCACTCAAGCACTCATTTCTCTCGATTCTTGTAAGTTTCCAACCTAAATCTTGTACTTCTATGATCTACACACACTTCTTCATCATTTTCACCTTTGAATCTTAATTTTTAACCGTGAAATCACCGGATTTGAGGTGTTCTAGGGTGATGTCATCATGGAGTTCTTATGAACTTCAAAGTTTGGCTTCATTCCACCAAGAACAACTTAGATCTGAAGGATTTCCACATGAATAATCAATGCTTTCGCATAGATCTACACATATTCATGATTAGAAGGATTGAAAGAAGGTTTTCCAACTTTCTTTCAACTCTTTTACACTTAATACACTCAAAACCGATAGAATCGGAGCTCGTTCTGATCTTCTACTCTTTCTTAGTGATGGATTAGTTCAAGATCTGAATTCTATCCGAGAGACAACTGATTTCGGGTTTGAACATGAACAACCATCTCGAACCGAGAACTGGTCGGACTAGGGTGGTTCCTGTTCGATCGGATCACTTGGGTTGAGATGGGGTTTCTGTTGTTTAAAGCAAGTTATCATAACGTCTCGTTCAAAACTACAAAATCTTCAAAACAATCAAGTGTTAAAGACGATCAGGTCGTTGGGATGGATTGTTGTCCGATCGGATTGCCGTCCGATCGGATTGCCATCCGATCGGACAGCCATCCGATTGGCTTGCACTTGGTTCCACACTTAAACATTTTTCCAAAGTTTCAAAGGACTGGACGTCGAACAAATTGTCATCCGATCGGATTGCCATCCGATCGAACGACCATCCGATCGTATGACGTTTGGGACTTTGGTACTTGATCGATTTCAAAGAACTGTAGTTCCAAACAGATTGCTAACTGATCGGATTGCCATCCGATCGAGTGACAGTCCTGCTGTGAACTTGTTCTCAACTGAGAAGCCTCGCCAAACGGACCGTCATCCGATCGAACCGTCGTTCGATCGATCGACCTGAAGGGTAGAGATACTTCTCTATTTTCAAAATGCTACAACGAAAACTTCAAAGGACAAACCATCATACACAAACACATCCTTACCAAACAAGGTGTCAATCCAATCGAATGGCCATCCGAACGGATTGACATCCGATCTACTGGCCATCCAATCGACTGGCCATCCGATCGGATTGCCATCCGATCGGATTACCATCCGATACTTGGTACTCTTGCACCGTTTTACGCGCCGCTCTTCGCTTATGATATCGTTAACTGTTCAGGCTAATCACTATAGCGCTCCCTTCAATCCATTAACTTCCATCGCTGTGAGTATACTCGATCCCTTTTTGCTTTATGCACTTTTGGGTGTTACATACATTACTTATTTTAAATCACATCGATCACACAACGCAAACACTATTTATACGCTGACCACTAATGCATGTTATACGTGACTCGATGAATGCCTGTTTGTTATGTTTACACATTGATTGCTGTCTACCTGCCTTAGCAACGATAGTACTATAGTTTGGACTCAGCACCTGTTCACTCAGGGGTTGTTAAGGACAATTACTTCACGTGTTCGCAGTGGTGAACATGTGATGCGCACTCGCTACTCGCAGTCAAATCGCAGTCATTGGTATTGATAGGATCTTTGTCGATAACTTACATGATTCACATTATGCGTTGTACATGCTGGTTATGCGTAAACAATTTCGAACTCTATTATGCTATATCAAACTTGTATGCTCACCTTTACACTATGTGTATTAACTTTATTTTAACGGATGTGACATGTGTTTTAATGCATAGGATGGTGCTTACCTGCTTTTGTGGAATCAAGTAGGGTCGAGAGTCTAGAAACAAAGACAATTTATTTTTATTTGAATTTGAGTTGTCGGGACATGTTTGTTTTGAGAGTATCTATGTCTGTAATAATTAGATTGCTTAATAGGTTATGGTATGGGACATAATATTAACTATTTGGTAAGTTAGTCGTTATGGAATTTCTCTTGACAATCTGTTTCACTCAGTGCCATGCCCCGATGTTTCCGTCATCGGTTGGGGTGTGACAGTTACAACTTGGTTAGCTACATTTTAAAAAATGTTTGTGTTCGTACAACACCCTATGGTTGTGTTTCATTGTTTCTATTAGGTATGCATCTAGACTCTCGGTAGGTAATCTAGAGTTCATCTTGGATTGGTTCATACACACGTTTTCACTATTCTGATTAAAATATTAAAAACACATTTATGAAACCCAACATAACCGACTAACCCATTGATAAGCGGTAGATTAATAGGTTTTTTACTCTTCATATAACCCATTGGTTTTACTTTCATCATACTAATCATTACATGTCATACTGCCACAGTATATTTCAATTACAACTTTCTTATATTATTTTAGAGTAAAATGTAAAAAATGTCCCTATGGTTTGTTAAAGTTTCACCTTTAGTCCTCAACTTACTAAAATTACATTGTTGCTCCCTTTGCTTTGATAGCTTGTTACTCGAATAGTCCCTACACTGGATGGATGTTAACTTATCCAGTTAAGTGTAAGTGAAATGACATAACTACCCTTCCTTTTAAAAACTCAATAGCTAAAACATTAAATAAAATAAGTGGGACCACCATCGTTCATCCCCATTATCCAGTAACCCTCTCACCTTTTCTTCCCCATCAATCACAAACCAACCTCCTCTTGCAACACCTTAGTCGTCGGAAAAATGAGTTTGTCGGCCATCATGAAACCACCATCAACAGTCGTGCATCACCGCCCCCATCTCTGCCTCTTTCTCACTAGCGAATCCTAAGTAACCGACGTGATCTGAACATCTTCGATTTCACTATTAGTGAGCTCAGATCTGAACATCTTCGATTTTTCACATGTAAACCTGCGATTTCTGAATTACCGACGAGTTACAAGTTGGTACTTCGTTATAGTTGCAGGTTACACCGTCGGACACCTCCCCATCGTACCACCCTTCCACTGTTAGAGACTTGCCAGGTTGCCATCGTGATACCCTTTCTCCGTTGCACCACCCTTCCATTGTCGCACTACTCTTTAACTGGAGGAGAATTGGATGGAGGGGATATTTGGTTGTGTTTGCCTGCTGAAGTGGGTGGGTAGAGTGGTGGTGTCGGGTCATTAATGTCACAATTTCTTGTTGTTCTCTGGTGTTACGAAAGCCCTCATCTTATCCCCAAATCAATCGATTCAATCACACAGGTTTTAAGATAAACCCTAGTTCACGTTTGTGGGTTTTAAGACTGTGATTTGGCTATCGCTTTGGGTTGATTGCAGCTTTTGATGTTAGTTTAAGGGTGGAGATTGTTGATGGTGGTGGAGGATGTCGATTATTGTGGGTGATCTTTGAATAAGACGAAGTTGGAATTTAGGTTTGGTGTAATTGAGGAAGATGAAGTGAGTGCCGGGTCCTATTTTTAATTAGCTTTATTTGTTTTCTATATTAAGGGCATTTTTGTCATTTAGATGGACTTAAGTGAGAAAACTAACGGTCATTCACTCTAGGGACTATCCGAGTAACAACTAAGCAAACCATAGGAATCTTGAGTGCAATTTCCAAAAGTTGAGAACTATAGGTGTTATTTTACAAAACCACAGGGAGCATCAGAACTTTTTACTCATTATTTTATTTTGCTAGATTGGACATCCAACAATGTTACAATGATGCATACTCATAAAAGTTTCACACCAACCCAACGCGCCCTATGTCATAATCATCTCTTAAAGGTCCAAGTTTCAATGGTTCGATCCGGTCCGGTAATCTAACACGGGCCTATCGGGCCCGGCCCGGCCCAACCCATCAACTAACCTCACTCCCTCAATTAACATTGACCGTTTAAGGGTAAACCCCATACTTTTGTGGCGGGCGCACCCACTTCGTTGCTGCCGATAGTCGCTCTCATTTCTTCCTCAATTTTCATTGCAATCGCTTCGATTTTAACAGGAAGAGGTAACTGTTCTTGTTTAATCCGTTAACTATTGGTTGTTTCTCGTGATTTCCCCTTTGTTATTCAGTTTAATTTGCCCTAATTTTGTTTGTATTATGCGCAATCATTTCTAGGGTTTCGTAGGTCACCCAAATTTAGTTTTGATTTACCCTAGCTTCAATTTGTAAGTTCAAAATGTTGTTATTGTCATGATTGTGGTTAGTTAGTCAACATGTGACAGTATTTAGTATTTGAAACAAAAAAAAAAATGTATATAATGTTTTATTTTAAGTGTTGATTTATTTTTCATATGGAAGTATGATGTAATTGTTGCTAGATCTGCTTATTTAGAGCATTTAAAACATCTTTTTATGCTTGAATATTTAGGTTCTTGACCTTTAATGATATGGAAGTATTAGCTCTTTATCATAGGGAATTTGGCTTTTTCTAGTTTGAATATGGTGCAATTAGGTTTAGTTTGTGACTTTGTGAACTCCGAAAGTTGCTTGGTTTTGATTTAAGTTTTTTTCGGGTTAGCTTCAATAATTTATGTAGTTGAGGTTAGAGATTGTACTGCGTGTCTGCGAGTTCTGTTGATTATCTGTTTACGTTAGACTGATTTGGATAATCATGTAAAGGATTTAGAAAAAAAAGATTACATAGTTCTAGTGTAGCTTTTAAATTTATTTCGGCGCTCATTCATAACAACCCTTAATTGTAATGGAGGTTAGAGATTTGTACCGCGAGTCTGTGAGTTCTAGTGATTCTCTGTTTATGCTAGGCTGATCTGGTATATCCTTATTAGGATGATTATATGACCCATGTAGAAAAAATGGATACTTAATTTTGACGTAGTTTTTAAATTCTTTTCAGCTTAATTGATAACCATCTAAAATCGTTCTCGTGGTTGAGATTAGTGATTAGTACCATGTGTCTGCGAGTTCGGTGATTATCTGATTATGCTAGGGTGGTCTAGTATCACTATTACTATTACTATATATATATTAAAAGGTGACTATGGTGAATGGTGCCATCTCTAACGCGTTTCTGAAATATATATAAAGTAACGAAAAGGTGAAAATTTAACCACTCTTCTTTGGCTCAGCGGTTAAAATCCTTGCAATTTATCGTGTAGGTTGTGGGTCTGAGTTCGATTCGGCGGCTCATGCTTTAAATTCATTTAGTTTTGATGCTTTTGTTTTTGCTATTTAATTGTACCTATTTTGGAATTTTTTTTTTATTTTTATTATTTAATTGATGCCACTTCTTTCTTTAACCCACCATCCTGCGCCCCACACCTTTTACTCTTTTAATTTTGATGTTTTTTTATATTCATTTATGTTTTTATTTTATAAGTTTTGATGAATAATATTTTATAAAATTCTAATAACTCAATTGTGATGTACTCATATTTATCCAAGTTTCATATTAATTTTATCTAAGAAATACACAACTTTTTACAAACAACACATTTTCTTCGGTTCCTCTTATGTACCGATAAACACCCTACAAAGGAAAAAAAAACCCTATTTAAGTTTATGTCTGTGTATTCACAACAATGTAGTTTTGTAACTCCGAAGTTTATGTCTGTGCTTTCACAACTTTTATGTAATTAGGTCTGATACCACTGTAAACAATATATTATGTTCTGTGCGTATGCTGAATTCTCTTCCCGCTGCACCACACTAGGGAATTCCACTAGATTGGATAAATATGTAACGGATGTAGAAAAAAGTTGCTGTTTTTATGTACTTTTTTCATTCTTATTCGCTTAAATCATAACAACTTTTAATAATTCTTGTAGTTGAGGTTAGAGACTTGTAATCACGAGTCTGTGAGTTCCGGTGATTTTCTGATTCTGCTAAATTGAATTGGTATTTCAATAACTATGTAGCGGAGCCGGATGTAGGAAAAATGTTACTAATTTTGGTGTAGGTTTAAATTCTTTTCGGTTACCCTTAATTGTAATGGAGGTTGCGAGTCACGAGTTTTGGTGATTCTCTGGTTATGTTCGGTTGATTTGGTATCTTATTATTATGTAACACATATAGAAAAATGGTTACTGTTTTTTGACATAGTTTTTTTAATTCTTTGCATCTTTAATCATTCTTGTAGTTGAGGTTAGAGATTGGTACCGTGTGTCTGCGAATTCAGTGATTATCTGTTTATGCTGGGCTGATTTGGTATATATGTTAAAAGGCAACTATGATGAATAGTTCCATTTCTAACGCGTGTCTAAAATCTTCCTATACTAATAAATGAAAATCTTTTTGTACACGTGTCATTCTCTGGTGCCTCCTCCCTTTTAATAATAGTATTACATATTAATTTTGTACACAAAATATAATATAATATTAATTAATATAGTTAGAGATAAACGTCTAAATTCAAATTTAATTAATAATTATCTATAACAAATATAAATGTATCAAATAATATAATAAGTATAATATTATTTAATATAGTTAGAGATCAAACGTATAATTTCAAATTTAATTAATAGTAAATTACTTTTTAAGTCCCTATGTTTTAGTGGTTTTAACCATTTGAATCCAAAATCAAAAAGTTTAACACCTTTAGTCTCTAACTGCTCATTCACACCCTCTGTAAAAAATTCAAAAAACCTTTTGTAAGGTTGAGTTCTCTAAGTTCTCACAACTCGTAGAAGTTTTCATTTTACCCTAACCATATATATTTGTTAAGATAAAATATATTATTTGGATATAAACAATAATTACTAATAAAGTATCAAATCACATGTACAAGTAACGAAAATATATCTGTTCTTTTGTTTTACTAATTTATTTAAATAAGTCATTTCTTTAATAAGGATTATATACAAGTTTATAATTTACATTTTTCGTCATGCAACCCGTGTAATACACGGGGTTGTAAGCTAGTATATATAAGTAAAGAAAACGGTGAAAAAGTAACCACCCTTATTTGGCTTAGTGGTTAAAACCCTTGCTTTTTTTGTGTAGGTTGTGGGTTCTATTCGGTGGCCCATGCTTTATAATCTTTTAGTTTTGATGTTTTAGTTTTCGCTATTTGATTGACTTAATCTTTTTAACCCCTTTGATTTTTTAGTTTTTATTATTCAATTGATGCTATTTCTTTCCTTAACCCACGATCTGGCGCCCCATACCTTTTACTCTCGTAATTTTGGTGGTTTTATTTTATTTTATATTTATATTCATTTATGTTTTTTTATAACGTTTAATAAATAAAATTCTATAAAATTCCGAATACACCATTGTGATGTGCTTATTTAAGTTCTAATATATATATTTTTTTCAAACCGAGCTGTGTCAACGCTCACAAATCACAATGTGCATATTCAACACCTGCTTATAAAGCACTTTCTAACAAATATGTAGCAACTTTTTACAAACAACACATTTTCTTCTGTTGCTCTATGTACGGTAATTCGATAAACAACCTAAAAAGGAACAAAAATCTTATGTGGCCTAAAGTTTAACACTCATCCTCACAACAACGTGGTTTTGTAACTTGGAACTTTATGTTTGTGACTTTGTGCTTTTACAACTTTTATGTAGTTAGGTCTGATACGATTTCAAACAATATTTTATGTTAAGCGCGGATTATGAATTCTTGTTGCATCGTGCTAGGTAGTACCACTAGTTTGGATAATTTTGTAACAGATGTAGATAAGAAGTTGCCATTTTTTGTGTGCGTTTTAAATTCGTATTGGCTTAAATCGTAACAACCTTTAGTCATTCTTGTAGTTGAGGTTAAAGATTCATACCGTGTGTCTGCAAGTTCTGGTGATTTTCTGTTTATGCTAGACTGATTTGGTATTATGTATTATACAAAAAGCAACTTAACGATAATCGTTCACGCCGTTTTCTTCTTTTCCCGCTTCCCATCAACGGTTACACGTCAATTGAACACCGTCATCTTCTTTTCCCACTTTCTGTCTACTGTTCCGGCGTCTTCTTTTCTCCCTTCCCGTCTTTAACCTTTTCCGGCGCATGACGATTACACGGCATTTGAACACCGTCATCTTCTTTTACGTCTCTGGCCGTCATCTTCTTTTACGTCTCCCGCTCATCGTTCCTACCGTCATGACTTTACAGTTAAAACCAAGCCGACGCGTCTGCTTCAACCACCATTCTCCTAGCGTTTGCCACTATTTCACACCCTATATAACTAACCCCATTTCACACCCTATATAACTAACCCCATCGTCGTATTAAACCCAATCAATTTTTTTCCAGCCGATAACTCCAGCGGCCGCAACGCAGGTTGCCTCAAAGCACAAACGTTTCTGATGCCGGTTTCAACCGATCTCCAACTTCCCACCATCACGGTTCAACAAGAAGAAATAGATGCTGAGGGGTGTAGTGTTGAACGGGGTTTGGGATGCGTTACATTTACAAAGGAGGATGATTGATGGAGATTGTGGAGAGGGTGGAGAGGGTGGAGTAGTTTACTTTAGTGCACGGTGATATTCAGAAAATGCTATTAAGAAAGAGAGAGAAGATAAAGGAGTCTATAGTTTTGGTTTTCACTGTGGGCAATTTGTTTGGTTTCATACTTTAATGTATCAGACGACAGACATTATTACTACTTCTTGAATTAAAAAAATAAACATTTGATAAATCTCATACATCTACAAAATCTTTTTAAACTATTTGTGTTCTTTCAAATGGTTTGTACTCGATAAGTTTGGACTAGAAAATATTTAATTTGTATGCATTATTTTAAATGGTTATTTTTTTAATATAGTTAAATGTACTTCAAATTTCTTAACATAACTCTTTTTGTACAGATCCTACTACCATGTGGTATTTTTCTCCCATGCAATCAATTCACCTTGGTTTTAACTTTTAAAATTTTTGTATTTTACTATTTGTCAACTATTTTTTTATGAAAATTTAGAAGAGGAAAATAAAAAAAACATGAACTTCATGTTTACGTAGAAACCTTATTTGATATACTTTACGTATACTAATATTTGAAAAGTCACAACGTATAAACTTTATGGATTAACATATGTCGTGCGTATTAAACAAAACATTTTTATGTCATGTAATTGTTGGTTGAATATATGTTTTCATGTTTATGCTTAATACTATCTTTGCATGAAACCATGGATGATTTTTTTGCCATTCTATTAATTTTGTAGTATGTTACACGAAAACACATAATATTTTAAAACCTAACATATCTTTGTTTTTTAAAATTAACTAAACACTTTAATTATCAACATCCCGCCGCAACGCGTGAGTAGTGTCAACTCGTTTTAATGATTATGTAACGGGTGCAGAAAAAAAAGGTTACTAATTTTTGGTTTGAATCATAACCTTAAATCATTTTTGTAGTTGAGGTTAGAGCTTTGTATTGCGTGTCTGCGTGTTCTGGTGATTATCTGTTTGTGCTTGGCTGATAACTTATTCAGTATTTCGAAGATTATGTAACAAATGTAGATAAAAAGGTTACTAATTTTCAATATCTTATGATGTATACTGGAGTTTGGGATCTTTTCTCAATCTAGAACGTTGCGCAGGGACTTTTCAAAGACTTAACAAGTTATTTTTGCATTTTTATAGATGTAACAGTATAAACTCTATATGTTGTTTGATGGTACCTACGTTGCAGATGAAGTTTCAAAGCTGCTTATAGTTCAACCTACACATTCAGTGACAAATATCTAACAGTGTCGTATGAGGTATTGCTCACTACCACTCTTTTATGATTGTTATATTATGCTACTATGGAGATTAGCATGATAAAAACATAACATTTATTGAATTAGTCAAAGAAACATAATATTATTATAAGTTTATTTTATAACCAGTATTCAAAAGCTTAACATGAGTCCATTGAAGACATTCTAAGAGTTGATTTCCTGTAGTATCCCGAAGAAAATCGGCCGGTTTGAACTATATACAGTCTGGCTCACGGTTCGGTTTTTGACGGTTTACGTTTCACGGTTCAGTTAACGGTTTGGGAATTGGGATTTGGAACAATCTTTGTCATCTTTTAAAATTTATTACAAGATCATGCTTTTGAGAACAAAAAAGTAATATTTTTTTTTGTTTAACGCCACCAAAACCGAATCCTGGAAACCTGCTGGTTTGGGCTGAACTGGAACATGAACATCTCTTTGCTCACAATTTACACAAACCCTACTGCTTAAAGATTGTATACATAGCTTTAATTTCTTATTTGTAATTGTGCCCTTTAAAATATAAAAATAAACTAATTTTGACCCATTGTGTTGATTAGGTGAAGGTGATTGAACTTTGAACCCTTATTTTTGATTAAGCGATGGAGTGCAACAAAGAGGAAGCGGTGCGGGCCAAACAGCTCGCAGAAAAGAAAATGGAGATCAAGGACTTTTCGGGTGCTCTAAAGATCGCGTTAAAAGCGCAACAACTTTATCCCGAACTCGAAAACATTTCTCAATTAATGTTAGTATGCGAAGTGCACTGTGCTGCCGAGAAGCGATTATACGGTACCGACAAAGACTGGTACGGAATTCTCAAAGTTGAGCCTTCTGCTGATGACACATCGATTAAAAAACAGTACCGAAAGTTAGCGCTCGTACTTCATCCCGATAAGAACAGCTTTGCCGGAGCTACTGATGCGTTTAAGTTAATTGGTGAAGCTCAAATGGTGTTACTGGACCGTGAAAAGCGATTGATTCACGATAGCAAACGCAGAGCTTTTGGAAATATTTCCGCTCCGGGTTATAAGCAACCGAGCAGACAGTCGAATGTTCAACAAGTACATCCGTGGAATCGAACCACTCCCGTTAATTTAAACGGCGGCAGTTTCGGTAATTCTGGTAGTTTTCCGTTTCAACAACGGGCCCCAACTGGTGTTAATGGACATACATCACATAGGCCACCAACGTCAATGTTTTGGACGGGTTGTCCTTTCTGTTCGGTTCGGTACCAGTTAGATCGCAATTCACTTAACAAGAATGTCTCTTGTCGAAACTGCAAGGAAACGTATCCGGCTTATGAATTGGGTACTCATGTTGCACCGACTACAACTCAAACGCAAACCCGACAACCGAATCGGGTTCCGCCTAGACCCACAGAGGGTGCGAAACGTACGTTTACTACAAAACCGGTATTTGAAAAGAAAGAAACTCCGAAAGCACACGGAAACGTGAACCGAAAACGGAAAAAGAGAGTAGAAGAATCTTCAAGTGAAAGTGCCGACAGTCATGAGAGCTCTGAATCGGAAGAAGATATGCAGACAAACGTTAATGGCGAAGAGCGTCGTAGATCTTCTCGTTCAAAAAGAAACGTGTCTTACAAAGAAAAAGTAAACGATATTGATATTGATATTGATGACGATGGTGATAATGATAATGATGATGATGCTACTCCATCAAAGCCTGCGGAAAAAGAAGCAAAAACGGTAGAACGCGGTAACGAAAAATCTCCTAACGATAAGGCGAAATCCGATAAAAGTGCAAAAGATGATGATACAGACGAAGAAGAACCTGCGATTGTTATGTGCCCTGATGCAGAGTTTCACGATTTCGAAAAAACCCGAAAAGAAGAATGTTTTAGAGTCGGGCAGATGTGGGCTTGTTACGACACTGAAGACGCTATGCCCCGATTCTACGCGTTAATCAAAAAAATATCCCCGGGGTTCAAACTGCAAATCATATGGTTAAAACCCGATGCTGTAACCAAGGATGAAAAAAAGTGGGCGGCTTTGGATTTACCGGTTTCTTGCGGCAGATACAAGCACGAGAAAGAAGATAAAACCGAAGACCTATTATCATTCTCACACTTGGTTACATGGGAAGCGGGTCCGAAACCCAAAACCGTGAACATAATTCCGAGAAAAGGCGAGACGTGGGCGGTTTTTAAAAACTGGTCGATTAACTGGCACACTATATACGTAGACGCCGAGGAAATAAAGTACGAATACGAGTTTGTGGAAATCTTGTCGGATTTTGATGAGAAAGCGGGGGCGCGTGTTTCGTACTTGGAGAAAGTGAAGGGGTTTGTATGTCTTTATAGGAGAAAAGCGGGTGCCGAGATGGTAATTCCAGCGAGTGAAAAGTACAAATTTGCGCACCTGATTCCGTCTTATAAAATGAGTGGAGAAGAACGAGATGGTGTTCCGAAAGGATCGTTTGAACTCGATCCTGCCGCGCTGCCTTCTGCAGCATTTGCGTAAATTTGAATTTGAATATTATTATGTGTTTGTTTAGATGTTAACT
The DNA here is from genome assembly GCA_030545235.1 of Helianthus tuberosus. Taxonomy (NCBI): domain Eukaryota; kingdom Viridiplantae; phylum Streptophyta; class Magnoliopsida; order Asterales; family Asteraceae; genus Helianthus; species Helianthus tuberosus. The sequence goes on from CM060426.1 coordinate 74,975,688, forward strand.
TGTTGGTAACATGTTGAGATTTTTTAACTTCTGTGGACCCTTGGTAGACTTGTTCTTAAAAGATTTGAGATAATCCTTAATGGGTCGTTTCAGTTGGGTAAACTAAAATTTGGCAAATTGATCTTGTTTATGTTTGTTTTTGTGCTACTAGTGTTTACTTAGGTGTTACACCGATGATATTATTATCCTGCTATGTGTTGGCCTATGTTATAACTAGGGGTATAAACGAGCCAAGCTGATACTGATACTGAGCTCGGGTTCTTTTGAGGCCTAGCTTTAAAACATGAGCTCGGGTTTATAAAGTTCCAAGCAAGGTTTAATTTCACAATTGTAAAATGGTTTTGCAAGAATGTATCTTGTGTGTTTGTGCAATGTGCATATAACTAGTAATCATTGGATATATGATATATAAATAATTAATGATTTAGATATTATTGTGTAAATCTTTTGTTTATGTTGTTACTTATGTAGAGATTATAACGAGCAATAAAGTGGGAGTTATGCATTTGTGATAGAATACTTAAAATAGACAGGATAAATAGATAAGAGTCGTCACTACCTATTTGGGTGGTGCTAATAGTTTTCATAGTAAATCACGCGACCAGTGAAACGAAAGCGATGTTACCTTTCAGGAGCAAAGCCAAACTACAAGGGATGAACATTGAATTCGATTCAATGCTTGAATTGATGGTTGGAGGCTCTTGTTGAATGACACATTACCATTTCCTGGTCGTAATGCGACGTAAAGTTTACAAAAGACTTTTCTTGGAAATGTTAAACTTAGATCATAAACCAAAAGGAGTAAGGTTTTATTAAGAATCACTTGTGGAACAATTAAATGAAATCTTTAATCCGTTTCTTATGAAATTGGTGAAGGTGTGTTTGGTAAAACTATTGTTAAGCACAAGACTTGATTCAAATTTCATGCATGTTCTACACATATGGTCCAAAAATGATGCTAAGGGTGTCAAATTGTCAATTGTGTTGGCAGGGTTGATGGTTAAATTTTTTTACCCGAGCACGATCTAAACATTTATAAATGTCATGTTGTGTCTTGTCAGTTACACTTAAAATTGTGCCTTGTTCGGATCAACACGTTGAATGTTCATTTGCGAAGATAATTTGAAGACAATTGGGAGTCCATTCCTAAGATGGCCGAAGGAATTAAAGAGGAGTCGTTTCTATGGATAGATGATAGATCGAAGCTTGGGTAGACTAATTGGGTTAGGTGGTGTGATTTTAACGCAAGAGATGTAATAACTTAATGTTTTTCGTTTTTTTGTTTCGTTGTTTGTTAGGGACTTTATAACAACCCTCCAAAAATAATTAGGACACTCCTAAATGTCCCTAAATATACCCCGTACGAGAAAACTGGACCCGTTACACCCCTATACTTGTAAAAATCAACAAAAACAAGATTTGGCAGTCTCTCGCGGGCCGCGACGGAGACCTCTTGGTCTGCCGCGGGGCGCGACTGCCTGGTTCTTATCCGGACACGTGGCGTGCCACGTAGCACCTGACTCAGCAAGGCTACATGCTGACTAGTCAAATCTATGGCCGCCTTTCAGGCGCTCGCGGGCGGCGAAGGCCTAAGCCTTCGCTGTCGCGGGGCGCGACGGACCCCTCGAACAACCTATATAAGGGGGCAGGGCTCATTTGTTCAGTCGTTCAATTCACGATTCTCTCTCTAAATTCTCTAGTAGTAGAACTTCTGCCCTAGCATAATACCCACTATTTAGCGAAACTTTACCTCGTTGTAAGTACTATAACCCTGCTATTACCCTACATGATCGATTTAGAATTTCATAATGCATGTCGGCTCCGCCCGACTCAGTCATTGGAATTTCTGTCTCGAGTTGTACGGTTAAATTGAGATGGGGTTATTTTACTAACACGTGTGCATTATTTGATTTAATAGATAATAACCAGGAGATTCCCAGGAAGCCTTAGTATTATCTAAACTTGCAATGTGAGTTCATCTGTTTTTTTTTGTAAACTGTTTTTAAAAAAATGTCAATTGTTTAAATTATACTTAACAGTAATCGAGTATTTGTAAGTCTACAATTACTGTCGGTATGTTGGGGTTTTGTATACAAAATTTGTGAGACGTTACCATTGGACAAAGAGTTAGCCAATGAGTAATATGACCCACAAGTCGGGTTAACAGTACCAATTGGGTAATTGATTGGATCAAGCAAATGTAATTGCGGGTTGCCCTCAATTCTGTTAAAGTGTTCAAACCATTTTGATTAAATTGAGATGCACTCACAAGTATTTCTTGCTGACAAAATGTTTTTAAAACGCGTTTCAGGTAACATAATATGAAAACCCAATAGAAGTCAGCTAGAGAGCACTGAAGGCATGGGATAGTGGCTATAAAAGTTACCTAAAATAAACAAGACATTTTGTTTACAATAATTAGGGTTTATCCCTATCAATGTATTGTCAAATGAACTTGAGTTTTATTCCCATGAATTATTCTTATAAAAGTTTGGTGTTTTACTCTAATAAAAATATTTCCTAACTACGGTCTTGATGTATTCCGCTGCCAAATTAATAAACACCGATACCACCCGCTCTGAGTAGCTCGCGGCCGCCCACTCCCGGGCATGGGTCGGGGGTTGCGACAGAAGGTGGTATCAGAGCTACAGCCACTAATTTAAGCCAAAGAAGTGTTCTGCTGACACTGAAATTCCAAATTATGTGTTAGGAAATAAATTATGTGATTATGTGTTATGTGTTATTTGACTATTTGTTAGTTTACAGTATGAGTGATCAAGGAACAGCGGACGCTTATCGTCATTTAGATAGTTCACAGAAAAATGAGGGAACATCGTCCCAGCATGATCCCTCAGGATATTCAGCCGATACCGAAGAGGGAATATTTATTTTAAGGCACAATCGGAGGAAAGGAGAAAAGAGGTTGGTTTAATAGAGGAGCCCATGAAAGGAGAAAAAGAATGAAAAAGTTACAGCAACAGAGAGCAATAGCCGGCCAATAGGGAGGTAGATGCACAGATACAGGAAGTAACCAGTAGACCACCTTGGGAAGAAGAATTAGATAGACATTTGGCTAATTTTCACATGTTAGCCACTACAGTCGTAGATAATAACAAAAACCAAGAAGCCGAACTGCCACTGTTACCTTTATTCCCAGACCAACAGATGCAAGAACCTGACCAAGAAGATCCATTTCCTGATGTACACCCTTATGAGATTCCCAGGATTCCCCCACCAAACCCCATAGCTCAGTACACTGACCTTAACCCTTTAGACCCCTTTTGGAGTAGCGAATGGTAGACACAGAGCGTGATAAGAAACCCATACCCTTACGGTCAACCTATCCCTCGATACCCTGATCATGTACCAGCACCCATGCCACCTATGAGCCAGGAAAATTTGGAAGAACTTCGCTCATTAGGTGATGAATTAGTAGAAGAATGAGATAGAATACGAATAATAGGAGAGAAACTTATGTGGAAATAGGTCGTGCGTGACATACATGACTGGATACATAACTAGATATATGTATAATTTTATATTATAATATATATATATATATATATAAGTAGGGATGCATAATATTTTTCATTTCCAGTTGTAATTTGTAATAGATGCATATATATATATGAAAAAGAGTAAAAGTCGCAATGATCGACGTTTCTGACCAACTTGTTCGTGTGATTGTGTATAAATAATTGTATTCAATTCTATTCTGTGATAATTAATATCTGGTAAATGTTTACAATTCAGATGAACAACGAAGTAAATCAAGAAAACCAGAATAATGAGAATAACGGAAACCAAATAGATAACAGCGTCATTCAACATATAGTGGCACAAGGAATTATAGACGACATGCCTTATATTATCAAGACTGTTAAAGAAGCAGATAAATCTGCAAATGGCAGTAAACGTCATCACACTGAACCCAGTCATAGTGTGAATAATGACAATGGACCTATTATCCAAGCTCCAATCCCTAAAAGAAGAAGAACCGCTCCATACGGTTGTTCTTTTAAAGAATTCTTGGCCTGCAAACCTATAGAATTCTCAGGCAATGAAGGAGCCATTGCAACCCTACATTGGATAGAAAAGACAGAAGCAGTCATAAAAATAAGTAAATGCGCAGACGAAGATAAGATTATGTTTGCTTCTAATCTTTTCAAAAATGCAGCCTTAGAATGGTGGAATACTATTCTCCAGTCTAGGGGAAGTGACAGAGTTTATAATATGGAATGGATCAACTTTAAGGAAATGGTTGAAAGAAAATTATGTCCTCCTAATGAGAAGGAACAAATAGCCAATAAGTTCCTAAATCTCAGAATGACTGGAATAGACTACAAAGGTTACACTACCATATTCTTCGAATATGCTAGGATAGTACCATCCTTAGCCTCACCCGAACCAGTATTAATCTCCAGTTATATTTGGGGATTAATTGGTGAGATTAGACATGTAGTCAAGGTAGCTAGACCGCAAACCATACAAGAAGCAGTAGAATTAGCCAATACCTTGACTGACGAACTAGTACGCACACAAGAAGAAAACCAGAGGAAGAACCTAGCTCAAAAGCTTACGCAGGAATTCCGTTCTAGTAATTCCTACCATGGGAAGGGAACATGTTCTTCTGCACCCTACTGTAAGAATTGCAAAAGAAAGCATTTTGGAAAATGCTCTACATATTGCAACTTTTGCAAAATCTCTGGACACAAAGAAGAAGAGTGTAGGAAGAAACCCGGTAATGGGATATGCTTTAATTGTGGAGAAAAAGGACACATTAGACCAAACTGTCCGAAACTAGCTCTAGCCATGCCCAACAAAGCTAAAACGACAGAAGCACCCAAGAAGAATGCCAGAGCCTTTGTTCTGACAGCTGAGGAAGCCAAGATGATTCCGGATGTGATCGCCGGTACATTTTTAGTTAATGACATATTTGCCAAAGTATTGTTTGACTCTGGTGCAAACCAAAGTTTTATCAATACTTCTTTCTACATTTCTTGACCAACCCTTAGTCAAACTTCAACAAGACCGTCTGGTAGAAACGGCCAATGGAGAATCTGTTAAGATAAGTGAAATCTTGCAGGGAGCAAGAATAGAAATCCTAAACCATTGTTTCTTTGCTAACCTTTACCCAATGAATCTGGATGGTTTCGATATTGTATTAGGAATGGATTGGTTGGTAGCCAATCGTGCCAATATTTTATGTGATCAAAAGTTAGTACAAGTAAGTACACCAAGTGGTGAAAAGATCACAATTAAAGGAGATAAGCCAACTAGATCGACAAAATTCATCTCTGTGATGAAAGTTTCAAGTTATGAAAGGAAATGAGGAATAGTATATATAATTTCTGTAATCATTAATACTAAAGGAAAAGAATTAAAAGATATTCCTGTAATATCTAAATTCGCAGACGTTTTTCCAGAAGAGTTACCTGGATTACCGCCTGATAGAGAGGTTGAATTTAGAATTCACCTAATACCAGGGACGACGCCAATTGCCAAAGCACCATATCGATTAGCACCAACGGAAATGCAGGAACTGAAGAAAAAATTGGACGAACTTCTAAACAAAGGTTTTATACAACCAAGTTCATCCCCTTGGGGAGCACCAGTGTTGTTTGTAAAGAAGCAAGATGGATCGATGCGTATATGCATTGACTATTGAGAATTGAACAAAGTCACGATTGAAAATCGGTACCCACTACCGAGAATCGATGATCAGTTCGATCAACTTCAAGGAGCTCGATTCTTTTCTAAGATCGATTTACGCTCTGGATATCATCAACTGAAAGTACAGGAAGAGGATATTCCTAAAACTGCTTTCAGAACAAGATACGGTCATTATGAATTTACCATCATGCCATTTGGTTTAACCAATGCCCCAGCCGCATTTATGGACATGATGAACATAATATGTAAACCATACCTGGATAAATTCATAATTGTTTTTATAGATGATATTCTCGTTTACTCTAAGAGTAAAGAGGACCATGCAGCCCATCTGCATACGCTCCTCACATTATTGAGAAAAGAGAAGCTTTATGCTAAATTCTCAAAATGTGAATTTTGGTTACAAGAAGTACAATTCCTTGGACATCAGGTTAATCATGAAGGAATTCATATGGATCCCACAAAAATCGAGGCGATTACTAAATGGAACGTCCCTGAATCACCAACGGAAGTACGAAGTTTTCTTGGACTGGCAGGATATTATAGACGGTTTATCCGTGATTTCTCTAGAATAGCTATTCCATTAACTAAACTGACCTGCAAATCAGTTAAGTTTGAATGGGGACCAAAACAGGAAGAAGCTTTTAATATTCTTAAGCAGAGGTTAACCAACGCACCCATACTTGCATTACCAGAAGGAACTGAAGACTTTATAGTCTATTGTGATGCATCTAAGTTAGGATATGGATGTGTGTTGATGCAACGTCAAAAGGTTATAGCCTATGCCTCTAGACAACTTAAGAAACATGAAGAGAATTCCACAACCCAAGACTTAGAATTAGTGTTGGAACCTGAAGGTTTATTCATGTAGGTTAGCATAGTTTAAGGGTTGATTATGTATTTGTTTAGTTTACATATTTGGGTCGATTTTGTAAGTGTTTGGGCTAGTCTACTTGATGTCGCAATGGGCCTAGGGTTAGTCCGGTTGTTTTGTATTTAAACGAACCTCAACCTCATGGTTGAGGTTGTTCGTCACTTTGAAGGTTGCGACTCAAGGGAACCGGGTTTAGTCAAGAATCTTGTATCAGTCATTGTTTAACTTTGAATGCAAGATCTCTGGTTTGTGTTTCATTCATATCATTGTTTGTTTATTGTTACTTGTTCTTGAATCAACTTGTGATTGTATTCCACACCTTCACAAGTTAAGATCGATATCATTGAAAGATCCTGATCGGGTTTTACAATTGGTATCAGAGCCAAGAAACCATTCTTGGTTCGGTTTTGATATCAATCAGATTCAAGAACATCAGTTGTTACTAATACGGTTTTGGTGTCTGTTTTGCAGTGAAAAGTGTCACATATTCAAACTGTTCTTGGTGAAATTGTTGAAAAATATTACTGATTTTGGATTGTGTGATTTCAGAAAATCTGTTAGCTGATTTCTCGGAGTTGGTGATCAAAGAAAATTCAAAGATTTCGATATCTTTGAATTTTGAAAGTGCTGAAAATCAGGGATTACGAGTCAACAGTGTTTATCTCATATTTGTTTTGCAGGTTCCGACTCGCAATCAACAGAGGTCTCGACTTGTGCTGTTTTGGTTTCGACTCGCAATTTTCAACAGTTTCGACTTGTTTTTGCTCCGGTCTCGACTCGCAACTTTCGTGGTCTCGACTTGTGCTGCATTGGTCTCGACTCGCAATCAACAGAGGTCTCGGTTTGTACTGTTCCAGTCTCGACTCGCAACCATCAACAGTTTTTTATTTGTTCTGCTCTTGTCTCGACTCGCAACTGTCGCCGTCTCGGCTTGTGTGGTTTTAGTCTCGACTCGCAATTGTGATCTCGACTCGCAACGTCATTTCGCAACGTTACTTGGACCTGGACTTTTGAACTGTTTGGACTTAAAAAAATTAATTAATTAATCACCTAATTAATTAATTACCTTTAAGAAAACATGTCTTCTGGTAATCAAGTTAATGATTTAGCTGTCACAAATGCTCAGCAAGAATTGGACTCCAAAATCGGAACTAGTTCTCGCATTCCAAGGTTGTTGGATGCTAATGATTTTCCAGAATGGAAGTGGCGTTTTGAGCAGCATGTAAAGTTTAAGGAACCTAAACTTTGGAGATGTATTGAAAGAGGTCCTAGAGAAATTATGTATGAGAAGGAAACAAACCCTGGAGTCAAGGTCAAGAAACCTCGTGCTGAATATACTGATGAAGACTATGCTATTGAAGAGGAAGATAATCGGGCAACATCATACTTGACCATGGGACTAGGGTCAGACATCGCTATGGGATTTCATACTTGCAAATCAGCCAAAGAAATGTGGGACGCACTGATTGATGTTTACGAAGGGAATGAAGACATGAGGGAAAGCAGAAGGAATTTGTTGAGGCAGAATTTTAATAATTTCAATTACATTTATGGAGAAACTATTGAGAATCAGATTCAGCATTTCTCAAAAATTGTTACTCAAATGGATCTAGAAGAAATTCTTCCTTCTAAAGCTGCGCAAAATCGACAACTTTTGAATGCTTTGCCAAAGAGCTGGGACAATCATGTTGCAATGATTAAGCGGACCAAAGATCTTGCAAGATGTACCTTGACTGAAATGATTTCTCATATCAAGGCATGTGAACTGGATGACAAGCAAAGGGAAAATAATCATAAGTCCAGCATGCTGGCAGCAGGTATTTCTGTTTCTTCTACCAATTCGAGCAACGACAACGCTGCACTGATTTCTCAAAATGGAGCGAAAAAGACCTCTTCTGGTTCTACAACAACTGTGCATTACTCTAGCTCAAGTCCTTCGTCGACAGCAACAAAAATTGCCACAACTCCTTCAGCTAAAGCCGAGCTGATTGCTTTCTTTACTCAGCAATCCAAAGAAAATCTGGAGATCGCCGCTTCCGTTGTCAATTGTTTAAATGCTTTTGTCGCAGGTAAAATACAACCCCCTAGCTGGTCGTTAAATGATCTATATCAGTATCATCCTGATGATGTGGAGGAGATGGATATCACATGGCAAATGGCAATGGCAGCGTTCAGAGCACACAAATTTGCTAATAAGACTGGCAGAAATAGATGGGGTTCTGCTTATTCAAACTCTGCAACTGTTCCGTTTAAACTACGCTGCTACAACTGTCATGAACCAGGACATTTGGCACGGAACTGTACTAATCCAAAGAACAACAAAGATCAAACACCAGCGCATCCTGTTCCTCAAAATTCTGAAAGGGCTCTTGTAACGACAAATGATTCTTCAACTGTTGCTGGTGAAGGCACTCAGAGTTCAGCCCTTGTCGTTCAACAAAGTGCTGATTTTAATTGGGATGACGAAATTCAACGCTTGAACATCTCTCCACCAGAAATCAAGAGTGTCGCTGAAAACATAGCTTTCATGACGACAGATAACAAAGACTCTTTGCCTGATGTTGAGCCTCCAGCTGAGAATCTGGCCTTTATGACCAAAATCTTGTCAGCTCCTGTTCATGGACTTACTGCTGAAGAGGTACGTTCTATTTTCTGTACTGATGAATGCAGAGAGAGAGTTGAGGCTTATAGGATACATAATGCTGAGCTTATTCAAGATTACCAAGATCTTAAAAATAAAAACTTTACTTTGGCCAAAAATGAAAAACTTCACAAAGAAAAAATTGAGGCCCAAAGAAAAGATATTGTTCAGTTAAAAGAAGACCTCAGTGCCAAAAATTGTAATTTTTTAGATGCTCTAGCTACAATCAGTGATCTGACCAAAGAACTAGAAGATTTAAAGGTCAAATATCAGGTAAATGAAATAAACATTAAAAAATTTGATACTTCTAGTAATTTGGTCAAGAACATATGTGATATACAACTAGAGTACAAAGAAAAGAAAGGGGCTGGTTTGGGATACACAAAAGCTCCTCCTCCTTACAATCACAATTATACTTATTTGCCTTTCACGGAAGAGGAGCTAATTAATGAGGGAAAAATGACTTATGGACCAAAAATTGATAAGTCATCTGTCAAGAATGAATCTGCTAGCAATAAAAAATCAGCCCCATCAATGAACTTTGTTTCTAAAGGCAATGTTGATCCTAACCAATCGTTTGCATGTGCAGAAAAGGTTGGCTTGAAATGTGAAGATACTCTTGGGGGAGAACAAGTTTTAAATTCTGATTTACAAAAACCTTGTTTTGATGAAAATAATCCTGATCTTGTTTTGGGACAAAATATTTTTAGCATGCTTCTTTCTTTAGCTTCTAATGGGCCTGATGTTTTGGGCAAGACTGATGATGTTTGTGTTGAATCTGTGAACATTATTTCTGGTGATGAATTTTCTTCGGTTGATAATTGTGTATGTGATGGTTCTAATCTGTCAGATGATGATAGTGTTGCAGGTGAGGTCCCTCAGGATACATTCAGTGAAACCACTGAAACTACTTCTCAAGAAAATCAAGAATATCCTGATTCTTCTTCTGAATCGGTCTCAGTGGGAGTCCCTAATGTTGAATCTAGTGGGACCCCATTGGAAACCGTTGATGCACATGTTGAAGAAACATGTGTTAGTGAAATTTCAACCATTTCTGAAATTGAAACCGAGTCAAAATCCATTGACAAAGAATTGAATGTTGAAATGAATATAAAATTATCAACAGATGTTTTACCAAATAAAACTGAACTCAAATCATCAACTTTTCAAAATAATGATGATCACGGTAAGAAGGATACGTCTCAATCTCAACCTACATCACATGCTTGTGCAAATTTCAATCAGCTGGATCCAGGTTGCTCAAAACGAAAGCCAGTTAAATTCACTAAATCTGTAAAGCAAGCCAGGAACGATTTTAAGAAAAACCCGAATCTCCACACATTGAAACGACAAACATGTTTCAACTGTGGAATTGCAGGACATATTGCACGAAACTGTGTCCATCTCCCAAGAATGTCATCTAAGCACAAGAGCTTTAACAATCAGAAGACTAAGTCTAATCGAACATGTTGTTCAAAGCCAGTGAAAGTTACAAAGACTGAGGCAATGAAGAATAACAGTCGTAGGACCAAGCCCTCTGATTTTGACTGGAATGCAGCCAAACAAAGAAACCAACAATATCACAGAAATTTTCAAAGACACCAACATAATGTTTTTGATAACTATAATTTCAAGTGGTCAAATCAACATTGGAAACCAAAAATTAATGCTGCTCAGTCAAACATGTGTGCGAACTCTTTTGTCAACAAAGACAAATCGAGATTTTTGAATAAAGATAATCTAGTTTGGCAAAAAGTAACGTACATTGATGCACAAGGAAAACCCAGATCCACCATGGGCTGGGTTCCCAAATCTAACTAATCTCGCAAATCGTGCAGGAACAGCTATGGAGGACTACCGTGCGCCTCTGGTACATGGATAGTGGCTGTTCCAGGCATATGACGGGAGACTTGTCTCAACTGGTCAATGTAAAAGAATTTGACGGTGGATATGTCTCTTTTGCGGGAGGAGAATCTGGAAGAATGACGTTGAAGGGAACAGTGAAAAACGGCGTGTTAAGCTTCAAAAATGTGAATTATGTCCCAGAATTGAAACACAATCTACTGAGCATTTCTCAAATTTGTGATCGAGGAAATTCTGTTCATTTTACAAAGAAAGGATGCTATGTTTTGAAGCCAGGAATCGTCATTCCTGAAGATTGGTTTTTAATGACTGCTGAGAGACGAGGAAACGCTTATGTCATCGATATGAACAAGAAGCCATGTGAAGAGATCACTTGTCTATTTTCAAAGATATCCGAACATGATGGTTTATTGTGGCATCGTCGTCTTGGACATGTGAATATGAAAAATTTAAATCGTCTTGCCAAAGGTCAACTGGTCCGTGATCTGCCAATCAAAGACTTTATGTTGGTAGAAAAATGCGTTGCTTGTGCTAAAGGAAAAGCTCATAGGAAGCCCCATAAATCCAAGCCCACACCCTCAACCAAAGCTGTTCTTGAATTACTTCATATGGATCTATTTGGTCCTGTGAATGTGTTAAGTATTGGCAAAAAGGCATACTGTCTAGTGATAGTCGATGACTATTCACGTTATACCTGGGTGTACTTTCTAAGTCACAAGAGTGAGGCTGCAGGTTTGATAAAACAATTTATCACTTTGGTGGAAAATCAAGCTAGTACGAAGGTGAAGGCTATTCGATCAGATAATGGGACTGAGTTCAAAAATGCTTCCATGAATACTTTCTGTGAAGAAAAGGGAATTGATCAACAGTACAGTGCACCTCGAACTCCACAACAAAATGGGGTAGCTGAAAGGCGAAATCGTACTCTTATAGAGGCAGCGCGTACTATGCTGGCTGACTCAAGGCTTCCTAGTTTCTTCTGGGCTGAAGCTGTTAGCACGGCCTGTTATATCCAGAATCATGCTTTAGTTAATAAACGTCATATGAAAACTCCTTATGAGATTCTGGAAGGACATAAACCTTCGGTTTCACACTTTCGCATCTTTGGTTGTCCATGTGTGTTACTACTTATGGACTCTAATGGAAAGTTTGAGGTCAAAGGTGACGAATGTTACTTTGTTGGATATGCTAAAGGGTCAGCCTATAGAGTATACAACAAGGTAACTAAAAAGGTCGTCGAGTCGTGCAACATTGAATGGCTCGAAGAAAATGCTACGGATGCTAGAGTTGGACCAGATTGGTTATATGATTATGCTGAATTGTTTAAGTCATTTAACATTTTGTCAAGTGATTTTTCAGATGCAGGTGTGTCTATTCCAAAACAACCGCTGTCTTTTGAGGATACTGAAGAAGAAGAACAGACAGAAGGAAGAGTTAGACATCATACCATTGATCCGCCTGGAATGGTGTTTACGCAACATTCTACATGTCAACAAACGTCCCATCAATCCCCTGAAGGTGCTTCAAATAATGGTTCTGCTTCTAATGGCTCAGAATCTGCACTATTTCCTGAACCAATTCCTGAAGATTGCATTATTACCACTCCATTCGTTCGTAATACTACAGCATCTAATGAAGGGGAGACTAGCAACACCACCACTGAAGACGAGACCGTACCTGACCTGGCAATACCCACAAGTGTTCAACGGAATCATCCTATAGAGAATGTGATTGGTCCTATAAATGCAGGAGTTTTAACAAGGAGCCAATCGGGAACCATCAATACTTGCTTATATTCTTGCTACATTTCTCAAATCGAACCTAAAACTGTTGATATAGCTTTGCAGGAACCAGGCTGGGTAGATGCTATGCATGAAGAGCTGAACCAGTTTGAGAAGCTTGGAGTATGGAAACTCGTCAAGTTGCCACATGGAAAGCGCAAACTTGGAACTAGATGGGTTTTTCGAAACAAGCAAGATTCTGCAGGGGTTATTGTTCGAAATAAAGCAAGGCTGGTGGTTCAGGGTTTTCGACAAATAGAAGGCCTGGATTATGATGAAGTATATGCTCCGGTTGCCCGACTTGAAGCCATCCGGATCTTCTTAGCTTACGCGTCATATATGGGGTTCACTGTGTATCAGATGGACGTCAAGACAGCGTTTCTATATGGGGATGTGAAGGAAGAAATTTTTGTTGAGCAGCCGCCAGGTTTCGTGCATCCAGATCATCCAGACTATGCCTACAAGCTAGATAAGGCATTGTATGGATTACACCAAGCACCACGAGCTTGGTATGCCACACTAACTGAACATCTTCTGGCTCATGGGTATACACGTGGCACAATAGACCAGACTCTTTTTATCAAGAAAGTGGGCAAGGATCAGATCTTAGTTCAAATCTATGTTGATGATATTATTTTCGGATCTACAAGTGAGGAACTTTGCAAGGAGTTTGAGAGAGTTATGAAGAAGAAATTTGAAATGAGTGCTCTTGGAGAAATGACATTGTTTTTGGGTTTACAAGTCAAGCAGAATTCTCAAGGGATTCTTATCCATCAAGGGAAGTATGTGGATGACGTGCTAGCAAAATTTAAGTTTTCGGACGCAAAGCCTGCTGAAACACCAATGGCAGAGAGACCGTTATTAACTGAAGATGAAGAAGGATCTTCTGTGGATCAACGTCAGTATAGGTCTATGATCGGGTTGTTGTTGTATCTGACAGCTAGCCGTCCGGATATTATGTTTGCTGTCTGCAACTGTGCAAGATATCAGGCTAATCCTAAAACTTCTCATCTTACTGCTGTTAAACGGATCTTTCGGTACCTTAAAGGCCGACCTCGGTTTGGTCTGTGGTATCCGAGGGATTCCAATTTTGACTTGTTTGCTTTTTCTGATAGCAACTTTGGAGGTACTGATAGTGACAGGAAATCTACATCAGCTGGATGTCAATTTCTGGGTGACAGGCTCATTTCTTGGCAATGCAAGAAACAACAAACGGTGGCGATTTCTACAGCTGAAGCTGAGTATGTTGCCGCGTCTGCATCTTGCTCTCAAGTTGTGTGGATGCAACATCAATTGCAGGACTATGGTTTGACTTATCTTAACACTACTATTTACTGCGATAATGATGCTGCAATTCAAATTGTTCGAAATCCTGTTTTTCACTCCAAAACCAAGCACATTGACATAAAAGTTCATTTTATTCGAGACTGCTTCGACAGAGGTCTTATTACTCTTGAACAAATCGACATAGATGCAAATGCTGCCGATTTGTTCACTAAACCTGTCAGCAGCTCCAAATTCAAAGTGCTTGTGGATTTTCTGAAAATGATCCGTTTCACTGACTGAGCATGTTTGTGTTTCGTAGGTAAATTTGTTCATAAAGTTTTCTATTATTAGGTAGTTTTTATTTATGCACAAATTTAGGGGGAGAAAAATACAAAAACAATAAAAAATTTGAAAAATACAAAAACAATAAAAAATTTGAAAAATACAAAAACAATAAAAATTTGAAAAATACAAAAAGAGGCATTGTATGACTGAGAAATGAAATAAATTTTCACATTATGGTTGAGGGTTGACTCATGTAAGACCAGTATCGAAATAGTTTGACTCTAGTATGATGTGTTGGTAGGCTCTATCCTTTAGGCTGGAAACATTGGCTGTTTCTGTTCAGAACTAAAAGAGTACATGACCTCAGGAAAGAAAATCACTTGGAATTAGCTCGTCTCTATTTGAATGTCTGTATGTTGTCCCGATACACACAATTTAGGTCTGACTCTGAAATCTCCTCTGAAAAAGTCGTGTATCTCCTTTGCTGCATCCAGATATATGCTGACCTGGAGGTGCTAGGCAACGTCAGCTTCTGCTGCATCCAGATACATGCTGACCTAGCTGTACGTTGTCGCTCTGTAGATCAATTAAACACCCGAAAGAGGCCCTCAAGTGCCCAAAAGAAACCCTAGAAACCTATATCAAATTGAGAAAAACTCATTTGATCTTGTACATTATATCATCTCTGCTATAGATCTATTCTGTTCTCTTCTCAACCTATTCCCAGTTAAGATTTCAGAGATCTGGATTGGACTTGTGAAATATGTGGTAGGGAAGCTACTTACATGATAGGGTGTGCTGTCTGTAATTCCGAGATTTGATTAGTATTTGTTTGGGTGTTCATTGTTAAGAAATCAAAACATGATAAAATTTGTTACAGGCAGTTATATGAAAAGGTCTAGGGAGATGAGTTTAGATGGACAAATATACTGGCAATCGTCTAGATCATTCGGAAGTAGATCAGTGTTAATAAGTGATGTCAAGCCCGAAACCTCGTGATTTGATCCCTGTGTAATCTCTGTTATTTCCTAATTTATTTTGTAAATAATAATTTTTATTATTATTTATTTTTGTTTTTAGGTTTTTGCAAATCATGCTCGGAAAGTCTAATGGATTTTATTTGTCAATTGCTTGCTTAATGGATTTGATTAAAATTATTATAAAATTTTTAAAGAAAATCCAATTACTATAAGCCCAAACAGTAACAGTGTCCGGCCCAAGCCCACTTATCGGGTTAGGGTATAAGTTAAGAAAATCCAATTTCTCACTCGAGACCTTCAGCAGTTCTCTCTCAAAATTCCGGCGAATTTTCTGTTCTTCGTATTTCTGACTTGTTTCGGCTTAAATCTCCGGTTTCAAGTCATTGATCTTGGTATTTCTGGTCTCGATTAACTATTGATTCAAGGTATGATAATGATTTTCTTGAAGATTTGCAGGTGTTATGAAGATTTGATGAAATTCTGATGAAGATTTGAAGATGATTAAGAACCCTAATCTTGAATATATTTTGGTCTTCAAATAAATCTGATGATGTTATGGGGTTTTTGATCCAAAAAGTTCAGAAGACAAAGTGTTTTTGGGGTCTCGACTCAAAACACATAAGGACTCGAGACCAGCTGATTGCGAGTCGCAACCTCATGATTGTGACTCGAGATCTCTAGGTCTCGACTCAAGGTCTCGACTCGAGATCTCAGTTGCTATTCTTGATTGCGACTCGAGAACTTATGGTCTCGACTCAAGGTTTCGAGTCAACAGTAACTGATCTCGAGTCAAGATTAAAAATTTCTGAATTGTTGAAATCAAACATGTTGACTTTGAAATCTAAGTTATAAGTGTAAATGTTTGTGATGCACTTCTGTTTTGTGCAGATTATGGATTTAAAGTTCATAGCAACACACAATCAGGCTGGATATTTAGCACCTCCTCCAGAGAAGCACAAAAGATTATATGCCTCGTTGATGAAAGGTCTCAACAGTTGTCGCATCGTTCACGCATTACGAGACAATCCAGTTATCTATGAAAGTCTTGTTCAAGAATTCTGGAAGAATGCAAAAATTGAAGTTGTTGAGGGAAAGGGAGTTATTGTTTCTGAAGTTCAAAAGAAGACTGTTACTGTGTCAGAGCAGATGATTCGAGAAGTATTGCAGTTCAATGATCAAGAAACAGATTCGATTGAGCTTCCAGCTGGCACAGTTGAAGCAATATTGCCTAGACTGAGTTATGAAGAAAGATATCCACCTCTGATTAAGAAATTTGTGCATCCTTATTGGCGACTTCTGCTGCACATGTTTCTCTTGTGTATATCCGAGAACAGAGGAGGCACAGATCAGCTGAACAGTACACAGGCTGCTGCCTTCGTCTGTGTGATAACCAATGAAGCATTCAACTATTCGAAGTATATTTTGGAAGCTATGAAAAGGAATGTGCTAGGAGTTAGGAAAGACAAATTTCTCATGTATCCAAGGTTTCTGCAAATGATTTTTAATGCTCGTTATCCAGAGTTGGAGAGATCTGGTAATACATTGGAGTTGAAGCCCATGGGTCCAGCTTGTTTTGGTGCACTCACTCCGAAGAAGGGTACTGAGAAGAAATTTGAAGGATTGATTGATTTAGAGAAATTTGGTCAATTTGCAGAGACTGAAGATGTTGCTGCTAATCCAGTCATTGTGCAACCTGTTCCAGTGAATGTTGAACCTGTAAATGCTATAGTTGCTGAAGAACATGATATCCAAATGGGTACTGAAGAGGAGCCTGAGACAGAGATTTTAACAATTGACTCTGATGATGAAGGAATTGAGATTATGTGTGATTCTGGAGAAGATGAAGAGCTTCCTCCTGAAGCTGAAGTTGATACTGCTGTTTCTGCTGTTCCACCTGTGATTACTGCTGAAAGTTTGGCTTTGTTATTAAAATCTGTAACTGATAAGATGGGAAATCCTCCTTCTGATCTTTCAGTGTCAAGTGAAAAGCCTAGTGAAGACCCAAAGGATTCTGATTCCATGCCATTGAAGCGGAAAAGGAGGGATCCTCGGCTCGGAATGTATGTTGAGCAAAGCAAAGATCAACCCGTAATTACTGATGAAGATGATGAAGGTCTTTATGATTTCGATTTTGAGAAGAATGTCACCAATACCACCACCGCTACTGCAGACATATTTGATTTTAATGCTGATACTCAAAGAACTGATATGGATATCACTACTGATGATGTTCAGGTTACTAGTATTGATGTTGATACCACTGTTGAGACAACGCTACCTAGTGCTACTGAATCTGCAGGTCCTTCTAGAGTTGATCTTGATATGCCTAGCAGTTCAAGTGGTAAGAGACCTGAAGAGCCATTTAGAATGCCATTTGATGATGATTCTAGTGATGAAGATGAGTTTATCAGTATGAGAGATATGAAGAAACGAATGGTTGTACTTGAGCAAGATTCAATTCATAAAGATGCAAAGATTATCCAACTTGAAGATACGATTGTGAAGAAAGATCAACAGATTGAGCAGCTTCAAGGAGATGTTAGTTTGTTGTTTAACATGGTTTATGACTTACGTGGAAAGTTGGAGAAGAAATTTGGACAGGAGTTCTCTGATCCAACTGATGTTGCAAACAGGAAAAAGGCTTTTGAAAAGGATGATGCTGAAAGAAGTGCTGCTATGGAACAATACTTTAAAAGGGTTATTGATCCTGTTGCAGACAAAGAGAAGGCTGAAAGAATCAAGAAGAAAAGAGAGTTTGTAATTATGAAAAATCGGAATCTAAATCCAGATGATGATGATGCTCATGCAACTCATCATTTAATGGATGTTGGTGAAACTCTCTATGATAAGGTTGGAAATCGTTCTGGTGTAGTTAGCTGGGGTTATGATCATGATCGCAAAAGATGGTGGATTAAAAGAAAAGTTGGACCTGTTGAGTGGTACAAACATTTAGGCCAGTTTCAGTCATTTACTAAGGTGGATTTGACAAACTTGTCTAAAGCACCTTATGTGGATGATAAGCCTGGAGGTACTGGATATATGTTTTTTGAGAGATTGAAGAGGGAGGTTCTTAAGGGTTTTCCTTCAATGCGTACAGCAGAGTCCACTGTTAAACCAGCTAAAGGCATTAGAGATCCATACACGAACAAGCGAATGAAAATTGTGCACTGGCCTGTAACTGATAAAGAAAAGGTGATTCCATTGGTAGAAAAGATTCCAAAGGGTGCTTTGAAGTCTTTGCAGTTTTGGACTTATGATGAGCGTCTAGGGCAGGCAGTAATTGTTTGTGATGATAATGTGGATTTTCGTTTGGTGGATCAAGTTGATTTACTGAATGTTGCTCATGAAGATTTGGAAGTGTTAGCTTGTCATCAAATTAGAGCTACTGAAAAATATGAAGAAATTGCAAAAGCTTGGACTGCTGCTGTTGCATCATCTATTCATATTCGTACAAAGGGTTTCGGTGGTCTTAAGGATCGGTTGCAAGGTGATCGTGAAAGTTAAAGTGTCAAGAATCTGCATGCATAAACCTAGGGGGAGATTGTTGGAACCTGAAGGTTTATTCATGTAGGTTAGCATAGTTTAAGGGTTGATTATGTATTTGTTTAGTTTACATATTTGGGTCGATTTTGTAAGTGTTTGGGCTAGTCTACTTGATGTCGCAATGGGCCTAGGGTTAGTCCGGTTGTTTTGTATTTAAACGAACCTCAACCTCATGGTTGAGGTTGTTCGTCACTTTGAAGGTTGCGACTCAAGGGAACCGGGTTTAGTCAAGAATCTTGTATCAGTCATTGTTTAACTTTGAATGCAAGATCTCTGGTTTGTGTTTCATTCATATCATTGTTTGTTTATTGTTACTTGTTCTTGAATCAACTTGTGATTGTATTCCGCACCTTCACAAGTTAAGATCGATATCATTGAAAGATCCTGATCGGGTTTTACAATTAGGAGCCATAGTTTTTGCCCTTAAGATTTGGAGACACTATTTATATGGAAATAAATTTTTTGTCTTCACCGATCATAAGAGTTTAAGGTATATTTTCGGGCAAAAAGAATTAAATATGAGACAGAGACGTTGGATGGAAGTTCTTAGTGATTATGATTGTGATATCCAGTATCATGCTGGAAAAGCCAATGTAGTAGTTGATGCTTTAAGTCGAAAGTATTATGAAAAACCAAGGCGAGTACTTTCTCTCAGATTAAATCTACAAGTAGATTTGAATGAACAAATCAGAGAAGTACAAGAATCAGCAATCAAGGACGATGCTGAAAAATTGAAAGGAATGATTAAATAATTAGGACAAGGAACAGATGGAATTTGGAAGTTCCATAAGAAAAGAATATGGATACCTAAACAAGGAAATTTACGTCATAGGATTCTAGAAGAAACTCATAAATCTAAGTATACGATACATCCTGGAAGTGATAAGATGTATCAAGATCTAAGAAAGAATTTCTGGTGGATAAGAATGAAAAATGACATCGCTAATTATGTTGCTAAATGTCTAACTTGTTCTCAAGTTAAAGCTGAGCATCAAAAACCATCAAGATTATTACAACAGTTAGAAATGCCCGTATGAAAATGGGAATTGATAACAATGGATTTTGTTACCAAATTACCCAAGATAAGAAAAGAAAATGATACAATCTGGGTGATTGTAGATAGATTAACTAAATCTGCTGATTTCTTATCCATGAAGGAAACTTTCAGTATGGAACAGTTAGCCAAGCTATATGTAAATGAAATAGTTTCATTACATGGAATTCCTTTATCTATCGTATCCGATAGAGATAACCGTTTTACTTCTCATTTTTGGACAAGTTTCCAAAAAGCAATGGGAACCAAGTTGAATCTAAGCACAACTTACCATCCACAGACGGACGAACAAAGCGAAATGATAATCCAGACTATGGAAGATATGCTTAGAGCTTGTGTAATTGATTTCGGAGGAAATTGGGACGACCATTTACCATTAATAGAATTTTCCTACAATAACAACTATCATACTAGCATAAATGCTGCACCATTTGAGCCACTTTATGGACGAAAGTGCAGAACTCCAGTCTGCTGGGCAGAGATTGGAGAAAAACAATTATCTGGACTAGAAATAGTGCAAGAAACGACAGATAAGATAATTCAAGTCAAGGAAAGACTAAAAACATCACGAGATCGTCAAAAGAGTTATGCTGATAACAG
Organism: Helianthus tuberosus; assembly: GCA_030545235.1. Lineage (NCBI taxonomy): Eukaryota > Viridiplantae > Streptophyta > Magnoliopsida > Asterales > Asteraceae > Helianthus > Helianthus tuberosus. The sequence continues at coordinate 74,996,248 of CM060426.1, forward strand.
ACGAAAACCATTGGAATTTCAAGTAGGAGATAAAGCATTGTTAAAAGTTTCTCCATGGAAAGGAGTAGTCAGATTCGTTGAGGAAAGCTAAGCCCTAGGTATGTTGGACCTTTTGAGATTATTAAAAGAATAGGACCTGTAGCTTATCAGCTACAACTGTCAGAGGAAATGACAGGAATACATGATGTATTTCATGTATGTAATCTCAAAAAGTGCTTAGCAGATGAATCTCTAGTAATACCTCTTAAGGACATAGAGGTAAATGAGAAACTTAAGTTTATCGAGAAACCTATTCAGATTGAAGATATAAAGATCAAGAATCTCAAACACAAGAGATTAGTTCTGGTCAAAGTAAAATGGGATTCCAAAAGAGGACCAGAATACACTTGGGAACTCGAATCTGAGATGCAAAGGAAATAAAGATCAAGAATCTCAAACACAAGAGATTAGTTCTGGTCAAAGTAAAATGGGATTCCAAAAGAGGACCAGAATACACTTGGGAACTCGATTCTGAGATGCAAAGGAAATACCCACACCTGTTCCAGTAGATCTCGAGGACGAGATCCAAAACAAGGTGGGGAGGATGGACCCCTCGAACAGCCTGTATAAGGGGGGGGGGGGGGGGCAGGGCTCATTTGTTCAGTCGTTCAATTCCCGATTCTCTCTCTAAATTCTCTAGTGGTAGAACTTCTGCCCGAGCATAATACCCACTATTTAGCGAAACGTTGCCTCGTTGTAAGTACTATAACCCGGCTATTACCCTACACGATCGATTTAGAATTTCGTAATGCATGTAGGCTCTGCCCGACTCAGTCATTGGAATTCTGTCTCGTGTGTACACCCGATTGATTTAGAATTTCCGTAATGCATGTCGGCTCTGCCCGACTCAGTCATTGGAATTTCTGTCTCGAGTTGTACGGTTAAATTGAAATGGGGTTATTTTACTAACACGTGTGCATTATTTGATTTAATAGATAATAACCAGGAGATTCTCAGGAAGCCTTAGTATTATCTAAACTTGCAATGTGAGTTCATCAGGTTTTTTTTTGTAAACTGTTTTTATAAAAACCTCAATTGTTTAAATTATACTTAACAGTAATTGAGTATTTGTAAGTCTACAATTACTGCCGGTATGTTGGGGTTTTGTATACAAAATTTGTGAGACGTTACCATTGGACAAAGAGTTAGGGGCTGTTTGGTAGCCTCTTAATGACCATTCAGATGCTACCTCTTAATGGTTTAAAACCTCTGAATGAATAAGAGGTAACCTCAAGTCTGAATGGTTAAGAGATAACCTCTGAATGGTAAATCATCACATGTCACATTCTTCTACATTCTCATTGGTAAAATTCTTATTGGTTCCATTAAGAGGTAGCCTCTTAATGACCATTCAGAGGCTACCAAACAGCCCCTTAGCCAATGAGTAATATGACTCACAAGTCGAGTTGATAGTACCAATTGGGTAATTGATTAGATCAAGCAAATGTAATTGCGGGTTGTCCTCAATTCTGTTAAAGTGTTAAAACCATTTTGATTAAATTGGGATGCACTCACCAGTATTTCTTGCTGACAAAATGTTTTTAAAACGCATTTCAGGTAACATAATATGAAAGCCCAATAGAAGCCAGATGGAGAACACTGAAGGCTTGGGATAGTGGCTATAAAAGTTACCTAAAATAAACAAGACATTTTGTTTACAATAATTAGGGTTTATCCCTATCAAGGTATTGTCAAATGAACTTGGGTTTTATTCCCATGAATTATTCTTATAAAATTTGGTTTTTTACTCTGATAAAATATTTCCTAACTACGGTCCTGATGTATTCCGCTGCCAAATTAATAAACACCAATACCACCCGCTCTGAGTAGCTCGCGGCCGCCCGCTCCCGGGCAGGGGTCGGGGGTTGCGACAGACTTCCAGTGCCTAGCTGGACCCGTTTTTTAACGATAAAATTTTGTCATTGGTTGTTAAAAGATTAACAAACCTAGTTATATATATTTAACTCTAGGATGAGGTTCCAACAGGTTAATCGTCGGCCAAAGAAAATAGATAGAAAACTGAATAGAAATTTAGAGAGAAATACTAAAACTAATTCTTTTCATTCATATCATAAAATGTAGATAGAGACTCGTTTAAATATGACTAACAGTTGTAATTATCTAACCCACTGCTCCATTTACTCAACTAAAAACTAATAACATGCCTAGAAAAAGGAAATCATGCAAAGACTGACGATGACCCATTAGCATACGGATGTGGCACATAACAACAAGGTAGTGTTTGGTATGCAGAGGTGGAATGAAATGGATTGTTACGAGCGAATGAAGAAAATGGTGTTTGGTTGGTCAATGGAATGGAATCACCCATTCCATAAGGTATTCCATTCCCTCAAAATCATTCCATCCACCCCCATGTTTTTTTTCATTCCATCCCCTCGTGTACCACTCATCAACAACACCACAACCCACCACCTTCGCCACCACCGACGCCATCGCCGCCTCCACCCGCAACCCGTCACCGCCTCCGCCGCCACCCCGACAGCCACCACTGCCGCCGCCACCACCCGCCATCGTTGCCACCACGGGCGAAGGATAAGAGGGGCGGGGAGGGGGCGCCCGCCCCCCTGAATTTTTCGCTCAGTAGTGTTATATATGTAGTTTTCGTATAGAAATTTGTGGGTATATACGTTTTCGCCCCCCGGTTCTATAGAAATTTTTGGGTATATACGTTTTCGCCCCCCCCCCGGCCGAAAAATTCAAGCTTCACCACTGGTTGCCACCCACCGTCACCACCAACCACCACCGCCGCCACCCACCACCATTGTCATCGCCAAAACCACCGCCACCACCAACCACCACCGCCACCTCTGCCGCCACCGACCACCACCGACGGCCGTCACGCCACCCCGTCACCACCTCCCGTCGTCGCCGCCTCCGCCACCACCCACCACCACACCTATAACCACGCACAATCACTACCACCGACCACCACCACTCACCGCTAATTTTATTCCTTCATTTTTCTTGCCTACCAAAAAATACACAATAATAATTCATTCCATTCCCACATGGTAACCAAACAAGATATGGAATGGTAAGGATCCATTGCATTATCTCGTCCATTCCATTCCCCTATCCATTCCATTACCCAATACCAAACAGACCCTACAACTAATGAATAAAGTTGTATAAAACTAAGAGGTGAAAAATTTTTCAATACGTAAAAGGTTTCACTTTTGAAAGTTATTATCAAAAGGGAAAATTTACCTATTATAAATTAGCAACACTTTGTTGCATAGAGAAGTTGTACACTATGCTTAGGGAGGTCTTAAAAAAAAACATGGATGTTACACTTTTAACCCAACTCTACTTTTATTTTTTACTTTTAAATCAAGAGTTTTTTTTATTTTTTTCAATTTAACTTCACAACTTTTTCACTTTTAACTTTGGCACCTATACGTTTCATATCTCTTAAAATTTTTGTTTTACGTTTTGTTCTAAATTTTGCGAGTTAACACGACGTAACGTTCATGTGTGGTTCAACGTTTTTATGTTTTGTTTTACGCCTTGTTCTAAATTTTGCAAATCAACTAACGCAACGTGTGTGTGGTTCAACGTTTTTATGTTGCCTATTTTTTCCCATTTGATAGGTTCGTCATAACACGCAAGTCCTAAATCGACTTAGTTATTATTTTATATGTTTTACGTTTCGGTCTAATTTATCTGTATTAACACACCGCAACTTAAGTGTTGGTGGTTGCCGATGGTACTGCTACATGGGTGCTATTTGTCACGGTTTTACGCCCCCACCGCAATGTGGGGGACTTAATACTAGTTAAAAATCAAATTGGTAAACTTTTGATTTAGTGTTAATTATTGTTTTCGTTCCTGTGGTTTGTCAAAAATCACTATTTCAGTCCATTAGTTTAAAAATTGCGATTTCAGTCCCTGTGGTTTCACTTTCGTAACCATTTCAGTCCCTGTGGTTTCACTTTCGTAACAATTTCAATCCATTTATTCTGTAAGTACATGGACTGAAATGGTTACGAGGTGGACTGAAATGGTTACAAAAGTGAAACCACAGGGACTGAAATCACAATTTTTAAACTAATGGACTGAAATAGTGATTTTTGAAAAACCATAGGGACGAAAACAATAAATAACTCTTAGATTTAAATACGTTTGAGCATTTTTATTTGAGTCTCCATCTTCATCTATAGAAAAATATATATTTCTTTAGATTTTGTTAATTTTTCAAAAAATCTCGCATACAACTCTCTATCTATTTTTTACTCACAATCACTTATTTTATTATTTTTTCTCCTTCCTACAAACTCACAATAAAAATATAGAGTGTTGAATATAAACCTCTAAATATAGAGATGTACTTTACTTTCCGTATATTTTTATCTATTATAAAGATTCCAATGTAGTTGTATTTTTGTTGTTTTCTCTATTTTTTTCTCTGTATTATATAGAATAGAGGATCGAATGTGAATCAGCATTCACATCTAAAAGCATTCACATCCATCCCACCATATTATCACTCTAAATTACACTAAAAAACACTACATTTTCTCTTTTTTTCAATCAAATAATATTTTTTATATCTTTATCATTACCTTTTCTCTCTCCTCTACTCACAACCACTTTCAAAATATATTAAAAAATTAGACCATGCGTAGTGGTAAGGGTAAATAATGCCCCCACCCTTGGGCCGGCGTTTTCCGCCATGTGGTAGTACAGTCAGCAAGGGGCATTATTGGGCGTTTTTCTAAAATGGGTGTAGTGGGGATGTGGGCATTATGTTAAAAGGGTGTAGAGAATTAAATAAAAATAAAAAAAAACCAACAAAAGAAGCTATTGGCCAAAAAAAGGAACATTAAATGTGATTGGCCATTCAAAATTGCTCCAAGCGTGATTTGAAAAACGCCAGGGTTTTTTTTTAAAGAAAACGCTCAAACACGTCAGCGGGGGTGGGGGTGGTGGCGTTTTTTGGCGTGTTTAGGGGGAGAAGACGCCCACTATGGGTGGTCTTATAGGGGGTGAACAATGTCCCTCAAATATACAGATGAACAGTAACATTTCATCTCTCCTCCACTTACAACCACTTTTTAGACTCTTTATATTTTAAAAACACCACACACAGAATTTGATGCGATAGACGTGAATGCTCTAAACTGTAACAAATCACAAAAACGTCCTAAAACACTCCGTAAGTGAAAACCCGAACCCGTATAACTTGAATCTTTATAAAAATCAAAGAAAAATGAATTTTTCCATCTGTTGCGGGCCAGATTTAGTTGGGTCCTTCGCGGGGCGCGACAGCCCTAGGGTTACCGGATAACGATGAGGGACACGTGTTGTCCACGTGTCGAGGCTAGAGGTGACACGGCAGCCCTAGCAGTAGCTAGGCTGGCGCTCGAGGGCCGCGAAAGCCTTCGCTGAGTGAGTCGCGGGGCGCAAGGAAGATGCGAAACAGCTATAAATTGAACCATGCAGGGACATTTCAATTTGCTCGAAAACTTTCTTCTATCTTTTATAATTCTGCTCAAGTTAACATAACAAAGTACCAACACTCTACTACGATAACGGGGTAATAACTCGATCACTGCTACGGTACTATATCTGATCGATTAAAACCGATCCGATGGATGTTTAAGTGCTGCCTAAATTGGGCTATACTTTGTCATTCGTCGTGAGGGTTTCGATCTCGCGATTATCGTAAACGTTGTATTAAGTTGCTAACCTAGTTTCGTTTGCATTGTATATTTAATTAGGTTTACCAGCTTAACCAATAGGCAAGCTTTGACCGTTTAAATCTGCAATGTAAGTCATTCTATTTTTCTATCAAATTGTTTTACAAAACCCTAAATGTTTTCCAGTTATACTTACAGTGATTAAGTTTTTGTAATATTAAATTACTGCCAGTACGTGGGGTTTTGTATACACTACTTGTGGAGCGTCACTTTTAGGTGAACGAACCTAAATAGTGATATGACCACAGTCACAGGTCTTGTCGAGTGACAACTTGGTCAGATAACTATAAGATATAAGTAGGGCTGCAAACGAACCAAACGTTTGGCGAACAGTTCGTGAACTGTTCGGCGGGAAGTTCGTTTGTGTTCGTTTGTTTATTAAACAAACAAACACAAACAAGAAATTCCATTCGTTTAGTTAAATGAACAAACATGAACAGAGGACGCGTTCGTTTATTTATGTTCGTGAACGTTCGGTAACGTGTTCGTTTGTGTTCGATAGTTCATTAGTTTTTTAGCTTTTATATTTTATTTAAATACTTCAAAATTCCAACAAATAAAATATTTAATAAGTGTCAATGTATTATATATTTTGTTCATGAACGTTTGTTTGTGTTCGTTTGTTAGTATTTGTGTTCATGAACATTAGTTTGTGCTCATTTGTGTTCATTATCGTTCATTTTCAATTATTGACTAAAATTAACAAACAAACACAAACGAACATGAACAAGTTAATTTCCTTAACAAACAAACACGAACATAAAATCTTGTTCGGTAAGCGTTCGTGAACACATATATTTCTTAACAAACGAACACGAACAAGGACTTGTTCGTGTTTGTTCGGTTCGTTTGCAGCCCTAGATATAAGCAAATGTGAAAACTCTTAATACTGTATGTTATAACAATGTGTCTTTTGTATAAATTGAATGCACTCGCCAGTATTTTTTCGCTGATCAAATATTTTTAAAAGCATGTTTCAGGTGATTTACAGTGAAGGAAAAGTGCCGCGTAGCACTCCAGCTTAAATAAAGTGGCTCAGTAAATAGAAATAAACATGTTTTTCTGTAATCAAAGGATTTTCCAGTGAAATTCCTTTCTTGTAAATACGGGGTTTGTCCCGCAGTTAATAATAAAATAATTCGGTGTTTTTAAAACTTTGATATTATTTTTCTAACAATCGGTCCTGATAAGATTTCCGCTACCAATTAAATACCGATACCACGGGTTTCTGTCTCGCGGCTTCCGAACCGGGCAAAACGGGTCGGAGGTCGTGACATAAACCCCCAAATTATGTGAGAGTTTTTATTTTATGAAAAATTGTTGTAGATGGTTGTGAGTAGAGGAGAGGGAAAATGTTACTATTTATCTGTAAATTTAAGTGAAAGAGAGAGAAAATAGAGTTAATTACTGTTTTCGTCCCTGAGGTTTGTCAAAAATAACGGTTTCAGTCCATTAGTTTAAAAATTGCGATTTCAGTCCATTAGTTTCATTTTCGTAACCATTTCAGTCCACTTTTCAAACGGCGTTTGTTTTATGCAGTTAATGGAAGCACGTGCTTGTCACGTGATGGGCAATTTGGTCATTTCCATTCCAATTCTCACAAACCCTTTCTCAGGTGGTGTTTAATACAACTGGGTTTGTGAGAATTGGAATGGAAATGACCAAATTGCCCATCACGTGACAAGCACTTGCTTCCATTAACTGCATAAAACAAACGCCGTTTGAAAAGTGGACTGAAATGGTTACGAAAATGAAACTAATGGACTGAAATCGCAATTTTTAAATTAATGGACTGAAACCGTTATTTTTGACAAACCTCAGGGACAAAAACAGTAATTAACTCGAGAAAATATAACGATAAAGGTATTAAAAAGTATTATTTAATTGAAAAGGAGAGAGATAAAATATTCATTTTTTTAGTGTAATATAAGGTAATGAATGAGAGGTTGGATATGAATGCTCTAAAATAGCCCTCTAAAATTTACACATGAACTTCTTTTTAAAAACCCTTAACAAGTTAACTTTTTTTATTAAATTGCTTAACAGGTTAAACCTGTTTATCAAATAAAATGTGTTTGGGTTAACCCATTTATTAAACAGGTAAAATTCACATCGAGATGCTTAACAAACTGGTTATATTAACCAACCGACACCTGATTATATTCATGCCGTGTCAGAAATTAGTGTCGGCTCTACGGATTTACCTATCTTTAGTTTAATCATGTCATATACCTTAATGTCCCTCGACCAAACACCTCCTTTTTGACCTTCATCATCAATTCTCAACTCAACATAAATTTATACCACTTATATCTTATATGCTACAAATTACAATATGGATTCACATTTCTCCACCTTATTTTATTCACTCATTTTGCTACTTGTGTAGTTATAACTGAAAAGTCAAGAGGTAATCCTTCTTTTAGTTATTATATAAATGATCCAAGAAAAATAATATGTGAAGGGCGTCTTTGAGAATTCATGTATCCTGTTTGAGCTTGAAAAAATATGCATTTCCGTAATGTTTTATTATTATTATTATTATTATTTAATTTTAAAATCAAATGGGTATTGGGCTCATTAAAGCTAATGTCAATGGGCTAACTTCCAAAACATAAAAATTGTTTTGTAAATATATTTTGGAGTTGGTATAGGTATAATATTTAAAAAAAATTAACATATATATCGGATTTTTTTTTATAAAAAACACGTGTCCCTCGAAATCACGGGACCGGTGCGGTGGTCCTCCTCGCACACCCTCATCACCGCCCATGACTAATTGGTCAAAAGCCAAATTATAATTGATGCAGTTTGGCACAATCCACTCTTCTACTTAATGATGCTTAACTCCGTAGTTTGGCATAATCTTTGAACTAATAATAAGCGGATTGGTCAAAAGTTAATCAAAAGGCACTATTTCTTTTTATATTTTTACTAACATAGTTGACTGATTTTGGATATTTGTGGTTGAACACCGTAGTTATTGGCTTTTTGTGATTGTGATGTTTTGTGCTATTTATTTTTATAAGGTTGAAGGGAGTGGTTAAATATTTGGAATAAGTAAACTTCTCATTCATCCAATCAGGCAGTGCCACGTCAATTCATCTAAATTGTTTACCTAATGCTTAAAAACGTTGGCGGTGGTTTACCTAACGAGGTTTAGGTAAACTATTTAAAAAAAAAAAAAAAACCGTGTGATTAGTTGAGAAGGAATAGACCCCACCACACATTCATCTCTCCCCCTTCCCTCCCTCTTACCGAATCGGTGAAGGTTCACCGAAATCCTTTAGCTTGATCAGTAAACTTGATGTTGGCAGTGGTTTACCATCGGTAAAGTGGTTTACCGATACGACTCCATTCACCCTAATCATCAAAGAGGTCAGTTTAAAATGTTTTAACATGCATACGCTATTTTTATTTTGTTTCATTTAGGAGAAATAAAAAGTTATGTATATTAGCGATCCTTATCAATTTTTTAAGATGTAATACCGAACTATTCCTGTGAAAGATTAGTTTGTCTTTTTCCAAAATGTAGTTAGTGGTTTGACCAAAGTATTTTTTTTTTATCAAAACTGATTAAACTGAACAGTAAACACTTGAAAGTCATCGACTCTTTCCTAAACCGTGTCACCACATGACTTTCTTTAGTTCATTTCATGTGTTCACTCATGTGATCATCACAAAGTAACCAGTTAATTACAAAAATAGAAATTACTAGAATGTGACTCATGTGATGATCCCATATTTATTGGGTTTCCTCCTGAATTGGTGTGGCATTATGCCTAGTGGAGATGGATATGATCGGGTGGTTCCTCTGGTGGCACGATAATATTCCAGTGGTCCGTCAGTGATCCAAATTTACCGTTAAAAAAAAATTACAAAAATAGAAATTACTAGAATGTGACTGAGTAAATTAGAAAGATGTTATTTAAAAAAATGAAATTATTTATAGTCATCATTTTATGTAAGGCTGTACCTATTGACACACCAATGTGTCTATATGTATACCAAAAAGTGTTTTTTTGTCCTATATGCACACTCTGCAGTGTCGTGCTGTGGCCAAAGCACGGCGTTTTGGTCCGATCAACCAGACAAAGACTGACGGGTCTGTTGACCCGACCAAAACGCCGAGCTTTGGCCGCGTTATGGTCCTGTCAACCGGACAAAAGACTGACCGGGTGTCTGGTTGACAGGACCAAAACGCGGCCAAAGCTCGGCGGTTTGGTTCAGTCAACAGACTCGTCAGACACCTGTCAGTCTTTGTCTGGTTGACCGGACCAAAACACCGCGCTTTGGCCACAGCTCGACACTGCATGGTGTGCATATAGTACAAAAAAACATTTTTTTGGGGTGGCTATGATAGTTTGAGGCTTATGTAATTTAATTTGCTATTTAGACTGGTGGGTGTGGGCGTTGTTGGCCCTTTAACACCGAATGCTTCACCTCGGGTTGGCGTTTTGGTCAGCGTTGCCTGCTTGGCGTGACAATATTGCTTAGCGTGGGGCGCTGGCCTGGGGTGACGTGGCTGGCAAGTATGGCTGGGTGTTGATGATCGTTTGGCTAGCCCCTTCCACAATGTCGGCCTGGCCACTCCCCTTCCACACCCCACTTTTTTGGGTATGGACTGGTAGAGTCTACACCTGCCACGTGTTGACTGTTAAGCAATGCCCCCAACCCAAGCCCCTCCACACCCCATAGTCTTATAGAGAAACAATATATAGATTAATATTATAATATTTTGTTTTTCTAAATTAAGTAAATATATTAAATTTTCCCCATGCTTTTTGTAATAAACGCATTTGTATAGTTTAAAATGGACCATATACTGATGCATATAATTCAAGATTTGATAATATACATATATGTATATAGTAAAATTTAAATTATACATATGTATATATTACAAAAAGCTTAGAGAAATGTGTGGTACAGAATACTTCTTAAGTTTCTAAAATAGGACAGACTTCTTTTAGGATTGTATGTATTAAATTATTAATATAAACTTTATAATACCAAATATATCATGTACAATTTGAACTTCCCTTGCTTTATTTTGGTCACATTCTCAACTACAATCACGTAAAGCACGATTATTGCTTCTATTTGTAATTATTTGTTCTTGAATGATTTATAAACCTTTTCCCCTCCAATCTAAAATCCTAGTTTGTTGAATGATTTATACCATTCTAAATAATTTGTTTGTTGTCTAATGTGTTTTATTTGCTCTCACTAACTTTGTTTTTTATTTGCTCTTATTAATTGTGTCTTTTATCTGTCGTCATCAATTGTGTTTTTAGTTTACATTCCATTGTGTTTTTTAGTTTAATACTCATTGTATTTTACGTTATGTCTATTGTGTCTTTTATCTGTTGTCATCGATTGTGTTTTTTGTCTACTTTCTATTGTGTTTTTAGTTTGATACTCATTGTGTTTTACGTTATGTCAATTGTGTCTTTTTTCTGTTGTCATCGATTGTGTTTTTGGTCTACTTTCCATTGTGTTTTTAGTTTGATACTCATTGTGTTTTATGTTATGTCCATTGTGTAATACGTAACTGTTTTTTCTCATTGTGTTTTACGTTATGTCCATTGTGTAATACGTAACTGGGTTTTCGATTTTTTTTTAAATATAACAATATGGTTGAAGAAACACTAAGCTAAGCTGGCGATTAGATTGTGGTTTGTGCCTCGACACATAAGGGTAATCTTCTTTTGTTCTCGTCAAAACAACCAAGATGATCCTGCAAAACAATCAACACACCGCAAGCTCATTACAAGGAGGAAATTGTGGGGTTCTTCTTGTAACCACCTTCCGGCGTGAGAATAATTATCGGTATTGAGGATAATAGTGTGCATTAAGTTTTAGGACACTTGTCATTCTATAATGACTTCTTACACTTCTTATTTTTATAGTCCTTTCTAGTATAACTCATAGAATAACTCAACCCATAGAACAAAACTAATATGTTTATTCAACTGCTTATCTTTTAAATACGCTTTATTTGGTTGAACATTTGACATGTATTTTTATGAAATATTTGAGCCTTCCTTGACTCTCATAGCTCTATTTAACTTCAAAGGTATTTAGAAATCACAAATTTACAACTAGAAATACAAAGTTAAGTTTAAACTATAAAATTTGATCTTTATTTCTCTTTTTAACCTTAACATTTTTGCATAAAGTACTTTAATGGGTTAACCTACGACATGAAATGTTGGCCCATGTAATCAAACCCAAAAGAACAGATGATACTGAAAGCCAAAAACTGATTCTCAACAGTTGATCACCAATAAGCAGTGCATCTCCTAAGTTCCCTCCAATGACAGTGTTTCTATCAGCTGATTAATCTAAGTACTGATCCCCTCAAAAACTGTTATTCAAAGAGTTGCTGATTATAAAGACTGAAGTCCTAACAACTGTCACACCCCAACCGATGGCGGAAACATCGGGGTGCGGCACTAAGCGATTCAGATTGTTTAGAAGTTTCCACAACACTAAATGTGTCAATATAGATGAAGGGGTAAGGTCCCAAAAACCTCATAGTAAGTACTTGAGACCACACCACAACCTTGCTTTTCAGCCTTGTACCTTGCGCGGCCGCGCACTGGTCTCACAAAAGAAAGGCTTAAGAAGCAAGCAACAGTCAACACTTGCGCGCCAAAGGAAATCATAAGTCCTTGCGCTTTCTCCCATGAGTAAAGGATAAAAATCCTACATTAAACACTTCCGCTTAATACCAAGACTTTGATATTATTTACCCAGACTTGGGATTTATCTATTCAGCTGTTTCCACACGATAAAGTGCCACACCAGATTACAGCAGTAATCTTCTAGAAGAAATACAATCGTGCACCACTAAGACGGTTATAACCGTCTGGACACGTGTCACCATCTCAGGCACCCCTGAAATCACAACGAAAGCATGTTATTGGAGAGTAATCTCCAATTAATCACTTTACACGTGGCAAATCCCCAGCCTTCGATCTAAGCCACGATCCGTGTGCTCTCACGACGGATCAAGAAGCTTGACGGAAGGAAATGTAACCGCTTACGGGGTTAGCATCTTCCGTCAACTTTTCACAAACAGGTTTTCCCGCCCAAAAACTCCCGGTTATAAATATGAGAAACTACTCAGGTATGAAATTCAAGTTACACACACTCCTCAAATACATCTTCTTCTTCATAACCCATACTTATTTTCACACCGGAGTCGGGTCAAGGAGAGAACCATTTTCTCCCCTTGGCGAGGCTAACGGTGCTTCTCTTTTGCAGAGTTGTCGAAGAAGGAGATCAGTGGTAACCGAATCAGACGAGAGGAAACCCACCTTTTTATGCGGATTCAAACCCCCTAGATATCTCGGTTCCGACCATTTATCTAGTGTTTCTTCAATAGATTTATCAAAATTCATATTAAATTTGTCTAACACATCAACCACGCATCAAAGCAGCAAGTACATGACATCAAACATTGTTCAAAAGTTCTAAATTTAACTAGGCGTGTTTCTAAGCGTCATCCTAGCTTGTTTCTCGGATCCAACATCCTATCAGCCTGCAACATGTATTAAAATAATGTCAATACGATAATGTACTGGCGAGTATACAAGTTTGAGTATATAGTATCATAATAGCTTAAAAGACTCATATCTGTCATGTAAACATATAAAAGTTTCAGCCATGCTAGTTTACGCAGTCCAAGTGATAACCCAAGAATCCCAATGCGTTTAAAAGCTCTTCCCCGAGAATAATGGGAAGATAAATGTCTCCTCCTAACAATACCCCCAAGAATAATGGGGAGGTGCATTACTCCTATAGCGCTACTATTGTTAAGGCGGAACTACACACAGGGATTAAACGTTCACATAGCATAAAGAATCAAGAATCCAAAAAGTATCAGGTTTCACGTTCACAGAGGATAGAGTATGTTTCCAAACAACTTTCAAGTATCAAGTTTATAGAATACATGTTGCATCCTAAAAGTTTAAAACAAAAAGGGATCGAGTATACTCACAGCGGGTGCAAAGTATCGACACCTACTGATTGGATCAAAGGGAGCTCTGAGATTAGCCTGATTATAGTTTAACAGATAAGTGTCGGACAGAACAACGAGTCGCGTAAAGTGTCGAACCAGCCTCCTGGTCGGATGGCCATCCGGACGGATGGTCATCCGGTCGGATGACACATAGATTAGACGGATCACCATCCGATCGGATGGTCATCCGGACGGATGGCCATTCGATCGAATGGTTACTCGATCCAAAAGGTGTGTTTCCAAATTTTCAACTTTTGAAGTTTTCATTGTAGTATATATAACAACCCTCAATAAACCAACACCCTCGAATATTTTTCCGACACCCTAATATATTTTAAAAATATCCCCATATGTCTTTAAATACAACCCGTATGTGAAAATCGAGCCCGAAATACAATATAGTATTAAAAATAATTAAAAACAAGTTTAATTAAGCTGAGGCGGGCCGCGTAGACCCACCTCAACCTTCACGCGGGCGGTATAAAGGTTTAAATCAGAATTCGTTAACTTATAAGTTGAGGCGGACCGCGTAAACCCCACCTCAACCTTACGCGGGCAGCGTGAGATCGAAAGTTGTGGCGCAGCCCGGTGATGACACGTGTCATCATCGCGGCGAGGCTAGATCATGACCGGGACATGCTATACGTTTGACCAGGGTTGACGCGGGCCGCGTAACCCTTGTCTTTGTTTTACGCGGGCCGCGACAAACACAGATTTCAGCACTATATAAGAATGGCCTCGGGATTTCATTTCCGATCGTTCAAAATCGTTTCTTTCTCTCAATTTCTGAATATTAGGCAATATACGCGGGTATTATACCCCCTAATTAGCGAAGTTCTGCTCCGTTGTAAGTATTATAACCCCTGGATACGTATTAGATACGCTGCCCGATTGATCTAGGGTTCCGTAATGGCTGTCGTGGTTCTGCCCGACGTAGTCATTGGAATGCCGTCTCGGGGAGGGTATTGCTAATGTTAAAATGGGTTATTATACTAACACGTGTACATTTGTGTAAATTATAGATTATCACCGGGAAACCCTTACGGAAAATCTAAGACAGCAATGTGAGTTGATCCACTTTTTGTAAACCTTTTTGTTAAATGTTTTTACAAACCCTTAAATACTTTTCCATGCGAATAACAATTATTGAGTATTTGTAAGAATACAATTATGATGAGTATGTTGGGGTTTTGTATACAAAATTTGTTACCACCTGGTCAAGGAGTAACATGTCCAAAAGTCGGGTTCGACAGTACCATGGATGTTAATTGATATGTCTTGTAAACAAATATAATTGCGGGATCGCCCTCAATACTGTACACTGGGACTTTTTATTTAAACTTGATTAAACTGGGATTCACTGACCAGTATTTCCCACTGACAAATGTTTTTAAAACGCGTTTCAGGTAACAAAATGTGAAAGCCAAAGAGAAGCCAGCTGGACAGCACTGAAGGCTTGGAAAAGTGGCAATAAAGTTACCTAAAAATAAAATAGATGTTTTTATTAAATAAATAGGATCTATTCATATGAAAAAGCATGTACTATGAACTTGGGTTTTAACCCATTTGTTTAATTTTATAAAAATGTGGTATTTTACTTTGATAAACATTTCCTAACTACGGTCCTGATGAAAAATTCCGCTGCCAAATTAGACAATAACGCGATACCACCGAATCTGGCTCGCGGCCGCCCGTTCCCGGGGAACCTGGGATCGGGGGTTGCGACAGGAGGTGGTATCAAAGCTAAGCCACTGATTCAGCCACAGAGGTGTTCTGCTGACATCAAAATGTAAAGTGTTAGGAAATAAATTACGGAAATACGTGCATAATTGTATTTATTTGTTATGTGTTATTTGACTATCTGTTAGTTTACAGTATGAGCGACCAAGGACCATCTGACGCGTACCGTCAATTGTCTGGTTCGCCTAGAAGCGAAGGCACCTCCTCTTCTCAGCCTGCCCTCTTAGGGTACTTTGCTGATACGGAAGAAGGAATCTTTGTATTTAAGGCTCAGTCAGAAGAGCCATTTCCTCAGAAAAAGAGGGGAGGGTTAAGTCGAGGGGCACACGAGCGTAGGAAGCGTATGAAAAAATTAGAAGATCAGAGGTTATTAGCCGCAACCAAGAGAGAGACAGATGCCTATGCCCAGGATATGATAAATAGGGGTATAGCCAACATCCACATACTAGCAACCACTGCAGCTGACCCAAATTTGGAGCAAAAAATAGCACCCTAACCACAACTGCCAATCCCTGACCAACCCATGGAGATAGAAAACCTTGAAAACCAAGTGGAGATGCATGACTTCAATCCAGAAGAAATCCTTAGGGTACCAGCACCAAACCCCCTAGACCCAAATTACGACCCCTGGTGGGACGATAATAGGGACTTTGTGCAACGTTACCCGATACATGAAGACACACCCATGCAGAACATAGGAGCCTACCCAGGTATGGACCCTTTAGATCCCTATTACCATGATGACTACATTAGGGAGATCTTAGAAGATCCTTACCGATTTCAGGCACTTTCACCCCCATACCAGGATCCCGCACCCCAGATCCCAAACCCAGTCCTAGAACCTGCACCCCCAATGAGTGCAGAAAACGTACAAGAACTTAGGACTTTTGGAGAGGAAATTTTAGAGAGCAGTGAGAGAATGCGACAGGTGGGAGAGCGACTCGTATGGAAATACGATGAGCGCAATATGGATTTTTGGATGAATCCATATCCATAGATGTGATGGAGGAGATGGTAATAGTAATAATAATATAATAAAAATAAAATAAAATATGTGTGTATGGATGCCTATTACTATTAGTGTAATTCTATTTCAGTTGGTATTGTAATTTTTATTTCAGTACTAGTATGTAATAGATGCATAATAGATGAATAGAGTAAAAGTCGCAATGATCGACGCTTTTGGCAAAAATGCGTGTCATGTGATTGACTATATTAAATATTATTTTGTGATATTAATACGGGATAAATGTTTAAAATTCAGATGGCCGATGAAGGAAATCAAGGAAATCTGAATAATGATAACCAGAGTAACATTAACATGGTTAATGAGAATCCGAGCATCAATAACAATGGAAACCAAATGGATAATAGTGTCGTTCAACACATAGTGGCACAAGGAATTATAGATGCAATGCCATTTATTATTCAAACTATAGAAGAAGCTGTAGAACTAGCAAATACCTTGACAGATGAATTAATCCGTACTAGAAAAGAAGAACAGAGGAGAAACCTAACCCAAAGGCTTACTCAAGAATTCCGTTCTGGAAATTATAATCGTAGGAATATGGGTTCTACCTCTGCACCTTTCTGTAGGGTCTGCAAGAAAAAAACATTCGGGAAAATGCTCCACTCTTTGCAATTTCTGCAAGATGCCAGGACACAAAGAAGAAGATTGCAGGAGAAAATCCAATAATGGACTATGCTACAACTGTGGAGAAAAAGGCCACATTAAGACAAACTGTCCAAAATTGGCTCCAGCTGTGAACAACAGGAATACTAAAAATGCTAGAGCATTCGTTCTGACTGCAGATGAAGCCAAGATGATTCCAGACGTGATAGCTCGTACGTTTTTAGTTACTGATGTTTTTGCTAAAGTATTATTCGACTCTGGTGCAAACCAAAGTTTTATTAATACTTCGTTTTGCAAATTGCTAAATTAGCCACTAAATAAACTACCACAAGAATGTCTAGTAGAGACAACTAATGGAGAAACTGTTAGGATTTCTGAAATCTTGCAGGGAGCAAGAATAGAAATTTTAAATCAAAAGTTTATGGCAAACCTTTATCCCATGAATCTGACGGGATTTGATGTTGTATTAGGAATGGATTTGTTAATAACCAATAAAGCCAGTATTTTATGTGATCAAAAGTCAATCCAAGTAAATTCACCAAAAGGTAAAACGGTCACAATTAAAGGAGATAAACCATCTAGATCAACGAAATTCATCTCTGTGATGAAAACTGCAAGTTATATAAGAAAAGGTTCTATAGTGTATTTGATTTCCATAATCACTAACACTAAAGGAAAATAACTAAAAGACATTCCAGTAGTGTCACAGTTTTCAGATGTATTTCCAGAAGAATTACCAGGACTACCACCAGACAGAGAAGTTGAATTCAGAATTCACCTGCTACCAGGAACAACACCAATTGCCAAAGCACCATACCGTTTGGCACCCGCAGAAATGCAAGAATTGAAGAAACAATTAGATGAATTGTTGGAAAAAGGATTTATACAACCAAGTTCGTCGCCATGGGGAGAGCCAATATTGTTCGTTAAAAAGAAGGACAGATCAATGCGTATGTGCATTGACTACCGTGAATTGAACAAAGTCACGATTAAGAATCGGTATCCATTACCGAGAATCGATGATCTGTTCGATCAACTGCAAGGAGCTCGATTTTTCTCTAAAATCGATTTAAGGTCAGGATATCATCAATTAAAGGTACAGGAAGAGGACATTCCTAAGACTGCCTTCAGAACAAGGTATAACCATTATGAATTTACTGTCATGCCATTTGGTTTAACCAATGCCCCAGCTACATTTATGGATATGATGAACCGAATATGTAAGCCATATTTGGATAAATTCATAATTGTCTTCATAGATGATATTCTAATTTACTCTAAGAGTAAAGAGGATCATGCAGAGCATTTGCACGCACTTTTAAGTCTATTAAGAAAGGAAAAGCTTTATGCTAAATTTTCAAAGTGTGAGTTTTGGTTAGAACAGGTACAGTTTCTTGGACATTTAGTAAACCATGAAGGAATTCATGTGGATCCAACAAAAATCGAGGCGATTACTAAATGGAAAACCCCTGAGTCACCAACCGAGGTTAGAAGTTTCCTAGGATTGGCCGGTTATTATAGAAGATTTATTCGAGATTTTTCTAGAATAGTCATTCCTTTAACTAAGTTAACCTGTAAATCTATTAAGTTTGAATGGGGACCAAAACAAGAAGAAGCTTTTAGAATTCTTAAACAAAGATTAACTAATACACCCATATTAGCGTTACCAGAAGGAACTGAAGATTTCGTAATCTATTGTGACGTTCTAAGTTAGGTTATGGATGTGTATTAATGCAACGCCAAAAGGTTATAGCTTACGCATCTAGACAACTTAAGAATCATGAAGAGAATTATTCAACCCATGATCTAGAGTTAGGAGCTATAATTTTTGCCCTTAAAATTTGGAGACATTACCTTTATGGTAGTAAGTTTACCATATTCACAGATCATAAGAGTTTAAGGTATGTTTTCGGGCAAAATGAGTTGAATATGAGACAAAGACGCTGGATGGAGATGCTTAGTGACTATAACTGTGATATCCAGTATCATGAAGGAAAAGCAAATGTAGTGGCAGATGCTTTAAGTCGAAAGTATCATGAAAAGCCAAAAAGGGTACATTCTCTTAAATTAAATCTACAAGTAGATTTAAATGATCAGATAAGAGAAGCACAAGAATCAGTAATCAAGGAGGATGCTGAAAAATTAAAAGGTATGATTAAGGAATTAGAACAAGGAACAGATGGAATTTGGAGATTCCATAAAAAGAGAATGTGGATACCTAAATTAGGGAACCTACGTCATCCTATATTAGAAGAAGCCCATAAGTCTAAGTATATGATGCACCCAGGGAATGATAAAATGTACCAGGATTTAAGGAAAAATTTCTGGTGGATAGGAATGAAGAAAGACATAGCAGCCTATGTTTCTAAATGTTTAACTTGTTCACAAGTTAAAGCTGAACACCAGAAACCCTCAGGATTGTTACAGCAATTAGAAATGCCAGTGTGGAAATGGGAATTAATAACAATGGATTTTGTTACTAAATTACCCAAAACAAGGAAAGGTAATGATACAATCTGGGTGATTGTAGATAGGCTAACCAAGTCAGCTCATTTCCTACCAATGAAAGATACTTTCAGTATGGAACAGCTCGCTAAATTGTATGTAAATGAAATTGTTTCATTACATGGAATTCTTTTATCAATTGTTTCTAATAGAGATAGCCGCTTTACCTCTCATTTTTGGTCAAGTTTCCAAAAAGCCATGGGAACTAAGTTAAATCTGAGCACAACTTATCATCCTCAAACGGACGGACAAAGCGAAAGAACAATTCAGACAATGGAAGACATGCTTAGAGCTTGTGTAATTGATTTCGGAGGTAATTGGGACGATCACTTACCTTTAATAGAATTTTCTTATAATAATAGTTATCACACAAGTATCAATGCTGCACCATTTGAAGCACTTTATGGACGGAAGTGTCGAACCCTAGTCTGTTGGGCAGAAATTGGGGAAAAGCAACTATTTGGACCTGAGATAGTACAAGAAACAACTGACAAGATCATTCAAGTCAAGGAACGACTAAAAGCAGCACGTGATCGACAGAAGAGCTATGCCGATAACCGACGCAAACCATTAGAATTTCAAGTAGGAGATAAAGTCTTGTTAAAGGTCTCTCCTTGGAAAGGAGTAGTAAGATTCATTAAAAGAGGGAAGCTAAGTCCCAGGTATATTGGACCTTTTGAGATTATTAGAAGAATAGGAACTGTAGCCTATCAGCTACAACTGCCAGAGGAAATAGCAGGAATACATGATGTATTTCATATATCTAATCTCAAGAAGTGTTTAGCCGATAAATCGCTAATAGTACCTCTTAAGGATATAGAGATAAATGAACAACTCAAATTTGTAGAAAGGCCTCTACAGATTGAAGACAGGAAAGTCAAGAACCTTAAGCATAAGAGATTAGTTCTGGTCAAAGTGAAGTGGGACTCCAAAAGAGGACCTGAATACACATGGGAGCTTGAATCTGAAATGCAAAGGAAATATCCACACTTGTTCCAGTAGATCTCAAGGACGAGCTCTAAAACAAGGTGGGGAGGATATAACAACCCTCAATAAACTGACACCCTCGAATATTTTTCCGACACCCTAATATATTTTAAAAATATCCCCATATGTCTTTAAATACAACCCGTATGTGAAAACCGAGCCCGAAATACAATATAGTATTAAAAATAATTAAAAACAAGTTTAATTAAGCTGAGGCGGGCCGCGTAGACCCACCCCAACCTTCACGCGGGCGCTATAGAGGTTTAAATCAGAATTCGTTAACTTATAAGTTGAGGCGGGCCGCGTAAACCCCACCTCAACCTTACGCGGGCCGCGTGAGATCGAAAGTTGTGGCGCAGCCCGGTGATGACACGTGTCATCATCGTGGCGAGGCTAGATCATGACCGGGACAGGCTATACGTTTGACCAGGGTTGACACGGGCCGCGTAACCCTTGTCTTTGTTTTACGCGGGCCGCGACAAACACAGATTTCAGCACTATATAAGAATGGCCTCGGGATTTCATTTCCGGTCGTTCAAAATCGTTTCTTTCTCTCAATTTCTGAATATTAGGAAATATAAGCGGGTATTATACCCCCTAATTAGCAAAGTTCTGCTCCGTTGTAAGTATTATAACCCCTGGATACGTATTAGATACGCTGCCCGATTGATCTAGGGTTCTGTAATGGCTGTCGTGGTTCTGCCCGACGTAGTCATTGGAATGCCGTCTCGGGGAGGGTATTGCTAATGTTAAAATGGGTTATTATACTAACACGTGTACATTTGTGTAAATTATAGATTATCACCGGGAAACCCTTACGGAAAATCTAAGACAGCAATGTGAGTTGATCCACTTTTTGTAAACCTTTTTGTTAAATGTTTTTACAAAACCTTAAATACTTTTCCATGCGAATAATAGTTATTGAGTATTTGTAAGAATACAATTATGATGAGTATGTTGGGGTTTTGTATACAAATTTGTTACCACCTGGTCAAGGAGTAACATGTCCAAAAGTCGGGTTCGACAGTACCATGGATGTTAATTGATATGTCTTGTAAACAAATATAATTGCGGGATCGCCCTCAATACTGTACACTGGGACTTTTTATTTAAACTTGATTAAACTGGGATTCACTCACCAGTATTTCCCACTGACAAATGTTTTTAAAACGCGTTTCAGGTAACAAAATGTGAAAGCCAAATAGAAGCCAGCTGGACAGCACTGAAGGCTTGGAAAAGTGGCAATAAAGTTACCTAAAAATAAAACAGATGTTTTTATTAAATAAATAGGATCTATTCCTATGAAAAAGCATGTACTATGAACTTGGGTTTTAACCCATTTGTTTAATGTTATAAAAATGTGGTATTTTACTTTGATAAACATTTCCTAACTACGGTCCTGATGAAAAATTCCGCTGCCAAATTAGACAATAACGCGATACCACCGAATCTGGCTCGCGGCCGCCCGTTCCCAGGGAACCTGGGATCGGGGGTTGCGACAGTATAGGTCCAAGTCGTTCGATCGGATGGTCATCTGATCGGATGACCGTTCGGTCGAATGACTCTTAGAGTGTTAGTTTCAAAGTTTTTTTTGAAGTTCTGATTGCGACAGTATAGGTCCAAGTCGTTCGATCGGATGGTCATCGGATCGGATGACCGTTTGGTCGAATGACTCTTAGAGTGTTAGTTTCAAAGTTTGAAGTTCTGATTAAAATAGTTTAAGTGTTTAAATTTATTGAAATAACCCACCTGGTCGGACGGTCATTCGATCGGACGACCGTCCGACCGGATGGTCGTTCATTCTTGGTGTTCTTGTTTCTTCGAAACGTTTTCAAAGTTTCCGAGTTTGATTTTTAACAAAGACGACATGGTAACGTATCAAGGCAATGGAAACCTGCTAAGGTTCAACTTATCTGATCGGATGGGAATCACCCCGTTCAATCATATGACTGTTCTTGGATGGGTTTCATATCTGACCCGTAATCCGATCATCTTCTCCGATGGGAATCTATCATTGAACCAACTCCAGACCAAGAAACTAGTCCTAAGTCTATTTTGGATCTAAATTCCATCGATTTTAGTAAAAGTTAAGAAAAGGTTTGAAGAATAACATGTAATCAACTTAAAAGCTTAGTTTTAGTAAAGATTCATGATAAAACACTTAGAAATCTCTTAGATCTGAGCTAAATAATGACATCACACAGCTGATTGTACAACCGCCATGATGATGTCATCCTCATGAGCTTGGATATCGGTGATTTCGTGGTGAAAAGTGTGATTTTTGATGAAGATTAATGTGAAGAAAAGTGTATAGGTTGAAGTTGTACAAGAATTAGGTGGAAAACTTACAAGAATCGGCCTAGAATCGAAGAAAAGTGACAGAAAGCAAAGGAGAGCGTCTGGGTCGGAGGAGCATGTCACATCAAGTGATGTGATAGGCTATTTATAGGTGTCAGAAGGAACAAGGTGGTGCAAGGTGATCCGATCGGAGGGCGATCCAGTCGGAGGACCCCTTCGATCGGAGGGCTATCCAGATCGGATGGCTCATCCGATCGGATGGCTCATCCGGTCGGATGGCCATCCGATCGGATGGTCATCCGATCAGTTGTCTCCTTTTTGAAATTTTCCGACTTTGATTCGATTTGCGAGCTAGATTAAGCGTGCGTTGCGTATTATTTTTGTAACATCATCACATGATTAGATTGGTTAATTAACACGAAGTTTCCATAAGGTAACTAATAAGTGTCAAGTATCAAGTTTCTCACTCCACAAGTATCAAGAGTCAAGAATCAAGTATCAAGAGTCGAGTATCTAGCATCAAGTTTCAAGTTTCAGGATTTAAGGTTCATTGTGTTTAATAAGTATCAAGCATCAAGAGTCAAGAGTCTAGATTCAAAGTTTCAAGATTCAAGCATCATAAGGAACCAAGTTTCACATAGTGTAAAGTTTCACATTGTATAGGGACTATAATTGACAAAAGATAAAAGTTTAGGGTCACAGGGTGTTACAGTCTCCTCTCCTTTAGGAGATTTCGTCCCCGAAATCTAAGAGGAAGACTGCTCGAAGAGCTGCGGATATTTGGTCTTCATTTCACTCTTGAGTTCCCAAGTGAATTCAGCGCCATGCTTGCCATCCCATCGTACCTTAATTATGGGAATCTTGCTACGCCTCAATCGCTTGACACCTTGGTCCATGATTTCGACTGGTTTCTCCATAAAATGTAAGGTTTCGTTCACTTGCAAATCGTCGACGGGAACCTGAAGTTCCTCGTTGGCTAAACATTTTCTGAGATTAGATACGTGGAATACCGGATGTAAACTGTGAAGTTCCTGTGGCAGGCCGAGTCGGTACGCCACCTTACCAATCCTTTTGAGTATCGTGAAAGGACCCACATAGCGAGGGGCGAGATTTCCCTTCTTACCAAAATGAACCACTCCCTTCCAGGGATATACCTTGAGCAGTACTCGATCTCCAACATCAAATTCCAGAGGCTTACGCCTTTTATTAGCATAGCTCTTTTGTCTGCTCCTAGCCTTGATCAAGTTATCACGGATCTGAAGAATCTTATCCGTCGTCTCTTGAATGATCTCAGGGTCAGTCAGTTGCTTGTCACCAATCTCATGCCAACTGAGAGGAGATCCGCACTTGCGACCATATAAAGCTTCGAAAGGAGCCATCTGAATACTTGAATGATAGCTGTTGTTGTACGAGAACTCAATCAATGGTAAATGTACATCCCAATTACCACCAAATTCGATGACACAAGAACGGAGCATATCCTCTAGGGTCTGTATAGTGCGTTCAGTCTGTCCATCAAAGGCTGTACTAAGATTCAAAATGGAACCCATAGCGGACTGGAAAGCTTGCCAAAGACGTGAAGTGAATCGACCATCGCGGTCGGAGATCATGTCGATGGGTACACCATGACGACATATGACTTCATCGGTGTAGATTCGAGCGAGTTTCTCCATTTTGAAATCTTCACGAATCGGAAGAAAGTGGGCTGATTTGGTCAAACGGTCAATGATTACCCATATACGATCATGACCGGCGGGTGTACGGGGTAGTTTAGTTATAAAGTCCATAGCGATGCTATCCCATTTCCAAACAAAGATCTTAGGTTGTTCAAGAAGACCTGAAGGACGTTGATGTTCAGCCTTCACTTGTAAACAAGTGAGGCACTTCGAGACATAGGCAGCGATATCCTTCTTCATGCCAGGCCACCAATAGGTCGTACGCAAGTCATGGTACATCTTATCGGCACCAGGATGAATAGAGTATCGAGACTTGTGGGCCTCATTCATAATGAGCTCATGAAGGTTATCGCGTTTCGGTACCCAGATGCGATTGAGGTAGTATTGAAGTCCATCCGACTTTGTTTCAAGTTGATCAATTTTAGCGCCTTGGATTTCCACTTCTAGACTTCCTTCGTTTGCTGACGAGTATTGTGCTTCACGGATATTTTCTTGAAGATTGCTAGTGATATGAGAACAGAGGATGCTACTAACATGAGTCTTACGACTAAGAGCGTCGGCCACGACATTCGCCTTGCCAGGATGATAGCGAACCTCGCAGTCGTAGTCATTAAGAAATTCCACCCATCGTCGTTGACGCATATTCAGTTCCTTTTGATTAAAGATGTATTGCAGGCTCTTATGGTCAGTGAAAACCACACACTTAGTACAATATAGGTAGTGTCGCCAGATCTTTAAAGCAAAAACAACTGCCGCAAGCTCAAGGTCGTGGGTAGTATAGTTTTTCTCATGTATTTTGAGTTGGCGAGATGCATAAGCAATGACCTTGTCACGCTGCATGAGCACACAGCCCATGCCACGGTTCGAGGCATCACAGTATACCACAAAATCATCATTCCCATCAGGGAGGGCGAGGACATGAGCATTACAGAGAAGGTTCTTAAGAGTCTGGAAAGATTCTCTTGCTCAGGACCCCACGCAAAAGGTTTCTCTTTCTAGGTCAAGGAAGTGAGAGGGACGACGATTTTTGAAAAATCCGAGATGAATCGACGGTAATAACCAGCCAATCCCAAGAAGGAACGAATTTCCGACGCAGATTTAGGCGTACTTGATGTGTGCTAAACAGACTATAAAAATTAACTAAATAAGACTCTCTAAGCTAGACACTAAAAAGCTTTAATTCTAGACTCGACCTAAACCACATAATCGGCAAGTGTACCGATCAATGTAGTATAACCCTAGGAAGTCCGGATATCGAACCACGAGACTCTATTTATCACATAAACTAGACTCTAATAGACACTGACAGGCACGACTAAAACTTGTTTAATTGTTTGGGGGGGGGGGGTTACAGAAAATCTAAGGAAATCTATTTAAACTAAATATTAAACTAAAACTAGACTAATACGAGAGAAGATAAAGGCTTTTCTTATATGCTGAATGAGACCACCTAGACTAGAATCCTGGATTGATTTTAAAGAATTACCGATTAAGTTAAATGCATGAATTATGGAACCGGGATCTTATAATACTAAACCTATTAAGTCACCAACTAAGCCCCTCAACCTTTCTCGAGGTGAAACTTATGGCGCTACCTAGGCCGTTAATCCTACCGGTTATTAGACGTCTTTCCAGTTGTCTAATTATTGTATAAGTACCCTAATGTTAACCTACTCTTTTCCAATCATAGATCTAGGGTAGCTTAGCTTCTTGATTTGACTTGATAGACTAATAAACTGACGGGGAAACTAAGGCACAACCCTTTCCAAGGACTGTCTAAAGCAATTCGCCGGGTAAGACCTATCAATAGCCCCGCACCTTCCAGCTATAAGGACTAGCAGAACACTAAAACCTAGTAAATCACTAACAATTACTTCTAGGGTTATTTGCGCAATTTCACCCTAAAGAGTTAAGATTTCTTACGTGATATAGACACTCACCAAAATTTTAAACCCTAGTATGACTCTATTCTGTGATAAAGACCGTCACCAAGAATCATACGAAGCAAGTGATAATAACAAACCAAATTAAAGCACGCATTTACATCAAATCAATAGACCAAACTCTTTACTAAACACAGTTAATCCATAATATTCATGCAAATAACGAAAAAGGTAAAAACTTTATACCAATCCATTCATCAAAGTCTAGGTTGCATAAATGTTTAGCCAAGCATGTCAATAAACGAAAACAAATCAAAGATGTCTAAACGCGAATTCATGATAACAAGTTTCAAGAAGGAAATCGACAAAACAAGGGATTGGAAAAACCGAGAAAGTCTTCGATTCTTCGTCCCGAACTCGTACCACTGATTCGTAAGCTTCAAGATCTCCGAAAGTGCTCAATGAATGCTCCAAAATCTCCCAAAGATGTCTCCAATTCGTAATTAGGGTTAATGATAAGTTTCTTGAGTTTTTATAACAAACCCTAGCGCTTAACGAATTTTGACCGTCAAAACGACCCGTCGCGTCGTGCGAAGGGTTTCTTCTTTTGTCGTAGCGTAGCGCGACAGCAAGAAACATAAAAAATCCATTATTTAATGGTGGGGTCGCGCGACCATGATGTTGTTTTCTCGTGGCGTAGCGCCACGGCTAAAATTGGACAGGCTTTCACGAAATTTTCCCAGCTCTAACTTCTCAAAACTCTCAAAAATTATTCTAACTCCTTTAAACTTATTCCGGGACTTGGTGTTTCAGCATTTTGGCTCGTTTTCACTCCATTTTCAGTAATATTTAGTACCAAGATCTGGAAAACATAATCTGATCAATAGTATGCACATTCTAACTAAAACGGAACTAAAAATAACAAGAAATTATACAAACTATACACGAATAAAGGATGTATTTTGCAATACATCAGTACTCCAGTTCTTTACTGCCTCGATTTTAGAAGGGTCCACATGAATTTATTGCTTACTAATGACGTGCCCGAGAAATTGTACTTCATTGATCCAAAACTCACACTTAGAAAACTTTGCGTATAAGCGTTCACCACGTAATAGTTCTAACATAAGGTGTAGATGGCGTTCATGATCAGCTCTAGTTTTAGAATAAATAAGTATATCATCAATAAAGACTATCACAAAACGGTCCAAATAAGGTTTACAAACACGATTCATAATATCCATGAACACGGCGGGTGCGTTGGTCAGACCAAAAGGCATGACAACGAACTCGTAGTGCCCATAACGAGTACGAAATGCGGTTTTGGGGACATCTTCTTCGAGAACACGGAGTTGATGGTAACCAGATCGAAGGTCGATTTTAGAGAAACAACTCGCGCCTTGTAACTGATCGAATAGATCATCAATACGAGGAAGGGGATAACGATTTTTAATAGTGAGTTTATTAAGTTCACGGTAGTCGATACACATGCGAAACGAACCATCTTTCTTTTTGACGAATATCACAGGAGCACCCCACGGAGAGGTACTCGGACGTATAAAACCTTTGTCGAGAAGTTCTTGTAGTTGACTAGATAATTCTTGCATCTCAGAGGGTGCAAGTCGGTAAGGAGCCTTGGCGACAGGAGTAGAACCAGGTATGAGATCAATTCGAAAATCAACAGATCGAGGAGGAGGAAGACCAGGAAGATCCTCAGGAAAGACGTCAGGGAAGTCACACACTACTGGAACATCGCTTATGTTGTTCCCCTTGCCCTTTTATTCCACTATGAGGGCCAAGAAGGCAAAGTACGGTTTACGTAAGCATCTATTCGCCTGAGTGCATGACATCAGCTTCAGTCCTCTAGAAGGTCGGTCTCCATAAACGTGTAAGGTTTCACCAGACGGAAGAGGTAGACGAACGTACTTCCCATGACAAGCGATCTCAGCATGATTCTTATGTCACACCTTGACTTTTGCGGAAGCGTGATTATGGTGTGACTTTCTTAATATCATTGCATTCAATCATAATATCAACTATATGATAAAAACCATAAGTTTGTCATCCATTAAATAAGTTTAAAACATAACAACATTTCAGACTTCAAATTCAAGTTTTACAAACCGTACAAATTGTTTATGAGTTCATTAAGGACTCGTCAAAAGATATTGAATAACACCAAGGTTTGGATGACGTGTCTCATCTAGGAATAAGACACATTACCCAAATCAAAGACCATGGATGACAACTTTATTCTTAACGCAGCATAAAAACTCCCAACGCCCGCCAGATCCACTTATAAATTCCCTGAAATACATGTAGTTTGAAAAACATCAACAAAAGTTGAGCGAGTTCATGTGTTCGTTTGTGTGTATGTATAAGCCTTTGAAACATTGTAAGTATGTATGTAAGTCCCTGGTATGTAGCAATAAGGAAAAAGATATCACCAATGGGTTGCAAAGCCAATGGTATGTGTGAAAAGGTGCAGGAAAACTCAAACCTAGCAAATTTGTACCGGGCTTCCGGCTGGAAGACATAGTCACCACTATGGGCCGCCCCGGCCTCATGGGTGTGGGCTCGCTACACCCAAATAGATCTATCACTCATGTCCCTCGGTCCTACGACGAGGATTAATGGCCTTAAGTGTTGTACCCACCCTTCACATGATCTAGTAGTAAACCCTCCTTAGGCTAACCATACCATGTATAAAAATGTCTGTAATAATTGTAACATGTATTCCACCCCCGAAGTATAAAACTGAAAACATTTAGAAAAAGGGGGACATGAACTCACAATATTGCGTCTTCACAATTGTAACTCAAATCCCTTCGGCAAACACGACTACCTACAATGTCCAAAAACACTGTATCTCCCGAAAAAATATATTTTTTCCAAAAACCATATATCTTCCAAATATACTAAGAAAATATATTTTTATCTCCCAAAAATAAAACATTTTCTCCTTGTTGAAAATGTGTTGTAACTTGGTAATATTTACAAAAATCATATTTTCACTTTCTTTCTATCCAAAATAATATTTACCAAAAATACATATCTAACGGTATTGTTTTGGACAATATATTTCACCAAGTATACAAATAATCACACAAGTGTCTTATCATATATATATATATATATATTATAAATATATATATTTGCCCATTTTTATTTATAAAAAAAAAACCAACCTCCAATATTTGTATTTTTATTACAAAAATTATGGCAAAGTTCATATTGAAAACTTATGGTCAAAATATACTTGTTAGAAAATATTTTTCTAAGTGTTTATATTTTTAGAAAATTTTGTCATAGTTTCCCCTAAAAATGGAGGTGTCCATGCTATTAAAGCATATCATTTTCTTTTCAAAAATCATCCCAACAATCAATAACCAAACTACACTTCCCAAGTGCAAAAAGTATACAATTTTCATAACACCATGAACTTGAACTTTTACAAAAACTTGTAGTAATTTGGTAGGGTGTTTAGTAGACTTAGTTACCCCTTAAAGTGTGTTTATTTTTTAATAAACTTCCTTCTTGAAAATTTTAGATGTTTACAACTTGTAAACATATTCTACAAAAATTATTCTTTTGAACTCTTCTTGCAAATAAAGTGCTCTTACACTTATTTTATCACCAAAAACAATGTACATTTATGTAATAATCAAGTTCTACTAAAAATCATATTTTGAACTTTACTTTCTTGGAAAATTGTTCATAAATCTTTAGATTCACAAAATTACTAGCTCAAATTATTTATTATTTTTCAAGAAATCATTTTATTTTCAAGTTCAAGTTCATGTTCATAAGTGAGGATGATCTTTTTGGGTTAACACATAATCATCCTCTAACTTGCTAAATCATGTGTTTAATCACAATCTAGCAAGCTCCTTATGATGATCAACATCATAATTTCAAGTAAATAACAATCAAGTGTCATGCATGTATTTAACAACCTCATTTCATCCATAAATCATCATATGTAAGCTTATGTTTATGATTCTTGTTTATGTTCTTTTAGTGTTCTTGTGATTCACAACAATATACATCTTTTTAACCAACAAAATAAGAAATAAAAACTAGTAACAAGAAGCTTACCACTAGCTCAAAGGCTAGGGAAGATCACTAGAGAAAAAAAGATGATGAGAATGGTGGGTGAAAGCAATGGATGAAGGTTCTTCAAGTTCTTCAAGCACCAAGCTCCATGTAACACCTTCTAGTACTTGGAATGAGCTTGAAAATTGGATGGATGGTGGTTGCAAGGTGGTGGTGGTGGCGGCACCATGTAGAGCCGAGAGGGAGAGAGTAAGTGAGAGATGGAGTGGTGAATGTTGTGAAGTTGTGAGATATGATCTTTATAATATCCAAGGAAATCTAAATAAATCTAGGAATATCCAAGCAATATCTAATAGAATCAAAGTAATATCAAGATGGAATTTAGTAGAGATTATGAAATCTTGAAGTGGGGCCACCTCCTTGGGCCGTAGACAAGAAAGGGGGGGGGGGTAAATTGTAACTTGAGATGGTAAGTAGGTTAATTAGTTGGAAGATAAGTATAAAGTCTAGTGTTTTATGTGTATCATGCATTATGTAGTATGTTAGGGTGTTCGGGGACCATAACTAGTTCAAAAATAATAAAAACAATGCTTCTAGCAATATTTTGGTGTTCCGGGTAATGTCCGGTTATTCGGTTAGATACCGGTTCGTTAAAGTGTCAAGTTATTCCGTTTAGTGTTCATTAAGTACCCTTTTGTGACACTTTTAATTCCCGATACTTAGGAAAGCATACAAGACCATTTAGTCAATTTTCTGCATAATACCAGTATGTTAAAATGCTGAATTTTGCTGAAATATGCAGAATTATGCACTTGTAGTGGGTTTTAGGCACTTCTCGGTACTTAAACTATCACCTAGTGACGCAGTTTTATGGTCCTTACTTCCCTACACTCCATACTGGTGTAGTACATTGTCCCTGACCCTTATAGGGTGTCAAAACATTGTCTGTCTATGTACTGAACATCGTCAGCATTTTCTGAGTTATCCGCTCACTGTGCTAACCGTGCTTTGTGCATCGTTTATGTCACTAAAGTTTGTATGTGATAAATGGTGTGACAGTAAGAAATGTGATGCACATGTATGTATGATACATAAATCAGAAAACAGTTTAAGTCATCAGTTGTAATTAAGCACAGTCATTAAGCATAAATCAATATTAATTAATTGTACGAATGCATGCAAATTTGACGGTTGTCACATCTTACGCAACCAATCCATGTCGATTATGACGTCGCAGCTACCCAATTGCATGGTGTCACACCCCGAATTTCCACGTGTCACCGGTGGGCCCGGTGGGGGAGTATCGTGACGTGGTTGGCAATGTAATAGTCAAACAACACAATATAATAATGCACAGCGGAAGCAAATTTAAAACAAGATACAACCGAATTTATTTATTGTAAACAAAGTCACAATTATCCGGTGTTTATCCACAGTAGGATCGAATTAGAAACATTGTTTATGGTTCAACAGACTTTGGCATCTTAAGCTTGCGAGACTTCTAATGATGCTTAGGAGAATCCTAGCCTATTTCGCCTAGTACCTGCATTTAATCTTTTTGGGAAGATACGTCAGTTTACACTGGTAAATACATTCAACTGACTCATTTTGTAAAATGATTTAAAATTGGTTTGGATGCACGTGGCATAAACATTTTATTTAACTTGGGAGAATTATTTAATATTATAATCTTGTGAACGATTTACATGTTACTTATGCGTTCAGTAGCCCGGAACGTATCCGGGTTAAAGATCAATAGACACACCACAATAATGAGTTATACACCGACAGGTGTACGCCTACACCCCGTGCTCAGGTCGTGGCCATCTCGTAAGATAATGCCAAGGATATCCGGGACATGGTCATTAACCCCCCAAAGGCTGTAAAGTAAACAAATCTGTTTAAAACGAGCCGATCAAATTATTCAACTACCCACTAAGCGTGGAGATTTGATGCCCGATCAAGCGGTACGCTATGTACCGTAACCCAAGCCCGTATAGGGAAAATAAGTTAAAAGTATTTACCTGATGCAAGTATAAATCACAATAAGCAGAATGGCAAGTATCTTTTACTGGTTCTCCTAATCTGGAACGAAGGTTAAATATAACCTATTAGAATCCTAGCGGGTCTTTAATTATGCTTAAGCTTAGACCGGCTAGTTTCGAAGATACGGTTCGTACGCACGATTAAGCGAAGACCGGATAGAATGTGATTCAGACCCGACAAGTTTGAAGACTTGTTTAATATGGGTTTATTATTCACATTCTGGATTTTGAGATAAAACCGATAAGGTTTGACCCGTTTCGGCTAATTTATGTAAACTTGTTACATAAACCGCACCGATCGCGAAATAAGCGTAACGGGTATCCGCAAGAGCCATATACAGGTTTCCTAAGTTAATATGCTTCAAATATGTTGTAACATCAGTAGGATGTCTTTCGTTATGCCCCGAACTAATTTGAACACAAACTATGCCCCGTAGGGGTAGTTTGGTCATTTTAAAGTTTGTAAAAGAGTTTAATTGTTTAACTGAGTTACAGGTCTGATGTAAACAGCAAACATACTCATTTTGATGGGTTATAACAGTAGGCTAAGGCGTATATGTGAAATTTATCATATTTAACCAAACTATGCCCCGTAGGGGTATTTTGGTAATTTCACATAAGCCGAAAAGCTCAAAAACAAAGTCTGAGTTTATCAACCTTTGCTTACTGTCAGAATATCATAATTTGCCTCCTATATCAATAGGTATCAACCCGGGTATGTCCAATATGATTCTAAGACATACCATGCGTTAAAAACGCTAATTATGGCGATTAAAGGCCATTTCCGGGTTCTATACTTAAATCTGATATTTTTATATTTCCAGCAAGCTTAAAATAATTTATTTAACATATGTGATCAGTAGCAAAAGGTTTGGAGTCGTTTAGATAAGTAAAACTTATTTTATGGCCCGTAAGGGCAAAACCGACAATTACCGGATTAAGCCTACGACTACTAGTTATGCTCGGCCTAAAATTAATTAAAAATCTTTAAAAATCCCAAAATATTATATAACATCAGTGGGTAAAATATTTGATATCAAAAAGTATGTTTAACTAGGCTATACGCTAATTACGCCATTTTGTTAACATAAAGCTTTAATTTAGCGACAATGAGCATAACTCTTAATCTACAAGTCAAACTGATGTCAAACTTTGCATACAAGTTTATATGTCAGTAACTAAGGTTTCTACACTTTTACATTTTCATAATTCATGATTTAAGGTAATAAGGGCATAACGGTCAACGTATGAGCAATTAACGGAAATATGCATATTAATTGGATAACTAGTGAACTAAGGTGTATGATCACAGAGGGTTGTTCTAACATGTATCCTAATCCAATTTAAGCTCTGAGGCATTTCTAAATTATGCCCAAACGGGTCAGAACTGAAAGTCAACGGGAAAGTCAAACTATGTGACTTTCGGTTCCGAACCGGGTCTAAACAGGAAATAGTCGGGTTGAACATGTTTAGACATGTTCTTACACTTATTATTAAGTTATAACAATAATCAAACAGGTTATATATGATCTAGATAGCTAATTAGGCATAAATGACATTTTAAGCATTATGTTGACTTTTTAAGTAAAGGTTTGACCCGACATTTGACCTGGTTAGGATGGTGATCAGGGGAAACCCTTTTGGGGTTTCATTACCCACATAAATACCATTCTAAAACTACTTTTAATTCGAGATAAGACTGAGTCATTAGTGACTAATCTCGAAGTCAAACCGTAATTACGACGGTTTGACTTTTAGCTAATTAACTAAGCTAAACACAACTAAACAAGAACTAGCTGACTTACAAGAGTCCAATGCACGAATTTTGATCAGATGGGAGAGTTCCTTAGCTCCAGAAATGCTCCAATGATCAGATGCAAGTGTGAAGAATGTTGTGATCTTGGAGTTCCTTTTATAGTTCATTAGATCACCACAATTGGTTGACAACAAAGGCTACCAATGACCACAATTCGTTTACACATGTCCCTAAGGTCTAGGAACATTTTAGGGGTCTCCCACATGTGAGAAAAACCCATAAGATCGGTCAGAAATGCGTGAAACCGGCTGCAGAAGGTTTTCTGTTGCTGGCAGCTACCTTACGGACCTCAACATTGTTGAGGTTGAGGTCTGTAAGCTTCTCTTCAGCCTCAAAAGTTGACTGTTCTTTGGCATTTCGAAAGGGCACTCCCACTATCCGACTTTGTGACCTTAAATAACACTTAGGGACCTCCATAATGTGTCTAGGATAGTTTCATACCCTACCATTATGTATTGTTTCTTTCGAATTCAAATACAAGACCCGAAAACAAAGGTTTATCGTTGCTTTTCTTCGTGAGATCTTATCATGCTTTTGCAATTCCTTTATTTACAATAATTCTCTGAATTGAGGGCATAAAAGATGTGTAGTAATATTATATCGGGTCTTGGGATTTATATTTGAGGTCGTTCAGAGGTAACAATTTAACATGACGCCACTTTATATCCTACCGAAACATCTTTATTAAATCCGGGTTTTCAACGCGTTTTGTCTTACATGACACGTGTCGTTTTGATATTAAACCCGAATTTTCGAGGTGTTACATCCTCACCCCCTTAAAATAAATCTCGACCCGAGATTTACTGAAACAAGTAAGGGTACTTTTCTTTCATCGTGGATTCAACCTCCCACGTGAATTCGGGACCTCTACGGGCATCCCATTTGACCTTTACAAAAGGTATATGCTTCCTTCGAAGCTTCCTTACCTGTCGATCTTCAATCGACAAAGGTTTTTCAACAAATTTTAAGCTCGCGTCTATATGCACATCTGTATGTGGCATGACATGTGATTCGTCTGCGGAACACTTCTTTAGATTGCAGATGTGGAACACATTGTGAATTCCATTGAGCTCTTCTGGTAAGTTCAACTTATAGGCAACTGACCCGACACGTTCGATAACCTCGAAAGGTCCTATGTATCTCGGGCTTAGTTTGCCTTTCTTACCAAATCGCATCACTCCTTTCCAGGGTGATACTTTAAGTAGGACTTTGTCACCTACTTCGAAGTGAAAATCCTTGCGATTTGGATCAGCGTAACTCTTCTGCCTATTCCGGGCAGCTTGGAGATTGTTACGAATCTGGACAATCTTGTCTGTTGTTTCAAACACGATCTCTGGTCCTGATAACTGGACTTCTCAAACTTCCGCCCAACAAACTGGCGATCTACACTTTCTACCGTATAATGCCTCAAAAGGCGCAGCCTTTATGCTGGTATGGTAGCTATTGTTGTAGGAGAATTCGATCAATGGTAGGTTCTTATCCCAGCTACCTCCCAGATCGATCGCACATGCACGCAGCATGTCTTCCAACGTTTGAATAGTACGCTCACTCTGACCGTCTGTCTGAGGATGGTAAGCCGTACTAAAGTTCAAACGTGTGCCCAAAGATTGCTGGAAGCTTTTCCAAAAATGTGACGTGTACCTAGTATCTCTATCAGAGATAATAGCTACAGGTATGCCATGTAAGGCTACAATCTTATCAACGTATAACTGGGCTAACATATCGGAGCTATAAGTCTCCTTGATGGGTAGAAAATGAGCTGACTTAGTCAGTCTGTCAACTATAACCCATATTGTATCATTGCCTTTTCTCGTCTTGGGTAACTTGGTAATAAAATCCATAGTTACCATTACCCACTTCCACGTAGGAAGTTCAGGCTGTTGTAGCAAACCTGACGGTTTCTGATGCTCGGCTTTGACTTGCGCACATGTCAAGCATTTTGCAACATGAGCGGCTACAGACTTTTTCAAGCCTATCCACCAATAATTTGCCTTTAGATCCTGGTACATCTTATCAGCTCCAGGATGAACGGAGTATTTGGAACTATGGGCTTCTTGGAGGATTACATCACGAAGTCCTCCAAAAATTGGAACCCATATTCGTCCATTTAATCGCAGAATTCCGTCCTTGCTAAGAGTTAACTGCTCCTCAGTTACTCCTAACTTTTCATTAGGATAGTTAGCTTCCAACACAGCTTCCTCCTGTGCAGCTAACACCCTTTCTATCAAACTGTTCTTTATCTCCATACGCTTGGCGTTAATTCGAATGGGTTTAACCCTTTCCTTTCTGCTCAAGGCGTCCGCGACTACATTCGCTTTGCCGGGATGATACTTGATTTCACAATCATAGTCATTCAAGGTTTCCATCCAACGGCGTTGCCTCATGTTTAATTCTTTCTGATTAAACAGATGCTGGAGGCTCTTGTGATCAGAATAGATCACAAACTTGATTCCATAAAGATAGTGCCTCCACAGTTTTAGTGCGAACACAACGGCACCCAATTCCAAGTCATGGGTGGTGTAATTCTTTTCGTGCACCTTTAACTGTCGTGATGCATAGGCAATAACCTTGCCTTTCTGCATAAGCACACACCCCATGCCAGTGTGTGATGCATCACAATAAACTACAAATTCTTCAGCGCCTTCAGGTAATGTAAGCACAGGAGCGTTGCTCAACTTTTGTCTCAAAACATCGAAGGACTCTTGCTGCTTAGGGCCCCAAACGAACTTTACCTTCTTCTTGGTCAGGGAAGTTAGGGGTGCAGCAATCCTTGAAAAATTTTCAATGAAGCGTCTGTAATATCCTGCCAATCCCAGGAAACTACGAATCTCCGTAGGTGTCTTTGGCTCTTGCCAATTCATAACAGCTTCAACTTTAGCGGGATCCACCTGGATACCACGCTCACTGACCACATGTCCAAGGAATTGGACTTCTCGTAGCCAAAATTCACACTTAGAGAATTTGGCATAGAGCTTCTCCTGATGTAGGAGTTTGAGAATACAACGTAGGTGTTTCTCGTGGTCAGCTTGATTCTTAGAATAAATAAGGATGTCATCGATGAAGACCATAACAAATTTATCTAAGTAAGGCTTGCAGACGCGATTCATGAGATCCATGAACGCGGCTGGTGCATTAGTGAGCCCAAAAGGCATCACTAGGAACTCGTAGTGACCGTAGCGAGTCCTGAATGCAGTCTTGTGAACGTCTTCATCCTTAACCTTCAACTGATGGTAGCCTGACCTCAGATCAATCTTTGAGAAGTAACTTGCCCCTTGAAGCTGATCGAACAAATCGTCGATCCTGGGCAATGGATATCTATTTTTGATCGTGACTTTATTAAGCTCGCGATAGTCGATGCACAGACGCATCGACCCATCCTTCTTCTTGACAAACAGGATTGGCGCTCCCCAAGGAGATGAACTAGGTCGAATGAAACCCTTAGCCAGCAATTCATCTAGCTGCGTCCGCAACTCCTTCATTTCTGTGGGTGCCAATCTGTATGGTGCCCTAGCAACTGGTGCTGCTCCGGGGATGATATCTATCCTGAATTCAACTTGTCTATCTGGTGGCAAACCAGGTAGATCTTCAGGAAACACTTCTGGGTATTCAGAGATGACAGGGATGTCTTCTAACTTCGGTTTGGGCTCATCAATAATCACCTGTGCCATGTAGATGACACACCCTTTCTTCAAACACTTTGAAGCCTTGAGCATAGTCACGTGCTCAGGTAGTCCATACTGGGTATCTCCCCGAATGGTAAGTGACTCACCAGACGGAGTCTTTATCACTACTTGCTTCATGTTACAGACGATTTGGGCCTGGTTATGAGATAACCAGTCCATACCCAGAACTATGTCAAAACCGGCTAACTTAAACGGAAGTAGAGACAGAGGAAAAGAATGGTTCTTAATGGATATAACACATCCATCTAACACAGTAGAGACAGTTTCTATGGTACCATCTGCTAACTCTACCTCATAGTTTGCGTTTAAGGTTTTGACAGGTAAATTCAACAATTTACAGAACTTATGATCTACGAAAGACTTATCTGCGCCTGAATCAAAAAGTACTCTTGCAAAGACATCATTTACAAGGAATGTACCTGTTATGACATTATCGTCCTGCACAGCTTCTTTCGCATCCATTCTGAAGACTCTGGCGTTAGTCTTCTTAGCCTCCTCAGGCTTCTTGTTGTACTTAGGGCAGTTAGTCTTTATGTGGCCCTTTTCATTGCAACGGTAGCACGTTGCATCTTTCATCTTCTTGCAATCCAAGGTTTTGTGTTCCTTGGACTTGCACAAACCACAAGCAAAAGACCTTGACTCGTTATTCGAGTTTGATTCGAGTCTGCACTTTCCAAAGTGCTGTTTCTTGCAAGTTTTGCATGTGGGCTTCTCTCCAGAACGATGCCCATCTTTCTTTGATTCCGATCCCTTCTTGTGATCACCGCTCCCACGGTGCTTCTTGTTCGATCTACGCGAACCATCATCTTCTCGCTGCCTCTTCTCAGCATCCTTATTCCTCAGCGATCTCTGCCGGACCGCATCCAGAGTGAGGGATAAGGAAAGGTCAGTTACAGACCTGAAGGTAACTGGCCGAGAAGCTTTGACACTGGCCTTGATCTCGGGTTCTAAACCACCAATAAAACGAGCGATCCTTTTTGGCTCCGGGGTTACCAGGTAGGGAACCAACCGGGACAGTGTATTGAAGCTTGTCAGATAAGCTTGACAGTCGAGGTTCTTCATCACCAACGATAGAAAGTCAGATTCTATCTTTTCCACCTCATGTTGAGGACAGAAGTTTTCCTTAATCAGGGCAATGAATTGATCCCACGACATGCTATACAACGGGATCTTTCCGGAGGCCTCCATTAGAGATCTCCACCATGCCAATGCTTCACCCTTGAAGGACTGTGACACAAACTTAACTATATCCCCTTCAGCGCACCCGCTGATATCCACCACCGTGTCCATTTCATCCAGCCATGTCATACAGTCGACGGCCCCTTTTTCCCCAGTAAAATCCCTGGGTTTACAAGACACGAAGTACTTGTAAGTGCAACCCTTGTTACGGGGTCCTTGATGCAGTACTATATGCTGGGATGGGTCACTTTGATTGTTGGTGGACTGACGGTCATCACCGTCTTTCTTGGGTCCATTCTTCTTGGGAGGAGGCTTGTTATGAGCCTCAGAATGTGTCCTGGGCTTTGAATGTGATGCAGAGTGGGTCCTACTCCGAGTACCACTGTATTCCTCATATTGTCTATCCAAAGCTTGTGTGATAGCGCCGTCTATGATTGCTTTTAGTTCAGCACCCGTTAACGTAATCTGGGCGTTCTCATTCGGCTCCACAGGATGGCTATTGCCTTCATTGGAGTCAGCCATTTGTATTGAACTGTTGCAGAAAACAAGGTCAATATTTTTATTTGGGATTTTATTATGGAATTACCCCTTAGGGTAATTCGTTAACCATGGTAAACAGAGACCATATTTGGTTAACTTATTAATCGCATTAATTTAGGATTTTAATTAAAATTTATCCTAAACATAAACAATAACAATATATATATTAGCA
Organism: Helianthus tuberosus; assembly: GCA_030545235.1. Lineage (NCBI taxonomy): Eukaryota > Viridiplantae > Streptophyta > Magnoliopsida > Asterales > Asteraceae > Helianthus > Helianthus tuberosus. Next base: position 75,036,249 of record CM060426.1, read on the forward strand.
CATAAGGCTTGGTCACATGGACAATTTAAATTATAAGCTATGATTTCAGAGAATCAAGACTTTTAAGGTTTGAACCTAGTTCATTACCCTTATCAGACAGGGAGTCATAGCTACCTCTGTCTTTTGGCTCATATAAAAGTGAGCGAGGCCCGTAGGTATCATATTACCATGTATGGTAAAAGTATGATCATCTTAATTGATGATCTTAACCCATGATTCAGAGATCATATAATTGGGTTTGGAATCTTCTAAAGAATCCTTATACATATATAAATGACATGTGATTTTAACGAATCACTTCTGCCAGGAGTGTTAACATGTTTTAAGATGTTAACAGGGATTTGAATCTTTTAAACAGGTCTTACCATTTTGGCCCGGTCTTATAATTGACACGAAGCTAGGTTTCACACTGTAAGATCCTTAATTAAATAATTACATAGGCAGATTAATTTAAAAGGATTGATTTTAATTTATTTATTTCATTTGTAATTATTTATGCTAAAAAGGCAATCATGAAAATCATAGAAATAACATTCCATCCATTATACATAGGTTACATATTGCCCTAAACGGGTCTTTTCCAAACAACAACCTACCCACGTGGGGTTTTAAACAAGTACTTGCCCACGTAGGGGCTTTTAAGCAAACAAACTGGCCCACGCAGGGACCTTACAACTAAACATCATACCCTCATAGGGGTTAACGGAAAATGGAAAGATAGGCCCACGCAGGGGCTTATACAAACATACAACACACATACCCACATAGGGGCTTAACAATCAAATACACCTACGCGGGGGCTTACACAGAAGATGGGAGGATTCAACGATCCTTTTTGTTCTTCCCCTTGATTAAGCCTACTAATCCTTGGAAGAATGTCTGCCTCTCCCTGCGGTCCTCATGAACTACCCGTTCAACTTGATTCAACCTTTGCAAGAGTTCTTCATGTTCGGGTGGTGAGAATCTAGGTGGCTGCGATTGAGCTCGGATGATGGGTCTGGGAGGTATCGCGTATCCCTGAGTCGGGTAACTCACCCCCCATGGATCCCCATAGGGTCCTTGGGTGCTGTAGTTTGCTGCTACCAAGTACGAATCAGCCTCCGCGTACCCATAGTCATGATGCGTTGGGGGTTCAAATGGGTTGTATCCCATGCCACTCGCATATGCCGGGATTGGGTTTTCAAATCCCATCGGCGGTGGCTGTAGTACAGCAGGGTTGGAGGGTCCACCCATTTGTGGGTCCTCCTGGTATGGCGGGTAGTGACTAGCACTCGACTGTTGTGGGGAACTGAAATTGAAGCCCCCCGGTCGTACCGACATGCGTGCACCGGTTCTCCTACGCCTTGGCGGTTGAGGAGGTGCTGGTTGAACCGGTGGCGGTGGAGGTGGTGGCGTAACTGCCACAAACCGGTGATCCTCGGATGAATCTTGATGATGCGGCTGTGGTTGTGGCTCCTGCTGCTGCTGAGACTGCTGCTGCTGATGCTGCCCATGAGACGACGAGTGGTGTGATGGTGTATAATACCACTGGTGTTGATCGAACAGGGCTTGGTAACTGTCTGGACCACCATAGGGTGACCCGTGAAACGATGATCCGTCGGAGATTTCGATCGGATGGTTTGGAGTACCACTCGCCAGCATGACGGGGTCCGTATCCTCGTCCATGTCGTCAGCTTGATCACCAGAGAAGTGATCGTCTGGCCCTAGTGGGTTGAAACCCACGGGTTCTTGCAGGTAATCGGCCGGATTAAACTGGCCTCTAAAGATGGGTGTGGGGTCCCCATAGGAATGATGGGACAACGACCTCTGCAGTGGTATATATGAAGGTAGAGGGTTGTTAGGCTCGTCTCCTGAGTATGGTCCATATGCGTTTTGTACTGGCGGTGTTGAACTGTGCGAAACGGATCGCCTTGCTGGTTCGAACTGGTTGCGCCTGTTTCGGCGGGGGTCCTCGCTTTCCGTCGCAACTGGAGCTCGTGTATTAGACGGCCCTGCTTCATGGTCGTTGGGGGCGGCTACTGGCCTCTTTCCGCGTCCTCGCGTACGTAAGAATCTCGGAGGCATCTTGATGTTATTCCTGTCAATAAAGCATGAGATAACAATAACAAAATATAAAATTTAAAGGACAAAACAAATACCGAAAAGGTGGAATTTGTCCTAAGTTATAAGTCTAGACTCGCAGGTTCAGATATGTGCAATTGTGTAACTGAGATTAAACACAAAAGGCTAGTGTTTAATTCACTTAGTGTTGGCTCTGATACCAACCTGTCACACCCCGAATTTCCACGTGTCACCGGTGGGCCCGGTGGGGGAGTATCGTGACGTGGTTGGCAACGTAATAGTCAAACAACACAATATAATAATGCACAGCGGAAGCAAATTTAAAACAAGATACAACCGAATTTATTTATTGTAAACAAAGTCACAATTATCCGGTGTTTATCCACAGTAGGATCGAATTAGAAACATTGTTTATGGTTCAACAGACTTTGGCATCTTAAGCTTGCGAGACTTCTAATGATGCTTAGGAGAATCCTAGCCTATTTCGCCTAGTACCTGCATTTAATCTTTTTGGGAAGATACGTCAGTTTACACTGGTAAATACATTCAACTGACTCATTTTGTAAAATGATTTAAAATTGGTTTGGATGCACGTGGCATAAACATTTTATTTAACTTGGGAGAATTATTTAATATTATAATCTTGTGAACGATTTACATGTTACTTATGCGTTCAGTAGCCCGGAACGTATCCGGGTTAAAGATCAATAGACACACCACAATAATGAGTTATACACCGACAGGTGTACGCCTACACCCCGTGCTCAGGTCGTGGCCATCTCGTAAGATAATGCCAAGGATATCCGGGACATGGTCATTAACCCCCCAAAGGCTGTAAAGTAAACAAATCTGTTTAAAACGAGCCGATCAAATTATTCAACTACCCACTAAGCGTGGAGATTTGATGCCCGATCAAGCGGTACGCTATGTACCGTAACCCAAGCCCGTATAGGGAAAATAAGTTAAAAGTATTTACCTGATGCAAGTATAAATCACAATAAGCAGAATGGCAAGTATCTTTTACTGGTTCTCCTAATCTGGAACGAAGGTTAAATATAACCTATTAGAATCCTAGCGGGTCTTTAATTATGCTTAAGCTTAGACCGGCTAGTTTCGAAGATACGGTTCGTACGCACGATTAAGCGAAGACCGGATAGAATGTGATTCAGACCCGACAAGTTTGAAGACTTGTTTAATATGGGTTTATTATTCACATTCTGGATTTTGAGATAAAACCGATAAGGTTTGACCCGTTTCGGCTAATTTATGTAAACTTGTTACATAAACCGCACCGATCGCGAAATAAGCGTAACGGGTATCCGCAAGAGCCATATACAGGTTTCCTAAGTTAATATGCTTCAAATATGTTGTAACATCAGTAGGATGTCTTTCGTTATGCCCCGAACTAATTTGAACACAAACTATGCCCCGTAGGGGTAGTTTGGTCATTTTAAAGTTTGTAAAAGAGTTTAATTGTTTAACTGAGTTACAGGTCTGATGTAAACAGCAAACATACTCATTTTGATGGGTTATAACAGTAGGCTAAGGCGTATATGTGAAATTTATCATATTTAACCAAACTATGCCCCGTAGGGGTATTTTGGTAATTTCACATAAGCCGAAAAGCTCAAAAACAAAGTCTGAGTTTATCAACCTTTGCTTACTGTCAGAATATCATAATTTGCCTCCTATATCAATAGGTATCAACCCGGGTATGTCCAATATGATTCTAAGACATACCATGCGTTAAAAACGCTAATTATGGCGATTAAAGGCCATTTCCGGGTTCTATACTTAAATCTGATATTTTTATATTTCCAGCAAGCTTAAAATAATTTATTTAACATATGTGATCAGTAGCAAAAGGTTTGGATTCGTTTAGATAAGTAAAACTCATTTTATGGCCCGTAAGGGCAAAACCGACAATTACCGGATTAAGCCTACGACTACTAGTTATGCTCGGCCTAAAATTAATTAAAAATCTTTAAAAATCCCAAAATATTATATAACATCAGTGGGTAAAATATTTGATATCAAAAAGTATGTTTAACTAGGCTATACGCTAATTACGCCATTTTGTTAACATAAAGCTTTAATTTAGCGACAATGAGCATAACTCTTAATCTACAAGTCAAACTGATGTCAAACTTTGCATACAAGTTTATATGTCAGTAACTAAGGTTTCTACACTTTTACATTTTCATAATTCATGATTTAAGGTAATAAGGGCATAACGGTCAACGTATGAGCAATTAACGGAAATATGCATATTAATTGGATAACTAGTGAACTAAGGTGTATGATCACAGAGGGTTGTTCTAACATGTATCCTAATCCAATTTAAGCTCTGAGGCATTTCTAAATTATGCCCAAACGGGTCAGAACTGAAAGTCAACGGGAAAGTCAAACTATGTGACTTTCGGTTCCGAACCGGGTCTAAACAGGAAATAGTCGGGTTGAACATGTTTAGACATGTTCTTACACTTATTATTAAGTTATAACAATAATCAAACAGGTTATATATGATCTAGATAGCTAATTAGGCATAAATGACATTTTAAGCATTATGTTGACTTTTTAAGTAAAGGTTTGACCCGACATTTGACCTGGTTAGGATGGTGATCAGGGGAAACCCTTTTGGGGTTTCATTACCCACATAAATACCATTCTAAAACTACTTTTAATTCGAGATAAGACTGAGTCATTAGTGACTAATCTCGAAGTCAAACCGTAATTACGACGGTTTGACTTTTAGCTAATTAACTAAGCTAAACACAACTAAACAAGAACTAGCTGACTTACAAGAGTCCAATGCACGAATTTTGATCAGATGGGAGAGTTCCTTAGCTCCAGAAATGCTCCAATGATCAGATGCAAGTGTGAAGAATGTTGTGATCTTGGAGTTCCTTTTATAGTTCATTAGATCACCACAATTGGTTGACAACAAAGGCTACCAATGACCACAATTCGTTTACACATGTCCCTAAGGTCTAGGAACATTTTAGGGGTCTCCCACATGTGAGAAAAACCCATAAGATCGGTCAGAAATGCGTGAAACCGGCTGCAGAAGGTTTTCTGTTGCTGGCAGCTACCTTACGGACCTCAACATTGTTGAGGTTGAGGTCCGTAAGCTTCTCTTCAGCCTCAAAAGTTGACTGTTCTTTGGCATTTCGAAAGGGCACTCCCACTATCCGACTTTGTGACCTCAAATAACACTTAGGGACCTCCATAATGTGTCTAGGATAGTTTCATACCCTACCATTATGTATTGTTTCTTTCGAATTCAAATACAAGACCCGAAAACAAAGGTTTATCGTTGCTTTTCTTCGTGAGATCTTATCATGCTTTTGCAATTCCTTTATTTACAATAATTCTCTGAATTGAGGGCATAAAAGATGTGTAGTAATATTATATCGGGTCTTGGGATTTATATTTGAGGTCGTTCAGAGGTAACAATTTAACATGACGCCACTTTATATCCTACCGAAACATCTTTATTAAATCCGGGTTTTCAACGCGTTTTGTCTTAAATGACACGTGTCGTTTTGATATTAAACCCGAATTTTCGAGGTGTTACACATGGGTATGAGATCAATAGTAAAAACGTGGTCGTTAAGAGTCAAGGAACAACCACTGAGAATAGAATCAACTAGAATAGACTTGCCATTTGCAACCTCAACAGATAACGACTTAGGTAGTTTCAAGCATGCATAATTTAACAAAGATTCAAATTCTACGGACACAAAGCTTCTGTCGCACCAATATCAAATAGTATCGAAGCGTAAAGATTATTGACGAGGAACGTACCATTAACGACGTCATTTTCGTTACGAGCCTGATTAGCATTGAGGTTGAACGCTCGTCCACGAGCGGCTGGCTGTTGCTCCTGGTTTAGCTGCGGACATTGGTTACGGAAGTGAGTAGTGTCTCCACACTTGTAGCATGCGCGAACTACATTGACTTGTCTAGGATTCTGCGAAGGAGCTGGGGAAACTGGCAGAGCTACCTGAGTTGGCGGTGCTTGCTGGGCCTGATTGACTTGATGGCAATAGGGAGTCGTGTGACCATAGCGGTTACAGTTGGTACACAAACGGCATGCAGAGGCTACGGGATAGTGATAGTTACAAGTAGCACACTTGGGATGCACTCCAGTGTACAGCTTCTTGTGTTCTGGAGCCAGAGGATTAGCAGCAGCAGGCACAGTAGCATTGCTTGCAGTAGGGACAATGGCGTTACAGCCAGAACCCTGAGACTTTCATTTCTTGTTTCTGTTGCCACTGGGTTGCTGGGTAACTTGATTTGCTGATTTCGAGGGAGCGGAGTTTCCAAACTGTTTATCACGTACACGATTGTTGTTCAAACTTGCTGCTAGACGGTAAACTTCTTCAATAGTCTCGTGCCGAGCTGCTTCAATCGAATCTTGCATAGCAGGAGGTAACCCATTTATATACTTGGTTATCATGCGTTTAGGAGTAGAAACCAGGTGAGGCACGATTAAGCTAAGTTGTTTAAAACAGGTAGTGTAAGCCATGTTGTCATCTCCAATCTGCTTGAGGTGCCAGAACTCTTCCTCAAGCTTTAGCTGTTCATGGGGAGGGTAGAACTCAAGCATCATCAATTCTCGCACCTCAGGACATGGAAGAGCGTAGGCCTCCTCGTTGGAGCGGATGTTTCTCTCGTTTGACCACCACTCTAGAGCTCTTCCTTGAAACATGCCAGTTGCATTCCTAGTCTTTAAGTGTTCTGGGCACTCACTGTTGATGAAAGTAACCTCGATGCTATCGAACCATTCTAGCATATCAGTCACCCCATCACTGCCCGTGAGGGTCTTAGGATTGCAAGAGACAAAGTGTTTGTAGTTGAACTTCGTAGGCTTTACTTTCTCTGTTTTAGAGTCAACGGAGGAGGGTGGAGTGTTTAATCCCTGGATCTCAGTGATGATTTTAGGCACGATGCGAGCGATCTGATCGGCCATGAAAGACATCATCTTTTTTTGAGAGTTGGCCCTGGATCTCTTGAGAGAATCGGAGAGTTTACGGGAAGACATCTAAGGATCCAATTAAAGGATCGTATAAGTCTAGATCATAAAGTTTCGTAGTATATAGTTTCACACACGGTCACATAAAGGCGCAAGTTTCAAGCGTCACAAGTTTCACAAAGATTCAACATTCTCATTGCCAGTCCGCAGACCCACGACTTTCGCATGGCACGTGGTACGGAAGTTTGGCAACATGTCAAAAACACTTATATATAGGAAGTACCAGCGGTGTATCCACCATGTTTCAGGCATGTCATGTCCATCCCGTCTTTGGTGACATGTTACGCGTCGTGTTTTTGCCAACCACAACAATACACCTCATCATTTTCATGTGCTTCAATTGGTTGCATACACATAGATTCAATAAATAGTTTCACATTGGTCAACGTTCAACATTTTTCACCATCAGTCCATAAACCCATGACTTACACATGACACGTAGTACGAAAGTTCGGGAACATTGTCGCAACCCCCGTCCCCTATACTACTCGGGAACGGGCGGCCGCGGCTAGTTTTGGTGGTATCCAGGTGTTTATCATATTGCCAGCGGAATTTACATCAGGACCGTAATTAGGAAATATTTTATCAGAGTAAAATACCATGCTTTCATAATATTAAACACGTGGGAATAATCCCAAGTTTTAAGTACACACATTTTCATAGGGATAAACCCTATTTTATTTAAATAAAACATCTCTTTATTTTAGGTAACTTTATAGCCACTTTTCCAAGCCTTCAGTGCTGTCCAGCTGGCTTCTATTTGGCTTTCATATTTTGTTACCTGAAACGCGTTTAAAAACATTTGTCAGTGGGAAATACTGGTGAGTGAATCCCAGTTTAATCAAGTTAAGTAAAAACCATTGTACAGTATTGAGGGCGGTCGTGCAATTACATTTGTTTCCATCTACTTAATTACCATCCACGGTACTGTCAACCCGACTTGTGGTCATGTTACTCCTTGCAAGGTAGTAACAACTTTTGTATACAAAACCCCAACATACCGACGATAATTGTAGAATATAAATACTCAATAACTGTTTAATATATAATTAATTATGTGAGGTTTTGTAAAAACAGTTTGCAAAAAGGAGATTACTCACATTGCTCTCTTAGGTTTTCCTTTAGGGTTTCCAGGTGATTATCTATTAAATACAAAAATGCACACGCGTTAGTATAATAACCCAATAATTACATTAGTAATACCCTCCCCGAGACGGCATTCCAACGACTACGTCGGGCAGAACCACGACAGCCGTTACGGAACCCTGGATCAATCGGGCATCGTATCTAATACATAACCGGGGTTATGATACTTACAACGGGGCAGAACTTCGTTAATTAGGGGGGGTATTATACCCGAAAATTATATTTGCTATGCAAAATATAGAGAGAGATCGAGAAAATGAACGACGAAAACTGAAGGCTGAGGGCCCCTTTTTATAGGGCTGATCGACCACCCTGTCACGGCTCACGTAAGGATCGGTAAGGGGCTTCACGGCCCGCGAGGCCAGCTAGGGTAGGCCCTAGCTTGGCTGATTCGCCACTAGGCTTGACACGAGTGGTGACACGTGTCGTCACCAGGCTTCGCCTCGTAGACAAGCTGTCGCGGCCAGCGTAGAAGATGACTAAGGTCTTCGCGCCCCGCGACGACCCTTTTGAATTTCGTTTTTATTTAATTTTTTCAATTATCTATGGATATTTGGGCTCGGTTTTCATATACGGGGTATATATTGAGACATATAGGAATATTTTAATTATATTAAGGGTGTCGGAATATTTTGGAGGGTTGTTATATCCTCCCCACCTTGTTTTAGAGCTCGTCCTCGAGATCTACTGGAATAAGTACGGGTATTTCCTTTGCATTTCTGATTCAAGCTCCCACGTATACTCTGGTCCTCTTTTGGAGTCCCATTTTACTTTGACCAGAACTAATCTCTTGTGCTTGAGATTCTTAACTTTCCTGTCTTCGATCTGCAGAGGTCTTTCACAAATTTTAATTGTTCATTTACCTCTATGTCCTTAAGAGGTACCACCAGTGATTCAACAGCTAAGCATTTCTTGAGATTAGATACATGAAATACATCATGTATTCCTGCCATTTCCTCTGGCAGTTGTAGCTGATAGGCTACAGGTCCTATTTTTCTAATAATCTCAAAAGGTCCAACATACCCGGGGCTTAGCTTTCCCCTTTTGATGAATCTTACCACTCCTTTCCAAGGAGAGACTTTTAACAACACTTTATCTCCTACTTGAAATTCCAACGGCTTGCGTCTGTTATCGGCATAACTCTTTTGTCGATCACGTGCTGCTTTCATTCGTTCCTTAACTTGGATGATCTTGTCTGTTGTTTCTTGTACTATCTCAGGTCCAGATAGTTGCTTTTCTCCAATTTCTGCCCAACAGACTGGCGTTCGGCACTTTCGTCCATAAAGTGCTTCGGAGGGTGCAACATTGATACTTGTGTGATAACTGTTATTATAAGAAAATTCTATCAATGGTAAGTGATCGTCCCAATTACCTCCGAAATCAATTACACAAGCTCTAAGCATGTCCTCAATTGTCTGAATTGTCCTTTCACTTTGTCCGTCCGTTTGAGGATGATAAGCGGTGATTAGATTTAACTTGGTTCCCATTGCTTTTTGGAAACTTTTCCAAAAATGAGAGGTAAAACGACTATCTCTGTCAGAAACAATTGATAGAGGAATTCCATGTAATGAAACTATTTCATTTACATATAACTTAGCTAATTGTTCCATACTGAAAATTTCCTTCATTGGTAGGAAATGAGCTGACTTAGTTAGCCTGTCTACAATCACCCAGATTGTATCATTACCTTTTTCTTGTTTTAGGCAATTTGGTAACAAAATCCATTGTTATTAGTTCCCATTTCCAAACTGGCATTTCTAACTGCTGCAATAAACCTGAGGGTTTCTGATGTTCAGCTTTGACTTGTGAACAGGTTAAACACTTAGAAACATAAGATGCTATATCTTTCTTCATTCCTATCCACCAGAAATTCTTTCTTAAATCCTGATACATCTTATCATTTCCAGGATGCATCGTATACTTAGACTTATGAGTTCTTCTAATATACGGCGGCGTAGGTTTCCTAATTTGGGTATCCACATTCTTTTCTTATAATTCCATCCGTTCCTTGATCTAGTTCCTTTATCATTCCTTTTAATTTTTCAGTATCATCCTTGATTACTGATTGTTGTGCTTTTCTAATCTGTTCATTTAAATCTACTTGCAGAATTAATATAAGAGAACATACCCTTTTTGGTTTTTCGTGGTATTTTCGACTTAAAGCATCAGCTACTACATTAGCCTTGCTGCATGATACTGGATATTACAATCATAATCATTGAGTATCTCCATCCAGTGTCTTTGTCTCATATTCAATTCCTTTTGCCTGAAAACATACCTTAAACTCTTATGGTCGGTGAAAATGGTAAACTTACTACCGTAAAGATAATGTCTCCAAATTTGAGGGCAAAAATTATAGCTCCTAATTCTAGATCATGGGTTGAATAATTCTCTTCATGAATCTTAAGTTGTCTAGAGGCGTACGCTATAACCTTTTGACGTTGCATCAATACACATCCATAACCTAACTTAAAAGCGTCACAATAGACTACAAAGTCTTCAGTTCCTTCTGGTTACGCTAGTATGGGTGCATGGGTTAATCTTTGCGTAAGAATTCTAAAGGTTTCTTCTTGTTTTGGTCCCCATTCAAACTTAACATATTTACAGGTTAGCTTAGTTAAGGGAATGGCTATTCTAGAAAAATCTTGAATAAATATTCTATAGTAACCGGCCAATCCTAAGAAACTTCTAACCTCGGTTGGTGATTCAAGGGTTTTCCATTTGGTAATCGCCTCGATCTTGGTGGGATCCACATGAATTCCTTCATGATTAACTAGGTGTCCAAGAAACTGCACATGTTCTAACCAAAATTCACACTTTGAAAACTTTGCATAAAGCTTTTCTTTCCTTAATAAACTTAGAAGTGTATGCAAATGCTTTGCATGTTCCTCCTTACTCTTAGAATAAATAAGAGTATCATCTATAAAGACAATTATGAATTTATCCAAATACGGCTTACATATTCGGTTCATCATGTCCATAAATGCTGCTGGGGCATTGGTTAAACGAAATGGCATGACAGTAAATTCATAATGGCCATACCTTGTCCTGAAAGCGGTCTTAGGAATGTCCTCTTCCTGTACCTTCAATTAATGATATCCTGACTGTAAATCGATTTTAGAGAAAAATCGAGCTCCTTGCAATTGATCAAACAGATCAACGATTCTTGGTAATGGGTACCGATTCTTAATCGTGACTTTGTTCAATTCACGGTAGTCAATGCACATAAACATTGATCCATCCTTCTTCTTGACGAATAGGATCGGTGCTCCCCATGGCGATGAGCTTGGCTGTATGAATCATTTTTCCAACAATTCGTCCAATTGTTTCTTTAATTCCCGCATCTCTCCTGGTTCCAAACGGTAGGGTGCTTTGGCAATTGGTGCTGTTCCTGGTAGTAGATGAATCCTGAATTCAACTTCTCTGTCCGGAGGTAGTCCTGGTAATTCTTCTGGAAATACATATGAAAACTGAGATACTACAGGGATATCTTTTAATTCTTTTCCTTTAGTGTTAGTGATTATGGAAATCAAATACACTAATGATCTTTTTTCTTATATAACTTGCTATCTTCATCACAAAGATGAATTTTGTGGATCTAGATGGTTTATCTCCTTTAATTGTGATCTTTTCATCCTTTGGTGAATTTACTTGGATTGACTTTTGATCACATAAAATACTGGCTTTATTGGCTATTAACCAATCCATTCCTAACACAACATCAAATCCTGCCAGATTCATTGGGTAAAGGGTTGCCATGAATTTTTGATTTAGAAATTCTATTCTTGCTCCCTGCAAGATTTCAGAGATCTCAATGGTTTCTTCATTTGTTATCTCTACTAGACATTCTTGTGGGAGTTTAGTTAATGGTTGATTGAGAAGTTTGCAAAATGAAGTATTAATAAAACTTTGGTTCGCACCAGCGTCAAATAATACTTTAGCAAAAACATCGTTAACTAAAAATGTACTGGCGATCACATCCGGGATCATCTTTGCTTCTTCTGCAGTCAGAACAAATGCTCTAGCATTTTTAGTATTCTTGGTGTTTGTGGCTGGAGCTAGTTTCGGACAATTTGGCTTGATGTGACCTTTTTTTCCACAGTTGAAGCACATTCCATTATTAGGTTTCCTCCTACAATCTTCTTCCTTGTGCCCTGGTATCTTGCAGAAATTGCAGTAGGTGGAGCATTTTCCTGAATGCTTTTTCTTGCAAGCTTTGCAGTACGGTGTAGAGGTAGAACCTATATTTTTCCCACGGTTGGAATTCCCATAACGGAATTCTTGGGTAAGCTTATGGGCTAGGTTCCTTCTCTGATCCTCTTCTCGTGTACGCACTAATTCATCAGTCAAGGTATTTGCTAGTTCTACAGCTTCTTCTATAGTTTGAGGTCTAGCTGCCTTGACTACATGCCTTATTTCACTGATTAATCCCCAAATACAGTGGAAGATTAATACTGGTTCGGGTGATGCAAGGGTTGGCACTATCCTAGCATATTCAAAGAATAACGTGGTATAACCCTTACTATCCACTCCAGTCATTCTAAGGTTTAGGAACTTATTTGCTATTTGTTCCTTTTCATTGGGAGGGCAGAATTTTCTTTCTATCATGTTCTTAAATTTCTCCCATTCCATATTGTAAACCCTATCACTTCCCCTAGACTGGAGGATAGTGTTCCTCCATTCTAAGGCTGAATTCTTAAACAGATTGGAAGCAAACATTATCTTATCCTCTTCCGCACACTTGCTTATTTTTAAGACAACCTCAGTCTTTTCTATCCAACGCAGAGCTGCAACGGCCCCTTCATTGCCCGAGAATTCCATTGGTTTACAAGACCAGAATTCTTTTTAAGAACAACCATAAGACATAGTTCTTCTTCTTTTGCGAATGGGCGCTTGAAGTATGGGTCCATTGTTTACGCTGTGTTCAGGTTCAGTTGGTCGTTTACTATCACGTTTACTTTTATTATCTGCTTCCTTAACCGTTTTGATAATATATGGCATTGCATCTAGTATTCCTTGTGCCACTATGTGTTGGATGACACTGTTATCCACTTGGTTTCCATTATTGTTGTTGTTCGGGTTATCGTTATCTGGGTTATTGTTACTCTGGTTATCATTATTCTGGTTTTCCGGGTTCACTTCGTTGTCCATCTGAATTTTAAACATTTGCCACTTATTAATATTACAAAATAATATTAAAGGCAAACAATCACATAACATATATTGATAAAAAATGTCGAACATTGCGACTTACTCTTTCTTATAGTATGCATCTAATACAAACCGATACTAAAATTTTAAAATTATAATGCTACTATGCATCACTAACCACGAGGTGGTCTATACTATGATAAATATATTATTATTATTATTATTACTATTATATATATATATATATACATATATTTTCATACACACATATTATATATATATATATATATATATATATATATTATTACTATTACCACTATTGATATGGGTTCATCCAGAACTCCATATTACGCTCGTCGTACTTCCAGACGAGTCGTTCTCCGATCTGCCTCATCCTGTCACTATTTTCTAAAATTTCTTCTCCGAAAGTTCAGAGCTCTTGCACATTTTCTGCACTCATTGGGGGTGCAGGTGCTGGTACTGGATCTGGGTACTGCGACATGGGTTCTTCCTGAGGGTTTGGATTCTCTAGGATTTCCCTAATGTATTCATCATTATCATAGTACGGATCTAGAGGGTCCAGACCTGGGTAAGCTGCTAGGTTTGGCATGGGTTCGTCTGTTAGGTGGTAGCGTTGTACATAATCCCTATGATCATCGAACCACGGGTCGTAGTCTGGGTTTAAGGGATTGGGTGCTGGTATCCTAGGTATCTCTTCTGGATTAAAATCATGCATTTGGACTTGGTTTTCTGGGTTGTTTTCAATCTCCATTGGCTGGGTGGGAAACAAGGGTAATGGTTGAGGGCTATGAGTTGCTCCAGGTTTGGGTCGGCAGCTGTGGTTGCTAAGATATGGAAGTTTGCTAAACTTCTATTGAGCATGTCTTGGGTGTGGGCATCTGTTTCTCTCTTAGCGGCTGCTAGCACTCGCTGCTGTTGTAACTTTTTCATTCTTTTCCTACGCTCATGTGCTCCCCTACTGAACCATCCTCTCTTTTTAGGAGGGAATGGCTCTTCAGACTGAGCCTTAAACACGAATATCCTATCTTCATTGTCAGCTGAATACCCTGAGAGGGCAGGCTGTGAAGAGGTGCCTTCGCTCCTAGGTGAGCCGGACAACTGACGATAAGCGTCAGAGGGTCCTTGATCGCTCATATTGTAAACTAACAAATAGTCAAATAACACACAACAATAAAATACAGATATGCACGTATTTCCGTAATTAATTTCCTAACAATTTGAATAATATCTCGGTGTCAGCAGAACACTTCTGTGGCTGAATCAGTGGCTTAGCTCTGATACCACCTTCTGTCACAACCCCCATCCCCTATACTACCTGGGAACGGACGGCCGAGGCCAGTTTTGGTGGTATCCAGGTGTTTATCATTTTGATAGCGGAATTTACATCAGCACCATAGTTAGGAAATATTTTATCAGAGTAAAATACCACGCTTTCATAATATTAAACACGTGGGAATCATCCTAAGTTTTAAGTACACACATTTTCATAGGGATAAACCCTATTTTATTTAAATAAAACATCTCTTTATTTTAGGTAACTTTATAGCCACTTTTCCAAGCCTTCAGTGCTGTTCAGCTGGCTTCTATTTGGCTTTCACATTTTGTTACCTGAAACGCGTTTAAAAACATTTGTCAGTGGGAAATACTGGTGAGTGAATCCCAGTTTAATCAAGTTAAGTAAAAACCATTGTACAGTATTGAGGGCGGTCGCGCAATTACATTTGTTTCCATCTACTTAATTACCACCCACGGTACTGTCAACCCGACTTGTGGTCATGTTACTCCTCGCAAGGTAGTAACAACTTTTGTATACAAAACCCCAACATACCGACGATAATTGTAGAATACAAATACTCAATAACTGTTTAATATATAATTAATTATGTGAGGTTTTGTAAAAATAGTTTGCAAAAAGGAGATTACTCACATTGTTGTCTTAGAGTTTCCTTTAGGGTTTCCTGGTTATTATCTATTAAATACAAAAATGCACATGCGTTAGTATAATAACCCAATATTTACATTAGTAATACCCTCCCCGAGACGGCATTCCAACGACTACGTCGGGCAGAACCACGACAGCCGTTACGGAACCCTGGATCAATCGGGCAGCGTATCTAATACGTAACCGAGGTTATGATACTTACAACGGGGCAGAACTTCATTAATTAGGGGGGTATTATACCTAAAAATTATATTTGCTATGCAGAATATAGAGAGAGATCGAGAAAATGAACGACGAAAACTGAAGGCTGAGGGCCCCTTTTTAGAGGGCTTATCGACCACCCTGCCGCGGCCCGCGTAAGGATCGGTAAGGGGCTTCGCGGTCCGCGAGGCCATCTAGGGTAGGCCCTAGCTTGGCTGACTCGCCACTAGGCTTGACACGAGTGGTGACACGTGTCGTCACCGGGCTTCGCCTCGTAGACAAGCTGTCGCGGCCCGCGTAGAAGACGACTAAGGTCTTCGCGCCCTGCGACGACCCCTTTGAATTTCGTTTTTATTTAATTTTTTTTAATTATGTATGGATGTTTGGGCTCGGTTTTCACATACGGGGTATATATTGAGACATATAGGAATATTTTAATTATATTAAGGGTGTCGGAATATTTTGGAGGGTTGTTATAAACATGATCGAAACACTTATATATAGGAAGTACCAGTGGTGTATCCACCATGTTTCAATTATGTCATGTCTGTCTCGGCATCGGTGTCATGCTATGTGTCGTGTTTTACCACTTATAACAGTACACTCCATCACTTTCATACGCACAGATCAATCGAGTAGTTTCACATAGCTTAGTGTTCAACTTTCTCATCACCGGCCTGCAAAACACTAGATTTCGCATGGCACGTGATACAAAAGTTGGTAACAGGTCGGAAACACTTATATATAGGAAGTACCAGCGGCGTATCCACCATGCTTCGTCCATGTTACTTTTGTCTCGTCTTTCGGTGCCATGTTACGTATAGTGTTTTTCTACCACAACAGTACGTCCCACATAGGTTAAGTAGTTTCACATTCAATCAGGTTTCCCATAGTGTAATCAAGATTCCACGTAGTTTTCCAATGAAATATCATAAATTTAGTTCGATCCTGAGAGATTATGAGTATTGTTTTAGATTGCGGACAACGTGCGATTTGCGTAAAAGTCTCGAAAAGAATGTGGAATCAACTTTAAAACCACATATAAAACCGAGATAGAATAAAAGATAGGCTTATAAAACATAGGATTGTTCCGGGTAGGGGAACGTTGACTAACCAAAGTGAATCGAACCCCTCTCGAATCAAGGCAACGTGTCTTGACTTCTTAGACAAATACGTCATCGATGTTAGGCCTACGATATCTGTCCTTTTGATCATTACACATTCCTAATCGGTTGGGAATTTCGAGACTTTGGCGAGACTGAAAATCAAAGAGTAGGACTAGTGATCAAGGTATGAGTCTTACCTCTAGCTTGACGACTTCGTACCCTATTGGTGTTGGTACTTATCAAAAGATAAGACCTACTAGATTATAGTTATGGAAAATTGCCCGTCAAGGTTCGGACGTCACTCCTGACTTGAGGGTTAATCTCGTGCAAAAATACAAACTCCGCATAGTAGTGTTTTCAAAGTATCCAGGTGTATATTGTGTCAGCCTTAGGAAAGGCATGTAAGTTTAACAGGAAATGTATTGCTTGGAAGCATGTACGGTATAACGCATATGTCTTAAACAACAGATAAGAGTCAAGTTTCCTAGAACTATAGACTGGGTAAAGCATTCCTACTTTCCCTAATTCCCTATAGTTATGGCTCTGATACCAATCTGTCACACCCTAACCAATGGCGGAAACATCGGGGTGCGATACTAAGCGATTCAGATTGTTCAGAAGTTTCCACAACACTAAATGTGTCAATATAGATTTATCAAAATTCATATTTAAATTTGTCTAACGCATCAACCACGCATCAAAGCAGCAAGTACATGACATCAAACATTGTTCAAAAGTTCTAAATTTAACTAGGCAAGTTTCTAAGCGTCATCCTAACTTGTTTCTCGGATCCAGCATCCGATCAGCCTGCAACATGTATTAAAATAATGTCAATACAATAATGTACTGGCGAGTATACAAGTTTGAGTATGGAAGATAAATGTTTCCTCCTAACAATACCCCCGAGAATAATGGGGAGGTGCATTACTCCTATAGCGCTACTATTGTTAAGGCGGAACTACACACAGGGATTAAACGTTCACATAGCATAAAGAATCAAGAATCCAAAAAGTATCAGGTTTCACGTTCACATAGGATAAAGTATGTTTCCAAACAAGTTTCAAGTATCAAGTTTATAGAATACATGTTGCATCCCAAAAGTTTAAAACAAAAAGGGATCGAGTATACTCACAGTGGGTGCTAAGTATCGACACCTACTGCTTGGATCAAAGGGAGCTTTGAGATTAGCCTGATTATAGTTTAACAGATAAGTGTCGGACAGAACAACGAGTCGCGCAAAGTGTCGAACCAGCCTCCTAGTCAGATGACACATAGATGAGATGGATCACCATCCAATCCAGTGGTTACTCGATCCAAAAGGTGTGTTTCCAGATGTTCAACTTTTGAAGTTTTCATTGTAGTATAGGTCCAAGTCATTCGATCGTATGGTCATCCGATCGGATGATCGTTCGGTCGAATGACTCTTAGAGTGTAAGTTTCAAAGTTTGAAGTTCTGATTAAAATAGTTTAAGTGTTTAAATTTACTGAAATAACCCACCTGGTCGAACGGTCATTCGATTGGACGGCCGTCCGACCGGATGGTCGTTCGTCCTTGGTGTTCTTGTTTCTTCGAAACGTTTTCAAAGTTTCCGAGTTTGATTTTTAACAAAGATGACATGGTAACGTATCGAGACAACGAAAACCTGCTAAGGTTCAGTTTGTCTGATCGGATGGGAATCACCTCGTTCAATCGGGACGGCTGTTCTTAGCTGGGTTTCATATCTGACCCGTAATCCGGTCATCTTCTCCGGTGGGAATCCATCATCGAACCAACTCCAGACCAAGAAACTAGTCCTAAGTCTGTTTTAGATCTAAATTCCACCGATTTTAGTAAAAGTTAAGAAAAGGTTTGAAGAATAACATGTAATCAACTGAAAAGCTTAGATTTAGTAAAGATTCATGATAAAGACTTAGAAATCTCTTAGATCTGAGCTAAATAATGACATCACACAGCTGATTGTACAACCGCCATGATGACGTCATCCTCATGAGCTCGGATCTTGGTGATTTCGTGGTGAAAAGTGTGATTTTTGATGAAGATTCCTGTGAAGAAAAGTGTATAGGTTGAAGTTGTACAAGAATTAGGTGGAAAACTTACAAGAATCGAAGAAAAGTGACAGAAAGCGAAGGAGAGCGTCTGGGTCGGAGGAGCATGTCATACCAAGTGATGTGACAGGCTATTTATAGGTGTCAGAAGGAACAAGGCGGTGCAAGGTGATCCGGTCGGAGGGCGATCCGGTCGGAGGACCCCTTCGATCAGAGGGCTATCCGGATCGGATGGCTCATCCGGTCGTCATCCGATCAGTTGTTACCATTTTGAAATTTTCGTACTTTGATTCGATTTACAAGCTAGATTAAGCGTTGCGTTGCGTATTATTTGTGTAACATCATCACATGATTAGATTGTATAATTAACACGAAGTTTCCATCATCTAACTAATAAGGGTCAAGTTTCAAGTTTCTCGCACCACAAGTATCAAGAGTCAATAATCAAGTATCAAGAGTCGAGTATCTAGCATCAAGTTTCAGGATTTAAGGTTCATTGTGTTTAATAAGTATCAAGAGTCAAGAGTCTAGATTCAAAGTTTCAAGATTCAAGCATCATAAGGAACCAAGTTTCACATAGTGTAAAGTTTCACATTGTATAGGGACTATAATTGACAAAAGATAAAAGTTCAGGGTCACAGGGCGTTACAACAACTGCTGTTTCTCAAAGTACTGATGAAGACTAAGCACTGCTGACTCAAGGCCTGATCACCCATTGAAGAAAGCACTGATTTGCAACATCAGTGCTTAGGCAACAACAGTGGAAAGCAACAGCAGTGTTTATGTATCAGTGTTTTGTATAGATCAGTGTTTAGAGGTTGTTAGTCTGTTAGATGTCACTGTCTAGGTGACGTCAACATTAGATGCTCAGTGGTTAGGATTTTACTATAAATAGAACAATACCTGTACTGTTCTATTAGCTCTTTTTCACCATCATCTTGTACGAACTAACTGTGAGCTCAGGCTGAGGGGGAGTTTAGTGTTGCATGCATGCATAGTTGAATCTTGTAATTCATACAATCATTCGATTAATGAAATTATGTTTGCTGAAAACTATTCTCCTGTGATTGTGTTATAAAGTTTACTTTCATTTCCGCTGTAAGTTATTCTCTGATTCATCTTTCATTTAGTTAAACAACACAATCTAAACAAACTCAGATCCTAACATGAAACATGTTTTTTTAATATATAAACATACAAGATGTAACTCTCAAACCCCGTAAGTCAACTCAAACACGATTTATTTAGCTAAATATGTTTACAAAATTTTACTCGACATGTTTAAACTAGATCTAAACACATAAACGGGTTTGCGCCATGTATTCGTATCGTAAATTGAATTTACGTTCTTTAAATATGGCTTTATTTAAATTGTTTCATAAAAGATATTTAGACCATGTGTAGTGGTTTGATGAATAATGCCCCCACCATGGGGCGTTTTCTGCCATGTGGCAGTCCAGTCAGCATGGGGGCATTATTGGGCATTTTTGCAAAAGTGACGTAGTGGAATAATGCCCAATAACGCCTCATCCAACCATTACACAATTATTTATTTTTTTAAATTAAAAACTTAAAATACTTCATTAAATTAAATAAAATTACAATACTAAAAAATTACATTGCAAAACTTTAAGTTTTACAAAAGATCCAAATGAGACATTTAATAAACAAAACTTTAGGGACTGATATGGCATTTTTGAAACTTGAAATATTAAAGATATTGAAGTTTAAAACCATAGGGGTCTAATGTGACAACTAAGGAAATTTTAAAAACAACCACCCGCCTCCATCCTTCTTTGAGTTAGAGAATCGTGACACCTGTAACATCTCCGGCTAAAATTCCGGCAAACCCAAAAAATCCGGCAAACTTAAACCCCAAAATTCCATCTCTCTCTTTAAACCACATGGTCTTACCTGATTGGCCAAAGATTTGCCATTTTAGCGTGTTTCAAATCACGCCGGTGACTTATTTTTGCAAAAACACGCCGGAAAACGCCCCGAGGAGTGGGGGCTCGGCATAGTTGGCCGCTATTGAAGGAGAAAAACGCCAGAATCCTTAACACTACGGGTGATCTTATATCAAGTACGTCTATTATTCAAGAAAAGCTAGATGACAAATACACCGAACCTTTCATCACACATTGAGTGAAGTGTACAACATACTATTATTACTTAGTTTAAATTTGGTGCTTTTTATTCTGACATATTTAATATGTTGTTGGATGGCGTTTGAAACGAGTTCATTTTTAAATGGATGTCTTTTTATGTTGTTGGATGGCGTTTGAAACGAGTTCATTTTAAATGGATGTCTTTTTAAATCACATCACAATAATTCAATTTATTTTGTAAATGGATGCCTTTTTAAATCACATCACAATAATTCGATTTATTTTGGATTGATCTATCCAATTTTTTTTTTTCTTTTTGATGCTATATGAACTTTCTAAATAATAAAATGTAGGTTAAAGGAATTATTACCTTATATATAAACTGTAAGTTTATTTATATGATATTAAAATAAACAAGTTGATTGCGAGAAATAAATGTAAAAATAAATGATAGTTTGGAAAATGTAAGTGCTACTGGGTGTTAAACGGATCATGTTTGTGGGTTGACGGGTTCAATTGATAGAAACACAAAAATTTCACTCAAATCCAAATACAAAATTATTTTAGACAGACAATTGACAAACACCCTTTGAGTCTTCACGGTGTAACAAGAAAACAATCTGTTTGACATGAATATTTTATGTTTATGGCAAATTTAAAAGTATCCTTAAAAGACAATATAACATCAAAAATTCAAAATTCCAACAAAATGAATTTTCCAATAGCTTTTTTAAACTAATATATATTATACTAGGTTAGAACCCCGTGTATTACACGGGTTGAATAAATGTAATTTTATATACTAAATTAAAACATTTATTCTTTAAAAATCTCGTTTATTATACGGGTTGAACAAATATAATTTTATATATTAAATAATAAAAAATTATATCTCTAAGAACCTCATGTGACAAAAAGTCTTTATGAATTTCATGTAGAATTAATTGGAATCCTTTATTAAAAGTAGGTTAGATTATATATGGGCTTATACGTGTGAGTAATTGTGATTATTGAATGGTTGAATTTTGAGGGTTTTGAAATGTGAATTTGATTATGATAGATTATATTTTAGTTTTAAAACTTCTAGAATGATTGAATCAAATAAAAGGATTATGATTTCCTAGAAACAAAAATAACTGAGTGTTTTTTTTTTATCATTTTGAACATGAGCAAATAGAACGATAGCATCTTAATAAAAAATAACTAATTACAAATGTGAAACCCAATAATTTTACTTTTGTCCCATTTGAACGGAAAAGATAAGTACAAACTAAATTAAAAAAAAATGCAATATGAAAATAAGAGATAGAATAATCGATATTTTTTTTTTTCATAAAATAAGAGATAAAGGTAAACTAAATAAAAAAATGTCAATTTTGTAAATAGTAATATTAAGTATAAAAATGTAGGAAATTACAAATGTAGACATCTTCAATGAGTGACACGTGTCTAAAATCAGGTTTCTTTTATTATATAGTATAGATGTGATAAAATGTAGGGAAAAAAAATACATCAGATGTGTTTGTTTAATTGTTTTTCCAAGCCGTTGTAATTTTCTTTTGAAGAGAATGAAATATGAAATTGACACCCTTGAGAGAAGTTTAACGTGAGTTTTGTGTATTGGTGGTGTAATAGATAAATCAAGCAAATTTGTGGAGGTTTTTAAGTTTCTATGCCCTAAACACATACAATTATTACTTTAACATTGACGCAAAGACTTAGGGGTGTTTGGGATTGCTTATTTTAGTGACTTATTAGCTTATTGATTTTTTTAAAAGTTAAAAGGTGTTTGTGGAAAAGTCAATAAGTCACTACATTGTGACTTATTATGTGAGGGGAAAAGTTAAAATTAGAGTAAACTGCAATTTTACCTCCTGGGGTTTAGGCCAATTGGCACTCTGACCCCTCCTAACGAAATAATTGCAATTTTACCCCCTCAATGTTGGTGTTATGTCGCGATTTTACCCCCCGGCGTCAAAGTTGTTAACAGATTTGTTAACTATAACTTGAAATGACTATATTACCCTTCAATTTTACCCCCCAACATTCCTATTATGTCGCACAATTACCCCCCACCACCACCACCACCCACCTCCACCACCATCAGCCTCCACCACCCACCTGGTTATAAGTAAACCACCAATTAAACACCATCATGTGCACAACATCTGAGTGTTGTACCCCCACCACCATCAGCCGCCACCACCCACCTCTACCACTCTACCACCATCAGCCTCCACCACCCACAAATGGTACAAATAAGCAGTGACTGAACCACCCACCACGTTCTTCGTGTTGTGTTTCTTCGACGGCTGGAGTGCAGATGGTTTCCCAGAGTTCGATATGTCGTTTAACGCTTTCCTTCCTCCAAGACCCCCTTTGTTCTTTTGAGCAACAGACCCATTGATCTTGATCCCTGTAAGAAACAATGGTTAATTAACATACCATCATATAACAAAACACGCGGTAAATTATCTTTATTAAGAATGTTAAAAGCATAGAGATGTAACATACCATCAAAGTGTACATTGAGATTCTGGTCTTGAGTCAAACGGCTAGCATGCATTGCCAGTTTTTTGGAACTGGTTTGATTCACTGTAGTCTGCACAATTTAAACAAAGCCCCAGGAAACCAAATTCATATATTGATGAGTAAATAGTCTCCCAAATTGTGAAATAAGCAAAAAAAAAAAAAAAAAAAAAAAACAATCAGGAATATTCATAACAAAACAAATTCATATATCAAAAGATTTTTCAAGAACTAGGGTTTTATAGTACCAGCAAAATCTTAAATCATTTAGGGGAGAATAAGTGTAACAAATATCAAGATCAAAATTCAGTTTGTACAAACTACACCAAAACCAAGATCATACACCATAAACGATATTTAATCCAAGAAAAAACCCTAAAAATCAAAATAAAAGGGGTTCTGAACGAACAAATCGATATCTGTAACTGAAACACAAAGAAGGGAGCAAATAAAATTAGGGATTGAAGGAAGAAGAATACCTTCTTCAAACAGGTAGATGATTTGTAAGGATCGATTGGTGGTTTGTGATTTGAATCAACTGTACATCTTCTTTATGCTTTGTTTGGATTCAGATATGTTCTTGTGGGTTGAAGGAAGAAGGGGGTGGGTGGTTGCGGTGGGGGAGGAGCGGCGGCTAGTGGTGGAGGAGCCATAGGAATAAGAACCACCACCGTAGTTACTTGAAGATGATGATGATGGATCTGTGAGTTATTTGAAGAAGATGATGATAATTTGATTTTATAAATAATAATAATAATAATAATAATAATAATAAATATAGAGTAAGATTACCAAAATACCCCTGCCTATAACAGTCAAATACCCATGGCTTTATAGCCTAGTGGTATCTTGGGGGTGAGATAAGACTTTGGACCAATAGGTCATGGGTTCGATTCTCACAAGGGGGTTTTCCCATATTAATTGGGTTTCCTCCTGAATTGGTGTATAGGCATTATGCCTAGTGGAGATGGATATGATTGGGTGGTTCCGCTGGTGGCACGATGATACTCCAGTGGTCCGTCAGTGATCCAAATTTCTCGTTCAAAAAAAAAAACTGTTGACTGATGGCAAGGGGTAAAATCGCGACATAACACCAACGTTGGGGGGTAAAATTGCAATTATTTCGTTAGGGGGGGTCAGAGTGCCAATTGGCCTAAACCCCAGGGGGTAAAATTGCAGTTTACTCTTAAAATTATTATGTGAGGGGAAAAGTCAATAAGTCACTCCATTGTGACTTATTAACTTTTCCAAAAAAGTCATAAGTGGTTTTGAAAAGCTAAGCCAAACATGGTCTTAACCGTCTATTTGTCTATCTCGGTATATTTATCTATCTCGGTTGTACTAAGTACATATACTCAGTGTTGCAGAAATCGACCTAGGCGGCCGATTAATCGGCGCCTAGGCGCTAGGCGGCCACTTACTGCCTAATTTAGAGCTAGTCGGTCAATTAATCGGCCATGGTCAAAGTCGGTCAAAGGCGGTACCTAGGCGGTCCTAGGCGGTCAAAAATCGGATTAATCGGACTATATTAATCGGTCAAAATCGGTCCTAGGCGGTCAAAATTGGTCAAAATCGATCAAAATCGAACCATACTATCTGAAACTTGAATTATTTATGTGAATTTTGAAGTATTATTTTTATATTATTGGGTATATATATATATAATTTTGAAAAAATACATATAAAAATCCCATTCCGATTAATCCCAATTAATCCCTAGGCGGTACCTCACCGCCCGACTAACGCCTAGCGCCTTCTACAACATTGCATATACTTAAGCGGTTTTCGATTTAAATTTGATTTTGTATTGAAACAAGTTGGTTCTAAGCAGGTTTATTACATTAAAATGATGCAAGTTATTTTTAATTGATTTATCATTATTATTTTATCACGAGTTTTGTAATTATCTATTATGTCAAATATAGTTTGTAAGGTTATTGTATTATAATTATATAGGTTTCTGTTATAAAAAAACCAATATGTAAGTAGAAAACTACGAAATCATGTAACTACACGTTATTTTTACTTTAATTGTGGTACAGAAAAGACACTAAACACGACACAAAATTAATTAGGTATGAATTGTTACTTCTTACTAGTTTAAAAAATAGTTCGTATCTAGGCTGACATGTTTAACATGGTTTATCAATTGATCTTATACCATTTTACATGGTATTAGAGCCAAGTTAGGCCTCATACGGTCTTTGTCACACCACACACAGATAACCAGACCCTAAATATTCAAAGTGGTCATGTGGGTTCACACTAATAAACCCTAATAATAACATAGTCCAATAAACCCCAAATTTACCAAGCTCAAAACCATTATACGCCAAGTCCCGAACCTGAACCATCAATAACACTTCCTTTTCTGTAGGGGTGTTCAGAATTCGTTTCGAATTCGAAAAATTCGAAATTCGTTTAAATTCGATTCGATTATCAAGAATTCATTTCGATTAAAAGAATTCGAATTCGATTCAATTCGAGTCAAGTAAATCGAATACGAATTTATAATTTCAAATTCGATTCGATTCGAAATTCGAATAAAAATTATACATTTTTATTTATTATTTTTATATATAATGCATATATAACTTTTATTAAGCTATACTATAAATTATTTTCAATTTTTTTCCAAGTATTAAAACTACCCATTACCAAACCCACTACATCGCCCATAACTAAAACCTAAGTAACAAATCTATCAATAGATTTATAACCTTAAAAATATTAACTTGTAATGTGGAGTGGTTATTCCCGACTTCTCATTTTGAATTTTAGACTTATGGTACTTTATTTGGAACTTTTTAATGTGATATCGTGCTTTAGGGTTGCTTTAAAATTTATGTTCCACTTTGATAGTTTTTTACATGTTTTTAAAGAATCTGAATTAAATCGAATTTATTCGAATTCCATTCGAATTTTAATCGAATACGAATCAAATACGAATCAAATACGAATTGGGTTTTTTATTTGAATACGAAATCGAATTGAATTCGGTAAGTTTTAATCGAATACGAATTCAAGGGAAAATAAAAATTATTCGAATAATTCGATATTCAGTTCGATGAACACCCCTACTTTTCTGAATGCACTTTCAAGATTCGGTCTATAAAGTTTTTATATGTTTTAAAGTGGATTTCGAATTCTTTGGATCCTATACAATAGTAGGGGGGGGGGGGGGGGGGGGGGGGGGTCCCCGTCCATAGAATACAAATGGTAAGTAGGACCCGTTTGAGAAAAATATTCCCAATCTTGTCACTAAATGAGCATTCATTACAACCACATTATGCTCACTTTACTTGACTTAAGGTGTCGATACTATAGCAAACGTACGGGAGACTACATTATTGTGGATCGGTCCTTTTCTAACACAATAGGAATATGAAGAATTAAGCTCATGATTCATGTTCCATCTAGCAGTGCGGAATCAGAACTTTTTGGTCGGGTGGTCATTATAAGTTTTCTTTTTTATTGGCTACAACTTGATGGTTCAACTCATGTTTCTTTAAAAAAACCCCCCCTCATATTTTATAAGTAAAAATCAAGCCTATTTTGGTGACCGAGGGTCAATTACCCCCGATTGACCCCCTTTGGTTCTTAGGCAGCGTTCGTTTCATGGATTGTAGTGGAATTAGAATTGGAATTCGCGCGGGATTCAGACTAAATATGACCATTGTATGTTGTTCCACCAACACTTGAAACACAAAGTTGGATGCTTTTTCGTTCGTATGGATGTAAAAAAAGTGTTTCTATATGTACTCAACTTGAAACATACACGCCTCTAGTACATTTTTTTTTGCAAGACTATATAACTCATTTTTACTAAATACCCTATAAATATAACACATAATTCTTATATTATTAGCTGTTCAGTTTCATATCTATAAAACAAACTCAATACGATTACAAACTAATTGCAGGTAGATGATCAACAAGCTGCGCCGCTACCCCTTTTTGAATAGCAAACCCTACCCTGCTAAACACAAAATTCTGCCCCTTAACATGTGCGGTGTTACTGCTTACCACCTGTTGAACCCGCTTTAGGAACCGCACCGCGTCAGGGGCGATAGCGCCAAATGTATCGAAAGCGAATGGGACGAACACGTGCTGATTCTCGATGCAAGCTTTTTCATGTTTAGCTACTTTGCCCGCCTCTGCCTTGGTTATCGCCTGTCCCGCCACAAACCCGTGGTCCCTTAGCCCAACGAGGGGGGACACACCTGTCAAATCGACACACGCGTGTTTCCCTCCTTCCCATCCAAAAACAAGAATGTCAGCGGGCCGTAGCGTAGATCTCCATTCTAATGGATCAGTCAAGAAGTTCACCGGAGCTTCCTTTTTTGCCGAGATCCCTGCTCGCTTAAGGACATCATACAGCACATCTCGAACTAAATCATGTCGATATTTAAAACCCGGTAATTCTTTGCAATGGACTGAATGCTCCCCAAAATAATCCAAGCAACACTTCTGACATACAGGACACGGGTCATCAACCGGGAAAAGGGGTATCATTAAACAGTACTTGAGGATAGCCCGGTATTCCACAGCCGACATACATTGCCCTAAACCTTCGATGGGAACAACAGATGTCACACCCTGGCTTTGCGGAAGCGTGGGTTTATTTGGTGTGACTTCTTAATACCATAGAAAATATCATAACCATGCTATATGAAATAAAACATATGATGTTCATCCATTCAACAAGTTTTAAAAGTTACCAAGACAACATTGTTTAAAAGTCGACACATGAAACGAATTACAACCATGACATACTTAGAAACTTGTTCACAAGACACAACCATCAGACATGAATAAAAACACAGTTTAAGACTTGTAACCCGTCCAGGCAAAGGTCACATTTCCTAAACTCGGATGACATCATTATTCCTATGCAGCTTGACGACATTGCATACCTTGCCAGATCCCTTAATTTCCTGAAATACATGTAAGTTGAAAAATCAACAAAAAGTTGAGCGAGTTCATGTAAAAGTGAGTATGTATAAACCTTTCTAGTATGTCTGTATGTATGAAAATCCCTGGTATGTAGTAATTAAGGAAAAAGAGATCACCATTGGGTTGCAAAGCCAATGATATGTGTGAAGTGATGCAGGAAGACTCAAACCTAGCAGATTTTTGTGTCGGGCTCAAAGTCACCCCATGGTCCGTACTGTGGACTCAGGAGTTGGGCTCGCTACACCCAAATAGATCTATCGCTCGTGACCCTCGGTCCTACAACGAGGATTAATGGCCCCAAGTAACACCTACCCACTCACATGATCTAAGTAGTAAACCCTCCTTAAGCTAACCATACCATGTATATAAAAGACAGTAATAATTGTCGCATGTATTTCACCCCCGAAGTATAAAACTGAAAAGTAAAGAGAAAAGGGGGAACATGAACTCACTGAAGTGCGTATCCAGAAACGTCAATCTCCAACTCTATCTGCTGCGTGACGACCTACACGTACTAATGCCTATTAGACGGATGGTCGTGCCTTGGCTTAGGGTTTAACGTTTTTGGAGAAATAGTTAGGTAACTATTCCGTATTCACACTTCTTATTTATTTTATATTTCCTTCCCAAGGATGAGGGTTTTTATACATGTACACGTTATAATTCCGAAAATATATTTTTAAGTCTCACTTGAAAAATATATTTTAATCACTTGTCTAAGATATTATAATTCCAAAATATACATATTTTTCCCAAAAATATTATATTTTACTGTATACTTTTTCCCAAAATAATACTTATCAAAATATACACATAAGAGTATTTTTCAGAAATACTACATAAGTTACGTTTTAAAGTTCGCGTTGTAACAATACCGGTGTAACTTAAATATTTATTTGTGAGAGCGTTGGTATTATTTTGGAGTCGTGATTTCATAATATTTTCCAGTTATATTATTTCTACCCTAAAAATAATATATATATGTAACACCTCGAAAATTCATGACCAATAATGTATCGACACGTGTCATGGACTTAAAACGTATAAAGGATTGATTTAGAGGGACTAAAGTTGACAAACAAGGAATCTATGTGTGTAAAAGGGTTCAAAGTGTCAACGATGAATAAATATATCTCTCAATAACCCTACAAGATGTTTATACCTTCAAACGAATAAATCATGGATCATACGAAGCTAATTGTGAAAGAAAGTGAGGAATTACAAACTACAGGGGCTAAATGTGTCAACATGTGTAAAGTATACCTTTGAGTGACCTTTTAGCAAACCTGAAGCTTTGTAATGATAAATTATACTCACAAGAATGTGTGATAAAAATTTCACAAGGTTTCGATAAAGTATGAGAAAGTTATGACAATATTCGTATACGAGGGGTTAAAAGCGTCAACGTTGAAATTTAAGACTGTTCGGTGATTGTATGAATAACCGGGGACTTAACAAAGTTGGTTTATGACTTGGAGTCCTTAAAGGTCAAGCTTGGAGGTTACAAATGCAAGAAACCACGTTAAAAATCAAGTTTGGAAGTTCAGGGGCCAAACTGTAAATTTTTGAAAGTTTTGTCCTCTGGCGAAGGCTTGCGCACCTCAAGCCCTAGAGCCTTACGGTGCGCAAGAAGGCTTGCGCACCTCAAGCCCCAGAAACTTACGGTGCGCAAGGCCTGCATCTGGGCGTTTTTTTCAGGACAGCTGCCTGTATAACCGGTTGCACCGCCTCATTTAAGTGGTATTCGAAAATCAGGGACTCTCTAGGTGGTTTTTAGCATCCTAGGTACACCTGGGATGATCTTACAACACATATAGACTAATTTGGCATGATCCAAGGCATTTGAGTTCACTATATAAGAAGATCAAACTTGCTACATTTTGGTCTATCATTTGCAACTTTTTTCAAGATAGTTTCTGGACCTCTCCTGATCAGCAACAAGTTTCCTAGTGGTCCCTAATCATACTTAGGACTCTTGTAAGTGTCCTTAATCCTTTCTAATTCAGTTTTGCTTAGTTTATTAGCGTAAAGTCAAACCGTCGTAATTAAGATTTGACTTCGTCATTAATCTTAATTTGTCCAGTCAAATTTTAAATTGAAAGTACCTATGAGTAGGTAATTATGTGGGTAATAAACCTTTAAAAGGGTACTCTCTGATTCCCACTCTAAATAGGTCAATTGTCGGGTCAAAGTTCACTTTAAAAAGTCAACAGAAAGCTTATTTTCAAATTAATGCATAATTAACAATAAAGAAGCTATGCAACCTGTTTTATCACTCATATAATTTGGTAATTAATGTAAGAATATGTCTAAACATGTTCAACCCGACAATTTTCAGTTTAGGCTCGGTTCGGGACCGAAAGTCGCATAGTTTGACTTATGCTTTGACTTTCAGTTCTGACCCGTATGCCTTAGAGCCTTATTAGGACCAAGTTACCTATAAGTATAACCCTCCGTGATTATACAACTTGGTTCATTTGTATCCGATTCATATGCACGTATCCGTTAAATGCTTTAATGTTGACTATTATGCCCTTTGGACCTTAAAACGTGATTTTTGAATCTAGGATAATTATAATGAAAATCCTGAATAACTTTGATTCAAACCTTAATGCCTCGATTCCATAAAATCTGGGCTTATAAATTTAAACTTGTCTACGTGACTTGGCATTTCTGTGCCATAGTTATATTTTAATTAAATCTAGGATAATTATAATGAAAATCCTGAATAAAATAAATATTATTCCTTTTTTTTGCTAGTATATGTATTAAAAGAATCTTAAAAGGTATAACCTAGCTTGAATGTCATTAAAGACATGGCTAAGATAGTAAAACCTGTTTAAAAGAGATTCAGATCCTTATTAACACTTGAAAACGTGTTAACACTTCCGACAACAGTGATGCGATAAAATCACGCTTGTCATCTTTATATTAGGAACTTCCAAACCCCTTATTTAGCCTAAATGATCAATAGGAATCATGGCTAATAAACGTCGAACATGATGTACACATCTAAACATCCATCTGGGATGTATACCTACGGGCAAATATGTATACATGAAAAAGATAGTATTATTCCATAACTTCTTGTCAAGGCAATGAATTATAAAATTTTCCGATCCAAAGGAATCACTGATTATGTTTTAAAAATTTCCCTAGTGACAAGGCATCTGTGCCATCGAAAAGTCCTTTGGAACAAGCCCTGGTGCTATATAAAATGTTGGTACGACATTGACAGTCGTGACTTATGTCCCCTGTCTAATAAATATGAAGGATTATATTCCGTTTAAACGCCGAAGATGGTTTATTTAAAAACCTAGGCAAAACATAATCAAATAAATTAAATACTATCTATTGGCCTATATGGTTGATTTACACCATGGCTATTTAATCATCAAGTTCGACAATTCAGCAAACTATTATTACTCGGTTTGTAGCCTTAAAAGCTTCACCATGGCTAGCTCATCTGAAGCTCACAATCATCCAGCTGATCAGAATAATGATGCGAGACTGAATTTAATGGGCACCGAGTTACAGGCTATGTTAGATACAGCCGGAAACAAAGCCGTGGACCGAGCATTAAGGATCATAAGTGAAAGTGCGATAATACCCCAAATAAAGGTTACAAAAAGGGTAAGGCCGAATCAAATCGGTCCAAGCAGAAAGAGGCAAAACCCAAATGTAAAACCTGCGGGAAGAAGCACTTCGGAAAATGTTTCTCTGAACAGACCAGGGGATGTGGCATCTGTACAGAGATGGATCACAAGACTCATGAATGCAGGGACTTTAAGGACGCCACCTGTTATGGTTATGGCAAGAAGGGGGCACATAAAGACCCGCTGTCCTTGTTTCCGTTAAAATAAGAGAGACTCGTTATAATGATAGGAATGGATTGGTTGTCTTGTAACCAAGTCCATGTTGTGTGTGATAAGAAGCAAGTAGTTATCAAGACTCCTTATGGGGAGCCTTTGACAATTCAAGAAGACACTGGGTATGGATTTCCTAGCACTTGTTGAATTTGGTATTTAATACCAAAGCTCCGAGTATGGAAAACTCGGAAGAGATAAACAACAGTCGCGATGTTAGAGATGCGACAAATGTTAATGGTGCATCAAATATGAAATATGAACCTCAATGTTAATGGGGTTAACCTCCAAAACTGTAATTAACACAACCATTGGAAAGGCTATGAGAAAAGTCATGAAAGGGTTCAAGAAGCCGAATGCTGCTTGCTCTAAAACACACGTCGCTGCTCATGAGAAGAGCTTGATTCACACTTCAAATGCGAAGAATAATCTTAACAGAGTCATATATGGCAAGGAGCCCATTCCTTTTAGGATGTACTTAAAAGTACTTCGTCTCTTGGAAGTCAAGAGACTTCAATAGTAAAAAGGGGCCATCGATTACAGGAAATTGCTGACTGAAGTAGAAACCATTAGGTGTATCAGCGGCTATGCTGGAAAGGACAAAGTGAGGTATGTGTATCACAGTAATTCGATGGCAATACCCTTAATTAGTGAGGACATTAATGAAGTCCACAAGAAGGATCCCCTTATACAAATATGGGATGGTCCAAGTTTTAAGAACCTTATTAGGGTAACCTATTATTCGCATCGCGAATGGAAAAGATGGAATAAGAAATTTCTGACTCTCGCCATAAAGGTTTTAGACTGTCGACAGTATGTTGCAAGTTTTAATTCATTGGCTGAGATAGTACCCTATTCAATCTACCCAAAGTCTAAGCTTAATGAAATAATTATTGGTGGTTAGCATCGGAAATAAGAGGGCACATTAAGGTTTCAAAGCCTGCCTATTATAAGTCCATTATGGATCTACCTCAGCTACTCACGTTGTATAGATTAAGAAATAACCAGTCAAAGCTGAGACTGCCCTAAAAATTTGTCAAGGATTTTGCAGCTAAGTTTAAAAGGAGTAAGAATGGAGGCGTTTAACCCTCCTGACGAATGATTAGAGGCAGTTCAGATTAATAATGACACTAGATAAATCCCTTATGGTGATTTATTGCTAGGAGTTATGTTTGGTTTCAGATGCTGCTAAGTCTCTCATAAAACCATAAGCTTAGTAAACTTTTAGAATTTTTTCCCGAAAGAACCCCAGATATTAAGTGTAAGGTAAAACTTACAGGAGAAATCATAAGAACCATTTCTTCTGTTCCTATCAGAAGCCTTCAATCATAGAGTTTTAGAAGTATCCTCTCTAGAGGAAGTGCATCAGCATATGTAGTTGATATCTCCTTGATCTCTAACGATTACGAATACCAGACAGGATGATAAAAGCGCCATATGAGGATTGATGCATCTTAATATGTTCCATAGATTGCTTCCATGCCTGATTAGTATGGAGGTTTAATGCATGAGACCACAAAGACATTTCAATGGTCATATGGTACTAAAGTCAGCTAACGGTATTCAAAGAAGATACCCAGAATGGAATTTTCCAAGTAAATGTTCCCGAATAAGGAATTCGTGGACTCGTAACATAAACGTGTCACTTATTGACACAAGCAATGATGGATGAACTGGAGCCAAAGATCTGGAAAATCTCTGTAACCTCCTTGTATCTTGATTATCTTTTCCTAAGATTACCCTACTTACCTCCTGAGAGGTAAGCAGAGTTAAGAATTATATCCCATTTAGGGCTATATTATTATTAAATCTCCAAAACGGCTAGTGCCATCATTGGAAGAATCGAAACCCTGACTAAGTGAGTTTTAAAATAAAGGATCATTTAGCCTAACTCAATATTCTGAGAATTCGGTATAATTAATTAAGAAAGACGGTTCATTTTGCTTATGCATTGATTACCGCAACCCTATTTAGGCAACAATTAAAAATTTCCATCAGCTGTCCAGGATCGTCGATTTGTTCGACTAACGGTAAGGATTATCTATTTCTTAAAATTAGTTTTAAGCAGTGGTTGGAATAACCTTCTCACCTTAAGATAAGCTTTTCTATAATAGCTGATATATAAGTATCAAGGCTGCTCCTTGGAGATCTTGTATAGATGGAATGTTAAACATCCATTAGTAGACAGAAGATTGGTAAGTCTAAATTATCAGGATCTGAAAGTTGCATTGGAAACAATGAATAAGATCATGCAAATTCGTAATCATATGTAAGTTGCCAGTATTCGGCAGAAAATCAAGGATTAATGAAAATAGCAACCCTCCTAAGTTCTTGTTAAGGAATAAGGTTCAATAAAGATATCACCCTGGAAGGGTGTGCCAATTTATTAATTATCAGACTAGTTAAGCTCTGAATATATAACATCATTTGAAGGAATCGAATGTATTAAATATCAAATAGCTTATGAGCTAAAACCTATTTAAGGAGCTTGGCGGAGCTCGCAATGTACTACACACTAAGGATTTAAGGATATGTTTCGCCAATAAGTCAAGAAGCACTATCACATAACGGTAGGCAGACTTGTGATATAATGATAAACCTGTATCGAATCGACAAGATAAGAAACCTCAAAAAGGATACATGAACCTATTATAGAGGACAAATTGGGAGCTTGGAGAGGCTCCAGATATGCTATAGAAGTTAAAGTCCATTATGCGACAAAAAGTACTTCCAGCATTTTAGCAAATCTCGAGGTCGAGATTTCTTTTAAGGGGGTGAGGATGTAACACCTCGAAAATTCATGACCAATAATGTATCGACACGTGTCATGGACTTAAAACATGTAAAGGATTGATTTAGAAGGACTAAAGTTGACAAACAAGGAATCTATGTGTGTAAAAGGGTTCAAAGTGTCAACGATGAATAAATATATCTCTCAATAACCCTACAAGATGTTTATACCTTCAAACGAATAAATCATGGATCATACGAAGCTTATTGTGAAAGAAAGTGAGGAATTACAAACTACAGGGGCTAAATGTGTCAACAGGTGTGAAGTATACCTCTGAGTGACCTTTTAGCAAACCCGAAGCTTTGTAATGATAAATTATACTCACAAGAATGTGTGATAAAAATTTCACAAGGTTTCGATAAAGTATGAGAAAGTTATGACAATATTCGTATACGAGGGGTTAAAAGCGTCAACGTTAAAATTTAAGACTGTTCGGTGATTGTATGAATAACCGGGGACTTAACAAAGTTGGTTTATGACTTGGAGTCCTTAAAGGTCAAGCTTGGAGGTTACAAATGCAAGAAACCACGTTAAAAATCAAGTTTGGAAGTTCAGGGGCCAAACTGTAAATTTTAGAAAGTTTTGTCCTCTGGCGAAGGCTTGCGCACCTCAAGCCCCAGAGCCTTATGGTGCGCAAGAAGGCTTGCGCACCTCAATCCCCAGAACCTTACGGTGCGCAAGGCCTGCATCTGGGCGTTTTTTCAGGACAGCTGCCTGTATAACCGGTTGCACCGCCTCATTTAAGTGGTATTCGAAAATCAGGGACTCTCTAGGTGGTTTTTAGCATCCTAGGTACACCTGGGATGATCTTACAACACATATAGACTAATTTGGCATGATCCAAGGCATTTGAGTTCACTATATAAGAAGATCAAACTTGCTACATTTTGGTCTATCATTTGCAACTTCTTTCAAGATAGTTTCTGGAGCTCTCCTGATCAGCAACAAGTTTCCTAGTGGTCCCTAATCATACTTAGGACTCTTGTAAGTGTCCTTAATCCTTTCTAATTCAGTTTTGCTTAGTTTATTAGCGTAAAGTCAAACCGTCGTAATTAAGATTTGACTTCGTCATTAATCTTAATTTGTCCAGTCAAATTTTAAATGGAAGTACCTATGAGTAGGTAATTATGTGGGTAATAAACCCTTAAAAGGGTACTCTCTGATTCCCACTCTAAATAGGTCAATTGTCGGGTCAAAGTTCACTTTAAAAAGTCAACAGAAAGCTTATTTTCAAATTAATGCATAATTAACAATAAAGAAGCTATGCAACCTGTTTTATCACTCATATAATTTGGTAATTAATGTAAGAACATGTCTAAACATGTTCAACCCGACAATTTTCAGTTTAGGCTCGGTTCGGGACGGAAAGTCACATAATTTGACTTATGCTTTGACTTTCAGTTCTGACCCGTTTGAGCATGATTTAGGAATGCCTTAGAGCCTTATTAGGACCAAGTTACCTATAAGTATAACCCTCCGTGATTATACAACTTGGTTCATTTGTATCCGATTCATATGCACGTATCCGTTAAATGCTTTAATGTTGACTATTATGCCCTTTTGACCTTAAAACGTGATTTTTGAAAATGTAAAAGAGTAGTAACCTTAGTTACTGATTTATAAACTTGTACCCAAAATTTGATATCAATTTGAGGTATAGATTGGGAGTTATGCTCATTAGCGTAAATAAGAAGCTTTTTAGTAATTAAACCGAATAATTTGCATATAGCCTATCTAAACCCGATTTTTGACACTAAACTTTTCACCTACTGATATAAAATAATATTTTGGGATTTTTGGAGATTTTATTTATTTTTAGGCTGAGCATAACTTAGAGTTCTAAGCTTAATTCGTTAAATGCCGGTTTTGCCCTTTTGGGCTATAAAATGAGTTTTATAAAACCTTTTGACCCCAAACCTTTTTGCTACTGATTTTAAATAATAAATAGAGTATTTTGAGCCTTCTGGAATTATAAAAATATCAGCTTTCCTTTGAAAACCCGGAAATGGCTCCAAATCGCCTTTTTAGGCATTTTTGACGCATAGTATGTATTAAGATTATGTTAAGCACATAAGGTTTGATACCTACTGATATTTTAAGTAAATTATTATATTTTTACAGTAAGCTAAAGTTTTAAACTCAGATTTATATTTAAACTCTTTTATAACCTTTTAAATGACCAAAATACCCCTACGGGGCGTAATTTGTGTTTAAATCCGTTTTGGGCATAATAGAAGATATCTTACTGATGTCACAACATATTTAATGCATATTAGCTTAGGAAACTTGTATATGACTCATTTGGTTACTCGTTACACACTTTTCGCGTTCGGATCGGCGTGTGTAACTAGTTTGCATATATTAGCCGAAACGGGTCGAACCATATCGTTTTTGTCCCAAAATCCAGAATGTGTTTAAGTTACCCATATTAAACAAGTATACAAGCTTGTCGGGTCAAAACCACATTCTAAACCGGTCTTCGCTTCGTCATACGTTTGAACCGTGTCTTCCTTTTTAAAACTAACCGGTCTAAGCTTAGGCTTAATTAAAGACCCGTTAGAAATCTAATAGGTTATTATAAACCTTCGTTCCAGATTAGGAGCCCAGTAAAAGTACTTACACTTGCTGCATTTGATTGATACTTGCTCAGGTAAATACTCTTAACTTATTTTCCCTATACTGGCTTGGGATACGGTACTATAAGAGTACCGCTTGGTCGGGTGTATGTAGTCATTTAAATCGTATTGTGATTGATGTATTTACATAACCTGTTTGATATGTATTATTTGGTGTATGGCCCTTGGGGGTTAAATGACCATGTCCCGGATATCCTTGGCATCATTCATGAAATGGCCACGACCTAAGCACGGGATGTAGGCGTACACCTGACAGATGCATTATGTAAAAACTGGTATCCCACTTAAAGGAATCAACCTTGTGGGCATTATACCTGTGGTGTGTCAGTTAACTTAAGTCCGGCCCTACAAATCGGCCCTAATGGACGACAAATGAGTAAAACTGTATACAAGATTATTTTTAAATAATTGTCCCAAGTTATAAAGATATTTTGCCGAAGTGCATTCAAATCAATTTTCAAACTCTTTTCAAAATGAGTCAGTTAAGTGGTATTTACCAGTGTAAACTGACGTATTTTCCAAAAAAAAGGCTAACTGTAGGTACTAGACGAAATAGGCTGGCCACTCCAGGCATCATTACTCAAGTCTCGCAAGCTTTAGATGTCAAAGTCTGTTGAACAGTTTTCCTTTTTATTTTGATCCGCCTGTGGATCTGTTTCAGCCACTTTGTGATACTTAATATTACATTTTATTCGGTTGAAATAAATCTATCTTTTGCTTCCGCTGTGCATTTAAATATTGTGCTGTTTGACTATGATGATATCAATTACGTCACGATACTCCACACCGGGCCCACCGTTAATACGTGGTAAAATCGGGGTGTGACAATATAGTACACAAAATAACAAACAGTCACACAAGCGTTTTATTACAAAATATATATTCTAAATATATATTTATCAAGTTTTATTTACGAAAACCCACCTCCGGTACTAGGTAATTTTTGAAATTAAAATCATGGCGAAGTTTATTTTGAAAACCAAGTTAAAAATAAATTTGTAAACATTTGTTAGAAAAATATTTCTAAGTATTGAAATTCTAGAAAAAAATCGCCAGAGTTTCCTTTGTAAATGGAGGCGTCCACGCTTACTAGCGTATCATTTTCTTTTAAGAAATCATTCAAACAATTTAACAATCAACCACATAAAGTTTTAAATCACTAATCTTGACAAAAATAAGCCTAAATCATAAACTCATGAACTTGAAAGTGTGTAAAAATATGTAGTAAGTTACTAACATATTTAGTAGGTCTATTTATCTTTAAAAATATAATTCATTTCTCAAAAACTTTATTTTTAAATAATTTGAAGTTTAACAACTTCTAGTCATGATTTACAAAAATATTTCTTGTTAAATTTTCTTGTTACACAAGTGTTTACACACTTGTTTACTTACTAAAAATGTTTTTAGCTTATACAAGATCCGGGTTTTAACAAGACTAGCATCTTTCACTTGGTTCTTCCGAAAAACCACTTGTAGATCTTCAGATCTACAAGTTTATAACCTTATTTTTCAAGAAAAATTACATTTATTCAAGTTTCAAGTTCATGGGTGGATGGTTTCATCATCCTTCATATTTCTAGCATTTACATCTTACTAGTTCATGTTCTTGAACATGATCTAGCATGTCTAGATGATGATCCATCCTACTTCTACTAACAAACAACATCCAAATATCATAACTACACAAGATCTACATGATTTACCCATATATCTTCTCTTTATCCACCCTTTATCACTTTATGTTCAAGACTTAGATTATGTTCATTAGTGTTCTCAACATTTAATCATGCTATCATCTATTAACCACAAAATACAAGAACAAGATGATGTTTTAGGGCACTTACTACTAGTACAAGGCTAGGGGAGAAACAAGGCGTAAAAGTGGTGGATAAAAGAAAACTAGAGTGGTCCATGAGCTTTCGAGTGTACCAAGCTTAGTTGTAGGGTCTTCAACACATTTGAGAGTATGGAGTTTGCTTGAAGGAAACTTGAAAGTGGATGGGGGTGGGGTGCTTGGTCTCGGCCGAACACAAGAGAAGAAGGAGAGGAAGAGAGTTAAGTTGCTAAGTGTGTTTGTAAAATGAAAGTCTTAATCCCTTGAGTTTATTTATAATCCAACTCCACCATTATCCAACATGTATTGTGCTTCTAGATATCTGATGCGTGCGAAGTGTTATATATTTTAGGTGTATATTTTAAGCCCTTTTAACACTTATTTTTAGCCAAGTTTTAAATTTATAAAACACGATATTTTACTAACACTAAACACACATATGGGCAAGTGCACCCATCGTGAGCGTAGTATAGCGTTGGTAAGATACTGAGGTCGTCCAAGGACACAAGAGCTTTTAGTACCGGTTTATCCTCAACGTCTAATCAAAATAAAAAGTTTAGAAAAATGTTTTAAACTAAGAAAAATAAAAACTAACTAAAATGCTGAAAATAAAATAAAAATAAAAACAGATAGACAAGATGAATCACTTGGTTCCGACTCGTATCTAGTATAACCTTTGATTATTGCCGCACTTTTGCACATAATTAAGAGATTATCTTAGTTATTGTAGTAGGCCCCTCTTTTGAAGGTGACGTTACCCTCACCCCAGTAGTTTGAGTCAGCAAGGATACAATCCTAAAAGGGTGGATTATTGGAAGATAATGAATTAAGTTATTAATGCAATATTATGGTAGGCCCCGCTTTTGGCGGTGACGTTACCCTCGTCTAAGTAGTCTGAGTCAGCAGGGATACAGTCCTAAATAGCCGGGTTATAGTATTAATAGTAGTTAACTTATGAGGGGATCAAAGAGTTTGGACCCCCGCCATCCAATACCGTGAAGTATTGAAGGAGGTCCTACTAAATTTGACCCAGGTCCATTGCAGGACCTCTAAATGCTAAACAATGGCAAGACCTTTACCAAACCGTTCCCTTAACCCCCGACCAGGTAGCCAACATACCTCCATATAGATCGTGGAGATATGAATGGTGAAAATCCTTTATTTTATATAGACAGTAAAATAATGCCAAGACACCACGGACAAACGATAAGGAAAGATCACCTTCAACATAAGTAACTAGTTATTAAAGTCATTAATACAAAACCAAATAAAAAGTGCAAAAGATTAGAAATAAAAAGTATTATACTAGACACTTTGTCTTCACCAAGTGATGTAAGAGACTTAGGCAAACATGGCCTTGATTGTCAAGAACTCTTACGATCAATCTTGGATCCCGAGACGACTCACACACTCTACGATGGACAATGGATGATGGTGGTGGATGATGATGATGATGTTGTGATGGTGGTGGGTGGTGGATGAAGTGTGAGAGAGGTGGTGTGCCAAGGGATGAGTTGAAATGAAACCAAGCACTCCTATTTATAGGCTGAACACGGCCCCGTGTCCGCTGGACACGCCCCCGTGCCTGTCTGACACTCTCTCTCTTCATTAATTGTAATTCGCAATTACAATTAATGCGCCTGTTGTACTTTCGCCACGCCCCCGTGTTCACTGGGCACGGCCCCGTGGTGGGCAATAGAAGCTTCTATAGGTTTGTCTTTTCTGCTGCTTCTTGGGCACGGCCCCGTGCTGGCTGAGCACGGGGCGTGTTCAGGCTTCTGCCTTCTCTATTTTGCTTGGGAAGATGCCGTTGAGGGGTCGGGCAATCCACTTATGTTCCTTTTCTTGTATTTATGTTGGATTTAGCTGTCTTTTTGCTTCCTTTGTGTTTTTGAGCTCATTTAATCCTGAAAATACAAAAGGAAGACAAAAACACTCTTTTTCCAATATTAGTACTTAAAAAGGGTTAGTTTTATGCCTCATTTGATGTAATTTATGTGTTGCATTTTACACACATCAAATACCCCCACACTTGAACTTTTGCTTGTCCTCAAGCAAAACTCTTTAATATGTGGCTTACACTCCCAAACGGAATGGGTAGAAGAGAAGGTTTTGGGTTTGTCGTAGAGTGTCGGGATTTCCAAGATTCTTTTTGGGTTTTATTTTTATCTATTTACAATCCTAGTCGTCATGATTTATTTAAAACTTTTCATAAGAAAAATTACTTATTTGGGCATAACATGCCTTTTTAAAATTCCATTTATATACAAGTTCACATACCTCACGGGAGAAATCACTCACACTCGGCCGAAGGTGT
This sequence comes from Helianthus tuberosus, assembly GCA_030545235.1. Classification (NCBI taxonomy): domain Eukaryota; kingdom Viridiplantae; phylum Streptophyta; class Magnoliopsida; order Asterales; family Asteraceae; genus Helianthus; species Helianthus tuberosus. The sequence continues at coordinate 75,078,001 of CM060426.1, forward strand.
ATTTTTAGTGAATCACTCGAGAGCGGCATGGAACTTACTCCTACCATAGGCTTGCCAAGCAATCAATCCTCCTCCTTTTTAACTTTTATACCTTTGTAAATATCAAGAGGACTTTATGGGTGAAGGGTTAGGCTTGGGTTAATGGTAGGTGGTTGGGTTAGTGGTTAGTGGTTAGTAGAAAAAGGGTGAAAAAGCGTAACAAGTGTCGGTTTTCGTAGGACTTTCTATTTTTGTAACTTTTTATTCTGATGAAGCTTTTATTCAAACAAAGTTATTTTTGATGAACTTGTTTGTTTTCTTTTGCTTCATCATCAACATTATTTTTTTTTTTTTTTGAACGATCATACGAAAAACCGAACTTGTTACTAAAACAAAGGGTTAAAAATGAAAAAGGGTTTTGGTGGGTAAAAGGGGTGTTTGGTTTGGGTTATGAAATGAAAAGGTTTAGGCTCAAAGGGGCTAACTAGGGGGATTTTGGGTAGGTGGTAAAAAAAAGAAAAATAATGGTTTAGAAGAAAAAAAAAAGGTTAGTCCTAATGCCTCTATCATTTACTTACTCGGGTTTAAGTTGATAAGGACCGGGAATGTATCGTCATGGCAAGTTCTAGAGTCGTAAGAACCAAGCGGCTATTCACACAAGAAACGAAAAATGAGCATTTAGTTTAATGATATGTAATTGTATGCTCAATAAAGGCTCAAAACTCACTTTTGTGGGAATGGGTTTTTATGTGATCAAGTATATATAATCAAATTTTAACTAAGTTTGCCATGCCTTTTCATAATTTTCTTATGTTGGTTCTTTTTATCACTACGCTATCGGTTGTAAATTCGTAAAAATATAACCTTTTTGAGAACTTGAATTTCCCGAGTTAAACCTAGACAAGTAAAAAAAATGAAATTTTTGAAAAAATTTGGGGTGATTAGCGGTTCCAATAGAGTTTTGTGTAAGGCTTGTATTTAGGACTTGCAAAATTTCAAGGTTTTAGCATCCCCCCACACTTAAATTACACATTGTCCTCAATGTGTCCCAAAAATAAATTTTTAGGTTGATTAGATGTGTAAAATGGTGTAAAAAGCAAAAATTTTGTGTTACTGGCAACCTGGACACGACCCCGTGTTGAGTGGACACGACCCCGTGTTCAGGTGCCAGTAACGAGAACTTACAGAAGGTGAACACGGGGGCGTGTCGGCTGGACACGACCCCGTGTCTGTCAAGGTCTGCAGAATCTAAACAAACAGGAGTTTCTGGGGAATGGGCACGGGGGCGTGTCGGCTTGGACACGACCCCGTGTGGACAGTCTGCAAATTTGAAAAACAGGTTTCTTTCTTCGTTTTTCCAGTCCCGGCTTTAAGAGTACTAATGCTTAGTACTTTAAGCCTCGAATGTACCTGTTTACCCAATAAACACTCCACCAAAACATAGCAAACATCCTACTTTTACCAAAGTTAACATCCATGTCAAAGTAAAAAATGCAGAAAATAAAAGAAGTTAGGAAAAGTAAATTGTTCAACACTTGGCACGCAGGCCATCAATTGTTCAAGATTAAAAAGGGTTAACCTGGGTAGTCATCAATCAACCGCTTCCTCCTCTGCTCCTCTCGCCTACTCCATAGCATCGTCATCATCATCATCGTCATCATCCCCTCCATGGCGTGCAATGTGGTCTCGTATGTATCCAACATCGTCTTGGATCTCGGATAGGTTTCTCTCGATAGCTCCGACCCGGTGGTAGGTGTTGCTCGCCATGTTATAGGTGTTCCTAGTACACATAAGGTTTTCCTGCAACAAATCATGCAAACTTTGAAAGTTAGGAAAACCGCCTCCCGAGGAGGATGATTGGCCCGGATCACCGTGGGGTTGGTATTGGTACTGATTATGTTGCGGAGCTGGGAGGGCAAGCGCTTCTTGCGGGTTCCATGCATGACCTTGCATCCTTTGGAAGGTTACCGTCCCGTCTTCTGCCTCATAAATCAGGTTCATTGAGCGGCATATGTTAATATCCACCGTACCCGACCATGGGCTCCTCTCAAATGCCCTAGGTATGTGGGCGAAGTGCTTGAAGAGACGGTACACCCATCCCCCAAAGAAGATAGGCGTTGGTGCATTAGCAAGGCGGTTGTGATTCATGTTTCGGAGCATGAGGAACGGAACATCGAGCGGCCTGCGGTTGTGAATGCAGTGGAGGACAACCAAATCTCTTAACCCAACGACGCCACTACTGTCATGCCTTTGGCTAAGAGAGTAGCCGAGGAGCCTATGAATGTATCTGTATAGCGGATCCCTCAGCTTTGTACTCTTAGTGCTGCTCGGATTGTAGAACCCTTCTCCAATCTGAGCCCACATGGCTTGGCGTTCGTTGTCACCTACCTCTCTCATTCCCCCAGTATTTTCTTCATTTCCCGCATCCTCTTCCGCATACAACCCGATAATCGACCCGAATTGTGCCATAGAGATCGAATACCTCGTTCCGCCACATCGGAAAGCTACCCCGTCATTGTCAAACGGGTCGCACCTTGAGTTGAATGTGAACGTGCTATAGAATTCCAACGTGCATTCGTGGACGGAACGGAGCCGAGTTGTTAGGGCGACTCTGAGTGGTCCCGTGACAATGTTGTTAAAACGGTCAATTTGATTCACCATGGTTAGCAATTCTGTGCAAGCTTGCCTCGGGTATTCCTCTGGCCTTGTTTGAAGAATTTCGTATCGAGCTCTTGCATCGAGCTCATTGGCGTTAAATCTTGTGAACTTCCTGGCCATCTGCAAGAATACACCAAAAGTTAGCACGAAACAGAAATATTTTCGGACAAAACTGCAAACAGCGGGCTGGACACGACCCCGTGTTCAGCGGGCACGGCCCCGTGTCCAGACGTCTGTAACCCCAAAAACTTCATTTTTCGTCCCGGTTTCGAAAACTTGAAAATTTTTGGTCCAATAGATGCGGTTTCCCCCGAAAATGAAACCCTAAGTGCCGTTTTTCCCAAAATATCCCGTTTACCCTATCAATTTTATCTTTTTTGGTTCAAGAACAAGGGTTTGGGGTTTTTGTAAGAAATCGGGTGAATCTATGAACAATATAAGTGTATTTACTTCCTTTAACACTAATCTAACTAAATGCAAACAGATCTAAACAAAAATTTGAGGTTCGATCCGGATGAACTTCAAGAACCCTAGATTTTTCCCCAAATTTTTGGTATTTTAACTACATGCAAGTAACTAATCTAACTACTAAGAGCGATAGAATCATACCTTGACGTTGTTAGAGCGATAGGAGACGTTGAAATTCTGCGAAAAATCGCCTGAAACCAGAGCTTTTGCGGGGAAACGGGGCGTGTGGAATGAAGTAACTGTTTTGAAAAAGGGGATTTATCCCGACTGCAGCGCGAACACGGCCTCGTGCCGAGCAAGTTTTTTTTTTTTTTTTTTTTTTTTTTTTTTTTTTTTTTTAAGTGCTCGTGTGAGTGCCCTCTTTTTCCCATAAGCTATGGTTAGAAAACTTACCGCTTTATTTTGTTGTCTCAATCGTTCGTAACTTACCAGGCATGATGTTTTTATTCCTCCACCGTTTGAAGCGAGATCTCTTCTTCATCCTCAATGAATCCTTGATAGAGTTTCAGCCGTTGGCCATTGACTTTAAATGGAGGTCCATTTCGAGATTTAATTTCTACTGCACCGTGTGGAAAAATATGGGTGATGGAAAAAGGTCCTGACCACCTAGACTTTAATTTACCAGGAAACAATCGAAGTCGTGAATTAAACAAAAGAACTAAATCTCCTACCCGAAATTCATTAGGTTTAATATTTTTGTCATGAAAATTTTTCATTCTTTCCTTATAAATTTCAGAGATTGAGTATGCATAATTCCTAAGCTCGTCTAATTCATTTAATTGACAAAATCGATTTTTACCAGCAAATTCTAAATCCGAGTTTACATTTTTGATTGCCCAGTAGGCTTTGTGTGCAATTTCTACTGGCAAATGACAACTTTTTCCATAGACTAGCAGCTTATACGGGGTTGTACCTATTGTTGTTTTATAAGCAGTTCGAAAAGCCCATAAAGCATCGTCTAATTTATCAGCCCATTCCTTTTTATTTAACCCTACGGTTTTTTCGAGTATTCATTTTAAACCTCTATTAGTCACTTCGGCTTGCCCGTTTGTTTGAGGGTGATATGTTGTTGAGACCCGGTGATAGACCCCATATCTTGTTAAAAAAAAATTTCAAGTTGATGGTTGCAAAAATGGGTACCTCTATCACTTATTAAGGCTTTAGGTGTGCCAAAATGAGAGAATAATTTTTTCAGAAATCTTACCACGACTCTTCCATCATTTGTTGGAAGTGCCTCAGCCTCGGCCCATTTAGACAAGTAATCTACTGCCACAAGTATATATTTGTTTCCTTTCAATGGTGGGAAAGGTCCCATAAAGTCGAGTCCCCACACATCAAAAATCTCACAAACAAGAATGCCATTTTGTGGCATTTCGTTTTTGGAAGAAATATTACCTGTTCTTTGGCAAGCATCACATGTTTTTACAAGACTTCGGGCGTCTTTGTAAATGGTTGGCCAATAAAATCCTGAATCGAATACCTTTCGTGCGGTACTAGCAGCACCATGATGTCCTCCGTATGGACCTTCATGACAATGGCGGAGAATTCTTCGTGCTTCACTACCATGTACACATCGTCGGACGAGTTGGTCGGCACACATTTTGAAAAGATATGGATCTTCCCAAAAGTAGTGTTTCACATTGGCAAAGAATTTTTTTCTTTGATGATGTGGCCACCCTTTTGTGACTATACCGCTAGCTAGGTAGTTAGCATAGTCGGCGTACCATGGTTCTTCCTTGTATTCCACCATTTCCAGGGACTCAGTTGGAAATTTTTCGTTGATTTGCTCGTCCCTGGTCGCCTCTAAAGCAGGGTCTTCTAAGCGTGAAAGATGATCTGCTGCGGTATTTTCTGCTCCTCTTTTGTCCTTGATTTCAATGTCAAATTCTTGGAGGAGTAGAATCCACCTAATCAAACGTGGTTTTGCGTCTTGTTTTTTGAAGAGATATCGAATGGTTGCATGGTCTGTATAGACTATAGTTTTAGAAAGAACAAGATAAGAACGAAATTTATCAAAAGCAAATACCATAGCTAGTAATTCTTTTTCAGTTGTTGTGTAATTTTCTTGTGCATCATTAAGTGTTTTACTAGCATAATAGATTGGGTGGAAATGCTTTTCTTTTCTTTGTCCCAAGACAGCTCCAACTGCAAAGTCACTAGCATCACACATGATTTCGAAAGGAAATTTCCAATCAGGCGCTATCATGATAGGTGCATTGACTAACATTTCCTTTAGAGTTAGAAATGCTTGATTGCAATCCTTGTCAAAGATGAATGGAGCATCTTTTTCAAGTAATTTCGTTTGAGGCCTTGAGATTTTTGAAAAGTCTTTGATAAACCGTCTATAAAATCCGGCATGCCCTAGGAAACTTCTGATAGCTCGTACGGAGGATGGAGGTGGTAATCTAGAAATGGTATCTATTTTGGCTCGATCCACCTCCATTCCTTCGCTTGAGATCTTGTGACCGAGTACTATTCCCTCCGTTACCATGAAATGGAATTTTTCCCAATTAAGGGCGAGGTTAGTTTCCTTACATCGGGATAGCATTCGTTCAAGGTTATCGAGGCATTGGTCATATGAATCCCCAAAGATAGAAAAGTCATCCATGAAGACTTCCATTGTCTTTTCTATCATGTCATGGAAAATAGCTACCATGCAACGTTGGAATGTTGCTGGGGCATTACATAGACCAAACGGCATGCGTCGATAAGCAAAAGTTCCATAGGGACATGTGAAAGTTGTATTTTCTTGGTCTTCGGGCGCTATCGGGATTTGAAAGTAACCTGAAAAACCATCCAAGAAACAATAAAATTTATGACCGGATAATCTTTCTAACATTTGATCAATGAAGGGTAAAGGAAAGTGATCCTTTCTTGTTGCCTCATTTAATCGTCTATAATCTATACATACTCTCCATCCTGTGACGGTTCTCGTTGGTATTAGTTCTTTCTTTTCGTTAGTTATTACCGTCATACCTCCTTTCTTTGGAACTACTTGGACGGGACTTACCCAAGGACTATCTGAGATAGGATAGATAAGTCCGGCGTCAAGTAGCTTGATGACTTCGTTTTTAACCACTTCTTGAACATTTGGATTTACTCGACGTTGTGGTTGTATGACCGATTTGTAGTCATCATTCATCAAAATTTTGTGTGTGCACATAGAAGGACTAATTCCTTTTATGTCTACAAGTTTCCAAGCTATTGCGTTTTTGTGTTTTTTCAAAAGATTAATTAATTTTTCCTTTTCTAAGTTATCTAATTTAGACGAAATAATTACAGGTAAATTACCATCTTTGTCTAGAAAAGCATATTCCAAACCTTTTGGAAGTTCTTTGAGCTCAAGTGGTGGGTCTTTAGGAGACTCCTTATTTGGTTGCTCATTTCGATCAAGAACTTTAAAAGTTTGTTCTATGGCGACCTCTTCTTCAACAAAGTGGTCAATCTCTTCATTTGTATCGGGTGGTTCATCTTCATCTTCAATTAGGGGGTCATTATTGCCGAAAGGATATTTCATTGACCGTTCGAGATCGACACTTCTTTTAAATGCCCCTAATTGAAGCGGTAGATTGTTGAACTTCCGGTTTTTCAAAGCTTCGTGAGTTTTTACAAATGGTCGTCCCAACACTAGAGGAGCGTCATCGAGGATGACAAAGTCGGTCGGGATTACCATTTGATTTGTTTGAACCAAGACATCTTCAACTATACCGATTGATTTTATTACTTTCCGATTGGATAGAAAAATGGGTATTTGAAGTGGAGAAAAATCGCTAATTCTTAATTTTTCGAAAATGTAATTAGGCATTATGTTAACACAAAGATCTTTATCGATTGTCACATTACTAATAAACAAATTTTGAAAGAAACATGGAACCGGTGTAATGTTAATTTCAAATGGGTCTTCTTTTATTAGTGACGTTTGATCATTAGTTAACTTAACACTTACCGTTTCGTCAATTTTAGCGTTAGTGTTTAACTCTTTTAAAAACTTAGCATGAGTGGGTACTAAACAATGATTTTCAAAAGAAGGTGACAAGAGATTAATTTCTTCAAAATTAGACTCTTCTTGAATTTTAACGTTGTCGGACTCACCTTTTTCGTTGTTTAACTCATGTGTCGGTTTTTCACTTATTTGTTCTTCCATTTTTACACTTTCGGTTATCTCTTCTTTATTTAATTCTTCTCTTGCGCGGGACTCCTCTTCCCTTGCGCGAGCTTCTTTTATACATCGATCGATAACTCTAATGTGTTCTAATATCCTATCGGTCACTTCGGTTATAGAAAAAGAATCGGTATTTTCTAAGCTTGAATCCGGTTGTTCGACCCTTTGTTCCTCATAATACTCATATGAAGTCGATGGTTAGCACCATTGTTCTTCATTGTAAGCATATGATGGATAAGGTTCGTAATTTTGCTCTTCATAATACTCATATGAGGTGGGTTGTTCACGCCAAGGTTCCTCATAGTAAGCATATGAAGGTGGTGGCTCATATCTCGGTTCCTCAAAGTATGAGTATGAGGGCTCATACCTTGGTTCATCAAAATATGAGTATGAGGGAGGAGGTTCATACCTTTGGTCTTCATAGGATGTGTATGAAGTTGATGGCTCGTACCTGGGCTCCTCATAGTAGGTGTATGAATTGGATGGTTGATATGAGCGATTATTTTGAACCGATCGTGCGTTACGACAATTAGTGCAATAATTACCCCTATAATCATCCTCCTCATAGGTGTAGTTGTAACCTCCTGAGTATTGATCCATAAGAATCACTCAGCAGACCACAACCAAGTCTTGAGATCAGAAAACAAAAAGAAAAACGGAAACAGAGGCTAGACACGGCCCCGTGTTCAGTGAGCACGGCCCCGTGTTCAGTGAGCACGGCCCCGTGTTCAGTGAGCACGGCCCCGTGTTCAGGAACTGTATCTGGGCGTTTTAATTAAAGTTACTGATTTCGTTGAGCACGGGGCGTGTTCAGTGAGCACGGCCCGTGTTCAAGCTACTGTTACTGGGTGTTTTTATGAAAATGTGCAGCACGGCCCCGTGTTCAGCGAACACGGCCCCGTGTACAGGTTACTATGAATGCAAAACTAAACTAAAATGCAGAAAAATGTGCGCGCGTTTTGAAAAGGTTTTGAAAAACTGATTAGGCCGTCGATTTTAAGCTTTCTTAAAATCCTTGTGTCCCCGGCAGCGGCGCCAAAAACTTGATGCGTGCGAAGTGTTATATATTTTAGGTGTATATTTTAAGCCCTTTTAACACTTATTTTTAGCCAAGTTTTAAATTTATAAAACACGATATTTTACTAACACTAAACACACATATGGGCAAGTGCACCCATCGTGAGCGTAGTATAGCGTTGGTAAGATACCGAGGTCGTCCAAGGACACAAGAGCTTTTAGTACCGGTTTATCCACAACGTCTAATCAAAATAAAAAGTTTAGAAAAATGTTTTAAACTAAGAAAAATAAAAACTAACTAAAATGCTGAAAATAAAATAAAAATAAAAACAGATAGACAAGATGAATCACTTGGTTCCGACTCGTATCTAGTATAACCTTTGATTATTGCCGCATTTTTGCACATAATTAAGAGATTATCTTAGTTATTGTAGTAGGCCCCTCTTTTGAAGGTGACGTTACCCTCACCCCAGTAGTTTGAGTCAGCAAGGATACAATCCTAAAAGGGTGGATTATTGGAAGATAATGAATTAAGTTATTAATGCAATATTATGGTAGGCCCCGCTTTTGGCGGTGACGTTACCCTCGGCTAAGTAGTCTGAGTCAGCAGGGATACAGTCCTAAATAGCCGGGTTATAGTATTAATAGTAGTTAACTTATGAGGGGATCAAAGAGTTTGGACCCCCGCCATCCAATACCGTGAAGTATTGAAGGAGGTCCTACTAAATTTGACCCTGGTCCATTGCAGGACCTCTAAACGCTGAACAATGCCAAGACCTTTACCAAACCGTTCCCTTAACCCCCGACCAGGTAGCCAACATACCTCCATATAGACCGTGGAGATATGAATGGTGAAAATCCTTTATTTTATATAGACAGTAAAATAATGCCAAGACACCACGGACAAACGATAAGGAAAGATCACCTTCAACATAAGTAACTAGTTATTAAAGTCATTAATACAAAACCAAATAAAAAGTGCAAAAGATTAGAAATAAAAAGTATTATACTAGACACTTTGTCTTCACCAAGTGATGTAAGAGACTTAGGCAAACATGGCCTTGATTGTCAAGAACTCTTACGATCAATCTTGGATCCCGAGATGACTCACACACTCTACGATGGACAATGGATGATGGTGGTGGATGATGGTGTTGTGATGGTGGTGGGTGGTGGATGAAGTGTGAGAGAGGTGGTGTGCCAAGGGATGAGTTGAAATGAAACCAAGCACTCCTATTTATAGGCTGAACAGAAGGCTGGGCACGGCCCCGTGTCCGCTGGACACGCCCCCGTGCCTGTCTGACACTCTCTCTCATCATTAATTGTAATTCGCAATTACAATTAATGCGCCTGCTGTACTTTCGCCACGCCCCCGTGTTCACTGGGCACGGCCCCATGGTGGGCAATAGAAGCTTCTATAGGTTTGTCTTTTCTGCTGCTTCTTGGGCACGGCCCCGTGCTGGCTGAGCACGGGGCGTGTTCAGGCTTCTGCCTTCTCTATTTTGCTTGGGAAGATGCCGTTGAGGGGTCGGGCAGTCCACTTATGTTCCTTTTCTTGTATTTATGTTGGATTTAGCTGTCTTTTTGCTTCTTTTGTGTTTTTGAGCTCATTTAATCCTGAAAATACAAAAGGAAGACAAAAACACTTTTTTTTTTTCCAATATTAGTACTTTAAAAGGGTTAGTTTTATGCCTCATTTGATGTAATTTATATGTTGCATTTTACACACATCAATATCCAACATCCACAAATAAAATAATGAAAGAATTATGGGGTGTGTCCCCACTCCACAAACCGGTTCGAGGGGGGGGGGGTATGGGGTTGGGATGTAATGTTATAGTTATAATCTAGTTAGATTATAAGGGTTAAGTTAGTGTATTAGTGTGTGTTATACAATATAAGGTGTGTTAGGGTGTTCGGAGACCCTAACTAGCTCAGAAAAGTAAAAACAATGTGTTTGGCAATATTTTTATGTTCCGGGTAAAGTCCGGTTGTTCGGTTGGATGTTGATCCGTTAAAGTGCTAAATAAAGCTTTAAAGTGTCATTTATATTATTTTTAGTGGCACATTAAATTCCCAACACTTTGGAAAATATCTAGGACTATTTTGTCAAGTTTTTGCACTTTACTAGCATTGTTAAATGGTGAATTTTGGTTAACTAGTGCAGAATTCTGCACTTTAAGTATGTTTTAGGCACTTCCGGGCACTATAACTATCACCTAGTGACGCAGTTTTATGGTCCTCACCTCCCTACACTCCCTACCAGTGTAGTACTTTATTCCCTGCTCATACTGGGCCTCAACATAGTGTATGTCTAGGTGCTAGCAATGTCAGCATGTTTACTGGGTTATTCGTTCACTGTGCTAACTGTGCTTTGTGCATCAAGTTTGTCACTAATGTTTGTGTGTAATGAATGGCATGACAGTAATAAAATGTGATGCATGAGTATGTATGTATCAGAAAGAAGAAAGCAGTTTAATCACAATAGTAATCAAGCACAGTAATTAAGCACTAATTAAATATTAATCAATTGTACGGATACCTGGATTTGTGAGGGTTGTCACAACAGACAGGAAATCCTGAGCATGGGGGGCTCGCAAACACTCAAACACGGCTCGCTGGCGAGGGGAAAAGGCAAACTTCTCTTCAACTGTCTTGACGATTTCGCCATATAAGGCATTCGCCAGAATTTTCTGGGCTTTAATGGGGGCGGTGTCTTTAATGTAGAAACCGCCAAGATCAAGATCGGGAAGAGAACTATGCAGATTGTCCAATGAACCCTTGTAATCAGGGTCCAACAGCTCATCCCCACATTCACGAAGGATGTGGTCTTGAAGAACCCAAGATTGGGCCCTAGAAGCCACAAAAGCGTAGGAAGAGGCATCCTCAGCTGAGCAAATCCCAAGCCCCCCAAAACGTGTCGGGAGGGAAGCTAACCTCCATTGTAGGTCCCCGAAGAAGGCACCCCCACAAACAACAATGTCCTCGATCACATTCCGAAGCCCCTTGTCAAAAACAGAGACGGCTTCCCCGACATAAGAAGGCTGACACGTTCTGAGCCCAAACAGCAGTTTAGCAACCCCCATACACGAACGAAGCAGGAGGAGTTCGCTCTGAGGGTCCTGAAGGCATTTGAGGTATCCCATCAGCTCAACCGCACATTTGGCTCTTTTGAGGGCCAAACCACTAATAAACTCCCCATCTCTACTGACAGCACCACCCAATAGTTTCACACCATGCACCGGCCTACCAATCTCCCGCTGAAATAAACCCTCCTGAGTCTTCACCCCGTCACATGTAGGCCAAAAAACTTCAGTTTTTTTAATGTTGAGAAGGAGGCCCAAGGAGGGGCCCTTCACTCTAATGATGTCTAAAGCCTTGGCAACCTGAGTAGCATCTCCAATAATGGTCACAACATCCAGGTACCAGGCGTGAAAAAGAAGCTTACAACGATCTCTGATACGGAGAACAAGAGGGTGTAAAACAAGGGCAAAGAGAAGAGGCCCTAAAGGACCCCCCTGCTGAACCCCCGTGGAAGACCAAATATAATCATTCCCCACATAAAGCCTAGCCGGTTGCCCGTATAAAAAATCAACCCAAGCAGAGATGGATGGACACATTTTCCTTACCTTATTTAAAAGAGCAGTTCTATCCACAAGGTTAAAGGCATTCTAGAAATCGATGGTAAGCATAGCCAATGACCCATCTCGGTGGTGCACATTTAAGAGCCTGTTTGCACTATGTAGAATCGCCTCAGCCCCGTTTGGAACCCCGACCCCAAACAGAAAATCGCCAAGATATTTGGCCATAACCTTCCCCACCCCCTTCATCGCTACCTTAGAGACCACTCTCCTCCAGATCGAACCCACTGCAATAGGTCTAATCCCATTATCGGGCTTGAGAAGGGGCGTAAGAGGAGCAGATGCAACAAACTCCGCCAAACTCCTCGGACACCCCCCTCGCAAAAATAAGTTAACCACAACTGAAATCGCCCTGAGTACATGTCACATCAATCATTCAACTTTTAAACAAACGTTTAGATTTGGTCACTCCAGTTATATGGGTGTACCGCTATGTAGTTTCCAATTAAATAGATGTATCGTCGTGTAGTTTCCATTAAGATTGTCATATAGCCATGTAGTTTCCATTTAAATGGGTGTTTAACCCTTGGTTCCAATTTTTAAATGACCGCATAATATCAAATCATTTTTTTCAGATTCTGCATTAGGTGAATACTACTCTCATTTTATATAACGGACAAGAAGGCATTCACTAAACTTTCTAGCAAATTTATACAGGCTAGGTTGACGTCTACAACTCTTCCAACTCCAAGTAACGTCAAGGATTCGGAGAAAGTTAGCAAGAAAGAGACTTAGCTCCTATCTCTATGAATTCAAAGCAGTTTTTATGATTTTTACGTTTTAAACATTGGTTTTTTTTGAATATTTCGGTTTGTTTGATGTGGTTGTTTGATCTTTATATGTTGTTTTATATATATATATATGAATAAATCTATCATTTTTAACCAATATTTTTTTCTTTTTAACTTAATCAACTTATCATTTGTCGTGTAAGGATTTCATCACGTTGTTTATAATATGTTTATGAATTTTATTAGTTGAAAATTCAAGTAAAAACATAATATAATATAATTTAAAAACAAACAATATTACATTTTGTATCGGTTTACGAAACATTTTTTAACTGAGATCTCATTAAGAATTAACAGGTAATAAGCTTTACACGAAAACGATGAATACACATGGAGACAAAGTTAGGATACTGATGAAACGGAACAAATAAATTATTGTGGGAAGGGAAAGAATATGCTAACGAGTTTCAAAATGTTGTTTATTTATCTTTTATTATTGAAAACTAAATTTTCCTAACCCGGGATGTTCCCGAGTGATAGCCTAGTATGATATAAGTGTTGAAAAGTAAATTAAGGGGCTGTTTGGCAACATCTGAATGGTTAAATGCTGAATTAGTAAAAGGTCTGAACCATTAAGTGCTGAACCAGTAAGAGGTCTGAACCATTAAGAGCCTGTATAATGCTTAACCGTTCAAAGGCAAATGTCTGACCAATTCAGATTAGAGATCTTAACCATTAAGACTCTGTATAAATCTTAACCGTTCAAAGGCAAATGTTTGAACCATTCAGACATCTGCTCGTGAAACAAATAGTCTGAACCATTAAGTGATGAACCAGTAAGAGGTCTGAACCATTAAGAGCCTCATTAAGAGGTAAACAAACAACCCCTAAATTATTATAGTTTTAATATGTATTATTGTAAGTCCCGAAAATCGGATCTTTCAATGATATCAAACCTAATCTTGTGAGAGTGCGGAAACCAATCACAAGATGATTCAAGATAAACACGAAAAACTGAAAATCAAAGAACAATACCGAATCACTTTCAACACTTGCACACGATTCTATTACTTGAAAAGCAAAACCGTCTAGTACAAGTGCGCACCACCAAATCGCCTCCCACTCTAGCTTCTTTAGGAATTCTGTAACTTGGAGGTTCTTGGAGGTTCTAACCTAAAAACAAGTTAGAAACTTGTTTTTATACTAACTCAAGCCCACTTCCCTACATGGGCTCCCCTTGGGCCTGCTTGGCCCACATGGCCTAAAGCTTGGCCCAAAGTGACCTATAAAGGTCCAAAACCTAATATAACTAACCCGGTAAAGCCCAGTTCGTAACCATAACTCGTTGTATGAATTTGATGCGTCAGTCTCACACTTTAGGGCCTAACAATCTCCCCCTAGACTGATGCCATCAAATTGTCTTCATAGCATGAATTCAGCAACGTCTTCAACGAAGTCTATAGTTGTCGCTATGATGCAGATGTTGTGGAAGTTCTTGACTTCTGAACTCTCAGCACTGGGTCTCTTTTCTTCAGCTCTTGTGGTTAGCTTCATATCAGGATCACAATCAGCATTTGCTTGAAAATCTTGTCAAAAAGAATGTGAGGGGAGGATTCTCAGCAGCTCTTTTCTTCTTCAATCTTTGTCTTTCAAGCAGATTCATGGTACTTCTTCAAATATACTTTCACTGTCAGACGGCGTTTTGTATCCGGTTCTTCTGACTCAGGTACATCTTGTTATTGTGCTGCTTCAGGCTTCTTCAGCAATGAATAGCATCTCAGTCTTCATCAACCCCTGTTCTTGATTGAAATCAAGTTCTGCACATGCTCACAAACTCATAAGCAAACATTTCTTTAAACTTTTGATGATCAGTCAAATCTTCAAGAACGGTTACATTTTTTAATTTTAAGAAAAACAAAAAGACACTCTATTTTTGGATTTTTGATTTTTGATTTTATAGAAAAGCAAGACACTATTTTTGTATTTTTTTTCTATTTTTTTTAGTTTTAAGAACTAAAACAAATAAAAACTCAAAATATAAACAACTATCATAACATACAATTACATTTGCAATGGAATCAAAATTCGTTCTCAGGCAGACTAAAGAACACTTTTCAGTACGAGCCTAATCAAACTAGTCTATGCGATTGCCATTATGTTTGTCCACTTAAACTTTAACGCTCAACTTTCAATTTTTCAACTTCGTGATATGCTTAAGGTAATATTATACTATTATACCCGTGTGTCCCATTCCAAGACATACCCCCGCGATCAAGGTAAGCACAACGATTCATCGTAACAGGTGAGTATATTGATGTCATCCTTTTTGATTTACAACGTTAGACCATTGGTGACAGGTCAGTACTTTCGTACAGTAGAGCGACCAATGATTTTGTCCAACGAGGGTGAGGCAAATACCATTTTGGTACGAATTTGGCTCTTTGAGCATTTGGAATGTTCTCATTTTGAGATTTTGATTCCTTAGGGTTTTTGTCCTCTTGGGATCTTTTAAGATATCCTGACTGTGTCTAGGAAATAACGTAATTGCTCAGGGATCAAATCACAAGGTTTCGGGCTTGACCACACTTATCAACACTGATCTACTACTGAATGATCTAGACGATTGCCAGTATATTTGTCCTCCTAATCTCATCTCCCTAGACCTTTTCCATATAACTGCCTGTAACAAATTTTATCATGTTTTGATTTCTTAACAATGAACACCCAAACAAATACTAATCAAATCCCGGAAATATAAACAGCACACTCTATCATGCAAGTAGCTTCCCTACCACATATTTCACAAGTCCAATCCAAATCTCTGAAATCTTAACTGGGAATAGATTGAGAAGAGAACAGAATAGATCTTAAGCAGAGATGGTATAATATACAGATCAAATGAGTTTTTCTCAGTTTGATATAGGTTTCTTGGGTTTCTTTTGGGCACTTGAGGGCCTCTTTCGGGTGTTTAATTAATCTATAGCGCGACAACGTACAGCTAGGTCAGCATGTATCTGGATGCAGCAGAAGCTGACGTTGCCTAGCACCTACAGGTCAGCATATATCTGGATGCAGCAGAGGAGATACACGACTTTTTCAGAGAAGATTTCAGAGCTAGATCAAAATTGTGCGTATCGGGACAACATACAGACATTCAAATAGAAATGGGCTAATTCCAAGTGATTTTCTTTGCTGAGGTCATGTACTAATTTAGTTCTGAACAGAACAGCCAATGTTTCCAGTCTTTAAGGATAGAGCCTACCAACACATCGTGCTAAAGTCAAACTGTTTCGATACTGGTCTTACATGAGTCAGCCCTTCACCATAATGTGAAAATTCATTTACGGAAGGATAGCCAAGATATCCCCGGATGATTCAACAACATAAAGACCCGAAACCTCAGATGTTGGCTATCTATCAACACAAGATTTAAGACCATAAAATCATACGCCGTTGGTATGTTACCCACATGCTACATAGTTCATTATGTTTATATCACTTAGTATCTTTTATCGTGTTGAGCGTCAAGCCTATCAACATATCACAGTAGATCCTAGTCTTTTCAGCTATAGCACCTTACATGTGTTAGTCAAACCCTTTAACACGAACATTTATTTCACTTCCCATATCATGCAATTTATCTTTTTGGCTTTTTCATTTTTCTAATGTTTTTGTATTTTTCTCATTTTCTCCCCCTAAAGCAATATAGATATATACAACAAACTCTTTTTGTATTTTTCTTTTCAGAGTTTTCTCCCCCTAAACTCTATATCTATCTATATGTTCCTCTCCCCCCCCTAAATTTGTGCATAAATCTTGTATTTTTGCGCAAATTTACCATTTACTTGAGAAAGGACAATTTAAATACAAAGTAATGAACTAAGAAAGAAAGAAAAAAAATATTTTTGCTTAACCGTTCCGTCATTAGATTGAAGACTAATCAATATTCAAATCAAAGTACTGAATTTAAATTTTACCTATTGCTGATCTTATCTTACTTCTCTTATCTCCTCCAAAGGAAACATATCATCTGTAAAAAAAATTTGAACTTTTTGCAACAGTGAAATGTTACCCGTTTTTATCTCTGGAACAACCGCTATCAACATTCCAGAGATTGTCAACAGCTCCTCCTTAGTTGTTCCTGAAAGGTAAGGAGATTAGTAAGACATAGGTACCCAGACCATCGTGGTCCTGGGATTTCCTGAAGCATCAAAATAGGACACTTCCTTTAAACATAGGTCCCCTTTGGTTTCAAGGACTGGAGACATTGCTGCTTTGGATTTGAGTTTCCAAATCTGTTTCGGTTTAACAAACGTGTTTGTTGCCTTCGGTTGAGCAACATTAGCTGATTCAGTTTTAGAAAGATGTTTTTGTTCTTGAACATCCTTGCATTTGTTTTTAGCAGCGTTCCAATCCCCATCAGAAGGTTTAACCTTGGGATTCACATTCTTCATTGCCTTAGGTGAAGATACCTTCATTGGCTTAGAACGGTAGTTATCCTTAGGTGTAACCCTCTGATTTTGCATATAATAGGGTACATGGGGACGCCGTGTGCAGTTTCTAGCAATATGACCCGCAATGCCACAGTTGTAGCAAGTTTGTCTTTTCATCGGAAAGACGTTTTGAGCAGCTTGATTCGCTCTAGCAGGTCCTGAAGGACAAACCGGTCCTTTTTGCGCTGGATGCGTCTGCACATTTCTCTTAGACGAAGACGAATTAGGGTGCTTGTATTTGTTGTTTGCAGAAGTCTTGTTGCTCTGAGCACCATTCTTCGTCTTTTCTCCCTTATTGGAGCTTTCAATCACCTTGTCACGAGCCTTATGAGATCGTGATTGTCCTTGATAAGCAGACTTCGTATACCCCCGACTTTGATCTGCTCGTTTTGGCTCATTCCTCTTGTTGTGAACCGGTCCACAAACATCAGCACACGAGTGAGTGTTGGCATTTCGTTGCACTTTTGGACGATGAACACAATTTCTAGCAATGTGTCCAGGAATTCCACAGTTGAAACATGTTTGTCGTTTCAATGTATGGAGATTCTGAGGTCTAGTAGCATTAGCTGATTTGATGGGTCTAGATGACCGAGCTTGCGTTGCCTGTGTTCCATGTGCCTTTTCTGAGTTCTTCTGTACCTGCTGATCAGAACTAGCACAAGCATGAGATTCAGATGGATGATGTTTTTCGTCTTTTATAATTTTATCAGGATCATTTTGAAAAGACGATTCAGTTTCTGTTTTAATCTCCTTTTCAGAAACATTTTCTTGTGACTGTTCATTTATTGTGACCACCTCTTCTTTTACAAAAACAGATCCAGTTTTAATTTCTGAAGATGTTGAAACTTCATCAACACATATTTCATCAACACATGTATCATCTGAGTTTGATAATGGGGTCCCACTAGGTTCAACATTAGGGACGTCCATTGAGACCGATTCAGAAGAACAATCAGAACAATGTTGATTTTCTTGAGAAGAAGTTTCAGTGGTTTCACTGAATGTATCCTGAGTGACCTCACCTGTCACACTGTCATCAGCTGAAGAGTTAGAAACATTAAAATCACAATTTTCAGCTACTGAAAAACATCCATCATTACACACATTATTCAAAGTTTCATCACAAGCATTCACAGTTTTGCCCAAAACATCAGGCCCAAAAGAAGATGAAACATAACTATGAAATGAGTTAAAAAATGATTGTCCAAACACACAACCAGAATCAGTTTTATCAAAAGTAGATTTAGAAAAATCAGAATCTAAAGGTTTTTCATTCCCAAACATATCTCCCCACCTCACTTCAGATACTTCATCTGCACATGATGAAGAAACATTAGGATCAAAAGTACCCTTGGACACAAAACAAACTGGTTGAACCACCTGTTTTTCAACAGGTCTGACATTTACTAATGGCTTACAGTTTTTGGGACCATAAGTCATTTTGCGTTCATTCATCATCTCCTCCTCAGTCATAGGTAAGTAAGTATAATTGTCATTATAAGGAGGAGGAGCCTGATTAAACCTAATCCCAACCCTTTCTTTTTCTTGTATGCTAGTTGTTGATCACACAGGTTTTTGACTAATTTGCTGGAAGAATCAAATTTTTTAATATTTAGCTCATTTATTTGATATCTATCTCTGATATCCTCCAGTTCTTTAGTCACAGTGCATAATTTTTCTTGAACATATAAGAGTTGGGTTGTTTTTACACTAACATCATCTTTGAGTTGGATGATGTCTTTTCACTGAGCTTCGATTTTCTCCTTAAAAAGTTTTTCATTATTAGTTAAAGTGAAATTTTTTCTTTTAATGTCATTATAATCTTCGATTAGCTCAGCGTTGTGTATTCTATAGGCTTCAACCCTTTCTCGACACTCAGGAGTGCAAAAGACAGAAAGTATCTCTTCACGTTCTTTAGTCACGGGTTTGTTAAACATAAATGCTGAATTTTGTGTGGATGACCAAACTGCAGCAGATGTGTTGCCTTGAGTAGACTGCTTGTCAGCATTGTCATATGATTTGATGATTGAGATCAGCTCATCCGGCTTCATTTTGTAACAGTCGGTTGTCAATATTATCTGATTAACATTGGTAAACCAACTACAGTTCGCCTGATCTGGAATCCCCTTTATAGCATCCAGAAGCTTTCTGTTGCTGATGTGAGTAGACACCACCATCTCTGCCTTCTCCATTTCAGAGAGCAATTCAGCAAACCGACCTGTAAGTGCTTCTATAGATTCACCATATGAGTATCTGAATCCTTGGAGTTCCTGCTCAAGCACCTCTCTCTTAGAAGACATTTTTAAGAAGTGATCCCCCAAAAATGTGATCTTTAAACTATTTCCTCAACACAAGCCCAAAGCGAGAACCTGTGTACTCGCTAACTCAAACCCTTTGCACACGAAAAACCCGCTTTCTGAACCACGCCTCAAAAATCTGTCAAAACCGTTATCACAAACAAACCCTTTTTTTAATAATTGTTTTTATAAAATAATTTTTTTTAATTTTTATTTAATTAGAAAAGTATACTAATAGTTATTATTATTATTATAATTAATGATTGTGCAATGATGACAAAATGATTAATTAATTATTATTATTATTATTAATATTATTATTATTAATATATTAAAATCTAAACCTAAATAATCTAAGTTTCTGTGTCTTCTTCTTCGTTTCAACAAAATAGACCAGAAACCCTAGTTACAAAGATTCAGCGGCCAAGGTGATTATCTGAAGACCGGCGGTGCTAGGAGATCGGTGAAAGGTCGGAAATGAAGTTGCAATTTGACGGTGATGTCGAATGAAGATTTTAGAATGGAGATGATGAACACAGCACGGTGATCGGAGTTGAACGGAGATAGGAGTTTAACGGAGATGATGAGCTCGAGACCGGAGATGAAAACTCGAACTCAAAATAGTGAGAGAAGGTTGCGACTCGGAATGATTGCGACTCTGAAAAATGTTTGCTACTCCAGACCTCAGTCGAGATGGGAAGATGAAGACTAGAGACCTCAGTCAAGACTTTGTGAGTCGAGACTAGTTGTTGATGACTCGAGACCAGTTGACTCGAGACCTTGAAAGCTCTGTGAGTCGAGACCTTGGAGATGGAGGCAAAACGTAACGAAGCTGATGACTCGAGACTGTGATTGCGACTGGTGAACTTGTAGAGTCGAAACCGTGAAGATGATGAGTCGAGACTGTTGAAGATGATGTTGCAGGGTGGTCGTTCACGGTGATCGGAATGTTGTTGCCGGCAACGACGGTGATCGGTGTGAGAGGATAAAGATGACTCGAAACAAAGAGATATGATAATCAAAACCGTGACTCGAGACCAGTGAAGACAAAGATGATATGTTGAGACCAGAGGTTGCAAGTCCTCTTGCGACTGAAACTCGAAACCTCGAAACCTCCTGTTGTGACTCGAAACCAGAGAATATGGTTGTAATGATTCTAATGACAGTGGTTGCAACTCGGATTACACTGGTTACGAGTGGGGATAAAAAACTTCCAGGAAGAAGATTTTGACTGATATTTGATGATGATGATGAAATAACAAACTTCCAAAACAAGATGTCAATTTTTCCGAAAAACTTGGGATTTTTTTCGAAAATAAAACCTTTTTTTTAAATCCTTTTAAAAATTAAAAAAAAACATCCCATTAACAACAGAATTTCGAATAGATCAAACAGCAAAATATAATGAGTTTTTAATAAAAAACCCAAGAACACTTCGAAGATCACGAAGAACACCAACCCAAAAACAACGAAAATCTTGAATCTTTGATATCACACCGAGCCTAGAAATAGGTTCTAATTGCTCTGATACCACTTGTAAGTCCCGTGAAACGGATCTTTCAATGATATCAAACCTAATCTTGTGAGAGTGCGGAAACCAATCACAAGATGATTCAAGATAAACACGAAAAACTGAAAATCAAAGAACAATACCGAATCACTTTCAACACTTGCACACGATTCTATTACTTGAAAAGCAAAACCGTCTAGTACAAGTGCTCACCACCAAATCGCCTCCCACTCTAGCTTCTCTAGGAATTCTGTAACTTGGAGGGTCTTGGAGGTTCTAACCTAAAAACAAGTTAGAAACTTGTTTTTATACTAACTCAAGCCCACTTCCCTACATGGGCTCCCCTTGGGCCTGCTTGGCCCACATGGCCTAAAGCTTGGCCCAAAGTGACCTATAAAGGTCCAAAACCTAATATAACTAACCCGGTAAAGCCCAGTTCGTAACCATAACTCGTTGTATGAATTTGATGCGTCAGTCTCACACTTTAGGGCCTAACAATTATTAGTATAAGGGTCATATTGTAATGTTGTATATATGTGGGGTCTAAGGTGCTGTTTGTTTTTTAAGAGGTAAAATGTCTGCAGTCTGCGGACCACATGTGCAGACATTTGTAGAAGAAGAGGTGCATCAAACCTCTGCAGTCTGCAAAAGGAATATTGTTTGTTTTTTAACGTATGCAGACTTCTAAAATAAACTGGTGGTGGTGGGTGGTGGTGGTGCTGGACGGTGATGGTGGTAGACGGTGGTGGTGGGTGGTGGACGGTGGTGGTTATGGACGGCAGTGGGTGGTGGACGGTGGTAGGTGGTGGACGGTGGTGGTGAACGGTGGCCGGTGGTGGTGATGGACGGTGGTGGTGAACGATGATGGTGGTGGTGATGACGGTGGTGGTGGGTGGTGATGTTTAACCCTCTGCAGACCTTAGAGGATCTTAGAAGTGGCTGGGCCAAGTCTGCATCAAGAAGAGCTCGCGCAGACGTTTTTTAATGAAACGTCTTCGAAAAAACAGTCTGTGCGTGACAATGTCTGCGCGGCGTAGACAGAAGTGCCTATGCAGAGCTTTTTAGAAAAAAAAAAAACAAACAACACATAAATGTAATAAATGGGTTAATAGGTGGGGTCTAAATGTAATCAATGGTTTAATAAGTTTATATATAGCGTTGACATATTGTAATCGAATGATCCGAATATTGTAATAAGAAATTGTGTTGGGGGTTAATCACTAATCTTTGTTTAATTTATCTTTCTTTAATTTCTAACAACTGATATCACAGCGGTTCATATAGAAATCCATCAAGAGAAGAAAAATCAGAGTCGATTTGTTTGAACTATTAGTAAGGTAGCAATTGGGGAGCGACTATATTTTCTTTGATTTCCAACAACCGGTATCCGAGTGGCCCGTATAGCAATTGATCAAGGGAAGAAAAAGAGTCAATTGTTTGAACTATTAGTAAAGTAGAAATTGGGGTGCGACTATATTTTTATGCTATAAACATCGAATCCAAAAATCAACATATGACGAGGAATGTAACATAAAATTCGGCCTCTCGCACCGTCAATATTATCCGCTTTACGCACGAAGAGCTTACGGATTTGTTTTTAGGTGCATAAGTGGAAATTTCCAAGGAGATCACCAATTTTGATACTATTCGCACATGGGCAAGGTTAATTGTGAAGTTCTCCTCTCATTCACTAGCATAAAACCCAAAATGCGTTGGGAATATTTGAGTTGGGATTTGTTTTTGGGTGAATAAGTGGAAACTTCCAAGGAGGTCACCAATCCTGATACTACTCTCACATGAGCATGGTTAACTGTGGAGTTTTCTTCTCATCTACTAACATTAAGCCTAAAACGTGTTGGTAATATTTGAGGCGGAGCATTCCTATGAACAAAAAAGCTCTCATGTCTACGACCGATGTGTGATTTGCCTGAAGTGTTACAAGAAATCAAGTGATTAGCTCACACAAACAAACTGAATAGTAAATCATACTTGAAAAGCTAGACATGCCATTGTATTAGGTTGAACACATCATTTTAATCGAATGGGTATCAAAACACATTAAAGTTATTCCATATGAAGGGTTTGGATATAATAGGAAGTTGATTTGGGTAGGAAGGCTAGGAAGTAATCTTGACCATCTATTTATTAATCAAGGGCTAAGGTTAAATGACTGAAATTGAAGAAAAAAAAGGAGGCGCGCGGGTTTGTCTAGAGGCTGCATTCTAGTCAATCCAAGGCAATAGTTTCTCTCTCTTCCAATGTCACGGCCCCGACCCGTTTTGCCTGGTTCGGAAGCCGCATAACAGAAACTCGTGGTATTGGTGTTTAATTAGCAGCGAAAATTTTAACCAGATCGTTTAAACTGAAAACGCCAAATTATTTTATTATAAGTTTCGGGATAAACCCCGTATTTTACAATAAAGGAATTTCACTAGGAAATCCCCTGATTACAGAAACATGTTTATTTATTTACTGAGCCACTTCATTCAAGCTGGAGTGCTACGTGACACTTTTCCTTGTTCACAGTAAATCACCTGAAACATGTTTTAAAAAAAAATTATCAGCGAAAAATACCGGCGAGTGCATTCCATTTGTACAAAACGACACATTGTTATAATTCACAGTATTAAGAGCAATTACAATTGCCCTTATCTTATAATTATCTGATTCAGTTGTCACTCGACCGGATCTGTGACTGTGGTCATATCACTATTGGCTCCATTCACCCAAAAGTGACGTGTATCACTATTAGGTCCGTTCACCTAAAAGTGATAATACTGCAGTAATGTATACAAGACCCCACTTACTGTCAGTAATTTAAGATTTGCAAAGACTTAATCCCTGTAAAATATAACTGGAAAAATAATTTGAAGTTTTGTAAAACAACTTTGATAAAAAGAGAATTACTCAAATTGCAAGTTTAAACGGTCAGAGCCTGCCTACTGATTAAGCTGGTAAACCTAGTTAAATATACAATGCAAACGAAACTAGGTTAGTAACTTAATTCAACATTTACGATAATTCACGAGATCGAAGCCCTTACGACGAATGACAAAGTATAGCCCAAGATTTGGGCAGCACTTAAACATCCATCGGATCGGTTTTAATTGATCGGACATTGTATCGTAGCAGTGATCGAGTTATTACCCCATTATCGTAGCAGCGTCTCGACACTAAAAGTGTTATTTTGAGCAGAAAGAAAGTTGTTTTAGTGAAAATTTTCGAGCAGACTGAACTGGCCATGCAACGTCCAATTTATAGCTGAACTTTAGATTCCTCGCAGCCCGCGACTGCCAGAAGGCAGTCCTTCGCGCCCCGCGAGGGCCACCCTAGCTACGGCTAGGGCTGCCGTGTCATCACCTAGGTACGCCACGTGGATGACACGTGTCCTACATCCTTATCCGGAGATCTTAAGGCGCTCGTGCCCCACGAAGACCCTGCTTAACTCTGTCGCACCCCGCGACCAAGTATAAAATTTAGGTTTGTCATAAAAAGTCAGGTTTTAGGGGTTCAGGTTTTCACTTACGGAGCATTTTAGGACATTTTTGTGCAAGTCGTTACATCCTCCCCGCCTTGTTTAAAATCTCGTCCTCGAGATTTACTGGAACAAGTAAGGATATTTTCTTCTCATCTCCGATTCTAGTTCCCATGTATACTCAGGTCCTCTTTTCGACTCTCATTTTACTTTAACCAGCACTAATCTCTTGTGTTTGAGGTGCTTGACCTTTCTATCTTCTATTTGAAGGGGTTTCTCAACAAACTTTAACTTTTCATTTACCTCTATATCCGGATGTGGTACTACCAATGATTCATTAGATAAACACTTCTTAAGATTAGATACATGAAATACATCATGTACTCCGGCTAGCTCTTCTGGTAGTTGTAATTGATATGCGACTGGTCCTATTTGTTGGATGATTTTGAATGGTCCGATATATCTTGGACTTAACTTTCCTTTCATACCGAATCGGACTACTCCTTTCCAAGGAGAAAATTTTAGTAGTACTCTATCATCAACTTGAAATTCTAACAGCTTACGTCGATTATCGGCATAACTCTTTTGGCGATCTCTAGCCGTCTTTAACCTTTCCTTGATTTAAATTATCTTGTCGGTGGTTTCCTGTACAATTTTGGGACCTAATAACTGGCTTTCTCCTATTTCTGCCCAACATATTGGGGTTCGGCACTTTCGTTCGTAAAGTGCTTCGAATGGGGCAACATTAATGCTTGTATGATAACTGTTGTTATAGGAGAATTCTATTAATGGTAAGTGGTCGTCCCAATTTCCACCGGAGTCTATAACACATGCCCTTAGCATGTCTTCTAAGGTTTGGATCGTCCTTTCACTTTGTCCATCTGTCTGGGGATGGTATGCTGTACTTAAATTCAATCGCGTCCCCATTGCTTGGAAACTTGTCCAAAAATGTGAAGTGAAACGACTATCCCTATCTGATACAGTGGAGAGTGGAACTCCATGTAGTGACACTACCTCGTCTATGTATAGCTTAGCTAGTCTTTCCATGCTAAAGGTTTCCTTCATTGGTAGGAAATGAGCTGATTTGGTTAATCGATCTACAATCACCCAGATTGCATCGTTACCTTTCCTGGTTTTGGGTAGCTTAGTAACAAAGTCCATTGTTATTAATTCCTTTTTCCACACAGGCATTTCTAACTGTTGAAGTAAACCTGAAGGTTTCTGGTGTTCTGCCTTAACTTGTGAACAAGTTAAACACTTAGAAACGTATCTAGCTATGTCCTTTTTCATTCCTATCCACCAAAAGTTATTCCTTAAATCTTGATACATCTTGTTGTTACCATGATGCATCGTATACCTAGATTTATGGGCTTCCTCTAATATTTTATCCCGTAGGTTTCCCTGTCTAGGTACCCTAATTCTTTTGGCATGGAATCTCCAAATTCCATCAGTCCTTGCTCTAATTCTTTTATTCTTCCTTTCATTCCTTCAGCATCATCCTTGATTGTTGTTTCTTGAACACCTTTCAGTTGTTCCATTAAATCTAACTGCAGATTTAATCTAAGAGCACGAACCCGTCTTTGTTTCTCATGGTACTTACGACTTAGGGCATCGGCTACTACATTTGCCTTTCCTTCGTGATATTGAATATCACAGTCGTAATCACTTAAGATTTCCATCCATCTTCTTTGCCTCATGTTTAATTCTTTTATCCCAAATATGTATCTTAAACTCTTATGGTCTGTATAGACAGTAAACTTACTACCATACAAATAATGTCTCCAAATTTTAAGGGCAAAAATTATTGCTCCTAATTCTAAGTCATCGGTCGTATAATTTTCCTCGTGCTTTTTCAATTGCCTTGATGCATACGTAATTACTTTCTTATGTTGCATTAGCACACATCCTAATCCTAGCTTAGAAGCATCGTAGTAGACTTCAAAATCTTCTGTCCCTTCTGGTAAGGCAAGAATTGGGGCATTTGTTAATCTCTGCTTTAGAATTCTAAAGGCTTCCTCCTGCTTAGGTCCCCATTCAAACTTAATAGTTTTACAGGTTAGCTTAGTTAATGGAACAACTATCTTAGAAAAGTCTCGGATGAAACGCCTATAGTATCCAGCTAATCCTAGAAAACTTTTAATTTCTGTAGCTGACTGCGGGACTTTCCAACTTGTGATAGCTTCTATCTTGGAAGGATCTACGTGAATGCCTTCATGATTAACCACGTGTCCTAAAAATTGCACCTCTTGTAGCCAAAATTCGCACTTCGAAAATTTGGCGTAAAGCTTTTCCTTTCTTAACAGAGTTAAGAGTGCATGCAGGTGCTCGCAATGTTCGTCCTGGATTTTGGAATAAATAAGTATATCGTCGATGAAGACAATTACAAATTTATCCAAATACGGCTTACAGATCCTATTCATCATATCCATGAATGCTACAGGAACATTTGTTAATCCAAACGGCATGACTGTAAATTCGTAGTGACTATACCTGGTCCTAAAAGCCGTTTTAAGAATGTCCTCTTCCTGTACTTTCAGTTGATGGTATCCGGAACGTAAATCTACCTTAGAGAAATACCTAGCTCCTTGAAGTTGATAAAAAAAGATCGTCAATCCTAGGTAATGGGTATCGATTCTTAATGGTAACCTTATTCAGTTCTCTATAATCGATACACATTCGCATCGAACCATCCTTCTTTTTCACGAACAACACCGGTGCTCCCCAAGGGGATGAATTGGGTTGTATGAATCATTTGCTTAATAATTCATCTAACTGCTTTTTCAGTTCTAACATTTCTGTCGGTGCTAAGCGATAAGCTGCTTTAGCCATT
Organism: Helianthus tuberosus; assembly: GCA_030545235.1. Lineage (NCBI taxonomy): Eukaryota > Viridiplantae > Streptophyta > Magnoliopsida > Asterales > Asteraceae > Helianthus > Helianthus tuberosus. The sequence continues at coordinate 75,105,262 of CM060426.1, forward strand.
GGAGCAGTTCCAGGTATTCGATGAATTCTAAATTCTACTTCCCTATCGGGTGGTAATCCCGGTAGGTCTTCTGGGAATACATCGGGGTATTCTGATACTACGAGAATTTCCTTAAGTTCTTTGCTATTAGTGTTAATGATTACAGAAATCATATACACTATGCCCTGTTTTCGTTCGTAATTAGCAACTTTCATTACTGAAATGAATTTTAGTGGTTTGCGTGGTTTATCTCTTGAAATCCGAATCATTTCTCCTGTTGGTGTACAGATTTCTATGGAATTTTGATCACAAAGGATTCAAGCATGATTGGCTATTAACCAACCCATTCCTAACATGACATCGAATACTGCTAAATTCATAGGTAGAAGGTTTGCCGAGAACTTATGCCCTGATAATTCTATTTTTCCTTCTTGAAGTACCTTATCTATATTAATAGAGTTTACTTCTGCCGTTTCTACCGTATAAACTTGACTAAGTTTGGTTAAGGGTTGCTTAAGAGCTTGGCAGAATGAAGTATTTATAAAACTTTGGTTTACACCAGAGTCAAATAATACTTTGGCATAAATGTCATGTACAAGAAACGTACCAGCTATGACGTCTGGTATCAGTTCTGCTTCTTGTGTGGTCAGCTGAAAAGCTCGTGCATTCTTTTTATTAGTTTCGTCGGCCGTTTTTGCTTTGTTGTCAGTTGCCTTGGCCAATTTAGGGCAATTTGGCTTAAAATGCCCTGCCTCTCCGCAATTGTAGCATACGGTGGATTTCTTCCTGCATTCATCCTCTCGGTGCCCCAGAAATTTGCAGAAATTGCAGTATACCTTACATTTTCCAAAATGCTTTCTTTTACAGTTACTGTAAAACGGCGGGGTGGAGGACTGCATGGCTCCCTTTTCTTGGAGTTACCACTATTACCTAAACGGAAACCTTGGGTAATTTTCTGAGCCAACTCATTCTTTCTATTCTCTTTTCTTGTACGAACCAATCCGTCAGTCAAGGTGTTGGCCAACTCGACTGCATCGTCGATCGTCCGGGGTCTAGCAGCCTTGACTATGTCGCGGATCACGCTAATCAATCCCCAGATGTAGCGAGAAATAAGTACAGGTTCTGGCGAGGCCAGAGTCGGTACTATCCTTGCATACTCGAAAAATTTCGAAGTATACTCACGACAATTAATATCCACCATCCGGTGGTTCAGGAACCGGTTTGTCATTTGTTCCTTTTCGTAGGAAGGACAAAGCTTCCTTTCTACTAACTCCTTAAATTCTTCCCAACTCATGGCGTAAGCCACGTCACTTCCCTTAGCTTGTAGCACTGTGTTCTGACGGGTGGTCCATAGGACAACCCTTAATCATGTTAAAAGACGAATTAATCCTTCACTTAATCGCGTAATTATCTTGAATTAGATGACTACGAGTGCTTATGTTTCAGGTATGTTTTGGGAGCTAAAAGAGGAGAAAACGCAGCTTTGGAAGGATTGGAGATGAACGGGTCGTACGTGGAACGAAAGAGGAAACAAAGCATAACATTCAGGGTGCCACCGTAAATTACGGTGGCCACCGTAATTTACGGTGGCCTGAAGGTTGCCTAAATCTCTACCATAAACTAGGAAGTTCTCACCGTAACAAAACTTGGTCCACCGTAACTTACGGTGGTACCGTAATTTACGGTGGACATGACGCGAAAATATGTAACTGCTTCATTAAATCAGTTTTATGGTGTCTTTTGGGATTATCTCATGATTGGACAGTTTCTTAGCAACTAGGGGCCGATTTTGGCTGTTCTTGCTTGGTTCCAAACAATTTCTAACATTCGGTTTATGTTTTTGATTGGTATGAACACTAAACTTATTGTTTTGATGATTCACCAAGCTATGTCTGGCTAAAACTTTCGGTGATCATCTTAGGTGAAGGTTTCTCTTGAACTTTTGTGTGTTTATTTCTGAATTTCTAGAATGATAACATTGTGTTGCTTTGATTATCATGGTGTATGAGTAATTGATTGTAGTTTGTTAATTGATAGTGCAATTTCTAGTCTCAATCGTACGTTCTTGGTGCCGTTGGCAATCGAGATATCACGGGAAGGGTTAGGGTTGGTTATTGATTAATTGATCATCGGAAAACAACCTCGCGTTTATATAATCCGAGTACTTTGTTCCCTTTTATCACTTCGATTATTTGTGCACGAGTTATGTCTATGTAACTCTTTCTAGTTGGAATTTCACACAATTGTTAAAAGAAACTGAATCCTAAGATGGTCATTGTTTTCTCCTAATCTGCTTTACAACCAACCTTTGATTTGAAGTTATTTAGTTAATTTAGTTTTAAAATTAAACAATCCAAATTATTGATATCTACTTTTTGCAAATTAGGTTAATTTTAGTTAAGGTGCAAAGCTATAAAATCAACACACTTTCCACATACTCCCTGAGTTCGATACCCATTTACCACTATCTAGAGTTGTTATTTGGATTAAATTTGATTGTGACCACGACAGCACGTCAAATTTTGGCGCCGTTGCCGGGGAGTAGTGCGCAACGTGTGTCAGTTTGTTAGTTTTGCTTTGTTATTTTCGGGTTTACACTGGTGTGTTTAGTGTGCAGGTTCTACAGGTGCATGCATACTAGAGGCTCTCACAAAGCGTCACCATTGTCATTTGATTCGGAGATCGAAAGAACGCTAAGGCAAAACAGAGTTTTACTAAGGGAAAACAGAATCATTGGTTCACCCACTTCACCCATTACACCAAGAAACATCATGGAAGAAACACAAGTACCACCCACAACGGGTCAAACGACCTCATCATTTATACCCACTTCCACACAACCATCACCAAACACAACCATACCAAATTCCACTACAATTCCTACTCCACCTCATGACACTACACCATCTAACACCACACAACCGATTACTACTCAAGTTGAACCCAATCTTTCCTTTAACCCTTCCACTACAATTCCACCACTCACTCATTTCTTCCCAGTTTCCGGTCAATCATCTTCCCATTATTCAATACCACCAAATACAACCATTGTCCATGCTATTTCAACATTCAGACCATCGAACCAATCGGGTTTTCAATACTCATCCATTCCATTTGGGCAATCTTCGGGTATAGGGGGAGATGGATATGAGGAAGGTTACGAAGATTTTGAGGGTTATGATGAAGACGGGTATGCTTACGCTTATGGGGGTGATGGTGATCAAGGAGAGTTTGCTTTTGTGCATGGCCAATCTCAAGGAATGGTAAGTGTTGGTGGAATGCCACAACAACAACTCATACCACAACACATTAGGCCAAGGCCACAAGGGCCACCAATGCAACGCCCTATACCATTGCAACAAGTTCGGCCACAAAATGTACAACCACAATTTCAAAGGCCAATTCAACACCCACCGATGCCGCAACAACAATTTCAACAACCGTTCGCACCACAAGGGCATATACCAAGACCAATGGATCCTATTCGTCCAAGGGGTCGATTGGGTGTACCAAGAAGGCATCTTAGGGAACATGCACGGGGAATTGAAGCGCATTTTAGGCCGATAATTACTCAAAACCCTTCACCGGTGGTTATCCCTCACAACAACCAAGGAAGAACTTTTGAATTGAGAACTAATTCGTTACAAAGTTTGCCGAAATATAAGGGTTTAGCAACGGAGGAGCCTTATTTCCATTTGGAGGCCTATGACTCAATTTGCAATACTCTTGGGAGTCAAGGTTTTTCGGCTGATGATTGCAAGTTGGTCCTGTTTCAATTTTCTTTGGAGGACAAGGCAAAGAAGTGGTTCTACACTTTGCCTTTAGCATCTATTTATACTTGGGCGGAGATGCAACAAATTTTCCTAGACGAATTTTATACCGCGCAAAAGACCAACGATGCTAGGAAGGGGTTGAGGAGTTTTCAACAACAACATGGTGAAATGTTCCATGAGGCATTTGAACGTTTCAATATGATGATCAAGAATTTCCCTCACCATGGGATTGAACTTTGGGAGTTGATGAATGCCTTCCATGAGGGGTTAAGTGCCGAAGATGCTCGTGATTTAATGTCTATTACCGGTGGGACTTTTGGCAAAAACTATGAGAATGATGATTGGGAGTTGTTGGAGAACATGGCAATTACATCAAAAAGAAAAGCTCAAGCATCGAGGAGAGCGCGACCGGCCATTGTCCGACCTTAAGTGCACACAATAGATGATGGTAATGTTCAAACCATCATGACCTATTTCATTACACAAAGCACAAACATCATGACCTATTTGGTTAGTGGTTTGAACATTACCATCATCTATTGCGTGCACTTAAGGTTGGGCAATGGCCGGTCGTGCTCTCCTCGATGCTTGAGCTTTTCTTTTTGATGTAATTGCCATGTTCTCCAAAAACTCCCAATCATCATTCTCATAGTTTGTGCCAAAAGTCCCACCGGTAATAGACATTAAATCACGAGCATCTTCGGCACTCAACCCCTCATGGAAGACATTCATCAACTCCCAAAGTTCAATCCCATGGTGAGGGAAATTCTTGATCATCATATTGAAACGTTCAAATGCCTCATGGAACATTTCACCATGTTGTTGTTGAAAACTCCTCAACCCCTTCCTAGCATCGTTGGTCTTTTGGGCGGTATAAAATTCGTCTAGGAAAATTTGTTGCATCTCCGCCCAAGTATAAATAGATGCTGAAGGCAAAGTGTAGAACCACTTCTTTGCCTTGTCCTCCAAAGAAAATTGAAACAGGACCAACTTGACATCATCAGCCGAAAAACCTTGACTCCCAAGAGTATTGCAAATTGAGTCATAGGCCTCCAAATGGAAATAAGGCTCCTCCGTTTCTAAACCCTTATATTTCGGCAAACTTTGTAACGAATTAGTTCTCACTTCAAAAGTTCTTCCTTGGTTGTTGCGAGGGATAACCACCGGTGAAGGGTTTTGAGTAATTATCGGCCTAAAATGCACTTCAATTCCCCGTGCATGTTCCCTAAGATGCCTTCTTGGTACACCCAATCGACCCCTTGGACGAATAGGATCCATTGGTCTTGGTATATGCCCTTGTGGTGCGAACGGTTGTTGAAATTGTTGTTGCGGCATCGGTGGGTGTTGAATTGGCCTTTGAAATTGTGGCTGTACATTTTGTGGCCGAACTTGTTGCAATGGTATAGGGCGTTGCATTGGTGGCCCTTGTGGCCTTGGCCTAATGTGTTGTGGTATGAGTTGTTGTTGTGGCATTCCACCAACACTTGCCATTCCTTGAGATTGGCCATGCACAAAAGCAAACTCTCCTTGATCACCATCACCCCCATAAGAGTAAGCATACCCGTCTTCATCATAACCCTCAAAATCTTCGTAACCTTCCTCATATCCATCTCCCCCTATACTCGAAGATTGCCCAAATGGAATGGATGAGTATTGAAAACCCGATTGGTTCGATGGTCTGAATGTTGAAGTAGCATGGACAATGGTTGTATTTGGTGGTATTGAATAATGGGAAGATGATTGACTGGAAACTGGGAAGAAATGAGTGAGTGGTGGAATCGTAGTGGAAGGGTTAAAGGAAAGATTAACTTGAGTAGTAATCGGTTGTGTGGTGTTAGATGGTGTAGTGTCTTGAGGTGGAGTAGGAATTGTAGTGGAATTTGGTATAGTTGTGTTTGGTGATGGTTGTGTGGAAGTGGGTATAAATGATGAGGTCGTTTGACCCATTGTGGGTGGTACTTGTGTTTCTTCCATGATGTTTCTTGGTGTAATGGGTGAAGTGGGTGAACCAATGATTCTGTTTTCCCTTAGTAAAACTCTGTTTTGCCTTAGCATTCTTTCGATCTCCGGATCAAATGACAATGGTGACGCTTTGTGAGAGCCTCTAGTATGCATGCACCTGTAGAACCTGCACACTAAACACACCAGTGTAAACCCGAAAATAACAAAGCAAAACTAACAAACTGACACACGTTGCGCACTACTCCCCGGCAACGGCGCCAAAATTTGACGTGCTGTCGTGGTCACAATCAAATTTAATCCAATTAACAACTATAGATAGTGGTAAATGGGTATCGAACTCAGGGAGTATGTGGAAAGTGTGTTGATTTTATAGCTTTGCACCTTAACTAAAATTAACCTAATTTGCAAAAAGTAGATATCAATAATTTGGATTGTTTAATTTTAAAACTAAATTAACTAAATAACTTCAAATCAAAGGTTGGTTGTAAAGCAGATTAGGAGAAAACAATGACCATCTTAGGATTCATTTTCTTTTAACAATTATGTGAAATTCCAACTAGAAAGAGTTACATAGACATAACTCGTGCATAAATAATCGAAGTGATAAAAGGGAACAAAGTACTCGGATTATATAAACGCGAGGTTGTTTTCCGATGATCAATTAATCAATAACCAACCCTAACCCTTCCCGTGATATCTCGATTGCCAACGGCACCAAGAACGTACGATTGAGACTAGAAATTGCACTATCAATTAACAAACTACAATCAATTACTCATACACCATGATAATCAAAGCAACACAATGTTATCATTCTAGAAATTCAGAAATAAACACACAAAAGTTCAAGAGAAACCTTCACCTAAGATGATCACCGAAAGTTTTAGCCAGACATAGCTTGGTGAATCATCAAAACAATAAGTTTAGTGTTCATACCAATAAAAAACATAAACCGAATGTTAGAAATTGTTTGGAACCAAGCAAGAACAGCCAAAATCGCCCCCTAGTTGCTAAGAAACTGTCCAATCATGAGATAATCCCAAAAGACACCATAAAACTGATTTAATGAAGCAGTTACAGATTTTCGCGTCATGTCCACCGTAAATTACGGTACCACCGTAAGTTACGGTGGACCAAGTTTTGTTACGGTGAGAACTTCCTGGTTTACGGTAGAGATTTAGGCAACCTTCAGGGCCACCGCCCTGAATGTTATGCTTTGTTTCCTCTTTCGTTCCACGTACGACCCGTTCATCTCTAATCCTTCCAAAGCTGCGTTTTCTCCTCTTTTAGCTCCCAAAAGATACCTGAAACATAAGCACTCGTAGTTATCTAATTCAAGATAATTACGCGATTAAGTGAAGGATTAATTCGTCTTTTAACATGATTATGGGTTGTCCTATGGAGCACCCATCATGTTCCACCATTCTAATGCCTCTTCTTTGAAAAGGTGGGATGCATACATCACCCTGTCTTCTTCTGCGCACTTACTTTTTTTAATCACAGCTTCCGTCTTTTCTAACCAACATAGTGCGGCAGTTGCTCCTTCGTTGCCTGCGAATTCGATTGGCTTACAGGCGAGGAATTCCTTATAAGTGCAACCGTTTGTTATCATTTTCCTTTTCTTGGGTAATGGGGCTTGAATTACATTATTATTAGTGCCTCCATTTATGCTATAACTGAAATTATCGTCGCGAATGCGTTTGCTATGGTCAGCTTTGGAGGGTTCAACTGGATTCTTAGCGGCTGCGATGATTGCTGGGATAGCGTTGGCTATACCCTGAGCAACTATATTTTCTATATCTTGTCTATTGAGAAAATTTTCCTGATTATTTGGTTTCGATTGATTAACTTCATTTGCTAATTGGTTTACTGCGTTATCCATCTGAATTATAAATATAACACACGGATTAATATCACAGAAATAGATAGCAATCAAACACAACATTGCAATGATAACCCAAATTAAATCAGCACGTATAACCAAAATCGTCAACATTGCGACATTTCTATATATATATATATATATATATATATATATATATATATATAGGGTAAGGTTCATGCGAGAACCACCTTTATTGCGAGAATCGCGAGAACCAATGTGAACACAACCTAAAATAGCTAAAAAAACCTAACCCCCACCCCCTAAAAAAAACCTAACCCCCCCCCCCCCTAAGCTAAATGCTAAAAACTAAAACCCCCAAAAAACCTAACCCCCCCCCCCCCCCCAGCTAAAATGCTAAAAACTAAACCCCCAAAAAACCTAAAAAAATCTAAAAAAAATCTAATTTTTTTTTAATATTTTTTATGTTAAAATCGCTACTTTTAGTAGCAAAAAAAATTAGCAAAAAAAATTAAATTTTTTTTTGCTACTAAAAGTAGCGATTTTTTTATAAAAAATAAAAAAATTTGTGTGTTTTTTAGCTATTTTTAGGCATTTTTTGTTGTGTTCACATTGGTTCTCGCGGTTCTCGCAATAAAGGGTGGTTCCTAACGGATCTTTGTCCTATATATATATATATATATAGGGTGGGGTTCGGCTACAAAGTACATTTTTCCTACAAAGTGTACAAAGTCATAAAACACCACAATTTTAGGCATAAAACACACTCAAAACCTACAAATAATAGAGTGAAAAACACTAAAACACAATATCTAAACCCAAACATTCAATAAAAACTTCAAGCACACCATCGTAGAACTATGAATATAAAGCACAACATGATAATCAACATAAAACACACTAATGTTAGTCATTCGATAATCAAAGCCTTATCATCCAAAACAAAACACAAAACCCACAAATATGGCGTTTTAGTAACCTTCACTTTGTTATTTGTGGGTTTTGGGTGTGTTTTATGGTTGACATTATGGTATTTTATGACTTTTTACACTTTGTAGGAAAAATGGACTTTGTAGCCAATTCCCACCCTATATATATATATATGCATCTATACAAACCACGTATTTACAGATGTTTTATTTATTTTATTATACATCTTATTATTTTTTTTTCACATATTATTATTATTATTATTATTATTATTATTATTATACAAAAACATCTATTTCATGTTAACGGTCTTCAGAAGTGGAATTCCCTTTCGTCGTACTTCCAGGTGATGCTCTCCCCCACGGTTCGGATCCGATTCACTGCGTCCACCAATTCTTCGCCGTAGCGGCGTAGTTCAGCAACATTCTCCGGGTTCATGGGTGGAAAATTAGCAGGGGCTGGTTCAAACTGTGGGTAATAAGGGTTGGGATTATTCATCATGTTTTGGAAGTGCCAGTCACTGGTCCACCACTCCTCGATTTAGTCAGGTAGGGGTAGTGGGTTGACAATGGGTTCCGGGATGGCAGGTTCCAGGTTTATTGGAAGTTCGTTTTGAACAGGAATGCTCACAAGGTTTTCATCAGCTGGCCCGAAAAGGTCACAATTTGCCAACTTTCTGTCTAGCTCCTCCCAGGGTGGTAAGGTTGGAGCTTGGCTAAAACTTCTCCCACCTCTTTCTCTTTTCCTTTTGTCTCAACATTTTTCTTCGCCTCTTGAGCGGCAGGTTTCTTCTTTCTCCTTCTTTTCCAATCTAAAAGCCTACTCCTCTTTTTGGGTTTAGGCTTTTCCTGGGCTTGGAAAACCATTGGCTCCTCTGTGTCAGCCTAGTAACCGGACTGGTCCCTGGTAGTCTCCATATCAGTAGAATGTATTGTGAAGTTTCGGAGAGCTTTCGATAATTCATTCATGCTGTTAGTTACACATAAGGGAACACAAAATTCCAAGTTAAAATTTTAATTATTGTAAATTTAATTTTCACAGAAACACAAAATTCCAAACTAAAATTTAAGTATTTTTCAAATACTTAATTAGTTTAAACCAGTGGCTCTGATACCACCTTTTTTGTCACGGCCCCGACCCGTTTTGCCTGTTTCGGAAGCCGTGGAACAGAAACACGTGGTCTTGGTGTTTAATTGGCAGCGGAAATTTTAACCGGATCGTTTAAACTGAAAACACCAAATTATTTTATTATAAGTTTCGGGACAGACCCCGTATTTTACAATAAAGGAATTTCACTGGGAAATCCCCTGATTACAGAAAACATGTTTATTTATTTACTGAGCCACTTCATTCAACCTGGAGTGCTACGCGGCACTTTTCCTTGTTCACAGTAAATCACCTGAAACATGTTTTAAAAAGATTTAATCAGCGAAAAATACTGGCGAGTGCATTCCATTTGTACAAAACGACACATTGTTATAATTCACAGTATTAAGAGCGGTTACAATTGCCCCTATCTTACAATTATCTGATTCAGTTGTCACTCGACCGGATCTGTGACTGTGGTCATATCACTATTGGGTCCGTTCAACCAAAAGTGATAATACTGCAGTAATGTATACAATACCCCACTTACTGTCAGTAATTTAAGATTTGCAAAGACTTAATCCCTGTAAAATATAACTGGAAAAATAATTTGAAGTTTTGTAAAACAACTTTGATAAAAAGAGAATTACTCAAATTGCAAGTTTAAACGGTCAGAGCCTGCCTACTGATTAAGCTGGTAAACCTAGTTAAATATACAATGCAAACGAAACTAGGTTAGTAACTTAATTCAACATTTACGATAATTCACGAGATCGAAACCCTTACGACGAATGACAAAGTATAGCCCAAGATTTGGGCAGCACTTAAACATCCATCGGATCGGTTTTAATCGATCGGACATTGTATTGTAGCAGTGATCGAGTTATTACCCCGTTATCGTAGCAGCGTCTCGACACTAAAAGTGTTATTTTGAGCAAAAAGAAAGTAGTTTTAGTGAAAATTTTCGAGCTGACTGAACTGGCCATGCAACGTCCAATTTATAGCTGAAATTTAGATTCCTCGCGGCCCGCGACAACCGAAAGGCAGTCCTTCGTGCCCCGCGAGGGCCACCCTTGCTACGGCTAGGGCTGCCGTGTCATCACCTAGGTTCGCCACGTGGATGACGTGTGTCCCACATCCTTATCCAGAGATCTCAAGGCACTCGCGCCCCGCGAAGACCCTGCTTAACTCTGTCGCGCCCCGCGACCAAGTATAAAATTTTGTTTTTCTTGGTTTGTCATAAAAAGTCAGGTTTTAGGGGTTCGGGTTTTCACTTACGGAGCGTTTTAGGACATTTTTGTGCAAGTCGTTACATCCAATCCCCCCCTATTTTTTAAACGTTAATAACTCTTTCATACGACATTATTTTTTTATAAAAATTGCACCAAAAAATGAGCATTTTTTAAAACGAGTATACTATTGCTATATTTTCATTTTTTTTTCGAAAACCCAGTTGCGTAAAACGCAATGGACAAAAACGTAAAAAAATGACTTTTTTTTTCTAAAAAGCAATGGACAAAAAACACAAAGAAATGTCTTATTTCTAAAACGCAATGGCCAGAAAAGACATAGAAATATCTTATTTCTAAAACGCAATGGCCAGAAAACACAAATAAATGTCTTTTTTTTTTTTTTCTAAAACGCAATGACTTAAAAACACAAAAGAAAGTATTCTTTCTAAAACGCAATGGACTGAAAACACATAAAAATGTGTTTTACCTAAAATGCAATAGACTAACACATCAAAATGTGTTTTTCTAAAACTCAATGGACCAAAAAAACACAAAAATGTTTTTTTTTTTTTTTTTCTGAAATGCAATGGCCTAAAAACACAAAAGAAAATGTTATTTCTAAAACGCAATGGACTAAAAACACATAAAAATGTGTTTTGCCTAAAACGCAATGGACTAAAAAACACTTCAAAATGTGTTTTTCTAGAATGCATTGGACCAAAAAACACATAAAATGTGTTTTCCTAAAACGCAATAGATAAAAACACTTCAAAATATGTACGTCAGTTATTCGCATGTGATAATTAGTCTAAACATGTAGTGCGTTTTGATATGAACATATGTTACACGGTCTAAAAATGTGATAAAAACACTTCAAAAGGTGCATTTAAAGTAAAAAGGGTTTAAGTATACTCACAGTGCGTGCTTAGCAAGTAAACACGGTTTGGAAAGGAGTGGTGAGCGCGCCAGATCAGCCTGCGTATGGGAACAAAAGTGCGTAAGTCCTCCAAAGTGCTGAAACGGTCGAATCAGAGTGTCGAGTGGTGAACAGGCTTCTAGTTCGAAGCTGGTGCCTTCGTACGAAGGTGGTGGCTTCGCACAGTTGGCTTGTTCCGTGCTCAATTTCGAGTGTTCTTCACGTCATGCTTCGAGATATCGAGTGTTCATCCCTTCAGCCTTAAGCTACTGATTAAACTTAGAGCCGAAGAGGTCTTTGTTCAAGTCACAGGTGAGAACTTAGGCTGGGTTGTGTGAAACCAGTGCCTTCGTTCGAAGGCGTGCCTGGGCTTCGCACAGAACAGTCCAGTTTTCACAAGTGGCTGTTTCTTGTGTTCGGAGCTGTGTTTCGTCTGAATACCTAATACTGTATGGATCAGTACCTGTATTTGAAGGTAAAAACCGATATCAAAAATCATGTTTATTTGAGAAATTCAATACTGATTCTAAACTGGTACCATTTGCTCAGTTGGTCTTAATATAAAGTATAACAATTAGTTGATAGAATAATCAATAATGTTGAGTGCTTATAAAATCACCCCTACGAATAAAGCAAAGTGACATTCTACATCACTAGGCTAGTAAATACCCACCTTCTTCTACAACCCCCATATAAAACCAACGGCGTTATAATTTATAACCACCAAAATCTCAAAACCTACCAACTCATAACACCAACAACAAAAACATGTTCTTCCCATAACCCAAAACCACCACCGGAAAATGACATCACCACCACCACATCTCCACCTTATCTCCGTCATCATCCTCCTCACCACCACCGTAACATCACAAACATTCTCAACCACCGAACAAACAACCTTAATCAACCTCAAACAAATATGGGGAAACCCACCATCCTTAACAAACTGGAACTCCACCACATCACCATGCACGTGGCCGGAGGTCCACTGCCGCCACAATTCCGTCGTCTCGCTGCAACTTAACAGCAAAAATCTCACCGGTTTGATTCCGGGGTTCATATGTGATCTCAGGAACCTTGAAAATGTTATTCTGCGTGATAATTATCTGACTGGAGAGTTTCCTAGGGTGTTTTATAACTGCTCGAAGGTTGTTGAGCTGGATATTTCACAGAATTTGTTCGTCGGAAGGTTGCCGGACGATATTGACCGGTTGTCGCGGCTTGAAACGCTAGAACTTGGAGCTAATAACTTCACCGGTGATATACCTCCGGCGATCGGGAAGTTATCTGAGTTGAGGTTGTTACATCTATTTTTCTAAACTACTTATTTGCCCACATTGTTAGAATTTTTTTAGAGTAAATTAATTTTTGAGTACTTGTGTTTTACTGGTTTTACTTTTAATCATTTGAGTTTAAAATCAAAATGTTTTAACGCCCCACTTTTTTTTAACTTTTTGAGTCCTTTTTGAGTACAAGTTTTAACCTTTTGAGTCCAATTATTTAATAAAATTGGACTCAAAACGTAATAAAATGAACAAAATTGGACTCCAAACATTATAAAATGAGCCATTAGAGACTCGGGGCGTTAATTTTTTTAATTTTGGACTCAAGTGGTTAAAACCACTAAAACACAAGGACTTAAAAAATAGTTTACTCTTTTTTTTAACTACAAACATAACACTTAGGGGCTGTTTGGTAGCCTCTGAATGGTCATTAAGAGGCTACCTCTTAATGGAACCATTAAGAATTTTACCAATGAGAAGGTAGAAGAATGTGACATGTGATGATTTACCATTCAGAGTTTACCTCTTAACCATTCAGACTTGAGGTTACCTCTTATTCGTTTAGAGGTTTTAAACCATTAAGAGGTAGCATCTGAATGATCATTAAGAGGCTACCAAACAGTCCCTTACTCTACTTTACACAAATAATTTAATACTACTTATTTGCTCAGGTTTTTACATCTTTTTTGTAAACCGCACAAATGTTACTTCTACTCTACTTTACACTAATAATTTTAAGAGTAAACTGCCAAAATAGTCCCTCTGAGGTTTGGTCACTTTTGACACTTTAGTCCAAAACTTAAACCTTTTGAATCTGGGTACTGTGGTTTCAATTTTGTTGTCATTTTCATTCAAAAGCAAAATCTGGTCAGATTTTTCAGTTAACATCCAGTTTTTTTGTCTTTTTCCTCCCTTTCAATGAATGGTAAAATGGTCAGATTTTTTAATTTTTTATAATAAAACATTATCATTTTGCTCTTCATTAAAGGGAGGAAAAAGACAAAAAAACTGGATGTTAACTGAAACATCTGGCTACTTATTTGTGCAGGTTATTCCATTATTTTTAACAAATATCATATCACTGCTATTCTACTTTACACAAATAATTATGAACTACTTGTTTGCCTGGGCTGTTACATATTTTTTAGCAAATATTACTCATACTACTCTATTGTACACTAATAATTCTATTACTTTAATGCCCAGGTTGTTACATCTGTACCAGAACTTGTTTAATGGTAGTATACCTCCAGAGATTGGTAATTTATCTAAACTGGAAGTATTAGGCCTGGCATATAATGATTTTCCGGATCCAGAAATACCGTTAGAGTTTGGTAGATTGAAGAATTTGAAGACGTTATGGATGGCAGCAACTAATCTAGTTGGTAACATACCGAAATCATTCTCGAATTTGGTCAATCTCGAATCGTTAGATTTGAGTTTCAACAAACTTGAAGGCGAAATTGTTCCCGAGTTGTTTCTGTTGCGGAACTTAAGTGATTTGTTCTTGTATAAGAATAATTTATCAGGACATATTCCATTAGCGATTCAGTGTTTGAACTTGAGGCGGATTGATATCTCGATGAACAGATTAAACGGATCCATTCCTGATGGTTTTGGCAAACTGCGAAAACTTGAGGTTTTGAATTTGTACTCGAATCAATTTTCGGGTCATATGCCAACAAGTATAGCTCATATTTCGACACTGACGATTTTTCGAGTGTTTCGAAATAACTTTACTGGAGAATTGCCTCCAGAGTTTGGAGTTCACTCCAAACTCGAAGCATTTGAGGTGTCCGAGAACATGTTTTCTGGAAAACTTCCGGAAAACTTATGCAAAGGCGGTTGTTTGAGAGGCGTCGTTGCCTTTTCAAACAACCTCACTGGCGAATTGCCGAGATCACTCGAGAGATGTGATAGGATTGTCACTATCCAACTCTATGATAACGAGTTTACCGGTGAGATTCCTTTAGGAATCTGGACTTTATCAAATATTTCGAGTTTGAGGCTCTCCGGGAACTCGTTTTTGGGTGAGCTTCCGCGTAAAGTTGGTGGGAATCTATCTAGATTAGAAATTAGTAACAACAAGTTTTCGGGTAGAATTCCGCTGGAGATATCATCTTGGGTGAAACTCAATGTGTTTAAAGCTAGTAATAACAATTTTTCAGGCGAAATACCGTCTGAATTCACTGCTCTTTCGGAGCTAACCGTTCTTTATCTTGACGGAAACTCACTTTCTGGTGAGCTTCCATCACAGATAAAGTCGTGGAACTCGCTAACCATTTTGAATCTGGCCAGAAACAAACTCTCTGGCCAGATTCCGGCCTCGTTAACTTCTTTACAAGATCTTCTCGACCTTGATCTATCGGAAAATCAGTTTTCGGGCCAAATTCCACCACAATTTAACAATATGAGGCTTACCGCTTTGAATCTTTCTTCCAACAAGCTCACCGGAATAATCCCGCCATCTTACGATAACAAGGCTTATGAAAACAGTTTCCTCAACAACCTTAACCTTTGTTCTACATCCCAAATCTCCAATATCGGAAACTGTTTTGTCAAAACCGCACACTCGAACAAATTCTCACCGAAAATCATATCCATGATCATAATATCATCAGCATTGGTTCTACTTGCAGCTGTCATGTCAACGTTGTTTGTGTTCAGAGACCGCGTAAAGAAGCAGCCGAAACGAACTCGCACAATATGGAAACTGACCTCATTCCAAAAAATGGATTTCACGGAAGCAAACATTTTATCATGCATGACCGAAGCGAATGTGATCGGTATTGGTGGTGCGGGGAAAGTGTATCGAATCGGGGTTGGTCAACCGCGTGGTTACGTTGCTGTGAAGCGTATTTGGAACAAGTTACTAGACCAAAGTCAAGAAAATGAGTTCACATCTGAGGTTTTGATATTGGGTTCGATTCGTCACTCGAACATAGTAAAACTACTATGTTGTCTATCTAGTCAGAACTCCGAGCTTCTGGTTTACGAGTACATGGTGCACCAGAGTCTAGACAGATGGTTACATGGGAAGAAGAGAAAATTGGAGCCCGGTTCGGTTCCGGGGTTTGTTCTGGACTGGCCCAGGCGGCTGCAGATTGCGATCGGTGCAGCCCAAGGGCTTTGCTATATGCATCATGATTGTTCGCCGCCGATTGTGCATAGAGATGTCAAATCAAGCAATATATTGTTGGATTCGGAATTCAAAGCGAAGATTGCGGATTTCGGGCTTGCGAAATTTTTGGAAAAGCAGAAGCCTGGTGAGAATGATATGTCTTCCATTGTTGGCTCATTGGGTTACTTTGCTCCTGGTAAGAACACTCATAAACTATACATTTTCTTATAAAACAAATGATTCATGTTGAGAATAGAAGTTTAAAGTAGGGTGTGAATTTCATATAAGGCGCGAAAACACGACACCAACTTAACATACAATTCGTGGGTTTGGTTTAGTTTAAAGGGGTCCAGGTCCATATGGGTCAAACCCGCTAACAAATTTAGCTAAACGTGTCGTGTTCATGGTGGGTTTACGGGTTGACCTGTTTAATTTTATACTTGCGTTTTAAAAATATGTTTTGTGCTTGACTTAAAAGATAACAAGAAAAATGAGGATCAAAGTTCTAGGGTAGTGGTATGTAGAAATCTAAAATAAGATAACATAAAATTTTCATGTTAAACGGATCGTGTTCGTGTCACCCATGAAAGCTAGTGTTGTTTCTATATCATGCGTCTAACACGATTTTTAGATTTGGTTGAAATTTTGTAAGTTTGACCTCAAAAGTCAATGTGTGTTTCATTGCAGAGTATGCATACACAAGTAGAATAAACGAGAGAATAGATGTTTATAGCTTCGGTGTGGTCCTACTTGAACTTGTAACGGGAAAAGAAGCTAACGAAGGGGATGAAGATTTAAATCTAGCCGAATGGGCATGGAAGCACTACGAAGAAGGTGGTTCCATGATGGGAGCTCTTGATCTAGAGATCAAGGATCCAGACACTTACATGGAGGAGATAAGCACGGTGTTCAAATTGGGGCTCATTTGCACAAGCACGTTGCCTTCAAGTAGGCCATCGATGAAAGATGTTCTCGAGATTCTTAAAAGATGTAATCCGCTTGATCTACTACCCGAAGAGGTGAAACATGGAAGGGAAGAGTTCGCTGTTGCACCTCTTCTCAGGAGAGAGAGTTACGTCACGAGTTATCACTGAAGTGAGGACATCCTCAACACGAATACGTAATTTTTAGCCCGAAAAGTTGGTATACGATGCTACGTAGCAAGCACCAAGTGTGAGTATTATTATTATACACACCGAGATATCTAACAGTAATACTATCTTGTTGTAATGAATGTTGTATTATACTATGAATATGAATATGAATGTATGCATCAGAAGTAATTAACGAGCTTACAAAACCGCCCCAAATCAGTTGTAAAAAAACTTGCTTATGAGTTCATTCGGGCCTAATAAAAGGTCGATAATGTCAACCCTTTATACAAACAGTTAAAAAATGGGTCGCTATGAGCGAGCGCTACCCATCAACATTTGTGTGTCGCCACTGCTTGCCGCCATAAATCGGGTGAACCATTTTTTGTATTTTTAATTTTCTAAAACGACCCATTTTGATTAGACCCGTTTTGACCCGAACTAATTTTGACCATTACAAATCAGTATTAACGACTTATTCCATCCAACAAAGCAATCGACGACAGAATAAGATTAGTTTTCATGATAAACATAAAACATGCTTAAATAAAATCCATGCAACAAAATTTGTCTCAAACAACCAAAAACATCAATAAACATAACAAGAAACTTTTAAGGTCTAAAACAAGCCTTATAGACTCTAGTTGGATCACACACTATCCATTGTACCATGTTCAAAAACAAAACACCAGGGACTGATTAATGCCGCAAAGGTCACCCTCCGCAGCAACTTAACCGCGCTCTCAACAGCCTAGGCCGTCGATTCCAAGCTCAATCTGTCAGACAAAAACGATCATTTATTATTAATTAGCACGGATTAAGAATTTGAATTTGAATACAACATACCTTATGGCGGGTGGCTGCATTGATTCGGTTTTTCCATCCTCGGACTCCATTACAACCTTCAGTTGAACTGGAGACTGCAGACAATATAAGCCAACAAGAAGAGAACTAATATTAAGTCGTCAAGAAAATGGTTCAAATGAAAAGAAAGGAATATAAAGTAAAACAAATAACTCTAGACTAGCCCTTAAACCTTACAAGACAGATAGACCTTACAGTGGGTTAGATGGAGCATGGCCTGTTAACTGACGGTATATCTAGGATTCTTGCTAACTATTTACTAAACACGTACAGGGCATGTGTACGCTCCAAATACCTCTAGAATAGATTAACCCTTAAGTTGTGAATTTGGATTTCTTTAGAAGCACGAGTGTATGAGTTTATTGTGTCTCGGAAGAAATTCCCAAAAAAACTCGATATCAATCTATAGATCTATAGATGGAGCATGGCCTGTTAACTGACGGTAAGGATATCTAGGATTCTTGCTAACTATTTTACATAGTTTTAGAAGTTTAAATAAGTATAATTTTTAAAACGTAGGGTACAATCTTTTGAAACACATGGTTGATTTTTAAACCAACTTCCCCCTGTGATTTTTTAACGGCAATAATGTTTTCATATGCTGATATTTAAAAAAGTATATATATAAATACCACTAGAACGAGCATTTTATTCTCTTTAATTTGAGTATGGTATTGCCATAGTTTTTTTTTTATTAAAAAAATTAACAAGTTACGTGATTACCGGTGTCTGTGTTCCCTGCTACATCGCGCAAGCACCCCTCTAGTGTGTGAATGTGTCCGCGTGCGCATGCATATATACACACATAAAAGCAGGCTCAAGTAAGAAGCTATATATATATATATATATTTATATATATGAGAAGTGAGATAAGCAACCTGATTAATTACTTTTGTAACATTGATTCATAATGTCGCATATTTGAGTGGTTTTACAGTTGTGACTCGATGTAAAAAAAGTAGAGAATCAGTTTGCTTCTTCTAATCCTAAGCCTACACACACACACATATAAATAGACACACTCATAGTCGTATACACGTATGTGTGTGTTTTCATATGAGCACTATTAAATAACTAGTAATATTCAGCTTCTTACTAGCTTTCAAGTCTATATAGGCTTTCAAGGATGAGGGTGACAAATAGTAAAAACTCACCTCAGGTGTGAGTCCTTGAGTGATTGGGCCAGCAGTTTCAGCCCTTTGTGGGCTCACAGAGGCTTGTTTCTTTAAACTACTAGGCCCAGCATCCTCATTAGAACCCTCATCACGTTTCCTCTTGGAACGCCTCTCAGGAGACGGAGAAACAGAGCCTCGAGCATCTCGATTTGACGTTGTTGTGGACGGCTGTGGAGTGTGCCTTACTTGTCGTTGACGTCTATGCCCTTGCGGAAACACATATGCTGGAAGGTCTCTCCTACGCACATGAGACACAAAGATGTCCATCCCGGGACTCCAATGTTCGTAACTTTTTACCTCTAGCTTAAACTCGTCCACTGTGCTCCGAATATCGAACTGGTTGTTCTCTTGGACTTTCGCTCCTGGCTGTCTCTGAAGCCCCATAAAAAAGGCACAATGTGAAAACGGTTTTGATGTGTCGGCATACGCGTTTGGGAACGGGTGGCACTGTAGCGTCGATACCGTATCACGTTCGATCTGAAAACGACAAAAAAAAAAAAAAACAGAAGTCGGATTTGTTCGTGTTCGTTTGTTAAGGAAATATATGTGTTCACGAACTGTTCATGAACACTTATCGAACGAGATATTTTGTTTGTGTCCATTCGTTAACGAAATGAAAGTGTTCGTGTTCGTTTGTTAATTTTAGGTGACTAATGCAAATGAGCGTTCATGAACACGAACGAACACAAACTAATGAACACAAATAAAAACAAACGAACACAAACAAGTGTTCATGGATATAATATATAATACACTGACACTTATTAAATATTTTATTTGTTGGAATATTGAAATATTTAAATAAACTATAATAAATAAAAACACTAATGAACTATCGGACACAAAAGGACATAAACGAACACGTTACCGAATGTTCACAAACATAAATGAACGACCACGGCCTTTGTTCAGGTTAACGAAATTTCTTGTTTGTGTTCGTTCATTTATAAAATATAATAAATAAAAACACTAATGTATTATCGACCACAATTGGACATAAACAAACACGTTACCGAATGTTCACAAACATAAATGAACAAATGCGGCCTTTGTTCAGGTTCGTTCATTTAACTAAACAAATGAAATATCTTGTTCGTATTCGTTCATTTATTAAACGAACGAACTTCCCGTCGAACGGTTCACGAACTGTTCGGTTCATTTGCAACCCTAGGTAGGTCACCTACGGGTCAAAACAAGTCAATGTCAAAACAGGAAAGTTAGACTAGTAATAACGATGAAATGGACCTTCAAAGTAAGGAATCTAAGGCGGGATTCCACCCATCCTCTCCACGAAAGCAGATCATCAGCATCTGCGGCTACGACGTCTACCTGCAAGTAGTTTTTATACGACTCGAAAAAAAGACACGGTTCAAACAGAGCACTCCAATTTGCTCTGTTCAACTCGATTTCCTAAAACGGATTCAAAAACAAGAATACATCATCAATAGTAAACACATTTAAAAAAGGTTTGTAAATCAACAGTTTGAATTACTTTTTACCTCGCAAACCTTATTTCCGAAATGAAACTGTTCGACCATAACATGAAGAGTACTTGCGGAAACGTTGTAACTAGAGTTCATGCAAGGGTACGTGGGAGTGATAATCGGCATAAGATGAGTTCGGTCACTTTTCCACTTGCGTGGGTCCCATACGCTAAACCCAAGATCATCATCTTCGATTGGGGAAAGCATGACGGGGTTGGGCCAACGCCAGTGTGTGTATACTCTGAAAAAACGGGAAACCAGCATACTAGGTATTGCATTGGGATAGAGCTGGCATACCTGAGCAACTAAAAGAGCCCAATTCACACCACCGAGAAACCCCGTAACCTGATCAAAACCGTCAGTAGTCATAACTATCATAATATAATTCTTGCGTAAAATAAGCAAAATGACGGATGTGAAAATTGGGTGGGTGGTTAGAAAATGGGTCAAGATTAGGCCTGTGAACGAACCGAACGAACACATAATCGAACACATTTTTTTGTTCATTAAGAAAATGGCCATGTTCGTGTTCGTTTATGTTTGTTCATCTAAAACTAAGCGAACAGTTCACGAACATAAATAAATGAAACGGACATAATTTAACAAACATAAAACAACACAAATAAACATAATTGAACAAACATAAACAAACACAAATGAACATAATTGACCAAACATAAAAGAACATAAAATAAAGTAGTTTTTTTCATTGGAAAGCCTGTATTTATTGCTAGAAAGTCTAATTACTAATTAGTTATATTTGTATAAGTAGTTAAAAAGTCCATTCTATGTTTAATTGTGTATATTTATATAAATATAACGACTCAGGTATTTATTAAAATTTAAACAAACACAAACGAACAAACATAAACGAATGTAAATAACATAGTTGTCAATAGCGAGAGTACCGATAGCTATAGCCTGCTATGTAGCGTACTAGCGTATAGGTCTAGGCTCGCTATTAGGGTTGTAGTAATAGATAGCAATAATAGCGACAACTTATTTTTTTTAAATATAAATAGTCATTAAATATAGCTATAAAATAGCTGAATTTTAGGTTTTTGTTAAATATACATGTAAAATAGCATATATACCACGGTTTTTTGATATAATATACATCTAAGTTTTAAATTTTTTTTCTAGTGCATTGCTATTTATAAAATAGCCACCCACTATTTATCGCTATTCGCTATGTAGCATATAGGTACGTTATCGCTATTTGTCGCTATTTGCCATTAACAACTATGGTAAATAAACAAACGTTCACGAACATAAATGAACGAACAAAACATTTGTTCATGTTTGTTCGTTCATTGAATAAAAGAACTTCCCACCGAACAAGTTCACGAACACTTCATGAACATTTGGTTCGTTTATCGCTATTTGTCGCTATTTGCCATTAACAACTATGGTAAATAAACAAACGTTCACGAACATAAATGAACGAACAAAACATTTGTTCATGTTTGTTCGTTCATTGAATAAAAGAACTTCCCACCGAACAAGTTCACGAACACTTCATGAACATTTGGTTCGTTTACAAGCCTAGTCAAGATAGTGAATGTTAAAATACTGTCTGGCCCGTTAGAAACAACATACTAGTCGAGTTATAACCTGAATTTTAATAACGGGTCAAAACTGTCACCCATAGTAATAAAGCTAAGCATAGAATGAAATCTTACATTTGAATAAACGCCACGCCTCTTAGCCCAAAACTTCAAACATCTTAGTGTTGTGCAGAAGTTCTACATATTTTATGGTAGTCGAATAAATGTAAAAGATCAATAATGTTTATATATATGTATATGTGTGTGTGTGTGTGAGAGAGAGAGAGAGAGAGAGAGAGAGATTATAGACCAAAATACATGCCTCGACATTTGGAACAAGTTTAAGAATTTGATCAGCAACCCGACATCCATTGAGACTTCTCACGGTTTGTTCGTCAGTGTTGTACAACACAGAATTATGCGAGATATCCAAATCCTGTCACAAGTTAGTTTCACAAGGAGAAAAAACAAAACTCAAAAACAAAAGATAGAAGGCTACCTTATACCACTAACTATACATCACACTACAAATTGCAATCTTGCATTATTAAGGTTAGAAGAAAACCGACGTGATCATATAGCAGTTTAGCACAGAAAGTGAAACAATTGCAAAATCAATTGTTTAGGAGAATCTAAGCAGTTAATGCGGTATAAAACCGGATATCGATCAAGGGCCGATATTTAAGATATCGATTATTGCGATGGGATATGGTAATTTTATTATCATGCAGAATTTATATATATAGCATTAGCAATTTAACACTAACAATTCAGTATACTCTCCTACCATTAACAAATTAACCTTTTGCAACTTGCATAAAAAAACTAATTGTAGCAAGTAGGAACTGATTAAGACTTAAAACACAAACATCTAACACTAATAATTAACAATTAAGACTTAAAACACTATAAGCAACATTAAGAAGAAAGACTAATGATAGAACTAAGAAGAAAGGTACTGATATCGGGAGAATCGGTGATGTATCGGTCCAATATCGCCGATAATACAGTACCGATGTTTTGACCGATATCTTAGATGGGGACTGATAACCAATATATCGGTGAATGCATAGGCCGTAAGTGAATGCAGAAGGGCATTTTGGTACTTACTTCCGGAACAATCAGTAGAGATACACTAGCGTAAAGAAGATCAATAGATATTCCTTGGAACTTGAACTTCATCACGGGAACATGAGCATCGTCAATTGCCTGAAGTTCAGCCACTTCTTCCATCCCCAATAATATATTATGTAATATAGTGAAAAAGTCATGCTGAGGAAAGAATGAAAAGGTTATTTTAAGCGTAAATATGACCAAAACAAACCCTACAAAATACACTTTCAGCTAAATTATTTGATCACCTCTCGGTTCACATATGATGGCCCGATGCATAGTGTATCAATATCAGCGTTAGGACCATGTACCTGTAAACAAAATGCTCACTTTACAGTGATTTGTTCTTATCATCCCCAAATACGTTCAGTTTTTATTTTTCATGTTCCACAATTTAAATTAAATATAAAGTACACGGATGGTCCCTACCTATGTCTATGGTTAACCAAAATTTTGGATTTAGTCCCTAGTTTTTTAAAAGTACACGGATGGTCCCTATGGTTTGCACTTTGTAGCGTATTTAGTCCTCAACTTTTGCCAAAAGTACATGGATAGTCCCTGTGGTTTGCACTTTGTAATGCATTTAGTCCCCAACGTTTAGTGACTAAATGCGTTACAAAGTGCAAAACTGCAAACCATAGGGACCAGCCATGTACTTTTGGCAAAAGTTGGAGACTAAATGCGTTACAAAGTGCAAACCACAAGAACCATGCGTGTACTTTAAAAGAGCTAGGGACTAAATCCAAAATTTTGGTTACCCACAGGGACCATTGTGTACTTTACTCTTAAATATAAAAGTAGATGATGCAAACTATGGATAATTAGGAAAAATTACAAGTTTTGTCCTTTGTCTTTATACCACTTTTCAGGCGGTGTCCTTTTTAACGAATGTTGACAGGCGGGGTCCTTTACTAGGTATTTTGTTGCAAGTTTAGTCCTTTACACCCAACCCAGTTAAAAAACCCTATTAATTGTTGACAGGCCGTGTCCTTTACTAGGTATTTTTGTTGCAAGTTTAGTCATTTACCTAGGTATTTTGTTGCAAGTTTAGTCATTTACCTAGGTATTTTGTTGCAAGTTTAGTCCTTTACACCCAACAATTAACAGGGTTTTTTAACTGGGTTGGGTGTAAAGGACTAAACTTGCAACAAAATACCTAGTAAAGGACACCGCCTGTCAACATTCGTTAAAAAGGACACCGCCTGAAAAGTGGTATAAAGATAAAGGACAAAACTTGTAATTTTTCCGGATAATTATAAACACCAAGAAGACCACTTTATAAACCGAAACTTCCAAGCGAAATAAACAATAGTGGCACGTACCCCTAAGCGATAGGATCCAAAGGTGCGAACAATACCATTAGCTTCCTCAACCATTTTTTCAGTGTACCCTTTTTGGCGGGTTAACTGCTTGACCCAATCTTTAACGATCTAAAACAATAGAACGACCTTACAGATTGATAGCCTCAAAAAGAAAAGAAATAAAAGTAGAAAAATGAGACTTTGAAAACAATACATTTGTATCTTTAGATCATCCAAACGATATATGTAGCAAGTAAAAAAACAGAACGGTACTTATGTTGATAAACATATATAAATACATGGTCAGCAATGAGACAATGGTAGTTACACTCATTAAGACTAAAAAAATAAATTATAAACGATAATTATTAAAAATTTAGAAGAACCTGATCTAGACGACGAAGAACCTCTTCTCGTTTTGCGGTTTCTTCTGCACCCTCATAAACCCCCGAGTCCCTCAAAAGCTTATAAAAAAAAAATATATTTTTTTAAAGTAAGAAGAAAAACATGAATGTAAAAATGTGGTCAAAGAGTCAAAGGAAGACTGTGGTGTGGTGTACCTGTTCCAACAGTGTATTCCTGCGAATGTCAACCGCAGTGGGTCCAGCATATGATATAGGTTTCATCACACCGTACTTCTTCACCTCCGCCTTTTGTGGCGGTGGTGTTGGTGAAGAACCATTCTCTCTCTCAGAACCCACCATCTCAAAGCAACCAAAATTCTACAGCAAACCTAAATGAATAAAAAAAATAACTTGTTTACCTAAACGGAAATAGAACAAAAGAACAAATACTTTTAACACTAAATCCAGACCAACTCAAGATAGTTCCAAATAACATTACAAGTTATAACAAGGTCAACAACTTGTTAAGATTGTAAAAGCTACATTTTTATCCCCGTCGCCATATGTAGAAACTTTCACTAAACAACGCGAAGAGCTACAAACGTCCACCTCAGCATGCCACATCAGATTTCAAACCTCCCTAAAAAACCCTCATTTTTCCCACAATACCGAAACTTCACAAACCACCATTAAAAAAATACTAAATTTATACGTTTAAAATTTGTATGTGAGAAAGGAGGGCCCCACATCCGTTGTGGGTGTGCTGAACTACACACCACAACGCAACATCGGTCCATGAGGGGTGGTCATTCAAACATTTGTCACATAAGAGCATTATGGATGCTCTAATAATAATCAAACCTATAAAAACTAACCGAGCACACACACACACACACGAAGTGCAACCTCAAAAAAAAAAAAAAAAAAAAAAACCTAATTTCTTAACTTAAAAAAGATCATAACCAACCCTAAAAACACACCAAACTACCAAATCAATGTTCAAAATCCCCAAACCAAAACCCTAACCACCAACAAAATTACAACTTTAACCAAAATCCAAACACAAAACCACTCAAAATCATCAAATTGAGTCTAATCAAGCTACAAAACTACAACAAAACAATAATAAATAATCACTGAATTTGATCATATCTAAACCGTTAATGACAATTATGCATAAATAGAAACATATCAATGGATCTAATTATCTAAACACATTTATTGTAATAATAATAATATAAATAAAAGATTGTGGAAAGACCTGAAGGAAAACGACGTCGCACGGTGCATCGTCAAGCGCGAAAAAACGTAATTAGGTTGATTTTTCCGGTGGTTTTCTGATTTGAGGTTTGGGGTCACTGAAGTCAAAGTTTTAATTTCATCGATTGTGTTTGTGTCTTAGCTGTACCTTTTTTTTTTTCCTTTTTTTTTTTTTTTTTTTTCTTAAGCTTGCCCTTGTTGGTTTATGTTTTCTTACTTTGGGCACAAGTGTTCTCGTGTCTATTTATCATAACATGTTAGTGTTTGGTATGCAGGAATGAGAGATAAAATAAAATGGAATATTACGATGGAACGAAGAAAAAAAGTGTTTGGATGGTCGGTGGAATGGAATCACCTATTTCATAAGGCATTCATTCCCTCAAAATCATTTCATCCACCCTATGTTTTTTTTTTCATTTCATCCCCACTTGCACCATTTATCAACATCACAACCCACCACATTCGCCACCACCCACCACCACCGCCGCCATCGTCAACCTGCCACTGCCTCCGACACCACCCCGACAGCCACCACTGTATGTGCCACCCACCCGCCACCGTTGCCACCCACCACCGCCACCAACCACCACTGCCAGCAACGGCACTCGCCACCGCCACCCACCATCACCGTCGTCGCCGCCATCAACCACCGTCGTCGCCGCCACCAACCACCACCGACAGCCGTCATCGCCACCCACCGTCGCCGCGGCACCACCACTCGCCGCTGCCACCACCACCCATCGCCGCCGCCACCCACAATCACTACCACCACCCATCGCCGCTGCCACGCACAATCACTACCACCACCAGCATTCACCGCTGATTTTATTCCTTTGTTTTTCTTTCCAACCAAACAATACTCAATAATAGTTCATTCCATTCACATATAGTAACCAAACAAGACATGAAATGCTAATGATCCATTACATTTCCTATCCATTCAATAACCTCTTCCATTTCATTCCCACATACCAAATAGACCCTAATAACAATAATAAACAACATAAAAATATCTGGTAATAGTTTAAAAGTTTTAATAAAATTCTTATTTTCCTTAATTAAGTAATAATTATAATTCAAATTTGATATTATTTCTTTTGAAAAAAAATTGTTAACACAATTAGATTTCAAAATTTAAACTTACATAAAATAAGGAAAATTAGAAAAGTTTAGTGAGAAAGAATATATAGTGATGCCTTGTGGCATTTTTGAATCATTTATTAGAATAAGGATTATTATTATTATTAATTTTTTTTTGGTCCTAAATATTAGATTTATTTAAATATGGGTTTGGGTTACATATTGGTAAACAAAAAGTTAAATTCAGGTTATACGTTATATCTCGTAAAAGCGTGTGTAATGATTTTTGTTTTGAATAAAAAATTAGGGGAATTTTTTTATGTAAAGTTTATGCGAATTCTATCACCGTACAGAAAGGGTAAAAAAAGAATTGTATATGGTTGAAAGTTCAACCTAATTTCACATTGGCGGAGTTTACTAATAAACTAAATTTCTTAAAAGGATGTTAGTTTTGATGCGGCTTATTAATTTGAAAACAAATAAAGGAAGAGATCTTACATTTTTACGATTTGTTATATGCATGTCAAAAGCAAAAGGATCCATCACATCAACCACTACTAGAAACGAAGATCGTAAACAAACTCATATTCAATTGATTTATTGTGGATTGAGTATCGATTGTTGCAAAATTAGTTTTAAGAGTCTTAAGTATGTATGTAGGTGTACACTCACATACACATATGAATGACTGAAACCTATACGAAAAGATCATACCTCGTGTATAAAGACATACGTAAAACATTCAAATGAACGATCATTACTCAAAGCAGTGACTGAATGGAAAATCAAAAATCAAACATAATTTACCTTCTCGGTGTTCTTCCTTTATGCCTTGCTTTGTTGAAGAGGTTTTCGGAAATTTGGTGAGAGGTGCTAGCCAAAGGTCTTACTATATAGCTAATAAAGGCTTGTGTGTCGGTGAGCCAATGCCACGTGTTACAATTGACGGGTATCGTATTAACACATATCTATATACTTGCACTAATATTCAACACATGCATTAAATCCACACCGTAATGCTAGATAATCATTTATAAACTTAGTAAGAAAGAAATAAATATATTAACTTCACAAGATATGAAGAGGTGTTCGTTATTTGAAATAGACTCAAATAACCTAAAATTCAATTTGAACTGAATTCGAATTTCGGTTTATTTGAATCGGGTCCTTTATCGATTCAAAAATCTAATTTGAATTCGAATGAAGTTCAAAGTCAGGAATCCTAAACCCAATTCGATTTAGCACCGGTTGGATCATATTTAGTTTTTTTTAGGTTTGAATGACAAATCTACACCACTCCAAACAAATATACCCTATGCCTGTATTTAAACCCGAGATGTCCCATTTAAGTGGCAAGAGCCTCTAGAAAGTGGGCTAGTCCCACATTGATGGATCAGATTTAGTTAAGTTGAACACCTCTAAGAGTCATCATTTAGCAATAAACATCATGGAACACAACGATAGACTACCAATATATTCCATTAAAAACTCTTTGTCCGAAGTCAAACTTGATTTAACAATAAATTATAAGTAAATTGCCAAAATCGTCCATGAGGTTTGGGAATGTTTGTCGGTTTCATCTAAAACAACTTTTTGTACCATATAGCCCTTCACTTTTGGGATTTTTGTTGCCATTTAACGTCTAATTTGCTTTATTTTTTCTATCATACATTTGGATGAAAATGGCAAAAAAATCTCAAATCCTAGGGACGATTTTAGAAAAAAAAAAGTTATACGTTTGGATAAAAATAGCAAAATAAATCCCAAAAGTGAAGGACAATATGGTACAAAAAAGTTGTTTTGGATGATACTGAAAAACATGCCCAAATCTCAGGGACGATTATGGCAATTTACTCATAAATTTTTCATATGCATATCTAAAGCAAAAGGATCCATCACATCAACCATTACTAGGAACTAAGATCGTAAACAAGCTCATATTCAATCGATTTATTGTGGATTGAGTACCGATTGCTGCAAAATCAGTTTTAAGAGTCTTAAGTATGTATGTAGGTGTACACTCACACACACATATGAATGCCTAAAACCTATACGAAAAGATCATATCTCGTGTATAAAGACATACATAAAACATTCAAATGAACGACCATTACTCAAAGCAGTGACTGAATGGAAAATAAAAAAAATCAAACATGATTAACCTTCTCGGTGTTCTTCCTTTATGCCTTGCTTCGTTGAAGAGGTTTTCGGAAATTTGGTGAGGGGTACTAGCCAAAGGTCTTACTATACAGCTAATAAAGGCTTGTGTGTCGGTGAGCCAATGCCACGTGTTATAATTGACGGGTATCGTATTAACACATGTCTATATACTTGCACTAATATTCAACACATGCATTAAATCCACATCATAATGCTAGATAATAATTTATAAACTTAGTAAGAGAAAGAAATATATTACCTTCACAAGATGTGTAGAGGTGTTCATTATTTGAAACAGACTCAAATAACCTAAAATTCAATTTGAACCGAATTCGAATTTCGGTTTATTTGAATTGAGTCCTCTATCGATTCAAAGATCTAATTCGAATGAAGTTCAAAGTCAGTAATTTCAACAGACAAATGCAAGCCAGTAATTTCTTTAAAGTGATCAAAGAAATAAGCATGAACAAAGATCTAATCTCACATTCATGAATATTATGAGATAAGATAAGATGATGCATAACAAACTTAACTTATTTTTACGGAGTAATCATGTAGTTGTGTACAAATAAGCTAGTGCTTCCACAAACCATCAAAATTCCCAATTCTTCAATGTTATAACAACTCTCCCAGAACCCTTAAAATACTCCTACACGTCCTAAAATACATCCCGTATACGAAAAACGGGCCTGAAATACCTTTATCTTAATAAAAATTAAATAAAAACAAAATTTAGGAGCTCTTGCGGGGCGCGACCCAGGCAACCCCAGACTGTCGCGGGCCGCGACAGCTCGACACCAGACGAACCCTCGTGATGCCACGTGTCCCTGTCGTGTTAAACCTACACCGTTGATTCACCATAGCTAGGGCCTACCCTAGTTCTCTCGCGGGCCCCGAGAGAGATAGAAGCAGCAGTCGCGGGACGCGAGCCGCCTATCTCCAGGCCTATATAAGGGGTCGAGAGGCTCAGTTCACAATCGTTCAATTCTTTTCTTTTCTCTTAGTCACTATAATAGCTAAATGTTGCCCGATTTAATACCCCTAAAAAGCGAAGCTCTGCCTCGTTGTAAGTATTATAACCCCCGGTTACGTATTAGTTACGCTGCCCGATTGATCCAGAGCTCTGTAACGCATATCAAGGCTCTGCCTGACTCAGTCGTTGGAGTTCTGTCTCAGGGGTATAGCTAATGTAAATTGGGTTATCTTACTAACACGTGTGCATTGTTTAATTTTAATAGATTATAACCAGGAAGTCACCAGACAACAGTAGTATTATCTAAAATAGCAAAGTGAGTACATCTGCTTTTTATGAGTCCAAGTGTTTTACCAAAACCTCAATTATTTAAATTACATTTAACAGTGATTGAGTATTTGTGATTCTACAATTACTGTCGGTATGTTGGGGTTTTGTATACGTTACTTGTTACTACACTGTGAGTAGTAGCATGACCACAAGTCAGGATTGACAGTACCGTGGGTGGTAATTGAATAGATATAAGCAAATGTAATTGCGGATGCCCTCAATACTATAAAATGATGAAAGTTTGTTTTGATTAGACTAGGATGCTCTCGCCAGTATTTCTTGCTGAAAAAACTTTTTAAAAGACGTTTCAGGTAACAAATTGTGAAAGCCAAATAGAAGCCAGCTGGAGAGCACTGAAGGCTTGGAAAAGTGGCTATAAAAGTTACCTAAACAACAAAGAAATTTTATTTCAATAAATGAGGGTTTATCCCTATAAACATATTCCGCTACCAAATTAATAAACACCGATACCACCAGCTCTGCGTGCCGCGGCCGCCCGCCTCCCGGGGCAGGGGTCGGGGGTTGCGACATAAGGTGGTATCAGAGCCACAACCACTGGTTTGAGATACAGAAGTGTTCTGGTGACACCAAAATTTTATCATTGTGTTAGGAAATGATCTATGTGACTATGTGTATATATGTATATTATTGTTTTATGTTGTTTGACTGTATGAGTGAGTAAGGTACATCGGACGCCTATCGTCACCTAGCTAGTTCTCCCAAAAGTGAAGGAACTTCATCACAGCCTACTCCTTCAGGGTATTATGCTGACACTGAAGAAAGAATCTTCATATTTAAGGCGCAATCCGAGGAACCATTCCCTTCGAAAAAGAGAGGATGGTTCAGTCAGGGAGCACATGAGAGGAGAAAGCGAATGAGAAAATTGCAACAACAAAGAGCGTTAGCAGCAGCCAATAGGGAAGTAAATGCCCAGACACAAGACATAGTTAATAGATGATTGGCAAACTTTCATATACTAGCCACCACTGCAGCAGACCCAAACCTTGATCAAATCATTGCACCACAACCATTGCCTTTATTTCCAACCCAGCAAATGGAGATAGAGCCTAACCCAGGAAACGAATTTCCCATACCAGCATTTGACCCAAACGAGATACCTAGGATCCCAGCACCTAATCCTCTAGAATATGATCCACGGAATGACGACCATAGGGAATACCAGGAACTCTATACACAGGGAGAACCGATACCAAACCCCATAGCACAATATACCAACCTTAATCCCTTAGATCCATATTGGAATGCCGATCAATATGTTCAAGAAATATTAAACAACCCGTACCCATATGGAGAACTGTTACCTCAGTACCCTGACCTAGTACCGGCCCCGCTGCCATCTATGAGTGAGGAGAATGTGCAGGAACTTCGCACATTTGGTGAGGAATTAGTGGAGGAAGGAGAGAGGATAAAACAAATAGGAGAAAAGCTCGTGTGGAAATACGACGAGTGAGAGATGCAATTCTGGATGAATAACCCATCGTAATAATATATATATATATATATAGTGGGGATCCTACGGAAAGTGTGTTTTTCCTAAAAAATGTAAAAAGTCATAAAACACAATAATTTCAGGCATAAAACACACCTAAAACTCATAAATAATAGAATGAATATTGTCACACCCCAACCGATGGCGGAAACATCGTGATGAGACGAAGTGTGTATAGATTGCTAGAGACTTCATAACACTATGTGACAATATTTAATTAAATTCAAATTTCATTGCAATTGCTAAATCGTCATACAACATTTAAAATAGAAATAACAACATTGTTCGAATCTCAACATAACATCAAAAGATAAATAGATTAAAGGTGTGTATCTAGTCCACCCTAAACTTGTTTCATCATTCATCCATATTTCAATAATCAACCTGCAACATGTATTAAAATAGAGTTTCAATGCAAAAGCATGAGCGAGTATACAAGTTTGTTTACATAGCATAATAGAATAAAAACTCAAATCCAACATGATTCATAATATGTGGTTACTAGTATGCAATTTTGGCGTACAATATGATCAAACCCTAGAATACAACGCATAAAATAGCCTAATCCCAATAGTTTAGCGGGGTGGTAACTTAACAATACCCAATAGAATAGCGGGCGGGGCGTTAATCCTATAGCGCTATAATTGTTAAGGTGGGCGAGCAAAGTCAATGAGCATATAACGTTCCAAATCGTTCATAGAGCATACAAGAATAGCAAGTAAGTCACATTAGTTTCATGCTTCGTTCAAGGATTGAGTATGTTTAGTTTAAAAGTTGTTTGCATAATTATACATGTTGCATCCCAAAGTGTAAAGGGGAAAAAGGGATCGAGTATACTCACGGTGGTTGCAAGCTTTCCTACTTGAAATCCCGCGAGTGAGTTGATGGAATGGATTACTTTGGAGCACCTAGTCCTTCTACACGAGGAAACGTAGGTGTGTGAGTTGGCGTTCAACGGAAGATTATAAATTCAGAGTTTAATATAACATAAAGTAGAATAAAATATGATACGGAAAAATAATCATCTTTAACTTAGTAACCCTTGTATGACACTATGTAACCAATATAGTTAAAATGCTTTCATGGGTAATACGCCCATTAGAATCATACTTGGTGTTTTAGGTCTTAGATGATATTCTACTACTTTAACATATAAACACAAGTTGAACATTAAAGGTTCGAATGAATATATATAGTTTCTATGTTATGTATTACATATTATTTAGTCCAATAATTCATGTAGGAGGTAGAAGATTAAGATCTTCATTTAGGCACCTCGAGTTATCATGGAAGTCATGTATGGGGTAGGAAGAATAAGCTTCTGTTTAGGAACCCCTTGAATGTTCACCACTTCACTTGATGTAAAAACAACCAAGGAGGGTCACGAACTCTGATTAGTACAATAATATAAGCAACCTAACTAAAGAGAAATCATCAAATCATGTGAGGATTGTATGTTTGGACAACCCAAGTTGTTCCATAATCACTCTACATCAAGAACTAAGCTTGAACATGACTTGTGGGTGAAATACCCTAAATAAAACAGAAAATTATAAGGTTTAATCCTCTGATTTCAAGTGTCTCAACCTTGTTTTTAAGCTTAACCAACCATAAGAGAGGTTGTAAGCATTAGGACATAGGTGTGAGATGTGTTAGACACAAGTTGGATAAGTTTAAACAAGCTTTTAAAGAACTTAAAACAAAACAGAAAGTTTTTGGACCATTTCAGGGCTATTCTAGGTCTGATTTCTCCAAGGAGAAGTCAAGGAATCGAACCCCATGATTATCCAAGCAAGTAGGAAGAAGAATCAAGTAATTTCGTTGAGAAATGAGCAAGTTATACTCACTTTAGTGCAAGAGTATGAATCTGTCCGAAAATGCAGATTTGCAACTGATTTGAGAGTGAATTTGTGAGTTGTAGAGAGTTGTGAAAGTGTAAAAATGCTTGGAGAAGGGTTATATTTATAGTGGAAGAGATTAGAGGTGATTGGGGGTGTTTAGAGGTGGATTAAAGCTGATTGGGGAGGTTTAAATCTTGGGATTTCGTGCAAAATCGCGTAGAAAAGAGGCTGCTGTGTTTTCTGCCCGTCAGACATGCTTACGGACCTCAACACTGGGAGTGTTACGGTCCGTAAGCTAACATCTTTCATTTATTTGCATTTTAGTCCCTGCAGTTTGTTAATTTGGGCTTTTAAGGTGTTTTAAGGGCTAGGTTTGCCATTTAAGCATAGTTTAAGGCTAAATAAAGTATGAGGAACATAATCAAGTATAATTAAGCGTATAAGCATCAAAATCAAGTGTCGTTCACGTTCAAAACATGTTTTATGCATATGTTTAGATTAATTACAAGTTTAGCACATAGTTTCCAAGAATAACGATTTAACATCAATTGATTCACAAAGTCGAACATACGAGCATATATAAAGTATGTATAACATATTTGTAACAAAATATGAGTTTCATTAATGATCCAAGTCTCGGTTTTACAATGATTACAAAGAAGGAAAAGATTACAAGAATTCAAAGTTTCCAAAAATAGAAATACGAACAAAACTTTCTATAAATGGAAAGTACAAAAGAGCCGGGCGTTATAGTCTCCCCTCCTTTAGGAAATTTCGTCCCAAAATTTAGGAAGACGTAGGGAAAAGATGAGAATATTTCTTCTTCATCTCGCTCTTGAGTTCCCAAGTGAATTCAGTGCCACGTTTACCTTCCCGTCGAACCTTGACGATAGGAATTTTACTGCGCCTCAATAACTTGACTCCTTGATCCATGATTTCGACGGGTTTCTCCACAAAGTGCAAAGTGTCGTTTATTTGGAGATCTTCGAGAGGAACTTGAAGTCCTTCTTCAGCGTGACCTTCTTCAGATTTGAGACATGAAACGTTGGATGAACGTTGTTGAGTTCTTGAGGTAAATCGAGTCGATAAGCCACCGCACCAATCCTTTCGAGTATCTTGAAAGGACCAACATAGCGAGGGGCAAGCTTTCCCTTTTTACCAAAACAAACCACTCCTTTCCAAAGAGATACTTTGAGTAGAACATGATCCCCAACGTTGAGTTGCATCGGCTTGCGCCCCTTATCAGCATAGACCTTTTGACGATTTCGGGCCTTGAGTAAATTATCACGGATTTGGTGAATCTTATCCGTTGCTTCTTGTATGATTTCAGGGCCAGTAAAGTGTTTGTCACCAATCTCGTGCCAGTTTAAAGGAGATCGGCATTTGCGACCATACAATGCCTCGAATGGAGCCATTTTAATACTGGAGTGGTAGCTATTGTTGTACGAGAACTCGATCAAAGGTAAATGCACATCCCAACTACCACCAAAGTCGATGACACAAGAACGAAGCATGTACTCTAGGGTTTGGATAGTACGTTCAGTCTGTCCATGCGTTTGAGGATGAAAAGCCGTACTGAGATTCAAATGAGTACCCATAGCGGACTGAAAGGTTTGCCAGAGGCGCGAAGTAAATCGACCATCGCGATCAGAAATGATGTCGACAGGAATACCATGATGTCGTATGACTTCATCGGTATAGATGCGAGCAAGTCGTTCAACCTTGAAATCTTCACGAATAGGAATGAATTGAGCGGACTTGGTCAAACGATCGATGATCACCCAAATGCTATCGTGACCAGAAGATGTACGAGGGAGTTTAGTGATGAAGTCCATCGCGATGCTATCCCATTTCCAAACGGGGATTTTGAGTTGTTCGAGTAGACCGGAAGGTCGTTGATGTTCGGCTTTGACTTTTGAACACGTAAGACACTTAGAAACGTACACGGCAATGTCTCTTTTCATGCCGGGCCACCA
This sequence comes from Helianthus tuberosus, assembly GCA_030545235.1. Classification (NCBI taxonomy): domain Eukaryota; kingdom Viridiplantae; phylum Streptophyta; class Magnoliopsida; order Asterales; family Asteraceae; genus Helianthus; species Helianthus tuberosus. The sequence continues at coordinate 75,141,439 of CM060426.1, forward strand.
ATAAGACGTACGTAGATTATGGTACATCTTGTCAGCACCAGGGTGAATTGAGTACTTGGATTTGTGTGCCTCGTTCATAATGATGTCTCGAAGGTCTTCACGATCAGGGATCCAGGCACGATTGTCAAGGTATAGGATACCATCGGCTTTGGAGACGAGGTCGTGTTCTCTAGCGCCTCGTATCTCAACATGGAAGTTGCCTTCATTAATAGAGGCGTACTGAGCTTCGCGAATGCGGTGTGGAAGATCGTTCACAAGTTGAAAACAACGAATACCCTTCATATGAGTTTTGCGACTAAGGGCGTCAGCTACTAAAACACCATATTCAAACTCTAATAGTCCATAAAAACTTCAAACACACCATCGTAGAACTATGAATATAAAACACACAATGCTAAACAACATAAAACACAATAATATTTGTCATTCCACAATCAGAGCCTTAACATCTAAAACACAACACAAAACCCACATACATGATGTTTTAGTAATCTTCATCATATTATTTGTGGGTTTTTGGTGTGTTTTATGGTTGACATTATGGTGTTTTATGACTTTTTACACTTTTTAGGAAATTTGGACTTTCTGGCCAACTCCTATCATATATATATATATTGAGAGAGAGAGTAAGGTTCCTGTAAAAAAGACCAAAAGTGTGAGAAGGATAAGAAAGAATCTACACCATTAGATCTTTGATCTAATGGTTTAGATTAATAGGGACCAAATTGTAAAATTTGTTTTATTTTTTTGGACTGAATTGAAAATTATAGGGGTAATAAAGTCTTTATATCCATTCAAAATAGGAAACTGTAAATCAAAATCCCTACAATTTCGATCTCTCTCCCCAATCGCTCGAACAGATACTCTCTCTCTCTCTCTACAATTACGATCTATCTCTCTACATCGCACTGGAGCGGCGACGGCGGCGGCGAGCGGCAACGGCCTTGGTGATCGGTAAACAGAAACGTAGGTGTTCCAATGATCGTACGGCGGTGCAATCGGTGGTGATCGGTGGCGGTTGGAGCAACCAAGCACGGGACGAAAGGTAAACGTACGTCTTCGGCTTTGATACATTGTACTGAATTTTGGATGTAAAAGTTTTTTTCAATTGATACATTGTACTGAATCGGTGGAGTGTATGAGATACAGAATTTTGGATGTAAAAGTTTTTTTCAATTGATACATTGTACTGAATGGTGTTATTTTCTTTACTGAATGGTGTTATATTCTTTACTGAATGGTGTTATATTCTTTACTGAATGGTGTTATTTTTCTTTACTGAATGGTGTTATATTATTTACTGAATGGTGTTATATTATTTACTGAATGGTGTTATATTCTTTACTGAATGGTGTTATTTTCTTTACTGAATGGTGTTATATTCTTTACTGAATGGTGTTATATTTCTTTACTGAATGGTGTTATATTCTTTTACTGAATGGTGTTATATTCTTTTACTGAATGGTGTTATATTCTTTACTGAATGGTGTTATATTCTTTACTGAATGGTGTTATATTTCTTTACTGAATGATGTTATATTCTTTTACTGAATGGTGTTATATTCTTTACTGAATGGTGTTATATTCTTTACCGAATGGTGTTATATTCTTTACTGAATGGTGTTATATATTTACTGAATGGTGTTATATACTTGCTGAATGGTGTTATATAATTATTGAATGATGTTATATATGTGCTGAATGGTGGTTGGAGTGTTATTCATAGTGTTTTTTTAGAGATCTTTTAAAAAAATCTTGTTCCTATAATTAAGGTGGCGATTATGGTAAGTTTTGAATTAATTGAATTAATTATAAAATTACTGGTTTACCCTTTTGAATTAATTTAGATGGAGGACACATGTCATCTCCATAATATTTCTCACCTTTCTAACACTTTTAACCTTTTTTACAATAACGTTACCCTATATATATATATATATATATCAACTAGAATAGATAACCTAATACCTATTGATGCATAACTAGTAGTGTGTTTACATTTCAGTTTAGATTGTAACAAATATATATATATATGAAAAGAGTAAAAGTAGCAATGCTCGATGATTTTGATCAATTTGTTTGCCTGATTGTTTGCATTAAATCTTATTCTGTGATATTGATACTCGGTAAATGTTTATAATTCAGATGGACAACGAAGTAAATCAGGAAAACCAGAATAATTATAATAATGGAAACCAAATAGATAACAGTGTCATCCAACACATAGTAGCACAAGGAGTTATAGATGCTATGCCATATATTATCAAGACTGTTAAGGAAGCAGAAAATAATAAAACTAATAGTGAAAGTAAACGACCACCTACTGAACCCAGCAACAGCGTGAATAATGGACCGCTACTCCAATTACCCATTCCAAAAGGAAGAAGAACCATGTCATACAGTTGTTCTTACAAAGAATTCTGGTCTTGCAAACCAATGGAATTCTCTGGAAATGAAGGAGCCATTGCAGGTCTACGTTGGATAGAAAAGACAGAGGCAGTCTTAAAAATAAGCAAATGTGCAGAAGAAGATAAGATTATTTTTGCTTCTAATCTTTTTAAGAATGCAGCCTTAGAATGGTGGAATACTATGGGAAGTGACAGAGCTTATAATATGGAATTGATCAACTTTAAGGAAATGGTTGAAAGAAAATTCTGTCATCCCAATGAAAAAGAACAAATCGTTAATAAGTTCTTAAATCTTAGAATGACTGGAATAGACTACAAGGGTTACACTACCGTATTCTTCGAATATGCTAGAATAGTACAAACCCTAGCCTCATCGGAACCAGTATTAATCTCCCATTACATCTGGGGATTAATTAGTGAAATCAGATACGTAGTCAAGGCAGCAAGACCACAAACCATAGAAGAAGCTGTAGAACTAGCCAATACATTGACCGATGAATTGATACGTACACAAGAAAAGAATCAAAGAAAGAAGCTAGCCCAGAAACTTACCTAGGAATTTTGCTACGGAAATCCCAACCGTGGGAAAAATATAGGTTCTACTTCCGCACCTTACTATAAGTACTGCAAGAAAAAACATTCAGGGAAATGCTCAATACACTGTAATTTCTGCAAAAGGTCTGGACACAAAGAAGAAGACTGTAGGAAGAAACCCAGTAATGGGATATGCTTCAATTGTGGAGAAAAAAGGGCATATCAAGCAGAACTGTCCGAAACTAGCTCCAGCAACAAACAACAAGACTACTAAGAATGCCAGAGCATTTGTTCTGATAGCTGAAGAAGCCAAGATGATTCCAGATTTGATTGCCGGTACGTGTTTAGTTAATGATATTTTTGCTAAGGTATTATTTGACTCTGGTGCAAACCAAAGTTTTATTAATACTTCGTTTTGCAAATTTCTCAATTAACCATTAACTAAACTTCCACAAGAATGTTTGGTAGAAACTGCAAATGGTGAATCCATTAAGATTTCTGACATCTTGTAGGGAGCAAGAATAGAAATTTTAAACCATAACTTTATTGCTAACCTTTACCCAATGAATCTGGCTGGATTTGATATCGTATTAGGAATTGATTGGTTAGTAGCCAACCATGCTAGCATTCTATGTGATCAAAATTCAATACAAGTAAATTCACCAAAGGGTGAAAAGATCACAATTAAAGGAGATAAGCCAACCAGATCCACAAAATTCATCTCTGTGATGAAAACAACAAGCTATGCAAGGAAAGGATCACTAGTGTATATGATTTCCATTATCATTAACACTAAAGGAAAAGAATTGAAAGATATTCCTGTAGTATCTCAATTCTCAGATGTTTTTCCAGAAGAATTACCTGGACTACCGCCGGATAGAGAGGTTGAATTCAGAATTCACCTACTGCCAGGGACAGCACCGGTTGCCAAGGTACCTTACCGTTTAGCACCAGCAGAGATGCAGGAACTGAAGAAACAATTGGACGAACTCTTGGAGAAAGGTTTTATACAGCCTTGTTCATCACCATGGGGAACACCAATTTTGTTTGTCAAAAATAAGGATGGATCGATGTAAGGACTCTCAAAAATGTTCCAATTTGAATCGTAAGTAAAAACCTGAACCCCTGAAACCATATGACACATTAAAAATCAAGAAATCAAGATTTATGGTTCTCCGGCGGGCCGCGTAAGAGTAAGCATAGTCTTACGTGGGCCGCGTCAATGTGAGGTTTGACCGGATAAGCATTCCCGAGCCACGTGGCATACACATGGCAACCCTACTCATGACCAATCAGACCTACGCCTAGACTAGGCGGCCACGCGGGCCGCGTAAGGTATGGCGGATGGTTCACGCTGGCCGCGACATAGCCAATTTTCAGCTATAAATAGCTTGGCTCCTGAGCAGTTCGATGGTGTTGAAACAATTTCACAAAAACAAATTCTCACTGCTCCAAAGTCAAAAATTCAATTATTATAGCGAGGTGCTGCTACGATACCGGGTATTAACTCGATCGCTGCTACGATTCAATGTCCGATCGATTGAAATTATCCGATGAATGTTTAAGTGCTGCTCAAATTAGGGTTTATACTTTATTATTCGTCGTGAATTCGATGGATGTTTAAGTATTGCACTTTGTCATTCGTTGTGAAGGTTTTAATCTCGTGAGTTATCGTAAATGTTGTATTAGTTACTGACCTCGTTCGTGTGCATTGTTGTTAAATTAGGTTATCAAGCTAATCAGTAGGCTAAACTCCGCCCGTATAAATTTGCAATGTGAGTCATTCTCTTTTATCAAATGTTTTTACAATACTCCATTTTCAAATGTTATAATTACAGGGATTAAGTCATGGTTATCTTAATCACTGGCTAGTGGGGTATTGTGCACATTACTAATTTCTCACGGGTTAGGCTAATAAATCCTCACCGTGATAAACGTCACTACTTGGGGTGGGACCCAATAGTGGTATGACCTTCGTCACACGGGTGACAAAGCACCAGATAAAAAAATAAGATAGAAGCCATTGTAATCGCTCTTATGCTGTAATTTATAACTACGTGTTATTTTGTCAAAATGAATGATTCACCAGTATTTCCCCGCTGACAAAAATATTTTTAAAACATGTTTCAGGCGACCTGCTGTAAATCAAGGAAAACGTGCTACGGAGCACTAACAAGCTTGAAGAGGTGGCTCAGTTAAAATGAATAAACATGTTTTAATAAATCAGGGAATTTCCTAGCAAAATTCCTCTATTGTAAATTACGGGGTTTATCCCGAGTTATGAAATAAAATAATCAGGCATTTCAAGCTTTTAAAAGATCCTGTTCAAATCTTCCGTTGTCGCATCAATTAATAAATACCACGGGTTCCTGTTCCGCGGCTCCTGACCGGGTCAAAACGGGGCTGGGGCCGTGACAGGAAGAGGTGGTATCAGAGCCACTGAATTAAGCCAATTAAGTATTTGAGAAAATACTTAATTTTACTAATTGCCATTTTTGGGATTATTTGTTTTATTATTTGAATATTTGTTTACAGCATGGGTAAACAAAGACTTTCGGACATCTATCATAAAATAGTTAGTGCACCAAAAGATAAGGGATCACCATCCTCAAAACACTCAGTGAATAACTGAGGAAGGAATATTTGTCCGTAAGGCACAGTATGAGAAACCACTTTCTCCTAATAAAAGAAGTTTGATTATTAGGAAAAGTCAAGAGAAACTAAAGAAATCAAAAGAAGAGAGGAGTAATCAGGAAACCCAGAAACTAGGCAGTAACCCACCATGGGAGGATGAATTAGACGAAAAATGGGCAGATCTCTATATGTTAGCAACTGTAGCAGTAAATGCTAAACTTTAAATACCCTGACCCAGTATTAGCATCCATATTATCTACAAGCCAGAAACTCTAAAGAAAATCTTACCCAGTAAATAAATAAATTACAACGAAACCTAGTATGTTTTAATTTTCAGTTGTCCTTTGTATTAAATTAGTCTTATGGTATGCAATAATACTTAAATGTTTTCTGTAAAATTTTGTTATAAAATTTTAACTTAGTAATTGTGTGCATTTTTGCATATATAATAAACAACATGAATGAGTTATCTGAAGCCCTTCAGAATCTCAATCTTTATCCGGTAAAAGTGGAAGTTTCCAATGACTTTACTGGTTACATAGCCGATGTGGAAGAACCTATGAAATTTCAAGCTCCACCCCTGGAGAAACCAAAGCCTAAGAAAAGAAGAAGATTTGTAGGATGGAGGCATGTACGCAGGAGGAAACCAGCAACTAGAAAGGTTCCCAAAATAGAGAATCCCATAGATAAAGGAAAAAGAATTGAGATCGGGGAAGGTTCTAGGCAAGTAGAAATGGAAATTGGGGAAAGTTCTAAGCAAGTCGAGGAGTTGCCATTACAGGAGGAATTAGATCGCTTACTGGCAAGCTGTGATATCATTAGACCTATCAACACCAACCTCTACCCTTATCCTGCTGAAACCCAACTTTCAATAAACTTAGAACCAGCTATTCCAGACCCTCTGATCCACACCCAACCTCTAGGAATGGATCAGTGGTGGACTAATGACTGGCAGTTTCAAAACCTCCTCAATAACCCTTATACATTTTTCCCTTAGTTCGACCCAGAACCTATACCAAACCCACCAATGAGTAATGAAAACTTAGCTGAACTCCGCCATTTTGGCGAAGAGCTGATAGGTGCAGGGAATTGGATCCGGGAGGTGGGAGAACAGATCTACTGGAAGTACGACGAGAGGGAATGTCGCTTCTAAGGTGCCCAGGAATAGGATGGTGGTGAAGCTGTGATCGTATAATAGTAATAATAATAATAAAATAAGTCTGTAAAATAACCTACAAATAAAACTTTTGTAAGATAACGGTGTGTACTGATGCATATTATAATATATTAATGACAGTTGAGAAATCGACAATTTTGACTATACGTGTTGATGTAGTTATGTGCAATTATTTGTATGTTGAAATGTTAATTTATTTTTCTGCTAATTATATATATATATATATATATATATATATATATATATTAACTATCAGATGAAAAATGCTAATAATGAACCAGTTAACGAAGTTAACCAATCTGAGCAACACCAGGAAGATCAATTTATGACTAGGCAAGATATCAAAAATACCGTTGCTCAAGGAATAGCCAATGCTATTCCAACAATCCTTGCTGCTGCCCAGAAACCTGTTGAACCTCAACAAATTATTCCTAGTAAACATACTCAAGAAGATAACTTCAGTAATAGTGTAAACGGAGGCGGCAATCATACTAATAACGATAATGATCCACGTCAAGCCCCACTCCCTAAGAAAATGAAAGCTGCAATGCCTGGTTGCACTTACAAAGAATTTCTTGCTTGTAAACCAGCTGAGTTCGCAGGCAATGAAGGGGCGACTGCAGCACTGCGTTGGTTGGAGAAAACCGAAGCAGTACTTATGATAAGTAAATGTGCTGAGGAAGACAAGGTCATGTATGCGTCGCATCTTTTTAAAGAAGGGGCGCTAGAATGGTGGAATACTGTACTTCAAGCCAAAGGAAGAAATATGGCCTATTCCATGAGTTGAGAAGAATTTAAGCAGCTAATGGAAAGAAAATTCTGTCCTGAATATGAAAAGGAACAAATGGCAAATAAGTTCCTGAACCATCGGATGATTGGTGTAGATTGTCGAGGGTATACTTCGACATTCTTTGAGTATGCGAGAGTGGTACCAACCCTGGCTTCGCCAGAACCGGTGCTTATTTCCCGCTATATTTGGGGATTGATTGGAAAAATCCGTAATATCGTTAAAGCTACGAGACCTCGCACTATTGACGATGCGGTAGAATTAGCTAACACCCTAACTGACGAACTGGTACGCACAAGTGAAGAAAACCGGAAAAAGGAAGTAGCCCAAAAGATTACCCAAGGATTCCGTATGGGTAACCGTAGCAATTTCAAGAGAAAAGGAGCTAGGCAATCTTCCACTGTTCCATTTTGCAATTCCTGCAAAAGAAAGCATTTTGGAAGATGCAAAGGGTATTGCAATTTATGCAAAATCCCAGGGCATCAAGAAGAAGATTGCAGAAAGAAGAAAGCGACGGTTTGCTATAACTGTGGAGAAGCTGGACATTTTAGGCCAGACTGCCCGAAATTAGTTAAACCAGCTGACAATAAAGCCAAACCTGCAGAAGGAGCTACAAAGAAGAACGTAAGAGCTTTCCAACTGACTATGCAGGAAGCCGAACTAATTCCTAATGTGATAGCTGGTACGTTCCTAGTCCACAACGTCTATGCAAAAGTATTATTTGACTCTGGTGCAAACCAAAGTTTTATAAATACTTCATTCTGTCAAGCTCTTAATTTACCCTTAACCAACCTTAGGCAGATTTTTACAGTCGAAACAGCATATGGGAATTCTGTTAACATAGATAAAATTTTGCGAGAAGAAAAGATAGAACTATCAGGCCATAAATTTTCTGCAAACTTGTTACCTATGAATTTAGCCGGATTCGATGTGGTATTAGGAATGAATTGGTTAGTAGCCAACCATGCTCGAATCCTTTGTGATAAGAACTCTATAGAGATTCGGGCACCCACCGGAGAAGTAATTGTGATTACAGGAGATAAGCCAAGTAAACCCATGAAGTTCATTTCAGTAATGAAAGTTGCTAGTTATGAACGAAGGCAAGGAATAGTGTATATGATTTCAGTAATCATTAGCACTAAGGGTAAAGAACTTAAGGAAATTCCTGTAGTTTCAGAATACCCAGATGTATTCCCAGAATAACTCCCGGGATTACCACCCGACAGGGAAGTAGAATTTAGAATTCATCTAATTCCTGGAGTTACACCGATAGCTAAGGCCCCTTATCGGTTAGCACCCACCGAAATGTTAGAATTGAAAAAGCAATTAGATGAGTTACTAAGTAAAGGATTCATACAACCGAGCTCATCCCCTTGGGGAGCACCGGTGTTGTTCGTAAAGAAAAAAGGACGGTTAAATGCGAATGTGTATTGATTATAGGGAATTAAATAAGGTTACAATTAAGAATCGCTACCCATTACCTAGGATTGATGACCTCTTTGATCAACTTCAAGGAGCTAGATATTTTTCTAAGATCGACTTACGCTCCGGATACCATCAATTGAAGGTACAAGAAGAAGACATACCTAAAACTGCTTTCAGAACTAGGTATGGTCATTACGAGTTTACAGTCATGCCCTTTGGACTAACGAATGCACCTGCAGCATTCATGGACATGATGAATAGAATCTGTAAACCGTATTTGGATAAATTTGTAATTGTCTTCATCGATGATATACTTATTTATTCCAAAAACCAGGACGAACACTGTTAGCACTTGCATGCACTCTTAACCTTGTTAAGAAAGGAAAAGCTTTACGCCAAATTATCGAAGTGTGAATTTTGGTTACAGGAAGTGCAATTTTTAGGACACATGGTGAACCATGAAGGTATTCAAGTAGATCCCTCTAAAATAGAAGCAATCACCAAATGGAAAGTCCCACAAACAGCTATGGAAATTAGAAGCTTTTTAGGATTGGCTGGATACTATAGGCGCTTTATTAAGGATTTTTCCAAGATAGCTGTACCCTTAACTAAGCTAACCTGCAAAGCAGTTAAGTTTGAATGGGGACCTAAGCAAGAAGAAGCTTTTAAGATTTTAAAGCAAAAGTTAACAAACGCCCAAATCCTAGCTTTACCAGAAGGAACCGAAGATTTTGAAGTTTACTGTGATGCTTCAAAACTAGGATTAGGATGTGTGCTAATGCAACGCAAGAAGGTAATTGCGTATGCTTCAAGGCAATTGAAAAAGCACGAAGAAAACTATGCAACTCATGATTTAGAGTTAGGAGCCATAATTTTTGCCCTTAAGATTTGGAGACATTATCTGTATGGAAGTAAGTTCACTGTCTATACGGATCATAAGAGCTTAAGGTACATATTGGGGCAAAAAGAATTAAACATGAGGCAAAGGAGGTTGATGGAAATCCTAAGCAACTACGACTGTGATATTCAATATCACGAAGGAAAAGCAAACGTAGTTGCAGATGCCTTAAGTCGTAAGTATCATGAGAAACAACGACGAGTTCATGCTCTTAGATTAAATCTACAGTTAGATTTAATGGAACAACTAAAGAATGTCCAGGAAACAGCAATCAAGGATGATGCTGAGGGAATGAAAGGACAAATAAAAGAATTAGAGCAAGGAAATGATGGAATTTGAAGATTCCATAAGAAAAGGATTTGGGTACCTAAGCATGGAGAATTAAGAGATAAGATCTTAGAGGAAGCCCATAAATCTAGGTATACCATGCATCCTGGTAACAATAAAATGTACCAAGATTTAAGGAATAATTTCTTGTGGATAGGAATGAAAAAGGACATAGCTAGATATGTTTCTAAGTGTCTTACTTGTTCACAAGTTAAGGCAGAACACCAGAAACCTTCGGGCCTACTTCAACAATTAGAAATGCCTGTATGGAAATGGGAACTCATAACAATGGACTTTGTTACTAAGTTACCTAAAACCAGGAAATGTAATGACGCGATTTGGGTCATTGTGGATCGATTAACCAAGTCAGCTCATTTTCTACCTATGAAGGAAACCTTTAGCATGGAAAGGTTAGCTAAGTTGTATGTAGCCGAAGTAGTATCCTTACATGGAGTTCCACTCTCCATTGTATCGGATAGAGATAGTCGTTTCACTTCCCATTTCTGGACTAGTTTCCAGGAAGCAATGGGAACCTGACTAAATTTAAGTACGGCATATCATCCTCAAATGGACGGGCAAAGTGACAGGACGATACAGACCTTGGAAGACATGCTCCGAGCATGTGTGATAGATTTTGGTGGAAACTGGGACGACCACCTACCTTTAATCGAATTCTCCTATAATAATAGTTATCATGCAAGTATCGAAGCTGCTCCATTTGAAGCACTGTATGGACGAAAGTGCAGAACTCCGATTTGTTGGGCAGAAATAGGAGAAAGTCAATTATCAGGTCCTGAAATTGTACAAGAAACCACTGACAAGATCACTCAAATCAAGGAAAGACTGAAGACTGCTCGAGATCGTCAAAAGAGCTATGCCGACAATCGACGCAAACCACTAGAGTTCCAAATTGGAGATAAGGTACTCTTGAAAGTTTCTCCTTGGAAAGGAGTAGTACGGTTCGGTAAGAAAGGAAAGCTAAGTCCAAGATACGTAGGACCATTTTCAGTAATCCAACGTATAGGACCAGTTGCTTATCGCTTACAACTACCAGAAGAATTAGAAGGGGTACATGATGTATTTCATGTATCCAATCTCAAGAAATGTTTATCAGACGAATCACTGGTAGTACCTCTTCAGGATATAGAGGTAAATGAAAAGTTAAAATTCATAGAGAAACCACTTCAAATAGAAGACAGAAAGATCAAGTTTCTCAAGCACAAGCGATTAGTACTAGTCAAAGTTAAGTGGGATTCGAAACAAGGACCTGAATACACTTGGGAACTGGAATCGGAAATAAAGCGAAAGTATCCTCACTTATTCCAGTAAATCTCGAGGACGAGATTTTAAATAAGGTGGGGAGGATGTAAGGACTCTAAAAAATGTTCCAATTTGAACCGTAAGTAAAAACCTGAACCCCGGAAACCATACCACACATTAAAAATCAAGAAATCAAGATTTATGGTTCTCAGGCGGGCCGCGTAAGAGTAAGCATAGTCTTACATGGGCAGCGTCAATGTGAGGTTTAACCGGATAAGCGTTCCCGAGCCACGTGGCATACACATGGCGGCCCTACTCGTGACCAATCAGACCTACGCCTAGACTAGGCGGCCACGCGGGCCGCGTAAGGTATGGCGGATGGTTCACGCGGGCCGCGACATAGCCAATTTTCAGCTATAAATAGCTTGGCTCCTGAGCAGTTCGATGGTGTCGAAACAATTTCACAAAAACGAATTCTCACTGCTCCAAAGTCGAAAATTCAATTATTATAGCGAGGTGCTGCTACGATACCGGGTATTAACTCGATCGCTGCTACGATTCAATGTCTGATCGATTGAAATTATCCGATGAATGTTTAAGTGCTGCTCAAATTAGGGTTTATACTTTGTCATTCGTCGTGAATTCGATGGATGTTTAAGTATTGCACTTTGTCATTCGTTGTGAAGGTTTTAATCTCGTGAGTTATCGTAAATGCTGTATTAGTTACTGACCTCGTTCGTGTGCATTGTTGTTAAATTAGGTTATCAGGCTAATCAGTAGGCTAAACTCTGCCCGTATAAATCTGCAATGTGAGTCATTCTCTTTTATCAAATGTTTTTACAATACTCCATTTTCAAATGTTATAATTACAAGGATTAAGTCATGGTTATCTTAATCACTGGCTAGTGGGGTATTTGTTGGAACTTTTGAGATCGTTCATACTTGTGCTGGATTAGTTTTATAGTGGTTTGTAACTAATTTGATAGTATAGGGGCTTATTTTGTAATTCTATAGAAGTTGTAATCCTGACTTGGTGTAGATAAGATTCCAGCAAATTTATAAATTTGCTGGCAAGTCAGGAGCACTATATATAGCCCTTGTATTGTAACCACTTCAAGCTTTTGGCTCTCTTAATGAATATTGGTGTTGTTTACATTCAATCATTGTTCTTGTGCTCTAATCTGATATCCAAGGTGCTTTACTGATTTACATTATTGTTTGGATTCAATACAACACTTGTTGTATTCATTAATCCATTAGCTTCACCTTCATCTTTGATTATTCTTAACTTTTCATAGTTCAAACACTTAATCAATAGGTGTTTTGGGCTAAAACAACCAACCACTGTGATCCGGATAGATATTGGGATTAACAATTTGGTATCAGAGCCTTAGTGCTCTTGGTTGTTGTGTTCTTGTTGAGATTTTTCATAGTTTTGAAGGTTTTTCAAAGTTTCAAGAGTTTCAAATTTTCGGACTTAAAATGGAATGATTTGGTGTGTTTAATCGATAAGTTGTTGTTAATAGATGATTAGGGAGTCATTTTGGACATTTTGATGCATCAAAACATGGTTTTTGAGCTGTTTTTGAGTGATTAGAGGGTTTTAGTTCGTGTTAAACCCTCTGTCCAGCGAAATAGTTTGAATACAGCGAACAATATTTGAACATAGCGAAATTAATTTTTGAATATAGTGATGATATCTTTGCATACAGCGAATACAGCGAACAATCTTTTGAATCTCATCACACAATCATTAATTTCACCGACCACAACTCGAGCGAAATTAACGATTTACGGCGAAATAGTGCCAAGTGACCCTTATAGCGAAATTATCGAAGGCGACTTCGAGAACTGCGATTTAGAACCACAGCGTTCTTATCACAGTATACGGCGAAATTAAGCCAAACTAGCGTGTGTGTTGTTTGTATCAGCGGATTTAGCTAGCTCGCTCGTGCAGGACCTCTCCGGCATCGGCGGAATTGTTTCTTCAGAAGACTTGTCAGCGAAATTAACATCTGTTCAACTTACCGTTGTCAAAAACTAGTCAAGATGTCGTTGAATCAGCTAAGTCCAATTGCTCAAGCGGAACTTGAGACCGGAACCACTACTAGGCCACCAAAGTTGAAAGGGGCTGAAGACTTCAGAACTTGGAAGACTCGCATCCAGTCGTTCTTCGAATACACGGACTACAATCTGTGGGTCTCAGTCACCGCTGGACCCCACATTCCAACGGTTGTTCGTAATGACATGGTAGTTGCTAACCCTGACCCTACAACCTTCACTGACGAAGACAAGGCTCTAATCCAACGCGATCGCCGTGCGCATGCAGCCCTAACCATGGCTCTGTCAACTGATGACTGCAACATGTTTGAAGAACACTGAACTGCAAGTGCACTCTGGAATGCGTTGATTGAGTATTATGAGGGAAATGAAGAGCTAATTGAAAGTAAGAGAGACATGGTGCAAAAGCAATACGACATGTTCTGTGGAGTTCGTGGAGAAAGTCTGTCAGATCACATCAGTCGCTTTCTGAATATGATGACCAAAATGAAGAAGGCAGGAAATCTTGTCACAAACCGTGCTGCCATCAAGAAGCTGCTGGATTCACTCCCTAAGGAATGGAGTTTGCAATGCATGATGATCAAGAAGGATTTCCTCAATAATCCAAATCCTGTCACTCTGTCAGACTTGATTAACACTCTAAGAGCTTTTGAAATGGATGTCAACAAACGAGAAATGAACACTGCTGGCTACACTCCAAAAACAAATCCACCTTCTGCTGGAATGAAGAATGTGGCATTCCTTGCCTCAGGTGGCATTTGTCAACAAGCTTCTGACATGATCTATGCTAACGCTTCCGCAAGCGCATCAAAAGCTCCACAACCTAGTGAGAAGACTGTCACGGTTGGCGATACACAAGCGTTGAAAGTGTCTACTGAAAACGTGGCACTTTTCAACATGTTTCTAAGCAGCTATGAAGCTTTAATGTCAGGAGAGCTCAAAAGGGAAATGTTCACTGCTGAAGACATGTATCAAGTCGATCCAGATGACATGCAGGAAATGGATCTGAAATGGCAAATGGCCATGATCACCTTAAGGTTGAAGAAATTTCAGGACAAGACCGGGAAACGTTTGGGTCTCGGAAAGGCTGGCTTTGATAAATCCAAACTAAGATGCTACAACTCTAAGAATCTGGGCCACTTCAAGCGTGACTGTCCCTTGTTGAAAGAAGGAAACATCGAATCAACTCCTGCTATGAAACAAATCACCGTTGAAGAAAACAAAAACAATGCGTCTCCTAGCACGCCGAAAGCTTTAGTCGTCGAAGATTATGATTGGAGTGAAGAAATTGCTAAAGCTAAGGAGCAAGTCAACAAAGCTCTCATGGCAAAGATCTCAAGCGAGTTCTCTTCGAAGCAGTTTGAGAAACAGACAGCTGGAATTCCAAAAGGAGACAATACTGCTGACAAGGGTTTGAAAAGCATTCTCACCTCTCTGGAGCCTGAGAAAGAAAAGAAGTCTGAAGAAGCTAAGGAGCAGATTCCTAAGGATGCATCTGACCAGAAGAAAGACAAAGGAAAAGCCTCAGCTACAACAATGAAAACTGAATCTTCCAAAGAAAAGGCTGACAAAGACTTGGTAAATAGTATTCCACATAACTTTAAAGTAAAGTTATGCTCACCAGCATGCGTTGATGTCGTGGCACATTACAAGTCTCTTAATCTAGAATTTGAGAGACAAAAAGATAAGGCCTTAAAAATGAATAACGAACTTAAACTGAACGAGGCCGCATACCAGAGAAAGTTGAATTCAACTTTAGCTGAGATGCAAACTCTAAAAGAATTTGTGATTAGAAAAGATTTCATCATTAACGATCTCACAGATAGATTAGAAAAGGCTTTGAATGAAAAGAACAAATTGCAAATTATCATTGATAAATGGAATGTCAGTCAAAAGGCCTTTACTGACATCAAAAACTGCCAACGACCAACGTATGTGAAAGACGGGATCGGGTATAAGGATAGGCAAGGAAACGAAAGAAAACTCTTCCTTCCACCACATAGCAAAAACTATGTGCCTATACCTACTCCTCATCCCGAAAACGATCTCATTGATGAAAAGGCCTCTGTAGAACAAAATGTTTCTTGTAAAAACGAAACAACCGCTAACTTTTCTAAAAGTAATGCAGATCCAATTGTGTGTAAAGAAGATGTGTGCGATGAGGAAGGAGACTGCGGCGGTTAAAAAATAGGAATAGGTTATTCAGGCGACAATTATTCCACTGTTAACTGGTTCGCCTGGAACTGTTCTAAGGAAAACAATATTCAGGATGAATGTAATAATTTAATTAGGATGGATAACTGTAATGGCCATGTGCCTAAATTTAAATCTTCGGATGACTGTAAGGGCCATGTACCTACATTTGAGACCCGTGATCGTGAACATGCTATGTTTGAATGTAATGATTTAAATTCTGCATTTTGTGATGATAAAGTTGTTTGTGAATCTCCTGTATTTGTGCCAGAATTGAAAAAGAATAGCTTTGGAAAATTCCTCACCAAGGAAATTCCAGAATTTATTCCATCTCGAACAGGCATGACAGATTCTGAAAAGAGAGTCACTGAAGATCAATGCAACGAAGACTCAAGCTCTGCTGTGAAGACTTCAAGTCCTGAGGATGAGCAAATATCAGAAACATCATACGAAGGTCGAACAACAGACAGTGAGAGCATAGAATTCTCAAGTGAAGAAACCTTAAAAACCTCAAGTGAAGATCAAACAACATATGATGAAAGCTCCGAAAGTTCAAGTGTTGAAACAATTGAAGACCAAGATCCAGAAAGTTCAAGCAAAGATCAAAGCTGCAATGATTCAATTTACGAAGCAAGTGAAGAACAAGACTCAAGTGAATACCAAACGTCTGAAAGCTCATCTGATTGCAACAATGATGAAGAATGTTCAGAAGATGAAAGCAGAGTTGACAAGAAGATGAAGAAAGCAGAAAGCTCAAGACACTCATCACATACATCATCTTCTAACACCAAAAGACCCAGACATAAAAGATGTTTTCGCTGTAGTCATTTAGGACATACAGCAAAACATTGTAAAAGCAAGAAATTTTCTAAACCAGAATATGATTTTGTTAAGAACGTCACAGATCAACTAGATTATCTTCAGAAATCTGTTAAAAATCTGGTTAATTCAACAGCTTATTTTTGGAAACAAAAAGCGGACATCGTGGCTCAAAACCACGATAGATTCAACATAAAGCAAGTCTGGGTCCCCAAATCAACCTAATATGTATATATTTTTGTATTTCAGAATAAACTCCAAAAATGGCTTCGAATGCTCATGGAGTATATCTGGCACGTCGACAGCGGGTGTTCAAGACACATGACAGGATTGAAGGAGCTCCTAAAGAATTTTCGTTTTATTGATGGTGATTTCGTGTCATTTGCTGGAGACGAGAAGGGAGGGAAGATCGTTGGAATAGGAGATGTGGTCTCTGAAGCTCTCACGCTGGAAAACGTCAACTATGTTCCAGAATTGTGCTACAATCTCATGAGCGTATCACAAGTCTGTGATAAAGGAATATCAGTACTTTTCAATGACATGGAATGCTTGTTTCTCAAGCCTGGATATGTCGTTCCTGCAGAAATGATCATGCTCACTGTTCCAAGACAAAACAATACATACGTGCTCAATATGAAAAATGCCAAGATAAATGACAACTTGACGTGCTTGATATCAAAGGCTTCAGAATCGGAGTCACTGCTTTGGCACAGGCGATTGGGGCATGTAAATTTCAAAAATATGAACAAACTCTCTAAGTTAAACTTAGTGAGAGGACTTCCGATAAAAGAATTTCCTTTTTCTGAGAAATGTATAGCATGCGCCCAGGGAAAGCAACACAAGAAATCGCATAAGTCCAAAGTAGTGAACACGATTGCTGCGCCTCTCCAGTTGTTGCATATGGATCTGTTTGGTCCAATTAGTGTTAAAAGTCTTGCTAAAAGTTCTTACTGTTTGGTGATTACAGATGATTTCTCTCGTTTCTCATGGGTCTATTTTCTTGAGGCAAAGAGTGAGACAGCTGAAATTCTCAAGGCATTCATTCCCTTGATTGAGAACGTGACCAAATTAAAAGTGAAGTCAATCAGAAGTGATAATGGCTCCGAATTTAAAAATCAAACTTTCATATCCTTCTGTGCAGAAAAGGGAATTCATCTCCAATACAGTGCAGCCAGAACTCCTCAACAAAATGGGGTTGCTGAACGCAAGAACAGAACGTTGATTGAGGCTGCAAGGACCATGTTGGTGGATTCAAAGCTTCCAATCATCTTCTGGGCAGAAGCAGTTAACACGGCATGCTACGTTCTGAACAGGGTTCTCATTGTAAAACCACACGGAAAAACGGCGTATGAACTCCTCTTCAAAAGAAAGCCGCTTATTGATTTCTTCAGACCATTTGGATGCTCTTGCACTCTTCTAAACACTCAAGAGAATCTCATCAAGTTCGAAGCAGTAGGTGATATCTGCTACTTCATGGGATATTCATCCACTTAGAAAGCCTACAGAGTCTACAACAAAAGAACAAAGATGGTGATTGAGTCATACTACGTTGACTTTCAAGAAGGAAACTACACTAACACTGGAAGGACTCCCGACTGGTTTTATGATGTGGGTGTGATCTTCAACACCTTTGAAATTCCAGAAGATGTTCCAGAAGCAGAACCTGCAGAAGTCGCTCAAATTGAACCTCTGTTTGATACTTCAGATATTGGTTTGACTCCGTTCACTACCCGTTTCACTCCATTCTCTGCTAATCCACTTCTCTCTGTGGATGAAGCAACTGGTGACACTTCGCCTGAGAACACCCCAGAAAACGGTGCTTCTTCTTCACAGGTGAATGTGGATGAACCAACTCAAGAAGATGATCCTCCAGTCATTTACGTGGATGAACACTTCACCAATCTCCCGCAGCAGATTGAGTCTCAGACAAATGCAGGATACAAGACAAATCGCAATCATCCGCTTGAGAACGTCATAGGTGCAGTTGAAGAAGGAGTGCGTACACGTGGTCAGTCATCAAGCATCAACAAAGGTCTTTATGCAGCTTTTCTCTCACAGTCTGTGCCACGGGACATTGAAGATGCTATTCTAGACTCCAGTTGGGTTCAAGCAATGCAGGAAGAATTATCTCAATTTCGCAAACTCAAGGTCTGGGAGTTAGTAGATCTACCTGAGGGAAAATTTCCGATTGGTACCAAATGGGTGTTTCGTAACAAGATGGATGATCGTGGAGTTGTAATCAAGAACAAGGCCAGATTAGTGGTGCAGGGTTTTCGTCAGGAGGAAGGAATTGATTACGAAGAGGTTTTCGCTCCAGTTGCAAGATTGGAGGCCATCAGAATATTCCTAGCTTACGCGTCATACAAAAATTTCAAAGTTTTTCAGATGGACGTGAAGAGTGCTTTTCTGTATGGAAAGGTAAAGGAAGAAGTCTACGTATGTCAGCCTCCGGGTTTCGAAGATCCTCATTTTCCAGGTCGCTACAACAAGTTGGACAAAGCCCTCTATGGTCTTCACCAAGCTCCACGTTCTTGGTACGAGACTTTGTCAACTTATCTTTTGAAGTGTGGATACACCAGAGGAACGATCGACATGACTCTCTTCACCAAAAGAGTCGGAGAAGACGTAACGCTGGTTCAGATTTATGTGGACGATATCATCTTCGGGTCAACCAACGAAGAACTGTGTAGAGAATTCGAGTCTGTCATGAAAGCACAGTTTGAAATGAGCATGATGGGAGAGCTGACGTTCTTCTTGGGGCTAGAAGTGAAGCAAAAGGAAGACGGGATTCTTATTCATCAGGCCAAGTACATTCGGGATATTCTCGCAAAGTACAACATAAACGACTGCAAAGTTGCAAGTACTCCATTTGCTTCTCAGACGGAGCTTACTCTAGATCCTCAAGGAAAACCAGTAAACAAGTCCTTCTATCGCTCGATGATCGGATCTCTGATGTACTTAACGGTTAGCAGGCCTGACATCATGTGGGCTGTCTGTCTCTGTGCTCGCTTTCAGACCAATCCCAAGGAATCTCATGAAACCGCTGTGAAGCGCATCTTTCGCTATCTTAAAGGAACTCCGAAACTAGGTCTTTGGTATCCTAAAGATAGTAATTTTGATCTTATTGCTTATTCTGACAGTGATCATGCAGGTTGTAAAGTAGATCGCAGGTCTGTATCAGGAGGATGTCAATTCTTAGGAAATCGTCTATTCTCATGGCAAAGCAAGAAACAGACAACTGTGTCCACCTCCACCGCTCAAGCAGAATACACCGCGGCCTACAGTTGTTGTTCACAAGTTCTCTGGATACAAAATCAGTTGTTGGATTATGGAATCAACATCATGAAGACTCCTATATTCGTCGACAATGAGGTATGTCTGGGAATTGTGAAGAATCCCATCCACCACTCCAGAACGAAGCATATCGAAATTCGTATTCACGCAATTCGAGATGCGTACGAGAAAGGATACATTCAAGTGGTACCAGTGGATACAACCCAGCAACGGGCCGACATTTTCACCAAAGCTTTCGATAAAACGCGATTCAACCAGCTGGTAACCTGGTTGGAAATGGTTAATTTCCTTGAATGGAAATGAATCTTGTGTCCAAAAGCTTTCGTAAATACACTATCCTTGTCCATAGTTTTTCCTAAAAAAAAAAAAAAAAACGTTTGTTGAAAGTAAAACAAGTATCGTACAACGTTGCCCACCAAAAAGATTTTCTGATTCTTAAAATTTCATTTTCGGGCAAATGGACTTTCGAAAATAAAGATTTTAGGGGGGATATTCCAGAAAATCAAAATGAGATGCTTGTTTCTGACTGCTGTTAGAGGAAATGATAGAAAATTTCTAACACTTTGCCATTTCTTGCTAAACAGAAAACAACACAAAAAGAAATCGGGGTACCAAGCAACGACGTGTCGGTAGATTCAGCAACACCGACAAGTAAACTGCCGTTAGGGAGCAAAACATAACATCTACACAAGAATTCTGGCTTCTCTCAGGTATTACGCATCTTGTGGGTAACACGTTGCGGCATATGGCTTAATGGTCTTAAATCTTGTGTTGATAGATTGCCAAAGTCTGAGATCTCGGGTCTTTATATTGGTTTTCATTTGGGGGGTATCATAGTTGGTCTTCTGCTGCATCCAGATACATGCTGACCTAGAACTTCTATGATATCCCTTCATAATAAGCGTCTTAAAAAAAAAAAAAAAAAAAGAGGCCAAACCCGTTCATAATAAGTGCCTTTTGTGGCCAAAAACCTTTTGATGGATTAGTTTCGGTCTCTCAGCTATACGAAAGTACTGACCTGTTCACCGAACTATCTGTCTCGCCCTCGATAGTTCTTGGAATCTCTGTTGTACGAAAGTACAGACCTGATCTCTGTTCTATCGTTGAAATGAATGGATCCAATATACTCACCTGTTATGAAGAACCTTTGTGCATACCTTGATCGCGGGGGTATGTCCTGACGTGGGACTCACGGGCGTAATGTTTCTATTCTCAATAGCTTGTGTGGGGGCCATAGAAGGCTTGTCAATATTACCGAAAACATGATAAAAGCGCTCTCCGAAGGCATGTTGAAAGAAGGATGCATGGATTTAAGCGGACAAACATACTGGCAGTTTTTCTTGTGCCCGGATTAGTAAATTTTATTAATAATAATAAATAAGGATTTGGCAAGTGTTGGCGATATGATCCTCTGCAGGCAAGTCAACGAGCGTCGAAGGTCGCAAGAAAATCCGCATCAAATGGAACCTCCCAGTGCTGAAAATTCATAGTTTGGAGCCTAAATGGTCCAAATTTTCTTTATTGTGTAAATATTTGATAAACTTAAATGTTTTAAACAAAACTGGGCACGTTTTTCGAGAAAGTTTGAAATTTACGAGCGAAATTAAAATTGTTTTGAAAACATACCAATGGCGGCGAAGATAAGATACCAGCGAAATTATTATTTCGCTGGTTACCAAATTTTCGATATAAATATCTTCTAACCGTCATTTTTCAAACTTTTCAAAACCTCTCTTTCTCATCTTCTTCGCTAATCATCGGACATACTCTCAAAACTTACACAAGATTCACTTTTGTTTCAAAGATTTCCAGGTAAATCCTACATTAACCATCTGTTTTATTCTCGACATTCATCAGTTGAAGCTCTTGATCAGTGATTCAATGTGTGTTTGTTATGTTCGGAATTTCATCCTAAATTCAAAATTAAGAACCTTGAATCTGTTCTATCTAGGGTATTTTGCTCATAGTTAAGCAGATTTCTCTTAGTTTTTAAAATGCTCGAATCATGTTTGACCTTGTTTGATATCTGTTATGATCTATCGGTGTAGAACAGTTAGGGTTTTAGAGGGGTTTTGTAAGAAAAAGATGATGCCAGGGAATTAATTTTGAATGTAGTGAACTCAGCGAAGGTAACATGGAATCTCAAAAGTCTCGAACGCGAGTTCGAGCATCCGGCGGAATAATCTGTTTCACCGGTAATGTGGCCAAGACTAGTGTCTTCGCTGCTAAATCGTTTCCGGAAACAAAACCATGTCTTCACTAAGTTCGCTAGCGTATTTATCTCGGGAAAATGTCCTCGCTGGTAGATCGCTCCGAGGATAAAACACTTTTCATCGTCGCTGCTGGATCGTCTTCGCTGGTGGTTCGATCCGATCCGTGTACGAGACTCTATCATCGCTGATATTGCTATCGATATCCGGCCCGGCAGCGAAGACAATCACCGACCTGGCAGTGATTTTATTTTAATTATACATAATTTTGTGAATATTGTAAATATCCTTGAAAATACTGCTTTCTTTCGTAATTTTTCCTGTAAATATCTGTTTCTATCTCAACATTTCTCTCACTTGGCTCGTTTGGTGTTTCAGAAGCAAGATGGTGAAAATTATTGATTGGGATACTACGTCAAAGCACAACCAGAGTATCAATCTCGATCAAACACCACAGGATTTTCAGGATGCAGCGAGATGGATTCGATCTAGCAGAATCGGTTTCGCAGTTGAAGCAGTAGTTCCCGTTTATCGCCTTCACATTCAAGAGTTCTGGGAACATGCGAAGCCTGAAAATATAAACAACAAGAGAGGGATTTCTTCAACTGTTCGTAACAAACGTATAGAAGTTACTGAAGATAGAGTTCGCAAAGTGTTGAAGCTGAAAGACAACGAGCAAGATCCAATCTCCTTAAGCAAGGATGATGTGTTGGACGGATTTCATGGAATGGGATACGTAGGAGACTTTCGTCTAAAGAGGGAGATTAAGAGAAATGGGCTCACAAGGGACTGGAGATTTATAGTTCACGTTATTGCTATGTGCCTAGCTCATAGAAAGGGGGGATTTGATGGACTGAACCTAGAGTGGTCGGCAGCCATGTTAAATCTGTGTTTGAATAATAAATTCAACATCTCCGGTCTAATTTTCAACTACTTGCTAGAGAATGTGAGTGGGAAAACTTGGGCAATGTATCCTCGCTCCATCCAGATGATGATAAACGATCAGTATGAAAACCCACCAAATGATGGAAATCTGTACACCTTCCATGTGGCTACCAGTCGTCAGTATACGGAGATTAAGACTAATGAATGGGTGATGCTACACGATTGGATGTATGCATCCGAGAGATTGCCTTTAGTCAGAGAAGCTTACAGAAAATATAAAGAGGCACTCCGAGAGAAGCAGCGAAGGATTGCACAAGCTGAAACTGAGGCTGCTGAAAAGGAGGAACGAGCGAAAGGTAAAAGAAAAGGAAAGGAAGCTGCTAAAGATGAGCCTCCCAAAAAGAAAAAGGCTTCAGAAAACCCAGAAAGACTAATGGGTGCAAGCTTTAAAGCAGCCGAATCTGAAGAACAGCGGCAACACATCAAAGATATGAAAGAGATTCATGCGCTGCAGGAAAAAGAAAAGAAAGAGAAGAGACTCAAGAGACAAGAGATGTCATCATCTGAAAGACCTGAAGTTATTCCAGCAGAAGTACAGTCTCTAAATGACTTCGTTGACACCTTGATAGTAGATCCGGATGAAGCGTCAGCGAGCAAGAAAAAAACAGATGAAAGATCTTCCAAAGTATCTCCTGTAAAGCCGACGAGGTTTTCAAAGCCACCAATCCCGCCACAAAGGATTCGTCCCTTTCAAGAGCTTTACGATAAACTTATTGAGAACACCAGTCCATCTGTGGCAAAGGAAATCTGTCTTCTCAAAAATCAAGTCAACGACACAAACATTCTGAGAGAGAAGATTAAAGATCAGCGTAAGAAGAATAAGGAGATGAATGCCTACATGGCCAAGCAATCAAAGTTTATCAGGTTCCAGCAGATGGGGTTAGAGAAATTGTACAGAATGATGAGAAAAATGTGCGAGCAGATGAAAATAAAGCCCATGTTCTCCTTTGATGAAATCTTCGACTTTGAATCTTTCATAGAAGAAGAAACTGCCAGAAAGGAAAAAGAAGCTGAAGCTAAGAAAAGACGCCTGGAATCGGTCGAGAGGGTAGCTGAAGGAGATGAAAGTGATGAAGAAGAAGTTGATAGAGATGATATGCCAGCCAGATTTATTGAATGGGGTCTAGAAGAAGAAGTACAGTATGAACAAGGAGATGGAAAAACGTTCTCTCCCCAGCACCCAGAATGGTTCAAGAAAGAGAGAGAAAGACTCCCTGATTTTTATCAGGTGATAACCGTTGAAAAGAGTGAAGCTACTGACAGGATCATAAGCTGGAAGTACGACAACCTGAGAGGAATGTTTGTTGTTAAGAGACGAGGTGGCGTGATCCAGTACTTTCAGACCGGTTTGATCTCTTTACTCTTCCCAGGTGGGATCTACGTGAGCTGGGCCGTCTGGACATTCTAAATCCAGAAGAAAGAAGCGTTGGAGGAGACTTTGAGCGTTTAATCGCTAAAGAATGCAACAAAGGTTTCCCTAATCACAGGCCTCAGCGTCCAAGGCGAAGAGTTTCAAAAACTACCATAGATCCAGTAACAGGGAAAGGAAAAGTGACGTGGGTGATCAACCCTGCCAAAGTTGTCACCAGAATTAAGCTACCTGAAGAAAATCCTGTTGCACTCAAAGATTTCAAGAAATGGTTCTATGATAGCAAGACTGGCGAAGCTGTGATAAGATCCAACGAAAATGTGGATATTCGGATCTTGGATCCTATGGATGTGTTTATGTTTGGGCTCTCGGATCTAACTATGTTGAATGCAAGCCGCATAAACGTGGGAGCTGGAAATGCAAATCTTGAAGAGGCTATGCTATTTCAGAGAGCGGTAAAAAGAGCCTGGAAGTTAAAGAGGGAAATGCTGGATCTGGTAGACAAGATTGAGAAAAGAAAAGAAAAAGAAGAAAAGAAAAAGGAAGCAAGGAAGAAAAAGAAGCATGAACATAAGAAAGAAAAGACCCCTGCTTCTTCAACTGAACCCACCACAACATCATCACCTACGGCCTCATCCACATATGAGGCCACTATGGAGGATCAACCTATTTGTGAAGTTGTTACTACTTAAGCAACTCCGAATGCACCAATCGAAACTCAAGCACCACCCGAAATGACAACGAACGAAGCCAATCCCAAAGAGCCTGAAAAGCAAGCTACTGAGAATCCAGCGGAAACCAATGAAGAATGAAAAGACAAGTATGCAACGATCTAGGGGGGATATTGTTGGAACTTTTGAGATCGTTCATACTTGTGCTAGATTAGTTTTATAGTGGTTTGTAACTAATTTGATAGTATAGGGGCTTATTTTGTAATTCTATAGAAGTTGTAATCCTGACTTGGTGTAGATAAGATTCCAGCAAATTTATAAATTTGCTGGCAAGTCAGGAGCACTATATATAGCCCTTGTATTGTAACCACTTCAAGCTTTTGGCTCTCTTAATGAATATTGGTGTTGTTTACATTCAATCATTGTTCTTGTGCTCTAATCTGATATCCAAGGTGCTTTAC
The DNA here is from genome assembly GCA_030545235.1 of Helianthus tuberosus. Classification (NCBI taxonomy): domain Eukaryota; kingdom Viridiplantae; phylum Streptophyta; class Magnoliopsida; order Asterales; family Asteraceae; genus Helianthus; species Helianthus tuberosus. Next base: position 75,166,912 of record CM060426.1, read on the forward strand.
TGATTTACATTATTGTTTGGATTCAATACAACACTTGTTGTATTCATTAATCCATTAGCTTCACCTTCATCTTTGATTATTCTTAACTTTTCATAGTTCAAACACTTAATCAATAGGTGTTTTGGGCTAAAACAACCAACCACTGTGATCCGGATAGATATTGGGATTAATAGTATTGTGCACATTACTAATTTCTCACGGGTTAGGCTAATAAATCCTCACCGTGATAAACTTCACTACTTGGGGTGGGACCCAATAGTGGTATGACAATCGTCACACGGGTGACAAAGCGCCAAATAAAAAAAATAAGATAGAAGCCATTGTAATCGCTCTTATGCTGTAATTTATAACTACGTGTCATTTTGTCAAAATGAATGATTCAGCAGTATTTCCCCGCTGACAAAAATATTTTTAAAACATGTTTCAGGCGACCTGCTGTAAATCAAGGAAAACGTGCTACGGAGCACTAACAAGCTTGAAGAGGTGGCTCAGTTAAAATGAATAAACATGTTTTAATAAATCAGGGAATTTCCTAGCAAAATTCCTCTATTGTAAATTACGGGGTTTATCCCGAGCTATGAAATAAAATAATCGAGCATTTCAAGCTTTTAAAAGATCCTGTTCAAATCTTCCGCTGTCGCATCAATTAATAAATACCACGGGTTCCTGTTCCGTGGCTCCTGACCGGGTCAAACCGGGGCTGGGGCCGTGACAATCGATGCGTATGTGCATTGACTACCGAGAATTGAACAAGGTTACGATTAAAAATCGGTACCCACTATCGAGAATCGATGACCTGTTTGATCAACTCCAAGGAGCTCGATTCTTTTCTAAGATCGATTTGCGCTCAGGATATCATCAATTGAAAGTACAGGAAGAGGACATTCCTAAAACTGCTTTCAGGACAAGGTATGTGTCGCAACCCCCAACCCCTATCTCCTGGGATCGGGCGGACATGAACTCAGATTAAGTGGTATCATTGTTTATCATTATTTGGCAGCGGAATTTACATCAGGACCGTAGTTAGGAAATATTTTATCATAGTAAAATACCACGTTTTTATATTAATAAACACGTGGGTAAAACCCAAGTTACTATTACAAACATGTTTATAGGGATAAACCCTAATTTATTGAATTTAAAACATTGTCTTTATTCAGTGCTCTCCAGCTGGCTTCTAATTGGCTTTCACATTTTGTTACCTGAAATGCGTTTTAAAAATATTTTTCAGTGGGAAACACTGGTGAATGAATCTCAATTTAATCAAATCATATTTTATCATTTCACAGTATTGAGAGCGATTACAATGTTTACATCTACACAATTAATCATTCAGTACTGTCAATCCTGACTGGTGGGTCATATTACACATTGGCTATCTTGTTGTCCAAAGGTAACATGTTCCACATTTTGTATACAAAACTCCAACATACCGGCAGTAATTGAAGAATTACAAAGACTCAATCACTGCTAATCGCATTGTAAAATATTTAAGGTTTTGTAAAAACAGTTTACAAAAAGGTTTACAAAAAGGAGATTACTCACATTGCTACTTTAGGGTTTTCCTTGGTGTTTTCCTGGTTATAATCTATTAATTAAACAATGCACACGCACTAGTATAATAACCCAATATTTACATTAGTTATACCCTCCCCGAGACAGAACTCCGACGACTACGTCGGGCAGAACCTCGACAGCCGTTATGGAGCACTAGATCAATCGGGCAGCGTATCTAATACGTAACCGGGGGTTAAAATACTTACAACGAGGCAAAACTTCGCTATTTTAGTGGGGTATTATGCCTGATATAATTGCCACACTACAGAAAATTGAGAGAGAGAGATCGAGTTTGGTGCGAATTGTGAACTGAGGCCGATTGCGTCTATTTATAGGGCTGGATTTTGAGTTTGTCGCGCCCCGCGTAAGAGAAAGAAGGGTCCTTCGTGGCCCACGACATAGGGGAAATAGGGCCTAGCTGGGGCCAGTCATCAACCTAGCTTCGACAAGCACAGGACACGTGGCAGCTCCGGGTCTCGCCTCATGTCCACTCGCTCGCGGCCCGCGTAGGACGAAGAGTAAGTCTTCGCGACCCGCGAGAGACTATGAAATTTGATTTTTATTGAATTTTTTATTATATAAAGGTATTCGGGACCGGTTTTCATATATGGGGCGTACTTTAAGACACATTGAGGCGTTCAAAATATATTAGGGGTGTCGGAAATAATTTAGGAGGGTTGTTATATCCTCCCCACCTTAATTTAGAACTCGTTCTCGAGGTCTACTGGAACAGGTGTGGATATTTCCTCTGCATCTCTGATTCAAGTTCCCAAGTGTACTCTGGTCCTCTTTTGGAATCCCATTTCACTTTGACTAGAACCATTCTCTTGTGTTTAAGATTCTTGACTTTCCTGTCTTCAATTTGTAGAGGCTTTTCTATAAACTTGAGCTTTTCATTTACCTCTATGTACTTAAGAGGTACCACTAATGATTCATCGGCAAAGCACTTTTTGAGATTACATACATGAAATACATCATGTATTCCTGTCATTTCTTCTGGCTGTTGTAGCTGATACGCTACTGGTCCTATTCTTTTAATAATCTCAAAGGGTCCAACATACCCGGGGCTTAGTTTTCCTCTTTTGATGAATCTTACCACTCATTTCCAAGGAGAAACTTTTAATAAGACTTTGTCTCCTACCTGAAATTCCAACGGCTTTCGCCTGTTATCAGCATAGCTTTTCTGACGATCACGTGCTGCTTTTAGTCGTTCCTTGACTGGAATAATCTTGTCTGTTGTTTCTTGTACTATTTCTGGTCCAGATAATTGCTTTTCTTCGATTTCTGTCCAACAGACTGGGGTTCGGCACTTTCGTCCATAAAGTGCTTCGAATGGTGCAGCATTGATACTGGTATGATAGCTGTTGTTGTAGGAGAATTATATTAATGGCAGATAATCATCCCAATTTCCTCCGAAATCAGTTACACAAGCTCTAAGCATATCTTCCATTGTCTGAATCGTCCTTTCGCTTTGTCCATCCATTTGAGGATGATAAGCTGTGCTTAGATTTAGCTTGGTTCCTATTGCTTTTTGGAAACTTGTCCAAAAATGAGAAGTAAAACGGCTATCTCTATCAGAAACAATTGATAAAGGAATTCCATGTAATGAAACTATTTCGTTTACATACAACTTGGCTAGTTGTTCCATACTGAAAGTCTCCTTCATTGGTAAAAAAATGAGCAGATTTAGTTAATCTATCTACAATCACCCAGATTATATCATTACCTTTTCGTGTCTTGGGTAATTTGGTAACAAAGTCCATTGTTATCAATTCCCATTTCCATACAGGCATTTCTAATTGTTGTAACAAACCTAAGGGTTTCTGGTGTTCAGCTTTAACCCGTGAACAAGTTCGACACTTGGCAACATAAGCTGCTACATACTTTTTCATTCATATCCACCAGAAATTCTTTCTTAAGTCTTGATACATTTTATCACTTCCAGGATGTATCGTATATTTAGACTTATGGGCTTCTTCTAATATTATGTTACGTAGGTTTCCTAGCTTAGGTATCCAAATTCTTTTCTTATAGAATCTCCAAATTCCATCTGTTCCTTGTTCTAATTCCTTAACCATTCCTTTCAATTTCTCAGTATCATCCTTGATTACTGATTCCTGTGCTTTTCTAATATGTTCATTTAAATCTATCTGCAGATTTAATTTAAGAGAACGTACTCTTTTTGGCTTTTCATGATATTTTCGACTTAAAGCATCGGCTACTACGTTAGCTTTTCCTGCATGATACTGGATACTACAATCGTAATCACTTAGTATCTCCATGCAGCGTCTTTGTCTCATATTCAATTCCTTTTGCCCGAAAACATATCTTAAACTCTTATGATCGGTGAAAATGGTAAACTTACTACTGTAAAGGTAATGTCTCCAAATTTTCAGGGCATAAATTATAGCTCCTAATTCTAAATCGTGGGTTGTATAGTTTTCTTCATGATTCTTAACTTGTCTAGATGCGTAGGCTATAACCTTTTGACGTTGCATTAATACACATCCATAACCTAATTTGGAAGCATCACAATAAACTACAAAATCTTTAGTTCCTTCTGGTAATGCTAATATGGATGCGTGGGTTAATCTTTGCTTAAGGATTCTAAAGGCTTCTTCTTGTTTTGGTTCCCATTCAAACTTAACAGACTTACAGGTTAGTTTTGTTAAGGGAATGACTATTCTAGAAAAATCGGATAAACCTTCTATAATAACCAGCTAGTCCTAGAAAACTTCTAACCTTTGTTGGTGATTCAGGGGTTTTCCATTTAGTAATCGCTTCAATCTTTGTAGGATCTGCATGAATTCCTTCATGATTGATTAAATGTCCAAGAAACTGTACTTCTTCTAACCAAAACTCACACTTTGAAAATTTTGCATAAAGCTTTTCTTTTCTCAGCAAATTTAGAAGTGCATGCAGGTGCGCTGCATGTTCCTCTTTTCTTTTAGAATAAATAAGAATATCATCTATAAAGACAATTATGAATTTATCTAAATATGGCTTACATATTCGTTTCATCATGTCCATAAATGCGGCTGGGGTATTGGTTAAACCAAATGGCATGTCAGTAAATTCATAATGGCCATACCTGGTTCTAAAAGCGGTCTTAGGAATGTCCTCTTCCTGTACCTTTAACTGATGATATCCTGAGCGTAAGTCGATTTTAGAAAAAAAATCGAGCTCCTTGTAATTGATCAAACAAATCATCGATTCTCGGTAATGGGTACCGATTTTTAATCGTGACTTTATTCAATTCATGGTAATCAATGCATATACGCATTGACCCGTCTTTCTTTTTGATGAATAAGATCGGTGCTCCCCAAGGCGATGAACTTGGCTGTATAAATCCTTTTTCCAAAAGTTCGTCTAATTGTTTCTTTAACTCTTGCATTTCTGCAGGTGCCAAACAGTTAGGTGTTTTGGCAATTGGTGCTATTCCTGGTAGCAGATGAATTCTGAACTCGACTTCTCTGTCCGACGGTAGCCCAAGTGTTGGTGCATGTTTGTGACAACAACTTAGATTTGGTCTTTGGATATCTTGTAATTAGTTAAATGATAAACAGTTAGCGGGTTTAGCTTTGTAATAGTTAGTTGTAATGTTTGGGCTAACCAAACCCAACGAATTGGGTGTGTGGGGGCGAATTGGGCCTGTCCAATTCGCAGTCCATGTAGGAAACTCTAGCCCAAGTAGCAACCTTGTGTTATATAAACAAGGCTTTGCTTTAGGGTTTAGGTTAATCAGCCAAAACAGTTTGTGAGAGATAGAATTTCGTGAGAGCTAGTCTTGGATGAAATTGAGAGAGTTAGGGTTTTAATTGATTGTAATTCAGTTTGATTGATAATCAATAGAAAACCCGGATTGAAAGTGTCTTGCTGTTCCTACACGTTTTCTGCTTATTCTGATCAAGAGGATTCCGCACTCTTGATCGGATTGACAATTCTGTGAAGATCCATACACATCAAGGGGAACTACAATTGGTATCAGAGCATTAGGCTCTTGAAGGCTCGGTTCAGAATTGTGTTCTGCAGAAACAGGAAGTTTTTCGAAAATCCTTGAAATATGAAAATTAGGGTTTTGAAATTTTCGAAATTTTTGATATAATTTTTCGAATTTTGTTGGCTGTTTTGATCTTCTGCATTGTTTGTTTGCTGTTTTTGCAGGTTTTAGGGTTTGCAGGACTGTTTTTGGTTGATTGTTTTGAAGAATTTTGGCTGAGAAACTTGAAGATTCGAAGACTGTTCTTCGTGTTCTTCATTAAGTTCATAAAAATTTCGTCAAAACTTTGCTGATTTGCTGTTTTAATTTTGCAGGAAGTTGTTAGGAGAATCAGGAAAATAATCAAAATTTTCGAAAAGATTAAGTTTCCAAAGTTACTGGGTGGCGAAATTAACTGTACTGGCGAAATTGACTGTTCTGCGAATTTAACCAGCATACTTATCGGCGAAATTAAATCCAAAGGCGACTTTGGTAATCGTATAATTTTCCACAGCGAAATTATTACGGTTTTCGGAGAATTTATTGGTCATAGCGAATTTACAGCGAATTTGATCAGCGAAATTGTCCTGTTAGCGAACTTGATCAGCGAACTTGTGCAGCAAACTTATACCAGCGAATTTAATTGACTTTCCAGCGAAATTAAGATGTGGAAAATTTCTTGGCAAGCGTAACTAAAAATTCACGTTTTCAGAAATAGAAAGTGAACCGTAACTCATCTGACGAAACCGTTTGCACCATTTAATTCGTTGTATTTTTAGGACCAAAAAAAAAAAGACTCTGGAAAATCCCGAATTCGGTTTTTGACATTAGATATCATTGGATTCGTCTTTTCGAGACGATTCTAACGGTGTAATTTGGTAACCACTGTTTTTGGAGATATTTTGTACGGTTTTATCAGTTTGTAACGTTTAAAATGTCGAACATGTCTAGTTTGAATGAGCTTTTGAGAATGGAGCATGAGGTTGGCACTACCAACAAACCACCTAAGATGATGAAGGTGGAAAATTACTTGACATGGAAGGATCGTTTTCAATCCTTCATTGAATACCAGGACACTCGCATGTGGATATGCATTGAAGATGGGTACACAAACCCAACACACGACTTTGAGGGCAGACCTCGTAGAACTGCTTATGTGAACATGGAAGATGCTGATAAAAAGATGTATGAGGCTGAAAAGAGAGCCTTAGCTGCAATCAAAATGTCCTTACCTGATAGCATCAAGCATACTTTCAAGAAGTACACAAACTCAAAGGATATGTGGGATGCATTAGAGAAAAGATATGCTGGAAATGAAGATGTTAAGAAAAACAAAGTTGATCTACTGAAGAAGCAGTTTGCTGATTTCAAGTTCATGAAACATGAGTCACTTGAGGACATCATCACTCGATACTACCATCTGATGTCGGAAATAGATAATTATGAGATAGAGTGCTATACTGAAGTTGAAAAGAATGACAAGCTGCTCGATGCCTTACCTACCAAGTGGGATATCTACACTCTCATGATCAAGGGAGAAGCAGATTATGAGACAAAAGAGCTTGAAGAAGTAGTTGGCAAGCTGAGAGCTTATGAGCTCAGTATGAAGAAGAAAGACACTGGATATGATCAGGTTCAAGATCCAGCGATTTACAATGGGCTTACATCTTCTTCATCTCACAACGCTTCTAGCGACTCTGCTACTGCTTTTCTGTCATGTGAAAATGAGCAGGTCACAGTGAATGAAGATGGTGATGTGTGTTTTGTAGCTGCTTCAGGAGGATCAACAGGAGCCAAGAAAACATCAGCTTCTAAGCAGAGTAGTGGTGTTAAGTCAATGCCAATGAGTGTGAAGTCTGCTGAAGAGCATCTTGCTCTACTTGCTTCATTTGTTGCTTCGTATGAAAACTACATTCAAGGGAAGATATCTGATCCTGCTACTTTGGATGAAGATTATGATCAGATTGACCCTGATGATCTTGAAGATATGGATTTGCAGTGGCAAATGGCCATGATTACTAGAAGAGTGAAGAGATTTATGAACCGAACAGGAAGGAAGTTTATAGGAAAGACTGTTGGTTTCGACAAGACCAAAGTGAGATCAACTGTCAAAGTTATGGGCATTTTGCTAGAGAATGTCAAAAACAAAAGCAGGAGACTTCGAGTCAGAGTTCAAAAAATAGGAATGCATCAAACAACTCTAACTCGAGAGCGCTGATCTCTACAACTAGAGAAAGTTCATATGACTGGAGTGTTCACTTGGAAAAAGATGACAATGTCACACAGGCATTCATGGCAGAGATAACTCCAGTTGATGATGGTGAAGCTACTGTGGAAGATGCTGAAGCAAAAGTGGATGCTGAGGCAGAGGTCAAGATAGAGAGTAAAGCTGAAGAAGAGAAGGGTGATCAGACAAAAGATGCTGAAGAGGAAAAGTCTGACCATCAAAAGGAAGCTGAAGAAAAGGAAGCAAAATATAAAAGAATGGAAGCTCAGCTTGCTGCTCTAATGGCCAACCTTGATAAACAATCAGGAGAGGTAAAATCTAATTCTGTGTGTTTAAAATGTCGTGAACTACAGGGTGAGGTAGACAGGTTGTCAACCCAAAACCAAAGTCTGGTGGGCGAGATGTCGAACATAAAAGAAGCAAACTTTTTTGCTAAAAGAAATGAATCCTCATACTTGAAGAAAATAAAAGGTTATGAAAGTAAAATTGAAGCTGTAACCTGCAAATTAAATGAAAAACTTCAAGTCATCGACTTCGCTCATGAAATGATGGCTGAGAAAACAAAAGAGATTTCTGAAAAATGCAAAGAGTTGTCAGATGCACAACTCAAAATTGTTGAACTTGAAAAGAAATTAGGTCAATTCAGGGACTCTACTTTTGTTATGAAACATATGATGGGTGGCTTGAAGAAAAGTAATGACAAAACCAATGTGGGATTTCATGGTTTCAATGAAGTTCCACCTCCTGTTAGTCATGACTATTCTTTCTTGCCTGATGAAGATGAGCTCATGAACTTTGGGTTAACATCACCAAGTAGTTCCACTTCAAGTCAAGGAAATGTGCTTGAGAGTGCTGATGCTAAGAAGGATAATAACAGCACACCTGTTTTGAAAAAGAAAACTTCACATCCTAAAAATAACAATCCAACTTTTGTTAAAAAGGTTAATTTTGTTCAAGGAAGTGACATGAAAAACGAAACTGCTGTTATTGAAAATGAATCGAATATTAAGTTTGCTAAAAATAAGAACATTGAAAAAGTTGAAATTAAGCAAACTAAAGAAAATCCTTCTAAGGCATCATCATCAAATCCCGAATCTAGTTCAAAGGTTTCAGATAAGAAGTCTTCGAAAAAGAGACCGTGCTTCAAATGTCACACCAAGGGACATGTAGCTAGCTGCTGTCCTAACAAAAAGAGTGAAGCACAAGTGAGTGAGAGAAAGAGAGAGAAGTCACCAGAGAAGAGTGGTGATAAACAGGAGAAGGAATCCAACTCTCCAAAGAAATCTGCTCCTAAGCAACCAGAAAATGTTGCTGTTGGTGAAGATAAGGCTGAAAAAGGAACTCCACAAGTTCCTCGTTTTCAAAGAAATCAACCAAGGTTTCAGCCTAGATCTCCACCAGGCAGATTTGAGAGACCTAGAAGCAGTTCACCAAGAATGAACAATTATAATGCTAATAATTTCAGAAGTCAAGGTCAATATCAAAATCGATACCAAAATAACGGTGGTCGAACTTTTTATAACAATGGCTTTAGAAATTACAACAATAATGCTTCTTGGAATCAAAATTCAAGATATCAAAATCAAAATTTTCAAAGGTCAAATAGTCCAAACACGTATAGGAACCCTCAAGACCAAAGACCTAGTGGAAATCAAAATCAAATTCCATCAACAGGTCTGAGATCCAAGACTCCAGTTAGGAGTAATGGATATTGGATGGATGTTCCAGTGGTTGGTGAATTTGGACGACCCAAGACCATTAAGGCTTGGGTCCCCCAATCTAACTAATTTCTTGGTTGGTGTGTGCAGGAGCTGCTAAGGAGGATTATCAACCTATGGTATGTTGATAGTGGCTGCTCCAGGCACATGACGGGGGATGCGAGATTGTTGACTGAATTTGAAGATTATGATGGTGGAAATGTGAATTTTGTGGGTGCTAAAGGTGGTAGAATTACAGGACGAGGAAAAGTGACCAATGGGAAGATCACACTGGACAAAGTGAACTATGTGGAACAGCTTAAACACAATCTGATGAGCGTGTCACAAGTCTGCGACAAGGGTCACTCGGTCCATTTTACCAAGAATGAAGCATTAGTGTTGAAACCAGGTTTGAAGATTCCGGACGATTGGATAGTGATGCGAGCGCCAAGGAGAAATGACACTTATGTCATGGACATGGTTGCTAAGGATCCAAATGCCGTGGTGGCGTGTTTACTATCAAAAGCATCTGAAGCTGAATCGATGTTGTGGCACAGACGCATGGCCCATATTCACTATCGAAAAATGAATTACCTTGTTAAAAATGAGCTAGTGAAAGGGGTTCCAATGCAGAGGTTTCAAGTGGAAGATAAATGTCTTCCATGTCAAAAGGGAAAACAACACAAGAAACCTCATAAGTCTAAAACAGTAAATTCCATAGATGCCCCTTATGAATTACTTCACATGGATTTATTCGGTCCAGTGAACGTGAGGAGCATAGGTGGAAAGTACTATTGTTTAGTTGTCACTGATGATTACTCACGTTATTCATGGGTTTTCTTTTTAGGTACAAAAGATGAAACAGCAGAGATGTTGATAGATCTTTTTACAAAATTGGAAAACGTCCACGATGCAAGAATCAAGAGGATAAGGAGTGATAATGGCACGGAGTTCAAGAATCGTATTCTGGATCTCTACGGTCTTAGAAAGGGAATTGAACATCAATATTCTGCTCCTTATACACCTCAACAAAATGGAGTTGCTGAGAGGAAAAATAGGACGTTGATTGAAGCCGCTAGGACGATGCTTTCAGATTCAAAGCTACCGGTTCTTTTCTGGGGAGAAGCTGTGAATACAGCTTGCTACGTCCTAAACAATGTTTTTACTGTTAAACGTTTTAATAAAACTTGTCATGAATTGATGTTTAACAAGAAGCCAAACTTAGAAGGCTTTGAACCATTTGGATTACCCTGCACCATTGTGCGCAATAAAGATAAACAAAAATTCGGTGAGGTGGCTGACGAAGGCTACTTTCTAGGTTACGTACCTGGCGCACCGAATAAAAGGGTTTTTAATCTAAAAACTGGTAAAATTGAGGTTGTTTACAATGTTGAAATTACTACATACAAACCTCAACAATCAACGAGTGGTCCAGCTATATTATATGATTATGAAAGCACTTTTAAATCATTTAATATTCCTGAGTTTCCAAATGCAGATGATTCTCAGTTGATTCAGACAATGATTGGTGGAGACGATGAAGGTGAGTTCATGCCTAGATCGAATGTTGATATGACAGATGCTGCGGAAACTTCCCAAGGTGCTGCTGATCCTGATTCAAGTGATAGTGACTCTGAACCCATTCAGGGGGAGGATTTCATTAATCCATTTGCAGATCAGAACATTCAAGGGGAGGTTGGATCAAACCTGGGTGATAATTTAGAAGTGGATACCGTTGCTACTACACGAGCAAATAGAGATCATCCAGTTGACATGATACTTGGAGATCCTAATGCAGGTGTTCAGACAAGAAGGAGCACAGCAGCGAATTCTGGTTTATTTGTGTCGATTGAGAAGACTGGGATTGTGAACGAATGCTTGTATAGTTGCTTTATTTCCCAAGAGGAGACGAAGAACATTCATATGGCTCTTAAAGACAATTCATGGGTTGAAGCTATGCAAGAGGAATTGGCCCAGTTTGCTAAGTTGAAGGTTTGGGAGTTAGTTGACCTTCCTAAAGGTGAGAGAGAGATAGGCACTAAATGGGTGTTTAAGTGCAAGAAAGATGACAGAGGGATAGTGACGTGAAACAAGGCTCGATTGGTGGTAAAAGGTTTCAATCAGCAGGAAGGGATAGATTACAATGAGGTGTTTGCACCAGTGGCAAGGTTAGAGGCAATTCGTTTGTTTCTAGCTTTCGCAACATTCAAGGGCTTCAAAGTTTACCAACTAGACGTGAAGAGTGCGTTTCTTTACGGGAAAGTCCAAGAAGTGGTGTATGTCTCACAACCAGATGGGTTCGTTGATCCAGATTATCCAGATCGGGTGTACAAACTTGATAAGGCTTTGTATGGGTTACATCAAGCTCCTAGGGCGTGGTACGAGACACTGTCTACACATCTGATCAAGAATGGTTTTGAAAGAGGTCAGATAGACAATACACTGTTCATCAAGAGGAAGAAGGAAGATTTTCTGCTGGTACAGGTGTACGTGGATGACATTATCTTTGGGTCATCAGATGAAGATATGTGTAAAGAGTTCGAGCAGGTGATGAAGAGCAAGTTCGAAATGAGCGCTATGGGTGAGCTGTCTTACTTTCTGGGATTACAAGTTGAATAGAAGGAGGATGGGATGTTTATTCATCAAACAAAGTATGTGTATGACATCTTGAGTCGGTTCAAGATGAATGATTGCTCTACTTTCAACACACCCATATGTGAAAATCACAATCTTGGCCCAGATCATGAAAGTACTGAAGACGTTGATCCTACTCAATACAGGGCAATGATTGGTTCTCTAATGTACTTGACTGCTTCAAGACCTGACATTATGTTTGCAGTATGCATGTGTGCCAGATATCAGGCTAATCCAAAGGAGTCACACATGAAGGCGGTTAAGCGTATTCTTCGTTACTAGAAGGGGAAACCTAAACTTGGGTTGTGGTATCCAGCTGATAGTGACATGAATTTTGTTGCTTACACTGACTCAGACTTTGGAGGATGCAAGTCGAACAGAAAGTCTACAAAAGGTGGTTGTCAGTTCTTAGGAGGCACGATTGTGTCTTGGCAATGCAAGAAGCAATCTTGTGTGTCTACCTCTACGTGTGAAGCTGAATATATTGCTGCGGGTAGCTGCTGCTCTCAGGTTCTCTGGATACAACAGCAAATGCGCGATTACGGTTTGGATTTCACTCGTACTCCTATTATGATAGACAATAATGCCACAATTTCTATAACAAATAATCCTGTGAAACACAGTCGCACAAAACATATTGACATACGTCATCATTTTATACGGGATTGTGCTGAAAAGAGACTAATTGAGTTACATAGAGTCGACACACTAGATAACCTGACAGATCTTTATACTAAAGCTTTTGACAGGGCTCGCTTTGAACATTTAGTCGAACTCAACGGGATGAGGAATCCTGAATAACTGGTTTTTCATAAGAATTTTGTAAATAATTTACTGCTTTTCTTAAAAATCAAAAATACAAAAACATTGAAAAATCATAATCATAAAAAAAAATAGAAAATCAAAAATGAGTTATCACTGTGTGAAAAAGAAGAAATGATAGTACATCAGCAAGTTAGACTGTCACACTGAAACTGGAATTAAATTGCTTAAGTGTGATAGCAGCTTCATCATATGATGTACCAGTAGGCAAAAAGCATGAAATAATCAACTTACCAATGTGATATAAACCTAAATGAACTGTGTATGAGTGGGGAACACATCAGTGGTGTATGGTTTAATGACCTTAAATCTTGCGTTGATAGATTGCCAAAATCTGAAGTTTTGGGTCTTTATACTGTTATTTCATCTGGGGATATCTTGGCTGTCCTTCTGTTCAGAACTAAAATTGTACATGACCCCAGGAAAGAAAGTCACTTGGAATTAGCTCATTTCTATTTGAATGTCTGTATGTTGTCCTGATACACACAATTTTGATCTGATTCTGAAATCTTCTCTGAAAAAAGTCGTGTACCTCCTCTGCTGCATCCAGATATATGCTGACCTGGAGGTGCTAGGCAACGACAGCTTCTGCTGCATCCAGATACATGCTGACCTAGTTGTACGTTGTCGCGCTATAGATCTAATACACCCGAAAGAGGCCCTCAAGTGCCCAAAAGAAACCCAAGAAACCTATATCAAACTGAGAAAAACTCATTTGATCTGTATATTATACCATCTCTGCTAAAGATCTATTCTGTTCTCTTCTCAACCTATTCCCAGTTAAGATTTCAGAAATCAGGATTGGACTTGTGAAATATGTGGTAGGGAAGATACTTGCATGATAGAGTGTGTTGTTTATATTTCCAGGATTTGATTAGTATTTATTTGGGTGTTCATTGTTAAGAAATCAAAACATGATAAAACAGATTATATGCAGACCTAGGCACTGTCAGGATATCTTAAAGGATGACATCAGTATACTCACCTACTACGATGAATCTTTGTGCAAACCTTGATCGCGGGGGTATATCCTGAAGTGGGACACGCTAGTATATCAGAATTAAAATTACCTTAATGTATCATATGGTAATGGTACTTGAAATGTTCATGCATTTTGTTTAAGTGGACAAACATACTGGTAATCGTCTTGGACTGCTTTTCATGAAAAATTAAATAAAGAATTATCTAATTGTGTGAAAACAGTTTGATTTTGCTGATATGATCTTCGTACCGGTGATTCTCACAAAAATAGAGTGTTTATTGCTTTTGTTATTTACTTTCTTTCAGAAAATATAAAAATCCAAAAATAGTGTTCTTTTCTGTTTAAAATTCTTAACGTACGGAAAACTGTTATTCTTGGAGGAATTGTTACTGATAGGGGGAGACGGTGTTGGAAAGTGAGTTCAAAATTTTAAATCATGCGGGTTATAGGGTGTGTGATTAAAAAGTTTTGTGTGTTGGTGATAAGTTGAATATGCTTAATCTGTGATACAGTTTAAATATCTCTTGAAAAATAATAATTTATTTAACCTTGTTGAAAAATTCTTATGGTTTCTCGAGATGTTTGTTTTATAGTATACAGATTGTAGCAGTATGTTACTGAGAAGTTAAAGTGATGAGTTGCTGTGAAGATGAGAGTTTGCTTGGATGCATGGTAGAACCTCCTTTCTACATTGCAGACAAAGTTGAAGAGTTTGAAGATTGCTGTGCAAATGCTGAACTGTAGTTTTACTCAAACGCTAAAGTTTTGAAGATTTGGTGATTGGATGCATCAGCTTAGGGGGAGTCTGTTGCTGACAGAGCTATTGAAGCTGAAGCTATCCAAAGACCAAAGAGAGTGCAAGACTACATGAAGATTGCAAGACGACTGAAGACAAAGTTATTTTATGAAGCTATTGTCAAGGGGGAGTTTGTTGGTGCATGTTTGTGACAACAGCTTAGATTTGGTCTTTGGATATCTTGTAATTAGTTAAACGATAAACAGTTAGCGGGTTTAGCTTTGTAATAGTTAGTTGTAATGTTTGGGCTAACCAAACCCAACAAATTGGGTGTGTGGGGACGAATTGGGCCTGTCCAATTCGCAGTCCATGTAGGAAACTCTAGCCCAAGTAGCAACCTTGTGTTATATAAACAAGGCTTTGCTTTAGGGTTTAGGTTAATCAGCCAAAACAGTTTGTGAGAGATAGAATTTCGTGAGAGCTAGTCTTGGACGAAATTGAGAGAGTTAGGGTTTTAATTGATTGTAATTCAGTTTGATTGATAATCAATAGAAAACCCGGATTGAAAGTGTCTTGCTGTTCCTACACGTTTTCTGCTTATTCTGATCAAGAGGATTCCGCACTCTTGATCGGATTGACAATTCTGTGAAGATCCATACACATCAAGGGGAACTACACCAAGTAGTTCTTCTGGAAATACATCTGAAAATTGAGATACTACAGGGATATCTTTTAATTCCTTTCCTTTAGTGTTAATGATTATGGAAATCATATACACTAGTGATCCTTTCCTAGCATAACTTGCAGTTTTCATTACAGAGATGAATTTTGTGGATCTAGTTGGCTTATCTCCTTTAATTGTGATCTTTTCACCTTTTGGTGAATTCACTTGTATTGACTTTTGATCACATAGAATACTGGCTTTATTAGCTATTAACCAATCCATTCCTAATACAATATCAAATCCTGCAAGATTCATTGGGTAAAGGTTTGCAATAAACTTTTGATTTAAAAATTCTATTTTTGCTCCCTGCAAGATTTCAGTAATCTTAATGGATTCTCCATTTGCTGTTTCTACTAAACATTCTTGTTGAAGTTTAGTTAATGGTTGATTGAGAAGTTTGCAAAATGAAGTATTAATAAAACTTTGGTTTTCACCAGAGTCAAATAATACTTTGGCAAAAACATCATTAACTAAAAACGTACCGGCAATCACGTCTGGAATCATTTTGGCTTCTTCGGTTGTCAGAACAAATGCTCTAGCATTCTTCGTAGTCTTGTTGTTTGTTGCTGGAGCTAGTTTCGGACAGTTTGGCTTGATATGACCTTGTTCTCCACAATTGTAGCATATCTTATTGTTGGGTTTCTTCCTGCAGTCTTCTTCCTTGTGTCCATATATTTTGCAAAAAATGCAGTATATGGAGCATGTCCTAGAATGCTTCATTTTGCAATACTTGCAATAAGGTGCAGAAGTAGAACCTACGTTTTCCCACGATTGGAATTTCCATAGCAAAATTCCTGGGTAAGTCTCTGGGCTAGGTTCTTCCTTTGGTTTTCTTCTTGGGTACGCACCAATTCATCAGTCAAGGTGTTTTCTAGTTCTACTGCTTCTTCTATAGTTTGTGGTCTAGCTCCCTTGACTACATGCCTAATTTCACTGATTAATCCCCAGATGTAACGGGAGATTAACACTGGTTCAGGTGATGCTAGGGTTGGCACTATTCTAGCATATTCAAATAATGTAGTAGTGTAACCCTTACTATCTACTCCAGTCATTCTTAGGTTTGCTATCTGTTCCTTTTCATTGGGAGGACAAAATTTCCTTTCCACCACGTTCTTAAACTCGTTCCATTCCATACTATAGACCCTGTCACTTCCTCTAGACTGGAGAATTGTGTTCCACCATTCTAAAGCTGCATTTTTAAACAGATAGGAAGCAAACATTATTTTATCTTCTTCTGCGCACTTGCTTATTTTTAAGACTGCCTTAGTCTTTTCTATCCAACGTAGAGATCTATTGGTTTGCAGGACCAGAATTCTTTGTAAGAACAACCATAAGACATGGTTCTTCTTCTTTTTGGAATTGGCATTTGAAAAATGGGTCCATTGTGCACGTTGTGACTAAGAGGCTGTTTGTTTACCTCTTAATGAGGCTCTTAATGGTTCAGACCTCTTATTGGTTCAACACTTAATGGTTCAGACTGTTTGTTTCACGAGCAGATGTCTGAATGGTTCAGACATTTGCCTATGAATGGTTAAGATTTATACAGAGTCTGAATGGTTAAGACCTCTAATCTGAATTGGTCAGACATTTGCCTCTGAACGGTTAAGCATTATACAAGCTCTTAATGGTTCAGACCTCTTACTGGTTTAGCACTTAATGGTTCAGACCTCTTACTGGTTTAGCACTTAACCATTTAGATGTTGCCAAACAGCCCCTAAGTTCAGTATGGGTTCGCTTACTCCCATTATCACTTTTATTATAATTTTCCGCTTCCCTAACATTTTGGATGATAGCTGGCATAGCATCTCTAATTCCTTGGGTTACAATGTGTCGAATTTCACTGTTATTTATTTGATTTTCATTATTCTGATTTTCCTGATTTGCTGCGTCGGCCATCTGGATTTTAAACAATTACCAAGTATTCATATCATAATACAATATCCAATGCAAATAATCACTCAACAAGCATATTTATCCAAAATCGTCGAACATTGCGACTTTACTCTATTTTATATATTAAGCGTTTATTACAAACCATAACTGGAAATTAATATACAATACTAGTATGAATCACTAACCATAAGATGGTCTATACTATAATATATATATATATATATATATATATATTTATTATTATTATTATTATTATTATTACTACTATTAATAGGGGTTCATCTAAAACTGCATATTACGCTCGTCATATTTCCAGACGAGTCGTTCCCCTATTTGTCTCATTCTCACACTTCCTTCTAATATCTCCTCACCAAAGGTTCGGAGTTCTTGCACATTCTCAGTGCTCATGGGTGGTGCGGGTGTTGGTATTGGTTCAGGATATTGGGGCATCGGTTCCTCTCGTGGGTACGGGTTCTCTAGAATCTCCCTGATGTATTGGTCATTATCATAATATGGGTCTAGGGGATCCAAGTCGTGATAGGGTCCTACTAGGTCTTGCATGGGCTCCTCTATTGGGATTGGGTAACGTTGCTGGTAATCCCTTTGGTTGTCAAACCGTGGGTCATAATCTGGAGGAGGGGGTTCTGGTACCCTAGGAATCTCAGTTGGGTTAAAAGCAGGTGCTGGAATTTGGTCTACTGGGTTTGGCTCAATTTCCATAGGTTGTGTGGGAAATAGTGGTAAAGGCTGGGGTGCTATGAGTTGTTCCAGATTAGGGTCGGCAGCGGTAGTAGCTAATATGTGGAAATTAGCTAGTCTCCTATTGAGGATATCCTGGGTTTGAGCATTCATTTCTCTATTGGCTGCTGCTAAGGCCCGCTGTTGTTGCAATTTTCTCATCCTCTTTCTACGTTCATGAGCTCCTCTGCTGAACCATCCTCTCTTCTTAGGAGGGAATGGCTCCTTAGATTGTGCTTTGAACACGAAAATCCCTTCTTTGGTATCAGCCGAATACCCCGAGGGGGTAGGCTGTGAAGAGGTGCCTTCGTCCCTAGGTGAACCGGACAGTTGACGGTAAGCATCTGAAGGTCCTTGGTCACTCATGCTGTAAACTAACAAATTGTCAAATGACACAAAATAATAATCTACAAGTATGCACATAGTCTTATTGATTATTTCCTAACAAAATTGATAATTTAATTGTCAGCAGAACACCTCTTTCGCTGAAATTAGTGGTTGTAGCTCTGATACCACTCTCTGTCGCAATCCCCGGCCCCTATCTACTGGGATCGGGCGGACGCGAACTCAGATTAAGTGGTATCATTGTTTATCATTATTTGGCAGCGGAATTTACATCAGGACCGTAGTTAGGAAATATTTTATCAGAGTAAAATACCACATTTTTATATTGATAAACATATGGGTAAAACCCAAGTTTCTATTACAAACATGTTTATAGGGATAAATCCTAATTTATTGAATTTAAAACATCGTCTTTATTTAGGTAACTTTTATAGCCACATTTTTCCAAGCCTCCAGTGCTCTCCAGCTGACTTCTAATTGACTTCACATTTTGTTACCTAAAACGCGTTTTAAAAACATTCGTCAATGGGAAATACTGGTGAATGAATCTCAATTTAATCAAATCATATTTGATCATTTCACATTATTGAGAGCGATTACAATGTTTATATCTACACAATTACTCATTCAGTACTGTCAATCCTGACTGGTGGGTCATATTACACATTGGCTATCTCGTTGTCCAATGGTAACGTGTTCCACATGTATACAAAACCCCAACATACCGGCAGTAATTGAAGAATTACAAAGACTCAATCATTGCTAATCACATTGTAAAATATTTAAGGTTTTGTAAAAACAGTTTACAAAAAGGTTTACAAAAAGGAGATTACTCACATTGCTACTTTAGGGTTTTCCTTGGTGTTTTCCTGGTTATAATCTATTAATTAAACAATGCACATGCTTCAGTATAATAACCTAATATTTACATTAGTTATACCCTCCCCGAGATAGAACTCCAACGACTACGTCAGGCAGAACCTCGACAGCCGTTACGAAGCACTAGATCAATCGGGCAGCGTATCTAATACGTAACCGGGGGTTAAAATACTTACAACGAGGAAAAACTTCGCTATTTTAGTGGGGTATTATGCCCGATATAATTGCCACACTACAGAAAATTGAGAGAGAGATCGAGTTTGGTGCGAATTGTGAACTAAGGCCGATTGCGTCTATTTATAGGGCTGGATTTTGAGTTTGTCGTGCCCTGTGTAAGAGAAAGAAGGGTCCTTTGCAGCCCACGACATAGGGGAAGTAGGGCCTAGCTGGGGTCAGTCATCGACCTAGCTTCGACACGCATACGACACGTGGCAGCTCCAGGTCTCGCCTCATGTCCACTCGCTCGCGGCCCGCGTAGGATGAAGAGTAAGTCTTCGCGGCCTGCTAGAGACTATGAAATTTGATTTTTATTGAATTTTTAATTATATAAAGGTATCAGGACCGATTTTCGTATACGGGGTGTATTTTAAGACACATTGGGGGTATCTAAATATATTGGGGGTGTCGGAAATAATTTAGGATGGTTGTTATAGTATGGTCATTATGAATTTACAGTCATGCCATTTGGTTTAACCAATGCCCCAGCCGCATTTATGGACATGATGAACAGAATATGTAAACC
Source organism: Helianthus tuberosus (assembly GCA_030545235.1). Classification (NCBI taxonomy): domain Eukaryota; kingdom Viridiplantae; phylum Streptophyta; class Magnoliopsida; order Asterales; family Asteraceae; genus Helianthus; species Helianthus tuberosus. The sequence continues at coordinate 75,186,867 of CM060426.1, forward strand.
ATATCTGGATAAATTCATAATTGTCTTTATAGATGATATTCTTATTTACTCTAAGAGAAAAGAGGAACATGCAGTGCATCTGCATACACTTCTGAGATTGTTGAGAAAGGAGAAGCTTTATGCTAAACTCTTAAAATGTGAATTTTGGTTACAAGAAGTGCAATTCCTTAGACATCCGGTTAATCATGAAGGAATTCATGTGGATCCCACAAAAATTGAGGCGATTACTAAATGGAAAGTCCCTGAATCACCAACGGAGGTGAGAAGTTTTCTTGGACTAGCAGGTTATTATAGACGTTTCATTCAGGATTTTTCTAGAATAGCTATTCCCTTAACGAATCTGACTTGCAAATCAGATAAATTTGAATGGGGACTAAAACAGGAGGAAGCTTTTAGAATTCTGAAGCATAAGTTAACCAACGCACCTATACTAGCATTACCAGAAGGAACTGAAATCTATTGTGACGCTTCTAAGTTTGGTTATGGATGTGTGTTGATGCAACGTCAAAAGGTTATAGCCTATGCCTCTAGACAACTTAAGAATCATGAAGAGAATTATACAACCCATGATCTAGAGTTAGGAGCTATAATTTTTGCCCTTAAGATTTGGAGACACTATTTATATGGGAATAAATTTGTTGTCTTCACCGATCATAAGAGTTTAAGGTACATTTTTGGGCAAAAAGAGTTAAATATGAGACAAAGACGCTGGATGGAAATTCTTAGCGATTATGATTGTGATATCCAGTATTATGCAGGAAAGGCTAATGTAGTAGCTGATGCTTTAAGTCGAAAGTATCATGAGAAGCCAAGACGAGTACGTTCTCTCAAATTAAATCTGTAGATAGATTTAAATGAGCAAATTAGAGAAATGCAGGAAACAGTAATCAAGGATGATACTGAAAAATTAAAAGGAATGATTAAGGAATTAGAACAAGGAACATATGGAATTTGGAGATTCCATAAGAAAAGAATCTGGATACCCAAACAAGGAAACCTACGCCATCGAATTTTAGAAGAAGCCCATAATTCTAAGTATACGGTACATCCCGGTAGTGATAAGATGTATCAAGACTTAAAGAAAAATTTCTGGTGGATAGGAATGAAAAAGGATATGGCAACCTATGTTGCTAAGTGTCTAACATGTTCACAGGTCAAAGCTGAACATCAGAAACCCTCAGGTTTATTGCAGCAACTAGAAATGGCCTATATGGAAATGAGAATTGATAACAATGGACTTTGTTACCAAATTACCCAAGATGTGAAAAGGTAATGATGCAATCTGGGTGATTGTAGACAAATTAACCAAATCTGCTCATTTCTTACCAATGAAGGAAACGTTCAGTATGGAACAATTAGCCAAGTTATATGTAAATGAAATAGTTTCATTACATAGAATTCCTTTATCTATTGTTTCTGATAGAGATAGCCATTTTACTTCTCATTTTTGGACTAGTTTCCAAAAAGGCAATAGGAACCAAGTTAAAATTAAGCACAACTTATCATCCTCAAACGGACGAACAAAGCGAAAGGACAATCCAAACAATGGAGGATATGCTTAGAGCTTGTATAATTGACTTCGGAGGAAATTGGGACGACCATTTACCATTAATACAATTTTCCTATAATGACAGCTATCATACCAGTATCAATGTTGCATCATTTGAAGAACTTTATGGACGAAAGTGCCGAACTCCAGTCTGTTGGGCAGAAATTGGAGAAAAACAACTGCCCAGACCAGAAATAGTACAGGAAACAACGAACAAGATTATTCAAGTCAAGGAAAGACTAAAAGCAGCATGGGATCATCATAAAAGTTATGCTGATAACAGACGAAAACCGTTGGAATTTCAAGTAGGAGATAAGGTATTTTTAAAAGTTTTTCCATGGAAAGGAGTGGCCAGATTTATCAAGAGGGGAAAGCTAAGCCCCAGGTATGTCGGACCTTTTGAGATTATTAGAAGAATAGGACCACTAGCTTACCAGCTACAATTGCCAGAAGAAATGGCAGGAATACATGATGTATTTCATGTATGTAATCTCAAGAAGTGCTTAGCGGATGAATCATTAATGGTACCTCTAAGGGACATAGAGATAAATGAGAAACTTAAGTTTGTAGAGAAACCACTACAGATTGAAGATAGGAAGATTAAGATCTCATACACAATAGATTAGTTCTAGTCAAAGTAAAATGGGATTCCAAGAGAGGACCAGAATACACTTGGGAGCTCGAAGCCGAGATGCAAAGGAAATATCCACACCTGTTCCAGTAGACCTCGAGGACGAGATCTAAAACAAGGTGGGGAAGATATAACAATTCTCCCAGAACCCTTAAAATACTCCTACACATCCTAAAATACACCTCGTATACGAAAAACGGGCCTGAAATACCTTTATATTAATAAAAATTAAATAAAAATAAAATTTAGGGGCTCTCGCGAGGCGCGACCCAGGCAACCCCAGACTGTCACGGACAATGATAGCTCGACACCAGACGAACCCTCGTGATGCCACATGTCCCTGTCGTGTTAAACCTACACCGTTGATTCACCATAGCTAGGGCCTACCCTAGTTCTCTCGCGGGCCACGAGAGTGATACAAACGGTAGTCGCGGGCCGCGGGCCGGCTATCTCTAGGCCTATATAAGGGGTCGAGAGGCTCAATTCATAATCGTTCAATTCTTTTCTTTTCTTTTCTTTTCTCTCAGTTACTATAATAGCTAAACGTTGCCCGGTTTAATGCCCCTAAAAAGCGAAGCTCTGTCTCGTTGTAAGTATTATAACCCCCGGTTACGTATTAGTTACACTGCCCGATTGATCCAGAGCTCCGTAACGCATGTCAAGGCTCTGCCTGACTCAATCGTTGGAGTTCTGTCTCGGGGGTATAGCTAATGTAAATTGGGTTATCTTACTAACACGTGTGCATTGTTTAATTTTAATAGATTATAACCAGGAACTCACCAGACAGCAGTAGTATTATCTAGGGCTGTAAACGAGCCGAGTCGAGCCAAGCTAGACCCAGCTCGAGCTCGGCTCGAACTCGATTCGAGCTGGCTCGGCTCGAGCTCAAATTTCAAATCGAGCTGAGATTTGAGGCTCGAGCTCGGCTCGAGTAGAATTCGAGCTAGCTCGGCTCGGCTCGATCTAGCTCGAACTAACATAGAACCGCAAAATTTATTACTTAAAAAGCCCTTAAAAATAAATTTATTCATAGCATAAGGGCCATAATTGCCATTTAATTTAACCATATGGCTAAATATGCAAGTATAAATAATTAATTCACTTTTTCCATTGTCTTTACCTTCTTTTATAGGGGAGATACTCCCTTAGTTTTTGTTTTCTAAGCGATGTGGGACAAAAAAATGAAGGATGTAAACTTTATCGAGCCAGCTCACGAGCTCACGAGCCGAGCCAGGCCAAGCTCGAGTTTGGCTTGTTTACAAACTTAGCCGAGCCGAGCTGGCTCGTTTACAACCGAGCCAATTTCGAGCCGAGCTTTCTTCGAGCTTTTTTCGAGCGAGTTTCGAGCGAGCTGCGAGCCATGAGTTTTTTGCACACCCCTAGTATTATCTAAAATAGCAAAGTGAATACATCTGCTTTTTATGAGTCCAAGTGTTTTACCAAAACCTCAATTATTTAAATTACATTTAACAGTGATTGAGTATTTGTGATTCTACAATTACTGTCGGTATGTTGGGGTTTTGTATACATTACTTGTTACTACACTGTGAGTAGTAGCATGACCACAAGTCAGGATTGACGGTACCGTGTGTGGTAATTGAATAGATATAAGAAATGTAATTGCGGATGCCCTCAATACTATAAAATGATGAAAGTTTGTTTTGATTAAACTGGGATGCACTCGCCAGTATTTCTTGCTGATAAAACTTTTTAAAACACGTTTCATGTAACAAAATGTGAAAGATAAATAGATTCCAGCTGGAGAGCACTGAAGACTTGGAAAAGTGGCTATAAAAGTTACCTAAACAACAAAGAAATTTTATTTCAATAAATGAGGGTTTATCCCTATAAACATATTATAATGGAAACTTAGATTTTTCCCATGTATTTATTATTTATAAAATGAGGTGTTTTACTCTGATAAACTATTTCCTAACTACGGTCCTGATGTAAATTTCCGCTACCAAATTAATAAACACTGATACCACCAGCTCTGCGTGCCGCAGCCGCCCGCCTCCCGGGGCAGGGGTCGGGGGATGCGACAGAAGGTGGTATCAGAGCCACAGCCACTAGTTTGAGCCACAGAAGTGTTCTGCTGTCACCAAAATTTTATCATTATGTTAGGAAATGAACTATGTGACTATGTGTATATACGTATATTATTGTTTTGTGTTGTTTGACAATCTGTTAGTTTACAGTATGAGTGAGCAAGGTACATCGGACGCCTATCGTCACCTAGCTAGTTCTCCCAAAAGTGAAGGAACTTCATCACAGCCTACTCCTTCAGGGTATTCTGCTGACACTGAAGAAAGAATCTTCATATTTAAGGCGCAATCCGAGGAACCATTCCTTTCTAAAAAGAGAGGATGGTTCAGTCGGGGAGCACATGAGAGGAGAAAGCGAATGAGAAAATTGCAACAACAAAGAGTGTTAGCAGCAGCCAATAGGGAAGTAAATGCCCAGACACAAGACATAGTTAATAGACGATTGGCAAACTTTCATATACTAGCCACCACTGTAGCAGACCCAAACCTTGATCAAATCATTGCACCACAACCATTGCCTTTATTTCCAACCCAACCAATGGAGATAGAGCCTAACCCAGGAAACGAATTTCGCATACCAGCATTTGACCCAAACGAGATACCTAGAATCCCAGCACCTAATCCTCTAGCATATGATCCATGGAATAACGACCATAGGGAATACCAGGAACTCTATCCATAGGGAGAACTGATACCAAACCCCATAGCACAATATATCAACCTTAATCCCTTAGATCCATATTGGAATGCCGATCAATATGTTGAAGAAATATTAAACAACCTGTACCCACAAGTCAGGATTGACAGTACCGTGGGTGGTAATTGAATAGATATAAGGAAATGTAATTGCGGATGCCCTCAATACTGTAAAATGATGAAAGTTTGTTTTGATTAAACTTGGATGCACTCGCCAGTGTTTCTTGCTGATAAAACTTTTTAAAACGCGTTTCAGGTAACAAAATGTGAAAGCCAAATAGAAGCCAGCTGGAGAGCACTGAAGGCTTGGAAAAGTGGCTATAAAAGTTACCTAAACAGCAAAGAAATTTTATTTCAATAAATGAGGGTTTATCCTTATAAACATATTATAATGGAAACTTGGATTTTTCCCATGTATTTATTATTTATAAAATGAGGTGTTTTACTCTGATAAACTATTTCCTAACTACGGTCCTGATGTAAATTTCCACTGCCAAATTAATAAACACCGATACCACCAGCTCTACGTGCCGCGGCCGCCCGCCTCCCGGGGCAGGGGTCGGGGGTTGCGAAAAACGTGTCCTCAACCAAACTGAATTCACACACCTGATTAAATTAGATTTTTCAACACTGTTTTTAAACTCAGATTAGTTCAACTTTTAACAAATTTAGGAATTAAATTTAAATACTAATTTGGTTCTTGTCTTATCCTCTAAGCAATACTAACCATTCAAAAGTGCACCATCAGCAACATATTAAATTCAGAATACATATACCAAAGCATTTCCAGCAAGAGTTGGCTCAGTGTAGTTGTAGTTTATACGCACATCATTGAAACCGCCATGTTTGTCTGGCCCTGCAACCATTGCGCCAATGATGGTGTGGGGGTTTGGTTTTTTAGAGTCCCTCCATTTATACCCTCCTTTACAGTTGTATTTGACTTTGTTTTTGGAGATAGAAGCACCTCTATGGTGAATGTGCTTCGGGTAGTGATTCTCGTAACCCACAACACATTACTAAACGCTAGTAATAAGGGTGGGTTGGGTAACAGGTCACACCCCAACCGATGGCGGAAACATCGGGGCGCGACACTAGGCGAACCAGATTGCTCAAGAGAATCCATAACAACTATTAAATGACAATATTTAAAAGGTTCATTGTCCCATACCAATAAACAAACATTCCACAAACAGTTATCACAGAGTCACATCTCTTAAATAAAACAAGTCCGACAACCTAGATTTTTATCAGATGAGTTTCTAGACTACCTATCTTGATTTCAGCATAACATTCCATCAACCTGTCACATAAACGATCAGTTAAGGCAGTTCATCTTCACGTGTAAAGGCGGAATCAATGCACGCAAAGTAACAACAGCTGTTCCTTTCAATTTCTTCTTTATTAATGCTTTCTGAAATGAATTTGACAGAGTTTGGTTACCTAGCACATGAACAGGTCTCGCTCCAAGTTACATGAATGAGATCACATGTAGAGTATTTATAGTTTGGCTGATTTCGCTCCAATGACATGACATATGAGCGAAATCACCATATTGACATATAAGCGAACCTAGTCTAGGACATAAAAGCGAAATCAGAAATGCATGAATGAACGTAATTACAATATCATTTCCTTAATTGCTTTTGTCATCTTGTGTGATGATGTCATGATGATGTTGCTTTGGTAATGTCATCATGACATCATTCTTGAACATTCTTCGCAACGAACTGAGACACGATCTAAGACGAAGTTGACAGATGAATGCACTAACAGACTCCCCCTCAGATGTTGACGAGTCTTAAGTGTCGAGTCTTCTCAGTCTTCAGTCTTTATCAGCTTCAGGCTCCCCCTTTCATCAAGCTTCCTTGCTTTGGGATCGACACCTAGCTTTCCAGCTACAAGCTCCTTCTAACTTTCAACTTGTCTTCAGACTCCCCCTTAAACTCTGCTCTCGGGATCGTAGTCTGGAATCTCATCTGCAATCACTCATACAACTATAAGTAACAACATTTTAAACTTCCACATATTGTAATCTGACAATTCAATCTCCTCAAAATCACTTCTCATGAATTTGGCAGTTTCATCGAATCGTATCGGAAACTAGCTCTATAACAATATAAACATCCAAATCCCCCACAGTTAATCATCCAAGTCCAAATTAATGACCTTGGAGATATCACAAACTGTTTTTGAATTTTTGATTTTAAAAACTTCAAGTTTCAAATTAATGAACTTGTTTTATTTTCAGAAACACGATCAGCTTACTTAGATTTTGAAACTCAGCACTCAGACATCAGTTGTCGAAAATAAAGCAGAAATCAAAATCTTTTTGTATTTCCTGAAAATATAAAGCAGTAAAGAAATATGTACAAACATATTTACAAATAATATTTTTGTTTTGAGTATGCGTCAGAGGATCATAACAGTTTATGACAAGTCACAAGTACCATTGAGCTTAATTTCACTTTAAGAATTAAACAATTCACTTAGATTGTCGATATACTTGTCCACTTAAATTTTCATACAAATTTCAACTGATTCAGGATACGAATTATGTATTTTAAGAACTTAAACCCATTCATGTGTCCCACCTCTTGAATATACTCCCGTATCCAGATCCCAATATTCAGTCTTACAGGTGAGTATACTACAATGATATCTGTATATAAATTAGGTATGCGAGGGCCGAGGGATCTCAGGTCGATACTTCCGTATACGCAGAGAGATATCAGCTTCGACTTTTCGGTGTGTCCCCTTTAGAGGATCTTTTTGCTTACAACAGCAGCATTTATCAATTTTATTGTTTCAGCATGCTGAGGGTTTAATGCTGTGTTTCAAGCATTGCAGCAAGTATTAGCCAGGGACTAGGTCAGAACCACTGTTCAGCAGAAGTCCCGGAATAATACCCCAGACATCATTGAGTATAAAGACCTAGTATATCAGAATACGAAACCTTTCAAACAAGATTTCAGGGGTTACCTATATATCCAAGTAGTGTTCCCCACGAAATAAGTAAGTATGAAATTTATGTTTATATCCCGAAAAAGTTTACTAAATGTATAAAAATCTACCGACACATCCACGGTGAGATCGTTTAACACATTTAAACTTTCCATTTCTTTAGCGTACTGTAACTGTCTACTGATGTACTATCATTTCCTCTTTTTACACAAAAACTCAATTTTTAAATTTTTATCATGTTTTTGACTTTTTCAAATTTTCAAATGTTTTTGTATTTTCTAATGACAATTTTTCTCCCCCTAAAATGCAAAATCATTTAAAGAAAATTTGACAACCAACATTGATAGCTTTGTCTCGCCATCCATTTTCTGCTTCTCATGCTCTGTTTTGCAGAAAAAAATAATGTACCCCCATGATTTACAACCCATTGATCTTAACAGTTTGAAAACCGTTTTTCAATTTGATGAAAGTAATCATGTTTGTTCAGCCGTGAGGGTTTCGGTGTATTCAATCAACATACAATCAAAACAAAATTAAAAACAACATATTTTTGGTTTTTCAAATTTTAACAAACTAAAAACATATTTTTGGTTTTTAATTTTTTCAATTTTTAGGATTTTGAAAATATTGTTTATTTATGTACAGAAAATACTCAAACTAAACTCCCTGTTCAACCAAACCAGGGTCCTGCAACCTCTTCCTGTGCCAGGTTGCTCCAACTATCATTCTTACAATATTCAGCTTCGTTGAGCACCTGCACATTCAAACTTTATCAATCATTTGAACAATTTAGCCCAGGTCTGTTGGACCTTAGGCATTTCAACACAATAATGTTCATTCAATTTCGGAAACTCTTCCTCACTTAAAACGTTTTCAAGTTTGATTTCAACTTTTTCATCTTTTACCATCGTCACTTGTTTCTTAGCACTCCACATTTGACCTTTCGGAGTACCTCTTTTGTAAAAATTTGTCTCTTTTTGAACCTTTTGATTTTGAACAACATTTTTAGGTTTCCAAAACTCTTGAGGTTTTGTCATATCAACAGATGTTCTCCAACTCTGTGTTGTTCTCAATCTGGGTGTGTGAGAATTCCAGGTCTGTCTTGAATCAAACCTGTTTGGGTTTAATTTCCAATTTTGATTTGAAGCAAACTTGTTTGTATTGTACCTCCAAGTTTGTTTCGAATCAAATCTGGTTAACCTCTGTTTCACATTCTCAGATTTCTGTTTTTCAACATCAACAGGCTTTGGATTTGGACACTTTCGTGCAACATGTCCAATCTGGTCACATTTAAAACATACTTTCTTTGAAACATCCTTGGCCTGTTGTTGTTTCTTTTTCATAGCATCAAACTCATCATTAGACTGTCGTCCAAATTTGAGTTTTTCCTCTTCTTTCAAACTTTTCCCTTGAACAAAATTCATCTTTTGTTGCAAATTTGGTTTTTTACTTTGATTCCAATTCTGTTTCTTTTTATAACACAAACCAGCCTTCATGTTTTTCTTCTTAAAACCAGGTTTGTTATAAAAAGATTTATGACCATTACCAGCAAACTTTGGAATCTCAGACTTCTCAATCTCAACCATTTTGAAAACTTTATCGACCTTCTCTGAAATCACATTCTGAATCGGGAATACAACATCTAAGAATAATTTGTCCGATCCAATCATGGTATAAACCAATCCTTTTGAATCAACATTCAAATTTTTCTCGGATTTTGTGTTTTTCAGATAACCATCATAAAGATTTCCTTCATCTTCATCCTGTGATTCAGACTTACCTTTTGTAGACTCATCTTTCAAAACACTTTCAACAACCTTACTTACCACCTCTGAATCATTAGCATCATCAGATTTGGAGTAAGTCACATCGATACTTTCAGGTAACTGGTCAGCTATGTTCAAACCCTTTGCCACCTTTTCCTCATCATAAAAAGTATAATTGTTTCTCAATGGTGGTGGTACCTGATGAAATTCTGAACCAATACCCTTTTTGCAATTTTCAGTATCTTTGTCATCTGGTGTGATGTTGAAAATGCGTTCAAGAATGTACGAAGAGTTATGATAACTTTGAAGTTTTGTAACAACCTTTTCTTTTTCAGCCAAGACTTGTTTAAGACTAGCAATTTCATCAACACATTTGTTCAATTCAATTTGCTTTTCTTTAAACTTTCTTTCATACATTTCTTTAGTGACTAAAGTTTCTGACAATCTTTGATCAAAACTTTTGACTTGGCTTTTCAAAGTATCATAAGCTTCTTGTACTCTCTGATTCGACCACTTTAAAGAATCATACTGTTTTTGTAAATCTTGAAACTTAGATTCTTTTTCAACACAATCAACACATTTTGCTGAACACAGTTGTCTATAAACATCATTATCCTTTTCAAGACCTTGACATTTCTGTGTCAATTTTTCAACTTTTAGTTTCAAAATTTCTTCTTTTTCAATCATATCTTTACATTTTATTGTGAAAACATTTTCAAATTTGGTTGCTTCAATTTCTTTAACTTTTATGATGTCATCTTTTTGAGTACAGGCTTTGCACATTTCTATGCAATTCCTGCACTTGTTTTCATTTTCATCAATCAATTCAACATTCGGTAAATCAGAAGATTTTCTAACCTCAGTAGCATTCAGCACCAGTTCTTCTGTTTCAGCTTTCTGATCTTGCTCTTTGTTCTCCACTTTTTCTTCTTTCTGAGCTTCTTCATTCTTCTGTTCTTCTTCAGCTTTCTGTTCCTCTTCAGCAGCAATCTTCACAACATTCTTTACTTCTTCAATCATCTTCTTCAATTCTTCTTCTTTTCTCTTCTTCATCTCTACCACCTTCGGTAGACTTGCTTCACAAACTTCTCTAATTTTCTTCTCCAAATCAGGAAAATATGCTTTATCAGATAACCTTCGTGTGTTGAAAGTAGCCTGCCTTGGGACCAAATTTATTACAGCTTCGAAATCCACTTTTGATGGGTCAACAACTGGATTACCCCGTGGATCCATATAACATTCCAACTCTTCATTCCATCTTTTTGCTCTCTGGGCTTCTTTGAATGGTTCATTTAATTTTCCAATTTCCCATCTTGCATAGTCTGCTTTCCAATATCTATCAGGATCAGCATTAGCCACAAATGCATATCCAACTGCATCTTCTTCAGGGCAAACTTGACTCCAGTCATAACCTTCATCGTCATATATAACTGCAAGAGCCCTTGATTTTTCTTCAGGCTGTTTCAATCTTGGTGGCTCAGACTTGTTCTGATGGTAAATCGCTTTCCTGTAGTAATCTTCATTGAATGGATTTTCAGAATCATCAGCAGCATACGCATTTCTGCACTCGCGCTTAAAATGACCTCTTTGTTTGCATTTGAAACATGTCACCTTAGATTTATCAAATCCCAGTTTGGTAGATGGTCCACCAATTGACTTTCTCCCCGTGATCTCCATGAACCGCTGTGCCCGACGAACTGCACTGGCCATGCACCATCTTATATCCATAAGTTCCATCTCCTTGGGGTCTAATTGATCATAATCTTCTTTAGTCAAATTGGTATTGCCAATCTTCCCTGCAACGAGGCTTTCATACGATTCAAGTACAGATGCCAAGAAAACCATCTGTTGTTTTGCCGACTCTTCGCTGAAATTCTGCCCATTCTTCAGATCCACTGCGATATACACTGAAATAAATTCTTTGAAGCAGATTGGTTTGAAGTGTCTGAAGAAGATCCACTGTGAAAACCACTGTGAAGACTTTCATTATTCACTGAACTTGAACTTTCTGCAGAAAATGCTGTTTTTGGAGATCTAGCCTGTGGTGTATTTCCTCTGTAGTAAAGCTCCACATTTTGCTGATAAGCTAGATTGTTGAATTTAGATCTCTTTATCTCCAACTCATGACTTTCAAGTCTTTCAATCAGCAAATCCACTTTCAAATCTTCAGGCTTGATTGTGTTTTTCAACATTAAAGCGAAGTATTGCCACTCTTGATCATTTGGCAATGAATCAAACAGTTTATCCACCAGCTCCTCTTCAGAAGGTAAAATTTCATGTCTGATCAGCTCCATTTTCAGATATCCGAATCTCTCGATCATTTTACAAACAGATTCATTTTTCATACAACTGAAAAGATCAAACTCTTTACCCAACAATTTCTTTTTGTTTTTGACAATTTCATTACTTCCTACACACTTTTTCCCTAATGCTTCCCACAAACTTTTTGAAGTTTTCTCTTGTTCAAGTAACGAAATAATATCTTCTCTCACTGACTGTTTGATTAATGTGATCATTTTAGATTCAGCCACAACATTTTTTATATCTATGTCTGAGAAATCCTTCGCATCTATTAACTCTCCTCCCTCTTTTACTGGTTCAGTGTATCCATCTGTCATTTTTATCCAACTTTCAGGAGCAAAAGCTTTTACCCAACCCTCAAATCTGTTTTTCCACCAGTGATAGTCTTCAACTTTCATTAACTTTGGTGGCTTCTGTTGGCTTCCGTACATATTTTCAAACTTCAAATTCTCTGAAATCTCCTTCGAATATTCTCTCATCTCGGATCTTCTATCTGTCGATTCGGAAGTGAATGCGTTGTAGAATGTGTTATAGAATTCTTCACCGTTGCTTGACATCTTCAAATACCTAGAGCAAACAAACAAACTCAATCAACTTAAACGCTTAGAAAAGTTTTCGAAATCTTGAAAAACAATGACAAATAATGAATGATGCAGACCCGGACTAGTTATCAAATACTTAATGGCACTACACGACAAACCACTTATCAACTATGATTCAACACAAGTCTGACATATCATGTGATGTTTTTATCAAATCAATGCACAAATATCATAATGAACAACAATCATTTAAAGTTTTCGTAAATCTAGTGGGTAGGAGCAATTCACTGTTTCACGTGGGCTTGGATTATGATGTTATCAGACCTCTGTTGGAATTGTTGTCTTACACAAACCGAAACTATTAATTGATTCCCTTGGCCCTTTTAATGAGCTGACACCTTGTATCACACTTTTTGATAACCAACAACTATGAGAACTTCACATGCAAACTACCTTGAATGAAACCAACTGACACAAAATTTCCTTTTTCAACCTACTGACAACCTTTTAAACCTTCAATTTTTAATTGGACCTTTCCTATTTTGTTTCACATGCCAACATTTATCAACTCAAAAGTTTTTGTATGCAACACATGACCCGAGAACTCTCACAATCTCCACTAACAGACAACTTCGTTTAGTGTCTATCACATGCAAACCGACACGTAACACATGATATCTTTTATCACAAACATCAATAACCTGACATCCTTGTAGACTGTTATACACAGTTTGATTAATTTTTCAAACGGTTCACGCAACTTGATGTACACAAAATTCTAAGTGTCACAATAATCGAGACCTTAAGTGTCACAAAAGCGGAATCACTGAAGTGTCACAAGGGCGGAATCAAACTGTTCAAATAAGCGGAATCAAACTTGTCCGAATAAGCGAAATCAGATTTAAAGTGTCCGTAAAAGCGAAATTAATATGTCCGTAAAAGCGAAATTAATATGTCCGTAAAAGCGAAATCAGACGATTATCTTTCGATGTCCACAAAAGCGGAATCACGTTTTTACTCATTTTTAAACCAAATTTCAATCTGCAACTTTCAAGGAATGATCTACACTTAATTCCGATCACAATGCTATGTAATATGATCAATTTTGACCACAAATTCGTTCCAGATCTGAGTTTGAAGTTCCTGTTCGAAAACTGATTGAATTTTGATAAAATTGATTGAGTTTTACTTTGTTTTAAGGTCTGATACTATTACGGATTGTTTAAAAGACAGTTTCGCACAATATACTTGAACTTCAACTCATTTTGTCCGTAGGAACTTGTTTAAATCGAAAAAATAAAAGTGAAATTGAGTAGAAATGAGAGAATAATGTCGAATCAGCTGAAGTAGTATGAACTCCTCGTCCCGAAGCTCTGATACCACTTGTTGGACCGTGTCGTGACCCTAAACGATCAGTTAAGGCAGTTCATCTTCACGTGTAAAGGCGGAATTAATGCACGCAAAGTAACAACAGCTGTTCCTTTCAATTTCTTCTTTATTAATGCTTTCTGAAATGAATTTGACAGAGTTTGGTTACCTAGCACATGAACAGGTCTCGCTCCAAGTTACATGAATGAGATCACATGTAGAGTATTTATAGTTTGGCTGATTTCGCTCCAATGACATGACATATGAGCGAAATCACCATATTGACATATAAGCGAACCTAGTCTAGGACATAAAAGCGAAATCAGAAATGCATGAATGAACGTAATTACAATATCATTTCCTTAATTGCTTTTGTCATCTTGTGTGATGATGTCATGATGATGTTGCTTTGGTAATGTCATCATGACATCATTCTTGAACATTCTTCGCAACGAACTGAGACACGATCTAAGACGAAGTTGACAGATGAATGCACTAACAAAATAAAAGTCACTACATAAGGTAAAGGTGAGTACACAAGTTTGCATAGTAATAGTAGTATAAAAGCGTTTACGCATAACCAGCATGTAACATGAAACAGGCGAAACATGTAACTATCAACAATGATACAACCTAACCACGAGACTGCGTTGTAGAGTATGCGCGACACATGTTCACCGAAGCGAACACGTGAAGTAAAGTAATGTGATCCCTAGCAACCCCTGTCACACAGGTGCTGAGTCCAAACTATAGTACTATCATTGCTAGAGGTGGTCTAGTGTAACACTGTATAAGCAAAGTAACAAGCATTCAACAAATCACGTATAGCATGTGGGAGCGGTTAGCGTTTATAAAGTGTTTGCGTTGTGTGTTGTGTTTTGATATAGAACGTATGTAACACCCAAAAGTACGTTAAACGAAAATGGGTTCGAGTATACTCTCAGTGTGCGTTTAACGAGTAAACACAGTCTGGATTGGATTGAAGGGAGCGCGTTGAGTTAGCCTGTGCATGGGAACAGAAGCATAAGTCTTCGAATGGTCGTAAACAGAATTTCGGACGAGATAAGTGTTCAACAGTCTACCCGAACGAATGGGTTCCATCCGAACGGATGGTCATTCGAACAGTGTGTGGGTTTTTGTGAATCGTTAAAATTTGAAGTTTCGTTAAAAGCATTTAAGCAATGGAAATTATAAGGGTCAGGTCATTCGGTCGAATGATCTGTAGTTGAAGTTTCATAAAAATTTTGGAAGTAAAAAGTTTGGAGTTTAACGGAGACGACATCATGACGTGTCAAACAACGGAAAAGTACCAAATCCAGTTTATTCGGCCAGATGGTCTCAGCCCATTCGGACAAAGGCTCAGTTATTGATGAAGATTCATGTTTGACCAGTTAATCGGTCCATTTCTCCGGTGGAAATCCTTTTTCAAGCCGGCTCGTGACTAAGGAATCAGCCGAGAGTCTGATTGAGTCAAGATTCCATCAATATTGTGTAAAAACTGAAGAAAAATACAAAACAAGTTAAAAAAGTGTTGAAATCTTTCATAACTTAGTTGAAAAGTGTGAAATCCTTTAGATCTTGAACCAATCTCAATTGAATGGTGTTCCACAACGGTTTACCTTAGCCAAAAGAGTGAAATCTGCCTTCGAGAGGTCCGAAATCAGCGATTTCGAGAAAAAATTGAAGTGTGTGTGTGATTTTGATGAAGAAGATGGTGTAGAAGTAAATAGAGATTAGGATTAGCAAAGATTTGAGGGAAAAATCTTACAAATTGGCCTTGATTCGCGACAGAGTCTAGGGGAGCGGATGAGAGTGTCAAAGTCAGAGAATGAAGGTGTACGACGATATTTATAGAGAGAGGGCAAAGGGTTAAGTCGGTGAAGTGGCAGTGTTCGGGCGGATGGTCATCTGGACGGATGTCCATCCGGGCGGATGTCCATCCAGATGGCTGGGTTGTGTTTGTTAGTTTTCCAACTTTTGGTTCATTTGTTAAGCGTTGCGTTTAATCGAGTTGCGAGTGAGCGTTTGAGCGTATAAGCGTTGCGTTGATAACCACATAGCATTCAAAACATGTAATCACACAAATAACACACATAATATAAATAAATCCGCCTTTTGAGTCTGCTTGAGTTTGCGTTGCGATAGCGTTTAGTCTAAATAAGCGATGTAAAATACGATAAAATGCGTTTAAGTAATAAGCGTTATAAATAGCGTTTAAATGCGATGACTGCGATTTGAATAAGCGTTGTAATAAGTGTTTAAAAATGCGTAAGCAAGCATTATGATGTGCGTTTAAAATGTGTTGAAAATATAGTTTGACCCAGTGCGTTAATCGAATTCCAATAGTACAAGCGTTTACGAATGAAATGACAACGACAAGTAACGATCCGAAAAGTCGGGTTATTACAGCCTCTCCTACTTTAAAAAATTTCATCCCAAAATTTAGGAGCAGGTGTAACAAAGAGTTGTGGATATTTAGCTTTCATATCACTTTCGACTTCCCAGGTGAACTTGGCGCTGCGTTAGCCTTCCCAGCGAACCTTCACTATGGGAATGTGAGAGCGTCGAAGTTTCTTGGTCTCTCGATCCATGATTTCTACTGGCTTTTCCACAAAATGTAGAGTCTCGTTAACTTGCAAATCTTCGAGAGGGACATGAAGATTTTCCTCAGCTATGCACTTTTTGAGGTTCGAGACATTGAAAGTCGGATGTACGTTGCTGAGTTCCTCCGGTAATTCGAGTCGGTAGGCGACTTTGCCAATTCTTTCCAGAATCTTAAAGGGTCCCACATATCGTGGCGGTAGCTTTCCTTTCTTGCCGAATCAGATCACCCCTTCCAAGGCGAAACCTTTAGGAGTACGTGATCACCAACTTCAAACGCTAGGGGCTTGTGGCGTTTATCGGTGTAACTCTTTTGACGACTCTGAGCTTTCAGGAGATTTTCCCGTATTTGGAGGATCTTGTCAGTCGTTTCTTGTAATAACTCAGGACCGGTGATATGAGTGTCTCCGATCTCATGACATACAATAGGCGATCGACATTTTCTACCATATAATGTCTCAAAGGGTGCCATTTGAATACTAGTGTGATAACTGTTATTGTACAAGAATTCTGCTAGAGGTAAATGCGAATCCCAATTACCACCAAAATCTATAACGCACGAACGAAGCATGTCTTCAAGGGTGCGAATCGTGCGCTCAGTTTGACCCTTGGTCTGGGGATGAAATTCGGTACTGAGATTAAGAGTCGTACCGAGAGCGGATTGAAAAGTCTCCCAGAGACGCGAGGTGAATCGACCATCGCGGTCAGAGATGATGTCATGAGGTGTCCCATGTCGACAAATGACTTCGTCGGTATAGATTTGTGCTAATCATTCTATCTTGAAGTCTTCTCGTATCGGTAAGAAGTGAGCAGATTTCGTAAGACGATCAACGATAACCCAAATGCTATCGTTATCTGATGGCGTACGAGGGAGTTTCGTGATAAAGTCCATGGCAATACTCTCCCATTTCCATATCTGTCACACCCCGACATTTCCACGTATTACCGGTGGACCCGGTGGGGAGTATCGTGACGTAGTTGATAACATCATAGTCAAACAACACAATATATAAATGCACAGCAGAAGTAGAAGATAAAATATATCACAATCCGATTCAAAGTAATATCAAATATTACAACGGAATGTAAGATGGATCCACAGGCGGATCTTAAACAGAAAGATAATATCGTTCAACAGACTTTAACATCTAAAGCTTGCGAGACTTGATTATTGATGCCTGGAGTAGCCAACCTATTACGTATAGCACCTGCATTTAGCCTTTTGGAAAATACGTCAGTTTACACCGGTAAATACAATTAACTGACTCATTTAAAAAGGTTTTTATAAAATTGATTTGAATGCACGTGGCACAAACGCTTTATAACTTGGGATAATTATTTAAATATATAATCTTGTAAAAGAATTACATGTTCCTTATGCGTTCAGTAGCCCGGAGCGTGCCGGGTTAAAGATCAATAGACACACCACATCAACTATTTATGCACTGACGAGTGTACGCCTATACTTCGCGCTTAGGTCGTGGCCATTTCGTAAAATGATGCCAAGGATATCCGGGACATGGTCATTAACCCCCCAAAGGCTTTAAGCAAACAAAACATATTTAAACGGGCCGATTAAATTATTCAATTAACCACCATGTGATGGAAGATTTAATGCCCGACCAAGCGGTATTTTATATACCGTAACCCAAGCCCCTATAGGGAAAATAAGTTAAAAGTATTTACCTGAGCTAAATATAAATTCAATCCCAGCCGTATATCAAATCAGCAAGTACAGATAGCTTTAACTGGGCTCCTAATCTGGAACGAAGGTTTTTAATAACTTATTAGAATCCTAACGGGTCTTTAATTAAGTCTTGACTTAGACCGGTTAGTTTTCAAAAGGAAGATACAGTTCAAACGCATGATAAGGCGAAAATCGGAATAGAATGTGATTTAGACCCGACAAGATTGAAGACCTGCCTTATATGGGTAATCTAGGCACATTCTGAATTTTGGGGTAAAACCGATAAGGTTTGACCCGTTTCGGCTAATTTATGTAAACTAGTTACATAAGCCGAACCGAACGCGCAAGAGGCGTAACGGGTAATCATAAGGGTCCTAACCAGGTTTCCTAAGTTAATATGCCTCAAATATGTTGTGATATCAGTAGGATACCTTTCATTATGCCCAAAACGAATTTAAACACAAACTATGCCCCGTAGGGGTAATTTGGTCATTTATAAGGTTATAAAAGAGTTTAAGTATTAACCTGAGTTACAGGTCTGATATAATCAGTAAAAATACTTAATTTACTAAGTTATAACAGTAGGGTATTGCATATATGTGAAATGTATCAGTTATAACCAAACTATGCACCGTAGGGGCATTTTGGTAATTTCACATAAGCCGAAAAGCTCAAAACTGAAGTCTGAGTTAAACAACTTTTGCTTACTGTTAAAATATTATAATTTATCTAAAATATCAGTAGGTATCAACCCTTGTATGTTTAAAATAGTTTTAGTACATACTATGCGTTTAAAACGCTTAAAAAGGCGATTAGAAGCCGTTTCCGGGTTCTATATAAAAAGATGATATTTTTATTAATCCAGAAATCTTAAAATAATTTATTTATCATTTAAAATCAGTAGCAAAAGGTTTGGGGTCAAAAAGATATGTAAAACTCATTTTATAGCCCGTAAGGGCAAAACCGACAATTACCGGATTAAGCCTATGACTATAAGTTATGCTCAGCCTAAAATTAATTAAAAATCTTCAAAAATCCCAAAATAATATATTACATCAGTGGGTAATAAGTTTGATATCAAAAAGTAGGTTTAAATAGGCTATACGCTAATTATGTCGTTTAAACGCTAAAGAAGTTTCTAATTACGCTAATGAGCATAACTCTCAATCTACACCTCAAACTGATGTCAAATTTTGGGTGCAAGTTTATATAACAGTAACTAAGGTTTCTACTCTTTTACATTTTCAAAACTCACGTTTTAAGGTGAAAAGGGCATAATGGTCAACATATAGGCAATTAACGGAATCATGCATATTAATTGGTTAACTAATGAACCAAGGTGTATAATCACAGAGGTTTATACTAGCATGTAACCTGGTCCTATTAGATCTCTAAGGCATTTCTAAAACATGCTTAAACAGGTCAGAACTGAAAGTCAAAGAAAAAGTCAAACTATGCGACTTTCGGTTCCGAACCGGGTCTCTACTGAAAATTGTCGGGTTGAACATGTTTAGACATGTTCTTACATTCATTACCAAGTTATATTAATGATCAAACAGGTTGTAAGTGTTCTACATTGCTAATTATGCATAAATTGTAAATTAAGCATTCTGTTGACTTTTTAATAACAAGTTTGACCCGACATTTGACCTAGTTAGAGTGGGAATCAGAGGGTGACCTTTTAAGGGTTTATTGCCCACATAATTACCAACTTATAACTACTTTCAATTCGACTAATCACTGGACCAATAGTGATTAATCGTTAAGTCAACCATTAATTACGACGGTTTGACTTTTAAGCTAAAACTAAGCAAAAACTTAACTAAGAAAGGTTAAGAAAACTTACTGAAGTCCTATGCACGATTTGGAAGGACTTGGGTCTGCTCTTAAGCTCCAGAAAGCTCCTCAATTGCAGAATGAAGGTGTGAAGAAATGGTTGCAACCTTGTGGCCTTTTATAGTGTTCATAACTTCATAGATTGTTGACAACAAGGTCTACCATTGATGTTTGATCACTAACAAGTGTCCCTAAGTGTCTAGGGGTTGCCTAGGGGTCGTGCAAGATGAGTAAAATCGGATTAAAGTCGGTTACAAGGGCTATGGCTGACAAGAATCCAACAAAATCGGAACAGAAGGCCCCTCGCGTGGCGCGTAGACCCCCCCAGGGGCCTCGCGTGGCGCGACGCCCTATCTGATCAAATCTTATATTTTTGATTTTTGTGTTTTGATCCTTGGCTCTTCAAGACTTTGCTACGACATTATTTCTTGCACTTTGAACCCACCAAATTGACTTATAAGGGCTTTAAGACATATACCCATTTTGTTTAGTCCTCGGTTAATGATGTGTGTAAAATGCAACATATAAATTACATCAAATGAGGCATAAAACTAACCCTTTTTAAGTACTAATATTGGAAAAAGAGTGTTTTTGTCTTCCTTTTGTATTTTCAGGATTAAATGAGCTCAAAAACACAAAAGAAGCAAAAAGACAGCTAAATCCAACATAAATACAAGAAAAGGAACATAAGTGGACTGCCTGACCCCTCAACGGCATCTTCCCAAGCAAAATAGAGAAGGCAGAAGACTGAACACGCCCCGTGCTCAGCCAGCACGGGGCCGTGCCCAAGATGCAGCAGAAAAGACAAACCTATAGAAGCTTCTATTGCCCACCACGGGGCCGTGTCCAGTGAACACGGGGGCGTGGCGAAAGTACTGCAGGCGCATTAATTGTAATTGCTAATTACAATTAATGAAGAGAGAGAGTGTCAGACAGGCACGGGGGCGTGTCCAGCGGACACGGGGCCGTGCCCAGCCTTCTGTTCAGCCTATAAATAGGAGTGCTTGGTTTCATTTCAACTCATCCTTTGGCACACCACCTCTCTCACACTTCATCCACCACCCACCACCATCACAACACCATCATCCACCACCATCATCCATTGTCCATCGTAGAGTGTGTGAGTCATCTCGGGATCCAAGATTGATCGTAAGAGTTCTTGACAATCAAGGCCATGTTTGCCTAAGTCTCTTACATCACTTGGTGAAGACAAAGTGTCTAGTATAATACTTTTTATTTCTAATCTTTTGCACTTTTTATTTGGTTTTGTATTAATGACTTTAATAACTAGTTGCTTATGTTGAAGGTGATCTTTCCTTATCGTTTGTCCGTGGTGTCTTGGCATTATTTTACTGTCTATATAAAATAAAAGATTTTCACCATTCATATCTCCACGGTCTATATGGAGGTATGTTGGCTACCTAGTCGGGGGTTAAGGGAACGGTTTGGTAAAGGTCTTGCCATTGTTCAGCGTTTAGAGGTCCTGCAATGGACCTGGGTCAAATTTAGTAGGACCTCCTTCAATACTTAACGGTATTGGATGGCGGGGGTCCAAACTCTTTGATCCCCTCATAAGTTAACTACTATTAATACTATAACCCGGCTATTTAGGACTGTATCCCTGCTGACTCAGACTACTTAGTCGAGGGTAACGTTACCTCCAAAAGAGGGGCCTACCATAATATTGCATTAATAACTTAATTAATTATCTTCCAATAATCCACCCTTTTAGGATTGTATCCTTGCTGACTCAAACTATTGGGGTGAGGGTAACGTCACCTTCAAAAGTGGGGCCTACTACAATAACTAAGATAATCTCTTAATTATGTGCAAAAGTGCGGAAATAATCAAAGGTTATACTAGATACGAGTCGGAACCAAGTGATTCATCTTGTCTATCTGTTTTTCTTTTTATTTTTATTTTTCAGCATTTTAGTTAGTTTTTATTTTTTAGTTTAAAACATTTTTCTAAACTTTTTATTTTGATTAGACGTTGAGGATAAACCGGTACTAAAAGCTCTTGTGTCCTTGGACGACCTCGGTATCTTACCAACGCTATACTACGCTCACGATGGGTGCACTTGCCTATATGTGTGTTTAGTGTTAGTAAAATATCGTGTTTTATAAATTTAAAACTTGGCTAATAAAGTGTTAAAAGGGCTTAAAATATACACCTAATATATATAACACTTCACACGCATCAAGTTTTTGGCGCCGTTGCCGGGGACACAAGGATTTTAAGAAAGTTAGGAATCAACGGCCTAATCATATTTTTATTTTTCTTTTTAATTTATTTTAGGATTTTTTTTTTTAGATTTTTCAGTTTTTGCAGAGCTCAGCACGGGCCGTGCCTGGTCAGACACGGGCCGTGCCCAGCATCATCACTGGCAGTTTTTATTTTCTGAGTTACAGAGAGCTGAACACGGGGCCGTGTCGGTGCAACACGGGGTCGTGTCCAACTCCCAGTAACAGGGATCTAGAAGACAATCACTGTACCTCTGACCACGGGCCGTGTTCGCTGAGCACTGGGCGGTGGTGAACAATCTGACCAACGTTCTTTTCTGTTTTTATTGCAGGACTTGGAACCTAGGCGCCACATTTGAACCTCCTACGTAGTGCATGAGCTCCAGTTCTAGTAGAGACATAAAAGAACCTCTAGAAGAACCCGAACGCTTTCTCAGAAAAAGACTTAAAGCCAAAAATCAAGAGAAAGTTTCGAGGGACCCACTTCCAATGGCGGATCAACGTACCCTCATGGATTACCTACGGCCCACCGTAGGCAATCTCGGCGCCGCTATCAATGCACCAAATGTCGAAGCCAATAACTTCGAACTTCGGCCGCATTTGATACAAATGCTCCAAAACTCCGCAACCTTCCATGGGCTTGCGGACGAGGATCCCCATCTGCATATTACTAACTTCTTAGAAATATGTGATACCTTTCGGATCAATGGAGCATCAAATGACGCCATCCGCCTTCGAATGTTTCCATTTTCGCTAAAAGACCAAGCTAAGGCTTGGCTTAACACCCTCCCAGTTGGCTCGGTAAACACTTGGGATGAACTTGCCCAAAAGTTTTTATATAAGTATTTCCCTCCTGCTAAAACGGCTAAATTAATGACTGAAATTAATACATACTCACAAGAGGATGGGGAATCCTTATATGAAACTTGGGAAAGGTTCAAGGAGCTTCTAAGAAAGTGTCCTCATCACGGTCTAGCGGTGTGGCAACAAGTATCCACTTTCTACAATGGGTTGTTGCCACACACAAGACAAACACTTGATTCAAGCTCCGGGGGACTTTTAGGTAATCGACGCCCAAATGAAATATATAATCAAATTGAGGAAATTGCTCAAACCAATTTTCAATGGCACACTCCCCGAGGTAATAAATCTATTGCCCCGGGCGCCCATAAGGTTAATGAAAGCACCTCTTTACAAGCCCAAATCGAGGCCCTCTCTTCGAAAATCAAAAAACTAGAAATGACAAAAACGGCCTCGGTTATGGCTTGTGAAGGGTGTGGTGGGTCACATGAAAATTGGAGTTGTATGAAAGAATTAGATGAACAAACAGAAACGGTAAACTACATTGATAATAGACCTAGGCCGTCGGGTCCTCCAACGGGTACCTACAACCAAGGATGGCGTAACCACCCAAATCTTGGTTGGAGAGATCCCGACAATAGTAGTAACCAACAAAACCAGCGAACTAATTTTCAACAACCACAAAATTTCTCTCAACAACAAGGTGGAAGAGAAAGGCTTGAAGATACTGTATCTCGCCTCATCTCTGACACTGAAAAGAAAAACTCGGATCGATTTCCACAATTGGAATCGAATTTTAGAAATCAACAAGCTAGCATTCAAAACGTTGAAAAACAATTAAATCCACTAGCTCAAAATTTCTCCGAGAGACCACAAGGCGCGTTACCTAGCAATACCGAAACCAACCCGAAAGCACAAGTACATCTCATCACATTAAGAAATCAAACCGTGGGTCCCGAGGATGCTCCATTGCCGCCAAATGAAAGAAGCCAATCTAGCCAACCTGTGACTCCTCCTGCATCAGAAAAAGCTTCGCTACCAACTCAAGCGCCCACCAAGACTCCTCCAATTCCGTACCCCGGTAGGTTAAATCATCAAAAGACCGATGAGCAATTCGCTAAATTTGAAAATTTACTAAAACAATTGCATGTTAATATTCCTTTTATCGAGGTCCTAACCCAAATGCCTAAATACACAAAATTTATGAGGGATTTCCTCACAAACAAAAGGAAAATTGAATCATTGCAATTAGTTAACTTAGGCGAAGAATGCTCCGCCTTAGTGCTCAACAAACTTCCACAAAAGAAAATCGATCCCGGAAGCTTCACAATTCCTTGCTCGATTGGGGAGTCTCCCGTTCGTAATGCATCAGCCGATCTTGGGGCTAGCATTAACCTCATGCCCACATCGATGTTCAAACGACTCGGCCTAGGAACAACAAGCCCTACAAAGATGAGCATACAACTCGCCGACAGATCTGTCAAATTTCCACAAGGTGTCGCTGAGAATCTATTCGTAAAAGTTGACAACTTCGTTTTCCCAACCGACTTTGTCATCCTAGACATGGAAGAAGACACCGATGTCCCTCTCATCCTCGGGAGGCCATTTCTAGCCACCGCCCAAGCGGTGGTAGACATGAATGACGGAACGTTAACATTGAAGTTTGGGGATAAGGAGGTAAAGTTTGAATGTGGAAAAAGAATTGAGGACGAAGACCCGGTCAACTACATGCAGGTCATAGACTCAAGCTTGGATGACGCTCTCCGACGGTGTAACATGGGATGCAATACATCCCACTTGGGTGACATATGACCGGCTTTGGGTCTAGCCAAGGCCCCTTATAAACGTGGCGCACCACGGAGGCATTCCGCGGAACTATCCTTAGTTTAATTTAGATTAATTTTTATGTTTTCTAGTTAGTTTTAATTTTCAGGAATAAAACACACTTGAGATGACAAAGGATACAAGGGAAACTTGAACCAGCACCCCATGCAGGAAAACAGAACTGTCCGACAAATCTCTCCATTACAGTAAGCTCGGCACGGGCCGTGCCCAACCAACACGGCCCCGTGCTGAACCCCCTGCAGAAAAATGCCCAGTTCAGGTAACTGGACACGGGCCGTGTTCACCAGACACGCCCCC
This sequence comes from Helianthus tuberosus, assembly GCA_030545235.1. Taxonomy (NCBI): domain Eukaryota; kingdom Viridiplantae; phylum Streptophyta; class Magnoliopsida; order Asterales; family Asteraceae; genus Helianthus; species Helianthus tuberosus. The sequence continues at coordinate 75,212,036 of CM060426.1, forward strand.
GTGTCCAGGCTTCTGTTTCTTTTCGTTAATTTATGTTACTGGCACCTGAACACGGGGCCGTGTCCAGGCTACCAGTAACATAAATCTTTGCTTTTAACACCATTTTACACATCTAATCAACCTAAAAATTTATTTTTGGGACACATTGAGGACAATGTGTAATTTAAGTGTGGGGGGGATGCTAAAACCTTGAATCTTGCAAGTCCTAAATACAAGCCTTACACAAAACTCTATTGGAACCGCTAATCACCCCAAATTTTTTCAAAAAATTCATTTTTCTACTTGTCTAGGTTTAACTCGGGAAATTCAAGTTCTCAAAAAGGTTATATTTTTATGAATTTACAACCGATAGCGTAGTGATAAAAAGAACCAACATAAGAAAATTATGAAAAGGCATGGCAAACTTAGTTAAAATTTGATTATATATACTTGATCACATAAAAACCCATTCCCACAAAAGTGAGTTTTGAGCCTTTATTAAGCATACAATTACATATCATTAAACTAAATGTTCATTTTTCGTTTCTTGTGTGAATAGCCGTTTGGATCTTACGACTCTAGAACTTGCCATGACGATACATTCCCGGTCCTTATCAACTTAAACCCGAGTAAGTAAATGATGGAGGCATTAGGACTAACCCTTTTTATTTCTACACCATTATTTTTCTTTTTCTTTTACCACCTACCCAAAAATCCCCCTAGTTAGCCCCTTTGAGCCTAAACCTTTTCATTTCATTTCCCAAACCAAACACCCTTTTACCCACCAAAACCTTTTTTTTATTTTTAACCCTTTGTTTTAGTAACAAGTTCGGTTTTTTTTTCGTATGATCGTTAAAAAAAAAATGTGTTGATGATGAAGCAAAAGATAAACAAACAAGTTCATCAAAAATAACTTTGTTTGAATAATAGCTTCATCAAAATAAAAGTTACAAAAAATAGAAAGTCCTACGAAAACCGACACTTGTTACGCTTTTCACCCTTTTTCTACTAACCACTAACCACTATCCCAACCACCTACCTTTAACCCAAGCCTAACCCTTAACCCACGAAGTCCTCTTGATATTTACAAAAGGTATAAAAGTTAAAAAGGAGGAGGATTGATTGCTTGGCAAGCTTATGGTAGGAGTAAGTTCCATGCCGCTCTCGAGTGATTCACTAAAAATACACCTTCGGCCGAGTGTGAGTGATTTCTCCCGTGAGGTATGTGAGCTTGTATATAAATGGAATTTTAAAAAGGCATGTTATGCCCAAATAAGTAATTTCTCCTATGAAACGTTCTAAACAAATCATTACGAATAGGATTGTAAATAGATAAAAATAAAACCCAAAAGGATCTTGGATTCCCAACACTCTATGACAAGCCAAAACCTTCTCTTCTACCCATTCCATTTGGGAGTGTAAGCCACATATTAAAGAGTTTTGCTTGAGGACAAGCAAAAGTTCAAGTGTGGGGGTATTTGATGTGTGTAAAATGCAACATATAAATTACATCAAATGAGGCATAAAACTAACCCTTTTTAAGTACTAATATTGGAAAAAGAGTGTTTTTGTCTTCCTTTTGTATTTTCAGGATTAAATGAGCTCAAAAACACAAAAGAAGCAAAAAGACAGCCAAATCCAACATAAATACAAGAAAAGGAACATAAGTGGACTGCCCGACCCCTCAACGGCATCTTCCCAAGCAAAATAGAGAAGGCAGAAGACTGAACACGCCCCGTGCTCAGCCAGCACGGGGCCGTGCCCAAGAAGCACCAGAAAAGACAAACCTATAGAAGCTTCTATTGCCCACCACGGGGCCGTGTCCAGTGAACACGGGGGCGTGGCGAAAGTACAGCAGGCGCATTAATTGTAATTGCGAATTACAATTAATGAAGAGAGAGAGTGTCAGACAGGCACGGGGGCGTGTCCAGCGGACACGGGGCCGTGCCCAGCCTTCTGTTCAGCCTATAAATAGGAGTGCTTGGTTTCATTTCAACTCATCCCTTGGCACACCACCTCTCTCACACTTCATCCACCACCCACCACCATCACAACACCATCATCCATTGTCCATCGTAGAGTGTGTGAGTCATCTCGGGATCCAAGATTGATCGTAAGAGTTCTTGACAATCAAGGCCATGTTTGCCTAAGTCTCTTACATCACTTGGTGAAGACAAAGTGTCTAGTATAATACTTTTTATTTATAATCTTTTGCACTTTTTATTTGGTTTTGTATTAATGACTTTAATAACTAGTTGCTTATGTTGAAGGTGATCTTTCCTTATCGTTTGTCCGTGGTGTCTTGGCATTATTTTACTGTCTATATAAAATAAAAGATTTTCACCATTCATATCTCCACGGTCTATATGGAGGTATGTTGGCTACCTGGTCGGGGGTTAAGGGAACGGTTTGGTAAAGGTCTTGCCATTGTTCAGCGTTCAGAGGTCCTGCAATGGACCTGGGTCAAATTTAGTAGGACCTCCTTCAATACTTAACGGTATTGGATGGCGGGGGTCCAAACTCTTTGATCCCCACATAGGTTAACTACTATTAATACTATAACCCGGCTATTTAGGACTGTATCCCTGCTGACTCAGACTACTTAGTCGAGGGTAACGTCACCTCCAAAAGAGGGGCCTACCATAATATTGCATTAATAACTTAATTAATTATCTTCCAATAATCCACCCTTTTAGGATTGTATCCTTGCTGACTCAAACTACTGGGGTGAGGGTAACGTCACCTTCAAAAGAGGGGCCTACTACAATAACTAAGATAATCTCTTAATTATGTGCAAAAGTGCGGAAATAATCAAAGGTTATACTAGATACGAGTCGGAACCAAGTGATTCATCTTGTCTATCTGTTTTTCTTTTTATTTTTATTTTTCAGCATTTTAGTTAGTTTTTATTTTTTAGTTTAAAACATTTTTCTAAACTTTTTATTTTGATTAGACGTTGAGGATAAACCGGTACTAAAAGCTCTTGTGTCCTTGGACGACCTCGGTATCTTACCAACGCTATACTACGCTCACGATGGGTGCACTTGCCCATATGTGTGTTTAGTGTTAGTAAAATATCGTGTTTTATAAATTTAAAACTTGGCTAATAAAGTGTTAAAAGGGCTTAAAATATACACCTAATATATATAACACTTCACACGCATCAGTTAACTTTATTGTCACCCGAAAAGTCCTAAACTTCATCGTTGACGCTTTTAACCCCTCGCATACGAATTTGATCATAACTTTCTCATACGATAACGAAACTTTATGAAATTTTTATCATGCATCCCAGTGAGCATAATTAATTGTTACAAAGATTCGGGTTTGCTAAAAGGTTACTCAGAGGTATAACTTAAACATGTTGACACATTTAACCCCTGTAGTTTGTAATCTCTCACTTTCTTTCACAATTAGCTTCGCATGATCCATGATTTATTCGTGTAAGGGTATGAGCATCATGTAGGGTTACTGTAAATTATATCTATCCCTTGTTGACATTTTGAACCCTTATATTCACATACTTTCCATGTTTGTCAACTTTAGTCCCTCTAGAGTATACTTTCACACGTTCAAGCTTATGACCCGTGTCAATACATTATAGGACGAATTTTTTTTTTCGGGGTGTTACATCCTCACCCCCTTAAAAGAAATCTCGACCTCGAGATTTGTTAAAATGCTGGAAGTACTTTTTGTCGCATAATGGACTTAACTCCTATAACATATCTGGAGTCTTTCCAAGCTCCCAAAGTGACTCCTATATTAGGTACATGTATCCTTTTTGGAGCTTCTTAACTTGTCGATCCTTAATCGATATAGGATGCTCATCACATCATAAATTTTGCATATCATTATGTGATAGTGCTTCTTGACTTATTGGCGAAACACACCCTTCAGTCACTTGTGTGTAATGTATTGCGAGCTCCGCCAAACTCCTTAAATAGGTTTTAGTTTAGAAGCTACTTGATCTTGATACATTCGATTTCCTTCGAATGGTTTCATATATTCAGGGCTTAACTAGCCTGATAATTTAACAAATTTGGTACACCCTTCCTGGGTGATACTTTTCGTTGATCCTTATTCCTTAACAAGAATTTAGGAGGGTTGTTACTTTCTTTAATTCTTGATTTTTCTGCCGAATACTGGCATCTTACAGATGATTAGGGATTTGCATGATCTTATTCGTTGTTCCCAATGCAACTTTCAGATCCTGATAAGTGGAATTCCCAAAGTCTCGTCCATCCAACGGATGTTTTGATATTTCATCTATACAAGGTCTCCAAAGGAGCCACCTTGATACTTATATAGCAACTATTATGGAAAAGCTTATCTTAAAGTGAGATGGTTATTCCAACCATTGCTCAAAACTAATCTTAAGGAGTAGCTAATCCTTACAGTTAGTCGAACAAATCGATGATCCTGGACAGCTGATGGTAAATTCTTAATCGTTGCCAATTAAGGTTGTGGTAAATAATGCATAAGCAAAATGAACCATCTTTCATAGTTAACTATACCGAACTCTCAGGATATTGAGTTAGGCTATATGAATCCATATCTTAAAACTTACTTAACCAGGGTTTTCGATTCTTCCTATAATGGTAATAGCTGTCTTGGAGATTTCATAATAATACAGCCTTAAATGGGATATAAACCTTAACTTTACCTGCCTCCCAGGGGTAAACAAGGAAATCTTAGGAGAAGATAATCAAGGCACAAGGAGGTTACAGAGATTTCCATATCTCAGGCTCCAGTTCAACCCTCATTGCTTGTGTCAAATAAGTGACACATTTATGTTACTAGTCCACGAATTCCTTAATCGGGAACATTTACTTGGACAATTTCATTCTGGGTATCTTCTTTGAATACCATTAGTTGACTTTAGTACCATATAACCATCGGAATATCTTTGTGGTCCCATGCATTAAACCTCCATACTGATCAGGCATGGAAGCAATCTATGGGACTTATTAAGATACATCAATCCTCACGTGGCGCTTTTGTCATACCATTTGGTATTCGCAATCGATAGAGATTAAGGAGATATCAATTATATATGGTGACGCACTTCCTCTATATAGAGGATACTTCTAAAATTTTATGATTGAAGGTTTCTGACGGGAACAGAAGAAATGGTTCTTATGATTTTGCCTGTAAGTTTTTTTTTTTTACACTTAATGTATGGGGTTTTTACAGAAAAATTTCTAAAAGGTTTGCTAAGCTTATGGTCTTATGAGAGACTTAGCAGTACCTGAACCCAAATATAACTTTTAGAAATAAAATCACAATAAGGATTTATCTGGTGACATTCCTAATGTGAGCTGCCTCTAATCATCCAACAGGAGGGTTAAACGCCTCCATTCTTAATCCTTCTAAACTTAGCTGTAAAATCTTAGATAACTTTAGGGCAGTCTCAGCTTTGGCTGATTATTTCTCAATCTATAGAACGCGAGTAGTTGAGATTGATCCATAATGGATTTATAACAAGCAGGCCTTGAAACCTTAATGGGCCCTCTTATTTCCGAGGCTAACCCTCAACAATTATTGCATTCAGCTTAGGTCTTGGGTAAATGGGATAGAGCGCTGTCTCTGCCAAAAATTTTCGTTATACTGTCAAAAGTCTAGAACTTTTATGGTGACAGTCAGAAAATTCTTATTCCGTCTTTTCCCTTTTCGCGAAACGAATACTAGGTTTTTCTAATAAGGTCCTTAAGACTTGGACCATCCCACAATGTATAAGATGATCTTTCTTGAGGATTTCATTAATGTCCTCACTAATTTAGGGTATTGCCATCGAATGACTGTGATGTTTACCTTACCATGTCCCTTCCAGCATAACCGCTGATATACCTAATGGTTCCTACTTCATCCATCAATTTCCTGAAATCGATGGTCCCCTTTACTATTGAAGTCTCTTGACTTCTAAGAGACGAAGTACCTTTAAGTACATTCTAAAAGGAAAGGGGCTTCTTGCCACATTTGATTTGGTTTGGGTTATTCTTCGCATTTGAAGTATGACTATGGCTCTTCTCATGGACAGTGACATGTGTTTTAGAGTGAGCAGCATTTGGCTTTTTGAACCTTTTCAGAAAATTTTCTTATAGTCTTTCTAATAGCTGCGTTAATTACAGTTTTGGAGCCTAACTCCATTAACATTGGGGTTCACATTGGACGCACTTTTAACATTTTTCGCATTTCTTGCATCGCAACTGTTGTTTGTCCCTGATGAGGTTTCCATACTCGAAGCTTTGGTATTAAATACCAAATTCAGCAAGTGCTTAGGCACTCCATATTCAGTATCTCCTGGAATGGTCAAAGGCTCACAATAGGGAGTCTTGATAACTACTTGCTTCTTATCATCCACAATATGGGCTTGGTTACCAGATGACCAATCCATTCCTATCACGATATCGAGTCCCTTATTATATAAATGGAAACAAGGACAACCAAAAAGAATGATTCCTAATGGATATAAAACATCCATCTAATATTCTTGAAGCAGTCTCTGAGGTACTATCGGTCAATTTTACTTTATACTTAACGCTTAGAGTTTTAACAGGCAGACTTAATGATTTACAAAAATCCATTGTCTACGGAAGACTTATCTGAACCTGAATCAAATAATACTCTAACATGAGCGTTATCGATATAGTAAGTACCTGTTGTGACCTTGTCATCCTGAATAGCCTCTTGAGTATCCATTTGAGAGTTTCCGGTTTTGGTCTTCTTAGCCTCGCCAGACTTCTTGGTTTTATTAGGGCAATTAGTTTTGATGTGCCCTATTTCATTGCAACCATAGCAGGTTGCGTCTCCCAATCTCTTGCAATCCAAGGTCTTATGTTCCTTGGCCTTGCAGATTCCACAGGGTAGAGGCTGAGATTCCATTCTGCATTTCCCGAGGTGGTATTTCCTACAGGTTTTGCATTTGGTCTTTTCACCTGACCACTGGTTGTTCTTCAGGTCCTTGCATTCATGGGTCTTGTGATCCATCTCCTTACAGATGACACATCCCCTGGTCTGATCATAGAAACATTTTTCAAAGTGCTTCTTCCCGCAGGTTCCACATTCGGGTTTTGCCTTCTTTGGCTTGTACTGGTTATAGCTCGAACTGGTCCTACCCTTTTTGTAACCTTTATTCGGGGTATTATCGTACTTTCACTTATGATCCCTTAACGCTCGGTTCACGGCCTTGTTTACAGCTGTATCTAACATAGCCTGTAACTCGGCGCCCGTTAAATTCAGTCTTGTATCATCATTCTGATTAACTGGATGATTGTGAGCTTTAGAGGAGTCAACCATGGTGAAGCTTTGAAGGCTACAACCTAAGTAGTAATAATTGATTTAATTATATGGTGAATTGTCGAATTTGTTGATTAAATAGCTATGGTGCAATTAAACCATATAGGCCAATAGATAGTATTTAATTCATTTGATTATGTTTTGCCTAAGTTTTTAAATAAACCATCTCTGGCGTTTAAACGGAATATAATCCTTCATATTTATTAGACAGGGGACATAAGTCACGACTGTCAATGTCGTACCGACATTTTATATAGCACAAGGGCTTGTTCCCAAGGACTCTTGATGGCACAGGGCCTTGTCACTAGGGAAAAATCTAAAACATAACCGATGATTCCTTTGGATCGGAAAATTTCATAGTTCATTATCTTGACAAGAGTTTATGAAATAAAAACTATCTTTTCATGTATACACCTTTTCCCGTAGGTATACATCCCAAATGGATGTTTTGATGCGTACATCATGTTCGACGTTTACCAGCCATGATTAATATTGATCATTTACGCTAAATAAAGGATTTGGAAAATTCTTAATATAAGGATGACAAGTGTGATTTTATCGTATCACGGTTGTCGGGAGTGTTAACACATTTTCAGATGTTAACAAGAATCTGAATCTCTTTTTAAACAGGTTTTACCATCTTAGCTAGGTCTTCAATGACATTCAAGCTAGGTCAAACCTTTTAAGATTCTCTTTTAATATTTATACTGGCAGGAAAGGAATGATATTTATTTTTATTCAGGAGTTTTATTATAATTATCCTGGATTGAATTAAAATATAACTATAGCACAAAAAGTTAAGTCACAAGGGCAACTTTAAATTATAAACCATGATTTTGTAGAATCAAGGTATTTAGGCTTGAACGTGTTCACGCCTTTTCTTGACAGGGAGTTGTAGGCTACGACTGTCTTTAGTCTCAGAGGACGTTAATTATAGCCCGTAGGCATTTCCCTTCTAAGGGATGTTTATAATATGATCATCTTATAGGATGATATAAGCCATGATTTCAGAGAATCGAGGCATTAAGGTGTGAATCAAAGTTCATTACTTTTTCTTGACAGGGAGTTGTAGGCTACCACTGTCTTTAGTCTCAGAGGACATTAACTATAGCCCGTAGGCATTTCCCTTCTAAGGGATGTTTATAATATGATCATCTTATAGGATGATATAAGCCATGATTTCTAAATTAATAGACTAGATAAGAAAATCGGAAGAATCCAATATAAGAATGACTGTTGTGATTTTCTCGAATTACATCTGTCAAGAGTGCTAACATGTTCTTAGGTGTTAACAAGGATTCGAATCTCTTGAATAGGTCCTACCATCTTGGCCTCGTCATATAGGCTAGGTTTACCTTTAAGATTCCTTTTTAATAATAAACGCAGAACAATCCTAACTCGGGATGTTAATAAGGATCTGAACCTAAATTGAGGAACTGCCATCTTGGCCGGGTCTTAATAATGACACGAGGCTAGGTCTTGTCCTTTTTTAGATTTTTCCATTTTATTATAATGGTAGATCTTATAATATAGGAATGATATTTTAAACATAATCGTTCCTTTAAAATTTAAACAAGTATATGGTTGCCCTAAACGGGACTTCTTAAGAAAATGAATTGTCCATGCAAGGGCTAATCAGAAAAATAACAAAAGAAGCAATTAAAAGACAATGAAATGAATTAGGATTAGTCCTATGTTCTTGTCTAGACTCAAGAATGTGCATCTGTGTAACTGAGATTAAACACAAACGGCTAGTGTTTAATTCACTCAGTGTTGGCTCTGATACCAACCTGTCACACCCCGACATTTCCACGTATTACCGGTGGGCCCGGTGGGGAGTATCGTGACGTAGTTGATAACATCATAGTCAAACAACACAATATATAAATGCACAGCGGAAGCAGAAGATAAAGTATATCACAATCCGATTCAAAGTAATATCAAATATTACAACGGAATGTAAGATGGATCCACAGGCGGATCTTAAACAGAAAGATAATATCGTTCAACAGACTTTAACATCTAAAGCTTGCGGGACTTGATTATTGATGCCTGGAGTAGCCAGCCTATTACGTATAGCACCTGCATTTAGCCTTTTGGAAAATACGTCAGTTTACACCGGTAAATACAATTAACTGACTCATTTAAAAAGGTTTTAATAAAATTGATTTGAATGCACGTGGCACAAACTCTTTATAACTTGGGATAATTATTTAAATATATAATCTTGTAAAAGAATTACATGTTCCTTATGCGTTCAGTAGCCCGGAGCGTGCCGGGTTAAAGATCAATAGACACACCACATCAACTATTTATGCACTGACGAGTGTACGCCTACACTCTGCGCTTAGGTCGTGGCCATTTTGTAAAATGATGCCAAGGATATCCGGGACATGGTCATTAACCCCCCAAAGGCTTTAAGCAAACAAAACATATTTAAACGGGCCGATTAAATTATTCAATTAATCACCATGTGATGGAAGATTTAATGCCCGACCAAGCGGTATTTTATATACCGTAACCTAAGCCCGTATAGGGAAAATTAGTTAAAAGTATTTACCTGAGCTAAATATAAATTCAATCCCAGCCGTATATCAAATTAGCAAGTACAGATAGCTTTCACTGGGCTCCTAATCTGGAACGAAGGTTTTTAATAACCTCTTAGAATCCTAACGGGTCTTTAATTAAGTCTTGACTTAGACCGGTTAGTTTTCAAAAGGAAGATACGGTTCAAACGCATGATAAGGCGAAGACCGGAATAGAATGTGATTTAGACCCCACAATATTGAAGACTTTCCTTATATGGGTAATCTAGGCACATTCTGAATTTTGGGGTAAAACCGATAAGTTTGACCCGTTTCGGCTAATTTATGTAAACTAGTTACATAAGCCGAACCGAACGCGCAAGAGGTGTAACGGGTAATCATAAGGGTCCTAACCAGGTTTCCTAAGTTAATATGCCTCAAATATGTTGTGATATCAGTAGGATACCTTTCATTATGCCCAAAATGAATTTAAACACAAACTATGCCCCGTAGGGGTAATTTGGTCATTTATAAGGTTATAAAAGAGTTTAAGTATTAACCTGAGTTACAGGTCTGATATAATCAGCAAAAATACTTAATTTACTAAGTTATAACAGTAGGGTATTGCATATATGTGAAATGTATCAATTATAACCAAACTATGCACCGTAGGGGCATTTTGGTAATTTCACATAAGCCGAAAAGCTCAAAACTGAAGTATGAGTTAAACAACTTTTGCTTACTGTTAAAATATTATAATTTATCTAAAATATCAGTAGGTATCAACCCTTGTATGTTTAAAATAGTTTTAGTACATACTATGCGTTTAAAACGCTTAAAAAGGCGATTAGAAGCCGTTTTCGGGTTCTATATAAAAAGGTGATATTTTTATTATTCTAGAAAGCTTAAAATAATTTATTTATCATTTAAAATCAGTAGCAATAGGTTTGGGGTCAAAAAGATATGTAAAACTCATTTTATAGCCTGTAAGGGCAAAACCGACAATTACCGGATTAAGCCTATCACTATAAGTTATGCTCAACCTAAAATTAATTAAAAATATTCAAAAATCCCAAAATAATATATTACATCAGTGGGTAATAAGTTTGATATCAAAAAGTAGGTTTAAATAGGCTATACGCTAATTATGTCGTTTAAACGCTAAAGAAGTTTCTAATTACGCTAATGAGCATAACTCTCAATCTACACCTCAAACTGATGTTAAATTTTGGGTGCAAGTTTATATTACAGTAACTAAGGTTTCTACTCTTTTACATTTTCAAAAATCACGTTTTAAGGTGAAAAGGGCATAATGGTCAACATATAGGCAATTAACGGAATCATGTATATTAATTGGTTAACTAATGAACCAAGGTGTATAATCACAGAGGGTTATACTAGCATGTAACCTGGTCCTATTAGAGCTCTAAGGCATTTCTAAAACATGCTTAAATGGGTCAGAACAGAAAGTCAAAGCAAAAGTCAAACTATGCGACTTTCGGTTCCGAACCGGGTCTCTACTGAAAATTGTCGGGTTGAACATGTTTAGAAATGTTCTTACATTCATTACCAAGTTATATTAATGATCAAACAGGTTGTAAGTGTTCTACATTGCTAATTATGCATAAATTGTAAATTAAGCATTCTGTTGACTTTTTAATAACAAGTTTGACCCGACATTTGACCTAGTTAGAGTGGGAATCAGAGGGTGCCCTTTTAAGGGTTTATTACCCACATAATTACCAACTTTTAACTACTTTCAATTCGACTAATCACTGGACCATTAGTGATTAATCGTTAAGTTAACCGTTAATTACGATGGTTTGACTTTTAAGCTAAAACTAAGCAAAAACTTAACTAAGAAAGGTTAAGCAAACTTACTGAAGTCCTATGCACGATTTGGAAGGACTTGGGTCTGCTCTTAAGCTCCAGAAAGCTCCTCAATTGCAGAATGAAGGTGTGAAGAAATGGTTGCAACCTTGTGGCCTTTTATAGTGTTCATAACTTCATAGATTGTTGACAACAAGGTCTACCATTGATGTTTGATCACTAACAAGTGTCCCTAAGTGTCTAGGGGTTGCCTAGGGGTCGTGCAAGATGAGGAAACTCGGATTAAAGTCGGTTACAAGGGCTATGGCAGACAAGAATCCAACAAAATCGGAACAGAAGGCCCCTCGCGTGGCGCGTAGACCCCCCCCCCCCCCCCCCCCCCGGCAGGGGCCTCGCGTGGCGCGACGCCCTATCTGATTAAATCTTATATTTTTTATTTTTGTGTTTTGATCCTTGGCTCTTCAAGACTTTGCTACGACATTATTTCTTGCACTTTGAACCCTCCAAATTGACTTATAAGGGCTTTAAGACATATACCCATTTTGTTTAGTCCTCGGTTAACTTTATTGTCACCCGAAAAGTCCTAAACTTCATCGTTGACGCTTTTAACCCCTCGCATACGAATTTGATCATAACTTTCTCATACGATAACGAAACTTTATGAAATTTTTATCATGCATCCCAGTGAGCATAATTAATTGTTACAAAGATTCGGGTTTGCTAAAAGGTCACTCAGAGGTATAACTTAAACATGTTGACATATTTAACCCCTGTAGTTTGTAATCTCTCACTTTCTTTCACAATTAGCTTCGCATGATCCATGATTTATTCGTGTAAGGGTATGAGCATCATGTAGGGTTACTGTAAATTATATCTATCCCTTGTTGACATTTTGAACCCTTATATTCACATACTTTCCATGTTTCTCAAATTTAGTCCCTCTAGAGTATACTTTCACACGTTCAAGCTTATGACCCGTGTCAATACATTATAGGACGAAATTTTTTTTCGGGGTGTTACATCCTCACCCCCTTAAAAGAAATCTCGACCTCGAGATTTGTTAAAATGCTGGAAGTACTTTTTGTCGCATAATGGACTTAACTCCTATAACATATCTGGAGTCTTTCCAAGCTCCCAAAGTGACTCCTATATTAGGTACATGTATCCTTTTTGGAGCTTCTTAACCTGTCGATCCTTAATCGATACATGATGCTCATCACATCATAAATTTTGCATATCATTATGTGATAGTGCTTCTTGACTTATTGGCGAAACACACCCTTCAGTCACTTGTGTGTAATGTATTGCGAGCTCCGCCAAGCTCCTTAAATTGGTTTTAGCTTAGAAGCTACTTGATCTTGATACATTCGATTTCCTTCGAATGGTTTCACATATTCAGGGCTTAACTAGCCTGATAATTTAACAAATTTGGTACACCCTTCCTGGGTGATACTTTTCGTTGATCCTTATTCCTTAACAAGAATTTAGGAGGGTTGCTACTTTCTTTAATTCTTGATTTTTCTGCCGAATACTGGAATCTTACAGATGATTAGGGATTTGCATGATCTTATTCGTTGTTCCCAATGCAACTTTCAGATCCTGATAAGTGGAATTCCCAAAGTCTCGTCCATCCAACGGATGTTTTGATATTTCATCTATACAAGGTCTCCAAAGGAGCCACCTTGATACTTATATAGCAACTATTATGGAAAAGCTTATCTTAAAGTGAGATGGTTATTCCAACCATTGCTCAAAACTAATCTTAAGGAGTAGCTAATCCTTACAGTTAGTCGAACAAATCGATGATCCTGGGCAGCTGCCAATTAAGGTTGTGGTAAATAATGCATAAGCAATATGAACCGTCTTTCATAGTTAACTATACCGAACTCTCAGGATATTGAGTTAGGCTATATGAATCCATATCTTAAAACTTACTTAACCAGGGTTTTCGATTCTTCCTATAATGGTACTAGCTGTCTTGGAGATTTCATAATAATATAGCCTTAAATGGGATATAAACCTTAACTCTACCTGCCAGGGAAATCTTAGGAGAAGATAATCAAGGGAAATCTTAGGAGAAGATAATCAAGGTACAAGGAGGTTACAGAGATTTCCATATCTCAGGCTCCAGTTCACCCCTCATTGCTTGTGTCAAATAAGTGACACATTTATGTTACTAGTCCACGAATTCCTTAATCGGGAACATTTACTTGGACAATTTCATTCTGGGTATCTTCTTTGAATACCATTAGTTGACTTTAGTACCATATGACCATCGGAATATCTTTGTGGTCCCATGCATTAAACCTCCATACTGATCAGGCATGGAAGCAATCTATGGGACTTATTAAGATACATCAATCCTCACGTGGCGCTTTTGTCATACCATTTGGTATTCGCAATCGATAGAGATTAAGGAGATATCAATTATATATGATGACGCATTTCCTCTATAGAGAGGATACTTCTAAAATTTTACGATTGAAGGTTTCTGACGGGAACAGAAGAAATGGTTCTTATGATTTCGCCTGTAAGTTTTTTTTTTTTTTTTACACTTAATGTATGGGGTTTTTACAGAAAATTTTCTAAAAGGTTTGCTAAGCTTATGGTCTTATGAGAGACTTAGCAGTACCTGAACCCAAATATAACTTTTAGCAATAAAATCACAATAAGGATTTATCTGGTGACATTCCTAATGTGAGCTGCCTCTAATCATCCAACAGGAGGGTTAAACGCCTCCATTCTTAATCCTTCTAAACTTAGCTGTAAAATCTTAGATAACTTTAGGGCAGTCTCAGCTTTGGCTGATTATTTCTTAATCTATAGAACGCGAGTAGTTGAGATTGATCCATAATGGATTTATAACAAGCAGGCCTTGAAAAATACCATTCTGTTTATTCACTAGTTGATTTTCGGTTCCGCATATTCTTTCTTAATTAAAAGTGTTCTCGAGAAAGCAAGCGTGTTGAGCGTCGTGAATGAGGGCTTCGAGGTTGTGTTGGGCTTGAACATTATGAACACTAAGTAAATAGCTTCGTTGGCTAAGAGCGTCAGCGACGACATTTGCCTTGCCTGGGTGGTAGCGTATCTCGCAGTCGTAGTCGTTGAGAAGTTCGACCCATCTGCGTGTTGGCGCATGTTTAGTTCTTTCTAGTTCAAGATGTGTTGTAGGCTTTTATGGTCGGTGAAGACCGTACACTTGGTACCATATAGGTAGTGTCGCCAAATCTTTAACGCAAAAAAACTGCATCGAGTTCGAGATCATGGGTTATGTAGTTCTTCTCGTGGACCTTGAGTTGTCGAGACGCATACGCGATAACCTTGTCTCGTTGCATAAGAACACAACCGAGACCTAGGTGAGAGGCATTGCAATAAACAACAAAGTCTTCGTTTCCATCGAGTAGCGCGAGTACGGGAATGTTGCAAAGCATACGCTTAAGAGTGAGAAAGGCATCCTCTTGTTCGGTTCCCTAAACAAAAGGTTTGTCTTTATGCGTTAAGGTAGTGAGAGGAACGACAATTTTAGAGAAATCAGTGATAAATCGACGGTAATAACCCGCCAATCCGAGAAAAGAATGAACTTCGGACGGGGTTCTCGATGTAATCCAACTCTTAACTGCTTCAATTTTCATGGGAGCGACATGAATTCCTTAACTGTTGACGATGTGACCGAGGAATTGAACCTCCTCGAGCCAAAATTCACATTTGGAGAACTTGGCGTACAGGCGATTCCCTTGGAGAAGCTCGAGAACTAAATGAAAATGTTGTGCATGTTCAACTCTCGTCTTCGAATAGATAAGGATATCATCATTAAACATGATAACGAAGCGATCAAGGAGGGTTTACACACACGGTTCATCAAATCCATGAATATCGCGGGTGCGTTTGTAAGACCAAAAGGCATGACCACAAATTCGTAATGGCCATAACGGGTACGAAAAGCAGTTTTTGGGATGTCTTGATCCTGTATTCGTAGTTGATGATAACCAGAACATAGATCGATCTTAGAGAAACACGTAACGCCTTGCAGTTGATCAAATAAATCATCGATGCGGGGTAGAGGGTAGCGATTCTTGATGGTAAGCTTATTGAGTTCCCTATAATCGATGCACATTCGGAACGATCCATCATTCTTTTTCACGAAAAGGACAGGTGCGCCCCAAGGTGATGTGCCAGGGCGTATGAAGCCTTTATCAAGTAACTCCTGGAGTTGGCTAGATAGTTCACGCATTTCGGACGGTGCGAGGCGATAAGGGGCTTTAGCGACAGGGTTAGTTCCAGGAATGAGGTCGATACGAAAGTCGATATCACGACTAGGGGGTAGAACAGGTAAATCGTCAGGAAAAATGCTAGGGAAATCACGAACAACGGGAACGTCCTTCACATTTTTCTTTTCCTCCTTCGCTACTACAATATGGGCTAAGAAAGCCAAGTATTCCTTGTGGAGATACTTGTTTGCTTGAATGCATGACATAAGCTTCATTTCTTTCGACGATACTTCGCCATAAACACATAGTTGGTCGCCATTTGAAAGAAAGAAACGAATCATATTTTCAAAACAAACAACTTCAGCACGATTTTCATGGAGAAAATCCATGCCTACTATGACATCGAAACTACTAAGTTGCATAGGTATGAGATCGATCGGGAAGACGTGATTGTTGAGTTCGAGAGTACAATCACGGAGAATGGAACTGACGGTGACAGTTCTTCCGGTGGCAATTTCTACGTCGAAGGTCGTCGGGAGATTAACGCGTATACGTTTTAGGAGCTTTTTGAATTCAAACGAAACAAAATAGTTATCGGCTCCAGTATCAAATAAACACGAAACATAAATACCGTTAACGAGGAACGTACCATTGACAACATTGTTGTCGGTCTGAGCCTGGCGGACGTTGATATTGAATGTTCTTCCGCGAGCTGCTTGTTGTGGCTGCTGCTGCTGCTGTTGTGGTTGTTGCTGCTGCTGTGGTTCTTGTTTCACAACGCGATGCGGGCAGACGTTAGCAGGGTGATTAGGGTCACCACAAGTGTAGCAAGTTTGATCATTAGCAGAGGGTGCTGGATGTCACACCCTAACCGATAGCGGAATCATCGGGGCGTGGCACTGAGAGAAACAGATTGTTCATGAGAATCCATAACGACTATTAATGACAATATATTTAAGGTTCAATATCCCATACTATTAAACATATAAATCATAACAGTCATTACAAATATCAGTCTCAAAAACAAGTTCCATTCCGAGAACTCAGATTTTATTTGGTGGGTTTCTAGACTCCTAACTTGTTTTCCAGCATAACATCCAAATCAACCTATCACATACGTTAAAATAAAGTCAATGCATAAAGTAAAGGTGAGTACACAAGTTTGCATAGTAATAGTACGAAAAGCGTTTACGCATAACTAGCATGTAACACATAACGGGCGAAGCATGTAACTATCAAACAATGATACAACCTAACCACGAGACTGCGTTGTATAGTATGCGCGACACATGTTCAGCGAACACATGAAGTAAAGTAATGTGATCCCTAGCAACCCCTGTCCACGACAGGTTCTGAGTCCAGACTATAGTACTATCGTTGCTAGAGGCGGTCTAGTGTAACACTGTATAAGCATAGTAACAGGCATTCAACAAATCACGTATAGCATGCGGGAGCGGTTAGCGTTTATAAAGTGTTTGCGTTGTGTGTTGTGTTTTGATATAGAACGTATGTAACACCCAAAAGTGCGTTAAACGAAAA
This sequence comes from Helianthus tuberosus, assembly GCA_030545235.1. Lineage (NCBI taxonomy): Eukaryota > Viridiplantae > Streptophyta > Magnoliopsida > Asterales > Asteraceae > Helianthus > Helianthus tuberosus. The sequence continues at coordinate 75,229,413 of CM060426.1, forward strand.
TGGGTTCGAGTATACTCACAGTGCGTGTTTAGCAAGTAAACACAAGATGGATTGGATTGAAGGGAGCGCGTTGAGTTAGCCTGTGCATGGAAACAGAAGCATAAGTACTGTTTGGTTGCAATTCAGAGTGTCGAGTGGATTAAGTGTTCGACTGATTATCTGAGCGGATGGCCATTCGAACGGATGGCCAATCGAATGAGATGTGTTTGTTTGTAAATTATTAAAGTTCGAAGTTTAGTCAAAACGTTTAAACATTGGAAAATATAAATGTCAGGTCATCAGAGCGGATGGTCATCCGGACGGACGGATGGCCATCCGGACGGATGGCCATCCGAACTGATGGCCATTCGAGTTGGCTGTGATTGTTCGTAGTTGAAGTTTTTGTAAATTTTTCTAAGTAAAAAGTTTTGAGTTAACGGAGACGGCGTGACGACGTGTCAAACAACGAAATATACCAAGTCCAGTTCTTTCGGCCGGATGGTCTCAGCCTATTCGAACAAACGCACTGTTCTTGATGAAGATTCATGTCTGACCCGTAAATCGGTCCATCTCTCCGGTGGAAATCTGTTTTCAAGCCGGCTCTCGACTAAGGAACGAGTAGAGAGTCTGATTGAGTTAAGATTCCATAATTTTGTGTAGAAAATTGAAGAAAAGTAAAAAACAGATGAAAAGTGGGGAAATCCTTTAGATCTTGAACCAATCTTGATTGAATGATGCTTCCACAACAGTTGCCTGAGTGAACCGAGCGGAATCCACCTTCAAGAGGTCCAAATCAGTCGATTTCGAGGAAAAAGTTAGTGTTTGTGTGTGATTTTGATGAAGAAGATGATGTAGAAGAGATTAGAGATGAAGACTGGAGAAGATTTGAGGGGAAAAGCTTACAAATTAGCCCTCAATCGCGACTGAAAGCGGGTGAGAGTGTCAAAGTCAGAGAATGGAGGTGTACGACGGTATTTATAGAGGGTGAGCGAGGGTTTAAGTCGGTGGAGAAACGTGGTGTCGGATGGCTCCGTTTGGTCGAATGGCCATCCAGTTTGATGGTCATCCGAGCGGAGGGTCATCCGAGCAGATGTCCATTCAGACGACCTGTTTGCGTTTGTTAGTTTTCCAACTTTTGGTTCGTTTGTTAAGCATTGCGTTGCGTTTAATCGAGTTGCGAGTGATCTTTTGAGCGTATAACCGTTGCGTTAATAACCACATAACATTCAACAAATAATCACACAATTAACACACATAAAATAACTAAATCCGTGTTTCGAGTTGCGTTGAGTTTGCATTGTGATAGCGTTTAGTCTAAATAAGCGATGTAAAATGCGATTAAATGCGTTTAAGTAGTAAGCGTCAAAATGCGATAACTACATTTAAGTTAATAGCGTTTAAATGTGATAGCTGCTTTTTGAATACTCGTTGTGATATGCGTTTAAAAATATAGTTTAACCCCTAGCGTTAATCGAATCCCAAGAGTACAAGAGTTTACGAAGAGAAATGACAGCGATGAGTAACGATTCGAAAAGTCGGGTTGTTACACTTGAAACGACAGTTGACCCCCTGTCTGATGATGGTAAGTGCAAGTAGGGCACAGAGGGTGGATACCAGTGTACGCAGGCTTGGCAGGCAGTGCGTTGGTAACAGTAGTAGGACGACTCTGGTTGCTAGGTTGTATGGGGACAACGTTGAGTGGAGCGACGGTAGTAGCATAGTTCTTGTTGTTGTTCTTGTTTTTTCGCTTGCGGCTCTGGCGTGAAGACTTTGAACCTTGAGATGCTGCATTGTCGGTAGCGGGAGTAGCAGTTGCTTGACTGAGACTCTTGGTCGAGGTTTTGAAATATCCAGCCAAGACTCGCTTATCGTTGATCTCAGCTGCGAGTTGATAGGTTTCTTCAATAGTAGCAGGTTTTGCTGGCTGAACAAAATCAGCTACACAGTCGGGGAGAGCTCGGATGTACTTCTTGATTGTCATATCAGGCTTGGCCACCTAACTAGGACAGATAATACTCGGCTGCTTGAAATGAGCGGCGAGACCAGCGTTGTCACCTCCTTCCTGCTTAATGTGCCAGAATTCATTCTCCAGCTTTTGAACTTCATGAGGAGGACATAACTCCTTCATCATAAGCTCCCTGAGTTCCTCCCATGAGAGGCCATAAGATGCATTGTTACCGCGCCTGTTGCGCTCAGCAGTCCACCAATCCAGTGCCCTGGACTAAAAGACTCCAGTAGCATTCACAGTGCGGAGGTTCTCTGGGCATCCACTTTGCCTGAAGGTGACCTCGATAGAGTCAAACCATTGGTACATAACACTGGGTACATCTTCACCAGTGAAATTTGCAGGACCGCAAGCCTTGAATTGTTTAAAGCTGAAAGGAGTTTTGGGCGCGTCGCTTTTAGACTTGACAGAAGATTTACTGCTGACCTCATTGATTTCACTGACAATCTAAGGTATGACTTTAGCCATTTCCTTGGCCACAAGTGAAGCAATACACTTGTTAGCATGGTTTCGTCGGGCAGCGCGTTGAGTGTGAGATCCAAATGACGACATTGTCGAGGGCAGATTCTGCAGCAGACATCGTCATGTGAATTAGACGAGATTCGATTATATTTGGTTTTGAAAAGTTTAGCGTTCGTAAAACATCCTTTATTATCATTATTATTATGTAAAGCTCAGGAACACATAGGCACACAAACACATAGGCACATAGACACATATTCCACATAGGCACGTATACACATAAGCACGTAAGCACGTATGTGCACATAATTCACGTAAGCACATATTTTGCACGTATTCACCTACATATTTTGCACGTATTCACCTATCTTTCAAGGTTGCGTAATGCGTTCGAGAGTTGCGAGCGATAACGAGTAGCGTAGCGAGTAGTATAGCGAGAAGAGTAGCGTATGAGGCTTCTTAGTTTGTTTGCGATTAGTTAGCATTTTAGGTTGCGGTAGTGGCGTGATCCTGTGCTTCATAATGCAGCGGGAAGCGAAAAGCGATAAAGCGTAAAATCTACAAAATCGAAACATATAAACACATAAAATCAATAACGCGTAAAATCGGCGATTGCGGCTTAAATCGAAAATAGAGTGCCTTGGGTGTTAGGCATCGACTACCCAAAGTGATTCAATCATTCACAACGACCTCAGGTACACGCTTTGGCCTAATAGACTATGCTCTTACCGAAACACGGTGGACGACACTCATCCTTCCAGTTACTACGTGACTCGATTCACTGGAACAATTGGGACTTTGGTGAGAGTTGTAAAATCAAAGTAGGGAGTGGAACTGGTCATTAAGATGCGGGTTTCACCCCTAACTTAACAACTTCGTTCCTGAAAGTGTGGCAAAACCACGAGATGGAGATGGAGATCTCTGTCGAGGTATGGATGTCACTCCAAACTCAACAGAGGTTCTCGTGCTGAGAGTAAAAATACGCGTAGAGTGAGTGATCTTATCGAGAGTTCTTGGTTTTCACACCTAATCTCGACCCAATCACTTGGTTGTGTTATACGAGCATTTTTTGAAAACGTGGATATTGTGTCAGCCTTAGGAAAGGCTTGTAGTATTTCGCCTTAGGAAAGGCTCCTTCGTGCGAAGCTGTAGTATGTGGGTTTGCACGAAGAGGTAGTTTTCGCGAGTTTGAACGAGAGTATCAAAGTAGGCTCGTACGAAACCCCTACTGGGTTCGTACGAAGCTGGTCTGTTGGTACTTAGACTAGAGACTAGGTCAATTTACATGACTCGACTTAATTCCCTATAGTCATGGCTCTGATACCAATCTGTCACACCCCAACCAATGGCGGAAACATCAGGGCGCGGCACTAGGCGAACCAGATTGCTCATGAAAATCCATAACAACTATTAAATGGCAATATTTAAAAGGTTCATTGTCCCATACCAATAAACAAACATTCCACAAACAGTTGTCACAGAGTCACATCTCTTAAAGAAAACAAGTCCGACAACCTAGAATTTTATTAGATGAGTTTCTAGACTGCCTATCTTGATTTCAGCATAACATTCCATCAACCTGTCACATACGTTAAAATAAAGCGTTTACGTATAACCAACATGTAACACATAACAGGCGAAGCATGTAACTGTCAACAATGATACAACCTAACCACGAGTCTGCGTTGTAGAGTATGCGCGACACATGTTCACCGAAGCGAACACGTGAAGTAAAGTAATGTGATCCCTAGCAACCCTTATCACACAGGTGCTGAGTCCAAACTATAGTACTATCGTTGCTAGAGGCGGTCTAGTGTAACACTGTATAAGCATAGTAACAAGCATTCAACAAATCACGTATAGCATGCGGGAGCGGTTAGCGTTTATAAAGTGTTTGCGTTGTGTGTTGTGTTTTGATATAGAACGTATGTAACACCCAAAAGTGCGTTAAACGAAAATGGGTTCGAGTTTACTCACAGTGTGTGTTAAACGAGTAAAAACAGAATCCATCGATTGAAGGGAGTGCGTTGAGTTAGGCTGTGCATGGGAACAGAAGCATAAGTCTTCGAATGGTCGTAAACAAAATGTCAGACGAGATAAGTGTTCAACAGCCTACCTGAACAGATGGGTTCCATTCGAACGGATGGCCATAGAACAGTGTCTGGGTGTTTGTGAATCGCTAAAATTCGAAGTTTCGTTAAAAGCGTTTAAGCAATGGAAATTATAAGGGTCAGGTCATTCGGACGGATGGTCATCCGGACAGATGGCCATTCGGTCGAATGATCTGTAGTTGAAGTTTCATAAAAGTTTTCGAAGTAAAAAGTTTGGAGTTTAACGGAGACGGCGTGATGACGTGTCAAACAACGGAAAAATACCAAATCCAGTTCATTCAGACGGATGGTCTCAGCCCATTCTGACAAATGTGTGGTTCTTGATGAAGATTCACGTTTGACCCGGTAATCGGTTCATTTCTCCGGTGGAAATTCTTTTTCAAGCCAGCTCTCGACTAAGGAATGAGCCGAGAGTCTGATTGAGTCCAGATTCCATCAATATTGTGTAAAAACTGAAGAAAAGTTCAAAACAAGTTGAAAAAGTGTTGAAATCTTTCATAACTTTGTTGAAAAGTGTGAAATTGATGTGTGGTAAAATACACATATTTGTCCCATGTAAATTGTATAGTTTTCGTATAGTTTTTATTTGTTTTATTTAGTTTTTAGTATTATATTACATTATTTGGTGTTTTGACAGGTCTTTGTGCAAATGGAGTGAACATGAGTAATAATTAAATAAACTGCCAGTTGAGTATAGTAGGGCGCCAATGACCGAACTAAAATCGCCGCTATTTTCTGTGATTGGACCGAACCCACTTATCTCTATATAAAAAAAATCAATGTTGTGGGCCTATTTGTGCACATGGAGTCAGGTCCAATTCATTATTTGTGATCCGTTAGTAGTCAAGTTTAGTGAATATTGGGTGAATTTTATTAGACCAAGCATATATATATATATATATATTTTGAAAGGGAAACTTCAATAAGAAAAACACGAGCGCACTATCTCCAAGGAAGAGGTAGCCGCAAAAAACAAACGACAATTACATTACATTAAAATTAAACGATTGCCATCCCTTCCAATCCATCCTATTTCTTTTGCCCCTACTATTATACCAAAGGAAACTCAAGGACTTAACATCCGAAATAACTTGAATAATCTTCACATTTGTCGCCTTGAAAACCTTCTCATTTCTCGCCTTCCACACTTACCAACACGTTAGCACCAATATCCCGAATATAATCTCTTTCTTGCGACTCGAACACCCCAGCTGAAATACTATGTCTTGCACATCCTGAACCGAGAATAAGAAAATCGGGGGAAGATGACACCACCGAGCAATCCCACTCCAAACTCCATCAGCAAATCGGCACTCAGTGAACACATGATCGACAGTCTCTTCAACGTCTTCACAAAGAACTCATTTCCAACGACTATTTTTCTTCTTCTAAGGGCCACCTTCGTAGGAATCCGATCTAAACAACTCCTCCACATAAAAATGTTACACTTAGCCGGCAACCACTTACACCATCGAACCGGCTTATAAACCTCCTCAAGATTGCAATTGCTGATCCACACTTTAGTATCCTGCACCGAAAGTTGTTGCAGCTCAATATTGTTCCAAATCCACACGTCTTTTTGCGAGTTAAGGATAGTTCCAGCCACTATCCGAAAACAGTTAACCAATTCAGCCGTTTCCTGCACAGTGGCCAGATATTTCTTCCAATCCCAAGACATAACACCCGCAAAACCATTTTGTCCAAGTCTATCCGCAACCGTGCACCACTTATTCTTTTCGAGACGAAACAAATCTGGAAACAAACTCTTTAAAGGGAGCCGATTTATCCATGGGTCTATCCAAAATTTAATAGTCAAGCCGTTTCCTACCTTTCCTTGAATTAAGCTACTAAAATTCGATCCATTTATTAAAAGCCGAGTCCCACTACTCACAATCTTAGACCAAACACCCGTCACGTTCATGTTGCACGGAACCGATTGCCAACGCCGTTTAGAACCATGAACGGCATCAATAACTTTCCTCCACATAGCATCGCCTTCCATTCTATATCTCCATATCCATTTGAGTAAAAGTGCATTATTACTAACATCCAGTTTAGTCAACCCAAGACCGCCATTTTTTTTGGATCGAGTAACAGTATCCCAACCGACCCAATGGGTTTTATTTACTTCCAAGTTCCCCCCCCCCCCCCCATAAAAACTTCTTAATCATTACCTCAAGTTTATTTATTACCGCAACTGGGGCTTTAAATAAAGAAAAGTAATATGCCGGTAGACTCTCCAAGACGGATTTGATCAAGACAACCCTTCCACCAATAGAAAGAACCCTTCCACCAATAGAAATCTAGGAAATCTAAGCATATATATATATATATTTGAGACCTACTGTTCTAGATGGTTTTTGAGGTTTTAGGGAGTTAATTGAGGAAAGGAATGAAATAAAGGGAATTGACGGCTGAAGACAGATGCAAAAAGAGATTAGGTGGGCCGCAAGTTTCGAAAAAAAAGATAATTGTTTTGGACATGAAGTCCATGCTAGTGGGCCTAGCTGATTTCGTGAGTTGGCCGCACAAGACAAAGACATATAGAGTTGACGGCATATTCGTGTGTCAAGAGGCCAGCCCAATGCACCCTAAATAATCCACTGACCAAGCCATATATACAAGGAGAATCCCTATTATTGGGGGGAACAAATATAGACGGCTGAAGACATTCTAAGAGGCAACGCACGAATAGAAAGAAAAAAGAGAGAGAGAGAGAGAGAGGCGATCAAGAGAGGAGAAAAAAAAAAGAAAGTCAATTGGTTCGAGGGTTAAAGCCACGATCAATATTCCAGTCCGGGTTTGCAAATAGTTTATATTCAGTTTTAATAACTTTGTGTTTTTTTTGAACTTGATTGCTATTGATTATTTATTATTTGAGACTTGTTTTTAGTGGTTATGATTATTGGCTAAACTTTTCATGCTACCTAGGTTTAGATGAACTTGATGATTGTAATGCGATTTTGACATGATTATGGTTATTTGATGTGATTTACATAACTTTGCCTTGTGATTGATCTTGATATTGCATGTTGGTGTGTTTTGATTGATTATTGGTCGATGAATTCAGTGGTTTTGGCACATAGAAATATCCCCTAGACTTAGAGTTTAATTTGAATCGTTGATCTTAGGGTTTTCGGTTTGAATATTGAGTTGAGAAATTAACCAATTCGATTAATAATTAAAATCAATATACTAAAACTTGCATCCTTATCTTGTGACTCGAAACTAGGTTATTAGCTAATCATTGGTGGGTAGATTGGGTGACCGATAGCTCGGGCTCGTTTATTACATCGTGGTTAAGGTTTCCTTGGATTTCAATCTTCAAGGTTTGGTTTGCTTTGCGTTTTGAGAGTTTTGGGGGTAGAGTTACTTTCATTGCTTGATTCTTGTAGGATTTGGTATCGATAGGTCGAGCCGGTTTGTTCTAGCACTTCACATTTCGTCTTTATCTTTCGTTTGACACATCTGTAGCAGGGGGTTAATCGAGGGAGTAGGATATTTAACCATTGTCACTGTCAGAGTAGCATTGCATGATTTTAGGGATTCGACACCTAGGTAGTCCTTATCTCATATATATTTGATCAAACTTTGCTCTCGTGTTCGTGTTTGTTTCACGTTGTTTGTCGTGTCTGCCATCTTCTTAATCATTTAGGGTTGTGTTTGTTAGTTTTCCAACTTGTGGTTCGTTTGTTAAGCATTGCGTTGCGTTTAATCGAGTTGCGAGTGAGCGTTTGAGCGTATAAGCGTTGCGTTGATAATCACATAGCATTCAAAACAAGTAATCACACAAATAACACACATAATACAAATAAATCCGCGTTTCGAGTCTGCGTTGAGTTTGCGTTGCGATAGCGTTTAGTCTAAATAAGCGATGTAAAATGCGATAAAATGCATTTAAGTAATAAGCATTATAAATAGCGTTTGAATGCGATGACTACGATTTGAATAAGCGTTGTAATAAGCATTTAAAAGTGTGTTAAAAAGCATTGTGATGTGCATTTAAAATGTGTTGAAAACATAGTTTAACCTAGTGCGTTAATGAATCCCAAGAGTACAAGCGTTTACGAATGAAATGACAACGACCAGTAACGATCTGAAAAGTCGGGTTGTTACAACTGGCTGATACAGGTTGGGGTGGGTCGACCCGCAAACAAATTTTGACACTTTTTTAAAAGTAATTTACAAGTTAACATGACCATTATATAATATTAATAAAGTTAAACATTTGAAGAAAAATGCATGCACTATTGGACAACTGGTTACCGTGGCCACCTACCACCTTCCCTTAAGGTGGTTGTCATGCTAGAACTCTCAAATGCTTGTCAAGGTCTTGTCAAATGGTATGAATGAACAACACAACAATGTAAAAAACAACACCGAACAAAAGAGAAGCGACAAAACGGTGACAAAATTTTTATTAGGTACCCAAACCAGAAAACGGCCCCCAAACCCTAGATCTCACAATATGTGAGCTCAGAAATCAAAACAAAGTACAATACAAATACCTAGATGATCATCCACCGATGATCATCAACATATGAAGATCAAACTCTCACAAACACCAGAGAGTTATACAGAACGATCTTCAACAACAGATCAAAGCACTATACAAAACCCTAAAAGTACAACGGAGAACCAGAGAGAAGTGTGCAAGTGAAAAAGGGAGAATAATAAACATCTGTGCAAACTCAGCCCTTTTATATGACCTTATCCAGAATTAACACTTTAGTCCACAACTATGAGGAGAGATGATCGCAATCCCTGAAAAGTTCCATAATGCCCCCTTGACCTTTTAGCCTTTTACAACAACTCCTTTTTCTGTTACAACAACTCAAACAGACAAACAAACTAATAAGCGAACTGGGTTGGGCTACCTATAATAACAGGCCCACTAATAGTTAGCAGTCCATCACTAGGCATCCCAAAACCATAAATTGCAACATGAATTAAATATACATCATTTTTAACAGGTCTACCTGTTGTTATGTTAAAACTATTCAAGTATGGGATGTATGAACAGCTTTTCAAAAGCGATAAGGCAGACAGGTCATCAAGGTTTAACCAGCAATGAAACTTACCTATAATGGGTAAATTTTCTCCGCCTTTTGAGTTCCTCTGGGTATGTAAAAAATAAAGAGTGGATGCTCATAAGCAGGTGACAGCCCATTCTGATCCATGACACCCAATCCCACCCGCCACCCGCCACCCGCCAACCACAACGTAACAACAATACCCACCACACTCACTACTAGAGCCACCACAAACCACTATCTGTATGTATCACACACACACACACACACACTTCATGAACACACATATACACGTCTGTTATGCACACACATACCCACACCAGCACACACACCACACAACTACAAGGCTAAGGTTTGGTTATCTGTTTAAAACCGCAAGTTACCCTCTCCCCTAATCAATCTTAATGTGTACCCCACAAAATGGATTTAACTTTCAAAGTTTAATAGCGAATCTAATAATCGAATTAAGAGACAGTTAGATACCTTGAACCGTTATTATAGTACCCTCTACTTGTGATGCTTTCTATGACGGTAGAGTGGCAAACGACAAATGCGATACACTTTTTTCACTAAGTTATAACATAATGCACTTTATTTTATTCAAAAGAGTGGTATGTTGTAAGGCATCCAAGTCACCCTCATTGCAGTTGACCAACAGATGCAAAGATGGTCTGAACTCCGATAAATCCCTATTCAGATCTCCATCCTTTCAGTGCTAGAACCGTTTTCATCCCAAGCCCATGTTATAAGCCATATGCAAGATACTCAAAATGAACATAAAAGTTATCAATTAATCAACCATACCCAGTAAATCCCACAAATAGCAAAGCTACTTATAGGGTCTGGGGAGGGTGGGATGTAAACATACCTTTCCCTCTATCCCTAGGATAGAGAGGCTGCTTCCAGAGAGACCCCCGGCTCCAAAACAAATAGCATACCAACACATCAAATCAAAGAATATAGAAAAAAGAAGTCACCTATACCAAGAAAGTGATCAGAGTGGCACAATATAATGTAAATCTTGTATAATGGCATACAACATCATTTGGGCATAAACACAAGAGGTCAATCACCGTTAAAGTCACTTAAAGAATAAGAAAAACCTACGTCCCTAAAATACATCTAAGACCTTACTGCAATATCCTCTAGAAGTCCTTAACCCTAATCCTACGCCTCCACGAAGTCCTATCTTGGACCATGTCCTCAGACAGATGCAACTCTAGTAAATCATGCCTAATCTGCTCATCCCATTTCAGTTTGGGTCTGCCTCTTCCTCTCCTCCCCTCCATAGTAAGAGTTTCAACTACTCTAACTGGTGCTGTCGTTTGCCCCCGCTTCACATGCCTAAACCATCTCAATCTCCCCTCCTTAATCTTATCTGATATACTAGCCACTCCTAATCTTTACCTAAAAACCTCATTTCTTATCTGATCTAACCTCGTGTGTCCACACATCCACCTCAGCATCCTCATCTCTGCTACCTCCATCTTGCGCGCGTGTGTCTTCTTGATAGCCCAACAGTCTGTTCCATATAGCATAGCGGGCCTAATTGCTACCCTGTAAAATTTCCACTTTAGTAGGGAACCTCTTATCGCACAATACCCCGCTGGCTGTCTTCCATCTACACCAGCCAGCCTGTATGCAATGGGTTACATCACTATCTATGTCACCATCCCTTTGTACAAACGACCACAAATACTTAAATTTTGTTGCCTGCGGGACCAATTGATCCTCAATGGTGATTTGGGTGTCACCGTCATCTGCTACACCACTGAAATCACAGTGTAGATCCTCAGTCTTAGATCGACTACTCTTTAGGCCCTTGCTCTCTAGAGCTACTCGCCACTCCTCTACCCTCGCGTTCAGGCACTGTTTAGTCTCTGCAATCAACACAACATCGTCTGCAAAAAGCATGCACCACGGAACATAAAAGTTAATAACATATAATTATTTAATCAACAACAATCTTAAACTTATTTAAAATCGTTAGATCAATGACTTAAATACCCTCTTTCAATTAAAAAAAACCCACTAAATCCCCAAAATCCATAAACCAATGATCCTAACTGAAAAAACAAAACCCAATTTAAATCACAATACCAAAATCAAACAACAAGTACATCAACACAAACTCAGGTGAAATCTCCCCATCAGACTCCAAAACCTGCATCAAAAACATTCCTTAAAACACATTCAAAACACCTATGAATTCACACACACATAAAGTTACCTGAACGACGGCGTCAGAGGCGAACCGGAGGGGCTTAATTGAAATAGAGTCTGTCGGCTAAGTGCCGCCGTGAACGACATCGACAAACCTCATCGCTGTTACACGGCTTGCCCTTCGACTCCAAAAATTCTGATTTGGCGTTGATTGGCGATAGTGGTGTAACGGTTTTTTCAAGCGGTAGATGGTATATGAGAGGTAGTGGGACACGTGGGTGGATAGGTGTGATGAATGGAAACACACGCGGCTAATCAATGTATGCGTACACATAAATGAACATAACTTACAACATCCAGAAAGCATGAAACACAAAGGCAACATAGATTACAATAAATCATTTGATGTTACTTTACAAGTCATCGGAAAATGTAGGTTAATAAAAAAAGCAGCGCCACCCAAATCGACTGGTAAATGAAAGGAACTGTACATGTCTCTTCTTATTGTCGTTTATATATAATATATAACTAGGTATTTTTACATGCGCGTTGCGGCGGGTACCAGACGACGACTCGATCGGTATCGAGCTACGGTGCGCTCACTATAGCAAACGAAAAAGAATCCCACAGATTATAGTTATAATATGGCCAAATGGACTCGACGTATTCGATTCGTTGGTTTTTTTAACTTTGGTTCGACATGTATCAAGCATACTTCTCATACAGGTCCCTTGCACTCTAGAATGACTCAATGAACAGTGTAGCATGTTGGAATGATTGATGCTACTAAGCCTTTAGGTTCAGTAGCGTCAACTCATACTCCTTGGGCATCCTAGATGGAACCGGGTGCCGTGATGCACTGTCTTTTTTGGTCTTGTAGTGATGCGGCACCATGTACGTGAGTGGCTCCTCGCGTGAGGTGATGCAGGTTGATCCGTATACTAAAACATATCAGATAAGATAGAAAGTAGAATTATATTTTTTCAGACAATGACAGTCTAATATGCATAAATATCACATATAGACCACTGATCTAACATATGATTCTAGGATTATAAAGATCTAACTGCAATTCCAACATAGCAAACCTGAAAATCATATAATTCCCCTAATTTACATTAAAAGATTTAAGTTATTTAAAAGTATAATTTAAATTTAAAATAATCATGGGGAATATAATTGAATGCACTTTTGTAGAAGAAGATGAGAGATCACCCAGGTATGCAACTCTTTTCATGTTGATGTAAATCGTTGATTTTTGAAGTATTGTAAATCTGAGACATAATGCAACATGTCATATCAGAACATGCTTTAAAAACTTAGCCAAACAAACCAAATCTACATCTTTCCGATGATAAGAATTAATGGTCAAATGGTATCTCAGTTTGCTAGTTGCTACAAAGATGGTTGTTGTTATCCAAAACTCTGTGCAATAAAGTCAACAGGAAGCCTCTAATGGAACCATATCTATAAACAAACATGCTTAGATCATATTAATTAATAAAAAACCCAAATTGAAAAAACCAAGCAAGAATATTCAAGAACTCATGCAAAATAAAAAAAAAACACATCCAAATTAAAGAACCTCGAGCAAACTAACCTCTCTAATTAACCAACACAAGCATTTTTTTAACTCCATGCTGATGTGTCATAGTCATCGCCGACCGATTTGGTCACATAACCCTAATAAGGACAAAATTAAGAAAGGCATCACCGTCAGACAAAAATTAAATGGTTTGATCTTACCTCTTCGTCGGAAAACTGGCTTGTAGTTGTTGTCGTCCCTTCTGTCGTTATCGGAATTACTATCGGAAGCCGCGACGGCTGAGGCTCCAAACCACTATCATCCCTCGATGGTTACGACTGCCATCGACAGCAGGCGTGGAAAGTCACCGGAAATCCAGAGCATAGCAAACTGCTCCTCCATGTGTGATGAATGAATATACTCTAGAAAGATAAAAGGTTAGGGTTTTGACAGGTGTAGTGGGTGAGTTGTAAGGGCCAAGAAACATGTCAAAAAGAGAGAAAAAGATGCCTCATTAAGCATGGAGTACAACTTCAAATGCATACTAACGTTAGTAATTAACATATACCCTAAAGTATAAAAAGCAAGAAAAAAGAAGGGGCTTAAATGGAAATGTCACTGACATTGTCCTTTAAGATTATATATAATATAATATATAATATATAATTCCAATTTCAATAACATTCACTGTTATCCAAAATATTACTTCCCATATACACCCTATCACTTCGAAAAATATATATAACCAACAAAAGGTATAGTATTGATGAAGAACTTGATCTATCGTGGAATGGTAAAGTCTACAAGATTTGGGTGAAGGAAGACATGATAGACTGGTCGCCGACATTTACGGAGGATGGCTTCTCAAAAGTGCCTTATTGGTCAAATAATGGGTCATGTGCGTCTCCGGACATGGATATTGAGGAAGGGGAAATTAATGTTGATGAAGAACGCAGCTTCAGATCGAAATACAAATCGTCGTCTGGAAAACTTCCAGTGGAAAGCCAAACGTTGCATGCCATGCATGAAGATGAACATCCGCCTTCAATTAATGCAATGAGTGGGAATCGTTTGGAGTCGGTTCGAGAGCCAAACATGGAGGCGCATGGGGGCGGCTCGTCTTCCAAGATTGATTATTCGGTGGGGACCTAGTCATGGAAAGGGTTGTAACGAAGTGGGCCAAAGTAGTGGTGGTGGACCAGAAGTAAAAAAAGGCCCAATGGAGTACAATAATCTAGGTAAACGACCCAGTTGGACCCACTCACCTCCTTCAGCAGGCTCAACCCAACCCCCACCAATCAGACCGTTTGTTCAGAACTCCCAGCACGTTAACTGTTCATCGACCCCAATTCCATCTCAGTCTCCTGTGGCCCAGTTTTCAACCAAGCAAAACCTCCCTTCGCTAAACGAGACTCCTCCAGCCTCAGATGGGGATCCGCCGGGAAATGACTCTGGCCATGGCTCTAGGCAACCGTTGAGCGACCCAGTCTCTTCGTTATTTCCAAGTGTAATTGAGGCGGAGGTTGCTGCTACTGGAGTTGTTGGGATCTCTGTTGGAATTGATACCAATAATTTCAACAATGATGTTAGAGCTTTAATCAATGGTGAAGGTGATAATGTCGGTCAATCATGAATTTCTTATCAATATATCTCAGGGGGGTTAGGTTGGGGCGAAAAACCGACTGGGTTAGAGGTCTTAAATCTAGCCATGGTGTGCACTTCATGTCAATTCAAGAATAAAAAACTTGACGGGTCTGGTAACTTTATGATAAATCGTTTTTGGGAGAGATCGATTTTCAATTATGCCATGGTTGATGCTCTAGGGAGATCAGGGGGTCTTATAAGCCTATGGGATCCTTCGATTTTCAGGTGTTTGGATATAGCTAAGTTCAGATACTTCTTGATTGTTTATGGGGAATTAGTGTCGGATGGTACTCGGTTAAATATTGCAAATATTTACGCCCCTAATGATGCGGTGTGTAGGAGAGGTGTCTGGGCTGACTTATTGAGTTACAGACTCTCTCTACCTGGGCTATGGGTAATGATGGGGGATTTTAATGACGTTAGGGTCCCCAGTGAACGTGTTAACTCCGAGTTTAACGCTACAAATGCGAAGGCCTTTAACAGATTTATTTATGAGACAGATTTAGTAGAGTACCAAATGGGTGGACGCCAGTTCACATACATTTCGGACAACGGAGCGAAACTAAGCAAACTGGATAGATACCTCGTTTGTGGGGCGTTTTGGGATAAGTGGCCCACAGCTTCGCTACTGGCTCTGGAGCGAGATTGCTCGGATCACTGCCCAATTCTTCTATCTATCGTTCCTTCAGACTTCGGGCACATTCCATTCAGGTTTTTTGATTCGCAGTTAGAACTGCCCAGTTTTTTGGATTATGTCGCTTTGTTAAGTTCCTCGTTCAGGTTCGTTGCGGCAACAGATGTGAGGTTGGCCACAAAGCTTTGGTGGATGAAGAACCATATAAAGTCTTGGATTAAGGAGAGAAGGGGAGGACAGTATACTTTGTATAAAAGGCGGTCGATGAATTGGATAGGCTAGCCGAGTCTCGGCCTCTCTCTAGTGTAGAGTTAGATTCTCGAGCAGATCTGAAGCGCTTTATAATGGAGTCGGATCAACTGACTCTGTTAGATACACGTCTGAAATCGCGAGCCAGATGGGCAGTAGACGACGACGAAAATACGGCTTTCTTCCACGGTATAATTAATGCTAATCTGAGTAGTAACCGCATAAATGGAGTAAGGGTAAACGGCACTTGGGAGACTAATCCAAACCTGGTCAAAGATACCTTCTTTGAATTCTTCTCTAAACAGTTCTCTGAGCTGATGAACGAAAGGCCGACAATCTCATGCTATGGTATTTCAAAACTATCTTCCTCTGATTCGGATTCTTTATGTGCCCCATTTTCTTTGTAGGAGATAAAAAAAAGCGCCATATGGGATTGTGATGGGGACCGAGCCCCAGGGCCTGATGGCTTGAACTTCAACTTTATTAAAAGGTATTGGGGAGGTTTAGAAGAGGACTTTGTGCGGTTATTTAAGGAATTTCACGATGGTGCAACGCTACATAGGTCCTGTGTTTCATCCTTCATTACCTTGATCCCGAAGGTGCAAGATCCCATGTCGCCTACGGACTTTAGACCGATTAGTCTTATTGGTTGTGTTAATAAGGCGATTTCTAAAGTATTAGTGCATCGGCTGAAAAGTGTGATACATAAACTCATCTCCCCCGAGCAATTTGCATTTCTTTCCGGGCATAACATTACCGATGGCCCGTTAATGTTAAATGAGGTTCTAGCTTGGTTGAAACGGACTAACATGAAAGGTATGTTCTTCAAAATCGACATTCAAAAAGCATATGACTCGTTGAGTTGGGTTTTTCTAGATTCAGTTATGAGCCAGATGAACTTTCCATCCAAATGGCGGTCTTGGATAATGGCAATTGTTTCATCGGCTCGAGCCTCGGTTCTTATTAACGGTTCGCCAACTATGGAGTTCGAATGTACTCGGGGTTTGCGCCAAGGAGATCCATTATCTCCTTTTTTATTTCTAATAGCAATGGAGGCTTTGAGTTGTGTCATGAAGAGAGATTGTCATGTAGGACTATTTCGCGGGATCCCCTGCGCGATAAACTGGCCGGTCTTATCACAATTACTGTATGCCAATGATGTGGTTTTCATAGGCAAGTGGGCTCAATCAAACGCGAGGAATCTAAGTCGGATTCTTAGTGTTTTCACTTGGCTTCCGGGCTCAAAGTGAATTTGGCAAAAAGTAAGTTGTTTGGTGTAAATGTTAGTGAAGCCGAAGTTTTGGAAATGGCGAACATACTACATTGCAATGCAGGGAGTTTTCCTTTCAAATACTTGGGCCTCGTGGTGGGGGCGAATATGAACCTCACAAAGAATTGGAAGCCGGTTTTGGATGTTGTCCGGTCACGCCTCTCGATTTGGAAAGCTAGAAATCTTTCTATCGGTGGTCGAGTGACGCTAATCAAGTCGGTTCTCAACTCCCTTCTCACTTATTTTTTTTCACTTTATAAAGCACCGTTACAAGTTATAAGAGCCTTCGAGAGCTTGCGTAGAAACTTCTTTTGGGGTGGGAGTGAAGATAAGTCAAATCACAGTTGGGTCGCGTGGAAGAAAGTCATTGCTCCGGTTTGGCTTGGGGGCGTGGGCTTGGGCTCCCTACGGGACACCAACTTGGCAATGCTTGCCAAGTGGTGGTGGCGGTTCAAGAATGAAGAGAGTAGTTTGTGGCGACAAGTAGTATGGTCTATACATAGCACGACAAGGACATGGTCTGTAATTCCAGCGAAGGTCTCGGCCCCGGGTCCATGGCTAAACATTTTCAGAATCGCAGATGATTGCTTGAAGGCAGGGGTAGATTTGAAGACGGCTATCAAAGGTATTCTGGGGAACGGGTCGAACCTGCTATTCTGGCATGATATTTGGGTCGGGCAGTCCCCTCTGAGGTCCCTCTTTCCCTCGTTGTATGCTATTGAGTCACAAAAATTCTGCTCAGTATCTTCTCGGGTGGACACGGGTCCATTAGGGGTGGCGTTTACGTGGGTCTGGAAACGGGCAGCCTTGCAGCCGCAAGAGGCTGGGGATTTGGCAGTTTTATCGAGTCTTATTGGGAACGTAGTCTTGCGTTCGCAGCCGGATAGTTGGAGATGGTCTATCGAAGAAGATGGGAATTTTTCGGTTAAAGGTGTAAAGCAGGGCCTTTGTTCAGCAGTAGTGCCGGAACCGGACTTTGTTTTTGAATGGCCAAAATGGGTTCCAAAAAAGGTGGGGATTATGGATTGGAGAGCAGAGCTAGATAGACTACCAACACGGGTGGCTCTGG
The DNA here is from genome assembly GCA_030545235.1 of Helianthus tuberosus. Classification (NCBI taxonomy): domain Eukaryota; kingdom Viridiplantae; phylum Streptophyta; class Magnoliopsida; order Asterales; family Asteraceae; genus Helianthus; species Helianthus tuberosus. The sequence goes on from CM060426.1 coordinate 75,247,557, forward strand.
CTCGGCGAAACATCCATCTCGAGTCGACAAGCTGCATTTTTTTGTGGCGATGCACAAGAAACCAGCGAGCATATTTTTGTTGAATGCGAGTTTGCTAATTCGGTGTGGCAGTTAATAGGGCAGTGGTGCAAGATCCATCCGTTCTTCGCATTTGGGGTTTGGGACCTACTGAATTATCATAAATTCTGTTACGGGTCGCAGAAACGGAAGAAAACAGTTCAGGTAATTATTCTTACGACTATGTGGACCATTTGGCGGGTGCGGAACGAGGCGATATTCCAAGGCAAGGCTGTATCACTGGCTAATGTGGTGGAGAGTGTTAAAGCACAAGGCTTCTTATGGATTAAATCAAGAGCAAAGGTTCAGATGCAATGGAGGAATTGGAGAAGTTTTGATATTAATTGACTGTTCTTTTCTGTATTGATGTACATGTCCTTGTTTCTGTTTTATAGTTTTTTGGTGGATTGTAACTTTTATTCGCTGGGGGCTCTAACTGCTCGTTAGCTTTTATAAAATTGTTTATGTTGGCCGTTCAAAAAAAAAAAAAAAAATTAATCCAAACAAATGCATATATGCAATCAATTCTCTTTGGTTCTTTTACAAACATCAAGTTTAAATACAATATGCTTTCCTGCTGGTTGTGGCACATCTGTATTAATTGCTTGTTGTGGGAATGTTGTTAAAATTCTGCAGTTGTCACCAACAGGATCTTCGTTTGACCTGTGGTCAACCAAAGTAGCATGTGTTAGTCTCGGGTTCTTGATTCTTTAAATACATCTTTTTGGTCAAGAAAGTTTTTCTTTCATTAATTATTAGTGTGCGAGATATGATTAAAATACATATAATGGCGATGAACCGAAGGAAGTCCGGGATGAGGTTAGGGTTATAAATATATTTTGTTTAGAGTAGGGGTTTTTCCATAGGGTTGGTTATTCGAATTCAGTTTCATTTAGATGAATTTGAATACGAAACAAATTCAAATACGAAACGAATTCAAATAAGCTTATTTGAATTCGGGTCGATTCAAATAAACTGAATTACAAAAAAAAAAAAAAAATCAAAAAAGATGCAAAATTTAAAATAAATTTAGACAAGTAGTTGCACCCAGAGAGAACGTCGATGAATCAACAAAGTCTTGAGAAAAGCCAGCCGCCTCAAGCCCATGTATGAAGCAACAGAGGTGAGTATCCGTAGGGAAAAAGAAGGCGGTTGAAAGGGACCCTTCACCAGCTGGAAAAGTCAAAAGATCCAGTGCCCTCAAAGTGTTGGTTGTAGCCAAAGAAGAAAACAGAAAGACCGCAAGAGAGCCAGCCATTATAGTCAGTGCCTTCAAGATATGTACAATCTTCACCCAATGCCCGAAACATGTTCAAGGAGGATGTCGATGTCACCAGGAAGGAAAGAGGTTGTCTGGTGGAGTTAAAGTTACTCCGTCAGTCAACCATTCTGGTAACAAGAAAAAGATGGCAACTTTGGCTGCTCAAAGGCTGGTTTCGGAGGCACTTTTTATCCTTAACCAAACTATTTACACTTTCGTGAACGGAGTCTCTAACGGTCCAGACCCTGTCCAATTATCAAGCCAAAATAATGCTGCTTTATCCCCCCTCCCCATGCTGCATACCAATTTATTCCTTAAATCGACGTTGCGCCTTTTGCAGTTTAAAAAAGCTATATAAATAGAAGAAAGCAATATTTAAATAATATAGTTGTTGTAATCATGTTTATACTTCTATTATTTACATGTACCTTCTTGATTCATTCTTCTTTTTGGTTATCTTTCCAAGCTCTCTGGCTTCTTCCAGGAGCTGCAGGCTGTATGATTATATAATTGCCGGGCCTATGAAGAAGTAAAGCAAATAGAAGAAAGATTTCAAAATAAAATACACATACCTGCGTGTGACAAAGGCAAAACCGAGAACCGGCTTCAGCGACCAAATGAATTGCTTGCTTTATCAGGAAGAAAACAACGATCAATATCATTGTATGTATACAGAAACAGTCTTCATATGAAACCGGCATATATTATTTGTACAATGTTATCGTGTTGTTGTAATCATAAGTAATGCTTTATATGTTAATGTATAGATATTGATTATAGATGATTTAATTAAAGGAATATATATCTGAATTAAAATTTGAATTAATAACATAGATTTGAATGTTCATCATATTGAACTAAATCAGTTAAGATAGCGAGCCTTGTAACCGAACCAATCGGTTAAAAAAATTTAGAAGCAGAAACATCAATTACAGCTACCAATTTCTAAACCAACCGACTGATTCTTATTCACCTCTAGATGACGCATGGCAAACCTAACTGAAAACCTTGAACATGAATCCATAATTACCTTCAAAGGAACTTTACAAGTTTACAACAACCAGTTTATTATTATTTTTTTCTTACATTTTCTAGATGACTATACGCATATGCAAAGTCTAATAGAGCTTTACCAGTCATATTTGACCCGCTGTGCGCCAAGACAAACAACAATCAGAGCCAAAAACGCCTGCACACAACCAATTCCAGCATTAACTAACTAACACCACAAATTCTAAAGTCAATTAAGATTCGGCTTTTAATTATTGTTCTTTCTCATGCATCGGGAATGAGTAGTGGAAGGAGGGTACCAAGGGTGGCTGGCCTAGAGATGGCAAAATGAACCGGGTCACAGGTCAAAATTAGCTCAGGTCAATTTTAGTACAGGTCAAAATGAACCGGGTCGGTTTGGTTTGGTTTGGTTTGGTTTGACCTGTATGTTTATACTTGCCTGCCCACTTTTAAATCTTTCAATAAATTATCAAGAGATAACCAAGCTTACTATAACAATATAACTACAATGATGGTCAAAATCCTTGAATGAACAATTCACGAGGTTATAAGTATAAATAAACTTTAAACCACTTTCTACCCATTTGACCCATTCGGCCGATTTGATTTTTAGCTATTTTTCTTCCAGAAACAAAAAACAACCTAACTCAATTGCCTCTCTAAAGGAGGACAAGGGTACATACATATGTATGTATGAACTTATATGTGCTTGTGAATAAGCAAAAGAATCTAAAGGTTTAGCTGTTGCTTCATGTCCTTTGCAGTTTTATCATACATTATCATTACCAAGTTCATAAAATTTTAACAGTGATTTGCAGGTTTATGTCACAAGTCGTTTATTGGTATTAGTCATATTTTAAGGGTTCTGATCAACTTTTGGCATTTTGTAAAATCAAATCTGTATTTTTATTTAAATATGTGAGATCCAAACCCATTCACCGCTGTGGTGCAAGCAACAAGTCCAGGCCACACGCGCACATAGTAGTATGAAAGCTCCAACATACCAGGGATTAGCCTAGCCCCACAGAAGAAACCAAGAAAAAATTCCTACTCCTTTAACTTTTCAAAAAGACAATCAGAAATGGAAATTAACTCATTATCATCGTACCATCTTCATTTCTACTCCGATGAACGGTTCCATGTGGAACTGAAACCTCCATCACCGGAATTTCAATTTCAGTTTCTTCGTATCCGCTAGTACCAATGTCTTCAATCATACGCATAACAAAATACCAAAAGATTAGGCAATGAGAAAGATTCAAAAAAATAACCCCAATGCGTCTTAAAATTACATTTCGTATGAAAAAGTGCCTCTGAAACCAACCTTTAAAATCTCAGCAGCCAAAGTCGCCGTCTTTTTCTTGTTACCAGAATCGGTCAATTGACGTAGTAACTTTAACTCCACCAGACAACCTCCTTCCTTCCTGGTGACATCGACATCCTCCTTGAACATGTTTTCGCGCGTTGGGTGAAGGTTGTCTGTATCCTGACGGCACTTACTATAATGGTTGGCTCTCTTGCGGTCTTTCTGTTTTCTTTTTTGCCTACAACCAACACTTTGAGGGCACTAGATCTTTTAACTTTTCTAGCTGGTGAAGGGTCCCTTTCAACCGCCTTCTTTTTCCCTGCGGATACTCACCTTTGTTGCTTCATACATGGGCTTGAGGTGGCTGGCTTTTCTCAAGACTTTGTTGATTCATCGACATTCTCTCTAGGTGCAACTATTTGTCTAAATTTATCTTAATTTTTTTTTTATCATTTTTTGAATTCTATTTTTTTTTCTTGTAATTCGGTTTATTTGAATTCAAATAAGCTTATTTGAATTAGTTTCGTATTCGGATTCATCTAAATGAAACTGAATTCGAATAACCATCCCTATCGAAAAACCTCTACTCTAAACAAAATATATTTATAACCCCAACCTTGTCCCTGACTTCCTTCATTTCATTCCTTTCTTAGCAGACAAACAAACCGCAACCAGAACACCCGAACCACCCGAATCCTCAACCGCCTGAATAACAAACTTTCTCTTCGCACTCCAGAAACAGGAGAATCAAACTCAAACTTGTAAACATACACAAACTGCAACATGTTAGTAAGTATAAGATCCTAATCCCTATCCGAAAGAGAAACATACATCGAGTTAATCAAGTCCGAAAGTGAAACATAGAACCCGTGGTTAGGCCAGAGATCTGCAAGAGCCGGAACAATGCCGATGAGTTGTAGGAATGTTCAGGGGGTTAGAGACGCCATTGGAATGGGATTTGAAATGGAATTGTGGAAGTTTGGGTGAAAACGGGGGATTTGAGATTAGGGTTTTGATGATGAGGAAGAAGCCATTACAGAGATCTGAATTTTAAAATGGGGATTTGAAGGGATCTATCTATAATTGTTTTTGATATACATGCAATATCTATCAGTGATATTTCAATTTTAGTTTATTTTGATTTGAATCGTCTGACGACCTTTGAATGGAAGTTAACGAGTATGACTACCACTACAAACATGCAAGTATTAAGTATAAGTAGAAGGTTCAATCATCCGCATAAAATGTATAAAAAAATACATGTATGTTACAAAACATAGGCGAAGCTTTCAAGGCGCGGGCGGACCTCCGAACTTTTTGCTCAGCAGTGAAGAGTATGTATTTTTCGTATAGAAACTTTTTAAGAGAAAAATGGTTATTACAAAATTTAAAAGATATTATCACAACACTATTAGATTTAATTACACATATTTTAAATCGATTGAAACAATACTGACACCAATAATACCGATACCGATATTGTTCGATACCGATTTGGTTCGTTATCAATACAACCTAAAAGGAAATCCGACTAAGATTTACTACATATTGGTTCGGTTCGGTTATGGTGGGTATGGAAATATTGATAACCATAATCGACCCGTTACTTTCGGTTTTAAAAAAAATCATTAACTAACCCACCGGTTTTTTATTTGGTTTGGTTTTTCGGTTCGATTTTATCTTTTAATTTAGCTATAGGTCAGTTATTTCGGTTTTTTGCACACCCCTAATAGTACTTACATATTTTATAAATTTATTCGGATTAGTTCTTTATATATATATGGTCGAGATTTGGAGAAAACGGTAGAAAGTGTGAGAACGGTGAGAACGTTTATCGATCGTCCGATTAAAACAATCTATGGACTATATTGGCGTGGTGGCGTTTTCGTAAATAACATCAATTTTATTACGTGGACGCGCCTCATTAAGGGTAAAAGAGTCTTTACACCTCTATACCAAAACGACATACTGATGAATAAAACGCCATTACGGACCAAAACACATCGCTATATAAACAAAAACATCCCAGATATAAAAACACACCCCCCGGAACCTGAAACGCCATACTTTCTACTATATACCATTCATCTTAGAAACGCCAAAATTCCCAAAACATCAAACACAACTACTCAATAAACGCCATATTTTCTACTATATACCATTCATCTTAGAAAACGCCGAAACACTCAAACATCAAAGATTCCAAAAAAATTGACGGTTTTTCAAATACACTATTTCCTCAGTAAAAACGCCAAAAAAGCCAAATATCGTTTCTTGTATATTCAAATATTGTTCTACGCTAAAGTTTCGGATAATGCATTCTTCCCTTAGGTGCTGGGACTCAAAATAACATTTTGTTGCATGAGATTGACAAATCATAAACAAAAAAATGTTGCGGTCAAACTTATGTCATTTTCTGTGTTTTGTTCTTGATGAATATTTTAATGGCATGAAAAGACGAATGACACTAATGAGTTGTTTGAAGATAAATATTCAAACAAAAAACTCATGTAATTTTGTCTTTCCAAAGGGCCACAAAAACACTAGCATGGCTAAGCCAAACCACCAGCGAACATGATTCAAAAGAAGAAAGAGACTGATGACAGTGAAGATTTGGAAGATGAATTGTTTTTATTTTTTTAATTTTCTTTTTCTGTTGTTTGCTATGTATTTTTCAACTTAGAATAAAAAAATACATTATGTTAATAAACGCCAAACAGTCATAATGCATATGAAACGCCATAAATGGAGTAAAAACGGCAAAAACTCCCAAACTATAATGAAAGTAATTTGCAGAAGTATTAATTAATAAAAGCTAAAAATGGAAAAAAAACGCCAAAAACTACTTAAACTCATTCAAAAACGCAAAACTTGGGAGATGGGAAGTCTATTAATATCATATATTAATACAGTAAAAATACACAGTAACTGAAAAGGCAGCTACTTTATTAATATCATATATTATAAATAAAAATCCCGTCTATACACAATCAACTGATCACGACCCCAGAAAACAAAACGCCATATTTCCTAGAAACCATTAACTTTAAAAACGCCAAAAATGAACCTTGATACTGCTATATTGAGTATTCATATAAATGAAGTTTCACTGAATGGATTCTTCTCTGAGTTGGGTATCTCTATAATCTTTTGCTGAATGAGATGGACAAATATTCAAGATAAAGAGACTGATGACATGTAACGCCCCAAAACCCGAATGTTTATATTCGTTTTATGTTCCCCATGAATATTCAATGAAATAAATAACTAGTCTATTTGACCTAGTTAAGTGTATGGTGAAAACCATTAAAAGATGAAAGTGGTGCCAATTGTGTTTTAGAGGTAAACACGAGGGACTAAAGTGGTATGGAATGAAAGTTATGTTAATAAATAAAAGATCACACACACACACACACACACTTTCGTGTGTGTTCTGGATAGATCGATCGAGAGCCCCAAACCCTAGTTCATGCAAAAGCTTCAAATTGAAGAATGAATCAAGGCCCAAATTCACAACCGAGCATGAATTAGTGATCACCTTCACAAGGGGATCATAAGGTATGTCTTGAATCAAAGATTGGTGATCATGTGTGAAGTGGGTTATGTTCTAATCCGTAAGTTAATGTGAAATTGATCATGTATAAGTGTTAGAATCATCATATAGAACATGTGTTATGTATGGGTTGTGTTAATTTGATGTGTAAAGGTGAAACCCAATTGTTAGGGTGAAGATGATAGCATGGATATATCATCAAGGTCCAATTCTTGTCCAAAATTGATGTATCATGTTATGTATGATGGATTCTTGTTAGAAGGATTGGAAGAAATGTGATGATTATATGTTTGATGATTATGCATGTATGATTCGTGTTGATTGGAAGGAAGAAATTGATGAATTATGTATGAAATTAGAAGATTGTGCATGAATTAGTTGTACGTTATGCTTAGAAGGTAGTACGCACACCAAGTGTTTGATGAAATGCCTAGGTGAGCTTAATAGATGAAATTGTATGTAAGTAAAAGATGATATGTATATAGTGATGTCCGTATAGTCGATTATAATGTTACGGGTATATAATGAAAAGTCAAAAGTTAAAGTAAATGGACCGTTGACTTCTAAAAGTCAACTGTCATGTTGTCATAATTGTAAGACTAAAGTAAGTTATATGATGCGTGTTAGACGTATGTGTGTCTAATGCGATGACATTACGGACTCCACGAGTTGGAAATGATATGAATTTGGTTACATGTATTATGCTTGTTAGAAGTGACTATGAACGTCAAATATGAATTATACGATCGATATGATCGTTAGCTTGTACAATTATGTATGCTAATAAGAATGTGATTTGGTGACATGAAAGTATAGGAATCATGTCGAGAAGGACTCAAGCATGAAAGGCTAACGGGTCAAAAAGAGACAAGATAACGGACACGAACTCGGACGCACGAGGTAAGTGATTTCTGCAATCACTTCTTATGTTCGTTTAAGTTATAAGGCGTATTAATTAACTAAGCATGATGGTTGAAGTCAATTATGTGTCGTAGTCTTTCGTCGTAAAGGATGGGATTAAAGTTGACCAAAATGCCCTTGATGGGTATTTTGGGCAAATGATCTTAATAAGTGGTTTAAGAACAAGTTATACGATTAGTTTAATGTTTTGGACAAGTATGGAAATGGGAAGTATGGTTTTGTTGTCATAAACCGTTTAATGCGCAAATACCCATAACGGGTCAAATAGTTAGAAAATGATAATAAGCCGATAGAGCGTAAGTTAAGAATTTCCTTAATCCGGATGTGGGATTTTAAGTTCATATGATAGAATGTGAATTTACAAGCATGTAGGAAGAAACGGGAGGTTAAAGCGGGATCCCATAGCCCAGGTAAGAATCCCACCTCAGGTTCCTGAACCTTAAAGCGGGATCCCATAGCCCAGGTAAGAATCCCACCTCAGGTTCCTGAACCTTAAAGCGGGATCCCATAGCCCAGGTGAGAATCCCACCTCAGGTTCCTGAACCTTAAAGCGGGATCCCATAGCCCAGGTAAGAATCCCACCTCAGGTTCCTGAACCTTAAAGCGGGATCCCATAGCCCAGGTAAGAATCCCACCTCAGGTTCCTGAACCTTAAAGCGGGATCCCATAGCCCAGGCAAGAATCCCACCTTAGGTTCCATTTAGGAACCTTAAAGTGGGATCCCGTACCCCAGGTAAGAATTATTAATTTAATTCTCATTGGCAAACATGCAATGATGTGGGAAAGGTTTGTATGCATGTAGATGTGTATGTATGTATGTGTAAAGATATGTACGAGGGTATGTATGTATGCAATGATGTGGGAAGGGTTTGTATGCATGTAGATGTGTATGTATGTATGTGTAAAGATATGTACGAGGGTGTGTATGTATGCAATGATGTGGGAAAGGTTTGTATGCATGTAGATGTGTATGTATGTATGCGTAAAGATATGTACGAGGGTATGTATGTATGCAATGATGTGGGAACGGTTTGTATGCATGTAGATGTGTATGTATGTATGTGTAAAGATATGTACGAGGGTATGTATGTATGCAATGATGTGGGAAAGGTTTGTATGCATGTAGATGTGTATGTATGTATGTGTAAAGATATGTACGAGGGTATGTATGTGTGTAATGATGTAGGAAAGGTTTGTATGTATGTAGATGTGTATGTATGTATGTATGTATAAAGGCATGTATGAGTGTATGCACGTATGTAAAGTTGTAGGGAAAAGATGTACGTATGTAGATATATATGTGAGTACGTATGTAAGCATGATTTAGAGACGATGAGGGTTAACGTTATTAATGGTGTACCTCGAGAATGAAAAGTAATGCAGGTACATTATTGAAGCCTCACCAGGAAATGGATATGCAGATGAAATGCTTAAAGCTTAAAAGATGACGAAGTGTGAAGTGTACGCGAATGAACTTTGTTTCTTTAATGTGTGCTAATGTTATGAATGTGTGTGGTAAATGCAGGTTGTACGGATAATGAGCGATTATCAGAAGGATTAGGGATTGAAGACCGAGCCACTAGAGAGATTGTACGGGGACGTTGAATGTAAAATGTAGTAAACGTAAGCTATGTTTTTAATTAGTAAATAAGAGGATGACGGATTTATGAATAAGAATTATGTTAAAGTTAAATTTTAAATAAGTTGAGGTATTTATAATGAAAGAAATTTTATGGTTCGTGTTTCCGCTGCGACTTTTTGTCAAATACGAATTAGGGTGTTACAAGTTGGTATCAGAGCCCTGGTTTGAGAGAATCAAGTGTAAGAAGGTAAGTGCTTGAACTCAAACCTGTGTGCTCTTGTGATAAGAAACCCGTACAATCCAAGACTCGGTCAAGATCCAAAGGTAAAAGAGAATGTAAGTATGTACTTATGTACACGCATAAAGAAACTGACGGTTTTGTATATGCAAGGTAAGTATAAGCGTTTGAAGAGGATGATCCGCGAGTGCGGTCAAGTACCGACACCAAGGCATGAAATAAGATAAAGTTGAACCCAGGTACGTAAATTCAATATGTCGGTATATATGAAATGGTAAAATGCATTAAGGGAAGAAAAAAATGCTAAATGAAGGACCATGATGGTATAGTAAACATGTTTTGAAAAATGATACACGTACCGAAACCTAATTCTTCGGACATAAGGTGACAATTACACGAAGACACGAAACTAGTAAGTGGATTGTGTACCTGGCCAGTACAAGTGAAGCATATGACGTTCGTGGGACCGTGATAATTAATACAGGTATGTCCGTTAGAATTAAGTAGTAGGTGGACGTGAGGGTGAAGAGAAATGTAAGACTCTCAAGAATGAGAGTATCAAATGCTATGTTAGAATCCGCGAGACGGATTCGAAATATGAAATGCTATGGTAGAATCCGCGAGACGGATTCGAAACATGAAATGCTATGCTAGAATCCGCGAGACGGATTCGAAACATGAAATGCTATGCTAGAATCCGCGAGACGGATTCGAAACATGAAATGCTATGCTAGAATCCGCGAGACGGATTCGAAACATGAAATGCTATGCTAGAATCCACGAGACGGATTCGAAACATGAAATGCAATGCTTGAACCCGCGAGACGGATTCAAGGGATGAAAAGCGTATATGCAATGTTTGAATCCGCGAGACGGATTCAAAGAATGAAAGATATGAATGCAATGCTTGAACCCGCGAGACGGATTCAAGGGATGAAAAGCGTATATGCAATGTTTGAATCCGCAAGACGGATTCAAAGAATGAAAGATATGAATGCAATGCTTGAACCCGCGAGACGGATTCAAGGGATGAAAAGCGTATATGCAATGTTTGAATCCGCAAGACGGATTCAAAGAATGAAAGGCGTAAATGCAATGTTTGAACCCGCGATACGGATTCAAAACATAGAAGGTACGAAAGGTATGAATAATGTGTTCGAATCCGCGAAACGGATTTAAGATATAAAAGACGGAACTAGTCTACATAAGAAGAAGTCAATAGCTTGACCATGTATGCGTCAAACAAGTCATAAAAGTAATGTAAAGCAAAAGAACAAAAGAATGATAGGAATGAAAATATCCGAATGTGCAAGTAACGTGAGGATATGTATGGTACAAAAGATTATAGAAACGTAGAATGATGTTAGCTACGGAGTTAAGCACGTAGGTGTGACTATGAAATGATAGTTTTGTTGTGATAACAAAACAAGGGTTAAATGTTATGCAATGCGTCTATAGAATGAAATCTTAAAGGATGAGATGAAGGTATTTAATCTGTTATAAAATGATCATATGAGTGTAAGCATTATTATAAGTTTGAATAAGAATGTATATTAACCTGTTTTAACGGGTCAAAGGAAATGAGAATGTTATATGAAAGTATGCCATGGAAAGTACAGCCTTGTTAAGAAGAAAAAGCCAATTGCATGAATAATTATGAAATGAGTTAGGATGATTACTTATGAATGTGATGAGAGTGTTAAGTCAAACATTGATGTGTGTGTGTAAGAGGAAATAAGAAAGGTTTCGGGGACGAAACCTCATTTAAGGGGGGTAGACTTGTAACGCCCCAAAACCCGAATGTTTATATTCGTTTTATGTTCCCCATGAATATTCAATGAAATAAATAACTAGTCTATTTGACCTAGTTAAGTGTATGGTGAAAACCATTAAAAGATGAAAGTGGTGCCAATTGTGTTTTAGAGGTAAACACGAGGGACTAAAGTGGTATGGAATGAAAGTTATGTTAATAAATAAAAGATCACACACACACACACACACTTTCGTGTGTGTTCTGGATAGATCGATCAGGGGCTCTCAAGAGCCCCAAACCCTAGTTCATGCAAAAGCTTCAAATTGAAGAATGAATCAAGGCCCAAATTCACAACCGAGCATGAATTAGTGATCACCTTCACAAGGGGATCGTAAGGTATGTCTTGAATCAAAGATTGGTGATCATGTGTGAAGTGGGTTATGTTCTAATCCGTAAGTTAATGTGAAATTGATCATGTATAAGTGTTAGAATCATCATATAGAACATGTGTTATGTATGGGTTGTGTTAATTTGATGTGTAAAGGTGAAACCCAATTGTTAGGGTGAAGATGATAGCATGGATATATCATCAAGGTCCAATTCTTGTCCAAAATTGATGTATCATGTTATGTATGATGGATTCTTGTTAGAAGGATTGGAAGAAATGTGATGATTATATGTTTGATGATTATGCATGTATGATTCGTGTTGATTGGAAGGAAGAAATTGATGAATTATGTATGAAATTAGAAGATTGTGCATGAATTAGTTGTACGTTATGCTTAGAAGGTAGTACGCACACCAAGTGTTTGATGAAATGCCTAGGTGAGCTTAATAGATGAAATTGTATGTAAGTAAAAGATGATATGTATATAGTGATGTCCGTATAGTCGATTATAATGTTACGGGTATATAATGAAAAGTCAAAAGTTAAAGTAAATGGACCGTTGACTTCTAAAAGTCAACTGTCATGTTGTCATAATTGTAAGACTAAAGTAAGTTATATGATGCGTGTTAGACGTATGTGTGTCTAATGCGATGACATTACGGACTCCACGAGTTGGAAATGATATGAATTTGGTTACATGTATTATGCTTGTTAGAAGTGACTATGAACGTCAAATATGAATTATACGATCGATATGATCGTTAGCTTGTACAATTATGTATGCTAATAAGAATGTGATTTGGTGACATGAAAGTATAGGAATCATGTCGAGAAGGACTCAAGCATGAAAGGCTAACGGGTCAAAAAGAGACAAGATAACGGACACGAACTCGGACGCACGAGGTAAGTGATTTCTGCAATCACTTCTTATGTTTGTTTAAGTTATAAGGCGTATTAATTAACTAAGCATGATGGTTGAAGTCAATTATGTGTCGTAGTCTTTCGTCGTAAAGGATGGGATTAAAGTTGACCAAAATGCCCTTGATGGGTATTTTGGGCAAATGATCTTAATAAGTGGTTTAAGAACAAGTTATACGATTAGTTTAATGTTTTGGACAAGTATGGAAATGGGAAGTATGGTTTTGTTGTCATAAACCGTTTAATGCGCAAATACCCATAACGGGTCAAATAGTTAGAAAATGATAATAAGCCGATAGAGCGTAAGTTAAGAATTTCCTTAATCCGGATGTGGGATTTTAAGTTCATATGATAGAATGTGAATTTACAAGCATGTAGGAAGAAACGGGAGGTTAAAGCGGGATCCCATAGCCCAGGTAAGAATCCCACCTCAGGTTCCTGAACCTTAAAGCGGGATCCCATAGCCCAGGTAAGAATCCCACCTCAGGTTCCTGAACCTTAAAGCGGGATCCCATAGCCCAGGTGAGAATCCCACCTCAGGTTCCTGAACCTTAAAGCGGGATCCCATAGCCCAGGTAAGAATCCCACCTCAGGTTCCTGAACCTTAAAGCGGGATCCCATAGCCCAGGCAAGAATCCCACCTTAGGTTCCATTTAGGAACCTTAAAGTGGGATCCCGTACCCCAGGTAAGAATTATTAATTTAATTCTCATTGGCAAACATGCAATGATGTGGGAAAGGTTTGTATGCATGTAGATGTGTATGTATGTATGTGTAAAGATATGTACGAGGGTATGTATGTATGCAATGATGTGGGAAGGGTTTGTATGCATGTAGATGTGTATGTATGTATGTGTAAAGATATGTACGAGGGTGTGTATGTATGCAATGATGTGGGAAAGGTTTGTATGCATGTAGATGTGTATGTATGTATGCGTAAAGATATGTACGAGGGTATGTATGTATGCAATGATGTGGGAAAGGTTTGTATGCATGTAGATGTGTATGTATGTATGTGTAAAGATATGTACGAGGGTATGTATGTATGCAATGATGTGGGAAAGGTTTGTATGCATGTAGATGTGTATGTATGTATGTGTAAAGATATGTACGAGGGTATGTATGTGTGTAATGATGTAGGAAAGGTTTGTATGTATGTAGATGTGTATGTATGTATGTATGTATAAAGGCATGTATGAGTGTATGCACGTATGTAAAGTTGTAGGGAAAAGATGTACGTATGTAGATATGTATGTGAGTACGTATGTAAGCATGATTTAGAGACGATGAGGGTTAACGTTATTAATGGTGTACCTCGAGAATGAAAAGTAATGCAGGTACATTATTGAAGCCTCACCAGGAAATGGATATGCAGATGAAATGCTTAAAGCTTAAAAGATGACGAAGTGTGAAGTGTACGCGAATGAACTTTGTTTCTTTAATGTGTGCTAATGTTATGAATGTGTGTGGTAAATGCAGGTTGTACGGATAATGAGCGATTATCAGAAGGATTAGGGATTGAAGACCGAGCCACTAGAGAGATTGTACGGGGACGTTGAATGTAAAATGTAGTAAACGTAAGCTATGTTTTTAATTAGTAAATAAGAGGATGACGGATTTATGAATAAGAATTATGTTAAAGTTAAATTTTAAATAAGTTGAGGTATTTATAATGAAAGAAATTTTATGGTTCGTGTTTCCGCTGCGACTTTTTGTCAAATACGAATTAGGGTGTTACAAGTTGGTATCAGAGCCCTGGTTTGAGAGAATCAAGTGTAAGAAGGTAAGTGCTTGAACTCAAACCTGTGTGCTCTTGTGATAAGAAACCCGTACAATCCAAGACTCGGTCAAGATCCAAAGGTAAAAGAGAATGTAAGTATGTACTTATGTACACGCATAAAGAAACTGACGGTTTTGTATATGCAAGGTAAGTATAAGCGTTTGAAGAGGATGATCCGCGAGTGCGGTCAAGTACCGACACCAAGGCATGAAATAAGATAAAGTTGAACCCAGGTACGTAAATTCAATATGTCGGTATATATGAAATGGTAAAATGCATTAAGGGAAGAAAAAAATGCTAAATGAAGGACCATGATGGTATAGTAAACATGTTTTGAAAAATGATACACGTACCGAAACCTAATTCTTCGGACATAAGGTGACAATTACACGAAGACACGAAACTAGTATGTGGATTGTGTACCTGGCCAGTACAAGTGAAGCATATGACGTTCGTGGGACCGTGATAATTAATACAGGTATGTCCGTTAGAATTAAGTAGTAGGTGGACGTGAGGGTGAAGAGAAATGTAAGACTCTCAAGAATGAGAGTATCAAATGCTATGTTAGAATCCGCGAGACGGATTCGAAATATGAAATGCTATGTTAGAATCCGCGAGACGGATTCGAAACATGAAATGCTATGCTAGAATCCGCGAGACGGATTCGAAACATGAAATGCTATGCTAGAATCCGCGAGACGGATTCGAAACATGAAATGCTATGCTAGAATCCGCGAGACGGATTCGAAACATGAAATGCTATGCTAGAATCCACGAGACGGATTCGAAACATGAAATGCAATGCTTGAACCCGCGAGACGGATTCAAGGGATGAAAAGCGTATATGCAATGTTTGAATCCGCGAGACGGATTCAAAGAATGAAAGATATGAATGCAATGCTTGAACCCGCGAGACGGATTCAAGGGATGAAAAGCGTATATGCAATGTTTGAATCCGCAAGACGGATTCAAAGAATGAAAGATATGAATGCAATGCTTGAATCCGCGAGACGGATTCAAGGGATGAAAAGCGTATATGCAATGTTTGAATCCGCAAGACGGATTCAAAGAATGAAAGGCGTAAATGCAATGTTTGAACCCGCGATACGGATTCAAAACATAGAAGGTACGAAAGGTATGAATAATGTGTTCGAATCCGCGAAACGGATTTAAGATATAAAAGACGGAACTAGTCTACATAAGAAGAAGTCAATAGCTTGACCATGTATGCGTCAAACAAGTCATAAAAGTAATGTAAAGCAAAAGAACAAAAGAATGATAGGAATGAAAATATCCGAATGTGCAAGTAACGTGAGGATATGTATGGTACAAAAGATTATAGAAACGTAGAATAATGTTAGCTACGGAGTTAAGCACGTAGGTGTGACTATGAAATGATAGTTTTGTTGTGATAACAAAACAAGGGTTAAATGTTATGCAATGCGTCTATAGAATGAAATCTTAAAGGATGAGATGAAGGTATTTAATCTGTTATAAAATGATCATATGAGTGTAAGCATTATTATAAGTTTGAATAAGAATGTATATTAACCTGTTTTAACGGGTCAAAGGAAATGAGAATGTTATATGAAAGTATGCCATGGAAAGTACAGCCTTGTTAAGAAGAAAAAGCCAATTGCATGAATAATTATGAAATGAGTTAGGATGATTACTTATGAATGTGATGAGAGTGTTAAGTCAAACATTGATGTGTGTGTGTAAGAGGAAATAAGAAAGGTTTCGGGGACGAAACCTCATTTAAGGGGGGTAGACTTGTAACGCCCCAAAACCCGAATGTTTATATTCGTTTTATGTTCCCCATGAATATTCAATGAAATAAATAACTAGTCTATTTGACCTAGTTAAGTGTATGGTGAAAACCATTAAACGATGAAAGTGGTGCCAATTGTGTTTTAGAGGTAAACACGAGGGACTAAAGTGGTATGGAATGAAAGTTATGTTAATAAATAAAAGATCACACGCACACACACACACACTTTCGTGTGTGTTCTGGATAGATCGATCAGGGGCTCTCAAGAGCCCCAAACCCTAGTTCATGCAAAAGCTTCAAATTGAAGAATGAATCAAGGCCCAAATTCACAACCGAGCATGAATTAGTGATCACCTTCACAAGGGGATCGTAAGGTATGTCTTGAATCAAAGATTGGTGATCATGTGTGAAGTGGGTTATGTTCTAATCCGTAAGTTAATGTGAAATTGATCATGTATAAGTGTTAGAATCATCATATAGAACATGTGTTATGTATGGGTTGTGTTAATTTGATGTGTAAAGGTGAAACCCAATTGTTAGGGTGAAGATGATAGCATGGATATATCATCAAGGTCCAATTCTTGTCCAAAATTGATGTATCATGTTATGTATGATGGATTCTTGTTAGAAGGATTGGAAGAAATGTGATGATTATATGTTTGATGATTATGCATGTATGATTCGTGTTGATTGGAAGGAAGAAATTGATGAATTATGTATGAAATTAGAAGATTGTGCATGAATTAGTTGTACGTTATGCTTAGAAGGTAGTACGCACACCAAGTGTTTGATGAAATGCCTAGGTGAGCTTAATAGATGAAATTGTATGTAAGTAAAAGATGATATGTATATAGTGATGTCCGTATAGTCGATTATAATGTTACGGGTATATAATGAAAAGTCAAAAGTTAAAGTAAATGGACCGTTGACTTCTAAAAGTCAACTGTCATGTTGTCATAATTGTAAGACTAAAGTAAGTTATATGATGCGTGTTAGACGTATGTGTGTCTAATGCGATGACATTACGGACTCCACGAGTTGGAAATGATATGAATTTGGTTACATGTATTATGCTTGTTAGAAGTGACTATGAACGTCAAATATGAATTATACGATCGATATGATCGTTAGCTTGTACAATTATGTATGCTAATAAGAATGTGATTTGGTGACATGAAAGTATAGGAATCATGTCGAGAAGGACTCAAGCATGAAAGGCTAACGGGTCAAAAAGAGACAAGATAACGGACACGAACTCGGACGCACGAGGTAAGTGATTTCTGCAATCACTTCTTATGTTCGTTTAAGTTATAAGGCGTATTAATTAACTAAGCATGATGGTTGAAGTCAATTATGTGTCGTAGTCTTTCGTCGTAAAGGATGGGATTAAAGTTGACCAAAATGCCCTTGATGGGTATTTTGGGCAAATGATCTTAATAAGTGGTTTAAGAACAAGTTATACGATTAGTTTAATGTTTTGGACAAGTATGGAAATGGGAAGTATGGTTTTGTTGTCATAAACCGTTTAATGCGCAAATACCCATAACGGGTCAAATAGTTAGAAAATGATAATAAGCCGATAGAGCGTAAGTTAAGAATTTCCTTAATCCGGATGTGGGATTTTAAGTTCATATGATAGAATGTGAATTTACAAGCATGTAGGAAGAAACGGGAGGTTAAAGCGGGATCCCATAGCCCAGGTAAGAATCCCACCTCAGGTTCCTGAACCTTAAAGCGGGATCCCATAGCCCAGGTAAGAATCCCACCTCAGGTTCCTGAACCTTAAAGCGGGATCCCATAGCCCAGGTGAGAATCCCACCTCAGGTTCCTGAACCTTAAAGCGGGATCCCATAGCCCAGGTAAGAATCCCACCTCAGGTTCCTGAACCTTAAAGCGGGATCCCATAGCCCAGGCAAGAATCCCACCTTAGGTTCCATTTAGGAACCTTAAAGTGGGATCCCGTACCCCAGGTAAGAATTATTAATTTAATTCTCATTGGCAAACATGCAATGATGTGGGAAAGGTTTGTATGCATGTAGATGTGTATGTATGTATGTGTAAAGATATGTACGAGGGTATGTATGTATGCAATGATGTGGGAAGGGTTTGTATGCATGTAGATGTGTATGTATGTATGTGTAAAGATATGTAAGAGGGTGTGTATGTATGCAATGATGTGGGAAAGGTTTGTATGCATGTAGATGTGTATGTATGTATGCGTAAAGATATGTACGAGGGTATGTATGTATGCAATGATGTGGGAAAGGTTTGTATGCATGTAGATGTGTATGTATGTATGTGTAAAGATATGTACGAGGGTATGTATGTATGCAATGATGTGGGAAAGGTTTGTATGCATGTAGATGTGTATGTATGTATGTGTAAAGATATGTACGAGGGTATGTATGTGTGTAATGATGTAGGAAAGGTTTGTATGTATGTAGATGTGTATGTATGTATGTATGTATAAAGGCATGTATGAGTGTATGCACGTATGTAAAGTTGTAGGGAAAAGATGTACGTATGTAGATATGTATGTGAGTACGTATGTAAGCATGATTTAGAGACGATGAGGGTTAACGTTATTAATGGTGTACCTCGAGAATGAAAAGTAATGCAGGTACATTATTGAAGCCTCACCAGGAAATGGATATGCAGATGAAATGCTTAAAGCTTAAAAGATGACGAAGTGTGAAGTGTACGCGAATGAACTTTGTTTCTTTAATGTGTGCTAATGTTATGAATGTGTGTGGTAAATGCAGGTTGTACGGATAATGAGCGATTATCAGAAGGATTAGGGATTGAAGACCGAGCCACTAGAGAGATTGTACGGGGACGTTGAATGTAAAATGTAGTAAACGTAAGCTATGTTTTTAATTAGTAAATAAGAGGATGACGGATTTATGAATAAGAATTATGTTAAAGTTAAATTTTAAATAAGTTGAGGTATTTATAATGAAAGAAATTTTATGGTTCGTGTTTCCGCTGCGACTTTTTGTCAAATACGAATTAGGGTGTTACATGACACTGATATGACATCATGTCACTTTGTTCTTGATGGATATATTGATGGCATGAAGGGATCAATACATTTAGAGCATACATTGGTCTTCAACATGTCATCAAACAAGTATATATCCACCACAATAAAGGATGCCACAAAAAATAAGCATCTTCTAAAGACGGCCGGTATGTAGGAAAATAAGGATCTACATAAGGTATTCAAAAACAGGTTCAAAACGCCAAAAATGGTCAAAAGTAGAAGAGGCTGATGACAGTGAAGATTTGGATGACAAATTAGATTTTTTTTTTCATTTTCTATTGTTTGTCATCTAATTGTCTGTTGTTTATCATCTAATTCTCTACTATTTTAAAAAAATTGAGTATAAAACGCCAAAAACTACAACACCAAAACGCCTGATAGTGTGAAAAACTGTGAGAACGAATGCTAGCAAAGCACGATGTTGCTATATAAAACGCCAAAAAACGCAAACAAAGTATTACTGGAAAAATCAACACTAATTGAGAGATGAAAATTGAAAGAAACAATAAAATAAAGAGACGGTATCATTATTGCCAAACATTATAGTTATATTAATGCCACTACATGGGAAATTGAAATTTATTTGTCTTTTCAAAACGCCATAATTGCCTGTCACATTATAGGCCTGTATCATACATGGCAACACACTTTGATATAATAAAATCAAGAAAATTACTGATGTTTTTACATTAAAGCTTGCATCCTGATCTAAAAAACAATAAAAACGCCAAAAAAATACTTAAAACGCCAAAATATTTACTATGATCCTGATCTAAAAAGAATAAAAACGCCGCATATTTATTAAACGCCAAAAAATGGAAAGCCGAAGTGACACGCGTTTAAAAAAAAGAAAGATGAAAGGACAAAAAAGCCCCTCCGCCCTTCTCTAAGCGGAGTGACACGTGTTGGGCCAGGAAGCGTTCTCACCGTTCTCACACTTTTGAGCGTTCTCTCCTGATCCCGTTTATATATATATATATATATATATATATATATAGAAACGGGATCAGGAGAGAACGGTGAAAAGTGTGAGAACGGTGAGAACGGATCCTGGCCCAACACGTGGCAGGGAGCGCTAATTGTTATGCGGGGGTACGATTGTCATTGTCCACTTCCCGCTAAACAATGGCGCTAGGATTCCTTTGCCAAAAAAAATTTAAATATAAATGGCGTTTTCATCTTTATGCGAGTTTTACATGGCGTTTTTTTTAAAAGTATATTTTTTTACAAATGGCGTTTATGTTTTAATGGCGTTTTCATCTTTATGCTAGTTTTACATGGCGTTTTTAAAAAAAAAAAAAAATTTTTAACAATGGCGTTTATGTTTTAATGGCGTTTTCATCTTTATGCTAGTTTTTCATGGCGTTTTAAAAAAATATTTTTTTACGAATTGCGTTTATGTTTTAATGGCGTTTTATTGATATCCAATAGATATGGCGTTTTTGTGTTTTCTACTTGTTTTAATTTAGTTTTTTTAACCCTTTTTTAATGTTGTTTATGTTTTAAATGGTTACTATTTGTTAATTATTCTAATCATTGCGTTTTCTTTGATTTGCACAAATACGATAGAAGATCACACAACCAAACATGTAGATGTAATAATGTAAAGAGTAAAACACAATAGTCAACATTAAAATCCATGGCGTTTAGCTAATCTACAAATTCTTCCATTCTTTGTGCTATTCTCTCGTCTGCTGTGTCAAACAATTCACGTATTTTTTGTCCCCCTAAAGCCATGAATGTTTTTAGACAACTTGTCAATAGTTTTCTGTTTTCATTTCTGCTATGAAACAGGATTTTTCAATGTATTTTACCCTTAGTTCATTTAGCTGTCTTTGCTGGAGTTGATTTGGGGCATCTTCTGTTGTCAAACCACTTCTCCAACGAGCTATATCCCTCATGTATGTTTCCATATGCCTCATTGCGAAAATCCCACAGTCGAGCACATTAGACGTTGTCCTCCAATCCATCTGTTGTCTGACAATCTTCGCCTTGCTCATGATCTTATGCTTTGGGTGTTTTTTAATACGCAAGTAGTTTGCAAAAGCTCTATGCTGCAGTTTCACATTTTTTCGCATATATTAGTTTGGCGTTTTGTCAACATAGTTCCTATATACATAGTTTTTAAGATACTTACCAATCTTTCCACCCATCCTTTATACTTGTCCTCAATGCTGACGTCATCCTCTGCACCGCTGTTGTCCAATACATCAACTCTTTCGTGTTTTATGTTGAAACAGACAACATATAAATGTCTTTCCCATATTATTGGCACGAAGACCAGTTCATAATCTTTGATGGTTTTATTTTTCTTGTCTCCTTTGAAACGTGTATTTTTCAGAACAGCTTCCATGTTTCTGTTGAATTCTTTGTTTCGTATATTTTCTTGTGTCGTTTTCTTGTATGCCGGAGTATTCTGTAATATTGAGTACCATATTTTAAACAACAAAACAATGTCCTATTATAATTTTATCAATTAAATATAGCAAAAGAGTTACCATCAGTAATTCTGAGCAGAATAACCTTGAGGGTGATTTTGGAGCCTTGTATCTTTCTTCATAGTTCAGGATATGTGCCCAACATAGAATAATTGAGACGTGTGCTTGAAATCCTGGTTTCATGGTCTCACAGATCACCCTCATGAGAAACTTTTCTCCCATCTTGAACACCTAAGTGCTAAAAAAACCATAGTTGTTAAAAGCCATCGGCCTCTTGCGCCTAGGCCCAATTTCCTAGCGAGGCGAGCCAATTGCGCCTTAAGTTGAGGCAATTGCGCTTTAATTCTCCATGTGATGGTTCATGCGCAAATTCCGGCCAAATTCTCTAAATTCCGGCAAGATTACAGCTAGATTTCTACTTTTATCTAATGGAACTACTTTTCTACACTAATAAACTAGCATTTTATTACTTTTGGTACTAAATAGAAGATACTAAATATTATATAATAGCTTTAGTTTATTTTATTTGAAGAATAGTATTAATTTTCTATTATACAAAAATATTTTAATTTTTTTTGTTGTGCGTTTTTTTTTTCAGGCCCACACTTTATTTGCGCCTTGCGCCTAGGCCCCAGGCGAGGCCTATGCACCTTGGGTGCGCCTAACGCCTTTAATAACTATGAAAAAACATCATTTGTCGTTTTAGTTATACAAACTCATTCTATTATAATACATGGCGTTTTGATCGTTTTTACATGCATATTTTCAAGTAAACGTTATGAATGGAAAGTTTGGCGTTTTATTTTTGAGAGAAGTCTACATACTCATAATCGCCGTATCCAGTGAAGATGTATGTGGAAAGGTTATTTTCAGGGTTTATCCTTTTTTCATGTATAACCACTTACCTCCTTATATAAGGTGAAAAACATGCCCTGCTTATTTTTTTTTATCTCTCTTCTCCTCTTCAGCCACATTATTTTTTTTTTATATTTTTATCTTCTTCATCATCTTTTTCATCAGTAGGCAGCTTTTCAGGGTTTAAAACTGTATTTTCTTGCATCAGCTTTGTGATGTCTGGAGTGTTGTTCTCATCACCTTTCTCCTGCACATCTGACATGTTTGGCGTTTTTGGTGGTGATGTGTTGATGGCGTTTTCATCCTGGGGTTTATTGGGTGTCTCTTCCTCTTCAAAACTTTTCAAGAGGTTTTTCCCAGATGTAGATGGTGGCTGCTCATATGGCGTTTTATCAAACACTGCACCTTGTTGGTCAACACTTTTCTTCACCATCTCCCCTTCAGTTTTTTCTACTTCAGTGTTGAATGCCTGACTGTATTGTGTTTCTGTCGTGGGGATGTTTGGTGTCTTATCAAATACAGGCATTTTTGGGGTCTCTTCAGCAGGTTGCAGATGTTTTTTTATTGCTTTAATCAGTTCATCCACCATTCTTGAATTATCAAGACCTTTTATATTAATCATTTGTTTTAGATCTTGTCCCGGCAGCTCTAAAATCTCAGCAATATTCCTTTTAATTATTTTTCCCCATTGTATCTCGAAATGTGATATTCAAGTGTCTTGAAATCACAACTCCATCTCTCAATATCATTTTCGTTTATATCTTCATCTGATGATATAGTATCCTCATCATCATCATCATCATCATCATCATCATATATGGGGGCTGTTGTAGCAGTCGAGGGTTCGGCGTTTTGTTCTCTGGCCATATCCCTTTCTTTTTCTACTCTTGTATCCCCTTCTCCTTCTCCTTCTCCATCCCCTTCATCTTTCCCTTCCGACTCCCCTTCCTCTTCTCCTACTCCTTCCGCTTTCCTTTTCCTTCTCCTTCTCCTTCATTTTCAACTTCAATGGCGTTTTCATGAACTCTTTCCACTTCAATGGCGTTTTCATCAACTGTTTCCATTTTAATGGCGTTTTCAATTCCAGCCATCTCCTTCTCCCTTTCTTCTTCATTTTCACCTCCTTCTTCTCCTTCTTCATTTTCAAATTATTTGGCGTTTTCATGAACTGTTTGCTCTTTAATGGTGTTTTCAGTTTCAGCCATCTCCTTTTCCCCTTCTTCTTCATTTTCATCTCCTAGTACCACCTCATTTTCAACCTCAGTTTCATGTGTACCTTCTTCTTTTTCAGCTGGCATTTCTTTGGCGTTTTCATCAACAAATTTTGAGATGGTCCCCAACAATGTCATACATTGTGAGTATTTAATGTGTACCAGGAGGCTGTTTGGGTATTCAGACTTTGACTGTTTTAACAATGTGCTCATTTTATTGTAACAGTCTTCTAATTCTTTGTATGCTCCATCCAATTTATCAGCCATTTCCTGTTATATTAAAAAAAGGATTTTGTTTATCAAGGTGTTTTGTGGTTTTTTTTTTTAAATTTATTATTTGAACAACATACCTCTTCAGGTTCATTGTTTTGTTCTTCTTCATAAGCAAAAATGTTGTCATACTGTGTTACTCCTCTGACAAGAGCATGGTTTCCTGATGCAGAAACTTCAAACATCATTTCCCGGCTTTCTCTATCCTCATTCACCATCCTTTGAAGTGAAGCCTCTTCATCATCATTGAAGGGCATGACGTTTTGCACATCATAGTCATAATGATCATCATGATCAAAACCATCATCATCAAACTCATCATTATTGTTATCAGCATGCTCATCGACCTTGTGAACATCATCTTCATCTTCATTCTCAACATCATCACCATCATCTTCATCATGAACAACAATCTGCATTTTTCTTGTTTTTTTGGGGCTTGCTTCCCTTAGCTTTTTTGACTGTTTTCCTTTTTACTTCATTAGCCACAAGGCGTTTTGCCATTGCACTCTCAAATAAGTCAAGAGTATCTGTTGTAACCCACTCAATTGGGTATCCTTCTTTTCGGTCCCATTTTTTCCTATTGCAAGCATCATTCACCAAGGCAAGCTGTAACAAAATAGATCTTTCAAATGAGAGATATTTTTTGGCGTTTTAATGACACACACATGAATAGTGAAATTTTATTCTTACCGCATGTATGATCAGTGGCCCTATGTAATGCTTTTTGGGAGCCCATGCAGTTTTGGCGTGTTGCAAGAATTGGATGATATAACTACACCAGTTCATTTGGTTTATTTGAACGTTTGGTGTAACGTGGTGCAAGAATTGTTTGTTGACGACTGCATTGTCAGTTGCATGCCCCATTATAGTGAAGAATGCTACAAGGAAATTTAGGCAGAAGTCTCTCCCAAAGCCATGCATCATAGACAAAACGTTATCAAAGTATATCTTCACACTTGGTCTGTTAACCCAGCCCAACCCTTGGAACTGTGCTTTCCGCTCAGCCACCACCTGGTCTTTAGTTGTTGGTGCTTTTTTCATGTTCACAGGCACCCTTCCATTTGGTATACCCGTTAAAGAGTTTATCAATTCTTCATTCATATGTATGGTGTGGTTGCCAAC
The DNA here is from genome assembly GCA_030545235.1 of Helianthus tuberosus. Taxonomy (NCBI): domain Eukaryota; kingdom Viridiplantae; phylum Streptophyta; class Magnoliopsida; order Asterales; family Asteraceae; genus Helianthus; species Helianthus tuberosus. The sequence continues at coordinate 75,273,037 of CM060426.1, forward strand.
GTTTAGGGTGTTTGTCTTTTCATTGTAATTTTCAACCAACCAGTACGCAAGCATTTTCGGTACGGTGTCTATTTTCAACCTTAGTGTAGCACCAAACCCCATTTGGTGTACTGTCTGTCTTTGATTTTCGTTTAGATTCATAAACCAAGCAGTCAAGCTTGTAGGTTTTACTCTTGACAAGATCCTAGCCCCACTGAACTCATGATATGGTTCTTCCTCAACCTCAACATTATGACTTAATGCCTTCCTCTTATTGGCGTTTTGGGCCTTTCCAGTATGGACATTTATTCTCAATCTTAACCTCTCTTCGCCTATAAAAAAATGATTTCATGGCGTTTTATTTTATGGCGTTTTAATAGTATAATTTAACATAACTATGATACATTTATGGCGTTTTATAAATCAATAAGAGATGATAGATGTTTAATAAGACAATAACAGTTAAATGGCGTTTATAACAAAAACCATACATTTTTTGGCGTTTAGTAACAAAGCTATGACAGGATACATGTTTGTGGCGTTTAGTAACACATGAGTGATATGTAAAATTTCGTTCTCATACATTGTTAAACAAACGATACAAATTTTGGCGTTTTGGCGTTTTGGCAACAAAGTATCAAAGTGTATTTTTACATCACGAAAAGTAACATTGTGTACCATGTCCTCTTGTTGTCTTCTTTCGTTGCTCGTTCGTTTTTTGGCGTTTTAGAGCAGATGACCCTTCCCCTTCCACACTTGTAGAAACTGCAAATTTTTGTTAAAATTATAACGCCAAAAGCAGCATAAACTAGCACAATATAAATCGAAGTTAACTCACTATGTTTTTTTTCCTCTGGATCTGGTTTGATATTTCGACGCCATAGTTTTTGTTGTTTCGCGTTTTCTAGGGTTTTCGCGTTTTACGTTGGTTTTGGGGAGGTTTCTCTGGGAAGTATATATGTTTCGGTCAGGCTTTGATGTGTTTTGTATATGAACATTTACCTTTTTGCCCTTATAGAAGCGCGCCACACTAATAAAAGTGATGTTATTTACGAAAACGCCACCGCGTCATGTAGTCCATAGATTGTTTTGATCTTACGGTCCGTAATCGTTCTCAGCATTCTCACACTTTCACTCGTTCTCTCTAAATCCTGGCCCTATATATGATCCATACCCTATATATATATATATATATATTAGTGTGAGGTTCATTGGGAAACACTAAAAATGTAGGGAATCGAGGAACACTCTTAAAAATTTAACTTAACATGTTAAAAATCAATTTTTCTAATTTTTTTTCGTCGCTTCTCCTTATAAATACTTGTAGAAGCATTTTAATAAAAAAAAATCAAAAACTAAAAATATAAAAAAACAGTTATAAAAGGATAATTTTTTTTTACAAAATTTCTTTTTTTATTCAAATAGTTTCTACCCATTTTTATAAGAAAAAGCGTCGAAAAAAATTTAGAAAAAACTAATTTTTAACATGTTAAGTATAATTTTTAATAGTGTTCCCTGGTTCCTCACTTTTTTAGTGTTCTCCAATAAACCATCCCTATATATTGAAACTATACGCTAATTGTATAGAAATGTTTTTAAGAGTGCATATACTATATTCTTTTCAAATTTGAATCTATAAATTTGTGTTTTTAAATTAAAATAAAAAACAAATAGTCAGGAAACTTTTGTTTCACTTTCATTAAGGAGAAGTGAAAAGAGTAATTTAGGTTAATCTATATAATATAACTAGTAGGGTGCCCGTATGTTGCGGCGAGGACGACATTTTCCATTGCTAAACTTCGCAATGCGAGGGGGCGGCACGGGTTTGCAATAAGGTGTTCGTTTATGTTAATTAATCAAAGCTCCCATAATAAATTGTATAGTACTTTTGTTAGATTTCTTATTGGTATAATTTTTTACAAAACTTTATTATGTTTAGTGTTTTATTTTTCTTATATCTTTTGAGTTAGTAGTATCAGTGGGTTATCTATATCATAAACCTTACACATCTCAACTAAATAATAATTTAACATTAAAATTAGCATCCCACTTTACCAATTTTTTATAATAAGAAAGGTGAACAAGCAAATAAAGCCCACTTGAAAACAAATATAAAGAACACCAAAATACTTAAAAGTGTGGTTGTCATTTAAATTAGAGTGTATTGACCCACTTGCTTCCAACCATTTGAATAACTATTTTCTCGATTTCAGTTTTAGCAACCTAATGGTAAATTAAAGGTGCATACTTGTAACATCCTAATTTAATTGAACTTTCTTGTATTAGTAATATAACAACTTATGTGAAGTATTAAAATGTTAGTAAAGTTAATTATCTAAACAACGGATGTAGAAGCCTAGAACGATACTTTTAGTTGTTCATAACTTACAACACAAAGTTAAACCAAATGGAAAGTATACTCTAAATATAAATATAGCAATTCACACCACAAATAAACCATACAAAACAAGTAAAAGGCAAAAAAAAAAAACATATAGATAAGATTGATTAACCTTGGTCGGATATATGCGCCAGATAAAACCCTAAACCTGCATAGCTTGGTCGAAAATCCAATTCAACAATAATACAAAGCTCGATTGAAGATGTTACAGTGTTCTGATATCGAAAAAGAAAAAAAATTGTTAGGGTTATTGAAATATGATCAAATATAGCACAAAAAGAACCATGCGAGGAAAGGATTTTTTTTACCCAAATACGACTCTGTGATGACTCTTGATTTTAATGTGGTGAAGAAGACGAGAATCAGTTCCATGAATCGATTGAGGGTATAGTTTGATTCATCTTGTTAGAGTTGGGTTCTTACCAGAAAAAGACTCACTAGCTTCATTGGTAGCAGTTGCACTCCCGCATAGCTCCACTTAGATTACTCCTATGGGCGCCACCTCTGAATGTCTTTCAGGTTTATCATCTTTATACTTCATGTCTTACCCTCACACTAATGCACAATCTGTTAAAACATAATTTTACAAACACTGTTGATTACAGCAGAAGAAAAAACTAAAAAGTAGAGATTTGTTTAAACATACCAAGTTTAAATACAGCTTATTGAAGATAGAAACAATAATCTAAGTTTGAAAGACAGGTTAATATGATTTAAAGAGCACAAATCCAAATCAAATTAAAAAAAGAAAAAAAAAATAGTGTGGATCTGATAACATGAAATGTGGGAAAAACTAAGTTTGTAAATATCCCTAACAACCTATTTTATTACATTTTTTTAAATAATCATACGATTTTGATTTCCCAATATCACACCATGACATAATTATTTTAAAAGTGGATCTTCAAACACCTACTAATATGAACCCAAAAAGCGAACTAATAATTTAATAGCCAATCCGCATACAATGGTTTTATGCGACCAAAAAACCAATTTTAATCGTTTTTTTACAACCGGGTTGGTTTTTAAAGCGGTTACAAAGATCATGAATATGAACCGGTCTACAAACCGTCGGGTCGGATTAAGGCCAAACTGGTTTAAAAAAAAACGGTCCATCGTAAAATGAAACAACCAATTTAGTGTTATCAAAAGATAAATACCTATCCAAAAGATCGGAGTATAGTTATTCAAACTTTGCCTTGGTAAGGTTGGTATCAATGTGTTTAGGACCATCAGCAGTGGCTGTAATGAATGGCAAGTTAAGCATGAAAATGAAATGATAAATCAACATTACTTCATAGGAGTGTTAAACAAAAATTCAATATAGCAATCATGTATTCCAAACTAATCTATGTACCTATATTGGCCTGTTTCAAAGTTAGCCTGAGTCAAACGTTGCAGAGCCTGCTTTTCATAGGAGTTTTTCTTGAAGCTTGCAGTAAGCCAATCAACAATTCTCTGCATTAATAGCATACAAGAAACATAAATTCAATTCTGATAAATTAAATGGATACAACAAATCAGCAAATCCTAGCCGCAATCAATCAAACCCAGCCGCGACAAACTTTTTCCTATTAACGATCACAATTCTCATAGATTAACAATGGAATGAAATCATGATTATACACGACACAATTAATTACAGATCTAATAGAAACGGAGATATGACGTGACATATACGAAGACGAAAAACGTGCTAGCTGGTCGTTTTGGTTTGTTAGGATCATGTGCCTTCTTCGCTTGCGCCAGAGCTTTCCCTTTCTTCTATAGAGCTTCGTTTCAAAAACCATAACCCCTTCTGTAAATAGTGAGTTTTTGCTCTTAAGATTTCTATGTCATCTGTAATTTTGTGATTAGGCTTACGGTGAAGGAATTTGAGAGAGAGAACAAAGTGAGAGAAAAACGAAGGAAAAGAAATCTGCGTTTAACTTTTTAAATGGGATTAGGGTTTCAAAGCTACGTGTTTCAAATTTAAAAAACTTAGGTATTCACTACCCTTGCCGCCAGCTTCAAACCACTTTGAGATTTACGCTTTAGTAGTTGTTAAAAAAATGAAAATAGTTGTAACTTGTGCATCAAGGTAATCACTCGTAGCCTAGATTAGTTGTTATTTTCTTCTTTAATCACTTGTACATTAAAGCATTATCGACTTGTACCTTTTAATCTGTGCGTCGATATTGAACAAGACAACTACCGAAAGGTCGACAAAAATGTGTAGGTCGTCATGTTATTTTTGGATTTTTTAAATAGTATAGTTTATAAGATATGTCAAGAATACGTAAAAAAAATTATAAGTTTGTTGTGCAGGGGTGAATTGTAACTAATTATCTATAATTTTGTTAAAATCTCAGGGATTTTAGTGTAATAAGTTTAGGGGCTAAAAAATAAATAGTGTTTAAAAGACTAAATTACCCTCATTTTAGGGGTCTTTCTATAAATAAAGGGGGGAAAATTCTTATTTTTTGGGTATCTTAAAATACCCTCCCTCATGCATTATAATATAGTATAGATAAATGAGATGGATTTGGGCCACGTGGCATGTTATGGTGGAGCCTCAACCTTTTATTTGGGAAGGAATGCACCTCTCGGGCCGGGATTTGTATTCGGGTCACCAATAAATGGATACTATATATATTGTTTTTAACAAACCCTAATGCTTCACAGCCACAGTTTTTGCTCATCGCTTTGTTGGAGAAACTCTTTTCTCCCACCTATTCAAGCCCTAATTCCATGGCGGACTATCACATCTCCCATCTACACTTCACTTTTTTAGTCGATTATAATTCGTTGCACGATTTGATGAAGATTGCTGCTTCGCAGTGTCGGTAAGAGATTTTTTGCGATTTGATGAAGATTTCAGCTTCGTGGTGTTCTGGTAAGAGATTTATTATAGAGCATTTGTTTTCTGTAGATCCTCGATGTTTTTTTATTGACTAATGTGTTATCGTTTGAATCTAGATCTATAATGTTTGTATTGATACTGTTGACAATCATGTAAACCCTAGCCTCCCTCACATTCATCGCTCTACTGCTATCATCATCATCATCTTCTGCAAATGATTCAAAAAACAGGTACACTCTTTGACAAACCCTAGATATCAACACACCTGTTCTTCTTCTACGTTGATTCATCATCCAAAATTTATCGCTATTGTCTTTGTCCATCCATTTTTACAGCTTGATGTATAGGTTAAGTTTCATTTAATTAGGGTTTATTTTCTGTGCAGCCTTGGATTGAGATCGAGTTTTGCTTTTCAATCAATTATGCACTACATTCTCTAATGCACTCATCTTTCTTTTTGTTTCACGAGATTACAAAAACATCACGTAAGTAAACCTATTCTATATTTGTTCTTTTGATTTAATAGCATTAATCCTCTTCGTGAGAGAATGAATAGTATATTATCTTGCTTGAAGGTGGGGATAATGAATGGTATATTCGCTGGTTCACCGCTTACAATTGGTGTTTTGGTGCGTAATGGGTATTCTTTTCATCGTGGTGGAATTGACGAGGAAGTGGCTTCATCGATAGTGCTTTTTTGAGTATACGTATCTTGATTCTTAAGGTATAATCTTGCTCCCTTTGGTCTAATATCACACTCTTTGTTAGTTGGTACATAAAATATTTGATGTTAACCACTGGGTGTCAGCCCAGTGGCCACCACACCCCGCAAACACCGTGGGGACTCAGGTTCGACTCCGGTCGTTAGCATACCCGCACCTGATGTCCACTCGGCTGGGGGAATCACCGCCAGGCAGCGATGTGGTGAGCTAGCTTGTGGAGTTGTAATACTCCAGCGGATGGGAGGCCCGTGCAAATACCCTACCCCCCCCCCCCCCCTAAAATATTTGATGTTTGCTTGTGGCTTATAAACTAATGGGTAGATGAAAATTTTGATGGACGGAATGTTACTTGTGTTGTATCAAGGCGAGATATGCGGTTTATTGAAAGAAATTACTATATTGGAAGTATAAAACCGTTGAGGGCAAAGCTTCTTAAGTTTGATCGTAGTTCAATTTTTTTTTACAAACTATGAGCATATTTCATCACCCTAAGTTCAATTCTCAGTCCCTTTCTCTATAGTAAGCTACAAAATGTGGCTATTTTAAAAGTTTATAGTGATTTTTTAAAGTTTTTGCCAGTGTGTACCAAATATATTAAGGTTCTTTATTTCAAGAAATGTTAATTGATTTTCCTTATGCTCTTGTAATAAGTCAGAAGTGGAAAACTCAAGAGAAGAGTGACAAGGTAGGTATCTATTGTACAGCTTATGCTTCACTATGAAAATGGTGGACTATAAGCATGTTAATAGCTAGCATCTTCATGCAATTTTAGGGACGAGTGGTTGGTATTTTTGAACAAGTAAATAGATTGTACGAATTCTGGGCTGTATTCATAAGGGTGTACATATTCACACACCTTAGTGCCTATTTTGACACCCTTCAGGACGCCTCGTATAGACCTATACGAGGCGTATAGGGTTACTTTTCCGACCAGCTCTGCACCAAAGCACAATGTCAAATCAGTCACATCATACGGGGAGTCTAGGTCTGTACGAGGAACGGATACGAGGCAACAAGACGCCTCGTATAGACCTATACGAGGCGTCTTGAGTGACTTAAAGGTGACTGCTTTACTGTTCATTTGACAAGTGACTTAAAGGTATATGAGGGGTCTTGAGCTATACGAGGCGTCTACGACTTATGAAAAAGTGCAACATACAGTTTATGCTTTGTCCACCCCCGAGCATTCAACATTTAAACTGGTTCATCTTTCTTTCTGCTTCATCTTTCTTTCTGCTTCTTCTTCTTCTTTCATTACAGGTACTTAAATGTCATCATACTGGGACGGCAACTATGTCTTCGGGCAGTATTATAGCGAGAACTGGGTGCCCGAAAGCGATCCGGTAACAGTACAGGTACTTAAATGTTTTAATTAGTTTTTGTTTTAGTTTATTATTTACTAATGATGATACGGTTCTTTATTTTGGAGGAGTCTTGCGTTCCCGATTCTAATGAGCAAGAGGAGGTTGTGTCTAGTATACAAGGAGAACAAAACAAACCGTTTCTAGATTTGAACAATCATCCCCTTGTTGATGAAACAACCCCTGTAGATGACTCATACCATGCTTGTCAACCAAGTTATCCGACGCCAAAAGGGTATCCGGATTATAGATACGGGTGTGAATACGGAGGAGACGGTGGATACGGAGGAGACGGTGGATACGGTGGAGACGGTGGATACGGAGGAGACGGTGGTTACAGAGGAGATGGTGGATACAGTGGATACGGAGGAGACGGTGGTTATGGTGGATATGGTAGATATGGTGGTGAGACACCTCCCATCCAGGACAGTCCGTACTTAAAAAAGCAGGTATTAATTACTATTTTTGTATTATTATTATTATTTATTAAAATTATTTATTATTATTGTCGATGTTACAGGTTTTCAACTCTTTAGATGAACTAAAGAATCGGATACAAGAAATAGCAAACGCGGATGGTTTCGTTATTGTCACCCGTCGATCAAAGAAAACCGGTGGAAGAATCGGGAGGGTATGGCTTGAATGTGATCGTGGTGGTGAGCACCAGACTACAGCAACACTTAGAAAAGCCGGAAGCAAAAAAACCGGTTGCCCGTTTTACCTGCTGGCTGTGCGAAACCACCCGTATGAAACCTGGGAGATTAAAGACGGAAAAATTGAACATAACCACGAACTTTGTGAGGACCTGTCGGCCCACGCGTTTGTGCGAAGGTTTACTCCAAGCGAAATGAAACTGATCGAGCAGCTGACAGCTCAAAACATGGAGTCGCGCAAAATATTTCAAACGATAAGGAAGCAGGACCCCGACAGGTTTCATGTTCTGAAAGACGTTCAAAACGTTGTGGCGAAGATTAGAGCCGAACAAAGACAAGGATTGACTCCCATGCAGTCACTAGAAAACAAGCTGATAAACAACGACTTTATTTACGAGACACGGGAGGAACCCGGAACAGAGATCGTAACAGAGATCTTCTTTCTTCATCGGTACTCGAGAGACATGTGGCGTGCATTCCCCCACGTCATGCTGATCGATGCGACGTACAAGACAAACATATACAATATGCCCTTTATCCAGATTGTTGGTATGATGCCTACCAACAAATCGTTTATTATCGCGCATGCCGTTGTTAGTAAAGAACGGGGTGATAACTTTGTATGGGTGCTTGAGAGGGTAAAGTCAATGTTGGATGAATGCATGGAGCCACGTGTGATTTTAACCGATAGAGACCTAGCCCTTATGGGCGCGTGTGCTAAAGTATTTCCAAACGCCTCCAGGCTTCTTTGCAGGTGGCACATACAACAGAATGTTATGAAGCACTGCAAGGGTGCCTTCACAGACGAAGACTGGAAGAAATTTTTGTCATTCTGGGGGACATTGATTGAGTCTCCATCCATACTCATCTACGAGTACCACTTGCGCAACATGCGACAACGACTTGTGGAGTGCAAACGTTCCAGTAAGTTTTTATAATAACATACGACTCACATATGCAAATTTCATTAAATTATTTTTACGTTTTAGGAGTCTTTAAATACGTGTACGATAACTGGCTAAAAGACTATAAGGAGATGTTCGTCTTTGCGTGGACTGATAAGAGGCGCAACTTTGGTAATCGTACCACAAACAGAGTTGAGAGCCAACACGCCAACTTAAAGAGATACGTTGAAGATAGGAGCTCGCTGGACCGTGTAGTTGGTTGTGTCTATGATATAGTTGAGACACAGTTCGGTGCAATAAGGAAGACTTTTCGAGATAGCATCGAAAAAAGAATGACCCACCACAAACACCCGTTGTTTCAACACCTACTTGGAGAAGTATCCCATACAGCCCTTGACTTGTTGAGGGGCGAGGCAATTAGGAAGGTAGATGTCTTGGAGCGCTTTCATTCATCATGTGGTTGCCAAATGTGGCACAGCTGTGGGTTGCCCTGTGCTTGTAGGATAGAAAAGTACATTCTTGAAGGTAATAATTGTTAAACGTACAACACTTGTGTGATATATTTCCGTTAATCATGTGACTTAAACAATGTTGTTTTTAACCGTGCAGAGCGTCCGATTCAACTCGAAGACGTGGACGTCTTTTGGCGGAAACTTAACTTCCAAAGTTGTAAATTGATAGACGATGACGTGGACGTGGTCGAAGAGCTAAATATTGTTAGACAACAATTACAGTCGCACCCCCCAGCTCAGCAAAAAAGCCTGATGTCAAAGATTAAAGCGGTGTTGACTCCAAAGAAATCTACCAAGAAACCACCGGTTGTCCAACAAAATACTCGTGGCCGACCAACAACAAAGCAGGTACAACAAAGGTTGGACGAGGCCTCTCGTATAGATGAAGAATTGAGGAGAAGCTCATTCGGTGATGCAAACACGTGCTTTGAAGGTTCCCGACAAAGTAAGTACGATAAACCTCGCCACAGCTCGTACGTTCCGTCACAGGCCTCTCAACAGTCGGTTATAAGGTCCCAAAAACCCAAAGCGAGCCTAAGCCGTTCAAAGAGTTCTAAGAAGAAAGAGACACGAGATGCTCACGGTTTCCCGTTAATCATTGGGGACGAGTACGTGGGAATCATCGAACAGTTTCAGGATGACATTCCGCTAGTGTTCCATCCGTACATCTCGTGCATACGAGATGTGATGCCGGACGGTCATTGTGGGTTTCGGTCTGTGGCTGTGGGCTTAGGTATGGAACAGAGTTCACGGGGGCTCATTCGAAGGCACCTTGTCCAAGAAATGGATCAGAACAAATCGATCTGGTTCCCAATATTTGAAGCATGGGATGAAGGTTATTTTTACACGCATCGTCAGGGCCTAATTTGGGATTCAGTGTCCGGTTGTGGGGGGGATCACTGGATGGACTTCCCCCTTGCAGGACTTCTTATTGCACAAACGTACGGTATCGGCGTGCACCTGTTAACGACAACCATGGGTGCGAGTTCCACTTTCTTCCCGATACTAAGTCCTCCGGCTAATCAACAACCGTTGTTCATAACGCTTACACATGTAAACGAGAACCACTTCATACATGTTAAGCTGGAAGGGGATTATCCAATGCCACCAACACACGGGCTATGGTTGAACCACCGAACACCCCATACGGAACAATGGGAAGATATGTACTTGCCACGTCTACAATGGTATACATCGATAATGAATCCTCCGCCAAGATCAAACCCCAGTCTTAATTACATCGATAGTGATACGGAATAATGATTTTTGTAATTTGAATGTATTTTTTTTTATTAATTCCTATAATTTTCTTCAATTTCTATAATTTTTTTTTTTATAATTTGTATCATTTTTCTATAATTAAAACAGGTTAATATCATTTTTTTTATAATTTGTATCATTTTTCTATAATTAAAACAGGTTAATATCATTTTTAAAAAAAAATTATATATATACGACGCGTATAGAGCTATACGTGTCGTATAGGTTTGCCCAAAAGACCATTTTGCCCCTGGTATGCCCCCAATTTAGGCTTATTTCAGGGGCTAAAAGGTCATTCTAGAATGCATAGACGCCTCGTATAGATCTATACGAGTCGTCTATATGAGCGGGTTTTTGAAATTTTGAATTTTGAATATTTGAAAATCAAAATTTGAATTTTTTGAATTAGGACGCCTCGTATAGAGCTATACGAGTCATCAACAGTGTCGGCACCAATTCTTTTTTTTTTTAAATTTGAATTTTGAAAATATTTTATGTGAATTACCATTTTGCCCCTGAAAGTCCCCAGTATAGGCCTTTAACAGGGGCTTAAAGGTAATTTTGAAATTCCAGACGACGCGTATAGAGCTATACGTGTCGTCTATGGAGGCGGCAACTTTTAACAGGTTTTATTTTTTAATTATAAAAAAGGTTTATTAAATTACCATTTTGCCCCTGTAAAGCCCTCAGTATAGTCTTTAGTCAGGGGCAAAATGGTAATTAACCATAAAAGAAATATCTTTTTGTATTGGTTAATTACTATTTTGCCCCTGAATAATGCCTATACTGGGGGCTTAACAGGGGCAAAATAGTAATTTTGGAAAAAGGTAGGACGACTCGTATAGAGCTATACGAGGCGTCTATGCCTCGTATAAGGCAGGGGGGGTCTAGACGAGGCTGCTTATAACCCCCAAACAAAAAACAAACACACATACGGAGAATACACCTCTATACGCCTCGGATACGTATTTCGACCGGATTTTCGAAGATTTGAAGCATCACCGGTACGTATTTCGCCCCGTAGTTTAGTATTTTTGCCACGTTTTTGCCTTTAGACCGTAGGTTTGCCCTGAATTTTGATTTTTGTGGGGTTTGGGGGTTTGAGTTTTGAGGTTGAAGATGAATGTGGAAGAACAGGACGCCGAGTATAGCCCTATACGAGGGCTATACGAGGCTCTGTGTTTTTTTTTTTATTATTTATTATTATTAGTTTTATTATTATTGTTATTATTAATGTTGTTATTTATTATTATTATTATTATTTATTATTATAGTTATTGTTATTATTATTATTTTTATTTATTATTGTTATTATTATTTATTATTATTATTAGTATTATTATTGTTATTATTATTATTATTTTTATTTATTATTATTGTTTATTATTATTATTAGTATTATTATTGTTATTATTATTTATTATTATTATTATTATTATTATTATTATTTATTATTATTATTTATTATTATTGTTATTGTTATTATTATTATTTTTATTTATTATTTATTATTATTGTTTATTATTATTATTTATTATTTGCAAATTGATTATGGAGGGCGATGATATTGAGATAGAGATTGAGGGGGGTCAGCCGGCTCAGCAGGGTCAGCCGGTTCAGGAGGGTCCACGACGGAGACGGCGGCCGCCTCTGGATACGCTACAGGGTTGTCCGTATCTAGAGTTTCCCGCGGGCACCGATGCCGCCCGCCATTGCCAGAAGCTTCGGAGGATGTACATTGGATCGCATGCATCGATCGACTGGGATGCGATGGACCAGCTTGCTGAGACGGATAGAGTGCGTCGGTTTGTACCTCTCGATTCGCCGTGGCATCGTCTTTTCGATTTGGCGCACACGCCGACCTACAGGGAGCTGCTGGTCGAGTTCCTTTCGTCATTCACATTTCACCCTCCTGGGGTCCCAGTGCCGCCGCCGTACCCAGGTGCTCCCCCTCCGCCTGAGATTTCTTTCAGGCTCGCTGGCGTTTTGTGTACGATGACGCTAGTAGACTTTGCGGTGCGTTCTGGTTTATACATGCAGGGGGAGATCGAGACTGAGGTTTACACAGCGGGGCTAGTGGTGGTTGAAAAACCCATTCTTCTAGGGTTTTGGCAGGTGATTGCGGGGCCAGATCATTGGGAGCACGATAAGTCGAAGGGGAGGGTGTCGTTTGTTGCGGACCCACTGTACAGGTACGTACGTTTATTACGGCAATTATTGTGATTATGTGCATTGTTTATTAATCTCTGTTTCTGTATTTCGCTAACACTAACACTATCTGCATGTATCTGCACCATTTGCTCGCTACTTCTATCTCAGCGCGCGGGTACAGCCGTGGGTGGTGTACGACCACAGATCTTTTTTTCCTTTATTGTTTGTTGTATAGGAGGCCGTGCGCGCTAGCACACGGTCTAGCCCAGTACTACGCCTCCGCCCATCACCGGCAGGAGCGCGGATTTTTGTATGGCGGGGCGTACGTGACCGTCATTGCCCGTTCATTTGGCCTCGTGCTGCACGAGGACCCACATCTACGGACGCCGCCAGTCATGCCGACGCGGATGGGTATGCAGTCGCTGTGGGGGATGAAGGTAATCAGGAGGTTTGCAGTTGGCCCGCGGTTTAAAAACCGCGAGACCGGGGGCATATGGACAGAGGAGGCACTACCAGAGCATTTCGAGCCCGTTTATCCTCCTGTAGATCCTGCTGATGTAGTGCCTGTGGAGGAGCCTCCGGAGGATGTGGACGGTGCAGCGGTGCCACAGCCACCGCCACCTGCCGGGGTGCCTCAGTTTCCACGTCACGCTATTCCAGGTCGTGTCCCAGGAGCTGCGTTACATCCGGATGTACGAGCCGAGCTTGACAGGCTCAACGATTTGATAGGTTGGCTGGTACAGTGCGAGCAGGATAGACGAGAGAGAGAGGGGGTGCCCCCGATACCGCTTCCACCGGCTCGGGCACCACATCAGCAGCAGCAGCCGCAGTAGCCACATCCAGATTCGGATTCGGATTTGGATGCATAGACTTGTTGTTGTTTTTATTTTTATTATGGATGTACAAACTTATCTTATATATTTTTGTTATGGATGTACAAAGTTATCTTATATATGTTATATTTATGTTTGTTTTCAGTTATTCGGTTACCTAATGATTGTTGTCTTAAATTGAGATAATACGGAAACAAAATATGTTTTGAATATAATACGGAAACAATATTTGAACGAGATAAAATTTTAATGGGAAGAATAAAAAAGTAAAATGTTAAAAACATTAAAGAGCCGATTTAATCGGAAACAATATTTAATCGATATAATATATTTAAAGAGCCGATTTTTAAAATAGTTGATTTTTAAAAAACAATAACTTTTTTATAGTGTAAAAAACAAAAAAAACAAAACTTTTTTTAAAAACAAAAAAAATTTCAACCAAAAAACACATCTTCAAAAACTATCCAAAAAACCACACCAAAACCCACCAAAACACCCCTCATTTCAGCCAAAAAAAAAAAAAACCAACATTAGACGCCTCGTATAGGTCTATACCCTTCGTATAGGGTTCCTTAAACTTTGCGCCTGACACCCTCTGAGACCCCCTTGAATTCAGTGCTTAGACGCCTCGTATAGCCCTATACGAGGCGTCTAGGGCACAAAAGTGTCCAAATAGGCGCAGTGGGTGTCCAAATATCTCCAGCCATTCATAATAAGCAAGGGATAATCATAACCTTTCATTGTCCCACCTATTCGATCTCTAATGCACTACATTTAACTTGGACAATTATGGATTAAGGGTAGCAGTTGTACTTTTTAGAATATGCTTCATACTGGTTGCTATGGGTGACATGGTTTTTTTAGTAATGTTCGAATCAACTTCGGCCAAAATAGATGTTTTTATTATTGGGTTGAATCAAGTTCGGGCAAAACGGTTTTTTCTAGTAATGCGTCAAATCAAATTCAGGCCAAAAACGTAATGCGTAGAATCAGGTTCGGGCAAGAATGTTTGTGTCACACCCGCTCGTAGGCGGAAAACGCAAGGTGTGATCGTGATTGATTCTCATTGCATACGATAAAGTAAACATACTAAATGAATAAAACAAACTCCAAATGGCATTGCAATTAGTTTCAAACACAACATGAACTTAACACCATTGTTTACAACACTCCAAATGAAAATAAGTTTTTAAATTGTCAGACAACATAACGCAAATTTAAAGATAATATTATTATCTCATAATCATCAATTATTATTCTAAAGATAATATTTCTCATTTTGTGATTTGCTTGAATGTTTAAACTCCTTTAAATTAATTGATCATTTGCATTCTTCATTGTGTAACCCTAAGGTATCAACTTCACTAGCATTACTGATTATGTTCATGCTTGAGCATATAACGAAGAATGAACAAGAACCTCTTAGAGAACAATTGGATAGAATGAACAAGAAAAACGAATCAATCCGCCTTATATATCAAAATATAAATTAATGATTTATACCGTGGTTGGAGTACCACTGGGGAAGCCCGTGTAGTAAAGCACGGACTCAACCCAACTCATTTCAGTACAATCCGATTCAATCTTTGTTCAAAAGTGTAGCAAGATTCCTCGAGTTTCCAAGGTACAACGTTGGAAAGATAGCACGGACTGTCTTTCCACTGTTGGTATCATTTATGACACTAAATGTCATTCAAAGAAAAAGATCTCTATCTAGCTTATCAGCAACTTGTACCCATCGTTTCGCGTTGGTGCTGAGGTTTTGTTCCTCTCTTCTTTCAATGTTAAACACAGTCACAACCTCCGGAACACGAACTCGTTTGATTTTGTAGGCTAGAACCACCCCAAAACTAACACCACCACCACCACCGTTAATCGCCCAAAACAAATCTTCACCCATACTCTTTCGATCCAAAAGCTTGCCATTCACATCTATTATTTGAGCATCAACAATATTATCAACCGACAAACCTTGTTTTCTCATCAAATTACCATACCCACCACCACTAAAATGCCCATCAACACCAACCGTTCGACAAGCCCCTGCCGGAAACAGTGGCGGACCCAGGATTTTTTTCCTGGGGGTGCGGAAATCTTTTAAAAATTTTAGACCCCTAGCTATATAAAAAAAATCGGTACATAGCGGGTCGGATCGAGTCGAGTCATGTAAAACGAGTAAACACAAACAAACAAGTTTCATAGCGGGTCGAATCAGATTGGGTCGGGTCCATTTCAATTTTCAAACAATCAAACCCTAGTTCCTAACTTCCTATCACATTAACAAACAAAAAAACATCAAAGTTCAAACGATCTCTACTTCTATTTCTCTTAATCATTAAATAAAAGAACAAAAAAACTTATTTAAAACATACCTTGGTCTTTAATTAGAAGAATCCGGCAAAAAAAAGTGATTCAACCCTTTTCCTCTTGAGAAATCGCGGCATAACTTCCCTACTCATTCTTCCTTCCTAATCCTATCACATACAAAATACACAAGGATCTTCAAGTGTTCAACCATAGCCTATGTTCCTTAATTTTCAATTTAAAATTTTGAATTTCAAGCCCTACTAATTGTTATTTATCAACCAACAATCATATAATCAACAAAACTACCCAACTAAAATTTTAAACCTTTTTAACAAATATATATATCTGTTTCTATTGAAAAAACCCAATAAACATCAAAACAAATCGAATTACCTATTTAAGTTAAGTTTCTGAATTTCATCTTTTCAAACCATATACTAGAATCATATAATCAATAAGAAATTAAGAAACAACAAAGTCATCCTATAAAGACTAGAACAACCCCAAATTACTTCAAAACACATAAAAGTTTAAACCTTTTTAACCCATTCTAAAATCCTATTATCTCATGACTCTTGAACAAAATTGCATAAACATCAAAAAAAAAAAAAAAACGAAACAAAACATGTACCTGTCAGGGGCGGCCTGAATTAACCAGTTTCCAGTCGGAATTTTGTAGTCGCCGGCCGGAATTATGTTGTCGCTGGGCGCTGAAGTGAGGCAGAGAGATGGTGGCAAGTGGCAGCGATTTGGGTTTTTTTTTATTATGTGGGCTGATTTTGTTTAACAAAACTAGTAGTTGGGTTGGGCTTGAATGGGTATTAAATTATTAGGCTTGATGGATTGAATTTAAGTTTTATTAAAAGGGTTAGTGGGCTAACTTGTTTACATAATATGATCGGGTTTCAATCCGTGTTCACAATTTTTTTATATAAATTCCTAACATTTTTTTCTAAGGGGTGCGGACGAAAATTTCCAAGGGGTGCGGTCGGGGTTTTCCAAGGGGTGCGCACGAAATTTTTCAAGGGGTGCGAACGAAAATTTCCAAGGGGTGTGGTCGGGATTTTTCGCGAAAAATACCACTAATTTTTTTTTCAGGGGTGCGGTCGCCCACCCACCCCATAAGACCAGACGGTATAGGGGCCGGCTTAGGCCCAGCACCGGTCCCCCACACCGCCCACCTCGGCCCGTGACGTTAAAACCGGCTTCCACTCGACGAATGTGACGGGCCTCATTTCAAACATTTAGCCGTTGTCAAACGGCTATATTATTAAATAAAAAAAAAACTTTTTCACTTTAAATAAAGAGAAAATGCAATTTGCGTCCCTGTGGTATGTCCCAAACATCAACCTGAGCCCCTAAATTCATTTTTGGGTTTTTTGAGCCCCTGGGCTTATGAATTTATAACAGTTTGAGTCCCTGCCGTCAGTGTTCCATCAGTTTGACCGTTTGACAAGTGTGAAAAGTCCTTTTTGCCCTTGACCCTTAACATCTACACTTAATAGCAGTGGCAGATCAGTTCCATCATCTTCCTCACACTTCTCAACACGATCTCCCAACTCCCAACACCTATATCTTCATCGATAACAATCCATCATCTCCCAACTCCCAACACCTTCATCTTCCATCATCAGTTCCACCATCTTCATCTTCATCGATAACAATCCATCATCTTCCTCACACCTTCATCTTCCATCATCAGTTCCATCATCTTCATCTTCATTGATAACAATCCAAGGTAAAATCGACACTATGTTTTGTGTGAAAATATTGTTTGTATTGGTTTTGTTTGATTCTTGTGGGTTTTTGTCTCGGATATCAAAACAGAGGGTTATCTTCATACGGGTTAGATAACTCATATACGGAATGAATACGGTACTAAATTCATTATACAGTTTGATTCTTGTGGGTTTAGGGTATCAAAACAGAGGTTTTGAATGTGTTTTGGTTTTGATTATTGTGGGTTTAGGGTTTAGGGTATCAACTGAGTATATTGTTCAAAATGCATCAAAAAAGAGGTTTCCAATGTGTTTTGGTTTTGATTCTTGTGTGTTCATCTTATTGATTTTTGGTTTGATTCGATGATTTGGGTTCCTCATATTAAGAACTGATCGGATCAGTTTCGGATTGATGTGTTCCTCATATTGATTTTTGGTTTGATTCGAATGTGTTCCTCATTTGAATGTGTTTTGTTGTACAGAATGGTTGCGGATGTAAAGATACGCAAAACACCAACTACGAAGGCGAGAACACTTGACAACCTCCTAGAAGATGGTGCGGTGCACATAAGGAAGTGATTGATATGAATGAATATAACCCCAGTGATTGTGGGTTTAGGGTTTAGGGTATCAAAACAGAGGTTTTGAATGTGTTTTGGTTTTGATTCTTGTGGGTTTAGGGTTTAGGGTATCAAAACAGAGGTTTTGAATGTGTTTGGGTTTTGATTCTTGTGGGTTTAGGGTTTAGGGTATCAACTGAGTATAACCCCAGTGGCAGATATGTAATTACCTACACGGGGGTAATATTCATTCATATCTGCTACATTCCGAAGTGCACCCGTCAGTAAAGATCCACAATTGCTTGTGGTGGTATGACGTTTTGTCTCTGTATTGTATGTTACGGTCTTTTGTTATCGAGTCTGTAAGTTCCCTCAAGTCTACGAAGTTGGTATGACGTTTTGTCTCTGTATTGTATGTATTAAAAGTTTACATTTAATATACAATTTAGGCTTTAATAATTTGTTATATATAGTATATACATTTAATTATTAGATTGCATTTATTTAAAAAGAGTTAATTATTAGATTGCATTTATTTAAAAATAAAAGAGTTAATTTGAATTATTAGATTTCTTAAGAAAAAAACAAAAAATGAATTTAGGGGCTCAGGTTGATATTTCACTCATACCATAGGGACGCAAAGTGTTATTAATATATGCCAAAAGACAGTCTTACCCCTGCCTCAAACAGTCAAACTGACGGCAGGGACTCAAAGTGTTATGAATTCATAAGCTCCGGGGCTCAAAAAACCAAAAATTTAATTTAGGGGCTCAGGTTGATGTTTGGGACATACCACAGGGACACAAATTGCAATTTTCTTTTAAATAAATACCCCTCATTTCATCCATTTTTTATACCATTTTCTCAATACTTCTTCCATTCTTCTCCCATTCTCATCCATTTTTATAAAAAACACTCCCCTTTTTTTATACAATCATGAATCCATTCAACCCAAACAACCCCAACCCGAACAATCCCAACCCAAACCAACCTAACTTTTTCTCGAGTCCCGCTTACACTCCGACTATGGATCCTTTGTGGGTGTCTCCACAATTTACGTTTTCGGGTTTCCAACAATCACCCAACGCCTTCTCACAAATGTCCCAAGTTCAACAAATGCAACAATACCAAGCACTCCAACAATTCATGCAACGCAACTCGGTTGAACAATTTCAATCGCAACCGCCAACTTCCCAACCGCAACCCCCAGTTCAACTTGACGATGATGAAGAAGTCGTCCCCGAATCGCCACCTAAAGAACTCAAGCGCAAAAAAAAAACACGGGGAAGGCGGTTGAAACCGAACCCGACACCGCAAAAAAAACGGTTCGAGAGCAAAGCCGAGACAGTGGACAAAAGTAGAGGAGGAGGCGCTAACAGTTGCGTTTGTTAAGTCCTCAACTTGCCCGATTGTCGGTATGAACCAAAGTTTATTTTTTTATTTAAATTTAAAAAGATTTGTTTTTTACTTTTACGAATGCATTTTTTTTTTTAAATTTAGGGAACAATCAAATGTGTACTAGTTTTTGGAAGGCGACAACGGATAGATTTAACGGGATTATGGGGCAAGGGCCGTTACGTGATATCGATTCCGTCTCGGGCAAGTGGCGGAAAATGAACAAGACCATCAATGAATTTTGTGGGTATTATAACCAAGTTTACGTTAATCCTCCTAGTGGGAGTAACGACGAGGACATTCTTAACCTTGCGATGGCTAAATGGGATTCAAAAAATTCGGCGCCTTTCCCGCACCTCCGAGCATGGAACGTTTTAAAGAAAGAACCAAAATGGAAGCCGGTTCCAAATGAGGTCGCAACCGCCAAACGGACTAAAACTTCCGAGTCCGGAAGTTATAGTGCGGGAGGCTCCACCGCTCGTTGTCAAATCGACATAAACGACGACCCGATATATGACGAGGATGTGTTGCCCGTTCACGAGTCGGAACGTCCCCCCGGAAGGGACAAATCAAAAAAAGAGGCGGCCAGAAAGCGAAAAGGGGCCGGCTCGAGTGGAGGGGGCGGATCGGGTGGAGGGGGCGGCTTCGAAAATGGACGAGTTGATAACCGAATTCCGTTCGTTCAAAGAGTTCGCGGCCGAAAAATATAGTCATAAGAAAACCGTGTCGGCCGATTATGCTCGAGCGGAGGATTTTAGGATTATGAGGTTGGATCTCGACTCGGTTCCGGAGGATGAACGCGAGGTTTATCGGAGAATGAAAGAAGAGGTGAAGAAAAAATGGACGTCGTAATTTTTTTAATCGTATCGTCATTTTTTTTTCGTTTTTATGTTTTCCGTTTCTAGGATTAGTAATTTTTATTTTTAGGAAATGTAATTTTTTTTATGTTATGAAATGAATTTATTTTTGTTGTTCTATGTGTTGTATTTTTTAATTTTATGAAGTTTTTATTAAGTTAAAAAAAAAACTTAGAAAATTATAAAATAATTAGGTGTGGTAGCCCTATCCTCCACCCCCTCAAAATGCAAGGAGGCCCATCCTCCATGGGATGGTGATGTGGCGCCTACGTGGCGGCCCATCCTCATGGGGATGAGCCTCCCCATACCCACTAGTCTAAGATGAGTCCGCCACTGGCCGGAAAACCATGCTTGTTTATTACTTTTCTCGGCTATTCGATAGTACACTTCCCCAAGAGTCGCACCGGCTTGGACCCATGCGGTTTCTTGTTTGATATCTACGTTTATCGACCTTAAATTGAACATGTCCACAATGAACAAGGGTTGGTTTTGTGTTTGTAAGGTAGGAAAGACCTTCATAATCATGACCACCACTTCTGGTTTTCATCAGCATCCGATTTTGTTTTCCACAAGCAACAGCTGCTTGAATGTGGGAAGCATGCTCGGCTGTGATGATTAAAAGGGTTTTGGTGTGGTAGTTTCATTGAACCGAAGGTTTCGGATATAGTTTTGCAAGACGGTGGGAAAAGATGAGTTTCCGGGAGTGTAGAGCTCTCCGGTTATCGGAAATGAAGGGTCGGCCCGGTTTTTAAACATCGAATAAAGCGATCTGTATTAATGTAACCGGAAGTTGCAGAAGATTGGGTAGAGATCAAGAGGAGAAGGAGAGTAAAAATGGAAATTTGCATTTTGAAAGAAGATGTGATATTTGCCATTTTGCATGGTTTGAGGTTGCTTGATGCATGCAGTTTATAGGCAATTGAAAGTCCTAATGTTTGACCTTAAAAAATGCCTTACTAAAACTTAGGGCCTGTTTGGTTGGCTCTGAATGAAACCATTCAGAGGTCAACCTCTGATTCGGTCAGAGGTTTGCTTGTTTGGTTGGCAAAACATCAGCCTCTTAATGGTTATCATTCAGTCTGTAGCATTCAGTGATAAGAAGTTGCTGAATGAAAAAAAGACTCCTTGCTACCCTTCCCTTCCCTTCCCTTCCCTTCCCTTCTCTTCTCTTCTCTTCTCTGTATCAAAAACAAAACCCTACAAACCATTTCCCCTTTCACCTCTCATCACCAACACCTCCGCCCCCACCCCTCTCCTCACCACCTCCCGCCGGCTGCCACCATCTACCACCACCATCTCTCTTGTCACCATCCCAAAACCGCTGCTATAACCCACTAGCACCATCTCAACACCACCGCCACCACCTGCCACCATCTACCACCGCCATCTTCATCTACTTGCTCTCAAGCTTGAAACCCACCGTTGGGAGCTCCGATTCCTCCACCTCACCGGTCTCCTCCACCTCCACCGGCCTCCTCCACCTCACCGCCCCTCCTCCACAGCCTTCACCTTTGTTTGGGTGACTTGCAACTGAAAACTTCCTTGCTTTCTCTTCAAACTTTTCTTCATTATTTATAATTAATCTTTGAAGGGCACATGAAAACTTCTCTGGTGGTGTTGATGGAGATGGTTTAGGTAGAGAGAGAGAGAGAGAGAGAGAGAGTTCTTGAGGTGAATGGATGAGATGAGTGATTGTTCTTGAGGTGAAGCAAAAATTAGAAAACAATTGAAGAAAAGGTGAAAGTGAAAGAAACGGTGGAAGATGCCACCACCAACCCTTTTTAATAATAAAATAGTTTTTTTAATTAAAGGGGTAAAAATGTCATTTTACACTGTCATTCAGATGTGCAACCAAACAGCACTTTACTGGTTCAGCACTTATTGGTTCAGAGCCTCTTACCCATTCAGACCTCTTATTCATTCAGCACTTATTGATTCAGATATTGCCAAACAGCCCCTTAGTCCAAAGTTGAAAAATCATATTGGGTACTCATCGTATCGTGTCATTGGTCATATGTTTACGTAATATTACTTAATTTGGATTAGACATATATGAAAACATTGAATTTAAATTGATTTTTCCTAATGAATACGAATTAAATTTTAAAAGATAAAAGTCTGGAGACAAAAAAATGGATAATCGAGAAATAGCAAGTTGCATGAGGCCTACTTTTCAAAAAATGAAACCCGTTTATCAACTTTGCAATTTCGACACTTGCGTATAATTTGAAAAATACTGAAAAATACACATGTCAGCTATTTCAAACATATTGATTCTAAGGCTATGGGGTGTGGATGGGGCTCCATGAGGCTTTATAGGTGCCACGTAGGATCCATGTGTACCATGGAGCCCTTCTTTAATTTGGAGGGTGTGGATGGAGCCCCTATTAAACAAAATAAAAAAAAAAAACATTTGATTGGTTAAAAAACCAGTGGACCCCACCTGAAAGGCGTTTCAGCTCGTCACCACCATGGCGGGGCTTCAATGGCGCCCCTACCATGGTGCCGGCGGTGTGGGGGAATATGGAGGGGGGCGCTATGGTGGTCTAGGTGGCGGAAGGGTGGCGCCCCACACCCTCCAGCCTAAGTAATTTAAGCCAATGAAGACTTTGAATTATAGAAAGTAAAACCAACTAAAAAGTCTAATAAACAAATGTAAAAAAGTTGGATAACCGGTGAAATCATTTTAAAATTGTATTATACTCTACCTTAAATTTAAGTGTGTGTATATTCACACACCCAAGGGCCTATTTTCACACCCTTCAAGAAGCCTTGTATAGGTCTAGACGGGACGTCTAAGGTTCAAGTCTCCGACTAGTTGGTCAACCTCGTACCATGTCAAATCAATCACATCATACGCCACGTATTGACCTAGACGCTGGACTTAGATGATAGAGAAAGACGCCTCGTACATGCCTAGACGGGGCGTCTTGAGGACTGATTTGACTATGTTGTCAGGCACGTGAATAAAGTAATACGTTGAGTATATATCTATACGCAACGTATATATTGTAATTCACACTATTGAAATAGGGACATGCAGTGCATTCTTCAACCATCGACACTTCTTCTTCTTCGCTTTCTATTTGATTTCATTCAAATGTGCTGAAAGATAGCCTTATTAATTCAACATACTACAATGTCATCATTCTAGGACGACAACTATTTCTTTGGGTCGGATTCTAGCAAGTTATGGGTGCCCGAAACCGATCCGGTAACAATTATTAGCTTAAACTACTTGTTGTTTTGATAATTTACTTTTAATCATACCGTTTTTAAGAGGAGACTGCCGTTCCCGATTCTAACGAGTAAGAGGAGATTGTGTCTGGTGTACACGAAAATCAAAACAAACAATTTCTAGATTTGAACACGCATCCCCCTGTTGATGAACCATCCCCTGAAGATGACTCATACCATGTTGATGAACCATGTTATCCGGTGCAACAAGGGTATCCGGATTATGGATACGGGTGTGAATATTCTTACATGCAACAACACTATCCTGATTGATATGGAGGATACGATGGTTATCAGCAATTCATTTCCCCGAGCAATCCTTACGAAAGTTACAATGCATCACAATCGTTGTATGTTCAACAAAATTATCCGACCGGTGGAGGATATGGCGGTGAGGCACCCCCAGCCCGGGCAATCCGTACTTCACAAAGAAGGTATCAAATTTATTTAGTTACTTGAGACAAATTAATAAATATAAAATCTAACTTAACCCTATTGATGTTACATGTTTTCAACTCTCTAGATGAACAAAAGAAATGGGTACAAGCAAGGGAAAACGCGGATGGTTTCGTTATTGTGACCCGTCGATCAAAGAAAATTGGGGGAAGTATCAGGAGGGTATGGCTTGAATGCGACCAAGGTGGTGAGCACCATACTACAACAACGATTAGAAAAGCCAGCAACAAAAAAACCAGTTTCCCGTTTTACCTGGTGGTGGTGCGAGACCATCCGTATGAAATCTGGGGGATGGAAGGGTGAAAGGCTGAACATAACCACGACCTTTGTGAGGACCTGTCGGCCCACGCATTTGTGCGAAGGTTTACTCCCAATGAATATAAACTGATCGATCAGCTGACTGCTCAAAACATGTAGCCACGCAAAATTTTTCAAACGACAAGGAAGCAGGACCCCGACAGGTTCCATGTTCAGAAAGACATACAAAACGTAGTACAAAAGATTAGAGCCTCACATAGAGACTGATTGACTCCCATGCAGTCACTAGAAAGCATGCTGATTAAAAACTAATTTATTTACGAGAAACGGGAGGAACCTATAACAGATGTCATAACAAATATCTTCTTTGTTCATCCCTACTCGAGTGATATGTGGTGTGCATTCCTGCATGTGTTGTTGATCCTTTAGACATATAGAACAAACATGTACAACATGCCATTTGTTCAGATTGTTGGTATGACGCCTATCAGTTATTCGTTTTGTATCGCGCATGCCGTTGTTTGTAAAGAACGGAGTGATAACTTCGTATGGGTGCTTGAAAGGATCAAGTAAATGTTGGATGAACGTATGGAGCCATGTGTGATTGTAACATATAGAGACCTAACCCTATGAACGCGTGTGCTAAAGTATTTCCAAACACATCTAGGTATCTTTGCAGGATTCATATACAATAGAATATTTGTAAGCACTACAAGAGCGCCTTCACAGAAGAAAATTGGCAAAAATTTCTGTCATTTTGGGGGACATTGTGTGAGTGTCCATCAGTACCCATATACGAGTAACACTTGCGCAACCTGCAAAAGCGACTTGTGGAGTGCAAGCGTTCAAGTAAGTTTTTTTAATAACATATGATTCACACATCTACATTTAATAAAATATTTTTATTTTTTAGGGGTCTTTTAGTATGTGTGTAACGCTTCACATTTCGTATTTTCCTTATTCAGAAAGTGTATCCGTATTTCTATTTTTGGAAACTTGTAATCGTATCGTATTCGTATTTCATTTCCAACCTTGTAATCCGAGACTTCGATCATAATGGAAATTCACTTTTATACATACATATGTTATACTTGTTTTATACGCAAACAAACACTGAATGCACGTTTACATGCAAACCGAGACTTATTATATATTTGAATTATCATTTATACGTTCCACGATACTTACACGACACTTACAAACATGTTCCATATCCTAAAACACGCCAAACCATGAACTTTGGGCATAAAATAACGAACAAATGGAAGTTCAAGGGCTAAATTGTAATAAAACCAAACTGAAATGGTGGAACATAGCGCGACGTCACGCGAAGCCTCCCCCCTATTAGCATCGCGCGACGCCAAGCCCTTTAATCCGCAGATAGTTATTTCCTTTATGCAGATTGGCCATCTTCTCCTCACCTCCTCCTTCCCCAATCATCTTCAATCCTCATTAAACATCAACCCCAACTTCATCATTATAAAACCAAGCCTCCACACCTCATTTGCACTTTTTCAAATCTTCATACACTCTCTAATCACTCTATAATCAGCTGAATTGCAAGATTGTGCCAGAATTCTCTAAGTGCAAAATTGACCATCTACTTCACTTTTCTTCAACTTTCTTCACTTCTTCTTCTTCTTGAAGGCTTGGAACACCTCTAGAAGTGTTTTCACAAGTTTACCATGGTAAACCAAGGTGGAACATCAGCATTTTCAGGTCAAAACTTTATGTTTTGGAAGAACTTTTACTTAAAACTTTATACACTTGGTTAAGCTTATGAAATCTTATACCTACCTTGATTCTAACCAAGTCCATGGTTAGGGAGCTTGTGTATGGTTGATTCTTATGTGTTTAGAGGTGCAAACACCCTCTAAACTTTATGTTTTGATAATGGTTCCAAGCAACCTTTAAGTGTGTGACCATCCAAGCTCACCATTGTTCATATGGTGAGTCTTGCATTTGTCTAAATGTGTGAACCATGGAAGCTTGGGCTCTCCAAACGTATTCCACTACCTCACTTGTTTATTGTTTGTGTTCATCTCAAGTAGCTTCCAAGAATCAAAGTAACATAACCCCACCTCGCCTCCAACATTTGCCATGTTGGGTATGACACACCGGGTTATTCTTACTTGACTACTTGACAAACTAGTTAGTTGTATTTTTTTTATTTTCATTCATATGACCAACCGGGTCATCAACTAAGTTGATGACTTTGTTCTTTGGTGAATCATACCATGAGGTTAATCCCACCTCCATGCGTGACTTACATGACAATACATCATTATACATGATGGACTATACTATATAATATATATTTAACCGAATTCGTGATAGTAACCAGATTATGGTTATATGTCATGAACTTAGGTTATATTATCTTCGTTCTAGACTCCTCATTTGTGATTCTAATGAGCAAGTTAGGACCCATGAAAACACATGAAAACTTAGTGTCCAAACGAGCATTTAGACAAGATATATTTTCGAGAATATATACTTTTTTATACTAAATTCCGAATCCGAACTCTCCATAAATTCCATATACTCATACACCTCCATTTCCCCAGTGTAGGGTAATTTCGGTGTTCTCTCACTCAAACGCTTCAACTCACGTACGCAGGATTAGTACACAAAACCGTGAGTATACTCGATCCCATTTTCCGTTTTATACACTTTGGGTGCAACATGTACACTTTATACAAATCACGAATCACGATTAAACTTGTTTACGCACATACTCTATCCGTTAATAACATGATACTTGTATTATTCTTGTTATCGCATACTATGTTATACTTGTGTTCTATATGCTCATTAACTTTGAAAGCCTAACTTAACACTTATAGCGCTACAGGATTAACGCATCGCCCGTATTCTTGTGGCATTGTTAATTAAACTATTTTACAAACTTGTTGTTTCGACGAAAATGGTATGCACGATTACAATACCCTTTGGTTTGACTTATAGTTAACACATGCTAGTATGATAACGAACAATGTATGCATTTTACCATGTTGGATATGAGACACCTTTTATTCACGATTATGTTATGTATTTAAACTTGTATACTCGCCAACTTTTGTTGATCTTTATTTTAATACATGTTGTAGGAAATTAGTTGATGACGATGAAGAATATTACTTAGGGTGGATTAGAAACACACCTAGATTAAACTTATGTATTTGTTTCATGTCGTTTTGTTATTTGGAACTTGTTGTACTTTTCTTTTCAAGACAATGTATTTCCATTCTAGTATCAATGAAATTTGAATTATCTAAATATTGTCACAATTAATCGTTATGAAGTCTCTTGCAATCTCGTTTTCGTCTCACTCTGATGTTTCTGCCATCAGTCGGGGTGTGGCAGATTGGTATCAGAGCCATAACTATAGGGAATTAGGAAAAATTGTCATGATTTGACCTAGTCTATAGTCTAAGTACCCATACTTGACCATTCTTGATTTCTCATGCTTAAAATACTTGAAATCTTCCTATTTTGCTTCTTATCTATTCTTTTGTCATAAATTATACATGCATTTCCTAAGGGAAACACAATACACACATGAAGACACTCATATTTCACAAATGAGGCGAGCTCACCAAAAATAGGCGTGAAAACCCATAATTTTTGGTGAAATCCCTCAATCCGCGTTATTCGATTTTCGTGGAATTGTACCATCGAATCATATCCATACCTTGATGGGGAATTCCCTAATCCTATTCTAGTGGACCCTTACCAACGAGTCAGAATTAGTTCCTTATCTCGTTCGTTAAGTACCAACCACGCTTAGGGAACGACACTATCAAGTTATGGGTGAAACCCGCATCTTGATAACTAGTTCCACTCCTTGGTTTTCAATCCCGCCAAAGTCTCGAATTTTCGATTGACTAGGGACATGTAGTAACCGGAAGGGTGAATATCGTTAACCGCTCCTCGGTGAGAGTATTCTACCTATTATGCCAAAGCATGTTTCCCTTACTGAAAAGAATTTTCGACCACTTTGGAATCGTCTTAGTTTCGTTCCGAGACACTCCAAGTTTTACATTGAATCTCTTTTATGCTATATCAATTTCAATGTGTTTTACATTTGATACGTTTCTCATTTCAATGTCGAAAGCACGAATCTCACTTTACTCGCAATCTCAAACAATAATAATTCGTCGTGAACAAATTAAATTTACACTCTTTCATCATTAATTATGGTTATGTGAATTATTGTTACGCTTATGTGAACTACTTGAAACTTATGTGTTACGTGACATATTACATGCTAAATTATACAAGTTGTTTTTCAAACACATTATGATCAAGTCTCATCCCTTCCTTTTCATCAATCTTGTAGATGTCTCTCAACTATTTCTCCAACTCCAAGAAGGGTTCCAAGTCGAGCTCTAACAAAAAGATGCTTTCAACCGCAAATGGTTGATATCCACACACAATATATAACTTAGCTAATGACTACACTAGGTCAAAGTTACAATCTCAAATCATTACATATGCAATGTGGGCTTCAGGCAGAGTCCGTGTATCATCTATTGGTGCAGTGTCGTAATGCGAGAAAGGTCTGGGAGGCAGTGTGGAGTTGTGGCAATCAACTTAATGAATTGCAAGGATGCATTGAATATGGTGAGCGAGTATGATGGATTGAAGCAATGCAAAAAAGTAATAAGCGCGGCGTATGGTACAACAATGTGGCACTTATGGAAAGCGCTGAATGATAAGGAATTTAATGATCGTGACACACATATTAGTAGTAAACTGATGGAAGAGATTATGGCGAGCTCGTTTCTATGGCTTAGGGAACGATCCAAAATAAAGAGTCTAGTATAGGAGGGATGGCGTGACTTTAATATAAGAGATGTAATCACGTAATTTTGTTTCCTTTTGTTGTAGTTGGTTTGTTTCCTTTATATTTTTTGGGTATTTACAGCGATGTTGGCCCCGTTCTGTATATCACAAAATCTTCTGCAGTTCAAAAAAAAAAAAAAATGTATAAATACTTGGTGATGGACTGGCGACTAGTGTTCATTGAGTCTTTCAATATGTCAACTTTAAACCCATTGAGTTATCTATTCTTCCAGTTAATTAATTTATGGGTATTAACTGGTTTGCTTAATTTTCAAAAAAAAAAAAAAAAAACTGGTTTGCTTAATTAGTTTCACTTTTTATTAAATATTATAAAAAAGTCATATATTTATAATTAAAATAATTCACTATATTTAATTAGACAAGTAAACTCATATTCTAGATACGGTTTATTTAATTGTTTAATTCCTGAACGATATGGAAGGATGAACAAGAACCTCTTAGAGAAAAAATCGCGAAAATGAACAAGAAAAACGAATCAATCTACCACAAAAGAATGATTTATTACAAATATTGTTACACGATTACAAATTGCTATTGTATCCATACCAAATAATTACTTTTATCCATTATTCAAACAAACAATCACGATCAAGCTGTGAATCGGAGTATCGGGCAATGGCAAATGCAGCTGCTGAAATTGTTTGGATCACTCACTTGTTACAGGAACTTCATGCACTTCCTCCATCTCGTCCGACCCTTCTATGTGACAATCGAAGTGCTTTATTTATGAGTCAAAATCCGGTTTCCAACAAACGAGCCAAACACATTGACTTGGATTATCACTTTGTTCGGGAGTTAGTTATGTCCGGGAAACTGCACACTAAGTTCGTTCCAACCAAGCTTCAACTTGCGGATATATTCACCAAGAGTTTACCTCGACCACAATTCGAGCATTTTCGGGATCTTCTATGAGTTCATCCGCCGCCGTTTCGCTTGACGGGGGATAAAAGATAATATCTTCCTCTACAAGAATGCATCCTAAAATTCCTCTATATTTACTGTTGTTTATTATGTAATCAATCATAGTTATTAGTTTCCTTTTTTGTGATTTGTATTCTTTGTATATAATATACTCAATCTCTCTCAATTCAGTTAGAGAGAATTCAAATTATTACAGTATAAGAGAGATGGCGTGACTTTAATACAAGAGATGTAATCACGTAATTTTGTTTCCTTTTGTTGTTTTTTGTTGTCGTTAGTTCGTTTCCTTTATATTTTTTGGATATTTACAGCGATGCTGGCCCCTTTCTGTATATCACAAAATCTTATGCAGTTCAAAAAAAATATAATGTATAAATACTTGGTGATGGACCGGCGACTAGTGTTCATTGAGTCTTTCAATATGTCAACTTTAAACCTATTGAGTAATCTGTTCTTCTAGTTAATTAATTAATTGGGTATTAACTGGTTTACTTAATTAGTTTCACTCTTTAAATAATTATAAAAAAAAATCATATATTTATATTTAAAATAATTCACTATATGTAATTAGACAAATAAACTCATATTCTAGATACGGTTATTTAGTTGTTTAATTCCTGAACGATATGGAAGGATGAACAAGAACCTCTTAGAGAAAAAAATCGCGAAAATGAACAAGAAAAACGAATCAATCTACCACAAAAGAATGATTTATTACAAATATTATTACACGATTAGAGTATACGTAGTGGGGCTTTATATAGCGCCCTTTTCTCCTATAACTCCCTCATAACGCCTGGCACACCACTACGGGCGGCGTTATGAGGCAAAAAAAAGGGGGGGGGGGGGGGGAGCGCGATCTATATAGCGCTGTTATGGGGGAAGTTTTCAAAATTTGGACCAATCAAATTTACGCAAGGTTTTTTATAATTAATTAATAAAATTGAAAATTAATAATTATGTAATGATGGGTAGGGGCTTTATGACTACGGGCTCTAGTGATATAACGCCCCATAAAGCCCCCGTGTGACGTGGCACGACACGTGTCGCATAACGCCCCACAAGGGGCTTTATGACTACGGATGGCCTTACAAATTACAAATTACAAAGAGAAATTCAAACAAATAATCAACATCAATACGACAATATTAATATGTATTTTTCAGAATTACAAAGAGAAATTCGGAGAACCATACAATTTTGATTGTATAAAATACAAGTAAAAAATCTATCATAAATATCTGAATATCACTTTGACACCCTGAAAATGCCATGCACAAGGTATTTATTTATATATGTACGTTCTTCAAGATGACAAAGTTGGGATGCTTTGCTCATTCCTAAAGAAGTTATCAGGATCAACCTTAGTCTTCACACTTACTAGCCTCTTGTAATTTGTCTCTTTGAAATATTTGTGCCCATAAACCATTCCTTCAGTATAAGCATTCCTGCCATGGCTGTTGATACCAATATCCAAATCCCTATAGTTCAAAAATGCTTCTCTAGGGTTTTTCGACACAAATGGAGTCATGTAATCATACATCAGCCTTGTGAAATTCAAGTAACGATTTTCGGCTTCATCGCTTATAAGATCGTCCCAGTTTACTTCGTATTGGATCTTCGCTATGTTGCCCGATCTATGTGGGAAAGGCTTTGCGAATTCGGATATTTCACTCATTCTTCCACCATATGGGCTGAAAGCCAACATTTGGTTTTCAAGTTCTTTCATCCTTTCGAATATGAATTCAAATTGTTGTTTAGAAATAGGGTTTTGCACGTAATCGGATTTGATCTTGAACGGGTTGAGTCTTTGAGGAATACGGCTTAAGAGTGCCATGGTTGGAGTACCACTGGGGAAGCCCGTGTAGTAAAGCACAGACTCAACCCAACTCATTTCAGTACAATCCGATTCTTGCAACCGTAACTCGGGAAAATCTTTGTTCAAAAGTGTAACAAGATTCCTTGAGTTTCCAAGGTACAACGTTCGAAAAATAGCACGGGCTGTCTTTCCACCGTTGGTGTCGTTTATGACACTAAATGTCATTTGAAGGAATATATTTCTATCTAGCTTATCAGCAACTTGTACCCATCGTTCCGCGATGGTGCTTAGGTTTTGTTCCTCTGTTCTTTCGATGTTAAACACGGTCACAACCTCCGGAACCCGAACTAGTTTGATCTTGTAGGCTAGAACCACACCAAAACTAACACCACCACCGCCGGTGATCGCCCAAAACAAATCTTCACCCATACTCTTTCTATCCAAAAGCTTGCCATTCACATCGATTATTTGAGCATCAACAATATTATCGACTGACAAACCATATTTTCTCATCAAGTTACCATACCCACCACCACTAAAATGCCCACCAACACCAACCGTTGGAACAAACCCCTGCTGGAAAACCATGCTTGTTACTTTTCTCGGCTATTCGATAGTACACTTCACCAAGAGTCGCACCGGCTTGGACCCATGCGGTTTCTTGTTCGATATCTACGTTTATCGACCTTAAATTGAACATGTCCACAATGAAGAAGGGTTGGTTTGTGTTTGTAAGGTAGGAAAGACCTTCATAATCATGACCACCACTTCTGGTTTTCATAAGCATCCGATTTTGTTTTCCACAAGCAACAGCTGCTTGAACGTGGGAAGCATGCTCGGCTGTGATGATTAGAAAGGGTTTTGGTGTGGTAGTTTCATTGAACCGAAGGTTTCGGATGTAGTTTTGCAAGACGGTGGGAAAAGATGAGTTTCCGGGAGTGTAGATCTCTCCGGTTATCGGAAATGAAGGGTCGGCCCGGTCGTTTAAACATTGAATGAAGCGATCTGTAATGTAACCGGAAGTTGCAGAAGATTGGGTAGAGATCAAGAGGAGAAGGAGACTAAAAATGGAAATTTGCATTTTGAAAGAAGATGTGATATTTTCCATTTTGCATGGTTTGAGGTTGCTTGATGCATGCAGTTTATAGGCAATTGAAAGTCCTAATGTTTGACCTTAAAAAATGCCTTACTAAAACTTAGTCCAAAGTTGAAAAATCATATTGGGTACTCATCATATCGTGTCATTGGTCATATGTTTACGTGACATTACTTAATTTGCTACCCACAATGATGAGAATGGATAAGAGGCTGTGGGATTGATGTGAGAGGGCAGGGATCCCGAACCGCATGGGGCCTACTTTTCAAAAAATGAAACACGTTTTCTATCAACTTTGCAATTTCGACACTTGAGTATATATATGTACAATTTGAAAAAATACACATGTCAGCTATTTCAAACATATTGATTATAAGTAATTTTCAATATCTACAAAAACAATGGGCGGCGGCAATAGTTCTTGGATTCCACCGGTGGAAAAAGGCGGTTGAGCCTTTTTTTTCTATTTGCCCTCTGTTCAAAGTTACGATGTTGCCCTTGTTAAAAAAATACAGTTTTGTCATCGCTTTAGCTTTTGGCAAATTACGATTTCACCTTAGCCAAAAAATACAATTTGCCCCATTAAAAATTACAGAATTGTCATCGTTTTAGTTATTTTTTTTAAATCCCCATTGGCCCGTGTATGATACGATTTTACCCCAGTTAAAAATTATGAATTTGCCCCTGTTTAAAGTTACGATTTTGCCCCTGGTTAAAATATAACAGTATCGACATCGCTTTAGCTTTTGATAAATTACGATTTTAGCCCAGCCAAAAATTACAATTTTTCCCCTAGCTTAAAATTACAGTATTATCATTGTTTTAGTTTTTTTAGCAAAACTATAGAAGTGTTTTGTTTTAATTGGTTGACTCGATTTAATTTTTTTTCGTGCCAAGCGGCTGCCTAACACTCGCTCATTAGTCCAGACAAATTACAGTTTTGCCCCGACCTCAAAATTACGGTCTTGCCATCGATTTAGTTTTTTTTCCTGGCACAACTATGCAGAGGCGTCTCTGAGAATTCACATACCCTGTTCGAGCTTGAAAAAAGATGCCCTTCCGTTATGTTTTGTTATTATTTAAAAAAAATCAAATTAGTATTGGGCTAAATTCTAAACCATAAAAAATGATTTGTAAATGGGCCTATATTGGAAGTGGCATGTGTTGACTATTTAAAAAGATAACATATACGTATCGGATTTTTTTTACATCGCATGCCCCTCGAAATCGCGGGCCTTGTGCTGAGGTCCTCCCCGCACACCATCAAATCCTCCCATGAAACTATGGTATTGTTTTTTTTTAATTATTTGAGAAATATTCAGCCTAACGTCCCACAACGGGGCATCAACTAGTTTATGTACAATTTGAAAATATACATATCAGCTATTTCAAACATATTGATTCTAGGTAATTTAAACCAATGAAGACTTTGAATTATACAAAGTAAAACCAACTAAAAAGTCTAATAAACAAACGTAAAAAAGTTGGATAACCAGTGAAATCATTTTAAAATTGTATTATACTGTACCTTAAATTAAGTGTCTATATATTTAGACATCTATAAGGGCCTATTTTCACATCCTTCAAGACGTTTAGTATAGGCTTAGACAGGACGTCTAGGATTCAAGCCTCCGATCAGTTGGTCAACCTCGTATCATGTCAAATCAATCACATCATACGCCATGTATTGATCTAGACGCTGGACTTAGACAATAGAGAAAGACGCCTCGTACAGGCCTAGACGAGGGCGTCTTGAGGACTGATTTGACTATGTTGTCGGGCACGTGAATAAAGTAATACGCTGAGTATAGAGCTATACGCGGCGTATATATTGTAATTCACACTATTGAAATAGGGACATGCAATGCATTCTTCAACCATCGACACTTCTTCTTCTTTTTTGCTTTGTATTTGATTTCATTCAAAGGTGCTGAAGATAGCCTTATTAATTCAACATACTATAAATGTCATCATTCTGGGACGGCAACTATTTCTTTGGGTCGTATTCTAGCGAGACATGCGTACCCGAAACCGATCCGGTAACAGTTATTAGCTTAAACTACTTGTTGTTTTGATTATTTACTTTTGATCATACCGTTTTTAAGAGGAGACTAGCGTTCCTGATTCTAACGAGTAAGAGGATGTTGTGTCTGGTGCACACAGAAATCAAAACAAACCATTTCTAGATTTGAACACGCATCCCCCGTTGATGAACCATCCCTGAAGATGACTCATACCATGTTGATGAACCATGTTATCCGGCGCAACAAGGGTATCCAGATTATGGATACGAGTGTGAATATTCTTATGTGCAACAACACTATCCGGATGGAAATGGAGGATACAGTGGTCATCAGCAATTCATTTATAACAACCCTCGAAAACGACCCTAAACGTTCTTAAATACATCCCGTATGCGAGAAACTGACCCGAAATACCTTCGTACTTGTGAAAATCGAAGAAAACAAAATCCGCCCTTCGCTCGCGGCCTGCGACAGGAGAAGGTATATCCTTCGCGGGGCGCGAGGCCCTTGCCTTGCTGGACACACAATGATTGACACGTGTGGACACCTGTCGAGACTACACCGATGACTCAGCGACCCTCAAACCGCCCTACCGTCCCTCATGGCCCGTGAGGGAATTAACGATGGTTGTCGCGGGGCGCGACAGACTCCTCGATCAGCTATAAAAGGGACAAAGAACGACATTTCAAATTGTTCAGAATCATTCTTTCTCTCTCAAATCTCTAATAAGCTAATATTATCGGGAATAATACCCCTAATAAGCGAAGCTCTGCCACATTGTAGGTATTATAAAACCCGGTTACGTATTAGTTACTCTGCCCGATTGATCTAGAGCTCCGTAACGCATGTCAAGGCTCTGCCTGACTCAGTCGTTGGAATTCTGTCTCGGGGTTATAGCTAATGTAAATTGGGTTATTTTACTAACACGTGTGTGTTATTTATATTTTAGAAAGTAATCCAAAAATAGTACAAGGAAGTTATAATATTACCAGGAAGCCTGTAGAAATACCTAAGCCTACAAATGTGAGTTAATCCTTCTTTTTTTGTAAACCTTTTTTTTGTGAGTAATCCTCTTTTTGTGAAACCTTTTTGGTGATCTGTTTTTACAAAACCTCAAATGTTTTAAATTATAATTAACAGTGAATGAGTATTTGTGATTCTACAATTATCGTCGGTATGTTGGGGTTTCGTATACATAACTTGTTACTACACTGTGAGTAGTAACATTACCACAAGTCCGGATTGACAGTACCGTGGGTGGTAATTAAAGTAGATGTAAACAAACGTAATTGCTGGATTGCCCTCAATACTGTAAAATGATAAAACTTGTTTTGATTAAACTGGGATTCACTCACCAGTATTTCTTGCTGATAAAATATTTTAAACACGTGTTTCTGGTAAATTAGTGTGAAGCCAATAAAAGCCAGCTGGAGAGCACTGAAGGCTTAGAAAAGTGGCTATAAAAGTTACCTAATTAAAAAGGAGAATTGTTTTCAATATTTAGGGTTATCCCTATAAATATATTACAAACAAAAATCAGATTTTTGTCTCACTTGTTTATTATAAATGTGTTATCAGAGAAGCTTGGGTTTTACCCCGTTTATCTATTTTAAATAGTTTGGTGTTTAACTCTGATAAAAATATTTCCTAACTACGGTCCTGATGAAACTTTCCGCTGCCAAATTAATAAACACCGATACCATCTGACTGGTTCGCGCCTCCCGCTCCCAGGGTGGGGTCGGGGGCTGTGACATCATTTCCTCGAGCAATCCTTACGAAAGTTACAATGCATCACAATCTTTGTACGTTTAACAAAACTATCCGACCGGTGGAGGATATGGTGGTGAGGCACCCCCCAGCTCGGGCAATCCATATTTCACAAAGAAGGCATCAAATTATTTAGTTACGTGAGACAAATTAATAAGTGTAAAATCTAACTTAACCCCATCGATGTTACAAGTTTTCAGCTCTCTAGATGAACAAAAGAAATGGATACAAGCAAGGGAAAACGCGAATGGTTTCGTTATTATGACCCGTCGATCAAAGAAAATTGGGGGAAGGATCGGGAGGGTATGGCTTGAATGCGACCGTGGTGGTAAGCACCGTACTACAACAACGGTTAGAAAAGCCAGCAACAAAAAAACCAGATTCCTGTTTTACCTGGTGGCGGTTCGAGACCATCCGTATAAAATCTGAGGGATGGAAGGGGGAAAGGCTAAACATAACCACGACCTTTGTGAGGACCTGTCGGCCCACGCGTGTGTGCGAAGGTTTACTCCCAACAAATACAAACTGATCGATCAGCTGACAGCTCAAAACATGGAGCTACACAATTTTTTTCAAACGATAAGGAAGTAGGACCCCGATAGGTTCCATGTTCAGAAAGACGTACAAAATGCAGTAAAGAAGATTAAAGCCTCACAGAGAGACGGATTGACTCCCATGCAGTCACTAGAAAGCATGCTGATTAAAAACTAATTTATTTATGAGAAACCGGAGGAACCTGGAATAGATGTCGTAACAGAGATCTTCTTTGTTCATCCCTACTCGTGTGATATGTGGTGTGCATTCCCGCACGTGTTGTTGATCGTTTCGACATACAAAACAAACATGTACAACTTGCCATTTGTCCAGATTGTTGGTATGGCGTCTATCAATTATTCGTTTTGTATCGCGCATGCCGTTGTTTGTAAAGAACGAAGTGATAACTTCATATGGGTACTTGAAAGGATCAAGTTAATGTTAGATGAATGTATGGAGCCATGTGTGATTGTAACAGAGAGAGACCTGGCCCTATGAACGCGTGTGTAAGACCCTTACTTGATTTATACGAATTTTATATAGTTTTCGAATATAATAGTGTATTTACAATAACACATACACTTTTACATACACGTTTGTTAAAACATTTTATGATTTAAAATGTTTCAACATAGATTAAATATATTCGTCGTTTAAAACGAGACGACCAAAAGTAACGCGGGAGCTTGAATTCTTGATCATGTTCGGTTCTTTGTTGAGCTTGATCGTCGTCCGGTACCTACATTATAGCTACATTTCATAAAACATGAAACGAGTTAGTCATATGGCGTTTCAAACGAGTTTAAACGAGTTCGCAATGCAAAACCATTCAACAGCAACAATTTGCAGGGATTATAACCCGTCGCGTGCCGCGACGGGATTGAGGATCCATTGTCCCGTGACGCAACGTCTCTCGCGGGCCGCGACACCAATTGAGGTTCCCATCACGTGACGCGAGGGTCTCATTTCGACGGAAAGATTGTTATGCAGACCTGCATATTTCCAGCCGGACCAATTCCCAAGGAAACAGACATAACTTTCTCATTTTTGATCCATTTTACGATCCGTTTCTTCCTACATGATTGTAAATTGATTCTCCATTACATGGAGTTAAAATCCGACATCCAGATTAAAAAAAATCTTGATTTTTAATCCCTCGGCTTATTATTTTTCTACAAAATTTTGACCCGTTCATGATTTTATCAAACAAACTTATTTTCGCATACAATTTCTCATGAATATACTGTTATAATTGTTTCCTATTATACAAGGTTCAAATCACGGGTTTTTACGCATCCTTAACCCGTTTTTGCTTATATTCTTATTTTGACACGTTAAGGGTATTTAAGCACTTTTAAGCTTAAATCACGCTCATTCCTTGTTTGCATCATAATTCCACATTTACATATTGATTAGTCTTCCACCACAACTATAATTGTGGTGGATTTAATGTGGTAGACTATTTATTTCGAGTTCTACCCCTCAGATTTGTCATTTTACGAAAATGACCCAATTCGAGGCTTTTGACCCAAAAGTTTATATCTTAAACGTTTATTCTTATTCGAAAGACTTTTTCAATCATAAACTCTTTTTCAAACAAGATTTAAGGGTCGTTTTCCCAGTTTATCATTTAGGGGCGTTTTGGTCCACTTTAGCCCTACTTTACGACGAAGGAATTTTTAAGGACATGTTTGACCAAAATCCCATTTTTTAAACTATGATCTTGTTTAAACATCATTATGTTTCTAGAATCATGTCACACCCCGACTTTCCACGTATCACCGGTGGGCCCGGTGGGGAGTATCGTGACGTGGTTGGCAACGTAATAGTCAAACAACACAATATTTAAATGCACAGCGGAAGCAAAAGATAAATATATTACATTCCAAATATAAAGTAATATCAAAGTATTACAACGGAAAGTAAAGGATCCACAGGCGGATCTTAAAACATAAACATTGTTGAACAGACTTTAGGCGCCTAGAACTTGCAAGATTCCTTATTAACGCCCTGAGCTTCCAGCCAATTACGTTCAGTACCTGTCACTTAACCTTTTTGGAAAATACGTCAGTTTACACTGGTAAATACAATTAACCGACTCATTTTAAAAAGAGTTTAAGAAAAATTGATTTAGATGCACCTGGCACAAAAATATCTTTTATAACTTGGGACAATTATATAAAATTAATCTTGTATACAGATTTACATGTTCGTTGTACGTTCAGGGCCCGATGTAGAAACCGAGTCAAGATTAACAGACACGCCACAAGTATAAGCCCACAAGAGAGTGAGATACCATTTCCCTTTAAGCAACTTTCAGTGTATGCCTACACCCTGTGCTTAAGACGTGGCCATTTTATAAGACAATGATGTCAAGGATATCCGGGACATGGTCATTAACCCCTAAAGGCTTTTATTTCAAACAATACAGATTAAAGCGGGTTACCTCAATAATTTAATCACAATTCGACTAAACATTCAATACCCGACCAAGCGGTATTATTATAATACCATATCCCAAGCCCGTATAGGGAAAATAAGTTAAAAGTATTTACCTGAGCTAGCAAATGCAATTTGTACTCAGCCGTATATTTTAATCAGCAAGCACAAGTACTTCTACTGGGGCTCTCAATCTGGAACGAAGGTTTTATTAACCTATTAGATTCCTAACGGGTCTTATTTAAGTCGTAACTTAGACCGGTTAGTTTTAAGGAAATGTTTACGGTTCAAAACACATGATTAAGCGAAGACCGGAATAGAATGTGATTTAGACCCGACAAGTTTGGAGACTTGTATAATATGGGTACACTAAACACATTCTGGATTTTGAGATAAAAATGATAACGTCTGACCCGTTTCGGCTAATTTATGCAAACTAGTTACGTAAACCGAACCGAACACGCAAAAAGCGTAACGGGTAACCCTAAGAGTCATATACATGTTTCCTAAGTTAATATGCCTTAAATATGTTGCGATATCAGTAGGATACCTTCCATTATGCCCAAAACGAGTTTAATCTCAAAATAAGCCCCGTAGGGGTATTTTGGTCATTTTAAAGGTTATAAAAGAGTTTAAATGAAGTTCTGAGATTCGGGTCCCAATACATCAGTAAAATAACTTATTTTAATAGGTCATATAAGTTGATAATAAGTCTTATATGGCAAAATGGTTTTAAACCCAAACTATAAGTTTAATATGCGTAAAAAGTCATTTTAAGTGATTTCCGGGTTATGCAGGAAATCTGAGTTTTCTGATCAGGTTTTAAAGTTCAAAATACTTTATTTATTATATTAAATCAGTAGCAATTGGATTGGTGTCAAAATACTATGTAGAACTCATTTTATGACCGAAAAGGGTATAATCGGTATTTACCGAATCAACGCCATAATCTTAGGTTATGAGCAGGTTAAAAATAATTAAAAATCTTTAAAAATCTCAAAATATTATATTACATTAGTGGGTAAAAGGTTTGGTGTCAATATTTGGGTTTAAATAGGCTTTATGCTAATTGCGTCGTTTAATTAACAAAAAGCTTCTTAATTGCGCTATTTAGCATAACTCCTATTCTGGACCTCAAACTGATATGAAACTTTAGGGACATGTTTATAAATCAGTAACAAAGGTTATTGTCTTTTCACATATCCAAAATCCTCGTTTTATGGTCAAAAGGGCATTATGGTTAACATTAAGCAATTAACGGAAACATGTAAACGAATCGGATAATCAATGAACCAACCACAGAGGGTTATGCTAACATGTAGCCAGGTCCTAAGGAAGCTCTAAGGCATTTCCAAATCATACAAAAACGGGTCAGAACTGAAGTCAAAGCAACAATCAAAGTTTTGCGACTTTCGGTTCCGAACCGGGTCTAAACAGGAAATTGTCGGATCAAACAAGCTTAGACCAGTTATTATACTTATTACCAAGTTATATGAGTGATAAAATAGGTTATACACCTTCTGCATTGTTAATTATGCTTTAATTCGAAGATTAGCATTCTGTTGACTTTTTCTAATCAACTTTGACCCGACATTTGATCTAGTTAGAGTGGGAATCAGAGGGAGCCCTTTTAAGGGTTTAATGCCCACATAATTGCCAACTTATAACTACCTTCAATTCGACTAATCACTGGACCATCAATGATTAATCGCTAAGTCAAACGGTAATTACGACGGTTTGACTTTTAAGCTAAAACTAAGCAAAAACTTAACTAAGAAAGGTTAAGCATACTTACTGAAGTCCTATGCACGATTAGGAAGGCTTAGGGTCTGCTCTTGAACTCCCAAAAGCTCCAGAAATGCAGAAGGAATGAGTGAACACAATGTTGCAACACAAGGCCCTTTTATAGTGTTTCAATCTCATTAGATTGTTGACAACTAAGGCTACAACTGATCATGGATCACCCACAAGTGTCCCTAAGTGCCTAGGAATGTTTAGGTGTCTCCCATGGATGAGAAAATATCTTCTTAAGTCGGTTCCAAGGCTGAACAACCACTTTTCATGATTTTCTGCATCTGGGGGCCTGACGCGGCCCGCGTAAAGTTTTGTTAATCTTTACGCGGCCCGCCTAAGGTCTGTTTTCATGTTTAAAGCTTTTTAGCTTTTGCAACTTGTCCCTTGGCTTTTCGAAAGGTCATTTAACTTTGTAATTTGCATTATGAGCCCTCCATTTTAACTTATAAGGGTTTCAAGACTTATACCCCTTTTGCTAAGTCCTTGGTCACTTCGTTATTTACCCGAAAAGTCATAATTTTCAACGTTGACGCTTTAACCCCTCGCATACGAATTTGATCATAACTTTCTCATACGATAACAAAACTTTATGAAATTTTTATCACACATTCTAGTGAGCATAATTTACCGTTACAAAGCTTCGGGTTTGCTAAAAGGTCACTCAGAGGTATAACTTAAACATGTTGACACATTTAACCCCTGTAGTTTGTAATCTCTCACTTTCTTTCATTTTTAGCTTCGTATGATCCATGATTTATCCGTTTGAAGGTATGAGCATCATGTAGGGTTATTGTAAAGTATATTTATCCCTTGTTGATATTTTGAACCTTTATATTCACATACTTTCCATGTTTGTCAACTTTAGTCCCTCTAGAGTATACTTTCACACGTTCAAGCTTATGACACGTGTCAATACATTATTGGACATGAATTTTCGAGGTGTTACATCCTCACCCCCTTAAAAGAAATCTCGACCTCGAGATTTGCTACAATGCTGGAAGTACTTTTTGTCGCATAATGGACTTAACTTCCATAACATATCTGGAGTCTTTCCAAGCTCTCAAAGTGACCCCTATATTAGGTACATGTATCTTTTTGGAGCTTCTTAACCTGTCGATCCTCAATCGATACAGGATGCTCATCACATCAAAATTCTGCATATCATTATGTGATAGTGTTTCTTGACTTATTGGCGAAACGCATCCTTCAGTCACTAGTGTGCAATGTATTGCAAGTTCCGCCAAGCTCCCTAAATAGGTTTTAGCTTATAAGCTACTTGATCTTGATACATTCGATTTCCTTCGAATGATTCTGTATACTCAGAGCTTAACTAGCCTGATAATTTAACAAATTTGGCACACCCTTCTTGGGTGATATCTTTTGTTGAACCTTATCCTTAACAAGAATTTAGGAGGTTTGCTATTTTCATTAATCCTTGATTTTCTGCCGAATACTGGCATCTTACAGATGATTATGTATTTGCATGATCTTATTTGTTGTTTCTAATGCAACTTTCAGATCCTGATAATTGGACTTACTAATCTATTGTCCTATCAATAGGCGTTTAACATTCCATCTATACAAGGTCTTCAAGGGAGCCACCTTGATACTTATATACAACTATTATAGAAAAGTTTATCTTAAGGTGAGATGGTTATCCCAACCATTGCTTAAAACTATTCTTAAGGAATAACTAATCCTTATAGCTAGTTGAATAATTCGACGATCCTGGGTAGTTGATGGCGATTCTTAATCGTTGTCTAAATAGGGTTGCGGTAATGAATGCATAAGCAAAACGAACCTTCTTTCTTATTTAGCAATATCAACTCTCGGAATATTAAGTTAGGCTATATGAATCTCTTATCTTAAAATTTACTTAATTAGGGTTTCGATCATTCCATAATCAATTATGGAGTTCTACAACACTCCAACCCAAAGTGGGATGTTAATCTTAACTCTACTTGCCTCTCGGAAGGTAAACAGGGTAGTCTTTGCAGAAGGTAATCAAGACACACGGAGATTACAGAGATTTTTCCAAATCTCGGCTCCAGTTCATTTATCCTTGCCTGTGTCAGATAAGTGGCATATTTATGTCACGAGTCCACCGATTTAATCAGAGACACTTACTTGGACAATTCCATTCTGGATATCTTCTTTGAATACTATTAGTTGACTTTAGTACCATATGATCATTGGGATATCTTTGTGGTCCCATGCATTAAACCTCCATACTGATCAGGCATGGAAGCAATCTATGGAACATATTAAGATACACCAATCCTCATATGACGCTTTTATCATACCTTCTGGTATTCGCAATCGATAGAGGTCAAAGAGATATCAACTATGTATGCGGATGTACTTCCTCCAGAGAGAGGATACCTCTAAAATTCTATGC
The DNA here is from genome assembly GCA_030545235.1 of Helianthus tuberosus. Lineage (NCBI taxonomy): Eukaryota > Viridiplantae > Streptophyta > Magnoliopsida > Asterales > Asteraceae > Helianthus > Helianthus tuberosus. Next base: position 75,317,105 of record CM060426.1, read on the forward strand.
CTGAAGGCTTCTGACAGGAACAGAATAAATGGTTCTTATGATTTTGCCTGTAAGTTTTACCCTTCACTTAATAACTATGGTTCTCATGAAAGATTTTAAAAGTTTGCTATACTTATAGTTTATGAAGGACTTGGAGCAAGTAGCATTCGGCTCTTTGAACTTTTTCACGATCTCCTTCACAGCTTTTCCAACAGCTGCGTCTTATCATAGTTTGAAGAACATCCTTGGACTTTCTAAGGTTTACAATTGTAGTATCATTAGCATGCGTCACATCATCAATGGCGTGATTGACTGATGTCTTATCCAAGTTTGTCATACTCAAGATTTGGTTCCTATTACTAAATGAATCAATTTCTTGGTTGCGATCCGACAACTGCTATTCATCATCCTCATGGCCTTATATACTAACCATGGTTTCATTAAACCATACAGGCCAATATAGCATTAACATTCTTAATGAACGCTATTTAATATATATCAATTATACTTAGCCTAGGTCACAAAAGACCATTAATGGCATTTAAAGTTTGGTCCTAATCCATCATCTTTTTGACAGGGAATCAAAATGTCATATCTGTCTTTATTATAGTGATGAATTTGGATAGCTTGAAAGCTTGGCATAAGGATATCAGAAAAGAGTGATTCCTAATAGATATAAAATATCAATCTAAGATTTGTTGGAGCATTTTCTATAGTGTCATCGGCCAATTTCTACCTCGCATTAAATGACCAGAGTCCTAATCAGGCGGAGACAACAGTTCTCAACATTTATCGTTCATTATAGAATCATATGTGTCAGCATCATATAAATTTCTGCATAGACTGCTTGATAAGGAAAGGTACCTGTTATACAATTATCATTCAGCACCGTCTCCTGGGCGTTCATCCTGAAGACTCATGCGTTTGTTTTCTTGGCCTCTTCGGGCTTCTTCTGATTCCTAGGGCAGTTGGTCTTGATATGCCCCTTCTCGTTGCAACCATAACAGGTTGCGTCTTTCAATTTCTTGCAATCCAAGGTTTTATGTTCCTTAGACTTGCAAATCCCACAAGGTAGAGGCTGAGATTCAAATCTGCATTTCCCGAGGTGGTATTTCCGACAGGTTTTGCACCTGGTCTTCTCATCCGACTGCTGGCTGTCTTTCTCAAACCCAGAACTCTTCTTATCCTCAGAGTTCCTCTTCTTATCGGAGCAATGAGAATTCTCATCCTCCCTTTTACGCTTTCCATCTTCATAGGCTTTGGCAGCCTTGTTTCTGACCACATCGAGTGTGAGAGATAGCGACAGATCTACCGCTGACCTGAATGTAGTAGGTCTTGAAGCCTTAACACTGGCTTTGATTTCTGGGGCTAAACCCCCAATGAAACGAGCAATTCTCTTTGGTTCTGGTGTTACTAGGTAAGGAACCAGTCTGGACAGGGTATTGAAACTGGTGAGGTAAGCTTGACAATCTAAGTTTGTCATAACCAAGGATAAGAAATCTGACTCAATCCTCTTAACCTCGTGTTGAGGGCAGTAGTTCTCCATAATGAGAGCAACAAACTGTTCCCATAACATGTTGTAAAGTGGGATCTTCCCAGCAGCTTGAATGAGAGCCTTCCACCATGCTAGTGCCTCTCCCTTGAACGATTGGGATACATACTTCACTACATCCCTCTCAGCACAACCGCTGATATCGACAATTGTGTCCATTTCATCCAACCAGGTCATACAATCAATTGCCCCGTTCTCTCCAGTGAAATACCGGGGTTTGCAGGAAACAAAGTATTTATAGGTACAGGACTTGGTACGTGGTTCATTATCGAGCACTATCCTCTTGGATGGAACACTGTGTTGAATAGATGAATGTCGATCATCATCCTTCTTTGACTCATCTTTCTTTGAGGGTGGCTTGCTATGAGCCTCAGAATGAGTCTTAGGGACAGACTTAGAGTGGGGTACAGATGAGGCTTTACTATGAGTCCCACTATACTCCTTGAATTGCTCCGCTACAGCTTTAGATACCGCCGTATCAATCAGTGTACGAAGTTCTCCTCTGGTTATATTGATCTTATCATCATCGCGGTTTTCCATAGGATGACTGTTTATCTCATCAGAGTCAGCCATGTAGTCTTAATTGCTACAAAAAGAAAATAAGGGCAAGGTTTATTTAGAAGCCCATTCAGTACAATCGTTCTTGACGATTTATTAACCATGGTAATATAAACCATATTGGTTAATTTGTTAGTTATATTTAATTAGCATTTTCATTATAATTTATCCTAGTTATAAAACATTAAGGATATTAAGGTGGCGCAAAGGGCCTAGTCACTAGGACAGTTTTAAATTTACAAGCCATGATTTCAGAGAATCGAGGCATTTAGGTTTGAATCAAAGTTCATTACCTTTTTCTTGACAGAGAGTCAAAAACTTCAACTGTCTTTTGTCCCTTACGACGATAAGTATGGCCCGTAGGCATTTCATCACTTATGGATGGTTATAATATGATCATCTTCATTTGATGATATTAGTCAAGATCCCATTGATCATACAAACTATTATGCTTGGACGTAGTCCAACATCTTTAGACGGGGGTCAAAGACCACCACTGACGTTGTCTTATCGGACAACAAGTTTCGCCCGTAGGCACTTCATCACTAATGGATGTTTATAATATGATTATCTTTATTTGATGATTTAAGCCATGATTTCTAAATCACTAGGCTAGATAAGGGTTTGGAATTTCCCATTATAAAGATGACAAGTGTGATTTTTATCGCATCGCTGTTGTTAGGAGTGTTAACATGTTTTCGGATGTTAACAAGAATCTGAATCTCTTCTAAACAGGTTTTACCATCATAGCTAGGTCTTTAATGACATTCAAGCTAGGTTTTACCCTTTAAGATTCTTTCAATATATTTAACGCAGAACAATCCTAAATTGAAATGTAAACAAGGATCTGAATCTAATTGTGGAACTACCGTCTTGGCCCTGTCTTAAAACGACATATGGCTAGGTCTTGTCCTTTTTAGATTTTGCCATTTTATTATAATGGTAGATCTTATAATATAGGAATGATATTTTAAATATAATCGTTCCATTAAAATTTAAACAAGTATATGGTTGCCCTAAACGGGACTTCAAACTGAAAATGACTTGTCCATGAAAGGGCAAATCAGAAAAATAACAAAAGAAGCAATTTAAAAGACAATGAAACGAATTAGGATTAGTCCTATGTTCTTGTCTAGACTCAAGAATGTGCAACTGTGTAACTGAGATTAAACACAAAAGGCTAGTGTTTAATTCACTCAGTGTTGGCTCTGATACCAACCTGTCACACCCCGACTTTCCACGTATCACCGGTGGGCCCGGTGTGGAGTATCGTGACGTGGTTGGCAACGTAATAGTCAAACAACACAATATTTAAATGCACAGCGGAAGCAAAAGATAAATATATTACATTCCGAATATAAAGTAATATCAAAGTATTACAACGGAAAGTAAAGGATCCACAGGCGGATCTTAAAACATAAACATTGTTCAACAGACTTTAGGCGCCTAGAACTTGCAAGATTCCTTATTAACGCCCTGAGCTTCCAGCCAATTACGTTCAGTACCTGTCACTTAACCTTTTTGGAAAATACGTCAGTTTACACTGGTAAATACAATTAACCGACTCATTTTAAAAAGAGTTTAAGAAAAATTGATTTAGATGCACCTGGCACAAAAATATTTTTATAACTTGGGACAATTATATAAAATTAATCTTGTATACAGATTTACATGTTCGTTGTACATTCAGGGCCCGATGTAGAAACCGAGTCAAGATTAACAGACACGCCACAAGTATAAGCCCACAAGAGAGTGAGATACCGTTTCCCTTTAAGCAACTTTCAGTGTATGCCTACACCCCGTGCTTAAGACGTGGCCATTTTATAAGACAATGATGTCAAGGATATCCGGGACATGGTCATTAACCCCTAAAGGCTTTTATTTCAAACAATACAGATTAAAGCGGGTTACCTCAATAATTTAACCACAATTCGACTAAACATTCAATACCCGACCAAGCGGTATTATTATAATACAGTATCCCAAGCCCGTATAGGGAAAATAAGTTAAAAGTATTTACCTGAGCTAGCAAATGCAATTTATACTCAGCCGTATATTTTAATCAGCAAGCACAAGTAGTTCTACTGGGGCTCTCAATCTGGAACGAAGGTTTTATTAACCTATTAGATTCCTAAAGGGTCTTATTTAAGTCGTAACTTAGACCGGTTAGTTTTAAGGAAATGTTTACGGTTCAAAAAGCATGATTAAGCGAAGATCGGAATAGAATGTGATTTAGACCCGAAAAGTTTGGAGACTTGTATAATATGGGTACACTAAACACATTCTGGATTTTGAGATAAAAATGATAACGTCTGACCCGTTTCGGCTAATTTATGCAAACTAGTTACGTAAACCGAACCGAACGCGCAAAAAGCGTAACGGGTAACCCTAAGAGTCATATACATGTTTCCTAAGTTAATATGCCTTAAATATGTTGCGATATCAGTAGGATACCTTCCATTATGCCCAAAACGAGTTTAATCTCAAAATAAGCCCCGTAGGGGTATTTTGGTCATTTTAAAGGTTATAAAAGAGTTTAAATGAAGTTCTGAGATTCGGGTCCGAATACATCAGTAAAATAACTTATTTTAATAGGTCATATCAGTTGATAATAAGTCTTATATGGCAAAATGGTTTTAAACCCAAACTATGCGTTTAATACGCGTAAAAAGTCATTTTAAGCGATTTCTGGGTTATGCAGGAAATCTGAGTTTTCTGATCAGGTTTTAAAGTTCAAAATACTTTATTTATTATATAAAATCAGTAGCAATTGGATTGGTGTCAAAATACTATGTAGAACTCATTTTATGACCGAAAAGGGTATAATCGGTATTTACCGAATCAACGCCATAACCTTAGGTTATGAGCAGGTTAAAAATAATTAAAAATCTTTAAAAATCTCAAAATATTATATTACATCAGTCGGTAAAAGGTTTGGTGTCAAAATTTGGGTTTAGATAGGCTTTATGCTAATTGCGCCGTTTAATTAACAAAAAGCTTCTTAAATGCGCTATTTAGCATAACTCCTATTCTGGACCTCAAACTGATATGAAACTTTAGGGACATGTTTATAAATCAGTAACAAAGGTTATTGTCTTTTCACATATCCAAAATCCTCGTTTTATGGTCAAAAGGGCATTATGGTCAACATTAAGCAATTAACGGAAACATGTAAACGAATCGGATAATCAATGAACCAACCACAGAGGGTTATGCTAACATGTAGCCTGGTCCTAAGGAAGCTCTAAGGCATTTCCAAATCATACAAAAACGGGTCAGAACTGAAGTCAAAGCAACAGTCAAAGTTTTGCGACTTTCGGTTCCGAACCGGGTCTAAACAGGAAATTATCGGATCAAACAAGCTTAGACCAGTTATTATACTTATTACCAAGTTATATGAGTGATAAAATAGGTTATACGCCTTCTGCATTGTTAATTATGCTTTAATTCGAAGATTAGCATTCTGTTGACTTTTTCTAATCAACTTTGACCCGACATTTGATCTAGTTAGAGTGGGAATCAGAGGGAGCCCTTTTAAGGGTTTAATGCCCACATAATTGCCAACTTATAACTACCTTCAATTTGACTCATCACTGGACCATCAATGATTAATCGCTAAGTCAAACAGTAATTACGACGGCTTGACTTTTAAGCTAAAACTAAGCAAAAACTTAACTAAGAAAGGTTAAGCATACTTACTGAACTCCTATGCACGATTAGGAAGGCTTAGGGTCTGCTCTTGAACTCCCAAAAGCTCCAGAAATGCAGAAGGAATGAGTGAACACAATGTTGCAACACAAGGCCCTTTTATAGTGTTTCAATCTCATTAGATTGTTGACAACTAAGGCTACAACTGATCATGGATCACCCACAAGTGTCCCTAAGTGCCTAGGAATGTTTAGGGGTCGCCCATGGATGAGAAAATATCTTCTTAAGTCGGTTCCAAGGCTGAACAGCCACTTTTCATGATTTTCTGCATCTGGGGGCCTGACACGGCCCGCGTAATGTTTTGTTAATCTTTACGCGGCCCGCCTAAGGTCTGTTTTCATGTTTAAAGCTTTTTAGCTTTTGCAACTTGTCCCTTGGCTTTTCGAATGGTCATTTAACTTTGTAATTTGCATTATAAGCCCTCCATTTTAACTTATAAGGGTTTCAAGACTTATACCCCTTTTGCTAAGTCCTTGGTCACTTCGTTATTTACCCGAAAAGTCATAATTTTCAACGTTGACGCTTTAACCCCTCGCATACGAATTTGATCATAACTTTCTCATACGATAACGAAACTTTATGAAATTTTTATCACACATTCTAGTGAGCATAATTTACCATTACAAAGCTTCGGGTTTGCTAAAAGGTCACTCAGAGGTATAACTTAAACATGTTGACACATTTAACCCCTGTAGTTTGTAATCTCTCACTTTCTTTCATTTTTAGCTTCGTATGATCCATGATTTATCCGTTTGAAGGTATGAGCATCATGTAGGGTTATTGTAAAGTATATTTATCCCTTATTGATATTTTGAACCTTTATATTCACATACTTTCCATGTTTGTCAACTTTAGTCCCTCTAGAGTATACTTTCACACGTTCAAGCTTATGACACGTGTCAATACATTAGTGGACATGAATTTTCGAGGTGTTACAAATCACAATGACTATAATTTAAATTATTTGGTTTACCTTTTAACGTAACCCAATGTCAATTCTCGACTTTGCTGAACTCACATCAAACCTTAAGTTCTAAATGAGGAATTTACTTATTACTCATACCTGGCTCGGATCAATACGTTAACCCGTTTTAGTACTTCAACAATTAAGTTGCTAGTTAATAGCAACGCACATTCCATATTCTTCTCACCCCTATGATCATAATACTTAACAAAACAATTTTTAGTTGTTTTTTTTTTTTGTCAAATGGTGATATCTTCACATTTTGACCCATTTGATCTTAATGACCATATTATCCTTGTGAGATGGTATCTAGTTGCCATCTCATCCAAGTAATCTGTTCCGGTTTACACCGTACGTTCATATTACTTATAATTCATTTCTTAATTCTTTTGACCCATCATGGCTTACGCCATAAAGTGTCTTTCAAAACTAACGTTTATAGTCAACGCGTGACTGAATTACCATTTTACCCTTATTTATTCATTTTGGTTTACCCTATAAGGTAACCATTCAAAACTCATTGTCTATTAGTCATTGCATGATTGAATAATCGTATTATTCTTTTTTAACCATTAAACATGGTTTATTATTATCGTCTCTTGTTCTAACCCGTATCATGTCGCGTTAGAACATCATAATTGAAACATGACTTTATGTTATTTATAACCTATAAAACAAATAGGTATTTAATAAAAGGTGTAAGCTTTACTTACCTTGCACCCAAATTATGCTTTTCCGTCATACTCGATTCGTTTGACCCGCTTCCTTCCCAACCTTCCACCTAGCTTGTCAAGCCAATTATCCAGTAAGCATCATTCTTATGCTACTGTTTTATCCACTTTATTAACCAAGTTTTTGTGACCATAATTCATTGAATTAACACAACTTTAATCATTCTTAACACATGATGATATCAAACATCATTTTAACATAAATATATCATCATTTTCATCTTATTATACAAAACCCATTTCATGGCAAGTATGATTTATGTACTCAAACACCTAAATTGTTCAAGTATCTTCTTATTAATATTATGTATGATGATTCTAATCATAATTATATCATCAATTTCATCATATGATTAAAACCCACTTTTCCTAGTGTGGTAAATCATCTTAACATTCAATTCATGGAAATATATTTATAATTTTCACTTAGGGTTTTGTTCCTAAGCAAGTATACATCACTAATTCAGCCATAGCTTCTATAATTCATACATAATTCACGATTATGATATTCATCAATTTTCACAACTTCAAGAATCATCAAAATTTTACATACCTTATGATCCCCTAGCTTGGGTGATCATTAATTCACGTTCAATTGTGAATTTGAGCTTCGTTTAGCCCTTCAATTTGATCATTTTGTATGAACTAGGGTTTTGCTCTATGGGAGCTCTCCTGAGATCGGACAGAACACACATTGTGTGTGTTTTTTTTATTAAATGAACTTTCAACTTATCCAGCTTTGGCCCCTCATGTTTGGTTAGTTATTAAGTAGACCATAACCCACTTAGTTCCAACAATATTCTCTCTTGTTAGCTAGGTTAAACATTCCTAGTTAACTTAGTGGGTTCGGGGAGATTACAACTAAGTTTATTTTAAGTCTCGTTAACTCGGGGCTTTTATAAACTTTATTTGCTCAAAAGCATTCGTTCACTTTTTATTTCATATTAGGTTTATTTATTTATGTCCTAATATTTAACAGGTTAATTTTTACTACTAACGGTACTTTACCCGTCTTTTAGTATTAACGTGGTTTGATTACCAAACCCGTTTTCGGGGTGTTACAAGTCTATCCCCCTTAAAGAGGTTTCGTCCTCGAAACCTGTCTTACGTAGTTCATTACGTTTTAAACCCAATGCACTTAGTCTCAATAATCTTTTGAGCATTGCTCATATTTTAACCATTTGTTAGTATTACCAGAAAAGTTTGGTAATATCTTTTTGGTTACAAAGCATATGCTTCTTTCATGCTAAATAACGCAACTCAAATAACGTAATTTCGTTATTTCAACCAGTTTGGTTAACTTAGCGAAATCCATCGCTTTTATACTTTCGAACTCTTCATGAATTTGTTATTTTAACCCGTTTGAATGTTTTTGTGAAAACTTTCACTTTTGACAACCAAACTCTTTTGTTTTCGAATTTATTTATTCGGTTCATTCATACAGAATCCACCGCTTAGTAACAAATCGAATTTCTTGATTTTTATCTTAATTATTTAAGATAGTTCAATAGGTGATATTAACGAAATTCTATAAAACATATATCCACATACCTTATAACTTTATCCTTCCATCGTGCTTTTGCTCGATTCGACTTCCCGACATTTCACTTGTGTCGCCTTATAATCCCTTAGTATAGGCGATCAATACTCTTTGTTAATAAGGTTTCACGGGCCATCACTTTCATCTTGTACCCATTTATCTTTGTTATTTACTTGACCGTGTCGCCCTTTGGCCATTTGGTCATATGAATTTATCAGGTGTGTTTATTCCACGCTAATCTCATAATAAATAGCGTATTAAACAAACTCTTAATTTAGAATTTTGACCTTAACCGGTCTTACTGACTAGACTTATCAGTCCAGTTACCTTACACCCATTGATTGGGCTACAATGTGATTATATTTCACATTACTTTTCTTGACCGTGATCGCGTCACGTCATATTTAAGTTCATATCCACTTTTCATTATCGAAAATATTCTTTTCGAATGTATCATCTTGCACCTATCGGTGTCAAGACCTGTATCTTTTAATATTAATGGTTTCCCAATCTATCTCATACTATGTATGTTTGATAAAACGTTGTTTTTGACAAAAACAAAATTTTAGTTTAACGTTTTATCTTTAATTTATGTCAAGCAATTTTGACGACTTGGTATTTATTCTTTTACAGTCTTTGTTTGACGCAGGGATTCTCAACTGGTTCCCTCGCATTTCTAAGTAACCCGTAGGTTCTTTCACTTAGCCTCGTAGGCTATTTCTTTAGGCTTTCACCTCTTTAAGGCGAGACCCTTATAGTTCATTTCTTTTTATTCGTGACCCGAGGGTTATTTTGGTCCCGTAGACCTTTACACTATTTATAACCCGAAAGTTATGATGATCCCATAGATCATTCTTTTTACTCCTGTCTTTCTTAAAAATATATGTTTGGTGCCAAGGCACTCTTTTTATATTTGAAAATCATTTGTTTTCATGTTTGAAATCCGTTAACTTTGGCTGTAGTTCGTGACTACAATCTTTTTCTTTTGGATAATTCTTCCGAATCTATAACTCTTTATCTCACACTTACCGTTATTCGGTTTACGCTTATATTCATACAATCAAGCATTATACTTTATTTGATCCGTTTGACTTGTTCGTGTGAAATCCATCTCTTATGATCCGTCAGACTTTATTAATTATTCAACCCGTTCAACCTCAAAATAGTTGAACATAATTATCAAAATTTATGTTTGCGAAATTTTATCGTCTTTTAGTCATAACTCATAATCCAAGTCTTTTGACTTTTAGTCCGCGTTCCCGTTTCTCGGTTTACGCATGTATTTAAATTCCTACCCATCAGCCGGGTACTTTACTGAAGTCTTTGTTAATGCAACAATTCCGGTATGCATTAAGACTTCATTTTGTCTTGTTTGGTTGTCTTAGCGAAATCCATTGCTTTTATTTAACCAAACCTTTATTCTTTATTTTGACCATCCTTGACGGTCTTATAATTTCTGAATGATGATCATCATCATCCTTTCTTTACTACGACCAGAGTCAATGACTTTGATCGTTTTTCGGTGTGGGCAATACGTTTGTTTCTATGACCCCGTGGGTCACTTCTACTTTGGTTTTACTTGCCCTATTTGTCAACCATGGCTCTGTCGTCTATAATGACTTATTTCACGCATTTCCTTAGGTCACTTATTTCTATATGTGCCATATCGTTTTTATGGTTCTCACAAAACCATTTATACGAGTATGCCCATATGATTTCTTGACCCTAAGGATCTTTTAACTTTTCATTTGCATCGACATTACAACATCGGACATAAATGCGCTCATTATAAGAAGCTCATGGTATCATGTGTTCACTACTTACTTGGCCAGAGTAAGCAATCAACACATGGTACGCACGACCTTATTATAATTACCACAACACGCCCCATGTAAGTAACTTCTCAATTTAATTCCATATTTATGATTTTATTTGGTAAAACTTTATTTAATTGTCAGTTAACAATTATTAGTTTTACCCGTTTTATCCTTGAACATATAAAATGTTTCCTTTTCATAAAAATTTATACAATCACATTTATTGATGTGATCATTACTTTTCTCAATAGGATTTATACTGAGAATACCTACTTGGATGATTACTCTCGTCCAAGTTTCTGTATAAACTGAATTCTCTTATTGTTTTATCATTTACAATCGTGAATAATGCGTATTCTCTACAAAATTTCTCTTGGAAACGTCATCCTGGATAGGTATCCTATCCAGGTTTCCCAAATTTTATATTCTATATGCAACTGTCATTCACTATGTATTTGTTGCATATTATTGTTTGTACAATAAGTTTAAGACGTGTACCTTGTAGATACTCACCCTAATAAACTCTCCTTGTTGTTCGATCTCTCATTCGAGATCATTTCTTGATTTATGTCTTTGGCGTGTTTGGCTTACTTGTCATAATTCTTTAGACTCTCATCATCTTCGGACGCGAGGGTCCTTCAACTAATATATTTACAACGATTAGTAATGTTGACATTAACTAGCGCCCGTATTATAATACAAGGCTTTCTACGACACGTGTTAACACACGTAATTTGTTAACTATATCGGTCTTTTATCAATTTAATTTGGGATAACGTGTTTTACACCACAACCCTATGTGTTGTCTATAACACTTTAACATTCTAGACCGTTAATGTACATAGTAACTTACCGGATTATGTGATCAAGTATTGAACCGAACACTTTACTCTTTAACCTTGAGCTCTGATACCAACTTGTAAGACCCTTACTTGATTTATACGAATTTTATATAGTTTTTGAATATAATAGTGTATTTACAATAACACATACACTTTTACATACACGTTTGTTAAAACATTTTAAGATTTAAAATGTTTCAACATAGATTAAATATATTCGTCGTTTAAAACGAGACGACCAAAAGTAACGCGGGAGCTTGAATTCTTGATCGTGTTCGGTTCTTTGTTGAGCTTGATCGTCGTCTGGTACCTACATTATAGCTACATTTCATAAAACATGGAATGAGTTAGTCATATGGCATTTCAAACGAGTTTAAACGAGTTCGCAATGCAAAACCATTCAACGGCAACAATTTGCAGGGATTTTAACCCGTAGCGTGCCGCGACGGGATTGAGGATCCAATGTCGCGTGACGCGACGTCTCTCACGGGCCGTGACACCAATTGAGGTTCCCGTCGCGTGACGCGAGGGTCTCATTTCGACAGAAAGATTGTTACGCAGACCTGCATATTTCCAGCTAGACCAATTCCCACGGAAACTGACATAACTTTCTCATTTTTGATCCGTTTTACGATCCGTTTCTTCCTACGTGATCGTAAATTGATTCTCCATCACATAGAGATAAAAATCCTGACATCCGGATTAACAAATTTCTTGATTTTTAAGCCCTTGGATTATTATTTTTCTACAAAATTTGGACCCGTTCATGATTTTATCAAACAAACTTATTTGTCGCATTCAATTTCTCATGAACATACTGTTATAATTGTTTCCTATTATACAAGGTTCAAATCACGGGTTTTTACGCATCCTTAACCCGTTTTTGCTTATATTCTTATTTTGACCCGTTAAGGGTATTTAAGCACTTTTAAGCTTAAATCACGCTCATTCCTTGTTTTCATCATAATTCCACATTTACATATTGATTAGTCTTCCACCACAACTATAATTGTGGTGGATTTAATGTGGTAGACTATTTATTCCGAGTTCTACCCCTCAGATTTGTCATTTTACGAAAATGACCCAATTCGAGGCTTTTGACCCAAAAGTTTATATCTTAAACTATTATTCTTATTCGAAAGACTTTTTCAATCATAAACTCTTTTTCAAACAAGCTTTAAGGGTCGTTTGCCCAGTTTATCATTTAGGGGCGTTTTGGTCCACTTTAGCCCTACTTTACGACGAAGGAATTTTTAAGGACATGTTTGAAAAAAATCCCATTTTTTTTAACTATGATCTTGTTTAAACATCATTATGTTTCTACAATCACAATGACTATAATTTAAATTATTAGGTTTACCTTTGAAGGTAACCCAATGTAAATTCTCGACTTTGTCGAACTCACATCAAACCTCAAGTTCTAAATGAAGAATTTACTAACTCATAGCTGGCTCGGATCAATACATTGACCCGTTTTAGTACTTCATCAATTAAGTTGCTAGTTAATAGCAACGCACATTCCATATTCTTCTCACCCCTGTGATCATAATACTTGACAAAACAATGTTTAGTCGTTTTTTTTGTCAAATGGTGATATCTTCACCTTTTGACCCGTTTGGTCTTAATGATCATATTATCCTTGTGAGATGGTATCTATTTGCCATCTCATCCAAGTAATCCGTTCCGGTTTACACCGTACGCTCATATTACTTATAATTCATTTCTTAATTCTTTTGACCCATCATGGCTTACGCCATAAAGTGTCTTTCAAAACTAACGTTTATTGTCAACGCGTGACTGAATTACCATTTTACCCTTATTTATTCATTTTGGTTTACCGTATAAGGTAACCATTCAAAACTCATTGTCTATTAGTCATTGCATGACTGAATAATCGTATTTTCCTTTTTAACCATTAAACATGGTTTATTATTATCGTCTCTTGTTCCGACCCGTATCATGTCCTGTCGGAACATCATAATTCAAACATGACTTTATATTATTTATAACCTATAAAACAAATAGGTATTCAATAAAAGGTGTAAGCTTTACTTACCTTGCATCCAAATTATGCTTTTCCTTCATACTCGATTCGTTTGACCCGCTTCCTTCCCAAGCTTCCACCTAGCTTGTCAAGCATCAAACTATCATCATAATTCGTAAGATGGTTAGCTTAGTCATTATCAATTACGACTATTCCATCTTACGCATTTTATGTCGAATTTATCATTCGATCATATCATTGATCAGTTTGACCTTTTAAAGTCAACTGCCTATTTACGTAAGTAATTACACGATGTAGCTCAATTACCCGTTTAATTACTTGGCCAATTATCCGGTAAGCATCATTCTTATGCTACCGTTTTATCCACTTTATTAACCAAATTTTTATAACCATAATTAATTGAATTAACACAACTTTAATCATTCTTAACACATGATGATATCAAACATCATTTTAACATGAATATATGGTCATTTTCATCTTATTATACATAACCCGTTTCATGGCAAGTATGATTTATGTACTCAAACACCTAAATTATTCAAGTATCTTCTTATTAATATTATGTATGATGATTCTAATCATAATTATATCATCAATTTCATCATATGATTAAAACCCACTTTTCCTAGTGTGGTAAATCATCTTAACATTCAATTAATGGCAATATATGTATAATTTTCACTTAGGGTTTTGTTCCTAAGCAAGTATACATCACTAATTCAGCCATAGCTTCTATAATTCATACTTAATTCACGATTATGATATTCATCAATTCTCACAACTTCAAGAATTATCAAAATTTTACTTACCTTATGATCTCCTAGCTTGGGTGATCATTAATTCACATTCAATTGTGAATTTGAGCTTCGTTTAGCACTTCAATTTGATCATTTTTGTATGAACTAGGGTTTTGCTCGATGGGAGCTCTCCTGATATCGAACAAAACACACACTGTGTGTGTGTGTGTTTTTTTTATTAAATGAACTTTCAAATTATCTAGCTTTGGCCCCTCATGTTTGGTTAGTTATTAAGTAGGCCACAACCCACTTAGTTCCAACAATATTCCCTCTTTTTAGCTAGGTTAAACATTCCTAGTTAACTTATTGGGTTCGGGGAGATTACAACTAAGTTTATTTTAAGACCCGTTAACTCGGGGCTTTTATAAACTTTATTTCCTCAAAAGCATTCGTTCACCTTTTATTTCATATTAGGTTTATTTATTTACGTCCTATTATTTAACTGGTTAATTTTTACTACTAACGGTACTTTACCCGTCTTTTAGTATTAATGTGGTTTGATTACCAAACTCGTTTTCAAGGTGTTACAGTGTGTGCTAACGTATTTCCAAACACCTCTAGGTATCAATGTGGGTTTCACATACAATAGAATATTTGTAAGCACTGCAAGAGCGCCTTCACAGAAGAAGATTGGCAAAAATTTCAGTCATTTTGGCGGACATTGTGTGAGTCTCCATCAGTACCCATATACGAGTAACACTTGCACAACCAGCAAAAGCGACTTGTGGAGTGCAAACGTTCAAGTAATTTTTTTAATAACATATGATTCACACATGTATATTTAATAAAATATTTTTATTTTTTTGTGTCTTTTAGTATGTGTGTAACGCTTCGCATTTCGTACTTTCCTTATTCAGAAAGTGTATTCGTATTTTTATTTTTGGAAACTTGTAATCGTATCGTATTCGTATTTCATTTCTAACCTTGTAATCCGAGACTTCGATCATAATGGAAATTCACTTTTATACATACACGTGTTATACTTGTATTATACGCAAACAAACATTGAATGCATGTTTACATGCAAACCGAGACTTATTATATACTTGAATTATCATTTATACGTTGCACGATACTTACACGACACTTACAAACACGTTCATATCCTAATACAAGCCTAACCATGAAATTTAGGCATAAAATAACGAACAAATGGAAGTTCAGGGGCCAAATTGTAATAAAACCAAACTGAAATGGTGAAACATAGCGCGGCGGCACGCGAAGCCTCCCCCCTATTAGCTTCGCGCGATGCCAAGCCCCTTAATCCACATATAGTTATTTCCTTTATGCAGATTGGCCATCTTCTCCTCACCTCCTCCTTCCCCAATCATCTTCAATCCTCATTAAACACCAAACCCTACTTCACCATCATAAAACCAAGCCTCCATCACCTCATTTGCACTTTTCCAAACCTTCATACACTCTCTAATCACTCTATAATCAGCTGAATTGGAAGATTATGGCAGAATTCTCTAAGTGCAAAATTGAGCATCTATTTCACTTTTCTTCAACTTTCTTCACTTCTTCTTCTTGAAGGTGTAACATTCGTCAAAATGAGCTCCCAAAATCCCACCCATTTTGATTTTTTTTTGAGTTTTATTACTATAATAATCTTTTCGATCGGAATGGTCGTATACCCATAAAAATACACCTATTATATACCCATATATATGGTTTTAAACAACTTATATTAAAACTTTAGTTTCACAACTTTAATTGTCTAAAACTTTTATTATTATTCATTCTTTTTTTAATATGCAACCGTTGAACTTAAAAAAAATAATAATAAAAAAAACTAAAATAATTTTTTTCTACACAATATGTATGGAGCTAAATAAATTACTTTGTATATCAAAATTTATTTTTAAAATGTTAGTTCTACAGTTTTGTTTAATACATTGTCTAGATTTTAAAATGTTTGATTTTGTTTAATACCTATCAGAAGGCATTTTTTTATATAACAAAAGACTATTAAATTTATAATAACTATTCTCAAAAATAGTAAACTCCTTTGATGGATACCAAACCCAAGCCCATTAAACAAATCCTATGTATAAAGGACTTGTGAAAACCCTATCTCCTTTTTAATTCAGCCTCACATAATGTTCCCTCCTGTTTCTTTTGATGTCCAAGAAAACACACACACACACAAAACCTCATCTACAGCTAAGACACTCATACATAACACAAGCCAAGCACCCTCTCGGTCACTCTCTCTCCCTCTCGATGACTGATCGGTGGCCTCACCGGCCGGCTGCCACCGCCGGTTAACCTGCCGTACCCTTTGTCTACAATCCCACACACCATAAACAATTTCTCATCTTGAAAGCCTGTGACTGCCGCAAATCGTCGGAGCTCGCCGGAAAAACTAGACACTCACCGGAGTTCCTGTGAGCAGTCGAAGAAAACCGTAAACCGCCGGAGCTAGCCAGAATTCACGTCGGAGCTTAACCCATCTCGTTCGATATACTCTTTTACGATAAACCGATCCTCTGTTGAAATATTATATTTTTCTTTTTGACGTTAATAATCACCCAAACCCACCGTACACAGCCGGAACCGAAGTCGCCGGAGACACCGAGCTCACCGGAGACTCGAAGGAGTCATCGGAGGTTCGCGACGGAACTCACGCATGATCGTTCGGTATTTTTTTTTTTGAAACAATTCTTTTTTTTCTTATTTATCTTAATTCTATACCATGGATCAACCTCAAAGAAAACAAAATTATAACAGAAGGGTGTTGTTTCTTGCTTCTGTTCGCTAGATATTGGATCAAAGAAGACAAATGGCTAAGTCAAATGGTTTAAAAACTAAATAAATTTCAAAATTGTTGTTGTAGCAAAGTTGTTTGTTGCCTTTGTTTAGACAAAGGATACCACGGGTTCGAACCCGTGCTCCTACATTATCGTTGTGTCTTTTTTTTGGTTCTCGTCTTTTTTTTGGTTCTCTGGTTATCAGTTAAATGAAACAGCTGGTTTATTTATAAAAGAATTAAAACCACTAATCCAACGGTACGTGCACGTGAACGAGAGGTCACAAGTTCGAGTATTAATATGAACGGTTTTGGCCATCTTTTGTGTGGGATTCTAACTTTAAAATTCTTTTTTTTTTTTTGTGAAACCTTTATATTCCTTTCTTGTAAAACCCTTAAATCCCCTGATAAATTATCAATTTTTATTTAATTTTATTTCTTTTATAACAAACTCTAAAAAAATAATTAACCTTTTAATTATTTTTATAACAATAAAAAATCCCTCATCTATTTAGAACAACTAGCAATTTATTTTAACCTTTTTCTTCTTTATTTTATTCCTTATAACATTAATATTAATCTAAAAAATAATTAACCTTTTAATTTATTTTTATAACAATAAAAAATCCCTCATCTATTTAGAACAACTAGCAATTTATTTTAACCTTTTTCTTCTTTATTTTATTCCTTATAACATTAATATTAATAACGCGTTAAACTATAAATAACTATTATGCAAATCATAAATATTAGGGCAGTTATTTAAACCTATGATAATCACCTCTCGTGTGACATTCCATATCTAGGTTAATCGCTCTCATTCGTTCTTTTTGGATTTCATCCACCTTCACTCGTGCGTTATTTCAAGGAATTCTCATACGCAACCAATGTGAGTATACTCGAACCCATTTTTACTTTTAAACACTTTTGGGTGCAACATGTATTCTATATAAGCACACAAAACACTTGAAACTATTTGAATCACTCTATATCCATGTTAAACATGATACTATATGATGCTTGTTAATCTCGTATGTTATGTAAACTTTTCGTGTCTATATGCCCATTAACTTCGTACAAGCCTACCTTAACAATTATAGCGCTATAGGAGTAATGCACCGCCCACGAGTCTTGGGGTATTGTTAAGTTAAACATGTTAACCTCCTGTTATTCTTTGGGATAGGCTATTTAAACACATTGGATTCTTGGGTTTGAACATATAGCTTACACCGTTTCAACATACTAGTAACTTGCATATTATTATTCATGTTGGATATGAGCCGTTAAACTATTTTAATCTATATTATGCTATTTATGAAAACTTGTATGCTCGCCAACTTTTGTTGATTGTATTTTAATACATGTTGCAGGTTTGATAGTCAAGATGATGCTAAGTGAAGAAACAAAATTTAGGTGGGCATAGAAACACACTTAGATTAATCTATTTTGTCAATGTATATTTGAAACAATGTTGTTTATGTTTTATTTTTGTATGACATTTTAGCAAATTTATGAAATTTAATTTAAATTATATTGTCATATAGTGTTATGAAGTTTTGAGCAATTTGTTCGTCTCATTCCGATGTTTCCGCCATCAGTTGGGGTGTGACAGATTGGTATCAGAGCTATAACTATAGAGAATTAGGAAAAGTAGGAATGCTTTTACCTAGTCTATAGTTTTAGAGCCTTATTCTTATGTTTTGCTTGAAACTACTTGCATGTTACTTTATTCACTTCTTAATTATTCTCTTTGATCCTTAAACATATATGCCACTTATGTCTTAACACTTGACATGCTATTCTTATGTGTTAATACTTGATTTATTATGTGTTAATACTTGTTTCATGGTTTTATTCTTTATGTGTTATTCTTGACATATTTCCTTATGTGTTAACACTTGTATATATTCTTCCCCAACATACGGCTTCCCTAAGGCATTTTACTTGATTTTTCTTAACTCGAAAACACTCGTATCATACAAATGAGACGACTTCACCAAAATAGGCTTGAAACCCACAATTTGGTGAACGACTCTCAATCTACCTATACTTTTTACACGAAATTACACCATTAAGTTAGGAGCGAAATCCACATCTTAATGGTAATTTCAATTTCAAATCCTAGTGGACCCTCGTCAATGTGTCGAAATTAAATTTTAACCCGACGAGTACCAACCACACTTAGGGTATGAAGTCGTCAAGTTAGGGGTGAAACCCGCATCTCGTCGACTAGTCCCACTCCTTGATTTTATAAATCCCGCCAAGTCTCGAATTTTCGATTGAATTGGAACATGTAATAACCGGAAGGGTGAATATCGTTAACCGACATGTCGACGAGAGTGTTTCACCTATTAGGCCAAAGCATGATTCTCAAATTCAAAAGACTTTTCGATCACTTTGGTTAGTCAAAGTTCCGTTTTGGAACCATCCAAGTTTTCAATTGAACTTACGCTTTATTATTTTCGATCTTTTATGGTGAAATTTTCTCTTGTCAATTTTGAACAATTTTTGAGATTTCACTTTTGCGCATACATCATACTATTACTTTTCATACGATCATACATTATTAGCATACATAATTTCACGTAATTTTATTTACACTTTTTGTAACAACAAGTGAGGACATGCCATCAAGACATGAGTGATTTCCTTACCTCGATGATTAACTCTGCTTCTTTTCCTCATCTTAAAACGACCTCACTAACGTGTTAGGGGTGATTCCCTTACCTAGGTGATCGTTACCAAGACTTTCTTTTCATAGATTCTATTATGTAAACACAATCATGTTTATATCCACATCGTTTATCATTAGTCAAATTCCTATTTATTTCAAAATGCACTGTTTAATTAAACGTATTTCTTATCTTACGATCTATTTCCACTTAACTCAAATACACGAAATTTGTAATCATACCCTAAACGCTTGTTACTCGATTTTCAAAATGTGACTAAATGCTACTCATCAACTTAGTCGGTCTAATACATCCGTTGACCATGAAAATTTCGTACTCAATATAATTATTAAAACACACCCATCTCATTATACCAAATATTTTTATTTTCAATTGAGAATCAAACCAACTTTTCGTACACACCTATAAAATATTATAAATATTATTCAACATTTACTAAAACTTCTTTCAAAACCAATAAAACATTTTATTTAAAGACGCTTTTCAACAATCACTAAGTTCATATACTAAATCCTCTTTTTAAGAATCAACTTTTTCACAAGAACCCCTAAACTTCGAAATCTGTCGTTAATACAAAGTTATCTAAGACAAAGCAATCTTATAAACTTATAGAACCTTTTCAAACATTACTCAATATGCAAATTAAATTCAAAGCACGTGGGCAAGGAAACTTCATAGGAACCAATAATTTTCAACTATATCAATTCTTCTAAAACCATAGTAGCATTCCCATTCGTTTACAAAGTGAAATTCACATAATCAATGGATGTTTTATACTCCCTTTACATTCACAAACTAGATTCTACACTCCATGACAACTCAATCTATTTTAACTTCAAGTTTTGCTCAAACAACTATATATTCATATCATCTTACGTGTTTTAGTTTATATCTCACGACAATTTCACATATACTACTCATTTTGCCTTCATGCCCAAAACTTCTTGGCCTTTTACATGCTTAAATTCGTATATTACGATTAATGTCATATACAAAATCACTACTTCTTACACTCATATCCATATTCGTATTTATACATCCTATTCCTATATTTATACTTACACATTTATGTTTACTCTCATAATCATATCCATATTCATACATTTTATATCATACTCATGTTCACAAATTATACATTTACATTATACTTATATCTAACTTTATATTCATATTAATACAATTATACTTACACTCACATTTATGCAATTATGTATACACTAATATTCATATTCATGTTTATACTCATACATCCTACTTATACTTATACCTATACAACTATGCTTAAACTTATATTCACACCCATGTATTTTATTCATACTAATACGATTATGTTTACACTTATATTCATAGTTACACTCGTATTTATACAATTTATGTTATACTCGTACTCATATGTATGCTCTCATTTATACGATTTATGTTTATACTCACATTCATTCGTTTATGCCCAAATTTGTACTCGCTTTTCATACACGTTATACTTGTGCTCATACTCTTATCATGCGTTTTGTGTTTATGCTCACATGCATATTCATATTTAAACTTATACTATGCTCATGCTTTATTCATACTCAAAATTTATACTTTCGCACCTATACGCGAGCGAAACCAGAGGGATTCGCTTACGTTGGTCTTATACTATTTGGAACGCAAACATGCTTATATGCTACATTTCTATACACACGCAATCTTATTTTCAGAATTTATGTATACCTTAACTCATACGCAACTAGTACAAGCTATGCGAATCATGCAACGATTGGTATAATCACGGGTGCACACGGGATTATAGTGATGGGCGTATGAGAACCATAGAGTGTACTACTGAATATGGTAAGACACGGAGCGTAACATGACACCGAATACGAGACAAACGTAATATGGTCAAAACATGGTGGATACGCCGCTGGTACTTCCTATATATAAGTGTTTTCACCATCTTATCAAACTTTCATAAAACGTGCCATGAGAAATTTGGTGTTTTGTAGACCATATTTTAGACCTAATCTACAAACTTTAACAACTCACAAACGCATCGTTAAATGCGCAATATCCGATTATCCACGACGAGACTTCATTCTTAACACATCACTTTCGTTTAGGAGTGTTTTCACAAGTTTACCATGGTAAACTAAGGTGGAACATCACCATTTTGAGTTCCAAACTTTCTGTTTTGGAAGAACTTTTACTTAAATCTTTATAAACTTGGTTAAACTTATGAAATGTTGTACCTACCTTGCTTCTAACTAAGTCCATGGTTGGAGAGCTTGTTTATGGTTGATTCTTATGTGTTTAGAGGTGCAAACACCCTCTAAACTTTCTGTTTTGATAAAGGTTCCAAGCAACATTTAAGTGTGTGACCATCCAAGCCCACCATTGTACTTATGGTGAATCTTGCATTTGTCTAAGTGTGTGAACCATGGAAGCTTGGGCTCTCCAAACTTGTACCACTACCTCACTTGTTTATTGTTTGTGTTTATCTCAAGTAGCTTCCAAGAATCAAAGTAACATAACCCCAGCTCACCTCCAACATTTGCAATGTTGGGTATGACACGCCCGGGTTATTCTTACTTGGCTACTTGACAAACTAGTTAGTTGTATTTTTTATTTTCATTCATGACCAACCGGGTCATCAACTAAGTTGATGAGTTTGTGCTTTGGTGAATCATACAATGAGGTTAATCCCACCTCCATGCGTGACTTACATGACAATACATCATTATACATGATGGACTATACTATATAATATATATTTAACCGAATTCTTAATACTAACCGGATTATGGTTATATGTCATGAACTTAGGTTATATTATCTTCGTTCTAGGCGCCTCGTTTGTGATTCTAATGGGCAAGTTAGGACCCATGAAAACACATGAAAACTTAGTGACCAATGAGTATTTAGACAAGATATATTTTGGAGAATATATACTTTTTTATACTAAATTCCGAATCCGAAGTCTCCACAAATTCCATATATTCATACACATCCGTTTCCCCAATGTAGGGTAACTTCGGTGTTCTCTCGCTCAAATGCTTCAACTCACGTACATGGGATTACTACGCAAAACCGTGAGTATACTCGATCCTATTTTCTGTTTTATACACTTTGGGTGCAACATGTACACTTTATACAAATCACGAATCACGATTAAACTTGTTTACGCACATACGTACTCTATCCGTTAATAACATGATACTTGTATTATTCTTGTTATCGCATGCTATGCTATACTTGTGTTCTATATGCTCATTAACTTTGCAATCCTACCTTAACACTTATAGCGCTATAGGATTAGCGCACCGCCCGTATTCTTGTGGTATTGTTAAGTAAACTATTTTACAAACTTGTCATTTCGACGACAATGGTATGCACGATTGCGGTACACTTTGGTTTGACTTATAGTTAAGACATGCTAGTATGATAACGAACAATGTATGCAATTTACCATGTTGGATACGACACAACTTTTATTCACCATTATGCTATGTATTTAAACTTGTATACTCGCCAACTTTTGTTGATCTTTATTTTAATACATGTTGCAGGAAATTAGTTGATGGCGATGAAGAATATTACTTAGGGTGGATTAGAAACACACCTAGATTTAAGCGTATGTATTTGTTTCATGTCTTTTCGTTATTTGGAACTTATTGTAGTTTTCTTTTCAAGACAATGTATTTCCATTCTAGTATCAATGAAATTTGAATTATCTAAATATTGTCACAATTAGTCGTTATAAAGTCTCTTGCAATCTCGTTTGCGTCTCACTCCAATGTTTCCGCCATCAGTTGGGGTGTGACAGATTGGTATCAGAGCCATAACTATAGGGGATTAGGAAAAATTGTCATGATTTGACTTAGTCTATAGTCTAAGTACCCATACTTGACCATTCTTGATTTCTCATGCTTAAAATACTTGAAATATTCCTATTTTGCTTCTTATCTATTCTTTTGTCATAAATTATACATGCATTTCCTAAGGTAAACACAATACACACATGAAGACACTCATATTTCACAAATGAGGCGATCTCACCAAAAATAGGCGTGAAAACCCATAATTTTTGGTGAAATCCCTCAATCCGCGTTATTCGATTTTCATGGAATTGTACCATCAAGTTAGGAGTTATATTCATACCTAGATGGGGAATTCCTTAATCCTATTCTAGGGGACCCTTACCAATGAGTCGGAATTAGTTCCTTATCTCGTTCGTTAAGTACCAACCACACATAGGGAATGACGCTATCAACTTATGGGTGAAACCCGCATCTTGATAACTAGTTCCACTCCTCGGTTTTCAATCCCGCCAAAGTCTCGAATTTTCGATTAACTAGGGACATGTACTAACCGGAAGGGTGAATATCATTAACCGCTCATCGGTGAGAGTATTCTACCTATTAGGCCAAAGCATGTTTCCCTAACTCAAAAGAATTTTCGACCACTTTGAAATAGTCTTAGTTCCGTTCCAAGACACTCCAAGTTTTACATTGAATCTCTTTTATGCTATATCAATTTCAATGTGTTTTACATTTGATACGTTTCTCCTTTCAAAGTCGAAAGCACGAATCTCACTTTACTCGCAATCTCAAACAATAATAATTCGTTGTGAACAAATTATATTTACACTCTTTTATCATTAGTTATGGTTATGTGAATTCTTGTTACGCTTATGTGAACTACTTGAAATTTATGTGTTACGTGATATATTACATGCTAAATTATACATGTTATTTTTCAAACACATTATGATCAAGTCTCATCCCTTCCTTTTCATCAATCTTGTATATGTCTCTCAACCGTTTCTCCAACTCCAAGAGGGTTCCAAGTCGAGCCACTACTAGAAAATACACATTTCTTGACGCACATTGTGCGTCATAAAACGGTAATTATGACACGCAAAAGTGTGTCGTTGATTGATGAGTCATAAAATTAACATGACATGCATTTGTGTGTCATATTTTTATGACACACATTTAATGACACGGATTCATGACACTCATTTTATGACACCTTTTAATGACACACATTCTTGACACTCATTTTATGACACTTTTTAATGACACACGTTCATGACAAGCATTTATGACACATACGTATGACATTTATTTACGCATGTCATGCTTTTAATTGTTTAAATTTTTTATAGAATTATTAATTTGCCCGGGATACATGTATAATAACAAAAAACAATAAATCTTTTTCATAAAACAAATACACACACATATATACCAAAACAATCCATTGCATAATTTTTTTTTAATCATTTGTCAAGTATACTACAAATATTTTAACGTTAAAAAAATTTGTTTGTCAATACATCGTTAACACCTAAAATATGATTTGTCACTTAATAGAAGTAACCACATAAGTCGACCAATCTTCGCAAATGCCATCCATATCCGCAGCCGAGTATTCCTCTACTCCTTTTCCCAACCTGAGACAACAATTAAATAAAATATATCTTAAAAATCAGAATTTAATCCTAATATATGAACTTAAGCATTTGTTTGGATATATAAGTACATATTTCTCTAATATACAGACTAAAATGTGCCTAAACTTACATTATCGTTGTCAAGTATTTCAACTCCTTCGTAAGCTATCTCCTTCATGAACTTCATCACATAGTAGCCGCATTCAGTACCTCCTGGCTAGTGAATCTCTTGCCAAACGATTGACAGCACATAACAAGATGTAAATATGATCCTCCGATATCGTAGAAGATTCACGAAGGCTGCACATCTTCGAACCCGTTATAACCATCTTAATTAATGCATCAGTAGTTGGAAGACGGTTCCGAATAGCTATCCATCCAAAAACATTTACCTTCAATGCGACCCATGAGTTCCGTTCAATAACTTTACTTTCTTGTACCAAATCAGGCTGGTATAGCAGTTTCAAATAACCAAACATCAGTCCAGAACCTGAAACTGGTCTTTAACCCATTTCCCACAATACCTTACTGACGGGTGGTCCATGGGACAACCCTTAAGTGTGTTAAAAGACGAGTTAATCCCTCATTTGATTATGTAATTGTCTTAAATTAGATAACTACGGTTGCTTGTGTTTCAGGTACATTTGGAGCTTAAAAGTATGGAAATAAAGCTTCGAATAGACACGACTGGATTGGAGATTGAAAGACGGAGAATAAATGAAAAATAAAATTTTGGAATTGAAGAATTAAGAAGATAACATGATATAGGATGAAATTACGAGAACGTAGGCGAAAACGGTGAAGAAAACGGAGTTGAAATGAGAAAATTATGAAGAAAACAAAATTGATTGCTGAAGCCTACCGTAAATTACGGTAGCTAGCGTAATTTACGGTAGACACTGACAATTTTTTATCACCATAAGGCAGTAAAGACTCAACGTAAAGGTTTTAATGCTACCGTAACTTACGGTAGCTACCGTAGCTACCGTAAGTTACGGTAGGCTCTGACGCAAAAAGTGTAACTGCCCTCTTTTAATCCGTTTTCAAGTGCCTTTTAACATCTATCATCCTTGGGAACGTTTCTCTGGAGTTTTTGGGCGAAATTTGGCTTTGGCAAGTGATTGGGAACATTTCTAAACATTTCGGTTTGTATTTTGATCCTTATGAACATTGATTTTGTTGGAATGATGATTCACCAAGCCATGTCCGGCTAAACTTTCGGTGATCATCTTAGGTGAAAGTTTCTATTATGACTCTTGTGTGTTTTCCTTTATTTCTAGAATGATAAACTTGGTGTGTTTGCTATGCTTATCATGGTGTATGAATGTTTGATTGTAGCATGTTAATTGATGTTTTAATTCTAGTCTAAATCGTACGTTCTTGGTGTCGTTGACAATCGAGATATCATGGGAAGGTTTAGGGTTGGATATTGATTAATTGATCATCGGGTAACAACCTCGCGTTTATAAAATCCGAGTACTTTGTTCCCTTTTATCACAACGAATGTTTATACATGAGTTATGTCTATGTAACTCTTTCTAGTGGAATTATGCACAATTGTTGAAGGAAACCGGAACCTAAGATGGTCATTCTCTCGTAATTTGATTAACAATCCAATTTTGATTTGCAATTAGTTAATAATTTAGTTTTTAAATCAAACAATCCAAACTGTTGAATTTTAATTTCTGTATATTAGATTAATTGTAGTTAATTTACAAGACTATAGAATCAACACATTTTCCACAAACTCCCTGTGTTCGATACCCACTTACCGCTATCTATTTAGTAGTAATTGGATTAAATTTGCATGTGACTATGACAACACGTCAAATTTTAGCGCCGTTGCCGGGGAGTAGTGCGCAACGTGTGTTAATTTAGTAGTTTTGTTTTGTTATTTTTGGGTTTACGCTGGTTGTGTTTAGTGTGCAGGTACTTCAAGTGTATGCATACTAGGGGCTCTCACAAGTTATCACCGCTATCGTTTGATCCAGAAATTGAAAGAACGCTAAGGCAAAACCGAGTTTTGTTAAGAGAAAACAAGGTCGTTGGTTCACCTACTTCACCCATTACACCAAGAAATATAATGGACGATTCACAAATCCCACCCACAACGGGTCAAACGACCTCATCATTCATTCCTACATCCACACAACCTTCACCAAATACCACCATGCCTAGTTCTACTACCGACATTACTTCACCACATGATGTTACACCAACCAACACTACTACATCACCGATTACTACCCAAATTGAACCTACCCTTACCTTTAACCCTTCTACCACAATTCCACCATTCTCACATTTTTCCCACATACGGGTCAACCATCTTCTACCTATCCAATACCACCAACTTCAACCATAATTCATACTACATCTACATATCAACCATCGAACCAACCGGGTTTTCAATATTCATCTTTTCCATTTGTGCAATCTTCGAGAATAGGAGGAGATGGATATGATGATGGTTATGAAGAAGATTTTAGAGGATAGGAAGAAGAAGGATTCTATTATGGGGGTGATGGAGGTAATTTGGGACCTCAAGGAGGAGCGGGTCAACAAAGTCAACCGTTACAACAAATTCAAGACATGGGTAGGTTATTGACAGGGGTACAACATACTCGACCACAAGGGCCACAGTTGCAACGTCCTACGCCTTTACATCAAGTTCGTCCACAAAATACACATCCTCAATTTCAAAGACCGATTCAACAACCACCAATGCAACAATACCAATTTCAGCCACCATTTGAACCTCAAGGGCCTATGCAAGGGCAAATGGGTCAACCAAGAGTACCATTGGGTGCTCCACGAAGACATCACCGAGAGGTAGTGCGGGGAATTGAAGCTCATTTCCGACCCATTATCACTAACAATCCTTCTCCGGTAGTGATTCCCCATCACCCGGATGGAAGGACTTTTGAGGTGAGGACAACCGCACTCCAAAGTTTGCCAAAGTTTAAAGGGTTAGCAACGGAAGAACCTTATTTCCACTTGGAGACATATGATTCCATATGCAACACTATTGGGGGTCAAGGTTTTTCGTCGGACGATGTCAAGTTGGTTCTCTTCCAATTTTCTTTGGAAGATAAAGCAAAAAGATGGTTTCATACTTTGCCATCCGCATCAATTTATACATGGGCCGACATGCAGCAAATATTTTTAGAGGAGTTTTTCACGGCCCAAAAGACAAATGATGCAAGGAGAAGCTTGCGAAGCTTCCAACAACAACCGGGGGAGATGTTTCATGAGGCGTTTGAACGTTTTAACATGATGCTGAAAAATTGTCCTCATCATGGTATACAACTTTGGGAGTTGTTGAATGCTTTTCACGAGGGGTTGAGTTAGGAGGATGCTCGTGACTTAATGTCAATCACTAACAGTACTTTTGGTACCAACTTTGAGCATGATGATTGGGCATTCTTAGAGCAAATGGCGGTTACTTCAAAGAGGAAGGCTCAATCTTCAAGACGGGCAAGGCATGTGATAGCAAGGCCACAAGTTCATGGAGTCGAGAATATAGGTGTGCAAGCCACAAATCAAGTGTACAACGTGTGCACTAATTGCAATGAGATAGGCCACACGGCGAAAGTATGTTTGGTAGGAGTTGTTGAAGAGCAAGTGGAGGAGGTGAATGCTATTCAAGGGGGTGGTCGAAACTTTAACATGAATTCGAACACATACCACCCCGGTTTAAGAAATCATCCTAACATCCGTTATGGGAACCCGGCGAACCAAGCTAACCCAAATTTCCAAGGAGCTCAAGGTAATTTCATACCTCGTCAACAATACAACCAAGGTCAATTTCAACAATCGGGTGGTCAAAGTGGTTCTTCGGGTCAAACTTTATCAAGTGGGAATGAATTTATGGATATGCTCCGGTTGATGCAACAAGATATGCAAAGAAGGAATCAACTTGATGATGTTCGCATGCAAAAAGATGAAATCCGTGACAAAGCGATTCAGTCGTTGACCACTCAAATGGGTCAACTTGCAAGTGACGTGGCATTATTGAAGAAAGCAAAAGGTCAATCACCAAGTGACACGGTGATAAATCCCAAGAACACAAAAAGCATTAACATCAATGTGGTAAGCACCGTTCCAAATACTAAATTTAATGAAACATTGCTAACTTCTTCGTATCAAGTGAATGCAGATTCGGAAAAAGATGCCGAAGTCGAGAATGATAAAGATTATGGAGCGCCAATCGTGCCTATCCGAGTGGGGAAACTAAAAATTTCTCATGCATTATTGGATTATGGGGCAAGCATGAGTGTGTTACCAGGTGATCTATACGACATGTATGATTTTGGTCCGCTTCAGGATGTAGACACCATGGTGAGTTTGGCGGATGAAAGTTGGAGGCGTCCACGGGGAATTGTTAAGAATGTCATGATTCGATTGGGAGAATTCGAATACCCGGTGGATTTTCTGGTCTTAGATTATGCTACTACCAAGATGGCGTCGCAACAAAGGGTGATTTTAGAGATCGACCGTTTCTCTATACAGCAAATGCTCAAATCAACTGTAGAGACGGGATCATTATTATGACCGAAAAAAGCCGTAAGTTGTTCTTTGATGTTCAGACGAGGATTATTAGTTATGAGTCCATTGAGGGGAAGGGTAGCGAATCTAATGGTCATATGAAAAGCATGTGTCAAAGAACGAAAACGAATAAAGCACCGGGTCGTGAAGAAAGGTATGAAGGTTCAAGCAGGAGTGTACGTGATTTTCCACCGAACGAACATGAGATGGATGCATTTTGCTCAATGGCACGAGGAAATGATGGAGATGATAGAAATCGTTTCTTTGAGCCACCATAAATGGGGGGTGCCATGGTCTGGCTGAAGACCTGAAAACTTAGCGCTGCTCGGGAGGCAACCCGGGGGGTTTTACATTGATCTTGTTTGTTTTGTTATTTTTCTATGTTTCAGGGCCATGTCAACGTTCAAGTGTGGGGAAGATATGCAGATCTTTGTGTGAAGATGGTGGTGGAAAGTCGAATCATCTACAATATATGGTGTGTCAAGCTTCACCAGGTTAATGTACTCTTCCTTTAATCTTGTTATGTTCTTTAGTTTTGAAATGTTTGTAGTTAGTTGGTGTGATTTTGTTGTTAAAGAAAAAAAATATTAAAAAAATATAAAATGAAAAAAGACCAAAAAGAAAGTTGGGGTTTGAGATTTAAAGATTGTGTTGATGTTGAAGGGTTTAGCGAATCAAGTCCTCCCAAAACCATACATTGGAGTCAATGTATCCCAAGTGTGGGGATGGGGGAAATTTTGAGGTTTTTTAATTTTTTTTTAAAATCAAGCGAAACATTGTGAGAATTTGAACACCTTGAAATACACCCGAATGATGCACCGGCAACCCTTAATTACTTTTATTCTTGGTGAGAGTTGAAGCCACACTTGTATATAAATAATGCTTATCTTTGATGAGAGTGGCAACGGGTGGGGGTGCATTAGAACTTGTACTTGAATACGGTTCGAGGCCTTAGTTGAACATGAATGTAGAGAGGATAAGGGCAATTAGGTAGCCTCGTCATAGTGTGTACGAGTGTGGGATTTGGGGGGTTGGACCTCATAAACTATATATATGAGCTAGGTAGTGAGAGGGGCGGGGGTTTGGACATTTAGTTGCCCATTTTGTGCCTAAAGCCAATCATTTATTAACCCATACCTAGTTCCCAAAAAATTTGCCCGATTTGACCCGGTCTTGTAGTGTTAGTAGTTTGTCCTAGTTGTGTTTAGTTATGTTATGTTTATGTTAAAAAAAAAAGGAAAAAAAAAAGAAGAAAAAAAAGAAAGAAAGAAAAAAAAAGTGAAAAAGCAATGAAAAAAAAGAAAAAAATGAAATGATGAATGAGTTGTCTTGTATATAGAAGTTTATGTTTTGTTTTGTTAGTTTAATGTGTAATAAAAAGATCGGGTTAAGTCATTCGCTACTATACATATATATTTCCACTTCCTACCCGTATGCCTAGCCACGTTACAACCTTCAAGTCCCTTTGATTTGCATTTATGTTTTGGCACTTGTTAGGCGGAAGACCGATTTAGGTACAAGCATATAGTTGTGCAATCATCCGTTTGCCTTTTATGTGTCTAGCGTATCTTTACTAGTGTTTACTTGTCACCGAGAGGAGAGATATAGTGAGGGGTGTGTTGTTTGGGTGTTAGGAAAATGCTAGTAGAAGGATGACATGTTTATGCTTGATTTATGTTGATCGCTTGTGCACTTGGAAATGATTTGTAATGGGTTGCTTGGGGCAAGCAACGGTTAAGTGTGAGGATGTGACGGGTGGTCCATGGGACAACCCTTAAGTGTGTTAGAAGACGAGTTAATCCCTCATTTGATCATGTAATTTTCTTGAATTAGATAACTACGATTGCTTGTGTTTCAAGTACATTTGGAGCTTAAAAGTATGGAAATAAAGCTTCGAATAGACACGACTGGATTGGAGATTGAAAGACGGAGAATAAATGAAAAAAATAAAATTTTGGAATTGAAGAATTAAGAAGATAATATGATAGAGGATGAAATTACGAGAACGTAGGCAAAAACGGTGAAGAAAACGAAGTTGAAACGAGAAAGTTATGAAGAAAACAAAATTGATTGCTGAAGCCTACCGTAAATTACGGTAGCTAGCGTAATTTACGGTAGACACTGACAATTTTTTATCACCGTAAGGCAGTAAAGACTCAACGTAAAGGTTTTAATGCTACCGTAACTTACGGTAGCTACCGTAAGTTACGATAGGCTCTGACGCAAAAAGTGTAACTGCCATCTTTTAATCCGTTTTCAAGTGCCTTTTCACATCTATCATCATTGGGAACGTTTCTCTGGAGTTTTTGGGCGAAATTTGGCTTTGGCAAGTGATTGGGAACATTTCTAAACATTTTGGTTTGTATTTTGATCCTTATGAACATTGATTTTGTTGGAATGATGATTCACCAAGCCATGTCCGGCTAAACTTTCGGTGATCATCTTAGGTGAAAGTTTCTATTATGACTCTTGTGTGTTTTCCTTTATTTCTAGAATGATAAACTTGGTGTGTTTGCTATGCTTACCATGGTGTATGAATGTTTGATTGTAGCATGTTAATTGATGTTTTAATTCTAGTCTAAATCGTACGTTCTTGGTGTCGTTGACAATCGAGATATCACGGGAAGGTTTAGGGTTGGATATTGATTAATTGATCATCGGGTAACAACCTCGCGTTTATAAAATCCGAGTACTTTGTTCCCTTTTATCACAACGAATGTTTATACATGAGTTATGTCTATGTAACTCTTTCTAGTGGAATTATGCACAATTGTTGAAGGAAACCGAAACCTAAGATGGTCATTCTCTCGTAATCTGATTAACAATCCAATTTTGATTTACAATTAGTTAATAATTTAGTTTTTAAATCAAACAATCCAAACTCTTGAATTTTAATTTCTGCATATTATATTAATTGTAGTTAATTTACAAGACTATAGAATCAACACATTTTCCACAAACTCCCTGTGTTCGATACCCACTTACCGCTATCTATTTAGTAGTAATTGGATTAAATTTGCGTGTGACTACGACAACACGTCACTTACCTTTGATGACACAGGCTAAGGAAGGGACTGAAGTGGCAAGAAAGTTCTCAACCTTGGCTATACACCCCCGAGTACCATTCAAGCCCTTTTTATGGGGCAAAGCTGGCCAGGTCTTAGGTGTGTGATGAATATCCGAGATTAGTCTTCTCCGTAAACTTTGATCTTCTAGCTTGAATTTCCACCACCATCTAGAAAAAAAAGGGCAAAGTTAGAAGTTTTAAGAGGGTATAATGCCAACCCACCATTCCAGCCTTTAGTGTAATACAAACCAACCTATTGATATAAGTAAATAATATTTTCACACAGTGGCGAAGCTTGAGATTTCCGACCGGAGGTCAAAAACGTATATACCCAAAAATTTCTATACGAAAACTACATATTCTCCACTACTGAGCTAAAAGTTCGGGGGGTGGGGGGAGGTTCTCCCACCCCCTCCCGCCCCCACTATGTTGCACCCCTGTTTCCACATATAATACAAAGTACAAACCAACCAATTGATGTCCAATGCAATAACAATAACAATTAATTTAACAAAGCTACCTCATGATTGGCTCTCTGTCCTTCGTGAACCTTTTCTTTGACAAATTCTTACATAGAAAGAGAACAATATTTGATGAAAAAAATACTTTAACATAAACACAATTGAAGAAAACATAGCTTGACTAGCAGAGCAAGTCTACCATGAAGGAATCCCTATGATCTCTAGACAATTCCTCTACAGCAATGAAATCAGTAGTGAATTCCAACAGATTCAGAAATCTCCACATAAAAAAATTCTCACATAAGAAATTAGCAAATACATTTAGTTAGGTCATAAATATTCATTGTAAGGAACCAAGAAATCGACATAAGTATGCATTCTATTGTGAATTCCCAACTACCACCCCAAAATTCCAATCTCAAAATATATATATATAAGTAAATAAAAATGTTACAAATGTAAGATTTATTGTTTTCTACACCAGAATTCAAAACAAAATATGAAAAATTTTCACTTTTTGTATAACCTACACATATGTAGGTTAAATTACCAACATGTATGTAGGTTATGTGTAGGTAAAAATATATGGTTTTTTTATGTATATATAATAAATACATGAATGTAAAAAACATAAAATTTTATAAATATTAACCTTAAATCCCAAAATTTAGTGTTTTAGAATTGTTCTTGCAATAGTTAGTGTTCTGTGATGATCTTTATCCTATATATATATAGGGGGCCGCTAGAATGAGAACCACCTCTAGTTGTAAAAACCATGAGAACTACACCGTACGGGGCGAGTTGGACCAAAATTTTTTTTCATAAACGTAGATGTGTGTATTACAAACACATATGTAAAAAAAAAATAAAAAAAATTGTCGTGTGTGTAGTTTTTTACACCACAAGTTTGGTGTTTACGGGTACCGTAAATTACGGGTACCGTAAATTTACGGTACCCGTAAACACCAAACTTGTGGTGTAAAAAACTACACACACGACATTTTTTTTTGATTTTTTTTACATATGTGTTTGTAATACACACATCTACGTTTATGAAAAAAAAAATTTGGTCCAACTCGCCCCGGATCAAGAGGTTCTCATGGTTTTTACAACTAGAGGTGGTTCTCAATTTAGCGGTCCCCTATATATATATATATATATATATATATATAGAGAGAGAGAGAGAGAGAGAGATTCAAAGTTAATTACAAGAATTGGCCTTTATCTTTATGCCTCTTTACAGGCGGTGTCCTTTATGTTTAAAATTGACGAGTTTTGTCTTTTATGTTTAAAAATCATGCACGGTTTGTCCTTTAAGCCTAACCTAGTTAGTTTTTTGTGTTAAATCTGGTCATGTGAGTTGCACATGTGGGCATTTTTTTCATTTTACATTTAAATGACTATTGTGTAAATAATTTAATTACCTCATCATTTCTCTCTCTCCTTCTCTAAACTCTCTCTAAAACCACAACAAAGCCTCTCCAGACATCACCAAAATCACCCAACCTTTTCAATTGCAAACCAAAATCACCCAACCCAAGTTAAAACCCACAGTATCAAAATCACCATAAACCTTTCAGTTGAAATTTGCAAACTAACTGTAACCAAAATCAAAATCACCCAATCCTTTTAATTCAAGACTCCAGTCACCATCTTCAACCCTTGTTTACACCGTTCAACATCACCACTTTAACACAAACCTGTTTCAGGCGACAGATTTGTAGGGTTGTTCGACGGTGGTTCGCCAGAACCGCTGCTCAGATTTGTAGGGCTAGGATCGACGGTGGTTTGCCGGAACTTGTTTCAGGCGGCGGATCTGTGGCTTCGTCGGAACCGCTGCTCAGATCTAAATACCCCCATCGCAGATGTGTAGGGCTTGGTTCGATGGAGGTGATACTCGCAGTATGTTTTGATGAGTTTGAGACTGAGTTGGGTCGGGAGGTTACTGGGTAGCCTCGGCAACATTTGATGCAGCAAATGAATACAAGTTTAAGGTTCTCTGATACACCCTCTTGGTGACGAAAGGTCTCGTTTGATTTTAACAATAATCCAGGTCCTGTGGTGGATGATGGTGGTGGTAAGTGGGAGAGATAGAGAGAGAGGTGAAAAAACAACTCTGAATTTTCTTTTAATGGAATATATCTATGTATCCATACATACACAAGATTTTTAATTATTTTTTGTTTATTTATTAACATATGTTAAAATGAATGATGAAAAAGACTAAAATACCCTTATGTGATCTGACTTAACAAAAAAAATTAACTGGGTTAGCCTCAAAGGACAAACCGTTCAGGATTTTGAAACAAAACACATCAATTTTAAAGATAAAGGACAAATTTTGCAATTCACTCTAAATTCAATGACACATACCAAAATTCTCTCGGATTAAAACCCAATCTCAAAAACTTAAATATATATAGATATTATGTCGACTCATTTCAGATGCCCCTACATTAAAACAAATGATGATGATTGTTGCAAACTTTATATAAAGTCAATCATAAGAAACTAATTCAAGCAAAAATAAACACCTGCTTACATATGAACAGCAATATCATTTAGGATACTTACCGTATGATTTAGGGATACTCCTTAATGCAAATAATACTTCAAGAAGCCAACTTAAAACTGTTGATTTCTTCATCTGATATCAATCTATAACATCCACATACATAGCTTATCACTAAAAATAATCAAACCTTTGGTTTAGGTTATGAAATTCGCAAACTAACTTCTAAAATTCTGAATCGATGGGCGCGAGAGAGATATATACCTGTTGAAAGAAGCAAATCTTGTTCATCGCTTGCAAAATCGTCACTTGCGACACTGTGGATGGGAGGGAAGTCAAATAATTTTAGGGCTTGGAAGGAGGGAAAAGAAAGAAGACCGAAATAATTTAGATAACGGGAGGGAATGAATTTTTTTTGAGTGTTCTATACCAAAACCTAGGGGTGTTAAACGGGTTGTGTTCGCGGGTTGACGGGTTTAACCCGACCCGAACCCAAAAATTTTACATAAACCCGAACCCAACCCGAACCCGAAAATCATATCATACATATGAACCCGAACACGACCCGAAGTTTCGTGGGTTGACCCGAACATGACCCGTTCAACCCGAATTTTTAATTTGTTTTTCAGAAATTAATATATTAAAATTAAAATTTACTTAAGAAACACAAATGTATATAATAATATCATATTTAAATTATAAAATCTATGTTAATTTCTCTTATTAAGTTAAAATTATGGCATAAAATACACATGTGTACACCCCATTTAATTTATGTCATAAAATATATTGTAAAAAAATATAATATAATATAAATGTGTTAAACGGGTCAAACCGCCAACCCGACCAGGTTGACCCGAACCCGACCCGTAACCTAAACAGGTTTGCGGGTTCAACCTGAAACTGACTCAAACCCGTTTAGACTAAACTCAAACCCACGAATTTCGTGTTAGATTCGTGTCGAGTTTTCGGGTTGTGTCAGAAATTCACACACCTACCAAAACCGCCTATACAATTGCCCAGAAATTGTGTGTTTTTTTAGCGTGATGTAACTATTTTAGGCGTTTTGTTATATAAAAAAACATTTTGAAAAATTATTTTAGGCGTTTTTTAGTACGACCGCCTAAATTCAAAATTTGAAACGCCCAAATAAATTGTTTTTCTACTAGTGCTTGAACCTAAAAACAAGCTCGAAAAGTAAACTAGCCCGAGTTTAACCCAGCTCATGAGCCTAAACGAGACATTTTTAATATAATTTTTAATTAATATATTAGATATATATCACTTTTCATAAGTCCATACAATTTTTTCTCTTTAACAGTTTTCAAGTTTTTCCCATGATTTGCTAATGGAAATTAATCATGATGTCCATATTATATAAACAATAACTGCCATAGGAAATTAACCCTTATGTTTATATAATGTTTTTTTATGACGCTAAAAAGATGATACACAAAAATAGTTTCATAAATTTATTAAATTTTGTTGAACCATGACATTCTTTTTCCTTGACACGCACTTAAATGTCATAAAATAAAATAAGAGTGTGTCATTAATCGCGTGTCAAGATAGATCTTTTTTTATGACGCTAAAAGGATGACACACAAAAAAGTGAGTCACAAATATATTGAATTTTGTAAAACCATCACATTTTTTTTCTTGACAAACACTTTCGAATGTCATAAAATGAGCGTGTGTCATTATTTCCGTGTCAAGATAAATCTTGTTTTTTTATGACGCTAAGAACATGACACACAAAAAAGAATGTCATAGATTTATTAAATTTTGTAAACCATGACATTTTTACTTGACACGCTTTTGAATGTCAAAAAATATGCGCGTGTCAAGAGAAGTGTATTTTCTAGTAGTGAGCTCTAACAAAAAGATGCTCTCAACCGCAAATGGTTGATATCCACACACAAAGCAGAGGAAACGATATAATATATAACTAAGCTAATGACTACACTAGGTCAGAGTTACAATCTAAAATCATTACATACGCACTGTGGGCTTCAGGCAGAGTCCGTGGATCATCTATTGGTGCAGTGTCGTCATGCGAGAAAGGTCTGGGAGGCAGTGTGGAGTTGGCTGAAGCTTCCAGTGGCAATCAACTTAATGAATTGCAAGGATACATTGAATCTGGTGAGCGAGTATGATGGAGTGAAGCAATGCAAAAAGTAATAAGCGCGGTGTATGGTACTACAATGTGGCACTTATGGAAAGCTGAATGTTAAGGAATTTAATGATCGGGACACACATCTTAGTAAACTGATGGAAGAGATTATGGCGAGCTCATTTCTATGGCTTAGGGAACAATCCAAAATAAAGAGTCTAGTTTAAGAGAGATGGCGTGACTTTAATACAAAAGATGTAATCACGTAATTTTGTTTCCTTTTGTTGTCGTTAGTTCGTTTCCTTTATATTTTTTGGATATTTACAGCGATGCTGGCCCCTTTCTGTATATCACAAAATCTTATGCCGTTCAAAAAAAATATAATGTATAATTACTTGGTGATGGACCGGCGACAAGTGTTCATTGAGTCTTTCAATATGTCAACTTTAAACCTACTGAGTTATCTATTCTTCTAGTTAATTAATTTATTGGGTATTAACTGGTTTACTTAATTAGTTTCACTCTTTAAATAATTATAAAAAGAGTCATATATTTATATTTAAAATCTATATCTATATCTATACTATATAATAAAAGAAACCACTTTAGGGACACTTGTCATCATATTAGCCCATCTCTTATAGATAATTATAATTTTAGTTTAATTTCTTCTAATTAATTATACATGTCATGTCTAATTAGTATTAAATAAATTGATACTAGATTATAACCCCGTGTATTACACGGGTTGAATAAATAAATTTTATATACTAAATAATAAAACAATATATCTTTAAAAACCTCATTTATTGCACGGGTTGAATAAATATAATTTTATATATTAAATAATAAAAAGTTGTATCTATAAGAACCATATTGTACGGGTTGAATAAATGTAGTTTTATATACCAAATAAAAAAGTTATATCTTTAAAACCACGTGTATTACACGGGTTGAATAAATGTAATATTGTTTACCAAATAATAAAAAAATTATATCTTTATAAATATGCGCATTACACGGTTTGAATAAGTGTAATTTTCTGTACTAAATAAAAAAAAAATATATCCTTAAAAAACTCCGTGTATTGTACGAATTCAATAAATCTAATTTTATATATCAAATAATAAAAAGTTATATCTTAAAAAACCTCATGTATTACATGGGTCGAGTAAATGTAATTTTGTATAGTGAAAATAAAAATATTTAATATATTAATACAAAGTTTGGTTTTTATTGAAATTGGTATGTGTTTACAATTTTTTTAAATAACATATATATATCGAATTTTTTTAAAAAAATACCGTATCCCTCGAAATCACGAGCCTTATGTGAAAGTTCTCCCCGCACACCATAGCCGGCTATAGGTGTGTGGCTTGTTGTAAAATAAAAGAGTACAAATAATTAAAATTATTGAATGTTGAAAATCCAAAGCGTTTGGTTAGCCTCTTAGTTCATAAAATATTGATTTTTTTTAACTTTCGCGGCAAAGTGAATAATAGTGGAGATTTATGCGGGTCCAATGAAATAAACGAATATCATTTAAAGATAGTTTTTGGTATACCAGAAAATCCATAAGATATTAAACTAATAATATTTAGTAGAAGAGTTATCTATAATATAAGATATTAAACTAAATAATATTAAACTAAAATAATAATTATCTATAAGAGATTAAACTAAAATAATAATTATCTATAAGGAGATGACCTAATATGATGACAAGTGTCCCAAAAGTGGTTTCTTTTATTATATAGTATAGATTCAACATTGTTAGCTTTATTTTTTATCGTAGTAATTTATCTGGTTTTTCGTTAGTATCTGAGTTTATTTACTTATACTATTGTGTTATTTTATTATGCATTTATTTCTAGATAACAAAAAATTTATTAAGAAGTCATAATAAAAAAGAAAACAAGTACATACCTTGATTTTAAAGGTATCAAATGAGATTTTAATAGACTTTGTTGAAGTTAGTCACGACATCGTAATAAATTTATTGAGACTTCGTTAATAAATTTTGCAACAAAAAAATAATCTATTTTTATCATGAAAACCAAACTTTGTATTAATATATTAAATATTTTTATTTTCACTATACAAAATTACATTTACTCGACCCATGTAATACATGAGGTTTTTTAAGATATAACTTTTTATTATTTGATATATAAAATTAGATTTATTCAATTCGTACAATACACGGGGTTTTTTAAGGATATATATTTTTTATTATTTAGTACAGAAAATTACATTTATTCAAACCGTGTAATGCGCATATTTTTAAAGATGTAATTTTTTTATTATTTGGTATATAAAATTACATTTATTCAACCCGTGTTATAAATGAGGTTTTTTAAAGATGTAATATTTTATTATTTGGTAAACAATATTACATTTATTCAACCCGTGTAACACACGTGGTTTTAAAGATATAACTTTTTTTATTTGGTATATAAAATTACATTTATTCAACCCGTACAATATGGTTCTTATAGATATAATTTTTTATTATTTAATATATAAAATTATATTTATTCAACCCGTACAATAAATGAGGTTTTTAAAGATATATTGTTTTATTATTTAGTATATAAAATTTATTTATTCAACCCCGTGTAATACACGGGGTTATAACCTACTATATAATAAAAGAAACCAATAGAGAGACATACATGTCATTCATATTCATTGGAGTCATCTATTTTTTAGTTTTCTCATCTCTATCTCCTACTTAATTAAAATTAATATTAACTAAAAGACAATTATAAAATAAAATTTAATATAAATTTAAACAATTTCTATAGGAGATAATATAATCTTTTGAAATATTTATTATATTTCAAAATTATTTATCTTGAAATTAACAAAAGACTACACTAAATATAAATTAATACTAGTGGGAATGCCCGCGCGTTGCGACGGGTGTCTCAATTGATATCATATTTAATTATGACATCTATAACAAACGTTGACATTAGAGCATAAAGTTTGTTACTTACAAAACTTAACTTGTCACCGAATTCTTTTGTAATTCCATAGGCCTCATTGCCATTTAATCAGCCCTGATCCATTTTAAATACAAACCTCAATTTATCCAATGAAATAGTTAAACCTTAATGGATTAAATAAAAACATTAGTGTCTTAATCATGGGCTGAAATAAAAACAAATTTACCTTAATGGATTAGAAGATTAATTAAAACCATATTATTTTTCAACTTTTCTTTTATTAATTATTTCATTTCCATAACCATTTACTTATAACTTAATAGTGGGGAACCCAATGACCTTCTCACTACCTTCGCCTATATCGTGAAATTTGGGCTAAGACAAAAATTTGATTTATGAAATTAACTATATATTATAAAAATAACCTTAAACTTAGACTTTGATAATATACAATATATATAAGGTAGTGTGCGTATCTTTTAATTATGAAAAAAAGAACAAGAGTCGAAACCCATATGATCCAAGATAAATAAAAGGGAAACTGAGATGATTGCATGTTTCATGATAGTATCAAAATTCAAAACTAATCACAAGTGCACCGGCATATGAAAGGAAAGAAAAGAGAAAAATGAATGAAACAATTTTCTGGTTTGTTTTTCATAACCTCAAAAGAAAGACGTACATAAAAATCAAAAGAATATAACTACCCACTAATATCTTTGACCCACTATTTGACTTATTCCCATGCAATAGAAAAACATGACCACATATTGCATGAAAGTAGTTAAAAATTTGCAACTACTTAAAACTGAAGTAAAAAACATTAAGATGCAACGTGATGCTTCATTTTGAAGACCAGATCATCTAGTTGGAAATATCTGAACAAACCAGAGTTGAAGCCCGAGATGGTGGAGTAATTCCATTTATATAAAGGTAAACCAAATAGCGTCTTTGTTCTGGCCGATTATGATGAACGACGAAGGTATGATCGTGGACGACAACTACACTGATCCTCTCACATCTCTTGTCATGGTGGTAGTACAGTAGGTTTGCGGTGGCAGATCGTAAGTAGAGACTGAGAGGATGGTGGCATGTGTAGAATGAGAAGGCGATTGGAAACCGAAATCGTTACCTTCAATATATCACAGGGGCCGCAATCACGGATGCTAAGTCGACGGTGATGGAGATACATTTAATTTGAAAAGCCTTGGGCTTTGGTTAGTTTCGTGTTCGCCACCGGTGGTCGAACAACATGATGTGACAGAGAAGGTCGCGAGAGAGGGGGAGAATTAGGAATTCATGAGTACAGGAATCAAGAGTGATATTTATATACAAGATGAGTGTGCCAATTCTAGAGTTTGTAATTTATGATCAATCATGGCATTCAAGGCCATTCAATGGTCCGTCGGTTACAATCATTATGGAGGGCGATTCAATGGAATATGCATTGGTTTCACAATAAAGTAGAAAGGATCATTTCAAGTTCTCAATGATGGAAAGACTAAAACCCATAATCGTTTTTCATTTTCACATTCTGAATTAATTGTAAGTTACATCTACCCATCTTATCTATTAATTAAAAAGTAATCTTTGTCTTCAAACTTGTGAAATTATACAAAATTTTTTCCGAAATTATACAAAATTCTGTCTATTAAAGAACATTAATCTTTATTATTTTAAGGCTAAGAAATGTCCTTCCGGTCCACGTCGAATAATAAATATTTGGTTTTGTAATTAAGAATTGAATCTTTGGATTCATCAAAATATAAATAAATTTATCAATTTAGTACCTACAACTCTTTAAATTCTTTTTATGCATGAATAGAGAGCAAGGGGTAATTAATTTAGACTCTTCACATGTCATCTTAATTATATGTTACAAATGTGTCGACATCCATAAAATTCCACTAAAATGTCTTAAATTTTTGGACAATGCGTAAGTTTACCCCCTCTAAAATAGATTTGCTCTCTTGTACATGTTGCTTCAAAATGAGTACACCATGTAAAATTACTATAAGGGTAGAAAACTTAGTTTGCTTAATAAGGTAGTATAGATTATTTGTAATTTTACAATCATCCTTATAAAATGTATTATAATATAGTATAGATGTCACACCCCGACCGCGTAAAACAACAAATCGCGGCGGAATTGTCGGGGAGTGTTGTAACAGAATCATTGTTTCAAAACACACGGAAATTTGAAGTTACGTTTTATTAAACATTAAATATTTACATCGTCTGGAAATCTAAATAAACAAGTTTATTAAGTTACTAAGGCCTCGTCTAGTCCTATGTGAGTATGCATCCTAGCAATCAACATCATTCAACAACACCTGAAACATATGTGAAAACAAAGTCAGCAAAGAAATGCTAGCGAGTACATAGGTTTAGTAAGAGTGTCAGATTCATGGCTCGTTTATATGTTGAAATAATTCATACAACTTCGTTATTAGAAAACCTTGTTTGGTAAAATGTTTGTATCGTAAAAAGAATACTAAATCAAAATAGTTTGATTATAATTTATAAACCTCGATGCCATGAATCTTAACCCAAAACATTTGTTTTCGTAAACCAAATCGTAAATCGTTTTTGTAATAAAACTCGTATGGTTTATATAGTTTTGTAAACATCGTTTGTATCACATCGTGTCAAATTGTTCACCCAAGAGAACTAAATAACGCCACGGTATGTAATATGATAAAAACATATATATATAGGAAGTACCAGCGGCGTATCCACCATGCTTTCATCGCATTACACCCGTCCCGTTATCTAAACACTAACCGAAAACCAATCGTTTACCCAAATCGTTTAATTTGTTAAACATCGCTTTAGTCGTTTAAATCATTCTCGTTTTAGATCGTGAAACTACTTCTGGTCGTCTCGCTAATAACATTCAAACCTGTGTGACTCGTATATTGTTCAACTCATTTTCGCATTAACAAACCTCCAAAGGGTAAGTTAACAATCATCAGATTCGGTCGTTACCCACCTAACCCACACATAACCATGGGCCCGGTCTGATAACGAGATTTGTCGGATCCTATGGTACCATAACCTAATACTGGTCGGTTTGGCCAAAATTAATGAATGCCATTCGTTATGTAATTACAACCAACAAGCTTGTTCACATTATCGAAATCGTTATTAGTTTGGTATAAACCATCTTACTCGTTTTGAGACCATCGTTAAAACATCGAAATCGTTTTGATACATATGAATCACCCCAAAACAATCGAAAATAGTAAAAGAGGGGAACTATGTACTGACCTTTGGGTGCGTTTTTATGTGTTAACACAATCCCTCAAATCGTTTATTCATCCTAAATTAAATAAGAATGCTTTAATAACTAAAACCCACAAAATACATGCAAAATACTACTTATGTCATTTCTGTTTTAATATATATGAAACTGGGCTGTTTTCGAACATTTAAATAAAATGGTTAACTTATTCCAAAAATTCCCAAATTTTT
Organism: Helianthus tuberosus; assembly: GCA_030545235.1. Classification (NCBI taxonomy): domain Eukaryota; kingdom Viridiplantae; phylum Streptophyta; class Magnoliopsida; order Asterales; family Asteraceae; genus Helianthus; species Helianthus tuberosus. The sequence continues at coordinate 75,361,609 of CM060426.1, forward strand.
ACAGAACGTCTTAAACGATCCAAATATTATTGTGTAAAAATATCGGGGTCTAGTTCATTACCAATATTTTATAAAAATTCATTTTCCAGACTGTGATCAGACTTGTTACCTTCTGACCGCAGCCTACAGAATAATTCGTTTAAAAATCATTGTAAGTCCGATTTACGAAATCCAAGTTGGAGGGTCACAAATACATCAGTGATCATCTACGGTATAAATTTTAGGGGCTGGTTCTATCCAGGTTTCGAGTTATGACTGAAAACGTATCGCTTATTTTCAGCAGTAAAAATCAGCTTTAGCTGCAGTTAGAAATCGGGTCTTTAAAAATAGTAAACGACCTCGAAAAATTACGATTCTAGTGCCATTTGATCAGTTTTTAGAAAATACACAATTTAGGCTTCAGAAAATCAGTTTTTCGACCTGTTATGGTCCGGTTACAGCCAGTTGAAGTTGGCTGAAAAAGTAACTCAGCAGGTTCTTTCATAACTTAAATGTTACTAAATCGTATTAACAAGTGTCCGAACAACGGGTTTATCAAGAAAACAACGATCAATCATCATTCATGTTTTTTAACAACCCTAGACCCACAAGTTTTTATCTTCATAACTCATCCTTATGTAAACATTTATGTAAGATTTTGTGTAGAGTTCTATGTTCATCTTATTATTGTTTCTTGTTCTGGTGATTTAGACAACAACATCAAACTACATAACATAACTTTGAACAAGATGAAACAAGGTACAAGAAACTTACTACTAGTTCAAGACAAGGGTAGAATTCTAGTGTAAAGATGAAGAAAAAGATAAAGAATCAAGCAAGAACAAGGCTCCTTTGAAACTCTTCAACTTGCAACCTCCATGGAAGCTTGAATGGAGCTTGTTTATGAAAGAGATGAAGATGAATGATGAAGATGGTGGGATGTGGTTTCGGTTGTGGTGGAACCGAAAAGAGAGAGAGAGTAGGGTGGGAGTTTGAGTGTGTAAGATAGGTTGAGTGTACTTATAGCAAACAAAACAATCTAAATAAAATCTAGATCAAATCCAAGAAAGCTAATAAAATCAAGCAACATCAACTTAAATCTTGGACAATCTAGACAAAATATTAGATGGGGTCCACAAGAAGGACCTAAAATCGGTCATATGGGGGAGAGAGTGAGGAAGTTTGAGTGTTTTTGTTGATTGAAATCTTTGGAAAGATAAATAAGAGATTGCAAGATCTAAAAATATCCAAGTAAATCTAAATAAAATCCAAGGAATCTCAAAAAGGACTTGCAAGATCTTGGAAAAATATTGTGGTGGGGTCACCATAATATTTGAACCGAAAATTAGATGGGGAGGGGGGGTCCATGTGCAACTTTTCTATAAACATGCCATAAGTAGGCTAAAAACGGGTGTTTAACTGGATACCGGGTATTTTATCTAGCGTTTAAATGCCGGTTTATGGCGTTCTAAATTATTTTTATTATACTATAAAAATAAACTCGCCAAAATATTACTGAAATAAATTTCAGTTGCCGAGACTGGCTGCGTTGTCTGCGTTTTGCAGTAGAAGCACTGTGTCGCGCAGAAACACTCGGTACGCGCTTAAGCTTGAAAGATATCGTTTTTAAGCGTTTTAATTTATTTTTCAACACGAACCTGATTAAAATAAGATTTTAATCATAACAGAATATTTGTGGGATTTAAATATTATCCGGGCGGTCACCAACGTTCGTTTCATAGTTTTGTCGTAATTAGTTCTTTAGTTCAAATAAACGTGTTTTCGCCATACCCAATCCTTCGAAACTTATTTCTAAGTTATGTAAAGGATATTTAGGGTATGTTCGGCTTACGTCACAGTTTCGGAGTGTACGTCGCGTTAAACTGATTGCGTTTTAAGCACCAGTTTGCGTATAACCTTCCAGAAAGTGATTTAAAGCTTGGAATCGGAATCGAATCAAATTGTAAAATCATCAACCACAATTGCACATACAATAACACCAAAACACATATAATAACACCAGAGCACATCGTTTTATTGATAACCAACATTGTTTTACATTATACGGTGCTTACAGAACACAGTTGTCACAATAGATATTATAGTCCATATAAATCTATTTATTATATTTATACATACTATTAAATCATGAAAATCCCAAAAGTTGTATGTCTAACCTTTAAATTTAATCAACTAATTCCTTTAGATTAATCAATTAATGTATTCAATTTAATTTAATTTAATTTCTTATAATTAATTTATGAAGATAATTAGTGTCATTCTTAAAACTTTTATTTAATTCTTAATTTAATTCAATTAATGGAAGACATAAGTGGACATGAATTTCAAGAATCAAATGTCTAAATTGCCCTCAAAGTGTCTTAAAACTTTGGACAATGTCCAAGTTTCCCCCCTCTAAAATGGCTTGCTTCATTTGTACGTAATGCTATAAAATTTATACGTGTGTAAAATGACCAAAAGGATAGAAAACCCAGTTTCTTTAATATAGTAGTATAGATATAGATAATGTAAAGAGTTAAATTCATTTTAGTCCCTGTGGTTTGGGCCATTTTGTCAGTTTAGTCCAAAGCTTTTATAATACACAAGGTTTATAAAGATATAACTTTTTATTGATTTGTATATAAAATTACATGTACTCAACCCATACAATACATAAGGTTCTTAAAAATGTAACTTTTTTCATTATTTAATATGTAAAATTAAATTTACTTAACCCATATAAGACACGGGGTTCTTAAAAATATAACTTTTCATAATTTAATATATAAAATACATTTATTCAACATATGTAATAAACAAGATTTTTAAAGATATATTGTTTTATTATTTGGTATATAAAATTATATTTATTCAACCGTGTAATAAACGAGTTTTTAAATATATATTTTTTTTATTATTTGTTATATAAAATTACATTTATTCAACCCGTGTATTACACGGGGTTCTATCCTAGTAATTCACTATATGTAATGAGACAAGTAAACTCATATTCTAGATACGGTTTATTTAATTGTTTAATTCCTGAACGATATGGAAGGATGAACAAGAACCTCTTAGAGAAAAAATCGCGAAAATGAACAAGAAAAACGAATCAATCTACCACAAAAGAATGATTTATTACAAATATTATTACACGATTACAAATTGCTATTATATTGATACCAAATAATTACTTTTATCCATTATTCAAACAAATAATCAACATCCATACGACACTACTAATATGTATTTTTCAGAATTACAAAGAGAAATTCGGAGAACCATACAATTTTGATTGTATAAAATACAAGTCAAAATTCTATCATAAATATCTGAATATCACTTTGACACCCTGAAAATGCCATGCACAAGGGTATTTATTTATGTACGTTCTTCAGGATGACAAAGTTGGGATGCTTTGCTCATTCCTAAAGAAGTTGTCAGGATCAACTTTAGTCTTCACACTTACTAGCCTCTTGTAGTTTGTCTCTTTGAAATATTTGTGCCCATAAACCATTCCTTCAGTATAAGCATTCCTGCCATGGCTGTTGATACCAATATCCAAATCCCTATAGTTCAAAAATGCTTCTCTAGGGTTTTTCGACACAAATGGAGTCATGTAATCATACATAAGCCTTGTGAAATTCAAGTAACGATTTTCGGCTTCATCGCTAAGATCCTCCCAGTTTACTTCGTATTGAATCTTCGCTATGTTACCCGATCTATGTGGGAAAGGCTTTGCGAATTCGGATATTTCACTCATTCTTCCACCATATGGGTTGAAAGCCAACATTTGGTTTTCAAGTTCTTTCATCCTTTCGAAGATGAACTCGAATTGTCGTTTAGAAATAGGGTTTTGCACATAATCGGATTTGATCTTGAATGGGTTGAGTCTTTGAGGAGTACGACTTAAGAGCGCCGTGGTTGGAGTACCACTGGGGAAGCCCGTGTAGTAAAGCACGGACTCAACCCAACTCATTTCGGTACAATCCGATTCTTGCAACCCTAACTCGGGGAAATCTTTGTTCAAAAGTGTAACAAGATTCCTCGAGTTTCCAAGGTACAACGTTGGAAAGATAGCACGGACTGTCTTTCCACCGTTGGTATCATTTATGACACTAAAGGTCATTCGAAGAAAAATATCTCTATCTAGCTTATCAGCAACTTGTACCCATCGTTCCGCGATGGTGCTGAGGTTTTGCTCCTCTCTTCTTTCAATGTTAAACACGGTCACAACCTCCGGAACACGAACTAGTTTGATTTTGTAGGCTAGAACCACCCCAAAACTAACACCACCACCACCGGTAATCGCCCAAAACAAATCTTCACCCATACTCTTTCGATCCAAAAGCTTGCCATTCACATCTATTATTTGAGCATCAACAATATTATCAACCGACAAACCATATTTTCTCATCAAATTACCATACCCACCACCACTAAAATGCCCACCAACACCAACCGTTGGACAAACTCCTGCCGGAAAACCATGCTTGTTACTTCTCTCGGCTATTCGATAGTACACTTCACCAAGAGTCGCACCGGCTTGGACCCATGCGGTTTCTTGCTCGATATCTACGTTTATCGACCTTAAATTGAACATGTCCACAATGAAGAAGGGTTGGTTTGTGTTTGTAAGGTAGGAAAGACCTTCATAATCATGACCACCACTTCTGGTTTTCAGTAGCAACCGGTTTTGTTTGCCACAAACCACAGCTGCCTGAATGTGGGAAACATGTTCGGCTGTGATGATTAAAAAGGGTTTTGGTGTGGTAGTTTCATTGAACCGAAGGTTTCGGATGTAGTTTTGCAAGACGGTAGGAAAAGATGAGTTTCCGGGAGTGTAAAGCTCTCCGGTTATCGGAAATGAAGGGTCGGCCCGGTCGTTTAAACATTGAATGAAGCGATCTGTAATGGAACCGGAAGTTGCAGAAGATTGGGTTGAGAGCAAGAGAAGAAGGAGAGTAAGAATGGAAGTTTGCATGTGGAAAGAAGATGTGATATTTGCCATTTTGTATGGTTTAGGGTTGCTTGATGCATGCAATTTATAGGCAATTGAAAGTCTTAATGTTTGACCTTCAAAAATGACATACCAAATATAACTAAATCCAAAGTTGAAAATTCATATTGGGTACGTACTCATCATATCGTGTCATTGGTCATATGTTTTAAGTGTCATTGCTTAATTTGGACTTTTATATATTAGAACATTGATTTTAAAATGATTTCTCCTAATAAGAAATATATTTTAAGTGAAGTGCATGGGTACGTACATAATTACATATGCTTGTAACTTGTTAAAGATATAAAGAAACACAAATAATTAAAATCTGGAGATAAACATGGATAATCGAGAAAATAGCAAGTTGTATAAGGCCTACTTTTCAAAAAATGAAACACGTTTTCTTTCAACTTTTCAATTTCGAATTGGCGTATATTTATGTACAATTTGAAAAATACACATGTCAGCTATTTCAAACATATTTTTGATTCAACGTAATTTAAATCCATGAAGACTTTGAATTATACAAGTATATACCAACTAAAAAGAATTAAACAAAAGTAAAAATTTTGGATAACCAACGAAATCATTTTAAAACTGTATTATATGGTACCTTAAACAGAATCATCTATATATATTATAGGGTATATGGGAAGGTTACTGTAAAATGATTGTTTTGTCTAATAAGTATGATAAGTATTTTAAAAGAGTAAATTACCAGAATGGCCAAAGACCAAACCCACTTGCGAAAATGGCCACCTCATGCGCTCTTGGAACAGCGCATCACAGATCCCGAGGTAGTTTATGCGTCTGCAGAGCCCCTTGTTGCGTCTTTAATTTTCAGATGCGCGGGATGCGTCTGGAAGTGCCGGGATGTGTTGGATCTGAGTTTGGTTTTGATTGTATTTTCCGTTTGATTTAGAATGAAAATGGATGAGTTGTGCAGCGGAATTGATATGGAAACAAACTTTGCATACAATCAAACGAGAGTATTGCTTTGATTAAACACTTTTCACAGAGAACCGAAAGATTGAATTTAATTTCAACAACGATTACAATGCAATGCTTAATACAAACTCCCCCTCAGCCAGAGCTCAGTGTTTGTTCGTGCAGAGAAGACGATTGTTGCAAAGAGCTATTAGAACAGTACAGAGCACTGTTCTATTTATAGGCACTAGCAAACCACTGAGCATCTAGGCTGACGTCACCATGAAAGTGACATCTAACCTCCTAACAAACTCTAACCTCTGATCAATACAAACACTGCTATGCTAACTACTGCTATTACATTTCATTACATAGAAGATATGTTAAATAGCTGCTGCATCCTTCCACTGCTGTGAACCCAGCAGTACTTGTCCGGATCAGCAGTGCTTGACTCAGGACAGTAGATTGACCAGCAGAGCTTTAGTCTTCCATCAGGCCTTTACTTGATCAGCAGTTGTAGGTCAGCATTTTGCACGATCAGTAGATAGGAGGTCAGCAGATGTTGAAAACCACTTTCAAGGGGAGAGACTTGTATGTAACATCTGCTTATTCTGGATCAACTACGCTGATCCAGTTTTGGCTTTAATTATCTGTTCCTCTGGTAGGGTTCAATCCCAACAATCTCCCCCTGAAACAGATAATGCCAAAACTCTTCATTATTGTGGAAGTTTATTGCCTCATCAACAGTTCCCTTATTGACCTTTAAGTTGTAGTTCAAAGGTTAAGGCATCTGTGTCTTCATCATCCCTGCTAAGTGGAAGATCAAGGAGATCCTGCAAATCTTCAAGACTTAGGCCAAGTGCTTGTTCCCTTGATATTTTCTTCACTTCTCCATCAGACCTGAACAAAGTCAATACATGGGTCTGTTTGTCAGTTTCCCACTTTAGTATTTTTGAGCCTGATGGGTTTCTTGGGAGATGTTTATTTGATGAGGAGTTTGGTGATGATGGCCTATTGAACACTGTCTGAGCAGTGCTTACAGGTTGTTCCAATTCAGGATCTTCTTTCATCATTAATTTAATGCCCTCTTTTACAATGGCATTTCCAGCAATTAGATCTTGAACTGTTTCAGCATCTGACTGGCTTTGACTCCTTCTTTTGTAGATGGCAGCACCAGTCGGAGCAGTGGTTCTTTTAACTTGCAGCTTTGGTGGTCTTTTTGAGATCTCTGCTTTGGAATAGTCAGGATTTTTGTGGAACTGTTGGATCTTTCTTTCTAAGTTCCTCTAACCTTTTGTAGGTAGCCCTGACCCTATCTTCTCCCCACTTTGTCACAGAATTCTTTGACCCATAATCAGCTGCTATCAACTCTTCTTTCATTCTTTTCAACTCTAAAACCTTATCAGCTTCAATCTGTTTGAATTTTCCAGGAGGAGTCTGATTGACCTTATTTTTTTATCATTTCTTGAATCATGGCTGCCTCTTTTTCAAGTTCAGGAATGGTCCAGTTTTTGTACATATGTTTCTCCCCCTTGTATTTCTTGTAGGTCATGATGTTCTCAATGTAGTCTTTTCTCAAGGACTCATCTGCCCTTTCTGAGAGTTGTCGACATACATTTTTGGCAAATTGCTCCATAGCACTGACCTGTGTAAGTAGAAACTGATAGTTTTGCTGAAATTCTCTATCAGATTTCCCTTGTCTGTTTTTTATTGCAATATCCTCTGCTTGCTTGGCCTTGAGTTTCAAATATTCTTCGATATTGTTAGGCCTGGGATATCCTTCAACTGATGGCAAACTCCTTTTAGTTGGGTCGTCCTCATAGTAGAAGGATTTGATTTCTTCCCTAACTGCAATGAGTTCCAGAGGAAATGAGACACCAGCAGGAAGTAATGGCTTTAGAATTTGAGCTGAAGAGAGAGGTATGGGTTTTGGAATTTTGACAAGTGACAAAGATTTTGGTGGTGAAGATGTGTCATCATCTTTGAGGATTAGCCTTCTCCTTTTAGTTTGAGGAGGGACTGATGATGTTTTGGGTGGAACAGTGGTGGTAGATTGGGTGGCAGTGGTTTGTGATTGACTAACAGCTGTTGAAACAACTGGTGTTTCAACCACCGTTGTCATTACAACAGATGTTATAACATCTGTTGTATTCTGCTTTTTGTCAGCAGGTGATGTTGTTTTTGGTGGTGATGGTGGTGAAGCAGTAGATGTGGTGTGTGTTGAAGTGGTGTGTGTTGAAGTGAGAACAGATGTTGAAACCACTGAAGTACCAGCAGTAGTTGATACAATAGGAGTTACAACAGCTGTTTTGAATGGTGGTTTTGGAGCAGACTTTGAACGTCTGGTTGGTATGGATTTGGGTTGCCTTACTTTTCTAGTAGGCTTCTTCTTTTCATCAACAGGATTTTCATCATCCTTTGACCCAGAAGTACCCTGATATGGATAATCCACCCTGGCTTTCTTCTTGGCCTCTCTATCCTTTTTGACACTTGCAACTGCTTCTGCCAGTGCATTTGTGGTCTCATCAATTTTCTTGCTACCATCTGGCAAAGGGATATTTTTAGTCATGTTTTCTCTTTCTGGTTCAAGGTAAAGACCATCATCTATTCCCTTTTTCTTCCACTCCTGAATTTTCTCCCCCTTTTTGGCATTATCTGTAGGGAGTTGATCAATAAAGAGGACAGTTGGAGGAGCATTGCCAGTAGTATGCAGTATCTGGGCTTTTAGAGCCTTGAGATCAGCCTGGGTGTCCTTGAACCTAGACTCCATTGTATTTCTCAGCTTTAGTACATGTTTTTCATGTTGCTTATCTGCCAGTTGTGCTTGTTGATGGAGAAAAGGTTGAAATAGATCCCAGAGCTCATTTGTAGCAGGTGCTTGTGGTGGAGCAGGTTCTTGAGGTGGAACAGCAGTGGATTGCACCTTTTGTACTTGTAACAACTGTTGCAGCATATCTTTGAGTTCTGCAACAGAGTTATCAAGTTTTGCAACACGATCCGTCAATTTCTGGTACTTTAAACCATCACCCAATTGAATGGGATCAGCTGATTTCCCACTAGTAGTGGTTTTATCAGTGGTTGAGGTAGGGAGTTTACTCCAAACATTAACCACTGATGCCCCTTTTTCTTGGTACTGGGGTCTTCTCCCTTCAACACTTGACAGTCTTTTAATGTTGCCAGAGGACAAGAAAAGTCCATTGGTAGATGTCAGAGGTGCTATAGAAGGAATTGCCTCCAAGGAAGTCTTATTAATGTAACCACTGTCCAACTGTAAACCAGTGGGTTCAACAGTTGTAGTGGCTGCTTCACTTGGATTACCACCAAGAGTTACTTGTAACTCAAGGGGTGTAACCTCCTCAGGTTGTGTTGGTGGGTTAGCAAAGGTTGATACATCAGACCCAGTCATTTGTTGAGACATATTCTCATTGATAGGTGATTGAGAAGGACTGGTTAATGCCTGGTTCAAATCAATTGCATCCAACAGAAGTTTAGTTGCTGGGGGAATTGTGGATGTGATGTTTGGTTTAGAAACAGAATTTTCCCCGGGAATTGGGCTGTGGATGATGAAATCAAGTGATTTCAGAGCATCATGATGTGGTGTCCCAATTTGTACAACCTGTTCTTTTTGTGAAGAAGCAGGAGGAGCTGTGGTTATGGGTTGAGATATTTGTACCAACTGCTGTGAGGAAGAAGTAGCAGTGGTTTCTTGTGACTTTTGTTTTGTCACAGGCAGTTGCTCTGGTATCTCATCCTCCAGAGTTGCCTTTTTGATGGGTTTGGAGGGTTTTTGAGTTTTTCTTTTCATTGGCTTTTTGGTGATTGTAGGTGTGGGTTTCAAAACAGTTGTTCTACTGCTTTGATCACCTTGAGTAGTGGGCTCAGCAGCAGATACCTGAGGAGCAGTGGTAGCTGCTAAATTCTGCTCAGGCACCTCTGCTTGTGTTTTGCAAGGTGTTAACATTCTTGTAAAAGTTTCAGCAGTTAAGCTGTTTATTTGAAAATAATCACCTTGGTTTATTACAGCAATATCATCCTTACTGAATTTCTTTTCAAAATAATAACTTAAAAACCTTGGAAATAGTAGGAATGATTTTGTTTCAACATTGTTAACCAAATCATTAAAGATTTCCCGAGAATAATTAAAATTATCTTCTTGAAGAATAGCATATCCCAGATTTTGAATCTTTAATGGTATTTCATTAAAAGAAGTGGTTTTGTTTGAAACACACATTAGGAGGGTATGGAATAAAAACCTTGTTGCAGAAGGAAAGAAACCTTTTTGTAAGGTAGCTTTCTTCATCATTGTGTCTGCATACCCTCTCTCAATGAAGTCAATTTTTAACTCGTTTTTAGGGAAAGAAGTTTTACCTTGCTGATCCTCGAGTTTAAAGACTTCTGATATAGATTGTGGCGTGATTTGAACAGCTTTACCCTTTAAAGATGAGTTAATGGATACCACAGTTTCACCTTGTGTGTCAAGGGTAGCGTTTTTTCCAAAACTCTCGTTGGGTTGCTAAGTAAATTGGTACATCGGCTGTTAACAAAGTTTTGTACTTTGATTTTGCCATTTTTTTGATGATGGAGTCGAAAGAATTTGTGGTGCCAGGCTTTGTGAGAAGACCCAGAAGATTGTGAGATGGTTTGTGTGGAATTTCAGTGGAATTGACCTTTTGAGAGGCCGCTTTTGACGATGATTTGGAGATGGGTTTTGCAGATTGCTTTGATTTTGTCATTTTGAGGATGATGATCGAAATTTTTTTTGAAGAAATGAGATGGAAAAACTGTTTTGAGAAGAGAATTTTTGAGAATTCAAATCGACAGTAAAACCCTGTTTTTGTGGTGAGTGGGGGTTTTATAGAGGAAAAAGTGAAGGCTGACGTGGCAGCGGTTACAAAAGGTCTGACCAAAATGTACTGCCCACGTGACAACCCCTGATGAAATGAAGGACAGTACTTTTATGAAAGTTACTGGTGAAGGCAGTGGTTATGGAAGCAGTGGATGATTTTCACTATCAGTTGATAGCATATCAGTGGATAAGACACTGCTTTTGAACAACAGTGTTTATCAGAGAAATGAGGAAACAGGGGTTGAGTTTCAGTAGTGGACAAACTTTAAAGCAAAGTAGACTTTTGAACAAGCAGTGGATATGGCAGACTTTTAAGGATTTTAATGAAAATTTCATTTTTGGCTATTTTTAAGGATGGATTTTTGATTTTCTGAAAACATTTTGATGCTTTTATTCATAGAAAAACAAGATGTTGCTTGTTATTCCATGTTTAGCATCCCAATTCTCGAGACCTAGCTTTCAAAGGTGGCTGTATCAAGTGCTTTTGTGAGCACATCTGCCAACTGGTCTTTAGTTGGGACATGATGCAGAGAAATCAAACATTTTTCATAGCAATCCCTCACAAAGTGATGTCTGATGTCGATGTGTTTGGTGGTTGAATAGGAAACTGGATTTTTAATGATATTTTCTGCTGCCTGGCTATCCAACATGAGTGGTGTCTTTAAGGCAGTGATACCAAAATCCAGCAACTGGTTTTGAAGCCACAGGAGTTGGGCTGTACAGCTTGCAGCAGCAATGTATTCAGCTTCAGCAGTGGATGTTGAAACAGCTGCTTGCTTTTTGCTTTGCCAAGAAACTAAGCAATCACCTAGAAACTGGCACCCTCCTGAAGTGGACTTCCTTGTGGTGTGACATCCAGCAAAGTCACTGTCTGAAAAACCTGAAAGCTTGATATTCCCATTAGCTGGATACCAGATACCAAGTGTGGGAGCACCTTTTATGTATCTGAAAATCCTTTTTACAGCAATGAGATTTGATTTTCTGGGAGCTGATTGACTTCTTGCACAGACACATGTTGCAAACATGATGTCTGGTCTAGATGCAGTTAGGTACAGTAAAGACCCAATCATGCTTCTATAAAGTGTTTGGTCAATCAGCTCATCCTTTTCATCAGACATGACAAGCTTATTAGTTGCCATGGGTGTGCTGCATGGTTTACAATCATTCATATCAAATTTATTCAAAAGTTCTTTAGCATATTTTCTTTGATGAATGAAAGTTCAATATTGCATTTGCTGAACTTGGAGACCAAGAAAGCATTGCAGCTCACCCATTGCATTCATCTCAAACTCAGCTGTCATGAGTTCTCTAAACTCTTCACACATTTTGTTACATGTGCTTCCAAAAATAATGTCATCCACATAAATTTGGACAATCATTAAATCCTTCCCTCTCCATTTTAGAAACAGTGTTTTATCAATGGTACCTCTTTTGAAACCATTTGAGAGTAGGAAGGTGGAAAGAGTTTCATACCAGGCCCTAGGTGCTTGTTTCAGGCCATACAAGGCTTTGTTTAGCCTGTAGACATAATCTGGATAAAATGGATCCTCAAAACCTGGAGGTTGACAAACATACACCTCTTCTTGAATTGTACCATAGAGGAAAGCACTTTTGATATCCATTTGGAACACCTTCATGTTGTAGTTGACAGCAAAGGCCAGGAACAGTCTGATAGCTTCCAATCTTGCTACAGGGGAAAATGTTTCATCATAATCAATCCCCTCTTCCTGTCTGTAACCTTGAACCACAAGCCTGGATTTATTTTTTACAACAATGCCCCTTTCATCAGTTTTATTTTTGAAGACCCACTTTGTGCCAATAGGACTTACATCTTCTGGCAGTGGTACAAGCTCCCATACTTGTTGTCTTTTAAACTGTTCGAGCTCTTCTTGCATAGCTTCTACCCAGCTGTTGTCTTTCAGTGCCTCTTGGTACTTGACTGGCTGATGGAGTGATAGAAAACCAGCAAAAAGTCAAATGTTTTGGATTTGGCTTCTTGTGAGCACCCCTTCATTTATGTTGCCAATGATTTGATCAGGTGGATGAGATCTCAAGAAGATTAAATCTCCTTGGTATGGTATGATGGCATTTGTTGGTGAAGGCTGCAAATGTGTATCATCTGAGCTAACCACTGCTGGTGACTTTGATGACCCAGCAGTGGCTTCAAAAGGTGGTGGAATTGGTGGTAATGATGAGGACACATGCTGACTTTTATCCACTGTTTGGGGACTTTTGTCAGCAGTGTTTGTTGATGTGGAAGCAGTGGTTGATGGGCTACTTTGGTCAACAACTGTTGAGGTAGCAGCGGTTGAGCTTTGACAGCTGTTTTGAACAACTGATGCTTTTCCCATTGTGGCAGACTTTTGAGGGACAATGATTTCATACCCATAGTCTGGTGTTGCATCCACTGGTGTACCTGCACTGTTAGTCTTGACAGCAGTATTTTCAAAAGTAAATTTTTCAAGATCAAACAGATTAGCAGGATTTGCTGGGATTTTCATTGATGAGAGTTCATTGAACTTCACATTCAAGGTCTCCTCCACTGCCTTGGTCCGTGTATTAAACACTTTGTAGGCCTTGGCAGTGGTTGAGTATCCCAGATGATAACCACAATCAACTTTGGCTGCAAATTTTGAGATGGAATCTTTTAAGTTTAAAATGAAACATGGGCAGCCAAAGACTTTGAAATAGGAGATCAGTGGTTTGATTTTGTACAGAATTTCATAGGCAGTCTTTTTGTGCCTGGGGTTGATTAAAACTCTGTTTTGGACATAGCAAGCAGTGTTTACTGCCTCTGCCCAAAAAGTCAAAGGCAAACCTGAATCAGCAAGCATAGTCCTAGCAGCTTCAATCAGTGTTCTATCCTTTCTCTCCACAACCCCATTTTGCTCTGGTGTTCTAGGGATGTTGTACTGCCTTACAATCCCTTTCTTCACACAGAAGGCATCCAACTCCTTATTCTTGAATTCTGTGCCATTGTCACTCCTGAAGACTTTCACTGGAAGGTCAAATTGCTTTTCAACCTGTATCACAAAGTCTTGCAAAATGCCTGCAGTCTCATCTTTTGAGTGTAAAAAGAAAGTCCATGTAAACCTAGAAAAGTCATCAATAATAACCAAACAATATCTCTTTTTCTTGAGACTCATGACTTGAACTGGGCCAAACAAATCCATGTGCAGCATTTGCAAACACTGAGTTGTTTTGGACTCTTCAATGGACTTAAAGGAGCTTTTATGTTGCTTTCCTTTTAAACAGGAAACACAATGCTCAGAACAAGAAAACAATTTTTGTGGTAGGCCTCTTACCAAACCATTTTTTTGAAATTTCAGTGATTGTCTTAAGATTTGTGTGCCCCAGTCTTCTGTGCCAAAGTTATGTCTCTTTGTTAGAGGTAGCTGAGAACAGACAGGCATCAGCTCTGGGACACTCTTTAGATATATCAACAACATAAACATTGCCACTTCTTTGAGCAATAAGTTTTGTTTGACCATTTTTTATTATTGCTTCAATCTTTTTGACCATTTCTGGTCCAACAATCCTATAACACTCCTTTGTGAAGAATGACCCATACCCCTTGTCACTCATTTAAGAAACACTCAGGAGGTTGAATTTCAGACTGTCTATCAGATTGATATTTTCAAATTTTACATTGCCAGACTGTACTGTACCAGACCCAAGAACTTTCCCTTTACTGTTATTCCCAAAGGATATATCGCCCCCTCCATGAATTTTGAAATCTTTGAGTAGGGCTTTACATCCAGTCATGTGCCTGGAGCCTCCACTATCAACATACCTGAGGCTATCTAAGCAGGCAGAAGCTCCCTGCACATGAAGTAAAAGGATTAGTTCATTAGGGTTTCCAAAGCCAATAAGGCTTTGGATGGGGTCTCAACAGTGTCTGGGATGGATGTAGATTGATGGACAGTGGTTAGGTCAGGGGTTTGGACAGTTTTAGGACTGTTTCTAGCTAACAACTGTTGAGGGTCTTGACCAATCACCTGTTGATACCCAAAAGGATGCCTGTTCACTTTGGGTTTAGAGGGCCTTTTGTAGGCCTCATAAACGTATGGAACCCTAGGGTATGGTGGTTGTCCCTTACCTCTTCTATATTGATTGGCGGGGGGTGCATCAGTAACCTGAACATCTCTTTTAATAGAGGTTTGGTTCAGCTGTTTTGTGACAGCTGTTTGAACTGGCACAAACAGTGGTTGGTTTTTAGTGAATTTGACAGATGATGTTGATGGACTCAAGGATGTTTTAGCAATGTATTCATTCTTTTTCACATCAAAGTTTTTGAGATACACACATGCTTGAGTTTTGTGGTTTGTTTTACCATAGACGATGCAGCTTTCAGCAGGAACAATGACACTTGTTTTGTTCAAATCATAAGCTTTTAAATGAAAGCAGTCTTTTGTTAGATGATTCTTTTTCTCACAAAATTCACAAAACAAGTTATTGACCTTTTCTTTCTTCTTTCTCTTTTCGGACTCCTTTGCAATAGAGGTTTTAACCTCTGTTGGGACGTCCTTGAGAGGAATGACTTTAGCTTTTGGAGCTTTAACACCATCAGTGGATGTAAAGTCCATGGGCTTAAAATTTTCAAGAATATCACACTCATCAGACCATGTTGGTTTAAACTGATATTTTTCAAGCTTTTCAAAAGTAGAGGATCCCATTGGTCTGTCAAGTGTGATTTTGTTACCAAGTTTATCAGTGATTTTCACTTCTTGGCCTTTCTTGTTTATGGGGATAAACTCAGTGGTTACATTAGTGGTTTGAACAGATTTTTCAACAGCAGTGTTTTCATCATCATGTTTTCTATAACCAATACCAAACTTCACATTGCTTTTAATCTGTTTTTCAAGCAATAACTCATATCCTTTGCAGGATTCCACCCATTTCTCACATGTGATTTGGGTGGACTCTAACTCCTTTTTGCAAACTTGGTATTTTTCTACCATAGTTTGGAGTTGAGTTTTGGTTATGCTTTGCTCTTCTTTAAGACTGCTGATTTCTTTATCTTTTTCAGTCAACTTGTTTCTAAGTTCTTTTAAAGACTTTTCAAATTTGACTTCATCAGACAAGACTTTATTCCTAAGGTTTTCATTTACCTCTTTGATGTTAGCAAATGCAATAATGCATTTGTCAGAACACAGTTTTTCAAGAACTTGAGGAGATACCTTGGCAGCAGCCATCATTGCACAATCACATTGATGATCCTCTTCATCATCAGCTCTTGCTTCTTTCTCACCTGCTCTTTTCTCTTTCTCTTTCTCTTCTTCTTTGTCCTCTTTGGACCATGGATCTGTCAGTGGTTCAATCAGGGTTCCTGAACTTTCTCCCAGCAGTAGTTCACCAGCCACAGCAGTAACCACTGCTTCAGTCACCTCATCCACTGTTTCAGCACTTAGCTGTTCACCTTCGGTTTCAACCCCCTCTGGTATTGACTCTAATGCCATCAAACAAAATTTATCATTAGAAGGTTCATTAAAAGCATAGAGTGCAAAATTTTCATCACCAAGTTCATCAGGCATACTGCTCCAGTCAACAAAGCCCTGAGTGAAAAAGCTTTGCTGATCTGGTTGTACCACTGCTGGAGTAGCTGTTTGAGGTGCAACAGGTTGCACTTGTGCCTGGGGGACAGGGGTTTGAACATACTGAATTTGTGGAACAGTAGTTTGGACATAATGCACAGGCACAGGGGTTGCAGCATAGTGAGCAGTGTTAACATGGGTTGCAGGGGTATATTGGGTATAGTGCACATTGCTTTGATTTTGAGGTCTAGGGTTTGAGCTAGGATGAGTGATTATAGGACCAGTAGTTTGACTCCTGCATTCCCTAGCGAAATGACCTAGCCTATTGCACTTGTAACACTTGATTTTCGATTTATCCAACCCCACCTTTAGATTCCCATGTAACCCTGGGAATTTTCTTCCCGTTCTTTTGTAGAATTTGCTTGTTCTTACACTAAGCAAAGCCAACTGATGCAAAATGTCCATCTCTTCTAAGTCAGTGGGATCAAAATGTTGTAAATCATTGAGTTCAAAACACAAATTATCTGACATCTGGTTTTCATTGGCAGTAAATGCGTAGTTTGCAGAGTGAGGATCAGGGTTGTTAAAATTTGCACCAGCAGTTATATCAATGAAGTGATCATAACCCTGTTCCTTACCACTGCCACCAGATTCTTCCTGACCCAAAAGAGCTGTGCTACCGAATGAGTAATCATCAGCAACTTTTCCAGACTCTTGCAACTTCCTTTTCTGGTTTAACTCCCTTTCATAGGTAAGGAGTTTACCATGAAGTTGGGTCAGGGTCAGATCTTTGAACTCAGCTGAGTTTCTAGTGACAAAAGCTATGGTGTCCCATTTTTCTGGTAGTGACCTAAGGAACCTGCTATTTTGAGTTGAATTTGGAAAAGTTACTTTAACAAGCCTTAGTTCACTAATGAGACAACTGAATCACTCAAACTGCTGAGTCAATGATTCACCCTTGATGTGACAAAATGTTTCATACTGCTGATTCAGAATTTCCCTATTGTTTTCAATGACTTCTTCAGTTCCCCCAAACTATTCCTTTAATGCATCCCATAGCTCTTTGGCACTGTTACAATGTAACAGTCCAGCATAGATCTCATTTGGTAATGCATATGCTATGATGCTAAATGCTTTGGCATCGAGTTCGAACTTTTGAAAATCAATTTCGGTATAGTTTTCAGTTGGTTTAGGAACGAACTTCTTTGGATCCTCAGCAATTGGCACCGTAGATGGGGACCAAAAACAACAGACCTCCAACATCCGGTGTTCTGTTGAGCAAGGATATGACCCATCCTTCTCTCCCAGATGTTGTATTCATTATGTTTAAGCATAGGTGGTTTAAAAAGAGAGCCAATGTTATTCTTATCATCTTGTGATTATGACGTCATCCTGGTTGTTTTACAGGCACTGATTAATCAACTTTAATGGTGATTAATCCTTACTCTGTTTTTCAACAAACCGAACAAACTATCGATATCAACGATTTTGAGCTGAACTATTTATGTCAAAATGATTGTTAAATCAATTTTGACTGTCCAAGCTCTGATACCAATTGTTGGATCTGAGTTTGGTTTTGATTGTATTTTCCGTTTGATTTAGAATGAAAATGGATGAGTTGTGCAGCGGAATTGATATGGAAACAAACTTTGCATACAATCAAACGAGAGTATTGCTTTGATTAAACACTTTTCATAAAGAACTGAAAGATTGAATTTAATTTCAACAACGATTACAATGCAATGCTTAATACAAACTCCCCCTCAGCCAGAGCTCAGTGTTTGTTCGTGCAGAGAAGACGATTGTTGCAAAGAGCTAATAGAACAGTACAGAGCACTGTTCTATTTATAGGCACTAGCAAACCACTGAGCATCTAGGCTGACGTCACCATGAAAGTGACATCTAACCTCCTAACAAACTCTAACCTCTGATCAATATAAACACTGCTATTCTAACTACTGCTATTACATTTCATTACATAGAAGATATGTTAAATAGCTGCTGCATCCTTCCACTGCTGTGAACCCAGCAGTACTTGTCCGGATCAGCAGTGTTTGACTCAGGACAGTAGATTGACCAGCAGAGCTTTAGTCTTCCATCAGGCCTTTACTTGATCAGCAGTTGTAGGTCAGCAGTTTGCAAGATCAGTAGATAGGAGGTCAGCAGATGTTGAAAACCACTTTCAAGGGGAGAGACTTGTATGTAACATCTGCTTATTCTGGATCCACTGCGCTGATCCAGTTTTGGCTTTAATTATATGTTCCTCTGGTAGGGTTCAATCCCAACAGGATGCGTCTGGGAAGTGCCGGGATGCGTCTGAAAGTGCACGGGATGCGTCTGAAAGTTGCAGTCATCTCCGGCAAGTTGCAGACGCCTCCGGCTCTGTCTCTGACGAGTTACAGACGCCTCCGGCTTCGTCTCCAACACTTCCGGCGAGTTGCAGACGCCTCCGGCGAGTTGCAGATGCCTCCGGCGAGTTGCAGACGCCTCCGGCTTCGTCTCCGACACCTGCAACTAGGGGGCTCGATTTCAGATCGTTTTTCGGGCAACCATGGTGGCGGTTGGGATTTGGGGGTGGAGATCCGTCATGCCACCGTCATAGTCGGCCGACCGGCCACCCTCCATCTCCGCCTTCTTCGTTTCTCTCCCTGTGTCTCTATGTGGAGAGAAGAGGTAAACTGGAAATTGTAATGAGAGTAGGTTTTGGTTTGTAATGGTATGAATGTATGTAGGTAAATAACAGGGATGGAAAGAGACAAGACATAGGAGACAGATCTGGAGTGTAGGGGTGTAGGGGCTAGGGTGGGGTGGCAGATGGTGGGTCCCACATGTATAAAATTCCAACTTTCACACGTGTCCATTTAAGAAAGAAGGACGCATAAGAGTGGTGATGCCCTGTTCCAATGACGCATGAGCTGGCCATTTTCGCAAGTGGGTTGTAAGGCTGGCAAATCGTGTCTTAACAGGTTTAACAGGTTTCTGACAGCGCGCACAACATAAGTTTCAAACATGATTACGACTCGTTTAACTACTTTCTACCTCATGTTTATAAAACAGTTTTATGTTTTATGTACAAAGATGAATAAATGATAGATCCTAACATTGTAATTTTAATTATTTTAAAAATTAAAAAAGTCAAAGGGTGTATTTTTCAGTCAAACAGGTCTAATCGTGTCTTAACAGGTACCCGATTGCCAGCATTTTGGTCTTTGGCTATTTTCGTAATTTCCTCATTTTAAAAACTCAATATTTGACTAGAAGAACTTCGACTCCAGCGTTGTTGGAACCAACTCATCGAACTTTGAACCGTAAACTCTAAAGCTTAACTCTAAATCGAAACCCCAAGGCTAAAATCATAAAGCTTAATTTCAAAAGCTAAACACTAAAGGCTAAATGATAAAAGCTAACACTAAAAGCTATGTTGGTTTCGACGAGCCGGTTCATGCCTCTGAAATGAGTCCAATCGGAGTTGGTTTCAGCAAGTTACGATGAAACTAAAAATACTTATTATAATACATGTAAGGAGGACAAGAAGGTTATTTAACATATTTCCAAGACTTTAAGTAATAACAAGTTTTAAAACACTTGATACAATTTCTTTAAGGTTTATTAGATTTTATCACTCCCAACTATCGGCCTTTGGCCATTGCCACCCGCCACTAACACTTTAACACCCGGCACCCCCAACTTGACTTTTTGTTTGTGCTGGCACCACCCAGTTAAACCCTCACTAACTAGGTTTGTTTTTTTATCCGACGTGGCACAAATTTGGTGAGTTGGAGCTGATTACGTGGCGATGATGTGTCACGATATCCCACTTATAAAAACCCTGCATAGCTCATAACGATGATCTAACCTAATCGATGAACATTGAAGTATGCAATGTACAAGAATGAATCCCTAATCTCTCGCATTCAAGGTACGACTTATCAGAATTCTTGAAATTAGGCATTGTTTTGAGATGGTGGAAACAATAGATGTTATGCTTTGGTATGGTGGTTACATTGAAGTAGGATTTGGTCAACCACAGTATATTGGAGGTGAATCAAAGCTTGTTAGAATAGATGTAGACCACATTTCATACTTTGAACTAGTAGAGTATGCAATGGAATCAGGTTTTTACAGTTCTACGGACATGTATATGTATGGGTTGGATGCTGATGATGGGGGCCTTCATCACTTTGAGAATGATAAAGATATTTTGGACTTGGCTGTTAAGGTTTTGAAGTGCACTGAACCATTTATGGAAGTACTTATCCTACAAGGACCAATAATGGCAGATGAAGCCCACTCCTGTTCCAGGCCCACTAATCCAGTTGCCCAGCCCAATGAACAAAAAGCCCAATCCAAAAAGTCTGCTAGGTCAACTGATAGTGGATATAAACATAGAACATGGTGATGACAGTGATGATAGTGACTATAATGAAGTAGTTGGGCAAGGAGAGTCAACTGAGTATACTGATGATATTGATGACCTACTTGAAAACATTGATGATGATGATGATGTAACGCCCTTAATTAATAAATCGAAATTTATGATATTTTGCATATAAAAGAACTTATATGAGATTATACCTTCGTACGATAAAATGAGTTTATTAAAAACTTTATAAAAATAATTAAACAATTCCACGTGTTATGTCGCAGCCCTCGATCCCTACCCCGGGAGCGGGCGGCCACGAGATCAAATCAAGTGGTATCGGTGTTTATTAGTTTGGCAGCGGAATTTAAACACCAGGACCGTAGTTAGAAAATATTTATCATAGTTTCAAACACCAACTTTTATAATAAATAGATGGGATAAAACCCATGTTTTGTACATAATACATTTATAGGGATAAACCCTAATTATCGAAAACATAAACTCCATTTTATTTAGGTAACTTTTATAGTCACTTCTTTAATCCTTCAGTGCTCTCCAGCTAGCTTCTATTAGCTTCACATTAAGTTACCTGAAACGCGTTTTAAAAAGATTTTATCAGCAAGAAATACTGACGAGTGCATCCCAGTTTAATCAAAAACAGCTTTTATAACTTTACGGTATTGAGAGCGATTGCAATGTTTATATCTACCAATATACTCATTCAGTACTGTTATTCATGACTTGTGGTCATGTTACCCATTGGCTAACTCTTCGTCCAATAGTAATGGATTACAAGTAATGTATACAAAATCCCAACATACCGGCAGCAATTGTAGAATACATAGACTCAATCACTGTTTAGTATAATTTAAAACATTTGAAGTTTTGGTAAAATAGTTCGGTAGAAAATGACTCACAAAATTTACAAAAAGAGAATATACTCGGATTGTAGACTTAGATATTACTATAGTTTCCTGATGATCCTCTGGTTATTATCTATTAAAATTAAACAATGTACATGTGTTAGTAAGATAACCCAAATCACATTAGCCATACATATAACAACCCTCCTAAAACCCTTAACATGCCCTAAAATTCCTATAATATATCTCGTTTACGAAAAATAACTTTAATATACTTTTATATTATTAAAAATCAAATAAAAACAAAAAAATAAGTGTTCTCGCGGGGCGCGAACCCCTTTGGGATATGCGTCGCGGGCCGCGACCCGTTGACACCAGGCGAGCTTGTAAGCTGCCACGTGTCCCTTACGTGTTAAACCTACACCGTTGATTCACCATGCCTAGATCCTACCCTAGTTCTCTCGCGGGCCGCGTAAGAGTAAGAGAAGGAGCTCGCGGGCCGCGACCCGCCTATGTCTAGACATATAAAAGGAGGCACAGGCCTCAGTTTCAACTCGTTCAATTCTTAAATCTCTCTCAAATCTCTAGTAAGCTAAAATACTCGGGTATTATACCCCTAAAAATTGAAGCTCTGCCTCGTTTAAGTATTATAACCCCCGGTTACGTATTGGTTATCGTACCCGATTGATTTAGGGCTCGGTAACGCATGTCAAGGCTCTGCCTGACTCAGTTCGTTGGATTTCTGTCTCAGTTGTATGGCTAATGTAATTTGGATTATCTTACTAACACGTGTGCATTGTTTAATTTTAGTAGATTATAACCAGGAAAGTCACCAGGAAACTATAGTATTTTCTAAGTCAGCAAAGTGAGTCATTCTCTTTTTCTACCACACTATTTTACCAAAACCTCAAAATGTTTTAAATTATGATAATAGTGATTGAGTCTATGTATTCTACAATTAATGTCGGTATGTTGGGGTTTTGTATACATTACTTGTTACCATTGCGAATGGTAACATGACCACAAGTCAGGATTGACAGTACCGTGTGGGGGTAATTGAATAGATATAAACATTGTAATCGCTCTAAATACTGTAAAATTATAAAAGCCTGTTTTGATTATACTGGGATGCACTCGCTAGTATTTCTTGCTGATAAAATATTTTTAAAACGCGTTTCAGGTAACTTAATGTGAAGCTAATAGAAGCCAGCTGGAGAGCACTGAAAGCTTGGAAAAGTGGCTATAAAAGTTACCTAAATAAAAAGAAGTTTTGTTTCAATAAATTAGGGTTTATCCCTATAAACATATTGTAAAGGAAACTTGGGTTTTATCTCATGTATTTATTATTTATAAAAGTGTGGTGTTTTAACTCTGATAAACTATTTCCTAACTATGGTCCTGATAATTAATTTCCGTTGCCAAATTAATAAGCACCGATACCACCATCTCTGTGCATCTCGCGGCCGCCCGCTCTCAAGGCAAGAGGGGTCGGGGGTTGTGACAAGAGGTGGTATCAGAGCTACAGCCATTGGTTTAAGCCACAGAGGTGTTCTGCTGACACCAAGATTTTTATCAGTTATGTTAGGAAATAATCTATGTGACTATGTGTATATATGTATATTATTGGTTTGTGTTATTTGACAATCTGTTAGTTTACAGTGTGAGTGAGCAAGGTACATCTGACGCTTACCGTCAATTGGCTAGTTCCCCAAAGAGTGAAGGAACCTCATCACAGCCAACTCATTCAGGGTACTCTATTGATACTAAGGAATGAATTTTCATCTTTAAGGCGCAATCCGAGGAACCATTCCCTCCGAAAAAGAGAGGATGGTTTAGTAGGGGAGCACATGAGAGGAGAAAGAGGATGAAGAAATTACGACAACAGAGAGCGTTAGGAAAAGCCAATAGAGAAGTGAATGCCCAAACTGAGGAAGCAGTTAATAGACAATTGGCAGATTTCCATATGCTAGTCACCACCGCAACAGATCCAAACCTTGATTAAATAGCTGAACCACAACCATTGCCATTATTTCCAACCCAACCAATCGAGTTAGAACCTAACCAAGAAAACCAATTTCCCATACCAGCATTTAACGCTAACGAAATATTAAGAATCCCAGTACCTAATCCTCTAGAGTATGATCCATGGGAATATGACAATAGGGTATATCAGGAACTATATCCTCAGGAAGAACCAATACCAAATCCCATAGCACAGTATACCGACCTTAATCCTTTAGATCCGTTTTGGAACGATGACAGGTATATTCGGAGTGTGTTAAGCAACCCGTACCCATATGGAGAACCCATACCTCGATACCCTGACCCAATACCAGCACCACTACCACTCATGCGTGAAGAGAATGTGTAGGAACTCTGCACATACGGTGAAGAACTAGTGGAAGAAGGAAATATGATCCGACAGATAGGAGAAAAGCTCGTATGGAAGTATGACGAACGAGAAATGTAGTTTTGGATAAACGGCACCTAATAATACATATATAAATATATATATATATATATATATATAATGTGTGTAGTTTAAATAAAAAAAAGCAACTAAAATAGATAATCTAATATCTATCGATGCATAACTACTAGTGTGTTTAAATTTCAGTTGTAGGTTGTAATCAACGCATATATATATATATATATATATATATATATATATATATATATATGTATATATATGAAAAGAGTAAAAGTCTCAGTGTTCGACGTTTTTGATTAATTTGTTTGTATGATTGTTTGTGTTAAATCTTATTCTGTGATATTAATACATGATAAATGTTTACAATCCAGATGGACAATGAAGTAAATCAGGAAAACCCGAATAATGATAATAATGGAAATCAAGTAGATAACAGTGCCATTCAACATATAGTAGCACAAGGAATTATAGACGCTATGCCATATAATATCATGACAGTTAAAGAAGCAGAAAATAATAAAACTATAAGTGGAAGTAAACGACAACCTACCGACCCAGGTCACAGCGTGAATAATGGACCGTTAATCCAAGTACCTATTCCAAAAAGAAGAAGAACCATGTCATATGGTTGTTCTTACAAAGAATTCTGGTCTTGCAAACTAATAGAATTCTCTGGCAATGAAGGAGCCATTGCAGCTTTACATTGGATAGAAAAGACAGAAGGAGTCTTAAAAATAAGCAAACGTGCAAACGAAGATAAGATTATGTTTGCTTCTAATCTTTTTAAGAATGCAGCTCTAGAGTGGTGGAATACCATTCTCTAGTCTAGAGGAAGTGATAAAATTTATAATATGGAATGGACCGACTTTAAGGATATAGTCGAAAGGAAATTATGTCCTCCTCATGAAAACAACAAATCGGTAATAAGTTCTTAAATCTTAAAATGACGGGAATAGACTGCAAAGGTTACACTACCATATTTTTCGAATATGCTAGAATAGTACCAACCCTAGCCTCACCAGAACCAGTATTAATCTCCTGTTACATCTGGGGATTAATTAGTGAAATCAGAGACATAGTCAAGGCAGCTAGACCACAAACCATAGAAGAAGCAGTAGAGCTAGCCAATACCTTGGCTGATGAATTAGTACGTATGCAAGAAGAGAACCAGAGAAAGAACCTAGCCCAAAGACTTACCCAAGAATTTCGTTATGGAAATACCTACCGTGGGAAAAGTACAGGTTCTACTTCTTCACCTTACTGTAAGTACTGCAAAAAGAAGCAATCAGGAAAATGCTTAATATACTGCAACTTCTGCAAAATGTCTGGACACAAGGAAGAAGACTGTAGGAAGAAACCTAGCAATAGGCTATGTTTCAATTGTGGAGAAACTAGGCATATCAAACCGAACTGTCTGAAACTAGCTCTAACAATAAACAGCAAAACTACTAAGAATGCCAGAGAATTTGTTCTGACAGCTGAAGAAGCCAAGATGATTCCGAATGTGATTGTCGGTATGTTTTTAGTTAATGATATTTTTGCTAAAGTATTATTTGACTCTGGTGCAAACCAAAGTTTTATCAATACTTCTTTCTGCAAACTTCTCAATCAACCATTAACTAAACTTCAACAAGAGCGTCTAGTAGAGACGGCAAATGGAGAATCCATTAAGATTACTGAAATCCTGCAGGGAACAAGAATAGAAATTTTAAACCATAATTTTATTGCTAACCTTTATCCAAGGAATCTAGCTGGATTTGATATCATATTAGGAATGGATTGGTTGGTAGCCAATCATGCCAGCATTCTATGTGATCAAAAGTCAGTACAATTAAGTACACCAAAGGGTGAAAAGATCACAATTAAAGGAGACAAGCCAACCAGGTCCACAAAATTCATCACTGTAATGAAAGCTGCAAGCTATGCAAGGAAAGAATCATTAGTGTATATGATTTCCATAATCATTAACACTAAAGGAAAAGAATTAAAAGATATTCCCATAGTATCTAAATTCTCAGATGTTTTTCCAGAAGAGTTACCGGGATTACCGCCCGATAGAGAGGTTGAATTCAGAATTCACCTAATACCAGGGACAACACCAATTGCCAAAGCACCTTATCGTTTAGCACCAACAGAGATGCAGGAACTGAAGAAACAGTTGGACGAACTTCTAGAGAAAGGTTTCATACAGCCTAGTTTATCCCCATGGGGAGCACCAGTCTTGTTTGTCAAGAAGAAGGATGGATCAATGCGTATGTGCATTGATTACCGGGAATTGAACAAGGTTACGATTAAAAATCGGTACCCACTACCGAGAATCGATGATCTGTTCGATCAACTTCAAGGAGCTCGATTCTTTTCTAAAATCGATTTACGCTCAGGATATCAATAATTGAAAGTACAGGAAGATGACATTCCTAAAACTGCTTTCAGAACAAGGTACGGTCATTATGAATTTACGGTCATGCCATTTGGTTTAACTAGTGCCCCAGCTGCATTTATGGACATGATGAACAGAATATGTAAACCATATCTGGATAAATTCATAATTGTCTTTATAGATGATATTCTTATTTACTCTAAGAGTAAATAGGATCATGCAGAACATTTGTTTACACTTTTGAATTTGCTAAGAAAAGAAAAGTTTTACGCTAAATTTTCAAAATGCGAATTTTGGTTAAAGTAAGTGCAATTCCTTGGACACCTGGTTAATCATGAAGGAATTCATGTAGATCCCACAAAAATCGAGGCAATTACTAAGTGGAAAGTCCCTGAATCACCGACGGAAGTAAGAAGTTTTCTTGGACTAGCAGGTTATTATAGACGTTTTATTCAAGATTTTTCTAGAATAGTCATTCCCTTAACCAAATTGACCTGTAAATCAATTAAGTTTGAATGGGGGCCAAAACAGGAGGAAGACTTTAAGATTCTAAAGCAAAAGTTAACCAACACACCTATACTCGGGTTACCAGAAGGAACTGAAGACTTGATAGTCTATTGCGACGCTTCTAAGTTAGGTTATGGATGTGTGTTGATGCAACGTCAAAAGTTATAGCTTATGCCTCTAGACAACTTAAGAATCATGAAGAGAATTATACAACACATGATCTAGAGTTAGGAGCCATAATTTTTGCCCTTAAGATTTGGAGACACTCTATACGGTAGCAAGTTTATTGTCTTCACCGATCATAAGAGTCTAAGATATGTTTTTGGGCAAAAGGAATTAAATATGAGATAGGGACGCTGGAGGGAGATTCTTAGTGATTATGATTGTGAAAGTATCATGAAAAGTCAAGACGAGTACGTTCTCTCAAGTTAAATCTCCAGATAGATTTAAATGAGCAAATTAGAGAAATACAGGAAACAGTAATCAAGGACGATACTGAAGAATTAAAAGGAATGATTAAGGAATTAGAACAAGGAACAGATGGAATTTGGAAATTCCATAAGAAAAGAAACTGGATACCCAAACAAGGAAACCTACGCCACCGAATTTTAGAAGAAGCCCATAGGTATAAGTATACGATACATCCTTGTAATGATAAAATGTATCAAGACTTAAGAAAGAATTT
Organism: Helianthus tuberosus; assembly: GCA_030545235.1. Taxonomy (NCBI): domain Eukaryota; kingdom Viridiplantae; phylum Streptophyta; class Magnoliopsida; order Asterales; family Asteraceae; genus Helianthus; species Helianthus tuberosus. The sequence goes on from CM060426.1 coordinate 75,389,126, forward strand.
CTGATGGATAGGAATGAAAAAGGATATAGCAACTTATGTTGCTAAGTGTCTAACCTGTTCAAAGATTAAAGCTGAACATCAGAAACCCTCAGGTTTATTACAGCAGCTAGAAATGCCAATATGGAAATGGGAATTGATAACAATGGAATTTGTTACTAAATTACCCAAGACACGAAAAGGTAATGATGCAATTTGGGTGATTGTAGACAGAATAACCAAATCTGCTCATTTCTTACCTATGAAGGAAACTTTCAATATGGAACAATTGGCCAAGTTATATGTAAATGAAATAGTTTCATTAAATGGAATTCCTTTATCTATTGTTTCTGATAGAGATAGTCGTTTTACTTCTCATTTTTTGACAAGTTTCCAAAAAGCAATGAGAACCAGGTTAAAACTAAGCACAGCTTATCATCCACAAACGGACGGACAAAGCGAAAGGACAATTCAGACAATGGAGGATATGCTTAGAGCCTGTGTAATTGATTTCGAAGGAAATTGGGACAATCATTTACCATTAATAGAATTTTCCTATAATAATAGCTATCATACCAGTATCAATGCTGCACCATTTGAAGCACTTTATGGACGAAAGTGCCGAACTCCAGTCTATTGGGCAGAAATTGGAGAAAATAAACTATCTGGACCAGAGATACTACAAGAAACAACGGACAAGATTATTCAAGTCAAGGAAAGACTAAAAGCAGCATGCGATCGTCAAAAGAGTTATGCTGATAACAGACGAAAACCGCTGGAATTTCAAGTGGGAGATAAGGTATTGTTAAAAGTTTCTCCATGGAAAGGAGTCGTTAGATTCGTTATAAGAGGAAAGCTAAGCCCCAGGTATATTGGACCTTTTAAGATTATCAAAAGAATCGGACCAATAGCTTATCAGCTACAACTGCAAGAGGAAATGGCAGGAATACATGATATATTTCATGTATGTAATCTCAAGAAGTGCTTAGCAGACGAATCATTAGTAATATCTCTTAAGGACATAGAGGTAAATGAGAAACTTAAGTTTGTAGAGAAACCACTACAGATTGAAGATAGAAAGATCAAGAATCTCAAACACAAGAGACTAATTCTAGTCAAAGTGAAATGGGATTCCAAGAGAGGACCAGAATACACTTGGGAGCTCAAGTCAAAGATGCAACGGAAATATCCACACCTGTTCTAGTAGACCTCGAGGACGAGATCTGAAACAAGGTGGGGAGGCTATAATAACCCTCCTAAAACCCTTAACAAGCCCTAAACTTCCTATAATATATCTCGTATACAAAAAAAATATACTTTTATATTATTAAAAATCAAATAAAACAAAAAAATAAGTGTTCTCGCGGGGCGCGACCCCCTTTGAAATATGCGTCGCGGGCCGCGACCCGTTGACACCAGGCGAGCTCGTAAGCTGCCACGTGTCCCTTGCGTGTTAAACCTACACCGGGTGTTGATTAACCATTCCTATATCCTACCCTAGTTCTCTCGCGGGCCGCGTAAGAGTAAAAGAAGGAGCTCGCGGGCCGCGAGCCGCGTATGTCCAGACTTATAAAAGGAGGCGTAGGCCTTAGTTTAAACTCGTTCAATTCATAAATCTCTCTCAAATCTCTAGTAAGCTAAAATACTCGGGTAGTATACCCCTAAAAAGCGAAGCTCTGTCTCGTTGTAAATATTATAACCCTCGGTTACGTATTGGTTACCCTACCCGATTGATCTAGGGCTTCGTAATGCATGTCAAGGCTCTACCTGACTCAGTTCGTTGGAGTTCTGTCTCGGTTGTATGGCTAATGTAATATGGGTTATCTTACTAACACGTGTGCATTGTTTAATTTTAATAGATTATAACCAGGAAAGTCACCAGGAAGCTATAGTATTTTCTAAGTCAGCAAAGCGAGTCACTCTCTTTTTCTACCACACTATGTTACCAAAACCTCAAAATGTTTTAAATTATGATAACAGTGATTGAGTCTATGTATTCTACAATTACTGTCGGTATGTTGGGGTTTTGTATACATTACTTGTTACCATTGCGAATTGTAACATGACCACAAGTCAGGATTGACATTACCGTGTGGGGGTAATTGAATAGATATAAACATTGTAATCGCTCTCAATACTGTAAAGTTATAAAAGCCTGTTTTGATTATACTGGGATGCACTCGCTTGTATTTCTTGCTGATAAAATATTTTTAAAACGCGTTTCAGGTAACTTAATGTGAAGCTAATAGAAGCCAGCTGGAGAGCACTGAAGGCTTGGAAAAGTGGCTATAAAAGTTACCTAAATAAAAAGAAGTTTTGTTTCAATAAATTAAGGTTTATCCCTATAAACATATTGTAATGGAAACTTAGGTTTTATCCCATGTATTTATTATTTATAAAAGTGTGGTGTTTTAACTCTGATAAACCATTTCCTAAATACGGTCCTGATAATTAATTTCCGCTGCCAAATTAATAAACACCGATACCACCATCTCTGTGCATCTTGCGGTCGCCCGCTCCCAAGGCAAGAGAGGTCGGGGTTGCGACAATACAACACGAGACAGAACTCCAACGAACTGAGTCAGGCAGAGCCTTGACATACGTTACCAGAGCCCTAGATCAATTGGGTAGGGTAACAAATACGTGATCGGGGGTTATAATACTTACAACGAGGCAGAGCTTTGCGTTATAGGGGTATAATTCCTGAGCCATACCTTGCTACTGTAGGGACAGAGGTATAGAAAAGAAATGAGCAACGAGAACTGAGGTCTCGGCCTCCTTTTATAGGGCTGGACGAATGGCGGCTCACGCCCCACGACTCCTTTCGGTTTCTCCCTCGCGGCCCGCGAGGGACCTAGGGTAGGCCCTAGCTTTGGCTAGTCAGCAGACTAGCCTCGACACACAGTGGGACACGTGACTTCACAGGTGACCGGCAAGTAACCGGGTGTCGCGCCCCACGACTCGCTTGGCCGACTAGGTCGCGGCCCGTGAGCGACCTAGTTTCCTTATTTTATTTGTTTTATTTGAATTTTGTAAATATTGATGTTATTTAGGTCCGTTTCTTATATACGGGGTATATTTTAGGACGTTTAGGGTGTTTTAGGAGGGTTGTTATATCCTCCCCACCTTGTTTTAAATCTCGTCCTCGAGATCTACTGGAACAGGTGTGGATATTTCCGTTGCATTTCTGACTCGAGCTCCCAAGTGTATTCTGGTCCTCTCTTAGAATCCCATTTCACTTTGACCAGAACTAATCTCTTGTGTTTAAGATTCTTGATCTTTCTATCTTCAATCTGTAGTGGTTTCTCTACAAACTTAGGTTTCTCATTTACCTTTATTTTCTGAAGAGGTATTACTAATGATTCGTCTGCTAAGCACTTTTTGAGATTACATACATGAAATACATCATGTATTCTTGCCATTTCCTCTGGCAGTTATAGCTGATAAGCTACTGGTCCTATTATTTTGATAATCTCAAAAGGTCCAACATATGGGTATATCTTATTCCCAACCCGGCCTTTTGCATGTTTTTCTGATTTCATATCTCATAACTCACGTTACGACATGAGTATATTCTATATCACTTTTTGTGACCGTGATTTCATAATGTCTTGTTTAAGTTTACGTCGACTTTTCATCGTTGAAAATCCTTCTTTCAAACGTATCGTTTTACTCCTATCGATGTTAAAACCTATATCCTTTAATATTAACCATTTATGGTTTCGTCTCATAATATTCATATTTGTTAAAACGTTATTTCTCACTAAAACTGTATTTTAGTTTCACGTTTTCTTTTTAACTTATGTCAATTCCAAGGAATTTACGTCCAAGGATTTATCCCCTTCTGTTGTCATTTCGGACAAATTTTCCGACTTTATGACTTCTCACGTCATTCATGCGTCAGTTCATCTTATGCTCACCGTTATCCAGTTTACATATATTCGTATTTGATTATGTCCCATTACCGGGCTCATTATTCTTTTGCATTTAACGCTACAGTTATCCAGCTTGCGCTTACTCATATGCCATCCGGCATTATATTATATTCAACCCGTTTGACTTATTCATGTGAAATTTTATCATTTATGGATGTCAAACTTCATTCTTTGTTCGACCCATTCAACTTTAAAATAGTTGAACATAATTTATCAAAATTTCTATTTACGTCATCTTGTCGTCTTTTAGTCATGACTCAAAACCCGAGTCTTTTGACTTTCCATCCGAGTTCCCGTTTCTCGGTCTACACATGTGTTTAACTCCTTACTCATCAACCGGGTGTTTTACCGAAGTCATTATTATTGCAACCCTTCTGGTATGCATTAAGACTTCGTTTTACTTTTATATTCCAACTTTGTCCTCAAGTTTGACGTTTTACAAAAACGGCCCGTTAAAAGACATATTTGCATTCTCCGGGTTCGAGTGTAAGTACACCCCCTCCCAATGCATATCTTAATCATTTTACATGTTTGCATTCTCCGGGTTTGAGTGTAAGTACACTCCCTCCCAATGCATATCTTAATCATTTTACATGTTTGCATTCTCCGGGTTCGAGTGTAAGTACATCCCCTCCCAATGCATATCTTAATCATTTTACATGTTTGCATTCTCCGGGTTCGAGTGTAAGTACACCCCCTCCCAATGCATATCTTAATCATTTTACATGTTTGCATTCTCCGGGTTCGAGTGTAAGTACACCCCCTCCCAATGCATATCTAAATCATTTTACATGTTTGCATTCTCCAGGTTTAAGTGTAAGTACACCCCCTCCCAATGCATATCTTAATCATCTTACGTGTTTGCATTCTCGGGTTCGAGTGTAAGTACACCCCCTCCCAATGCATATCTAAACCATTTTACGTGTTTGCATTCTCCGGGTTCGAGTGTAAGTACACCCCCTCCCAATGCATATCTTAATCATTTTACATTAATCTTTGTCCCTTCACTCGGGCTCATTATCCTAATGTAATACGCTTCCGTCACCCCGCTGTGCGTTTACATTATTATCCAATATTTTGCTCATTTGATTCATTTGGGTACTTTTAATTTGTCCCATTTACCCTGTCCTTACTACTTCGGATGTAAGTATGTCCATCATAAAAAGTTCATGGTACCACGTGCTCATCACTTACTTGGCCAGAGTAAGCGATCAACGCCTTGTATACATGACCTTTTTATAATTTCCACATTACACCCCATGTAAGTAATGCCTCTATTTGTTTCTCTTGGAAACAATATCCCGGATAGGTTTTCTATTCGGGTTTTTCCAAGTTTTCAACCTACATATGCAACTTTCAATCTCTACGTATTTGTTGCATATTACTATCTGTGCAATTAGATTTAAAATGTGCACCTGGTAATGCTTGCCCTAACGGACTTCTTTTGCCATAACAGACTTCTCTTGCCATTAGCCTTGTTCGCGATCGCCATGCGACTTAGGTCCTTGGTGAGCATGTTCTACTTGTCGTACTTTGGACCGTTCCTCCGTCAAATCCGCAATTTGTTAGACTCCCGCTATCTTTAGATGCGAGTGTCCTTCAACTAAAACATTTACAAGAGTTGATAATATCAACTTCAATAATTGCCCGTATTATAATACAAGGCTTTTTCTACTATACGCGTCAACGCGCGTAATTTCATCAACTATATCAATCATTTTAATTGGGGTAACATGTATTACACGATAACCCTATGTGTTGTTTACAACACTTTAGCATGCTAAATCATTAACATACATGTACTTACCGGATTTGCGATCAAGCCTCGAACCGAACACTTTATTCTTTTAACCTTGGGCTCTGATTACCAACTTGTAACGCCCGTCTTATAAATCAAGATTTTAATAATAAAACACACATTTTAATGCTATAATGTGACTTTACAAAAACTTGTTATACCAACATTCCCAAATGTTTAAAACATTTCAAAAACAAATTTATAAGTATTTACATAATTCACTTATAACAACACAAATCAAGATTTGACGCGGAAGCTTCATTTAACGTGTGTTCGGTTCTTGCTTGTCGCTTGATCTTCATCCGGGACTCTCGACGTTCACCTATGATCAAAACCAACTTAGAAGTCAGTTTTGATTGTTAAATAACAAGTACAACAAGGTAATTGGGTCAAATGATCGAAATAAACAAAAAAAATCAAAATTTTCAACATTTTAGGCCGTCGCCGCACGCGACGGCCAAGGGCTTTGGCCGTGGCGCGACGCCACGGTCCTATTTTGACAGAATGTGTGATGCTGGTGCTGCATATTCCCAGCCAAGCTTGATTTTACGATTTACACGATTCTTTTTCCTACGTGATCGTAATTTAATTCTCCATCACATGGAGTTAAAATCCGACATCCTGATTAACACAATTTTAGACTTTAAAGCTTTCAGCTTAAAATAAAATCACTAAATTTTTGACCCGTCCATGTATTTATTAAACAAACCAGTTTGTTTGACCCCTATTTCTCATGAACCTATTAAATTCATTATTGTCTAACATATTAGGTTCCAATCACGGGTTTATATACCTTCTTAAACCCATTTTCGCTCATATGCTTATTTTGACCCGTTAAGGGTAATTAAGCATATTTTAAGCACGAATTGCTTTCATTCGTTTCTAGATTCATATTTCCACATTTCTTATCAAATGATCTTCCACCACAACTATATTTGTGGTGGATTTAATGTGGTGATCTATATAATCCGAGTCTTACTCCTCGGATTGTTATTTTACTGCAAAGGCTCATATAGAGTCATTTGACCAAAGATTTACATCTTTCGCTTCTTATACTTATCCTAAGTATTCATTTTATCATAAAACTCGTTTCCAGACAACCTTTAAAGGTCGTTAGCTCAATTTAGCTTGCAAGGGCGTTTTGGTCCCTTTTAGCCTTTCATTTACGATGAAGTCTTTTGAAAGCATGTTTGACCCATAATCCTTCGTTCTAGTTATGATCTTGTTTGAAAAGTCATTGTGCTTCCCAAAACACGACGACCATCATTTAAAACATTCGGTTTACTCATTAAAGTAACCCGCTGTCTATCTTAGACTTCGTTTAACACCCATTGAACCATACGTTCTAATTGAGTGTTTATTCTATTACACATACCTGGCTCGGATCAATATATTGACCCGTTTAATATCTTGCTTTAATTTCCGCAAAGTCATGGCGATGCTAATATCCATTCGATATTTACTCCTGAAATCGTATAACTCGACGGTAGTCATTAGTCGATATTGTCAAAAGGTGGTATCTTGACCTTTTGACCCGTTTGGTCTAGGTGACCGATTGTATTGGTGAGATGACATTTATTACCATCTCGTCTATATGACTCGCTCTGGTTTACACCGTGCGGTCATTTTACTTATAATTCATTTCTTAACACTTTTGGCCTATTATGGCTTACATCATAAGTGTCTTTCAAAAACAAACGGTTACGGTCCACGTATGACCAAAATTACCGTTTTACCCTTATCATTTGTTTTGGTTTACCATATAAGGTATCCATCAAGAATTCTATATTTATTAGTCATTGCTTGACTAAGTAACCATATTAGTCCTTTTTAACCATTAAACATGGTTTATTATCATCTTCGGTTATCTTGTTCCATACGACTACACGTCGGAACATTATATCACAATTGTTAACTTATCTTATTCGTAGTTAATACGACGAGAGAATATTCTATAATTCAAGAGTAGTGTAAGATATACTTACCTTGCACCCGGATCATGCTTTTTCTTCATTCTTGATTCGTTTGACCCGTTTTCTTCCCAAGCTTTCACCTAGCTCGTCAAGCGTCAAACTATCATCATAATTCGCGAGATGGTTAGATTAGTCATAATCATTTATGACTATTCCATCCTACGGGTTTTATGTCGAATTTATCATTTGATCATATCTTTGGTCATTTTGACTTTTTAAAAGTCAAAGTGCCTATTGACGAAAGTAGGTACACAATGTAATTCAACTACTCGTGTCACACCCCGATATTTCCACGTATTACCGGTGGGCCCGGTGGGGAGTATCGTGACGTAGTTGATATCATCATAGTCAAACAACACAAATTTAAATGCACAGCGGAAGCAAAAGATAGAATCATTTCAACTTTAATAAATTGTAATATTAAGTATCACGATATAGTTGAAATAGATCCACATGCGGATCAAAATAAAAAGGAGACATTGTTCAACAGTTTTATGACATCCAAGCTTGCGAGACTTATTGTGGACGCTAGGAGAAAGCCAGCCTAGTTCGAGTAGTACCTGCACTTAACCTTTTGGGAAAATACGTCAGTTTACACTGGTAAATACAATTTAACTGACTCATTTTGAAAAGGTTTGAAAATTGATTTGAATGCACGTGGCACAAAACATTTTTATAACTTGGGATAATTATTTGAATATATTCTTGTAAAAGAATTACATGTTTCTTATGCGTTCAGTAGCCCGATCCGTAAACCGGGTTAAAGATCAATAGACACACCACATTATTTATTTAGGCACTGACGGGTGTACGCCTACACCCCGTGCTTAGGTCGTGGCCATTTCGTAAAATGATGCCAAGGATATCCGGGACATGGTCATTAACCCCCCAAAGGCATTAAGCAAACAAAACATTTCTAAACGGAGCATATCAATGATTTAACCTCTATTCGAGTAAAGATTCAATGCCCGACCAAGCGGTATTTTATATACCATAACCCAAGCCCGTATAGGGAAAATAAGTTAAAAGTATTTACCTTTGCAAGTATCAATCACAATTAGCAAGTGCGGGTAGCTTTTACTGGGTCCCCTATTCTGGAACAAAGGTTTATAACAACCTATTAGATTTCTAACGGGTCTTTAATTAAGCTTAAGCTTAGACCGGTTAGTTTTAAGGAAGATACGGTTCAAACGCACGATTAAGCGAAGACCGGAATGGAATGTGATTTAGACCCGAAAAGTTTGAAGACTTGTATAATATGGGTAAACTAAACACATTCTGGATTTTGAGACAAAAATGATAAGGTTTGATCCGTTTCGGTCAATTTATGCAAACTAGTTACATAAACCGAACCGAGCGCGAGGGATGCGTAACGGGTAACCGTAAGAGCCATATACAGATTTCCTAAGTTAACATGCCTTAAATATGTTGTGACATCAGTAAGATATCTTCTATTATGCCCTAAATGGAATTAAACTCAAACTATGCCTCGTAAGGGCATTTTGGTCATTTAAAAGGTTATAAAGAGTTTAATTTGTAATCTGAGTTACAGGTCTGATTTATCTAGTAAATATACTTAATTTACTAAGTTATATCAGTAGGCTATGACCTATATGTGAAATTTATCATTTAAAACCAAACTATGCACCTTAGGGGTATTTTGGTAATTTTACATAGGCTAAAAAAATCAAAACTGAAATTCTGAGTTTAAAACTTTAGCTTACTGTTAAAGTATAAAAATATACCTAAAATATCAGTAGGTACCAAACCTTATATGTTTAAAATAGTTTTAATACATACTATGCGTTAAAAACACTTGAAAAGGCGATTTGGAGCCATTTCCGGGTTTTATATAGAAATCTGATATTTTTATTATTCCAGAAGGTTTAAAATAATTTATTTATCATATAAATTCAGTAGCAAAAGGTTTGGGGTCAAAAAGATTTGTAAAACTCATTTTATGGCTAAAAAGGGCAAAACCGGCATTAACCGAATTAAAGCTACAACCCTATGTTATGCTCAGCCTAAAATTAATTAAAAATCTTTAAAAATATCAAAATATCATATTACATCAGTGGGTAAAAATTTTGATATCAAAAAGTGGGTTTAGATAGGCTATATGCTAATTACGCCATTTAATTACTAAAAGCTTTCTAATTACGCTATTGAGCATAACTCTTAATCTAGACCTCAAACTGATGTCAAATTTTGGGTGCAAGTTTATAAATCAGTAACTAAGGTTTCTACTCTTTTACATTTTCAAAAATCACGTTTTAAGGTTATATGGGCATAATAGTCAACATATAAGCAATTAACGGGAATATGCATATTAATTGGATAACTAATGAACCAAGGTGTATAATCACAGAGGGTTATACTAGCATGTAACCTAATCCAATTAAAGCTCTAAGGCATTTCTAAAACATGCTTAAACGGGTCAGAACTGAAAGTCAAAGCAAACGTCAAATTATGCGATTTTCGGTTCCGATCCGAGTCTAAACTGAAAATTGTCGGGTTGAACATGCTTAGACATGTTCTTACATTAATTACCAAGTTATATTAGTGATCAAACAGGTTGCATGTCTCCTACATTACTAATTATGCATTAATTTGAAAGTAAGCATTATGTTGACTTTTTAATAACAAGTTTGACCCGACAATTGACCTAGTTAGAGTGGGAATCAGAGAGTACCCTTTTAAGGGTTTATTACCCACATAAATACCTACTTATAGGTACTTTCAATTCGAGATTTGACTGAGAAAATTTTAATTAATCTCGAAGTCAAACTTTAATTACGACGGTTTGACTTTTAGCTAATTAACTAAGCTAAACTGAATTAGGAAGGGTTTAGGACACTTACAAAGATCCTAAGTATGATTAGGGATCACTAGGAAGCTTGTTGCTGATCAGGGGAGCTCCAGAACTTGAAGTTGTGAATGTTGCAAATGAGTGAACAAAGTTGCAACCAAAGTGAGTTCTTTTATAGTCATTTTGATCTCATAAGATGATGCCAAAGAGGTCTATGAGTGTTTCCAGATCAAGACAAGTGCCCTCTATGCATGTAATACCATTGGGGAGCCCCTGGTATAAGAAAACAAACGTTTGAAGTCGGTTTAACAGCTTTAACAGGCAGCTGTGTGCTTTTTGTTCGCTGGTAGCTTGTTCGCGGGCCGCGTAAGGTCCCTCGCGGGGCGTCTAAAACCGGCGCAACAGGCCAAACAAGTTTAATAAATTACATTTCAGTCCCTGGTCCTTCTATACGTGGTTTTAAGTGTTTTTCTTGCACTTTTGGCCCTCTAACTTGATTTTTAAGGACCTTAAGACTTTTACAAACTTGGTTAAGTCCTTGGTTAACTTTGTGCTTACCCAAAAAGTCACAAATTTCAACGTTGACGCTTTTAACCCTTCGTATACGAATATTGTCATAACTTTCTCATACGATATCGAAACTTGGTGAAATTTTTACCACATATTCTAGTGAGTATAATTTATCGTTACAAAGCTTCAGGTTTGCTAAAAGGTCACTCAGAGGTATACTTTCAACATGTTGACACATTTAACCCCCGTAGTTTGTAAACTCTCACTTTCTTCCACGATTTGCTTCGTATGATCCATGATTTATTCGTTTGAAGGTATAAACATCATGTAGGGTTATTTTAGAGTATATTTATTCATTGTTGACACTTTGAACCCTTATATTCACATACTTTCTCTGTTTGTCAACTTTAGTCCCTCTAAAGTACTTTTTCACATATTCAAAGCTTATGACAAGTGTCAATATATTATAGGTCATGAAATTACGAGGTGTTACAACTCGTTTTATTACTTGGTCAATTACCCGGTAGCATCATTCTTAGGCTACCGTTTATCCGCTTTATTAACCAAGTTTTTATAACCATGATCCATCGAATTAACACAACATTAATCTTTCTTAACACATGATGATATCAAACATCATTTTTAACATGAATTTATCATCATTTCCATCCTTTTTATACTAAACCCAATTCATGGTAATTATGATTCACGTACTCAAACACCTAATTTGTTCAAGTACCTTGTCTTTACTAACTAACATGATGATTCTAATCGTAAGTTTAACACTAACATCATCATATCATAAAAACCCATTTCAATCATGTATGAACAAATACCTAATCATGTAATTTGTTCAAGTACCTTGTTTCTACTATCAACTATGATGATTTTAAACACAAACTTATCATCATCTTCACTACATAATCAATACCCACTTGTCTAAGTGTGGTAAATCCTCAAATTATTCAAATCATAGCAATTTTACTTCAAATTTATACTTAGGGTTTGTTCCTAAGCAATCACACTTCATTAATTCGGCCATAGCCTCTACGATTCATGTATAGATCGCATCATGCAAAGTTAACTAATTTTCACAACTTCATGAATGTTAGAAATTCGACATACCTTACGATCCCCTTGACTTGGTGATCGTTTCTATGTTTTCAATTCTGAATTTGGCCTTCGATTGATCTTCCAATTTGAAGGTTTTGTTGAGTTTAGGGTTAGCTCCCATGGAGCTTGTCTCCTGGTCGTTCATACGCACACACATGTGTGTGTGTGTGTGTTTTTTTTTTATTAATAAGCTTTACCCAAATATCTAACTTGGTCTCTCATGTTTGGTTAATTATTAAGTATGTTACAACCTACTTATCTTAAACCCATATTTCCTCTTATTAACTAGGTTAAACATTCCTAGTTAACTTAGTGGGTTTGGAAAAGTTTATAACTAGGTTTATTTTAAGTCCCGTTAACTCGGGCCTTTTTATCCACTTTAATTTCCTCAAAAGGATTTGTTCACTTTTTATCTAATATTAGGTTTATTTATTTAAATCCTAATATTTACCGGGTAGATTTTACCGCTAATGGTACTTTACCCGTCTTTTATTGTTAACATGGTTTGATTGCCAAACCCATTTTCGGGGTGTTACAGACGGTATGGTGCCTTGGCAATCGGTGCTGTACCTGGTATGAGGTGAATCCTAAATTCAACCTCTCGATCTATCGGTAATCCAGGTAATCCTCTGGAAACAACATCTAAAAATTTAGATACTACAGGAATATCTTTTAATTCTTTTCCTTTAGTGTTAATGATTACTGAAATCATATACACTATTCCTCCTTTTCTAACATAGCTTGCAGTTTTCATCACAGAGATGAATTTTGTTGATCTGATTGGCTTGTCTCCTTTAATTGTGATCATTTCACCCTTGGGTGTACTTACTTGTACAGACTTTTGATCACATAAAATACTGGCATGATTGGCTACCAACCAATCCATTCCTAATACTACATCAAATCCGGCTAGATTCATTGGGTAAAGGTTAGCAATAAACTTATGGTTTAAAATTTCTATTCTTGCTCCCTACAAGATTTCACTTATCTTAATGGAATCTCCATTTGCTGTCTCCACCAGACAGTCTTGTTAAAGTTTAGTTAATGGTTGGTTGAGAAGTTTGTAGAAAGAAGTATTGATAAAACTTTGGTTTGCACCAGAGTCAAATAATACTTTGGCAAAAATATCATTAACTAAAAATGTACCGGCTATCACATCCGGAATCATCTTAGCTTCTTCAGCTGTCAGAACGAATGCTCTGGCATTCTTTTTGGGTCCTTCAGTTGTCTTAGCTTTGCTGGTTGTTGCTAGAGCTAGTTTCGGACAGTTTGGTTTGATATGACCAGTTCTCCACAATTGAAGCTAGCCTATTGCTAGGTTTCTTCCTGCAGTCTTCTTCCTTATGTCCAGACATCTTGCAGAAGTTGCAGTATATGGAGCAGCTTCCTGAGTGCTTCCTTTTGCAATACTTGCAGTTGGGTACAAAGGAAGAACCTGTACCTTTTTCACGGTAGGAAGTACCAGAACGAAATTCTTGGGTAATCCTTTGAGCTAAGTTCTTTCTCTGGTTTTCCTCTTGTGTACGTACCAATTCATCAGTCAGGGTGTTGGCTAGTTCTACTGCTTCTTCTATGGTTTGTGGCCTAGCTGCCTTGACTACGTGTCTGATCTCACCAATTAATCCCTAGATATAATGGGAGAATAACACTGGCTCAGGTGAGGCTAATGTTGGTACTATCCTAGCATATTCAAAGAATATGGTAGTGTACTCCTTACAGTCTATTCCAGTCATTTTATGATTTAGGAACTTATTGGTGATTTGTTCCTTTTCATGAGGAGAACAGAATTTCCTTTCAACTATCTTTTTAAAGTTGGTCCATTCCATATGATAGACTCTGTCACTTCTTATAGACTGGAGAATGGTATTCCACCACTCTAAGGCTGCATTTTTAAAATGATTAGAAGCAAACATAATTTTATCTTCATCTGTGCATTTACTTTTTTTTATGACTGCTTCTGTCTTTTCTATCCAGCGCAAGGCTGAAATGACTCCTTCATTACCTGATAATTCTATTGGTTTGCAAGCCAAGAATTCTTTATAAGAACAAACCATGTGAGATGGTTCTTCTTCTTTTTGGAATTGGAGCTTGGATTAATGGTCCGTGATTTTGTTCACGCCGTGACTGGGTTCAGTAATTTGACGTTTACTTCGAATTGCAGAGTTTTTATTTTCTGTTTCTTTAATAGTCTTGATAATATATGGCATATCATATATAATTCCTTGTGCAACTATATGTTCAATGGCACTTTTATTCACTTGGTTCTTGTTATTATCGTTATTCTAGTTTTCTTGATTTACATCGTTCAACTTCTAAATTGTAAACATTTATCACGTACTAATATCACAGAATAAGATTTAATACAAACAATCACGCAAGCAGATTGATCAAAAACGTCGAGCATTGCGACTTTACTCTATATACCTATATATATGCGTCGATTACAAACTACAACTGAAAATTAAACACACTAGTAGTTATGCATCGATATCTATTTTAGTCTATCTATTTTAGTTGGTTATATATTTATTATTGTTATTATTATTATTATATTCTTTTTTTATCAAAGTACAAAATTACACACACACACATAAATATATATATATATATATATATATATATTATTCTAGGTGTCGTTCATCCAATACTGCATCTCGCGCTCATCATATTTCCAAACGAGTTTCTCTCCTATCTGACGGATTCTATTTCCTTCTTCCACTAACTCATCGCCCCATTGGCGAAGTTCTTGCACATTTTCTTCACTCATGGGAGGTAATGGTGTTGGTACTGGATCAGGGTATCGAGGTATGGGTTGTCCGTAAAGGTATGGGTTGTTTAGTATACTCTGAATATACTTGTCGTCATTCCAAAATGGGTCTAAATGGTTCAGGTCGGTATACTGTGCTATGGGATTTGGTGCGGGAATTCTTGGGATCTCATAGGGGTCGAATGCTGGGATTGGGAACTGGTTCTCCTGGTTGGGTTCTAATTCCATTTGTTGGTCTGGGAATAAGGGTAACAGTTGTGGTTCAGCTATTTGGTTCAGCTTAGGGTCTGCTGGTGTAGTGGCTAACATATGGAAATCTGCTAACTGCCTATCAAGTTCCTTTTCCCATAATGGTCTATAAACTGCTTCCTGGGTTTGTGCATTCACTTCCCTATTTGCTTTCGCTAATGCTCTCTGTTTTTGTAATTTCTTCATTCTTTTCCTCCTCTCATGCGCACCTCTACTAAACCATCCTCTCTTTTTAGGAAGGAATGGTTCCTCAGACTATGCCTTAAAGATAAAGATTCCTTCCTTAGTATCAGCAGAGTATCCTGAGGGGTTTGGCTGAGATGAGGTTCCTTCATCTTTTGGGGAACTAGCTAATTGACAATAAGCGTCAGATGTACCTTGCTCACTCATACTGTAAACTAACAAATTGTCAAATAAAACAAAATAATAATATACATATTTACACATAATCACATAAATTATTTCCTAACACAATTGATTAAAATTTAGGTATTAACATAACACCTCAGTGGCTTAAACCAGTGGCAGTAGCTCTGATACCACCTTCTGTCGTAGCCCCCGACCCCTACCCCGGGAGCGGGCGGCCGCGAGATCAGATCAAGTGGTATCAGTGTTTATTAGTTTAGCAGCGGAATTTAAACATCGGGACCGTAGTTAGGAAATATTTATCAGAGTTTTAAACACCAACTTTTATAATAAATAGATGGCATAAAACCCAAGGGTCGTACATAATACATTTATAGGGATAAACCATACTTATCGAAAACATAAACTCCTTTTTTATTTGGGTAACTTTTATAACCACTTCTTTAAGCCTTCAGTGCTCTCCAGCTGGCTTCTATTAGCATCACATTAAGTTACCTGAAACGCGTTTTAAAAAGATTTTATCAGCAAGAAATATTTGCGAGTGCATCCCAGTTTAATAAAAACAGCTTTTATAACTTTACAGTATTGAGAGCGATTACAATGTTTATATCTACCAATATACTCATTCGGTATTGTCAAATCCATGACTTGTGGTCATGTTATTCATTGGCTAACTAATCATCCAATAGTAACGGATTACAAGTAATATATACAAAACCCCAACATACTGGCAGCAATTGTAGAATACGTAGACTCAATCACTGTTAAGTATAATTTAAAACATTTGAAGTTTTGGTAAAATAGTTTGGTAGAAAATGACTCACAAAAAGGGTTTACAAAATGACAATGTACTCACATTGTAGACTTAGATATTACTATAGCTTCCTGATGATTCTCCTGGTATTATCTATTAAAATTAAACAATGCACACGTGTTAGTAAGATAACCCAAATCACATTAGCCATACAACACGAGACAGAACTCCAACGAACTGAGTCAGGCAGAGCCTTGACATGCGTTACGGAGCCCTAGATCAATTAGGTAGGGTAACAAATACTTGATCGGGAGTTATAATACTTACAACGAGGCAGAGCTTCGCGTTTTAGGGGTATAATTCCCGAGCAATACTTTTCTATTATAGGGACAGAGGTATAGAAAAGAAATGAGCAACGAGAACTGAGGTCTCGGCCTCCTTTTATAGGTCTGGACGAAGGGCGACTAGCGCCCCGCGACTCCTTTTGGTTTCTCCCTCGCGGCCCGCTAGGGACCTAGGGTAGGCCCTAGCTTTGGCTAGTCAGCACACTAGCCTCGACACGCAGTGGGACATGTGGCTTCACAGGTGACCGGCAAGTAACCGGGTGTCGCGCCCCGCGATTCGCTTGGCCAACTAGTACGTGGCCCGCGAGTGACCTAGTTTCCTTATTTTATTTGTTTTATTTGATTTTTGTAAATATTAATGTCTTTTAGGTCCGTTTCTTATATACGGGGTATATTTTAGGACGTTTAGGGTGTTTTAGGAGGGTTGTTATATGTTATCATTGATTCATTTCGTAATAACAAAACAAAGTGCGGAAGCTTTAATTTAGTCGTGTTCGGTTCTTGGTTGAGCTTGATCATCATCCGGTACTCTAATTGTTACCTACATATCATAAATCGTGATATACGTTAGTTATATGAAATCTATAACTAATCTAGCTAAGCCCGAAAAATCAATACGATGACCAAGTAACTCGTATGGGTTATGCCTTAAAAGCAACTGATAACCCAGATGACCAGGTGACTCATCTAGGTTATGCCTTAAAAGCAACTGATAACCCAGACATAGATTTAACAAGTCTGGGTTACAGAACTTGACCATTTTTTCCCTTTCTAGTAAACGTTGCGTAACTTCTCTGCTATTTATCCGTTTAGCTTGAAACTTGTTTCTAATAGACCGTAATACATTTGCCAACATTATTAACCCCTAATCTTTAACCCGGATTCATAAATTTTATGATTTACACAACCATTACTGGGTTTATGCGCATCATTATTTTGACCCGTTATGAGATTTAAGCACTTTAAGCTTAAATTATCCACAACCCTTCATATCTTTTATTTCCGCTTAATGACCTTTATTCCTCTATCATCACAACTTCAATTGTGATGGATTATGATAGAAAAATTCATTACACTACTATTCTACCCTCGAATTTGACATTTTTATGAAAATGACCCATTACACATACCTGGCTCGGGTCAATGCATTGACCCATTTTAATACCTTGCATTATTACTTGCTAATTAAAAGCAACGCAAGCCTTACGCTATTCTTCCTGTGAGCACAAAACTCGACAAGCAACCATTAGTCATTATTATCAATGGTGATAACATCACCATTTGACCCGTTTAGTCTAAATGACCATTTTACCCACCTCTTGACTTACTCTTATTGCGTAAGGATGACCAAACATTATGTATTGCGAGATGGTATTTATTTACCATCTTACCCATTTGGCCCGTTACAGTTTACACCATGTGATCATATTATTTTAAGAGTCGTTTCTATATTCGTTTGACCCATTATGGCTTACGCCATAGGGTGTCTTTTCAAAACTCAATATTTATCCGTCAACACGTGACCAGATTACCATTTTACCCATTATGGCTAACACCATAAGATAACTTTTCAAAAGTCATTGTTTATTCGTCAACACGTGACCAAATTACCGTTTTACCCTTTTTACTATCAAATATGGTTTCTTACCATTTTTACTTGTTCCGACCCGTATTGGTTCACGTCGGAACGTCATATTTCAAAGACTCATTTCGAATACTAGATCACTTTGTTATCAACAAATACATAAGTAAATGTTCTACTTAAAAGATGTAAGCTTTACTTACCTTGCATCCGATTTTGTTTTTCCCACGTATTTGATCTTCTTGACCCGCTTCTTCCCAAGCTTCCACCTAGCTTGTCAAGCGTCAAACTACCATTTATCATTCGCAAGAAGGTTAGATTAGTTATCATTTATCACTACTATTCCACCTTACGGACTTTATATCAAAATTACCATTTGATCCTATTATATATTTCAGTTTGACTTTTAAAAGTCAACTGCCTATTAATATATGCAAATGCACAATTAAGTTCAACAAACTTATTTAGGCATTTCATCAAATACTTGGTAGGCCTTATTTTTAGGCCACTATTTTAACTAAATTCCCAACCAAGTTCGTATCATTTCTTTCACTTTGACAAGTTCATGTAATAGTTAACATCAAGTTAACTTAGCTTTCAATTATCAATACTAGTTCATCCATTTATCATGCTAGAACTAAGGGTTTTCATCTCTATGTAAAAACCCATTTCATCATATTACTAGACATTCATCCAGACACCTAATATAATCAGATTCTCCATACAAACTAGTAGACATGATGATTTCAAGCACCTATTAACATCAATAATATATAAATTTCATCATTTCATACAAAACCCATTTCATGTCATGTATTAACACTTAACAAATTCTCTAAGTTGGTCATGTATTTCACTCATACAAGCAAGCACGGTGGTTATGAACATTACTACATTATCAATTTCATCATATCATCAAAATCCACTTCATGTCATATATGAACACTTGACCTAGTCTCAAATTTATTCAAGTATTTCTCAAATACTAACTAGTATGATGCTAATAAACATAAATACAGCATCAATTTCATCATACTACTTAAAATATTGAACTCAAAGTTATCATCTTCAAGTCCATCCACATACTTATCATCACCAAAGCATAAATTACAACATACCGTATGATCTCTAAGCTTAGATGATCACGAATTTATGTTCATGCATGTGATTTGGCCCTAATTCATCCTCCAATTTGATGGATTAAGGTTGAACAAGGGTTTGTTCCTTATTCTTCTTCTCTGATCGCTACTCTCACACACACTTAATATGTGTTATGTTTTATTTTGTTTATTAATAAACCTAAGTTTCACACCTTTTCCTTTTTGGCCCCTCTAGTTAGTGTACAGGGCTACAACTCATAGTTTTATTATTTATTTACATATTACTAACTAGGTTAATTTGTTCCTAGTTATTTTATTTACGGGTTAACTTTTACCACTAACGCTACTTTACCCGCTCTTTAATATAAGCGTGATTTGATTATCGAAACCCATTTTTGGGGTGTTACAAGTCTTCCCCTCCTAAAGAGGTTTCGTCCCTGAAACCTTTCTTATGTAGTTCATTGTGTTAAACCTAATGAACTTAGTCTCGGTGATCACTTGAGCATTGCTCACGTTTTGATAGTGCAATAACCTTACCAGGAAGGTATGGCAGTACCTTTCGCGCTTCAAGGTGCATGCGCCTTTCAAGTGTAAGGCCTCATGTGCCGTTACTTTCATCTTGTATCTCTTATCTTTATCGTTTACTTGATAAAATCTTCATTTGGCCACTCGGTCGTATGGATATTTTAAAATGCTTATTCCACGCCAATCCTTCTCGTACTATTTATTTTTGTTTAAGCGTTGTTTCCAACTAAAACCGATTTTTAGTTCAACGTTTTTCTTTTTAACTTGTGCCAATTACTTGCACTAAGAAATCGATAACCTAGTGTTTCTTCTCTTACCGTTTTTATTTTACGTGGGGAATTGTAACCGGTTCCCTCGCATTGTCTAAGTAACCCATAAGCTCTTTTCACTTAGCCTCGTAGGCTATTGCCTTAGGCTTTCACCTATTTAAGGTGAGACTTCTAAGGTCCATTCTCTTTTGATTCGTGACTCGAGGGTCATGTTGGTCCCGTAGACCTTTACATCATTTATGACCCGAAGGTCGTGGTGATCCCGTAGATCATCCTTTTACCGGTGTCATTTCTTTAATGTAATTGGTGTTTATGTTTGGAAGGAAAAAAATAATTTACCTTGTCTTTTCTTTTATCCTCTAATCATGGCCCTTTTTTGACCATGAAGGGTGATTTATTTATATTTCAATTATGGTCCTCAGACCATGTTTGATCCGAGTTGGAAATATTTTCGTTTTCTATGACTCCATGAGTCATTTATGTCTCACATTCACGTGTCGAATATATTAACCATTTCATCTCAATTGGGTGATGATCACTTGCACCTAAGCCCGGCGTAAGGGTCAAATGGCATTGACCATTCGTCATCACCGAGTCACAACTACCATCTGTAGTAGCAACCACCATATTTGTGTATGTTACCTAAAACACTCATTTTCATACACAGTTCGGACACCGCCTGAGGGTATTCGCGCACGCCCGTGCAATCGTTGTCACACCCCAACCGATGGCGGAAATATCGGGGCGTGGCACTGAGCGAAACAGATTGTTCAAGAGAACCCATAACAACTATTAATGACAATATATTTAGCGTTAATCTCCCATACTACTTACACATATAGTAATAACAGTCATTACAGATAGTGTGTCTCATAAACAAAACTATTCCGACAACTCAGATTTATTTAATGGAGTTTCTAGACTTCCTAGCGTGTTTCATCACAGCATAGCATCCTATCAACCTGTCACATATGTTAAAATAAAGTCAATACATAAAATGTAAAGGTGAGTACACAAGTTTGCGTAGCATATAGTAGAGAAAGCGTTTACGCATAACCAACATGTAACACGTAACGCGTGAAGCATGTAACTATCAAACAATGTCTACAACTTAACCATGAGACTGTGTTTTGGAGTATGCGCGACACATGTTCAGCGAACACGTGAAGTAAAGAGTTGTGATCCCTAGCAACCCCTGTCCATGATAGGTGCTGAGTCCAAACTATAGTACTATCATTGCTAGAGGTGGTATAGTGTAACACTGTATAACATAGTACAAGCATTCAAAGTACACGTATAGCATGCGGGAGCGGTTAGCGTTATAAAGTGTTTGCGTTGTGTGTTGTTGTGTTGTGATATAGAATGTGTGTAACACCCAAAAGTGCGTTAAAAGAAAATGGGTTCGAGTATACTCACAGTGCGTGTTTATCAAGTAAACACAGACTTGATTGGATTGAAGGGAGCACGTGGAGTTTAGCCTGAGCATAGAACAGTAGCGTAAGCGTTGAATAGTGCATAACAGAATGTTGAATGATTGAGTGTTCGGATGGTGATCCAAACGGATGAGCCTCCATTCGAACGGATGGCCATTCAAGTGAGTGTGTGGGTGTTTGTAAAATTTGTTAAAATTTGAAGTTCAGCCAAATCGTTTTGAACAAGAGTAGTATAAGGGACAGGTCACCTGGTCGAATGGTCAATCGATTGGATGGCCACTCGAGTGGGTGATCTTTGTTATTAAAAATTTTGAAGAAGTTTCTAAGTAAAAGTTTAGAGTTTTAACGGAGACGGCGTGATGACGTGTCAAACATCAGAAACACACTAAGTTTAGCTCAGTCGGTCGGATGGGAATCACCCCATTCGATCAGACTCCCTATTCTTGATGAAGTTTCATGTCTGACCTGTTAATCGGTCATCTCTCCGGTGGAAATCCGTTTTCAAGCCGGCTCTCAACTAAGGATTGAGCAGAGAGTCCGAATGAACCCAGATCCCATCTGTTTTCATGTGAGAGTTGAAGAAAAGTTGAAATCAGTTGAAAAGTGTTGAAATATTGTTGAGTTTGAGTTGAAAAGTGTGGAAATCCTTTAGATCTGAACCAACCTTAATGAATAAGATGATCCTTAACCGTTTACCGAAGCAAAACGGTGGAAACCACCTTCACGAGGTCCAAATCAGTGATTTCAAAGAAAAAGTGAGTGTTTGTGTGTGATTTTGATGGAGAAGATGATGTAGAAGTGTTTAGTGATGAAGATTGTACAGGATTTGAGGAGAAATACTTACAAAATAGCCTTGAATCTCGATCAAAAGTGACTTAGAGTGACTTGAGTGTGTGTGGTCGGATGGAAGTGTCAACACCAGAGAATGAGGTGTACAGGGAGTATTTATAGGTGAGAGAGTGAGAGTAAGGCGGTGCACGAAATGGCGTTCGGTCGGATGGCCTTTCGGTCAGATGGCCATCCGGTCGGATGGTCATCCAAGCAGATGTCCATTCGATAGGGTGTCCATTCGATCAACCGAGTTATGCGAGTTAGTTTTCCAACTTTTGTTTCGTGTGTTAAGCGTTGCGTTGCGTTTAGTCGAGTTGTGAGTAAGCGTTTGAGCGTGTAAGTGTTGCATTGAGATAACCACATAACATAAAACAAGTAATCACACAATCTAACACACATAACACTAAAATGCATAAAAGTACATCCGCGTTTCAAGTTTGCGTTGCGTTTACGTTAGTCTAAACAAGCGATAAAATGCATTTAAATAGTAAGAATTATAAATAGCATTTAGTTGCGATAACTGCGTTTAGAATAAGCGTTGTAATATGCGTCAAAGTTATAGGTTAAACCTTAGCATCAACCGAATCTCAGGAGTACAAGCAATTAAGCAAGAAATGACAGTGACAGTAATGACCCGAAAAGTCGGGTTGTTACAGCCTCCCTTACTTTAGGGAATTTTGTCCCGAAATTAAGGCGTAGGTGTAACAAAGAGATGTGGATATTTGGCTTTCATATCACTTTCGAGTTCCCAAGTGAACTCAGCGCCGTGTTTGCCTTCCCAGCGAACCTTCACTATAGGAATGCGAGAGCGTTGAAGTTTCTTGGTCTCTCGATCCATGATTTCTAGTGGCTTTTCCACGAAGTGTAGAGTTTCGTTAACTTGCAAATCCTCAAGAGGAACAAGAATATTTTCTTCGGCTAGGAACTTTTTAAGGTTCAAGACGTGGAAAGTTGGATGTACGTTGTTGAGTTCCTCCGGTAATTCGAGTCGGTAGGCCACTTTGCCAATTCTTTCCAGAATTTTAAAAGGACCCACGTATCGTGGCGCTTGCTTTCCTTTCTTGCCGAATCAGATCACCCCCTTCCAAGGTAAAAACTTTAGGAGTACGTGATCACCAACTTCAAACTCAAGGGGCTTGCAGCGTTTATCAACGTAACTCTTTTGACGACCCTGAGCTTTCAAGAGATTGTCTCGTATTTAGAGGATCTTTTCAGTCATTTCTTGTAGTAACTCAGGAACGGTGATTTGAGCGTCTCCGATCTCGTGCCATACAATAGGCGATCGACATTTTCTTTCATATAATGCCTCAAAGGGTGCCATTTGAATACTAGCGTGATAACTTTTATTGTAAGATAATTCGACTAAAGGTAAATGCGTATCCCATTTACCTCCAAAATCTATAACGCACGAGCGAAGCATGTCTTCAAGGGTGCGGTCTGACCATCAGTCTGGGGATGGAAAGCGGTACTGAGATTAAGAGTCGTACCAAGGGCGGCTTGGAATGTCTCCCAAAGACGTCAGGTAAATCGGCCATCGTGGTCAGAGATGATGTCATGAGGTGTCCCATGTCGACAAATAACTTCTTCGATATAGATTCATGCCAATCGTTCAACCTTGTAGTCTTCTCGTATCGGTAAAAAGTGAGCGGATTTCGTAAGACGGTCGACGATAACCTAAATGCTATCGTGACCTGATGGCGTGTGAGGGAGTTTCGTAATGAAGTCCATAGCTATACTCTCCCATTTCCACATCGGAATTTTGGGTTGATCGAGTAAGCCAGAGGGTCGTTGGTGTTCGGCCTTAACTTTCGAGCAAGTTAGGCACTTCGAGACGTAGAGAGCGATATCCTTCTTCATTCCTGGCCACCAATACCTTGTACGGAGGTCCTGGTACATCTTGTCGGCACCGGGACGAATGGAATATCGGGATTTGTGGGCTTCAGTTATTAATATCTCTCGGAGATTATGACGACCAGGAATCCAAACGCGTCGAGATAGTGAAATATACCATTCGGTTTATTCACTAATTGGTTTTCGGATCCAAGTATCCTTTCTTCCTTCAAAGTGTTCTCGAGAAAACAGGCATGTTGAGTGTCGCGAATGGGAGCTTCGAGGTCGTGTTCGGCTTGAACATTACGAACGCTATGTAAATAGCTTCGTCGGCTAAGAGAGTCGGCAAAAACGTTTGCTTTTCCTGGGTGGTAGCTTATCTCACAATCGTAGTCATTGAGAAGTTCAACCCATCTGCGTTGGCGCATATTCAGTTCTTTCTGGTTCAAGATGTGTTGTAGGCTCTTATGGCCGATAAGACTGTACAATTGGTACCATACAGGTAGTGTCGCCAAATCTTTAACGCAAAAACAACCGCGCTTAGTTCAAGATCGTGGGTTGTGTTGTTCTTCTCGTGGACCTTGAGTTGGGGAGAACCGTACGCGATAACCTTGTCTCGTTGCATAATAACACAACCAAGACCTAGGTTAGAGGCATCACAATAGACTATAAAGTCGTCGTTTCCATCGGGTAGCGTGAGTATGGGAGCGTTGCAAAGCATACGCTTGAGGGTTTGAAAGGAATACTCCTATTCGGTTCCCCAAATATAAGGCTTGTCTTTATGCGTTAGAGAGGTGAGAGGAACGGCGATTTTAGAGAAATCAGTGATAAATCGACGGTAATAACCCGCCAATCTGAGAAAAGAACGAACTTCAGACTGGTAAATGCGTATATTAATTACCACCAAAATCTATAACGCACGAGCGAAGCATGTCTTCAAGGGTGCGGATCGTGCGCTCAGTCTGACCGTCAGTCTGGGGATGGAAAGCGGTACTGAGATTAACAGTCATACCAAGGGCAGCTTGGAATGTCTCCCAGAGACGGCAGGTAAATCAGCCATCGCGGTCAGAGATGATGTCACGAGGTGTCCCATGTCGACAAATAACTTCGTCGGTATAGATTCGTGCCAATCATTCAACCTTGTAGTCTTCTCGTATCGGTAAAAAGGGAGCGGATTTCGTAAGACGATCGACGATAACCCAAATGCTATCGTGACCTGATGGCATGCAAGGGAGTTTCGTAATGAAGTCCATAGCTATAGTCTCCCATTTCTACATCGGAATTTCGGGTTGCTCGAGTAAGCCAGAGGGTCGTTGGTGTTCGGCCTTAACTTTCGAGCAAGTTAGGCACTTCGAGACGTAGAGAGCGATATCCTTCTTCATTCCTGGCCACCAATACCTTGTACGGAGGTCCTGGTACATTTTTTCGGCACCGGGATGAATGGAATATCGGGATTTGTGGGCTTCAGTCATCAATATCTCTCGGAGATTATGACGACCAGGAATCTAAATGCGATCGAGATAGTGAAATATAACATTCGGTTTTTTCACTAATTGGTTTTTGGATCCAAGTATCCTTTCTTCCTTCAAAGTGTTCTCGAGAAAATAGGCATGTTGAGTGTCGCGAATGGGAGCTTCGAGGTTGTGTTGGGCTTGAACAATACGAACGCTATCTAAATAGCTTCATCGGCTAAGAGCATCGGCAACGACGTTTGCTTTGCCTGGGTGGAAGCGTATCTCACAATCGTAGTCATTGAGAAGTACAACCCATCTGCGTTGGCGCATATTCAGTTCTTTCTGGTTCAAGATGTGTTGTAGGCTCTTATGGTCGGTGAAGACCGTACACTTGGTACCATACAGGTAGTGTCGCCAAATCTGTAACCCAAAAACAACTACGCCTAGTTCGAGATTGTGGGTTGTGTATTTCTTCTCGTGGACCTTGAGTTGGCGAGACGCGTACACGATAACCTTGTCTTGTTGGATAAGAACACAACCAAGACCTAGGTTAGAGGCATCACAATAGACTACAAAGCCGTCGTTTCCATTGGGTAGCGCGAGTACAGGAGCGTTGCAAAGCATACGCTTGAGGGTTTGAAAGGCATCTTCTTGTTCGGTTCCCCGAACGAAAGGCTTGTCTTTATGCGTTAGAGAGGTGAGAGGAACGGCGATTTTACAGAAATCAGTGATAAATCGACAGTAATAACCAGCCAATATGAGAAAAGAATGAACTTCGTATGGGTAAATACGTATCCCAATTACCACCAAAATCTATAACGCACGAGCGAAGCATGTCTTCAAGGGTGCGGATTGTGCGCTCAGTCTGACTATCGGTCTGGGGATGGAAGCGGTACTGAGATTAAGAGTCGTACCAAGGGCGGCTTGGAATATCTCCCAGAGACGTCAAATCGGCCATCACGGTAAGAGATGATGTCACGAGGTGTCCCATGTCGACAAATAACTTCATCGGTATAGATTCGTGCCAATCGTTCCACCTTGTAGTCTTCTCGTATCGGTAAAAAGTGAGCGGTTTTCGTAAGACGATCGATGATAACCCAAATGCTATCGTGACCTGATGGCGTGCGAGGGACTTTCGTAATGAAGTCCATAGCTATACTCTCCCATTTCCACATCGAAATTTCGGGTTGCTCGAGTAAGCCAGAGGGTCGTTGGTGTTCGGCCTTAACTTTCGAGCAAGTTAAGCACTTCGAGACGTAGAGAGCGATATCCTTCTTAATTCCTGGCCACCAATACCTTGTACGGAGGTCCTGGTACATCTTGTCGGCACCGGGATGAATGGAATATCGAGATTTGTGGGCTTCAGACATCAATATCTCTCGGAGATTATGACGACCAGGAATCCAAACACGGTCGAGATAGTGAAATATACCATTCGGTATATTCACTAATTGGTTTTCAAATCCAAGTATCCTTTCTTCCTTCAAAGTGTTCTCGAGAAAACATGCATGTTGAGCGTCGTGAATGAGAGCTTCAAGGTCATGTTGGGCTTGAACATTACGAACGCTATGTAAATAGCTTCGTCGGCTAAGAGCGTCGGCAACAACGTTTGCTTTGCCTGGGTGGTAGCATATCTCACAATCGTAGTCATTGAGAAGTTCAACCCATCTGCGTTGGCACATATTCAGTTCTTTCTGGTTCAAGATGTGTTGTAGGCTCTTATGGTCGGTGAAGACCATACACTTGGTACCATACAGGTAGTGTCGCCAAATCTTTAACGCAAAAAACAACTGCGCCTAGTTCGAGATCGTGGGTTGTGTAGTTCTTCTCGTGGACCTTGAGTTGGTGTTACGCGTACGTGATAACCTCGTCTTGTTGCATAAGAACACAACCAATACCTAGGTTAGAGGCATCGCAATAGATTACAAAGTCGTCGTTTCCATCGGGTAGCGTGAGTACGGGAGCATTGCAAAGCATACGCTTGGGGGTTTTAAAGGCATCCTCTTGTTCGGTTCCCTAAATGAAAGGCTTGTCTTTATGCGTTAGAGAGATGAGAGGAACAACGATTTTAGAGAAATCAGTGATAAATCGACGGTAATAACCCGCCAATCCGAGAAAAGAACGAACTTCAGACAGGGTTTTCGGCGTAATCCAACTCTTAACTGCTCCAATCTTTGCGGGGTCGACGTGAATACCTTGATTGTTGATGATGTGACCGAGGAATTAAACCTCCTCAAGCAAAAATTCACACTTGGAGAACTTGGCGTAGAGGCGATTCCCTTGGAGAAGCTCGAGAACTAAACAAAGATGTTGCGCGTGTTCGGATCTTGACTTCGAATATATAAGGATATCATCGATGAACACGATGACGAAGCGATCAAGAAAGGGTTTACACACGCGATTCATCAAATCCATGAAGATTGTGCTTTGTAAGACCAAAAGGCATGACCGCGAATTCGTAATGGCCATAATGGGTACGAAAAGCGGTTTTAGGGATGTCTTGCTCTTGAATTCGTAGTTGATGATAACCAGAACGTAAATCGATCTTGGAAAAACATGTAGCTCCTTGCAATTGATCAAATAAGTCATCGATTCAAGGTAAAGGGTAGCGATTCTTGATAGTAAGCTTATTGAGTTCCCTATAATCGATGCACATTCGGAACGATCCATCCTTCTTTTTCACGAAAAGGACAGGTGCGCCCCATGGAGATGTGCTAGGGCTTATGAAGACTTTATCAAGTAATTCCTAGAGTTGGCTAGAAAGCTCACGCATTTCGGACGGTGCGAGGTGATAAGGGGCTTTAGCAACAGGGTTAACTCCAGGAATGAGGTCAATACGAAAGTTGATATCACGAGTAGGGGGTAAACCAGGTAATTCGTCAGGAAAGACATTGGGAAAATCACGAACCACAAGTACCTTTTCCATCGGCTTCTTTTCCTCCTCCGCTACTACAATGTGAACTAAGAAAGCCAAGTATTCCTTGAGGAGATACTTGCTTGCTTGGATACACGACATCAGTTTCAGTTCCTTTGAGGATACTTTGCCATAAACACAGACTTGGTCACCGTTTGAAAGAGAGAAACGGATCATCTTTTCAAAACAAACGACTTCGACACGATTTTCACGAAGAAAGTCCATGCCTACTATGATATCAAAACTACCTAGTTGCATCGGAATGAGAATGATCGTAAAACGTGATTGTTGAGTTCGAGAGTACAATCACGGAGAACGGAACTGACAGTGACGGTTCTTCCGGTGGCAATTTCTACGTCGAACATCGTTGGGAGGTTAGCGCATTTACGATTTAGGAGCTTTTAGAATTCAAACGACACAAAACAGTTATCGGCTCCAGTATCAAACAAACACGAAGCATAAATACAGTTAACAAGGAACGTACCATTAACAACATTGTTGTCAGTCTGAGCCTGGCGGACGTTGATGTTGAAAGTTCTTCCACGGGTTGCTTGCTATGGTTGCTGCTGCTGCTGCTGAGGCTGCGGCTGTTGTGGTTGTTGTTGTTGTTGCTGCTACGATTCTTGATTCACAACGCGATTCGGGCAGACGTTAGCAAAATGATTCGGGTCACCACAAGAGTAGAAAGCGCGTGCATGAACAGCGGGCGCAGGAGCTGCTTGGTTGACCTGAGGAGAAGGGAGTGGAGCCGGTGGTGTGGGGATAGCTTGAGTAGCTTGCTGGCGTGGGCCTGAACAACAGTGAGCAGTGAAATGCCCATAAATGTTGCAGTTTGCACAGAAACGGCAATTCACCCCTATAGGGTGATGATAGGTGCAAGTAGGGTAGAGAGGATGAACACTAGTATACGCACGCTTAGCAGGCAGTGCGTTGGTGACTGGAGCTTGGCGATTCTGGTTGCTGGGTTGTACGGGGACAGCGTTGGGAGGAGCGGCGATGGTAGCGTAGTTCTTGTTGTTGTTTTTGTTGCCCTTTCACTTGCGATTCTGACGTGAAGTCTTTGAACCTTGTGATGCTGAGGTGTCGGTAGCGGGATCAGTAGTGACCTGGTTGAGACTCTTGGTTGAGGTCTTGAAATACCCAGCTAAGTCTCGCGTGTCGTTGATCTCAGTTGCGAGTTGGTAGGTTTCCTCAATGGTAGCAGGTTTAGCTGCTTGAACAAAGTCAGCTACAAAGTCGGTTAAAGCTCGAATGTACTTCTTGATTGTCATGTCAAGCGTTGCCACCTGACTAGGACAGATGATACTGAGCTGTTTGAAGCGAGCGGTGAGACCAGCGTTGTCACCTCCACCTTATTTGATATGCCAGAATTCATTCTCCAGCTTTTGAACTTCATGTGGAGGGCAGAACTCCTTCATCATAAGCTCCCTGAGTTCCTCCCATGAGAGGCCATAAGCTGCATTATTACCGCGCCTGTTGCGCTCAGCAGTCCACCAATCCAGAGCCCTGGACTGAAAGACTCCGGTAGCATTCACAGTACGCAGATTCTCTGGGCATCCGCTTTTTCTGAAAGTGACTTCAATGGAGTCAAACCACTGGAACATATCACTGGGCCCATCTTCACCAGTGAAGTTTACAGGACAACAGGCCTTGAATTGCTTAAAGCTGAAAGGCGCTTTCGGAGCTTCAGCCTTTGAATCGACGGACGATTTGCTGCTGACCTTGTTGATCTCACTGACGATATGAGGTATGACTTTATCCATTTCCTTGGCTACCAGTGAAGCAATACGCTTGTCAGCATGGTTTCGTCGAGCAGCGCGATGAGTGTGAGAACCAAATGATGACATTGTCTGCAGCAGACATCGTCATATGATTTAGACGAGATTCGATTATATCTGGTTTTGAAAAGTTTAGCGTTTAACCAACATACTTACTATTATTATTATTAGGTAAAGCACAGGAATACGTCGGCATATAACACATAGGCACATAGACACACAAGCACGTAGGAGCACATAATCCATGTAAGCACATATTTTGCACGTATTCACCTATATTTTGCACGTATTATCCTACATATTTTGCACGT
Source organism: Helianthus tuberosus (assembly GCA_030545235.1). NCBI lineage: Eukaryota > Viridiplantae > Streptophyta > Magnoliopsida > Asterales > Asteraceae > Helianthus > Helianthus tuberosus. The sequence continues at coordinate 75,419,747 of CM060426.1, forward strand.
ATTCACCTACGTATTTTGCACGTATTCACCTATTTTTCAAAGCCGCGTAGCGTGTTCGAGAGTTGCAAGTGGTAGCGAGTTGTGAGTAGTACAGCGTACGAGAGTTCTTAGTTTGTTCGCGATTAGTTAGCGTCTGAGATTACGATACGGTGTGAGTTGTGAGTGTTTTGTGGAGCGATGAAAGCGAAAAGTGTGAATCTCCAAAATCGAAACACATAAACATATAAACAAGTAAAATCGATAAAGCGTAAAATCGGCGATCGTAGTCTTCGTACAAAATAGAGTGTCTTGGGTGTTAGACGTAAACTATCCAAAGTGATTCGACTATCCTCAACGAGTTCGAGTACACGCTTTGGCCTAATAGACTGTGCTCTCGCCGAAATACGACGAACGACACTCATCCTTCTGGTTACTACGTGACTCAAGTCGTTGGAATCCATCGAGACTTTGGTAAAATCAAAGTAGAGGGTGGAACTGGTCATTAAAATGCGGATTTCACCCCTAACTTAACAACTTCATTCTTGAATGTGTGGCAAAACCACGAGATAGAGAGGGAGATCTCTGTCGAGGTATGGATGTCGCTCCTAACTCAATAGATATTCTCGTGCTGAGAGTAAAAATACGCGTAGAGTGAGTGATCTTGTCGAGAGTTCTTGGTTTTCACACTTATTCCCGACAAAATCGCTCGGTTGTGTTAGGCGAGTGTTTTCAAAAATGTGTGTATTGTGTTAGCCTTAGGAAAGGTAAATTAGTTTTCAACCTTAGGAAAGGTCTCCTTCGTACGAAGCTCTAGTATGCGGGTTCGCACGAAGTTATAGTTTTCGCGAGTTCGAACGAGAGTATCAAAAGTAGGCTCGTACGAAACCCCTACCGAGTTTGCACGAGGTGGTCTGTTGGTGCTTAGACCATAGACTAGGTCAATCCTACAAGACTCGGCCTAATTCCCTATAGTTATGGATCTGATACCAATCTGTCACACCCCAACCGATGGCGGAAACATCGGGGCACGGCACTAGGTGAACCAGATTGCTCAAGAGAATCCATAACAACTATTAAGTGACAATATTTGAAAGGTTAATTGTCCCATACCAATCAACAAACATTCCACAAACAATTATTACAGATGACGAGTTTCTCTCAAACAAAACAAGTCCGACAACCTAGATTTCTATTAGTGTAGTTTCTAGACTGCCTATCTTGATTTCCAGCAAACAAATCCATCAACCTGTCACATACATTAAAATAAAGCCAATACATAAAATGTAAACGTGAGTACACAAGTTTGCATAGAATATAGTAGAGAAAGCGTTTACGCAAAACCAGCATGTAACACGTAACGGGCGAAGCATGTAACTATCAAACAATGATTACAACTTAACCACGAGACTGCATTGTAGAGTATGTGTGACACATGTTCAGCGAACATGTGAAGTAAATATATGTGATCCCTAGCAACCCCTGTCCACGACAGGTGCTGAGTCCAAACTATAGTACTATCGTTGCTAGAGGCGGTATAGTGTAACACCGTATAAGCATAGTACAAGCATTCATAGATCACGTATAGCATGCGGGAGCGGTTAGCGTTATAAAGTGTTTGCGTTGTGTGTTGTGTTTTGATATAGAACGTATGTAACACCCAAAAGTGCATTAAATGAAAATGGGTTCGAATATACTTACAGTGAGTGTTTATCAAGTAAGCACAACCTGATTGGATTGAAGGGAGCGCGTTGGAATTAGCCTGAGCATAGAACAGTCGCGTGAGTCGTTGAACAGAGCGTAAACAGAATGTCGAATGGTTGGGTGTTCGAAAGGTGGTTCGAACGGATGAGCCTCCATTCGAGCGGATGGTCATCCGGACGGATGGTCATCCGAGCGGATGAACATTCGAACGGATGGCCATTCGAATGAATGTTTGTGTTTGTTTGTAAAATGGTTAAAGTTCGAAGTTTTATCAAATCGTTTTAAACAAGGAGTAGTATAAGGAACAGGTCACCTGGTCGAATAGTCATTCGATCGGATGGTCATCCGATCGGATGGCCACTCGAGTGGGCGATATGTTATTTGAAAATTTGTAAAACTTTCTAAGTAAAAGTTTTGAGTTTAATGGAGACGGCGTGACGACGTGTCAAACAACGAAAATACACCAAATTCAGTTCATTCGGTCGGATGGGTACCACCCCTTCGGACAGACGAGTTGTACTTGATGAAATTTCATGTTTGACCCGTTAACCGGTCATCTCTCCGGTGGAGATCAGTTTTCAAGCCTGCTCTAGACTAAGAAATGAGTCTAGAGTCTGAATGAGTCCAGATTCCATCTGTTTTGAGTGGAAAAGTGAAGAAAAGCTGGAAACTGATGAAAAGTGTTGAAATCTTGCAAAAATTAGTTGAAAAGTTGTGGAAATCCCTTAGATCTGAATCAATCTTGATGAGTCGGTGCTCCACAACAGGTTGCATAAGCAAATCGAGCGGAGACCACCTTCAAGAGGTCCAAACCAGGCAATTTCGAGAGAAAAGTTAGTGTTTGTTTGTGAGTTTGATGAAAAAGATGATGTAGAAGTGTTTAGTGATGAAGATTGTACAAGATTTGAGGAGAAATACTTACGAAATGGCCTTGAATCGCGAGTAGAAATGACTGAGAGTGACTGAGTGTGTGTAGGCGGGTGGGAGTGTCAACATCAGAGAATGAGGGTGTATGGGTAGTATTTATAGGGGAAGAGTGGCAGTTAAGTCGGTGCGCGGAGTGTCGTTTGGTCGGACGGCCATCCGGACGAATGGTCATCCGGTCGGTTGCCCACTCGAACGGTGGTCCATTCGATCGGCTATGTGTGCGCGAGTTAGTTTTCCAACTTCGTTTCGTTTGTTAAGCGTTGCGTTTAATCGAGTTGCGAGTAAGCGTTTGAGCGTATAAGCATTGCGTTGATAACCACATAACAATTAATCACAATTAACAAATATAACATAAACAAATCCGTGTTTCGAGTCTGCGTTGAGTTTGCGTTGCGATAGCGTTGTGATAGCGTTTAGTCTAAACATGCGATGTAACCAAGTGATAAAATGCGTTTAAATAGTAAGCGTTGTATATAGCGTTTAAATAAGATAACTGTGTTTTGATTAGGCGTTGTAACATGCGTTGTAATAAGCGTTTTAAATGCGTTTAAAAATATAGTTTTAACCCATTGCGTTAATCGAAATCTCGGGAGTACAAGCGGTTACAACAAGAATGATAGCGGTGAGTAATGACCAGAAGAGTCGGGTTGTTAAATTCTGAACCCTAACTACTAACAGACCCGCAAAGCCCATCAACGACTGCGTGTTGTGTTCATTGAGACAACAACAAATAATAAACGAATTGTTGGACTTCTTGTTCCAAACACAGCTGTAGGATCTAATCTTAACGTACATACCGCATTCGAAGATCCTTGCATCACAAAGCTACTGTGTTTACATGCAGTGTACAGTGTTCTAATCACAATGTTCAACCATTCTGAACCCTAGCTACAAACAAACCAACAAACTCCGGATACTGAAAACATTATCTAAAGAAATACTAAAATTTATTAAATGGTTGTTCGGTTTTACACAAAAAAAATTAAAAAAAAATAAAAATTATATACGGGTATACAGATCTTAAAACCCAAAAACCTGATCAAACCTCAAAAAATAAACACATTTGGCCGTATAACATTATATTGCTCGTATACATATGTATACAGGTTGTATCATGTTATACAGCCCATATACATGTAAAACAAAAAAAAAGATTCTACTGCATTTATTTCTGTGCAAAAGCATTCTATACGAGCCGTATAAACGTAGGCTACACGGTATGGAGGTTAGTCCTCCACCGTCCTGGATCGGCGACGATCCAAACACCACGCCGCCCCCCTCCGTCCTCGTCCTGGGCATCCTCTGCTCGACGTTGGGGACGATCACAAGAAGACAAAAATTATTCCCCCCCCCCTCTCACACACCCCTATACATACAATATATACATACACATTTTAGGTTCATCCTCCCATTTTCACACCTCCATCCTCTTTGCCCCATCCTCATGCTCATCCTACGTGTCGCTTACGTGGCAGACCATCCTCCAAGGGAGGACCATTACCATACCGTGTAGCCTTATACGGCCTATATACACTAAGGAATGTGAAAATAAGATTACAAGGGTGTATGTATATTATTGGCTTTAAGATATAGCCAACTTGTTTAGGCTGTCAACTAAGATACCACTCTTTCATGTGCCGGCTAAGAAATGTCCAGCCAACATTTTAGAAGTGTAATTATTATATTTGTTAACTCGTTGTACTTTTTATAACTTTTTGTGCTGGCTAATATCAATCTCCTTAGTCGACTTTGTTTACATGGCGTTTTTGCTTATGGATATGTCTTTTTTGTAATGTTAAAAGTCATGTATTTTGTTAATTTCTTTGTTCCACATCCCTATTTTGTTGGTGTTATGATCTAATAAACTCTCTCATTTAGGTTTTATATATTTTTTTTCTATAATATATTTAGCCGGCCTTTTCGCTTCAGATGGCTTGAGCTGCGTTTTATTTCTGTACACGTTCTAATATACACGTGTAAACTGTTTCAAATATCTAGAAATTATGTTTTTGATCAAAACTAATGAAAAACATAGAAGACTTTGAATTATACAAGTAAATACCGGTCGGTTAGAAGTCTTATAAAGAAAAGTAGGAAATTTGGATAACCTATAGATATCAACTTTAAATTGTGCTATTCAATCATGTCAGCATAGTTGCTCTTTTTAACCTTCTAAACAAATAGCCTATACATTCATCCAAATTTAATTACCAAAATCGATTATAGAGGGATAGGTAAAGATCCTGTACAAATAGCTTTATCGTACAAAACGTACGAAAGACATAAAAAAGTAAAAAACGCGGTGGCATTCTCTTAATTATTTACTCATATTACCCTATATGATCAAAATTACTCTACAAGATGAAAATTAACCTACAAGATCATTTGTAGAGTAATTATGATACTCTAAAAAATTATTATATAAGATCAAAATTATCCTACAAGATTATTTGTAGAGTAACTATGATACTCTATAAAATTACTGCACATGATCATTTGTAGGGTAAGTTTAATAATTACTCTACGAGTAAATAATTACTAAAATGTCACCACGTTTTTTTACCTTTACATGTCTTTCGTATGTTTTGTACGATAATGCTATTTGTATTTGATCTTTTTGTCGAGACAAGTATACCTTAAAAGACTTTATCGAATGAATAGACAGATGTCAACCACAAATAGAGGTGTTAAATCTAAAAATGTTCCGTTTCCATTTCACTTTTATTCTTGTATGAAATAATAAAAACAAAAAACAACACACATCCCCTCTTTTTTATCAGGAAGACTTGCAAAAAAAAGTCTAAACTGAACATAAAACAACTACAAGACAAACACATGTCACCCAAGATCTAGACGAGATAATACTTTGAAACAATTATAAAATATCCACCTCCAATGAAGCCACAGGTACCAAATCCCAATATCACAGTTCTAATTAGAAAAATCTATCAGCAGAAACCCTAATTATGAATTGGGCAATAAGGATAAAAAAGATTAAATCACAGTTTTAAATGCATAATAGGCCTGTAAACAAATTAAACCCAACACGAACACAGGAAATTAAACTACGGATCTTATTGTTCATCTTCGTTTGCTAACATTTTAAACGAACAGTTAATAGACATAGAAGAACAAACATAAATGCAATTTCAGAAAATATGAATGCAAATCACCTGAAGAAGATGCCTATTCCATTCCAACCGTTGAAAGCTATGAAGAGCAACAATTGATACTGAATAATGAATATAAAGTGGGAAAACCTAAGTCTAAACCATAGCAATTAGGGGTGAAAACGTGTTAAACACAAATGAAACTCCTTAACACGTGGAATACCATAACTTCAGATGAGTGTCAAGATGGTTTATTTCATGAAGTATAATCTCTGAACACGTGGAGAAGAATGACCTCTGATGAGTGTCTCTCTCATCAAAGTGTCAAGATTTTAAAAGTTAATAAACTTTTGGGGCAAATATAAAAGACTTAAAAGTATAGAGGAGGAATGCAATAAACTCAAGTATACACTATGTTTGCCACTTCAAATTGTAATGATATATAATAATAAAAACATAAAATATAATAACTATACACTAAGAGCATTGACATCCAACTTTCCAAAATTATGTAAGGGGAATTTTATTTTAGGAAAATTGATTGTAGATGATTGTGAGTAGAGAAAAGAGAAAATATTACTATTAATCTGTAAATTTTTGAAACATCTTTCACCCTTTATAATTTTTTAAAATGTTTTGAAAGTGTTTGTGAGTGGAAAAGAGAAAAAATGTAATGATAAAGGTATTGAAAAGTATTATTTAATTGAAAAACATAGAGAAACGATAATGATTTTTAGTGTAATATAGGGTAAAAAATTAGAGGTTAGATGTGAATTGCTCTAGATAATAAATTTAACATACATGAGTGTTCTTATGTGATTGACCGGCTACAGATGATTAACCCGAATGGATTATTTAGTGAATTACTTTTACCATTTGGGGGTTTTACTAAATGTGATTTATCAGGAGTGTTTTTTTAGGTGACAGTGTAATTTAAGAAACTATTACTTACAAACGGTATTTGGTAAGTGAAACACATCTTCATTCCTTTTAAGTATGTGTCAAAACATACTATTACAATAATCAAATTTTGCATTACATTAAAACTGTTATTATCTTAAAGATAATTACAATTCGTATAAAATCATGAGAGAATTATTGGAATCAATTGGATCAAAACCGTATAACACACAAAGATTTGTGAGAATTCCTCACAACTTTTTTATATATTAATAAAGAACAAAGCAAAACATCCAAATAATTACATAACATAATCTCTCTATTTTTACTAAATTAATTACTTGGAAAACAAGTTATCATAAACAAATACCAACTCTAATACTTAATTAACCAATTAATAAAATAGCTAGATAAACATATTACTTCAAACTAATAATTTTCTCTTCCTATTTGAGTATTCCTTCTCATATCTAAATAAATCATTGGTTCAACCCCTTAATCTTGATATGGACACGTTATTCTTTAAAATAGTGACGGAACATGCTCTTCAGCCAAGTTTGCTACTTCTTCCTTTGACTCCTTGGGACATTCACTTGCATAATGATCATTTTCATGACAATTATAATACGATAAACCTTTTATCCCTTTGGGATCGTCCTCCTTGACCTCGACCTTGTCCATGATAACTTTGAGCAGACCACCTTCATCCACAATACTTACAACTGCGCTTGTTCTCCTTCTCTTGACCATCGGTTTTAGAGTCTTATCCATCCGTTTTAGAACTTCGAACGCGTTTAGATAACAACTTACTTTGATGATCATTAATTATCAACCATCTTGTCTTGCTTTCTGGTTTGTTCCTCATAGGCCTTCAACTTACCTAATGCTTCTTCGAATGGTATGCCCTCGATATCAGGATATTGCTAAATTGAAGTCACAATTTGAAGATACTTCTTTGGTATGAAATCTAAAAAGTTTCGAACTATCATTTCATCATCTAGACTTGACCCAAGAGTGTTAAATCTTGTAACAAATCCACTTAATTTTCCAGCAATGTCTTATACGATGTTTGTCTCCTTCATTCAAAATTGCTTGAATTATCTCCTTAGCGTAGCCAATCGAGCCTTTTGAAATTTGTTAGCACCAAGAAATCTTACCCGTAATTCTCTCATATATGTTTCACACTTTGGTTTTTAGCAACTTGAAGGAGTATACCTTCTGGTAGCGCCTGAAAAAGAGCCGCCCTAGCAATTTTTTTTCTTCCCGCCCACGGCATCACCTATTCACCGAATCAATCACCTCCCAAAGTCCTTGAGCAATACCAACTCCATCAAAATAGTGCATGTGTTGTAGTTCGTTGATGTCAATCGTGGAATTTGAAATGAGGTATTGTTGTTTTCTCATACCTGGATAATCCATGTATTAACTGGTGGCTCGTCTACCTGAAAAAGAACCGTCCTAGCAACTTTTTTTCTTCTCGTCCACGGCATCACCTATTCACTGAATCAATCACCTCCCAAAGTCCTTGAGCAACCAATACCGACTCCATCAAATTAGTCTAGGTGTTGTAGTTCGTTGATGTCAATCATGGAATTTGAAATGATGTATTGTTGTTTTCTCGTACCTGGACAATCCATGTATTAACTGGTGGCTCGTCTGCTTGAAAAAGAACCGCCCTAGCAACTTTTTTTCTTCTCGTCCATGGCATCACTTATTCACTGGAGCAATCACCTCCCAAAGTCCTTGAGCAATCAATACCGACTCCATCAAAAATAATCCATGTGTTGTAGTTCGTTGATGTCAATCGTGGAATTTGAAATGAGGTATTGTTGTTTTCTCATGCATGGACAATCCATGTATTAACTAGTGGCTCACCTGCCATCTTTGTCACTGACTTACGAATTTACAAACTTAAAAAAAAACCTTCCTCTTTTTATTACTCCAATGGAAAGATCATCCCTGACTCTTTTCTCCGAAAATTTGATCACACCAAAATACTATACTTCTTTTGGTTGTTCACTTAGACTATAACCTACTTTTACCAACTCTTTGTTGATTCACACGGATTTTGACCACTTGGCTCGATCCACTCAGGCTTCGAATCTTCGTTCTTCTCCTTGTTGATCTACTTAAGCTTCGACTTCCATGCTCGATCCACTTAGGTTGAGAGTTTTTCTTCTCCTTGTTGATCCACGAGACTGCACCATACTGATTGCTTCGCTTCTTCTAGCTCTCCCTTAGACCGTTGCATTCTCTCATACGAATTGTTAGAATCAACTAGATCAAAACCACGGACGATACGAAGATTTTGTGAGAACTCCTCATGGCTCTTTTATATATTAATAAAGAACAAAGCAAAACATCCAAAGAAATACATAACCTAACACATCTATTTATACTAAACTAATTACTTGGAAAAGAAGTTATCCTAAACCATTACCAACTCTAATACTTAAGTAACCAATTAATAAAATAACAAGTTAAACATATAATTCATACTAATAATTATCTCTACATATTTAAATACTCTATCGTATATCAAGATTAATCCTTGAAGAGTTACACTCAAAGCCATGGCCTATGAGATACGCGAAGCAAGGCTGCCCTTCCATTTCCCCCTTTATTTCAATCAATCATAGCTAAAAATCACAACTACATGAATTAGTACCCACATATCAACTTTTGCTCACATATCACCAACTAGACCGGATGACAAAAATTAATACATATGCGACATAGACTCGTGTAGTATTTGTTTCCTTATGTGTCTGAGGTAAAGATAACAACATAATACTTTAGTTTTTTTGTGTAAGACATGTAGCTTAGATAATGTGTATCATTGATTTCTAACTCACTTAAACACATAAGAGAGGGAGAGAGTAAGAGATCATTATGCAACACTTATATCTTATCCTAACAATGATCCATATAGGTCTTTAGAATCCCAAGATCAATCGTTGTTTGTGGTTTGTTCGTAACTTCCATGTAAATGGTATTATACAAAGTTATTAGCTTATTAAAAGGTGAGAGCATGACTCATTCTAGGTTGTGGTTTCTTATATTTATGACACCCATAGAAAAAGATGGGTTCTTTGTCCAGCTTGATGCCCATATAACAAATGGTTGAATTTTCTTACCTTTTTAATAAATTAAAGGTTGAATTTTCTTACCCTTTTAATAAGTTTAAAGTTGCATCATCTTTGTATTATGACTTTATAAAGGGTTAAGTTTGTTATTCCCTCTTAATGCCTTAACAACGACATCATATACATAGAGCATAAATGATGGGAACGGTAGCCAGACGCCGTCATTAAATTTTACTAGCCATGATGATAACATATTATCAACACTCTGATCCAGTCACCACATGTTTCTAATGATTTACAAAATTTCAACATTTTACGTAACATGTTGTTTGTGTTTATGCAATCTCCTATCTAGCTAGGTTTACAACGACTAGAAGTTGTTTCCACCTTATTTAATAGTGCTGATATAATTAACAAATAATTGAACATCGGTAGCCTACAATGCTTGTTATAATACATTATTACATGGAAATGGAGGCATTGGTAGAGAAGAGAAGAAATAATCACATTAATGGGAGTTTATACTTTGTCAAAATAAGTTGGTACAAATACGTACCTAGTGAAGTTATGCTAGGTCTTTTCCCACAAATAGATCTATCTATCTATAAGGAATCTTAGATGGGCATAATTGTAATTTCATATATGTCACACCCCGATTTTTTTACCTGCGCCGGTAGGCCAGGGCGTTGGGGGAATATTGGCGTGACGATTGTATACCAGTTTCACAGCGCAGCGGAAATAGGGAGCTACGTAATAGTAAAGTACAATTATTAAAAACTCCCAAATTATATTAAAACTTTAAGTATCAATATTCGATACAAGGTATCCAAAAGGCAGGATCGAAATAAAATGGACTTTGAGACAACATAGGCCTTTGCCATTGGAGTCTCAAAGTTCAAAGCTATAGATTAAACCTTATCCAACCTATTCTCTAGGTTCGAAACCTGTAAGTCAATCTTTAAAAAACGTCAGCTTTCGCTGGACAATTTACCAACTCATTTTTAAAATATTAATTTCCATTGGGACAAGTATCATTGTTGCCAATTTTACACGCTTGTCACGTTCAAGAACCAGTATGGAAACTAGTGTTTGATCAATACACACCATATTAGTATGGAAACCAGTGTTTGATCAATACACACCATATTTAGTGACTATCAGGTGTATGCCTACACCCCGCACTTAAGGCCACTACAATAAATGAATCGGTGAACCTGGATACGATACTATCAACCCCCAAATGCTTTATGTTAATCAGGAAAAACGGATTAAATCAGATTATCAACATTCTGAAAGCATTTAGCCCATTGCAATACCCGAACCAAGGGGTCTCATACCTATATCCCAAGTTTTGATACAAATAGTATAAAGTTTTAACCTGTACTAGCAGTTGAACACAACGTATTCAGTTCGTAGTATAGCCGGACTCAAAGTTTATTGCTTACGGTGCGATTATTGGATGGATCTATAGTCCAGAGTTAATGGAAATAATATCCTTGAGAATCGTTTACTAATCTTTATAAGTTTTTGAGACTTGATCGGTTAACGTAGATTTAAGCATGGTTCTGCTAGATTAGGCGTTGACCGGATAGAGTGTTGGTTATAACCATACGAGTGAGGAGTCTTGTGTAATATGGTTGATTAACCTTATATTCTGATTTGAAAGTGTTTTGAAAGGTTTTGACCCGTTATGACTTGTTTATATGGTTTATGTCATTTTAATGAGTCGTATGCGTAAATACGGGTTCGTACAGGAAAACAGGTTGGTGACAAGTCAAACATGATAGAATATATTTTGTTATGTTGTACAAACTGTTTGATGTCAAAATATCATGTTACATATGCTTAAAGGTCATTCTTTGGTAACTTCATAAAGCTGTGTTTGACTTTTTAAAAATTCAGATTTGACTTGTCATTATGGCCCATTTAGACGTGATGATCACGAGATACAAATGTAGTTTTTAATCCTTACATTATGTAGACCATTTGGGTGAATTTGATTTGAAATTGGTTGACCAAATTGGCCGGAATTGAAAGTCAAATAATATGGTCAAACTGTTTGAAATTCTCAACACTTGGTCAAAATTAAGCTATGAATCTAATTGATATTGAAAGAACTAAAGGAAGGGAAATTAACAACTTCAGAAGGTTACTTCAAAAGACTGAAGGAGGCTCTATATAGTGAATGAGGAAGCACGAGGCTTGGACAAGTGTCCTAGAGGTGTTTCATTGCAAGATTAGTGTCCCTTGAGGTGTCAAAACCGAAGGAGATGTGGCAAAAGAGGTAAGAGGTGGCACAAATGCAGCAAACTACAGTTGCCGGCAATGTTCTTGATGTGTAGATACCCCTTGTGGACATAAGGGGATCCCATACAATTTATATGGGGTCTTAGCGAGGCATACTATGATTTTTTTGCCATTTTCAGCCCCTCAAATTCTTTTTTTGCCCTTTTTGACAATTCTAATCCCTTAAATTTGGACCAGCTCATGTTGTACATGGACACTTTCCCTGTGGATTGTATCATGGCTTTTCACCATGTTAGAGCATCGCCCTTAAAGGACTGAGATACATATTTAATGACATCTTTATCAGCACAGCCGCTGATATCAACCACGGTTTCCATTTCATCTAGCCACTTCATGGCATCAATAGCTCCCTTTTCCCCGTGAAGTCTCAAGGTTTGCAAGAGACAAAGTACTTATAGGTACACCCTTCTTTAATATTTTAGGTTTCCTTTTTGGAAACACGCTTTGGTTCACTTCTCTCATTCGAGGAATAATGTGAACTTTGAGATTTATGAGTGGAAGATGGAGGGATAGATGGGGATTTTGAATGGGTTGAGCCTGGTCCTTTGAAATTTGCCATAAAATCGGCCATAGCTTTGCTGATTTCAGCAGCAATTAGGGACCGAAGGTTATTTCCTTCGTCCTCGCGGGTAACATTCTCAATATTGTCACTCCCGCCATCGGCACAACCAGAATTTTAGTTTGCCATTATATCGAAAATTGGACTACAGGCCAACAATAAACAATTGCTCGGTGCAATTCATTTAAACATTACATTGAATGTTAAATAGAAATAATCATTTAATGATTTGATAATATTTTATTCGTGGTCTCATTCGACCATGGTGGCTATAAGGCATCGATATATATCCTCCACCTTTTAGGTCAGTATGCTTCCACATTGTCACACTATCTAATTATAATTTAACATTACATTGAATGTTAAATGAGAATAATCATTAATGATTTTTGATAATATTATTAGTTGCAGTCTCATTCGACCATAAGGGCTATAAGGCTTGGAGATATCTCCTCCACCTTTTTGGTCAGCGTGCACCATATGGTCACAACTGCCATTAATAATTGTCATATTCAACAATAAATTATTGCTCAAGGCATATCATTTTAACATTACATTGAAACTTAAAATAGAAAAGATTATTGAATTTATGTCTTAATGGTTTGGTAATATTATTAGCCATGGTCTCATTCCACCATAAAGGCTATAAGGCTTGGAGATATCTCCTCCACCTTTTTGGCCAGTGTGCTTGCTCATTGTCACACTGCCTAATTATATTTGCCAATCATTTAGGCTTTGCCATACCGCTTTCAAACCATTAAGAAAATTTTGTTGATTTCGGGTAGATCAATAAAGTTCGAATCAAATGTCGATACGAATGCTTGAATAAATGTGAAAAGAAAGATAATTCAAAATTTTCATAAAATAAAGAAATTACAATACTTGTCCAATATGACTTTTGCTATGTCCAATATGGACTTTTGGAATTTAAAATTACAATAATAGATAAAAATTAATGTCTTCATTCATATTTCTTTCCTTTGATGATTTTGAAAAGTTTCTTGAATATTTTGCTTGTCCTTCGTTCATTCTTTTCCGTTTGTCGTTGGATTTGTTCCACTCGTTCCAACGCTTGATTGATAGCCTCGAGTTGTTGTGGTGGTTGTGGTTGTGGAACAACCGGGTATGGATATTCCGGGTTTGGATATCCCGGGTTGTGGTAGGTGGGAGGAAATGGAGGTGGGCATAAAGCATTTTGGATGACCGCCTGTAAATAGGGGTCGTAAGAAGGAGCCGAATAGTTATAATCCGTAAAGGCTGCCATATATGAAGTATTATATCCAGTCGTATCCGGATATGTGGGAATAGGGCAATCAAAACCCATAGGTGGTTGTTGAGGTGGCTCAACCATAGGTTCAGGGTTAGAGGGTCCACCCATTTGTGGGTCCTCTGGTATAGTTGGGTAGGTTGGGGGTAAAGGTGGAAGCGATCCCGACCATTGCCCCGCACGCACTGACATTCGTGCGTCGGTACGAGGTTTCCTTGGTTGAGGTGGGGGTTGTTGTTGCTCCATAGGTTCCATTGGTCTGTCCTCTTATGGAGGTGGCAGTGTTTGAGGGGGTGGATAAGAAGGTGTGTGAGGGTTATGTTCAGGGGTATTATAAAATGTAAATTGATTAAAATATTGATCCCATTCATCGGGACACTGGTAGGGTGAACCTGCATAAGATGCAGTATCGCTAGATAACTCAATAGGATGCAAGTTGGTTCCGGATGGTGGCATCTCATGATTGGAGTCATCATTTTGTTGGTTTTGGCTAGGGGGAGGTAAATTTATATACTGGTTTGGGTCAAAGGAATCATGGTAAGAATGAGAATGAGAAAGGGAATAATGAGAATGTGTAGAATGGTGGGAGACCGAGAGTCTCGCAGGTTGGGAAGAAAGTGATTCAGAGTGTTGGGAAGATCCCGAGTGATGCGAGTGTGATGATAGTTGTCGTGAAGGTCCTCCCCGCGTGGGACCTTTTCCCATTCCTCATTGTCTTGGCGGCATAATTACCTGTTAAATATCTAAATCAATAACTAAATAGATATGAGTGGCCTTAGGTTAATGCCTAGACTCGAAGAAGTCTAAGGAATATGCTAATGTCATATTTGAGTTTAGACACAAAAGGCTAGTGTCTAATTCGCGTGTGCCCGGACTTGGGGTTTATGCGTGATGATTGATATAGATATTTACAATTAGCACAGCGGAAGTCTTGGAATTATAAAATAATTCTTACAAAGTATAAATGTTTGAAACTCCAAAAAATAATATACAGATCGAGAGTATACTAAAGATCCACAGGCGGATCGAAATAACAAAAATGATTACATAAAGACTACTAGGTTTTTTGCATGGAGTCGCAAATTCCAATAAGCAATTATCGAGCAGCCCAAGCCTATTCCGTACTTGCTAACCTACGCTTAGTCTTTTGAAAATACGTCAGTTTTCACTGGTTAATACAATTAACCGACACGTTTTGAAAATCTTTTCAAAACCATTTTATATACCATTTGGTATATCATTTTCATAAATAACTTGGGACAAACTATATCTCTTGTTACCAGTATTACATGCTTGTCAATATATATGGGACCCGGAACTAAACTCCGATACATGATTAACCGACACGCCACTTTAATCCCCATTTGGGTAAGAAAAATATTTTATCATAGCATTAACATCTAGCAGGTGTATGCCTACACCCCGTGCTTAAGTCGTGGTCACTTGCAATTAAATGAGCCGCGGATATCCAAGACACGGTCGCATTAACCCCCAATGTTTAAGTTATCCAGCATAACGGATTAAAACGGGTTATTTGGATTTTGGACACATTGGTCCTTGATCCTATACCCGAACAAGCGGCAAATAATTTTACTGTATCCCAAGTCCGTATAGGGAAAATAGATTAAGAGTATTTACCTGAGCTTATCTTTACAGTCAAAAGAAATATATTGAGCACAACCGTTAAATCAAATAACTAACACAGGTGCAATTTACTGGAGGCTCCTAGTCTGGAATGGACAGAACTATGATCCGTTAGAATGTTAACTGGTCTAAATCAAGTCATAAGACTTGAACCAGTTAACTTATAATAAAACCGGTACGGTTCGCTAGATTAAGCGGAGATCGGATAGAATGTGGTTTGCGACCTCACGAGTTCTATGACTCGTATAATATGGGTCAAACAATCATAAATTCTTATTAGAACTGATTTGGAAAGGTTTTGACCAAATTCGGCTAACTTATATAAACTTAGTTATATAAATCAATCGTACGCGCATAGGCGGCATCGGGTGATCGGATAGGTCTATATCAAGTCCAATATGGCAAAACATGTTTAATATATTGTTACATCAGTTTCAACATAGTTTACATGTGCATTATGTTTCAAAATCGTTCAATGTGCAAAAAGGGCATATTAGTCATTATTTAGGCATATTACATGGACGTGCATAAAAAAACCCGACAAATGATATGATCAAATGGTATAACCTCAGATGGTTATTCCATACAATAATATGATCATAATACAACTTAAAATCAGTAGCTAACTTAACTTAAACGGGTCAGGATCAAAAGTCAAAGCAGAAGTCAAACTGTTTGACTTTCGGTTGCGAACCAAGCTATAAGCAGGAAATGACGGGTTGGACATGATTTAACATGTCCTAACATGTTATATAAACTGATATAATCTCAAAAATTAATGTTTCGATACTTAGAAGTTCATTTAACGTAATTTACAAAAATCTACGTTTTTTTACTTTTATTTAATAAAACTTTGACCCGTCATTTGACCAACTTAACGTGATCTTCAGGAGGTTCCCTCATAGGGGTTTAACACATACATTATTACGATCGCGTAGCCATGTTCGATTCGAACATTGGCTTGACCAAAATGGTCATAACCGAAAGTCAAAGCAAAAGTCAATTTGCTTGACTTTCGGCCATTATCTAGCTTATAAATGAAAAAGGACTGAGGAAGAACACTTACAAGTGTTTAAGGAAGTTTAGAACTTTAGGTAGGAGGCCTCTATAAGCAGAAGCAAGCTCCAAAGATGAGAGAAAGAAGAATGTGTAGGTGCAAGTCTTGAAAGGCCAAAGATCATGGGTATTTATACTTGCACAAGGAGTATGAGATGATGCCAAGTGTTCACAAGGATTTTCAGGTGTTGATTAGTGACTATTGAGGTGTAAGAAGCAGAAGAATGGTGACAATTCGCGAGAGAGGCGGCAGGGAGCAGCTGCTGCCATGCCAGCTGCATTCTGCAAGCGTACCCCTTACGGACCGTAAGGGGTGGTAGCTTACGGTCCGTAAGGACCTTAGTGCGCCCACAAAATTTAAATACCTTACGGTCCGTAAGGAGTCATCAAAGACCAAAATAATAATAATGCCTTATGGTGCGTAAGGCATATGCCTTGAGGTCCGGAAGTGACCCCCAGAAGCCAAAATTTGGCATTTTGTCACAAATGACCCCTCCACATCCAAACTTGCGCATTTTTACATATATAGTCCCTCTCATCCAAAAAATTTGACATATTTGAGAGTTGATTGGACACGTGTTGCCATATTATTCGCTTATGAATTTCTTAGGTGTTACAGCCCTGAAGGTGGGCGGGGAGAACCACCGGCCAGGGCCTGATATTTTGAAAGGCACGTTATTTTTTTTAAAACTCCGATATGTGTATGTAAAAATAAAAAATAGGGTATACACATACAAACACCAATATAGGACCACTTACAAAACTATTTTTATGGTTTAGATTAGCTATTAGTCTATTGACATTAGATTTAGACCTTTAGTTAACCCAATACCCAATTTCGTTAAGGCCTACGGGCATGCTTTTTCAAGCTCGAACAAGTTACATGAATTCTCAGTACCGGCCCTAATGTTAATTTTTTCACAATTTAGTACGTCGTAACGCGCACACAGGATTTTATGAAAGGAGATAAGATTCGCTACATCTGTGGTAATGTTAGTTATATAATTTACTTATTTTATTTTATTTCATTCTATTAATATTTTAGTTAGTTTTGAACTTATTTTATTTTTTTCTATAGAAAATATAAAATAGTTTTTTTATAAAATTTTGAGTATGTTGTTGTCACGTGCTTATTTTTAGAGTTAATTACAAAAATAGTTCTTATGGTTTATTGAAAATAACACCTTTGAGTACTAACTTATTTTTTTTAACGGGTTCAGGTTCTATGGTTTCGATTTTGTAACACCTTTGAGTATTAAGGCTAACTTCCGTTAGTTTTTCTGTTAAATCAACATAAAATGACTAAACTACCCTTATATAACCTTTTGTTAGTACTCAAAGATGTTACTTTTAATAAACCACAAGGACTATCAGTGTAATTAACTTTAAAAAAAATATAAAAACTCATTATATTTGTAAAAAACATATTATAAAATATGCTACAAAAGATATTTAATAATTGTACTCCTAAAATTATTAAATATTTTTATGTAGCATGTTTTATAATATGTTTTTTACAAATATAATGAGGTTTTTATATTTTTTAGAGTTAATTACACTGATAGTCCTTTGGTTAATTGAAAGTAACATCTTTGAGTACTAAAGAAAAAAATTATATAAGGGTATTTTAGTCATTTTATGCTGATTTAACAAAAAAACTAACCGGAAGTTAGCCTTAATACTCAAAGGTGATACAAAATTGAAACCATAGAACTTGAACCTGTTAAAAAATAACTAAGTACTCAAATGCGTTACTTTCAATAAACCATAAGGACTATTTGTGTAATTAACTCTTATTTTTATGTAGCTCTCGATTTAAACTTTATTCAATACAGAGTTGTAAATAGTAATTGTTGGTGCATGCGTCTGTCGACTTCGTCTTGTATCGAGTCTTGTGTTGTATTAGATAGATCAGGGCACGCAAAATGAGAAAAGTGTGCTTGTGGGTATTTCGCACGAAATTACACATAGGTAATTTCGTACGAAATTAAGTGGTGATTTCGTGTGAAATTAGATTTCGCATGAAAGTAATTTTGCTTGTATAATTCCGTGCGAAATTACCTGCCCTATAAATACTAGGTGTGCCTTGTCAGTTGTAACTTTCCGGTTTGAGAGCCGAAGTGCTGCCGAAGTGCTGCCGAAGTGTCTACTCGCTGTAAATCTTTGTCAAATCAATCAAAAGACAGTTTAAAGTGAATATCTAGCTGAATTGAACTTGATACGTCTGTTTCCGCCTTTCGTATTGAGAAAAACTCTTCTGATCGACTCATTCGGGTCAGAAAACGATCCTACAAGTGGTATCAGAGCTCAGGAGGAAGAGTTCATACCAATTCAGCTGAAAAATTCTGATTTCTACACCTTCTTTTAAAAATTAAACTTGTTTTCACGGTCAAAATGTCTTGAATTTCACACATTATACGCGTATTAGTGTTTTAACAAACCCTTGAAAGTTTCAGACTTAAAATCGGACAAAAACCTAATCAATTTTGACAAAAACAGCTCGAGATGATGACATCAGCAGTATGTCGCACGAAATAAGGCTTATTTCGTTTGAGAGGTCCACACGAAATTACTTATTTCGCATCAGTTTGGTATTTTGTTTGAGAGGTTCACACGAAATTAGCTATTTCGCACCAAATTGTTATTTTGCTTGAGTATTTCACACGAAATTACCTATTTCGTTTGAAAAGGTGTTATTTCGCACGAAATCAGTAATTTCGCATCAGATTGGTTATTTCGCTTGAAAGGGTATTTCGCACCAAAGGGTATTCCGTTTGAAAGCTGATTCCGTTTGAAAGTGTCTGTTTTTGTGAAACTTGTTTCCGAAACATGGAAGAGGAATTTTATAACGCATTTGCTACTACCCCGACTACTCCGGTATCTGTTACTCAGAACTTAAACATGGAAAATGAAACGGACACCATACAAAAACCGCCTAAGCTCATGAATATCGAAGAGTATAAAGGATGGGAGGAACGATTCGAAAATTGGGTTCAAGCAAATTATTTGGATGCTTGGGAATGTGTTGAAACGAAATATGTTAGACCGTTGAATGATGATGAAGAGGAGATTGCTATTAAAGATCTAAGTGTTGATGATAGAAAGAAATACAAAAATGAAAAGATGATGCTTAGTCTATTGCATCAAGCTGTGAAGGAAGATATCTTGGTTTTATTGTAACACAATGGAACTGCTTACTCTATCTGGAAAGCATTAAAATCAAAGTTTGTCTGTAGTAAAGAGATGATTAAGAACAAATAATCACTTTTGAAGAAAGAATTCGATCTATTTCGTGGTTTGAGAACTGAAAGCACCAAGCAGATCATCGAAAGATATTGCAATCTGTTAGTTCAAATGAAGAGAGTGAGCATCACAAAAGATAATGAAGAGTTGATAGAAAAGTTGGTTGATGCTTTGCCACATGAAACTTGGGGCACATATCTTATGATGTTGAGAAATAAGAAAGATTTTGGGAATTTGACACTGGGTAAATTCATAGAGAAAATTGAAGCTCAAGAGATGGAACAAAGGAAAATCTCAAGAATGAAGGATTTTGATGGTGAACAAGATATCGGTCTTTATTACAAGGGAGGTATCAGTGACAAGACCAACATGTCACCAAAGGTTGAGACTGCCTTCAATGCTAAAAGTTCATCCGGAGGGTCATCTAAAGGATCAAACAGCAAAACAAGTTTTTCTTCATATCCATCATTTGATCCAAACATTTCTGCAACCAAGAATGGCAAGATGTTACAATGCAACATTGTTTTAAACCTTGAAAATGATCAGAATTTCTCGGAAGAGGTTGCAAAAAGTCACATGTCTTTGTTGGGGACTGTGTTAGAGTCATATGGGA
This sequence comes from Helianthus tuberosus, assembly GCA_030545235.1. Classification (NCBI taxonomy): domain Eukaryota; kingdom Viridiplantae; phylum Streptophyta; class Magnoliopsida; order Asterales; family Asteraceae; genus Helianthus; species Helianthus tuberosus. The sequence goes on from CM060426.1 coordinate 75,440,139, forward strand.
GTTTAGTGGCAGGAAGGATCGGGAATCCAATGTTGACAAAAGAGGATTACGATCAGATTGATGCTGAGGAGATGGTATTGATGGATATAAAGTGGTGTTTGGCGAGTGTTTTGAGAAGATCCGAAAAGTTTAAACAAATTACGGGAAGAGATGATTTCCGTGATGCAAATGTTTCTACTTTAGGTTTTGATAAATCTAAAGTTACTTGTTTTCGTTGCAGGGAAAAAGGACACTTCAAGAGAGAGTGCACAAATCACGAAGCAAGTGGAGCTCAAAATCCGTTCAACAACAATGACTACTATCGGAAAGCAATTTATCATCAAGTTGCTCATCAACAACAAGAACCACAAACTGCACATGCCAGGAAGACAATCGAAGAATCATCAAAGAGAGCTTGTATGGTGAATCAAGATGATGGAAGTTCATCTAAAGGATTCAGTTGGGATAAATATATTTCAACTGACAACAAAGCATGTCTGATAGATCAAAATGATGAAAGACTACCAGAAGGTTTTAGCTGGAAAAATTTCAGTTGGGATGACTATGATCCTAACAAAATTCAAAATCACAAAGCTTTTGTTGCTCGAGTTGCTGAAAATAGTGATAATGATGATGATTATTATGCAAGGAAAATGAAAGAGCACTTAAAGTTGATGGAGGAAAGTGACAGTGATGATGGAAAAGTTAAAAAGAAAAAGAAGAAAGTTAAAAAACCAGTTAGTAGTGATGATGAAGAAGTTCGTGTGATAAGGAAAAAGGTCAAAGATATTCCAGTTTTCACAGTTGAAACTGAAGCTGATGCACAAAAGATTCCGGTGATATGTGAGAACTGTGAAGCAGTAAAGAAACAAAACAGTACATTGATTCATAACATGAACAAATTGAAAGAATCTTATGATGTTCTGAACAAAGCCATGAATCAATACAATCAGTCTAGCAGTGAACAAGCTACAGCAATGAAGACACTTCAAGGAGCTTTCATGACAAAGCAGAAAGTTTTAAACAATTATATTGAGAAGTGTGTTGTGCTAGAACAGAAACTGGAAACCCAGAGGATTGAAACTGAGAGAGTAAACAGATTGTTAAAAAGTTACTCATGTACTTCTTATGTTATTGACAGGATTTATCCAACAGTGGAAGGCATGAAGGCATTTGATGAAGAGGAAGTATCTGAAGACAAGAGTTCTGAAAAGAAGAAGGATACTGAAGTAAAGAATTCTGGTAAGAAACACAGTGCCAGTTACAACAAGTGTCCACCTCCGCTTGAAAATGGATATTCTCCTAGAAATCCAAATTCAGAAAGAGTCAAAAAGGCAACCAATTTACAATGGGAGTCTGAGTCTACAAAAAATTTGCCAGACAACATTGATGTTACTTTCACATCGTCTGACACTGATCATGAGTCCGAATTAATAAAGAAAGTGGTCGATCAGGTGTTGGATAACGATGAAACCGAGGAGTCAAAGTCGGAGTCAAACTCAGAGTCAAAGTCTGACAAGTCAAAGTCAACAGTCAAAAAGGAGAAACGGGTTTACAATAAAGAATTTCTGTTATCAAAGTCTAATTGGAATGATGAAACATTTAAAGTAGCATATACTTTGAATGATTCTGACAAATTATATTTTGATGAAGAATTTCCAATAAGAGGTGTTAAAACTGAAATGATAAAAAAGGTTTTCAAACTAACAGAAATTAATATTTCTGAAATAAAAGATGTAAATCTTTCTGAAAAACCTAAAAAGTACACCTCAAGAGATCAACAACGTCTAAACAAGAAAAAGGGTTACAGTTTTGGTTCAGGTTTTCAAAAGAAACCAAACCATAACGGTAATTTCAAAAGGAAAGGTCTTGGTTTTATTCCACCGAAAAATCATAAAAATGAAAAAACTTATAAACCAAAAACTGTTTTTGTTTCAGGAATATCATCTGAAGAGGAAAAGGAGCAGTTGTTCAGGAATCAATCAAACAAAGAATTCCTTGCGAAGAAGCAAGAGGAAATGGAGAAAAATGTTGCTCAACAGAAAAAGGAAACGAGAACCTGTTTTCAATGTAAAACTATTGGTCATATTGCTAGGAATTGTCCTAAGGCAATTCAAACAAAACAGGGAGTCTCTGAAAAACTGAAAGAAAAGATGGTTGAGAATGAACCATCAACCAAACTATTCAAAGTTTTTAAAAATTCGAAGTTTAAGGTTGGTGAATGTTCAAAGAGTTTTTACAGAAGAAAAGTGAATCTTGACAATCACAAGTGGGTTGTTAAGAAATCTGTTGATAGTTCTAGCAATGATTCTGATTCGTCAAAATCAGAGGAGCTATTTTCAGGCGATGAATCTGATTCCATAAAGTCAGAAGAGCCACATGTTGAGTTAAAATTGGAAACATCAGTACCGCCAATGGATGATGTCAATTTTCCACCATTGAGGGCTGAGAATTTTAAACAAAAGGTTGGTAAAATTGAGATTTCAAATCAATTTTTCTCTTAAAAGAAAGAATTTGATATTGAAAAATCCTTTAACCCCACAGTTCAAAATATTTTTGGAAAATGATTGACGGGAAGGTCAAAGGGGTAAAGGAATTTTATGAGAAGAAAACAAAGAAACCAGGTAAAGATAGGTCATCCCAGGTTTGTGACTAGGATGGAACCTATTATGATTGAAAACTCTGGACTTGCCGGAGCTCCCAGGTTGGTAAGAGTGGAGCAGGAATCGGCATCTTTCTTGAGAAATTCACGTTTGTGATATTTCGTCTTATAAGTGGTAAATCAGGGACATTAAGTTGTACTTGATTTTCTACAAGTGATATTTGATGTTTGAATCTAAAATTGTTATATTTTTCATGTGATTAAATAAAGGGGATTAATTCATTTTATGTGGAATGAACAAAGTGATGATCTAACCCTAACCTACAAGTGGTTTTATGAAATCAACAAAACTAATTTTCCGGAAAAACCATGTGATTAAAACAAACTTAAGTGTTTTGAAATCATAATGGGAAAATAGTTTGTTGTGAGGGGGAGTTCTGATTGTTTATGCCAAGTGGATGGCGAATTGAAGTAATTCACAACAGTTGTCACTTTACTTGTATAGTTTGTTTTCAAATTTCCTTTAAATGGTTTTGCATTTTAGGGGGAGTAAGAATTTTCAGAAAATCCAAAAACATTTGAAAAAGGCAAAATGTAACACCTCGAAAATTCACGTCCTATAATGTATTGACACGTGTCATAGGTTTGAACGTGTGAAAGAATGTTCTTGAAGAACTAAAGTTGACAAACATGGAAAGTATGTGAATATACGGGTTCTAAATGTCAACAGCGAATAAATATACTTTACATTAACCCTACATGATGCTCATACCTTCAAACGAATAAATCATGGATCATATGAAGCTAATTGTGAATGAAAGTGAGAGATTACAAACTACAGGGGTTAAATGTGTCAACATGTTTAAGTTATACCTCTGAGTGACCTTTTGACAAACCCGAAGCTTTGTAACGGTTAATTATGCTCACTAGAATGCACGATATAAATTTCATAAAGTTTCATTATCGTATGAGAAAGTTATGATCAAATTCGTATACAAGGGGTTAAAGCGTCAACGATGAAGTTTAGGACTTTTCGGGTGACAATAAAGTTAACCGAGGACTAAACAAAATGGGTATATGTCTTAAAGCCCTTATAAGTCAATTTGGAGGGTTCAAAGTGCAAGAAATGAAGTCGTAGCAAAGTTTCCAAGAGCCAAGGACCAAAGCATAAAAATCAGAAATTTGGATTTGATTCAGAAGGGGCGTCGCGCCACGCGAAGCCCCAGGGGGGGGTCTACGCGTGCCGCGAGGGCCTGTCTGTTCCGAAAACTTTGGGTTCTTGTCTTCCATTTGCATTCTAACCGACTTATAATCGATTTTCCACATCTTGCACGACCCCTAAGCAACCCCTAGACACTTAGGGACATCTGGAAGTGATCCATGGCCTTAGGTAGGCTTGTGTGTCAATGATCCATGAGACTTTGAACACTATATAAAGGCTTCATGTGCAACCATTGTGATCACACCTTTCTCTTGCATTCCTGATCATTTCTGGAGCTCCAAAGCAGACTCAAGTGATCACAAATCGTGCATAGGACTTCAGTAAGTTTGCTTAACCTTTCTTAGATAAGTTTTAGCTTAAAAGTCAAACCGTCGTAATTAACGGTTGACTTAACGATTAATCACTAATGGTCCAGTGATTAGTCAAATTGAAAGTAGTTATAAGTTGGTAATTATGTGGGCAATAAGCCCTTAAAAGGGCACCCTCTGATTCCCACTCTAACTAGGTCAAATGTCGGGTCAAACTTGTTATTAAAAAGTCAACAGAATGCTTAATTTCCAATTTATGCATAATTAGCAATGTAGAACCCGTACAACCTGTTTGATCATTAATATAACTTGGTAATTAATGTAAGAACATGTCTAAACATGTTCAACCCGACAATTTTCAGTAGAGACCCGGTTCGGAACCGAAAGTCGCATAATTTGACTTTTGCTTTGACTTTCAGTTCAGACCCGTTTAAGCATGTTTTAGAAATGCCTTAGAGCTCTAATAGGACCAGGTTACATGCAAGTATAACCCTCTGTGATTATACACCTTGGTTCATTAGTTATCCAAGTAATATGCATGATTCCGTTAATTGCCCATATGTTGACCATTATGCCCTTTTCACCATAAAACGTGATATTTGAAAATGTAAAAGTGTAGAAACCTTAGTTACTGAATTATAAACTTACATCCAAAGTTTGACATCAGTTTGAGGTGTAGATTAAGAGTTATGCTCGTTAGCGTAATTTGAAAGCTTTTTAGCGATTAAACGACATAATTAGCATATAGCCTATTTAAGCCTAATTTTTGATATCAAACTCTTTACCCACTGATGTAATATATTATTTTGGGATTTTTGAAGATTTTTAATTAATTTTAGGCTGAGCATAACTTAGAGTCGTAGGCTTAATCCGGTAATTGTCGGTTTTGCCCTTTCGGGCTATAAAAGGAGTTTTACATATCTTTTTGACCCCAAACCTTTTGCTACTGATTTTAAAAGATAAATAAGTTATTTTAAACCTTCTGGAATAATAAAAAATATCAGCTTTATGTATAGAACCCGGAAATGGCTTCTAATCGCCTTTCTAAGCGTTTTTAACGCATAGTATGTACTAAAACTATTTTAAACATACAAGGGTTGATACCTACTGATATTTTAGGTAAATTATAATATTTTAACAGTAAAAAAAAGTTGTTTAACTCAGACTTCAGTTTTGAGCTTTTCGGCTTATGTGAAATTACCAAAATGCCCCTACGGTGCATAGTTTGGTTATAATTGATAAATTTCACATATATACTTTACCCTACTGTTATAGCTTAGTAAACTAAGTATTTTTGCTGATTATGTCAGACCCGTAACTCAGTTTAATACTTAAACTCTTTTATAACCTTTTAAATGACCAAACTACCCCTACGGGGCATAGTTTGTGTTTAAATTCGTTTCGGGCATAATAAAAGACATCTTACTGATGTCACAACATATTTGAAGCATATTAACTTAGGAAACCTGTATATGGCTCTTACGGATACCCGTTACGCTTATTACGCGTTCGGTTCGGTTTATGTAACTAGTTTGCATAAATTAGCCGAAACGGGTCAAACCTTATCGGTTTTATCTCAAAATCCAGAATGTGTATGAAATACCCATATTAAGCAAGTCTTCAAACTTTTCAGGTCTAAATCACATTCTATTCCGGTCTTCGCTTAATCGTGCGTACGAACCGTATCTTTGAAACTAACCGGTCTAAGCTTAAGCTTAATTAAAGACCCGTTAGGATTCTAATAGGTTATTATAAACCTTCGTTCCAGAATAGGAGGACCAGTAAAAGCTACTTGCATTTGCTTATTGTGATTATTACTTTGCTCAGGTAAATACTTTTAACTTATTTTCCCTATACGGGCTTGGGGTACGGTATATAAAATACCGCTTGGTCGGGCATTAAATCTTCCATCGTATGGTGGTTAATTGAATAATTTGATCGGCCCGTTTAAATTGTTTTGTTTACTTAAAGCCTTTAGGGGGTTAATGACCATGTCCCGGATATCCTTGGCATCATTTTACGAAATGGCCACGACCTAAGCGCGGGGTGTAGGCGTACACCCGTCAGTGCAATAATAGATAATGTGGTGTGTCTATTGATCTTTAACCCGGCACGACCCGGGCTACTGAACGCATAAGGAACATGTAATTCTTTTACAAGTTTATATATTTAAATAATTATCCCAAGTTATAAAATGTTTATGCCACGTGCATCCAAATCAATTTTTAATCATTTTTAAAATGAGTCAGTTGATTGTATTTACCAGTGTAAACTGACGTATTTTCCCAAAAAGATTAAATGCAGGTACTAATCGTAATAGGCTGGATTTTCTCCTTAGCATCAATAAAGAGTCTCGCAAGCTTAAGATGCCTAAAGTCTGTTGAACTACTGTTTCCTATTTATTTCTGATCCTTCTGTGGACAAACTTTCAACTGATGTGATACACGATATTACAATTTATTAAAGTTGAATGATATCTTTCAATTGCTTCCGTTGTGCATTTAAATATTGTGTTGTTTGACTATTATGTTGCCAACCACGTCACGATACTCCCCTACCGGGCCCACCGGTGACACGTGGAAGACGGGGTGTGACACAAAAACATGATAAAATCAAAAATGAGTTTTGTTGTAAAAAGAGGAAATGATAGTACATCAGTGGACTATCACAGCACGCTAAAGAATTGGAAAGGATAAAATGTGATAAACGGTCTCACTGATGATGTGACAGTAGGTTTTTACACATTTAGTAGATTGTGACGAGATATAAACCTAAATTTCAAACTTACTTATATCGTGGGGAACATCTCTTGGATATATGGGTAACCACCGAAATCTTGTTTGAAAGGTCCCTCTTTCTGAGATACTAGGTCTTTATGCTCAGTGATATCTGGGGTATTATCCCGGGACTTCTGATTTTGCGGAAGCAATGGCCTAGTCCCCGTATAATACTTTCAGCTTGCTTGAAATATAGCACCACCCTCAGCATAAAAAATGATGAAACATTGCAAAATGCTAATCATGTGCTGTTGAAGAAAAGATTCTCTAAAGGGAACACACCTAAAGTCGAAGCCGTCATCTCTCTGATTTTGCGGAAGCAATAACCTGGGCTCTCACGGCCCTCGCATTTAACCCTTTACAGATATCATCTAGGTATACTCACCTGTAAGACTGAATATTGGGATCTGGATACGGGAGTATATTCTGAGGTGGGACACGCGAATAAGTTTAAGTGCTTAAAACATTAATCTCGTATCTCGAAACAGTTGAACTTTGTGTGAAAATTTTAGTGGATCAGTATACTGACAATCTACGTGAATCGTTTAGAACTTAAAATGTTTAAAGCTTAACGGTGTTGGTGATTTGTCTCATAAACTGATATGATCCTCTTACACAAACTCACAAAAATATTATTTGTAAATATTTCTTTATTGCATTTCAGTTTAACAAAAATCCAAAAAGATTTTCGGAGTATTTTAGCATAAATTTTGAAAATTTCAAAAAGATTTTCGACAACTGGTGTTGAAGAGCTGATTTTCAAAATTCTAAGTGCTAAGCATGATGAACATAAGGTTTGGGAGAGTTTGTTTGAGATGTTTGAGATGAAAAAGTGTTTGAAAATGAAAATGTTATTTTTATAAGTGGTTCATCAGTGATTAACATTGTAAAATCATTTATTGATTGGTGTATACAAGTGGTAAGCAGAGAATAAATTTGTCAACTTTTAAATTTGTGAAATTTATTGTGAGGTAGAGATTGTGCAGGTAAGCCAGGTTTAGATTCTGAGCAGGATGTGAGCTAGGTCTTGATCTTGAACCTATGAAAGCAAAACTACGATCTCAGCACAATTCAAGGGGGAGTCTGCTAGCAAAGGGGAGTCTAAAGATAGTAGAGACAGATTTCAGATCCTGTGGCTACAGAGAGCCAGGAGTTGTTCCTGAACCTGTGAGAAACTTTAAGAATCAAGAGACCTGATCAAGAAGAGCACTGAGCTAGGTTGAGATTCTAGAAAAGAAAGAAGAGAAGAGAAAGAAGAATTGAGGATGCTTTACATTGTTAGATACTTTGGAAGAGTTCGAGAAGACAGATAAAGACTGAAGATTGAAGACTCGACACCGAAGACTTCGTCAACATCCGAGGGGGAGTCTGTTGGTGCATGCGTCTATCGACTTCGTCTTGTATCGAGTCTTGTGTTGTATTAGATAGATCAGGGCACGCAAAACGAGAAAAGTGTGTTTGTGGGTATTTCGCACGAAATTACACATAGGTAATTTCGTACGAAATTAAGTGGTGATTTCGTGTGAAATTAGATTTCGCATGAAAGTAATTTCGCTTGTATAATTCCGTGCGAAATTACCTGCCCTATAAATACTAGGTGTGCCTTGTCAGTTGTAACTTTCCGGTTTGAGAGCCGAAGTGCTGCCGAAGTGTCTACTCGCTGTAAATCTTTGTCAAATCAATCAAAAGACAGTTTAAAGTGAATATCTAGCTGAATTGAACTTGATACGTCTGTTTCCGCCTTTCGTATTGAGAAAAACTCTTCTGATCGACTCATTCGGGTCAGAAAACAATCCTACAGTAATGAACAAGTTATCCAAGCACATACATGTTATCAAAACTACCTCACAATTTAGCATTTTTATGCCGTTTTCTATTTTTCATTATTTTAATAATGTAACATAATTCTTTAAAAACTTTTGCATTGCGACATGCTTATTTTTTTCTGAATTACAATAAAATTTAATTTAAAACCCAACGGGTCAAATATAACATATTTTTTGTTCTTTATTTTTCCATATATTTATGTTTTTCCTTTGTAAATTTCCATATATAATGTTTTTTACAGTCACAAATATAATATATAGTTTGAAACACCTTTAACACGTTTAATTTGATATTTCTCTAATATGTTGTGTTTGTTATCTTTAGAAAACCATAATACGCAGTTGTATACTCATATAACTTTTATTAAAAACAGAGTTATGTTCAAGTTTGATATCTTAGACTATATCAAGTATAAGTACCGTATCGATACTGTAACGAACTGAATAATACCAACCGAAACAGAATTCTTATAGCATCGCACGAGAGAATCCTGCTTGTTATCTAAACTAGCAACAACAATCTAAATAATTCTTTTTTGTTATTTGTTTTCTTTAAAAAATAAGGGTATTTTGGTGTTTTTTTTAATTAATAGAGAAAGTTAATCTCTGATAGTGGGATCCAACGTGCTACGTTCATCCATATAATGTGTATATATATATATATAGGGAGCCGCTAAAATAGGAACCACCTCCAGTTGTAAGAACCGCGAGAACCACTCTCAACCAATCAGAATATGACAACCCAAAGGGTATTATGGTCATTTACCCCAAATGTAATTTCCCCACCCTCTTTCCTCATTTATAAATGTTAGAAGTTTCTCTCTCCACCTTTTTAAAACTCCATCTCCTCTCTCCTCAACCTATTTCACTTCCTAACTTCAAAAGAAACCCCCTCCCCCTTCCGGTTCTCCTTTGACGGCGACCACCACTGTTTAAACAGTGAAGTCGATGATGATGATGATTGATGGTGAGGGTGAAACCGCCATCCACCACTGTTTCTCACTCTCCCACCCTCGTTCATCCCTGTTTCTCTCTCTCCGGCCTCCCTTCCTCTCCGCCGTCGCCGCCACCCCACAGGTACCCCTCCGCCGCCGCATCCGTCACAAAGATCTGCATATTCACCGGTGCGAAACCTTTGATGGAATACCCCTCTCTCCTCCGTGTTAAACGTTGTCGGTAAGATTTTCTCAGATCTCTCTCTCCTTGTTCACCACCGGAAATCTGGTGGTGGTGGTAGGCAGAGATCGGTAATGGTGGTGGTGTGGGGTAGAGGTGGGCGTCGGTGTTGGTGGTGGTGGCGTTAGGGTTGGTGGCGGTGGGGGTTTTTTGGTGGTGTGTGGCAGAGGTGGGTGACCGGTGGTTTATGTGGAGACGGTGTCAGGAGACGGTGATGGGGCAGGAGGTGTGTTCGGAAGCCGGTGGTGGGGCAGGTGGTTGGTGGGGAGACGGTGCCGGTGGTCATCTGTTCAAGGTGTTCATTGTTCTGTTTGGTGTTCATTGTTCTATTTGGTGTTAACTGTTTTGTTTGTTCACTGTTCTAAGATTTACGAATCTATTCCGAGTTTAAGATCTGAATTATCTGCACACGGATGTTGAACATTTGTGCCGGTGGTCCCGATGGCGCCGACAGTGTCCGGTGATCTTTGTTTCATCTCCGGTGGTGCCAGCGGAGGCGGAGGTGACTTTTTCTCACCGATGATGCCCCGGTGAACTGAGGTTAGTAGATGAATTTTGATTTTTGCGGTTGATTTTTCTGATTGTCTCCGCAGTGTTCTAGATAGTTGATTTTGTGTTTAATTGTTTGTTTACTGCAGTGTTCTAGATTCGAAACCTTTCGAGTGGGGTTGAGTTAGCAGTGATAGAATGAAAAACATTTTTTCCGACAATTGATGACGATGGCGTGGTAATGATCGCGGAGGGCAGGTTTTTGAACCTGCAACCCCACATTTTGCAGCCATGATTAGCGGAAACTTTGAGCCAAAACCCGTTTTTTCTAGACCCATGGATGGTTTATTGATTCTTGTTGTTTGGTTTTTTTATTTTTATTTTCAGTCCATGATGATAAGTTTTCAACTTATCTGAGACAGCTTGGTAAAACCCGTAAAAAGTTTTTTGTTTGGCGTAAAAAGTTTTTTTTTAACCTGTAAATTTTTTTTGGCGTAAAACATAAAACGTAAAATGTAAAACGTAAATTTTTTAACGTACAACGTAAAACGTAAACTTTTTAACGTAAAACGTAAACTTTTACGCGTAAAACGTAAAATGTAAATTGTAAAGTTTTTAACGTAAAATGTAAACTTTTTAACGTAAAACGTAAAACTTACTTTTTTAACGTAAAACGTAAATTTTTTGGCGTAAAACATAAAATGTAAAACGTAAAATGTAAAACGTAAATTTTTTAACGTAAAACGTAAAATGTAAAGTTTTTAACGTAAAACGTAATTTTTTTGACGTAAAGCGTAATTTTTAACGTAAAACGTAAACTTTTTAACGTAAACGTAAACTTTTACGCGTAAAACGTAAACTTTTTAACGTAAAAAACGGCGCGTTAAAAAACGACGCCTGAAAAAGTCGGGCGTAAAAACGGGGCGTAAATAAAACGGCTCTTCAAAACATTTTTTTTTAAACAAAATCTTAAAAACTTATCATAAAAATCTTATTTGAAAATATTCTTTTAAAAAAAACTGTTTTTTAATAAAAAGTAATTAATGAATAGGACAAAAAAAACAATTAAATATAATATATATATAAAAAGACAAAAAAAAACAATTTTACTTAAATACCCTTTAACAATAAAATATTAAAAACATAATAAGACAAAAAGTATTTAATATTAATTTTAACTACTTTTAATCTCATCTATCCATTTCGAAGATCTAATGGCCAGAAAGTGGTTCTCGTGGTTCTTACAACTAGAGATGGTTTTCATTTTAGCGCTCCCCTATATATATATATATATATATATATATATATATATATATATATATATATATATATATATATATATATATATATATATATATATTGTGAGAACCGTGAGAACAAATGAAAAAACCATGAGAACTTGGTCAAAAACAATTCAAATTTTTTTCTACACTTATCATTATTATTTGAATACAATGTTAGAAATTTAATTTACACGTTTAAATTTACGTGAATTCGTAAATAAAGAAAAGTTACACATGTGTAAATCTGTTATATTTACGCATGTGTAAAAAATCTAAAAAGAGTGATTTTGAAAGGAGAAATGAATTATTTGATGTTAAAAATTCTTGTTTTGATGTTGTATCTTAAATACAATGAGGTTTGTATTAAAAAATTGGTTTTGATTGGTTTTTTCATTCGTTCTCATGGTTATCGCAATATTTCAAGATAACCCTCCCATATATATATATATATATATAGGGAGGAGATCATGCAAGAACCACCCTTATTGCGAGAACCGCGGGAACCAATGTGAACACAACCTAAAATAGCTAAAAAAAACCTAAGAAAAACCTAAAAAAACCTAACCCCCACCCCCCAAAAAAAACCTAACCCCCCCCCCCCCCCCTCAAGCTAAAATGCTAAAAACTAAACCCCCAAAAACCTAAAAAAATTAAAAAAAAATCAAAAAAAAATTAAAATTTTTTTTTTTAAATATTTTTTATGCTCAAATCGCTACTTTTAGTGGCCAAATTTTTTTTTTTTTTTTTAAATTTTAATTTTTTTTTTTGCTTCGAAAAGTGGCGATTTTTATATAAAAAAATATTTAAAAAAAATTTTGTGTGATTTTTAGCTATTTTTAGGCATTTTTGGTTGTGTTCACATTGGTTCTCGCGGTTCTCGCAATAAGAGGTGGTTCTCGCATGATCTTCTCCCTATATATATATATATATATATATATATATATGGGCCAGGATCATTTCAGAACCATAAATATTTACAGAACTCGCAAAACTCCTAATAAAAAATCTTTTTATTTATATATTTTTATGTTTAGGATAATTTTATCATTTATTATGTGTATTTTTACGATTACATACATGTTAAGAGTAATTTTATAATTTTTATATGTAATTTTATAATTACACATATGTAAACTAGTTTTTTTTACATATATGTAATTAGTTATGACACATATATATAATTTTGGCCATTAAACATATGTAAACTACTTTTAACATGTACGTAATCAAAGAAATACATATAATAGATGATAAAAAGATCCTAAATACAAAAACTAATATATAAAATGATTGTTTATTAGGAGTTCTGAAAGTTATGTAGTTATTTAGAGTTCTGAAATGAACTCAACCCATATATATATATAGAGAGAGAGAGAGAGTATATTGTATATTACGGCTTAATGTACTTCACGTACAACAACGTGCGTGATTTGTTATATGACATGCGTGATTAATGTTTTCAATATGCGTGATTATTGTGTTTCAACATGCGTGATTTTGGATTTTTGAGTTATAACGTGCGTGATTTTAAAACGAACGTGCGTAATTACCTATCGTAAGTGATGTACGTTAAGCCGTAATGTACGTTAACCTTCCTCTATATATATGTGTGTGTGTGTGTGTGGACGCTCGGGGTGCAAAAGTGAAAGTACACTAATTTTAACATTATTTTACTAATTTCGTGAAAATAACGTTAAAAGCGTCGGACGGTTAATCATGCATCATGTGGTAGCGTTGATATCCGAAAGACAAGGGGGTACATTGCACTAATCGGCGTTTGTCTCAATTGCTGAGTGTTACGTGCCTTATGTCCAAGGTTTGATACAAAACTACTATCGAGCCGGAGGTTTCACTAGAGGTAAGGCTATCTACATCCTACCATCCTCAAACCCTAGTTTAGCTTTGTTATTGGTGGGACATATGAGTATAATGATGACTTGTAGTTTAAACACAATTATGTCAAAATGATTGTTGATAAACCATGTACGGAATAACGCAGCCACACACATTAACTTTGTAGAACTTCCCCAAGGCCTCCAGCTGGCATGGTGTCATTATCCTTTCAGTTATGTGGTGCTAAATTTGCTGAATTTTATTTCAAATATTTCTAGAATGATTAATAATCAAAACTATTTGGGTTCATAATGTGAATATTAATAGGCCATACCTTGACTTTGTTAATAACATTTTTTCTTTGAAATTGAATCTAAATTTAATCCTATATATTCATTTATAAAAATTGGGTTTAAATATATGATGTATGGATGATGAATAAACTCATGCAATGGTCTTTATCTTTAACGGGTCAGATAAAGAAGTCTTTATCTTTAAAGGGTCAGATAAAGAAGTTCATTAATTAGACGGGCCAAAGTCAAACAGAGGGCAACAAAAACTGTTTCAGGTCAGGTCAAACCAACTTCACCCAGCCCTTTTCGACCTGATGGCTGACCTATGCAACCCGCTTAAGTTTGGCCCCAAATCCCCAATATGCTATTATGTTGTACCTATCACTAAGCCTTGTTAAAACCAAAATCATTTTAACCCCATGTGAATGAACCCAATCCTCTATCATCAACCTTGACATAAATATGGAACAAGATCTTTTTTTAACGGTAAATTTCTTTTAATCCCTGTTGTCTGTGAGACTTGAACCACTTTTTGCTAATAGGTTAAAGTAACTACACCTGCACATTTTTGCAAACAACCTCAAAATAAGTCATCTCATAAAGCAAATTAGATAACATCGCGGTCCTTACCCTAGATGAAAAACAAAAACAAAAAATGTAAACTAACACGTCAATGATCTTCAGTGCCGAACACTTGATCATAAATCACGAATCAGCAATTTGTAGTAGCTAGTTTCTCCTGAAGCTTTGCAATCCGAGCCTAGAAAGAAATATAGGTGTTTCATGATCAAATGGCTGGCATACTTCAAACAATATTCACCCGTCATATGTATTGGTAGCATGAATATACAGGTGCCAATTTCGACTCGTTTACTTTTGAACGGGTCGATTTGGATAATCTCAAATGGATCAAACGGAAAAATAACTATAAGGGTACCGTGTGGAACGGGTAGACAGTTGTTAAATGTCTATATTTAATACATACGAACTTCTAAATGGTCATTAAAAGAATGAAGAAAAGTTTGGTTACCTTGAATGATTTGGAGCGACGAATTGAAGGATCCAACTCTAATGCCGTTGAATAAGAATCTGCAGCTACTTCATATTTTTCCATAGCCATTAAAGCATCACCCTTACATACGTAAGCCTGTAAAATAAATAATTATAATCCATCAAAATTTAATTACAATAATTTGCATCAACTTGATAGAACTTCTATTAACACTAACAATTCAAAATTTACGTTATCTCGGTGAGATATCGGTGGGATATTGGTAATTTTAATATCATGCGGAATTTATATATATAGCAATTTAACACTAACAGTTCAGTGATACATTGGTGATATATCGCTTATAATATCGGTACCGATATTCTAATCGATATTTTACATGGGGACCAATAATCGATATATCACCGATATTAAGTGCATAGAATAGAACTAAATGCTGAAGAAGAAAATCCCCTTCTTAAGTTAAAAGTTCAGTAACACAGAAATAAAATACATTTGCTACTAGAAACATACTTTTACCGAAGAAAAATTCACCGACGAATCAAACAAAATCCAATGAAAATATAAAAAATATATTTTTGACAAGTCGTTGGTGATCTCCCAGTGATCACAAAATATCCAATTAAGAAAAATAAAATTAATTTTATAAATGCCGTCAGTGCTCTGTCGGTGACACAATCGTCCGTGATCCGTCGGTAAAGTCATTACTCACGTCTAGTTTTCCAACATTATTTCACCGACAGAAGTTAAAGTCCTCTGATTTCTAGCGATTGAAGTAAATTCTTCAAATTTATACTCTTTATGATGCAGTTTCACGTACAATCAAATTGCTCAAACACAATGATTCATTCAAAGACTTGGAACCGAATGGTTCAAAGAAACCTTAAAGGTTTTCTTTACGATAATCAAACTCAAAAACTCCCTAAACAATAAACCCTAGACCCTAATTTTTAGAGTAGGAAACAAAAGATAAACTACGTAATAAAAAAGTCAAATTCAAATAAAAGACAAAAATAATATTTAATTCAACGGAGGCATCCCTGCATCACTTTATCTTTATTAACATTGCAACAATGATCATCGGAACCATAAATGATCCCACCAACAATGCTCTTTAGAACCATAAAATTATTACTTACCTCAGGATATTTTGGAGCAAGAGTAGAAGCTTCTATCGCATCCTCAAGAGCAGCAGTTGTCTTGTTCATTGCCAACCTTGCAACAGACCTGGATCAGACCTCCTGTTAGACCATAAAAAGAATGCTAATGTAGTTACTTGGTCAAACTCAGTAAAGTCAAAGATAATGCAGCGCATAAAGTTTAGTGGTAGGTTCAAGATTTCCATATATTCGATTAAGGTGTATCTTAGAGTTTTAAGTGTTACTCACTCCACCTCAGTTTAACTACCCACAGATAAATTACAAAGATAATAAGTAACATGAACCTGCTTTTATAGATGTAGTGAAGTCCACCAATTGGATTAAGATCTATCGCCTGCATCACAAATCAAAGGATTTATTCGCAAGTATGCTTATTGGAGTAAGATTCTTTTATAAATAATAGTAAAAATGAATGTCACATCACACAAGGGAGACCCTTTCGAAGGGTTAATCAACTAGCAAGATTATTGATTTCACACATTTATAATAAGTATCTAACCAAGAAGTAGCATTTCCATATGGCATGTTTTTCAAACTCCGCCTCAAACTCCGAACTATCCCCGAGCACCCTTAGATTTCATGTTTCCCAGCCTCCCTGCTCACAATAACCATTGACCTGACATGACATCATCCAATCTCTAGATTTTGTGCATATTCTCAAAACCGAAAAAACATGCACTTGTCTTGGCTTTTGCGTAATTCACAGAACTACCTCAGTCCATTGTCTGCCCATGACTTTTTACTTGTCTGACCATCAACCATTAACCTGCGCTTTCCACTCCCTACAACAACAACAACAACCAAACCCAGTATAATCCCACTTATAGCAAAGCTATTGATAGGGTCTGGGGAGGGTAGGATGTAGGCAAGCCTTACCTCTATCCCAGGGAATAGAGAGGCTGCTTCCAGTAAGACCCCCGGCTCCAAAAAACCAAAACCAAAACCAAAACCAAGACAAAAGCTTCTGGAAAAACATATATAAGCACACAAGTACTAAAAAGGAGGAAAAGAAAAATAATAAAGTTAACCACAGACATAAATAAGTAGTTGTTAGTAAAACTACGACACCGGGAATAAGTGAAACTTATAAACAACTATATCACACCTCATAGAAAACGAAAAAATTTAACTCATAGGAGAAGAACCTAAACGAAAAACCAGACCAAACTCCTAAAAGTCCTTAACCTTAATCCTACGTCTCCACGAAGTTCTATCCTCGACCATGTCCTCGAAGAGGTGCAAATCTAGCAGATCTTGCCTAATCCGCTCCTCCCAAGTCATTTTCGGCCTACCTCTACTCCTCCTTCCATCTACAGTGAGTGTTTCAACTATTCTAATCGGGTCTGTCGTCTGCCTCCTCCTGACATACCCAAACCATCTCAATCTTCCCTCCCTTATTTTGTCTTAAATACCAGCAACTCCTAATCTTACCCTAAAAACCTCATTTCTTATCTTGTCCAACCTAGTATGCCCACACATCCATCTTAGCATCCTCATCTCTGCCACCTCTAGCTTTCGTGCATGAATTTTCTTGATGGCCCAACAATCTGTTCCGTATAACATAGAGGGTCTAATTGCAACCCTATAAAATTTCCCTTTTAATTTATCAGGGAACCTCTTGTCGCATAATACCCCTGTAGCTGCTCTCCACCTACACCATCCAACTTGAATACGGTGAACTACGTCACTGTCTATCTCTCCATTACTCTGAACAAACGATCCTAAATACTTGAACTTAGTTGCCTGTGGGACCACCTGGCCCTCAATGGTGATCTGAGTGTCGTGCTCATCGCCTG
Source organism: Helianthus tuberosus (assembly GCA_030545235.1). Taxonomy (NCBI): domain Eukaryota; kingdom Viridiplantae; phylum Streptophyta; class Magnoliopsida; order Asterales; family Asteraceae; genus Helianthus; species Helianthus tuberosus. The sequence continues at coordinate 75,457,895 of CM060426.1, forward strand.
CTCCACTAAAATCACAGTAAAGGTACTCAGTCTTGGAGCGACTTATCCTCAAACCTTTGCCTTCTAAGGCTACACGCCATTCTTCTAACCTCTCATTCAAGCTCTGTTTACTTTCTTCTATCAGCACAATAACGTCTGCAAAAAGCAAGCACCACGGAACTGACTCCTGAATCGACTTTGACAACTCATCTAGGACAATCGCAAATAGAAAAGGACTCAACGCTGACCCTTGGTGGAGTCCTACTTCCACTGGAAAGAAATCAGTATCACCTACCGGTGCACGAACACTAGTTTTAGTTTCAACATACATATCCTTAATTAAGTCTACATACTTACTAGGTACCCCTCTATCCTCTAAGCTGTCCCATATCAATCTACGTGGCACACTGTCATACGCCTTTTCTAAATCAATGAACACCATATGTAGATCTCGATTTTTCTCTCTATATTTTTCCATCAATCTCCTTAGAATGTGTATCGCTTCTGTAGTTGACTGCCCTGACATGAAACCAAATTGGTTTACCGTAACCTGGGTTTCTCTTCTAAGTCTAGTCTCAATCACCCTCTCCCATAGTTTCATAGTATGGCTTAACAACTTAATCCCTCTATAACTACCACAACATTGGGCGTCTCCCTTGTTCTTATATAAAGGCACTACAATACTGCTCCTCCACTGGTCTGGCATTCTTCCCGAGGTGAAAACAGGAAAGACAGATGGGCGTTGATCTGCATGAACTTCTCAAAAGCTTAAACAAGGATTGGGTGTACATACTTAAACAAGGTCATTGATGATTATTCAAAAATGGATTGGGTGATTATTCAGATGGGCATTGATGATTATTCAAAAATGGATTGGATGATTATTCAGATGGATTGGATGATTATTCAGATGGGCATTGATGATTATTCAAAAATGGATTGGGTGTACATACTTAAACAAGGAAAGTTTTTTCTCCGGTGAGCTTTGTTTTCAGACGGTTGTCGGCGCGGGCAAAAGGGGTTCTTTAGCGTCATCGACGGCTGGAGTTGTTTGAGATCATTCAACGAGAGTTTGGGAGTTTGTGCGTTCTACCCGCGAGTATCTTCTATTTTCCACTCCGACAACACTCAGGTGCCTTCTATCCTTGCATATACAGGCAGATATATAGTAGATAGATATATAGTAATATAGCACCAAAGATAACAGGTCTCTGCCACCGGAAAAAAAAAAACACCTCCAATTTATTTGCTTGTACCCCCATTGTTGTCTGTGTGCTAGTTATAATTGGTTTTTAAATACTAGGGGATTTTTGAAAATTGCTGTGTTTTTCTAGCGAGAGTATCGGGGTTTCTGCTAACAATCTGGTCTTTAGCTAATAATCTTGCCGGAGAAGTAGGAAATTCCGGTGACAATCACGTGCATTCTATCCTATTTACACCTACATATACAAACTTAAACTATACATACATAAATATACCTACTGTTTCACTTAGATTTATAAAAGTAGTTTTGCGAGTATATAAAATATATATAAGGTTAGTTCATTAAAATAACTATATTACAAGGTTTTTAATAAAATATATTACATTTTAATATACTAAATTGTTGGATTGTTATGCTTATTTCTCCACTTTTGTTTGTGTGCTTGGTGTGATTCTTTTCACCGAACCTTGTGATCAGTACGACAGTGTGTTTCGGTTCATTCTGCATTTGTCTGCTTAGGGTATTTATTTGGTATTGTTTGCTATTTATTGCTCATTTTATACGGTATACTATATCATTATGTGCTTCTTGTTAATCTTTGTACGTGTCAGAGTGTGATTGCGTGTTAGCGACGTTTTAGGGCTTGTGTGTTTCATTTCTCTTTCAGGTGAGTTGTTACAATCATAGACGATAGGAGTCATGACTTTTTCTTGAGATCGTGTCCAAGGACGAGAGGTGCAAGCAAGGGAAAGGATAGGGGTTATATTTTGCGTGTTGCCTCTTGGAATGTAGGAACACTTAGTAGTAAATTGTTGGAGGTGGTAGACGCACTTAAAAGACGTAGGATAGGGATAGCATGCCTCCAGGAGACTAGGTGGAAGGGGCACAAAGGGGAGGTGCGTAATGGGTACAAGCTATTGTACTCGGGGGCGGATGGGGCAAAGAATGGGGTAGGTTTTCTAGTGGCTTTGGAGCTGTACAAAAATGTAGTTGAGGTGATACGACACAACGATAGGATTATGGTTGTGAGGTTAGTACTAGGAGGAGAGGTGGTGACAGTGGTTTGTGCTTACGCACCACAAGTTGGACTAGGGGACCAGGAGAAGAGGGACTTTTGGGATTGTTTAGATGCAGTTGTGAGGGCCATACCAAGGGATGAAAGATTATGTATAGGAGGTGACTTTAATGGTCACATTGGTAAAGGTAGTGATGGTTTCCAGTCAGTGCATGGGGGTTTTGGGTTTGGTGATAGGAACGACCCTGGTAGGGATCTTCTAGACTTTGCAGTAGCTCACGACCTAGGTATTATAAACTCTTTTTTTAAGAAGAGAGATTCGCATTTGATTACTTATAGTAGTGGAGGACGTAACACACAAATTGACTATCTTTTGATGAGACGATGTGATCTACGATGGTGCAGGGATTGCAAGGTTATACCAGGGGAGACAATAGTGGCTCAACACCGTTTACTGGTCGCTGATATAGTCATGAGAGAAGTTTTGAGTAAGGGGAAGGGGAATATGCGACCTAGGATACGATGGGGTAATTTGAAAGGCGACAAGATTGCACTGTTCAGAGATAAGGTCATCTCGACAACATCGGGCATTGACGCTTTCCACTCCCTAAACTTCTCAAAAGCTTCACCTTTCTGTTTAAGTATGTACACCCAATCCATTTTTGAATAATCATCAATGACGGACAAGAAATACTTACATCCACTTTAAGATCGAGTCCTGTGGCCCCGTTGATCTGCATGAACATAATACATGACCCATGTGTCCCCTTGATGCAATGCTCACAAGACCTGCCATCTACCTTCAAGCTCCCAAACACCTCTCTTTTATTCAACTCAACTAGGGTGTGCTTACTGATGTGATGTGGTCTGCTGTGCCACGTGGTAGCACTGTGAGCCCTTGAGTACATAGATGTCGGTTCTTCTTATACCCTACACAACTTCATGCATCCCTGATTCCTTGATCACCTTTGGCCTCCCATTTTCCAACTTGACCCGAGGACCACTCTTCCAATATGACTTTGCAATGTTTCAAGTTCTTCTTTAACTCTAGTACATAACTCACATCTGAACTCTGTTGTGACCACACCAACTCCTTTTGGCATCTCCAAGCATAACCATACCAAGATCAACCTCAGCGTACTCCGCGGTCTCCCCTATGTTGAGTCATGTGATATGAACAATCAACATCCAGTATCCATTCATTCTTGAAAACTTGTATATGGACAATCCATTTTGAGATGATCCATAGAGCCACAACCAAGACTTTGACCTTACAGCAATTTACTTGACAACCCCGTTTTGCTTGTAATTTCTACAGATTGAACATCCCCTCACAAGCAGACTTTCCCTAAATTCTTTCTTGGGGTCAGCCGTCTTTTTCAATTCCCTGGCTTCCAACACCTCCTCCATGGACACATTCTCTCTTCCATACATCTAAGTATCTACAAGTGCTCATACGATTCACACAGAGAAGTAAGAAAGATGATTGCATGGTTACTCATCCAGACATGCCTCAATGTTCTACAAATCTAAGACAAGTTTATTAAATTTATCAACGTGGTCACTAATAGATACTAGATGTACGTGTATCTCGTATCTGTTAGTATATCTAGTATATATTACTCAACAAGGGCACATGGAATGTTTACAATGGATTCACGAGAACTTTTTGTAGATACCTACACTCCAACTTGGTCCAGACGGCTGCGGCTTTCAATTATTACAGCACCTCATTCAAAATCCAACACCAACTGCATTGTGAGCCTTCTCCAAGATTTCAGTTATTTCCTGTTGCGATAGTCGCAAACAAACTGTTTCCTACCTCTAGAGCACTAATCCAACCATGATGCACAAGCAACATTTGCGTCATCATCCTAGTTTCAACTTCTTCTCACAACCAAGCCTTGACCAACTCTCATACCACTTGTTGGAAATCAGAGATAAAACTAAACTCACCTCACTCAACATATTAAAAGAAACAGGTGGTGGAACAAGATGAATCCATTGAGCTTTCTCATCGATCTTTGTGGAAAAGGATAAGGGATTTGTAATGAGCTCTATTCCCTTGTTTTTAGTACAAAGGTATGGTCCGGTACTATACTAATGACTTAATGAGCCTCATACCATGACACAGGGATCATTCATCTGCAAAAGCCCCATACCTTCCTAGTTGTCCTAACTTGTCCTTTACGGCTTTACCAGAAGTTAGTTACTTTCCCCGGAAGTATTAACTTACTTACAAAGGTCTCGTCAGCTATAACAAAATTGTTGTCCCGTGTTCACTTTCTAATAAAGATGATCCCACAACCCAAGAAAAGGAGTCAAGAGTCTAACATTGTGATGTCGAATCAAATGGACTTGTTTTCAAGTAAAACTTGATGTTAATTCTCTTACAATAATGAGAAAATGTAAGAGCTAGTTTAAAATAATCTGCAAATATTTTAACTAAAAGAGCACATTATTTGACCTCAGCAACATATAGAATAATAGATGATAAATAAAGGCAGTCATGTAGGTCAAATGGACTACTTCTCAAGAAGAAGAAACTAATAACAATAATTTAAGTTATCAACAAAAATCACAATTAACTAGTTGCTGCAGCCTGCAATAAACTTCTTAACACAATGCAAAAGGTAGTCCAATTTCCAACTAAAACTACACTGATTTTAATTTCTATAAAGCAGTCTTTTTGTTTTCATCTTGTTATGCCCCAATTTATTACTTTGGGCCAACAGTTTCACGCCCAAATACATTAATGAGTAGAATTTCCGGATAGTCAATGTGGTTTGTCGAAATTTCACCGTTAGTCCCCAACTTTCTAAAATTACACTCTTGCTCCCTGTGGTTTGACCAGTTGTTACTTGGATAGTCCCTGAAGTGGATGGGGGGTTAGTTTTCTCAGTTAAGTGGATGTGAAATTACAAAAATACCCTTTTCATTAAACGTAACAGGGGTGGGGTGTGGTAGGTAGTGATAGTTGGCGAGAGTTGCCGGTGAAGGTGGCCGGAGTTCTTCAACCGGAAAGAGTCGCCGGTGAAACGTAGACTGTGATGGGGTTGGGGTGGGGTGGGATGGTGGGGCCTCTTAGAATTTGTTTTTTAATGAGAAGGGTAGTTTTGTAATTTCACATCCACTTAACTGAGAAAACTAATCCCCATCCACTTCAGGGACTATCCGAGTAACAACTGGTCAAACCACAACGAGCAAGAGCGTAATTTTAGAAAGTTGGGGACTAAACTGAAATTTCGAAAAACCACAGGGACTATCCGGGCATTTTACTCTACATTAATAGATGATTAACAAGAAAATTTAGGCTCAAATACTTCAGGCCCTAATGTAATAAAACCAAAAACCAACCCATAACCGAACCAAACCCATACATAAAACCGGGGTAAAGATCTGGTACAATATGTCCTTAACCTAGGAAGTGTAGAAAACCGGGTCAAACGAACTCCGATTGAACTCATTCCAGCAGCGTTAGAACCGGCTCATCGAAACCTAACCAGAAACCCTATCTCCTAAAGCTAAACCCTAAACCCTAATTTCTAAACACTAAGGCTAAACACTATGTTAAACAGTAAAATCTGAGCGTTAAACACTAAAAGCTAAACCCTAAATACTAATGCTAAACCCTAAAGCTAAAACCTAAACCTAAACTCTAAACCATAAAAGCTAAAGCCTATATATATTTGAATAGGATTCGACGACACGGTGTTTGTTTGACCCGGTTTCCTACACTTCTTAGGTTAAGATTGTTTTGTGTTTAATCCTAGCCTCGTAAAACCGTAACCAAACAGTTTTCTAAAACCAAAATTTCCGTTTTATTTATACACACCCCTGTTACATTTTCCCAAAACTTTAACATCCATCATTCCTAATATTAAAACTAGAGAAAATCATTTTTTTTTTTTTTTGAAAAGAGAACTTCATTAGAACCACCGAACCCGAAAACCGGGACGGGAAAACAAACAAACCAACCTACATATTAACAAATTTACACCAATATGTCCAAACAAAAAAAAACCCTTCTTAGCCCTGTACTTAAACCACAGAAAACTAACCGCCCTCACATCGCTAAAAATATCCTCGACTCTATATTTTCTGCCACTGAAACGAGCATCATTCCTAGCCTTCCAAAGAAACCAACATGCTGTAATCACAACCCCGTGAAGAGCCTCCCTCCCCGCCTCAGCTCTACTACCTGACGAATAGATTTCTAAAAGATCCCGCACAGAAAAAACATAAAAATTCCGCACCCGACACCAAAAACTTATTTTTTTCCCATAAACCCAAAGCGAGAGGGCAAGCAGTGAACACATGGAGAACCGAATCGGAACCAGCATTACATAAGCTACACAAAGAATCAGCTACCGAAACACCCCTTCTGTTTAACTAGAGAAAATCATTATGATGTGAAACTGAAATTCAGTATATAAACATAAATTTCACAACTGAAACAGTTACAGTCGTAAGTTATAACCTGAGATAATAACATCTCAGCCGTCACAAACTCCCCTTTCTCCATCTCAGCCTCACCTTTCTTCCTAACTGCAAGCGCCTCCAAACTCTTCTTACACCTCACCGAATCAACATCACACACGCTCCCCATGACGTCAGCAGCACTAGCAGCAGTGGCGCAGTGGCTCACGAACGTTTCGGACGGTAGAACAACGAGGTTTGGGCCGGAGCCGCACCGGCCCAAGCAGCCGCAGGAGGTGACGGAGATGGTGGGTGGGGCGATTCCGGTGAGGACTTGGAGGATTTCGGTTGAGCCTTGACGACGGCAGGTTCGGTTGGTGCATACTCTGATCTCGGTTGGTGGGGATGATGCGGCGGAGATGGGTTTGTTTGTGGCGGAAATGGGTGGTGGTGGAAATGAGTGGTGGACGGTGGGGATTTGGATAAGGGTTATGCTACCGGTCATGGTTTGTTCCGGTTATGGATTTCCGGTTAGGGACATGTTCGAGTGTGTGTAAATTAAAAAATATGGTTTAAATATTGTGTTAACAAGTAGAAATTCGGTTTATCTTGATATTCGATCAGCTAGGTGTGTTCAGAATTCGTTTCGAATTCGAAAAATTCGAAATTCGTTTAAATTCTATTCGATTATCTAGAATTCGTTTCGATTAAAAGAATTCGAATTCGAATTCGATTCAAATGACCAGCTTGTTAAGGTTCCGTGATTCGATATAGCAACTGAAAAAAGAAACTTTTCTTAGAGAAACTAGTAAGAGTGAATTGCAAATTTTGTCCTTTATGTATGTACCAAGTTGCAGGCGGTGTCCTTTGTCTTTAAAATTGACAAGTTTTGTACCTTTTGTTTCAAAATCTTGCACGGTATGTCCTTTGGCCTTAACCCAGTTAATTTTATCTATTAAATCAAGTCATGTGACTTGCACATGAGAGCATAATTGTCAATTCACCTCTCTCTAGAGACTAATTATAACTTTAAAAGATTTTAAAAAATAAAACATATATAAGGGTAAATTACATTTTTCGTCCTTTATGTTTGTAGCGGATTGCAATGGATAGCCTTTAACTTCAATAATTACACTCACAGTCCTTTATTTGGAAAACATGTTGCACGTTTCATCCTTTACCCAAACCCAGTTAGTTCTGATCACATGTTTAGCATGTGAGGGCATTTAAGTCCATTCCCCTACCAACTACCCCACCATATAAATTCCCCCTTTTTTTCTCCCCCAAATCCCTCATTAGGGTTTTTATCAAACCTACAACTCCCCTGTATTCCCTCCCTCTCTCCAGATGAAGCAGGCCACCTTCCCATCGATCAACTTCCAAAACCACTAGTTGCCCACTTCCTTCACACTCTGCCTTGATAAATAACACCAAGCATCTGTGATAATAAACTTTTCTTCCACATCAGATCCCAGCCCACACCCGTCATTTTGAAGAACCTCACGAAGTTCTCGATTGCTCTGTTCTTCTTTCAGAAGCCTACTACTATTCTGCTATCCCTCCGACGTCGACAGCCGCTAGACGACAGAGGATCTTAGACCTCCGTGATTTGTAATTATTATAGAAAACTCATCTCATATATGATTTTAGTTTCATTAATTATTATGAAATCGGAGTCTTTTTTTTTTTTTTTTTTGCTATTAGCACTATCTATATCGGTACTCTATTACAAAATTGGATGTCAAAATTTGTTTAGGTTTCCATATTTGTTTGAGGGTGGTTAGTGGTGGTTGCAGGTGGTGAGTTGGTGGTGGTCCGTCTAGTGGTGTGAGGGTGGTCAGTGGTAGTTGCAGGTGGTGGTTAGTAGGGAAAGAAAGATGAGGTGGATTACGTGTTTTTAATTATTTTTTTTAATAAATAGGTAAAAGGACAATTATACCCTCATGTGCAATGCACATGACTATATTTAACCATGAAATGTAACTAGGTTAGGACAAAAGGACGAAAGATGTAACGGGTTTTGCAAATAAAGGACTGTGACTGTAATTATTGAAGTTAAAGGTCATCCATTGCAACCCGCTACAAACATAAAGGACGAAAAGTGTAATTTACCCCATATATAAATATAACCCACTCTCACATCAGATATCCCTCTCTTCTACTAATCACCACCACCACCTGCTGCCATTGCCACCACCAACCACCATCTTCGCACCACACTTACCACAACCTGCTGCCATCGCCACCACCACCCACATCACCGCCGCCGCTAAAACCCATCAACACCCAAACCCCCAAATCTAAAACCCATAATGAGTTTGTATAAAACCAGCCACAACACAGACCACCACCATCAGCCGGAAATCGCCGCTTCTGTTGCATTCCATCATCACCTGCCGTCGCTGAAGATTTTGATTTTAATTGTTGTTTTCCCATTTGGTTTATTATGAAAAAGTTCAGATTTTGATTTTAATTTTTAGAAAATTAATGAGGGTTAGAAGTGTTCTTGATGAACCCTAACTTGTGATAATTGTTGTTATTCTTGATGTTGTAATTTGGGGATCATGTGATGTTTTCCGGTAATGATAATTTATTAAGTGGGTCCATCTCCAATACCTTAATTTCTTTTGAGTGAAAATGAAAGCATTTGCTTCAAAAAACAAACGTTGCAGAGGTATTATTCTCCACATGTGTTCTTGTGCACATAGATAAACTGTTAGATGATTTTGCTATGAGAATTTTACTTTTGATGATGAACTTTGTTTCCAATAGTCTGGAATCTAAATTAGGTAGGAACTGTTTGAAGATTCTACTGTTTTTGGTGGCCAGATTTGGTGGTCAGTGGTGGCGATCACAGGTGGTGGAGGTGAGGATGGTGGGGGTAGGGTGAAGTTAGAGAGAGAGAGAGTAGGTTATGTATACTTTTTAGAGAGCGAAATAGATGGAGTTGATATATAATTTCTTTTTAAATGTGTTTCTAAATAATAGGGTAAAAGGACAATTATGCCCTTATCTGCAAGTCACATGACTTGATTTAACAGAAAAAATTAACTGGGTTAAGGCCAAAGGACATACCGTGCAAGATTTTGAAACAAAAAGTACAAAACTTGTCAATTTTAAAGACAAAGGACACCGCCTGCAACTTGGTATATACATAAAGGACAAAATTTGCAATTCACTCAACTAGTAATTAGATTCGTGAAAAAAGAAACTTTTCTTAGAGAAACTAGCAATTAGATTCGCGCATGTCGCGGTGCGGGTACATTTTAAACCTCGAATGGATTAGTTCAAACGTTATGTGATGCGTTCACCATATAAAAGCGCACGTTTTGGCGTATCCAAGTTAACTCAATAGCATTCTGGTATTGGATCAAGATTACCTAAAGCAATCAATTTTTAATATACAATCATAACGTATCTATATGTGACCGATCAATGGCGAAGCTTGGCCCGAATCACAGAGGGGTCGAAAACGTATATACCCAAAAATTTCTATAGAACCGGGGGGTCGAAAACGTATATACCCAAAAATTTCTATACGAAAACTACATATATAACACTACTGAGCGAAAAGTTCAGGGGGTCGGATGCCCCTCCCCGCCCCTTCTATACTTCGCCCCTGTGACCGATTCATACATAGGAAATGTACCGAAAAAAGCATTAAACACGTATAAACGGAAAACTGACACGTGTAATCAAAAGACATAATCACATTGAGGATTGAATTTTTACTTGTAGCACGTTGAAACATCGAGTGGATTAGTCCGACGTTATGCGATGCGTTAACCATATGAAAACGCATGTGTTGGCATATCCAATCTAACTTAGTGTAATCTATATAAGCATTGCGGTTGGATTAAAAAGTAAAGTAAATCGAATTTAAACCGTACAAAAGAAACGGAATCGACCTCGGGTTGGTTCGTTTAGTGGGGTTTCACCCAATCACTACACCACCCTTACCTTTTCATTAATTCTTAAAGCAACTCAAATTTATAACATAGAATGAAAGTGTATAATACTTGATCTGACTCGTTGCCGAACAAAATTTACGTTGAAACACAGGCGAGGTACTTTCTATTCAGATTTAAATTCAACGGTGTCTTCTTCTTTTCTTCTGACGTTTTGGAGCCCGCCATTGTTCAACCGGTAAAAGATAAATAGGGGATCACAAAATTTACGTTCACACAATCCACTTGTATTAACAATCCACTAAACTCTTCATGGGCTTTTGTCGTTTTTGAACTTTTGTTTTGGCTTGTATGGTCGGTGGCCAATGCCACCGACTTTCTCTTTTAAGATGTTAATATAATAAAAGGAATAAAGTTGTTATATGTCTAAAAGGATATCGAATGATGTTTACAATAGTATCGACCTAATAAAATAAAAGTTATAAACATAAAGTTATAACTCACAAAGTTATAATGGAAACCCTTGATCACTATAAATAGACGAGCCCAAACCAAAGGTATGCCATCTATTCTCTCTCAATACTTTCTCTCTCTACAATTCACTCCCATAGACCACATTTCTGTGACGAGTCATAACGGCGTTCTATTATGTAGATGTCACACCCCTTGCAAGTAGCTTTTACTGGTTCTCCTAATCTGGAACGAAGGTTTATAATAACCTATTAGAATCCTAACGGGTCTTTAGTTAAGCTTAAGCTTAGACCGGTTAGTTTCAAATACACGGTTCGTACGCACGATTAAGCGAAGACCGGATAGAATGTGATTTAGACCCGACAAGTTCAGAGACTTGTTTAATATGGGTCCTTCATGCACATTCTGGATTTTGAGATAAAACCAATAAGGTTTGACCCGTTTAGGTTAGTTTATGTAAACTAGTTACATAACTTGAACCGAACGCGTAATAAGCGTAACGGGTAGTAATGAGAGCTATATACAGGTCTCCTAAGTTAATTATGCCTCAAATATGTTGTGACATCAGTAAGATGTCTTTCATTATGCCCGAAACGTGTTTAGACACAAACTAGGCCCCGTAGGGGTAGTTTGGTCATTTAAAAGTTTATAAAAGAGTTTAAGTAACAACCTGAGTTACAGGTCTGATGTAATCAGCAAAAATACATAATTTGCTAAGTTATATCAGTAGGATAAAGTGTATATGTGAAATTTATCAATTATAACCAAACTATGCCCCGTAGGGGTATTTTGGTAATTTCACATAAGCCGAAAAAAAAACTCAAAACTGAAGTCTGAGTTTAACAACCTTTGCCTACTGTTAAAATATTATAATTTTCCTCAAATATCAGTAGGTATCAACCCTTGTATGTTTAAAATAGTTTTAGTACATACTATGCGTTAAAAACGCTTAAAAAGGCGATTAGAGGCCATTTCCGGGTTTGATACATAAATCTGATATTTTTATATTTCCAGAAGGCTTAAAATAATTTATTTATCATATGTGATCAGTAGCAAAAGGTTTGGCGTCGTTTAGATATGTAAAACTCATTTTATGGCCTGTAAGGGCAAAATCAACAATTACCGGATTAAGCCTACGACTATGAGTTATGCTCAGCCTAAAATTAATTAAAAATCTTTAAAATTCCCAAAATAATACATTACATCAGTGGGTAAAGATGTTGATACCAAAAAGTATGTTTAACTAGGCTATACGCTAATTACGCCATTTTATTAACATAAAGCTTTCAATTTGCGATAATGAGCATAACTCTCAATCTATACCTCAAACTGATGTCCAACTTTGCATACAAGTTTATATATCAGTAATTAAAGTTTTTACTCTTTTACATTTCCAAAAATCACGTTTTAAAGTAATAAGGGCATAATGGTCAACATATGAGCAATTAACGGAATCATGCATATTAATTGGATAACTAATGATCCGAGGTGTATAATCACAGAGGGTTATACTAGCATGTAACCTGGTCCAAATAAAGCTCTTAGGTATTTCTAATTCATACCAAAACGGATCAGAACTGAAAGTCAAAGTGAAAGTCAAACTATGCGACTTTCGGTTCCGAACCGGGTCTACACAGGAAATTATCGGGTTGAACATGTTTAGACATGTTCTTACACTTATTACTAAGTTATAACAATGATCAAACAGGTTGTATATGATCTACATTGCTAATTATGCATAAATTGAAATTTAAGTATCCTGTTGACTTTTTCTTAGCAAGTTTGACCCGACTTTTGGCCTGGTTAGAGTGGTAATCAAGGGGAACCCTTTTGAGGGTTTATTACCCATATAATTACCAACTTATAACTACTTTTGATTCGACTAATCACTGGACCATTAGTGATTAATCTTAAAGTCAACCGTTAATTACGACGGTTTGACTTTTAAGCTAAAACTAAGCTAAAACTTAATTAAGAAAGGATTAGCAAACTTACCAAGGTCCTATGCACGAAATGTGATCACTTGAGAGCAGGCTTGAGCTCCAGAAATGATCAGGAATGCAAGGGAAGGTATGAGGAACTTGGTTGCAACTTTGGTCCTTTATATAGTGTTTAATCCACCACAAAATGTTGACAACTCAAGCTACAACTATCCACAACCATTCAACAAGTGTCCCTAGTGTTCTAGGGGTTGTTTAGAGGCCAAACAAGATGAGGAAAATCGTTTAAAGTCGATCACAAGCACAAGGGCAGACAAGAAATAAAAAAAATTGCATCAGATAGGCCCTCGCGTGACGCGAGGGACCTCCCCCTTGGCTTCGCGTGGCGCGAGGCTCACCTGCAGCAAATCAGAACTTTAGATTTATTGCGTATTGATCCTTGGCTCTTCAAACTTCGTTTAGACACTTGTTTCTTGCATTATGAACCTTCATAATTGACCTATAAGGGCTTTAAAACATATACCCACTTTGTTAAGTCCCCGGTTAACTTTATTGTTACCCGAAAAGTCCTAACTTTCAACGTTTACGCTTTAACCCTTCGCACACGAATTTGATCATAACTTTCTCATACGATAATGAAACTTTATGAAATTTATATCGTGCATTCTAGTGAGCATAATTTACTGATAATAATAATAATTTTGCTAATAACAACAATTTTCGCTCAAATGGACCCCCTGGTTTTCAAATAGCTCAAAATCCAAATAGAGGGCTAGGTTCACTCTTTGGTGGGGGTTCAAATGGGCAGGTCAAGGATGGGGGGTCAAATAATCAGGTTCAAACAGGTCAGGGTTCAAGTTTTGATTTAGGGGGCATCATAGAAAGAATGGAGGCTATGATGAGCCAGCTAGTTGTTAGGGATCAAACCACCCAAAAGAAACTTAGCGAACATGACCTTATGCTTAAGAATCACCAAGCTGCTTTCCAAGACCTTCAAAGGGTTGTGGGTGATATGTCTAGGAAGTTAGAAGAGAGATTACCCGGTCAGTTTGCGGGTAACACCCAACCTAACCCGAATGCTCATGTAAAAGCCATTACCACTCGTAGTGGCAGAACAGTAGGGAACCCGAGTGTAGAGGAGAGAGTAGTTGATGAGGATGGAGATATTGTAGATGAAGAGATAGAGATGGAGGCTCCCGGCAAAGTGCAAAAGAGGCTAAGCCCAGCAAGTACCGCACAGTCCGGTGAGTCTCAAAGTGAGAAGAAAGTTGAAAGAACCCCCATAGACGTTAGACCTTCACCCTATGTGAATCATGCGTATGTTCCGTTTCCCTCACGTCTTAAGAACCAAAAATACTCAAGGGAATATGGGCAATTCTTAGACATCTTCAAGCAATTGAAGATTAATCTTCCGTTTATCGAGGCACTCCAATCGATGCCTAAGTATGCAAAATTCTTGAAAGATCTTCTTAGGAACAAAGAGAAGTTAGGGGAGTTGTCGAATGTCCCATTGCATGGAGGGTGTTCGGCCATTGTCTCAAATAAGCTTCCCGAAAAGCTTACCGATCCCGGTGTTTTTACCATTCCTTGTCTATTCGGTAGTAACACGAATACTAGAGCCTTAGCCGACCTAGGTGCTAGCATCAATTTGATGCCCTTTTCGCTCTACGAGAAGCTAGACTTAGGCGAGCTTTCACCTACCCGAATGACATTATCCTTAGCTGATAGGTCCGTGAAACACCCGAGGGGCATAGTTGAGAATTTGCTTGTTAAGGTTGATAAGTTCGTTTTTCCGGCCGATTTCGTCATTCTCGACATGGAAGCCGATGAAAACGTACCGTTAATTTTAGGACGCCCGTTCTTGAACACCGCTAAAGCTCTCATAGATGTCTCTTTGGGCACCATCACACTTAGAGCGGGCGAGGAATCGGTAGTTTTTAAGGTTATGAATTCGAAAGGGCCTAGTGATAGAGTGGATGCGGTATCGTTAGTGGGGGAGTGTGAGAAGGATGAGAGAGATGAGGAGAAGGTGGTGAGTGGTCCGAGTCTAGAGAAAGTAATAGGACTCAAGTGTGGGGACCCACCGGATATGAGAGTAGAGGAATTAGAGGAGAGAGTGGTGCGTTTAGAATCTAGGATAGAGACACTAAAGCTCAGTGTGGGGATAGATTTCGATATGACGAGTTTAGATTCAAAACGCTAGATGAGGAGTTGAGAGGTTATGAGAGAGATAAGGGTGTTCGGGTTGATTCGGGTAATAAGTATAATGGTGCTACAGCCCGTGACTGTGTGTTTGGAGGTGAGCTGCATCTTTATGATCCCCCATAAGTATGTGAGAAGTTGTTATTCATTTGTAGAGTTTGTACCGTTTGTATCTTCGTTTATTTTTCGTAATTTTTAGTAGCTAACGGTCGTTTTGATAGTTTTTTTTTTCGGTTCTTTGTTTGTGTCTTGAGTCGTTTGCAGGAGGGCATCACCGAGGATTTGAAGGAATTCGCGAGAGAAATAAGGTTCCAGGTGAGTTTTATACTTAGAAAAAAATCAAGGTTTAACTTTGATGGGTTTGAAAAAAAAAACATAAAATTTTCTAAGGCATGGAAAAAAAATTTATTACACTCTTTCTGTTAAAAAGGGCCTCTGGCACCCCGCCACCCACCTATTCTATACACCTCTCGCCCCCGCCACCACGTAGGGGAGTTTTTCGGAAATTAATCTCGTGGTGGCGGGTCGCCACCAACATTGACCTTCATTGGCGGGCCGCTAGAAGTTGTATCTGCACTTAATTAATTTGCTAACCCAAATTTCAAAACCTCCACCTAATTTTCTTACCTTCTCCACTCTCTTAACTGATAAACCCTTTTCCTGCTCCTCCATTCATAGCCGACACCCCCTTTACACCCACCTCTCCCTTTACCGTAAACCCCACTGATTAGCCTCCATTCATACCCACTCTACCCCCATCCCCTTCAACCATTAAATACCGTAAACCTTTATCCACTACCCACCGATTACCCTTCAGCCGATACACCGCAATCCCTAACCCTCACCCCTCTACACAGCCGACACCAGCTGCACACATCACCGTAAACCCATTACTCCTTCACCACTTCCCTTCACCACCGATAACCCTCTAACCCACCATGTATCCACTGCCGTAACCCATATCTCACCGATTCAGGACCAAACAACATTCAAAAAGTTCATATTTTTCTCGCTTAATTCATCGATTCAGGTATGTTCCTTGCATATTCTCTTCTTTATGTGTCGATTGAAGTCCGTTGGTTAGCTACTTGTGTCTATGTTATGTTGAGTCAGATTTGTTTTGTTCAGAAACTATGGTCAGTCTGGTGCGTCTGTCTTGGGTTGAGTCTTAATTGACTTAGTTGAGTTGTCGATTGTTTTGGGTTAGGTCAGTTGATCTTTTTAGTTAAGTATAAGTCGGGTCAGATTTGTCGGTCCAGTGTATGGGTTTAGTGTGATGTCGAATTTTTTTGTTTAGTGGAGTCGCTAGTTCGTTCAGTTTGTGCGTCTTCGAGTCATTGGTTTAAGTCCGTGTGTCTAGATATTAGTGTCTTTGTTCAATTGGTGTGATGTCAAGTTGAAAGATGTCCTTTTAGGTCGTTCGAGTCGTCTATGTCATTGTCGCGTATTTGGTGTCACTTGTTTGCAGGTTTGATGTTTGAGTTTAACATGGTTGCGGGTGGCATGGTTTGGTTCAAGTTGTTTGGATTGATTTGATGTCGGAATTGATTAATGATAGAAAGGGGGGTGGTTGTGTTGTTCTATTTGGATGTATTTTCTAACGGTTCAAGTTAATATGAACAACGGGGCGGCTTGCTTAAGTTGCTTGGAATATTGCTGGCATGGCTTGTAGTTCAAGGAGCAGGAGGGCCAGGTTGGTGAGGATGCGGGTGTTGATATGGAGCATCCAGTTCAGGTTGATTGTGTTAGCCGCTTTCGTTCGCGTGTCCGAGGGTTTGAGTTGTTTGCTGAGCGCGTTTCGAATTGGAGGGCTTATGTGGAAACGACTGACACTTTGACAGTCTCACATACACAGCTAAGTTGTTTCCCTTTTTGTTGTTGTATATTTTATTTATTTCGTTTGCAGTTTTTATTTTTAGGTAGTTGTTGAGTCGTATTTTCGTTCTTGCATTAGGGACAATGCAATCTCTAAGTGTGGGGATGGGATACTTGTAAATATTTGAGTCATAAAAATTTGAAAAACACAAAAAAATTAAAAAATTGAAAAATCCAAAAAAATTGAAAAAATAGAAAATGTCTTTCGAATAAAAAAAAAGTTTGCAATTAAAGCGGAAAGTGATAGAAAAGATGAATTTTTGCTCGGGTTCGAATAATAATAATATGAGATTATAATAAATTGAGCTTGCGTCTAGTTTGGGATATGTGGATAGGCCCGGGTTTGGTTTTAAGTCCCTTTGAGTTAATATACCTTAATTGTCGGTCTGCTAGTGGGTTCTCGCCTGGGAAATATGGGAAACTAAAACTGCCGATAATACTATAAGGGGCACCGTTATAAGTTAAAACCGTTAGAGTTTGTGGTCATGCGAAAAAAAAAAGAATAAAAAGTGAGCTAGAAACTAAATGAAAGTAACACAGGTCTATGTAATCCGAGTTGGGGATAGCGACTCTACAGCCGGAATGCCTCTGGGATGTGTGAAATCGACTTGCCGAATAAAAGTACCGAAACCTAAGTAATCTGTGGTTGGGGATCGCGACTCTACAGCCGGAATACCTCTTGGTTAGGGAAAGCATCGTCTAGACTCACGAGAGAAAAAAAAAAAGCAAAGCAAAAAAAAAAAAAAACAGTTAAAAAAAAAGAAAAAAAAAGTTGATTGTAAACTCTCTTGGTTTTGATATAAGACGGTTAGGAATTGGTCCAGTGATCGTTCCTTTATGTCACACCCTGGCTTTGCGGAAGCGTGGTTAATTTGGTGTGACTTCTTAATACCATAGCTTAATCATAACAAGCTATATGAAATAAAAGCCATGCAAGATCATCCATTTAATTAAGTTTTAGAAACCAAATACAATAACATTGACTTAACGGAAACACATCCTAACGACATAAACATTGTTCAACAACACAATATAACATAAACATAGTTTAAGGACTGTGACTTGTCCAGGAAAGAGTCACATTCCCCAAACCCGGATGACCTCGTAACTAGTGCAACGGGAAAACGTGTCATACCGCGCCAGATCCTTTAATTCCCTGAAATACATGTAAGTTGAAAAATCAACAATAATGTTGAGCGAGTTCATGTGTAAGTGAGTAAATAAACCTTTGTAAGTATAAAAATCCTGGTATGTAGCAAATAAGGAAAAAGAGATCACCAATGGTTTGCAAGGCCATTGATATGTGTGAAGTGCAAGTAGGAAGACTCAAACCTAGCAGATTTCGCGTTTGGGTACAAAGTCACCCCGATGTCCGTTACACTGGGCCTGGGGTTGGGCTCGCTACACCCAGATAGATCTACCGCTTACGTCCCTCGGTCCTACAATGAGGATTGATGGCCTCCAGTTCCCGCCTACCCACTCACATGATCTAGATAATAACCCTCCTTACGCTAACCATACCATGTAAGAAATAATCGTAATCATAGTAACATGTATTTCACCCCCGCAGTTAAAAACTGAAAACAGTTAAGAGAAAAGGGGGACATGAACTCACAGTGGTGCGTCTCTACCAAGTATACCTCCAAATCAAGCAGCTGTGTGACGACCTACACGTACTAACTCTATTAGACGGACGGCCGTGCCTTAGCTTTAAGGTTTAAGTTTTTGGGAAATAGTTAGACAACTATTTCGTGTTTACATTCTGTATATACTTGGTAGTTATTTTCCTTCCCAAGGATGGGGGATTTAATACATGTGTGTTCGAAATATATTATTAAGTCTCACTTAAAATATATTTTATTTCTAACTCCAAAATATAATTATTCTTCTTAAAAATATTATATTTTCTATTACATAAATTTTCCCAAAATAATACCTTGACAAAAATACGCGTTAAGTCATATTTTCTTAAAATGTGTAAGTTACGTTTTAATGATCGAGTGGTAATAATAATTACCGGTGTAACTTATATTTTTCTCGTAGAGACGTTCGTATTATTTTGGATCCATTATCATTCGATAGTATTATTGTTACCCTAAAAATAATACTAGTATTTTCACAAAATAATCATAAACACACATCAAGTGACTTTATGAAAAATATATACTAAATATATATTTACCAAGTTTTATTTTGTGAAATCCCACCTCCGATGTTTGTAAATAAAGTCGTGGCGAAATCTATAATTTGAAAACAAGTCGAAAAGTATTTCTAACACTTATAGTGAAAATAATTCTAAGTGTTGTTTTTAGAAAAATTTCGCCAGAGTTTCCTCTGTAACTGGAGGTGGCCACGCTTTCAAGCGTATCATTTTCTTTTATAACTCAAATCAACCATTTTTCTTATTTAACCAAAACAATATTCAAGACAACAAACTAGTCAACAAATATATATAAGTCGCAAAAATCACATGAACTTGTGGTTTTCTAATATTATGATGTAAATCCCATTACTTTTATCGGATCGTTATATAAAGCAATCCGATTTCGTAAAAACCTCGTTTCTAGGGAAGTTCCGTCTTTACAACTTCTCGTCATCTTTTTCAAAAATAGTTATTTTGTCGAGAGTGTGTGCTACACAAGTGTTTACACACTTGTGTGTTCTAAAAATCATTCGTGTTAGTGTAAGATCCGTCTTTAGAAAACATGATTTCTTTGATACTTGGTTCTTTGAAAATACCGCTTGTAGATACGTAGATCTACTAGTTTTAAACACTATTTCACAAGCAAAATCGCTTTTACACAAGTTCATGATTCGTGTGTGGTAGAGTTTCATCCTTTAACCCTTGTTACTTCCAAAACAACCTTATGTCATGATCCATGATCATGACCAACCCGGGTTAAATGACGATCCGAGCTACCACAACATAGATCGGGTCTAAATAACTACACAAATCAATTACTACAAGATTTACACAACATATGAGCTTTTAACCACCATTACTAGCATTTTTAGTAGACTTTTATGCTTCATCTTGTATGTTTGCGACTTTTAACCGTTACATAACATTTTAACCACTTTAAAATAGTTCGAGAGGGTGATTATAGCAACTTACTACTAGCTCGAGGCTAGGGAAGAATCTAAGCGAAAAATGCGTGGATAAAAGCAATGTAGTGAGGTCCTTCGCCTTCCGATTGCACCAAGGTTCCTTATACGCGATCCTTATCACTTGTGTGCTCTTGAAATGGCTTGAACCAAAATCGAAAGTATGATGGATGTAGAGGGGGTGTTCGGCCGTGAGTGGTAGAGAGGGAGAGAGAGAGAGTCTTGTTGGTTAAGTGTGGTTAAGGTGTTAGTGTGTTTAGTATGGAACTTATAGGCAATGTCAAGACCATTAACCAATGGATTATATGTAGGCAAGATATTAAGCAACTATGATTTAAATAATCAACAAAAGGACAAGGGTGTCCCCCTTCTTGGGGACGGTTTGTAAAAGGGGGGGGGGGGTACTAGTTCAAATCCAACCAAACATGAGGAAATTAGTTAGGTTAATCTAGTTAAGTTTAGGGATTAACCCGGTTAGTAGTGTGTTGTGCTCTATTGCGGGTGTTAGGGTATTCAGGGACCCTAACTGGCTCAGAAAAAGAAAAACAATGTTAATGACAAAATTTTTATGTTCCGGATGTAATCCGGTTGCTCGGTTGGATAGAGATCCGTTAAAGCGTTAAACAAGCTTTAAAGTGTCGTTATAATTATTTTTAGTGACACAACTTATTCCTCCAAAGTGTCAGGAATATTTTTCTCATGTTTTGGCACTTTATTAGTTAGCTAAAAGCTGAATTATTATGTAAAGTGCTGAATTGTTGTGCTTAGAGCATGTTTTAGGCACATCCAGTCATTGTAACTTATTCCTAGAGACGCAGTTCTACAACCCTTGTATCCCTACACTTTCTATTAGTGTAGTAAACTATCTCTGGCTCTTACAGGCCTTAGAGGCAGTGCCTGCCTGGTGCTAGTTATGACAGCACGTTTAATAGGTTATCCGTTCATTGTGCTACTGTGTGTTTGGTGCATCAAGGTTGTTACAAAGGTGCTGTAAGCAAAACATGGAGTGTCAGCAAGTAAAGTATGATGCAAGTAAGTACATGTATCAGCATTCAAGTAGCAGTTTATCCACAATTTCAAGTAAGCACAGTAATTAAGCAGTAATTAATTATTAATTAAGTCGTACGGATACCTGGTTTAGTGAGGGTTGTCACATTCTCCCCCCGTTAAAGAAATTTCGTCCCCGAAATTTGTACTACCTTATCTCCTTATGGTCACGTCACACATGTATACATAATTAATATTGTGGTAGATAGTCATTAAACCGAATCAACCCTTACTCACACTTGGGGGTCCAGGAATACTTAACAATCCGTACCCTAGGGTTAAGTAGGTGGGTGCTCATAGCAGCTGATGTTAGAAGTACAAAACGTACTTTACGTATAGCCTAATATATTTCAGCTAGCAGGGGGTCCGCAAGAGAGGAGTTTCAACTAATAAGATCCTCAAACGACCATTCGCAGTATCCCAACGAATTTTCACGAAACATAGCATCCTCTATACAAATTCAGAAATTTTCAACTCAAATGAAATGGTAAAGTGATCTGTCAACTCCTAAGTAGACGAGTGGCAAAGTTCAGTGCGTTGAACATTTTGAACTGCGAGAATGCACCGAATGAACACAAACGAACCTGGTGTATTCTTGCTTTGATTTGTAGCTGCATCAGGAATATGTAAATGACAAGTCAACAAAAAGTTTATGTATTTTGCGTGGAACGGTTGACCATGATTAGCACAAGCTACGAGTTTGTAATGACACCACAAGGTATCGCAACGACATGATTCCATAACAGCGGTGACTGAACAAATTCACCGAGTTTGAGACCAGATGAAAAGTGTACCGGAACAAGCCGGAAGATGAAACTAAGTACTGCAAGTCATTTGATTGGGAACGAAAGAATCGTTAGGGGGTACATCATGATATGAAATGACTTTATGTACCTTTGACTCAGCACGCAAGTGTGTTGAGAGTGATTTAATTGTGATAAAGAAACGGATTTAGGGCAAGTTGTCAAATAATCAATTAAATCCGTATACGAAGTGAGTAGTCAAATAAGCGCAAGCTTCGGTTCTGTGAAAGTATCACTGTAAGGTATCGAAGTCTATCAACGATTTAGTGGAGTCTTAGACCAAATAAGTCTACTACGACCCGAAACAAAAGAATCTGTGCAAAGTATTAGAATATGATGCTCTCAATGCATCATATGGCGTCTCAAATTAAGCATGTGAACTGGATAAGTTCAAGCAGTTGAAACTAGTTTCAATGTAACCAAACAATAAACGTACATATCAACGAGGAAATTTTGACATGATAGCAAACATGTAACTTGAACGAAGGTAGTTCCAATAAGTGTGTTGACTTGATAACAAAAGAGTCAACAATGACAAAAATGTAGGTCATTCGATTCACAACTAGTAATTAGATTTGATAACGTAATATCTGAACATTCATGAAGCGTTTATTTGAAATGTAACCACATGCGTAGCAAATGGTGCATGGGTTATATATAGGCTTTCAAGTGATGAAGTGACGCGTTCTTACTAAAACGAAGGAGTGACCAAATATACGAAGCAAACGTGCGTTCGCTCTCAGCGAAGGAAAACAACGTGATGCAACTACTTGAGGGGAGTAGAAATGCAAATTTCTACTTGTTAGAAGTGAAAGTGAAGGCTTCAACGGAAGAAAATTTATGTACTTTCGGGTTCGTTAGCTGCAATGACAAGTTGGTCAAGTTAATGGTGCTTGATTGAGTTGACAGATATGGTTCCTAGATGTAAGGCTTCTAGTTTTTCTAGATTCCGCACCTCGTGTGGATCTGGTTAATACATTGTGTAGGAAGTAGCATTTTGTTTATGTCTAAGCACAATCATTGTCCCACAATTTCATCCTGGTATGTTCCCTGAGTTGCTCCGCTAACGATGTTCGATCGTTGATCAGTCGTGTAGTAGTAGTTGAATCATCATAGTCGCTCGCGTCAGAAGTCCACTAATTTTTAGCAAGAGTCTCTGACTCTGGTGGGTTAGTTCGTTTGGTTCCTGGTAGCTGACGTTTATTTGAAAATCATCATCCTTCTTTTTGACGAGCAGATATGGGGTTACCCAACAGGGGATTTTTGGTCTGTTATCTTCCTTCTCCATCAACTCCTGAAACTTCACTGTCAATCCTTGCATTCCCAAAGATGTAAGTCGTTGAAGGGTAATGACTGCAGATGCAATGCCGGGAATGTATCTGGTGTGAACGGGATTAGCCGTGGGAGAGAACATTCTGGCAAATCCTCGGGGAGGACCTTAGGGCATTTCGTTGTAATAAGAAGATCTTCGTGCTTAATTCTTCGGCTCCTCCTGTCCATTGCCTCATGTGTCGTGATTGCTTCGTCGTTCGACTCGGGATGCGGATAACGATTTCTCCGCTTGGTTGCTCGACCATGGTTTCATCCTAGCTACTATGACGAGGTCGTTTATTAACCAGCCTCATTAAGAGTGGGTTGTCTAACTTACTCTCTACTAAACTAAGTAGATTCCTAGTTCCATGAGATGCGGGGCTATGATCGGCACTGGTAACAAATAACATGAATGCAAAATTTTAGGTTGGTAAAGAACGTACCAGCGACCATATCTGGGTCCTGGCATGCTCCACTAGCTTCGGTGTTGGATGTTCCTTCATGGTCTTGGTTAATCTCCCTTGGGCAATCCTTCCCAAGCTGCCCCTTACCATCGCTGTTACAACCTTCCTTTCCTCTTTTCGTCTCCTGCCAACACGTTTCCCTGTCGTGTCCCCTTTTACCACAGTTGTCACACTTCGTATTACCGCATCTCCCATTATGATGGCGCTGGCATACTTCACACTTAGGTAGATTACCCAGGTACATCTTTCCCTTTTTGGCCTTATTCTTTTTCTTTGCCTGATCACCTCCTTGAAATTCACCGAGCTTCCTTTTGTTCTTCCCAGATGTCTCCACTGGTGTTTCCTTCTTCTCGTCCGGGATCGAAAGTTTTACCAGCCTAAGTGCTTCCTTAGTGAGCTCCAGTCCTATCATATGGGCAATCACAGGTGATGGTGGCGTTGATACCATCATCAAGCTCAAGGCTTGAGGTGTCAGTTCCCAAATGGATTGCTCCATTTTCTTCAACTCGGGTTCCACTAGGTACGGAATGACTCGCGACAAATCGTAAAGCCTTCGCACGTGCTTCACCACATCTGGACCTTCTTTCTGTAGCTCCCAGAACTCTAGTTCCAGTCTTTGGATATCAATCTGTGAACAATACTCCTTCCGCATTATTTCTTTCAGTTCGCTCCACGACATCGCATACGCTACAGCCTCGTCCAATTCCCGAACCTTACGGTCCCACCATAATAGAGCTCCATCTTGAAGCAATCCGGAAACGTACGGGACTTGCTGCTCTGGCGTGCAACCACTCATTCGCACAACGGCATCCACATTCTCAACCCATTTTACAAAAGCTATGGCACCTCCCGTACCACCGAAATCCAGAGGGTTGCATTCTAGGAAATGCTGGTAGGTACAACCTGTATCCAAGAATCCATCATCATAAAAGGTATTAGCAAGGCACTTTGGGGACTTTCCAAACGTATCGTAATGTGTCTTAGGTGACTTAAACATTACCGTTAGGTAGGTTTCTCCCCGAGGCACCTTCGCCATGTTGGTAGCGAAGAACCTCGTGCCGAGCTCTGACTCGAGAGGCGTGCGCTAACCATTCTGCCTCCGTCAGTCGGGTGATCTCTTGATGCGACATCTTCTAGGAAGAAGTTCATGTTAGTTAGGTCGCTTCTATTCGGGGAACATAAATAGTTGTTCGAAACATATGTATCACACATGTTTAAGTCATCATATTACCCATCCCGCCATTTATCAAGCAAGTAATTGGAATCATTTTTACCGAAAGTATATCAAACAAACACGTGTTTCTTAGTCATAGCACATTCCCATTATATTGGTATCACATCTTAAGATTAGGTTTTCATTATACGGGTAAGCACATTGCATCAAACTCATAACATACGTACGTAATTTGAGGGTTTCGTTTAATGATAGTATAGCAAGTAAACATGTAGTATTAAAATTTTAGTACGCACATAAGTGTTACTGATCGCATTTAGTAATGACATGGCGACTGTGCTTTCGTTGGTTATTGGCCACAGTGCTTTGGGTGCATGCTTAATGACAATTGGTTCCCATCGTTTTTCGGCTACAACTTCATCGTCTTACAAAATGTATCACATTATCCGGGTCACCGGGTCTCCCTACCCTAACCCAACAAGTATATCAGCATATCCAAATTACGTAGTCAGATGTGGTTTTCACAAATTTCCACAATCTTGGGGTCTCTACCCAAACATAACGCAGTCTGCGTTATCCAGACACCAACCTTTCTGGGGAGGAAAGAAAAGTAAACCGTCGACATGCTTGAATTCCTCCGCTAGCTCGTATATTCCTCGAGGTAGTCAACTGATTTGCCACTTAATGGTAAAAGGAACGAGTATCGAGATCCTGAGGACGGTGAAATTTCAGAGGTCAAGAGCATAAAAGGGATCCTGATGTACGTGGCGGATCAAGGCATGCTGGTGGAGGGCGTGGTGTTTACTTAAAGTTTTCAGACAATATGCTGTCTTGTGATGTAGACACTTAACTCATGTTTTTGGTTATGTAACGTTTTGCGTTTGACGTTGCTCTTTGTGGTGTCAGCTCAAGCTTCCACGTTTCGCGACTCATATCCTCAACTGCAGTTGGTGTTACAGGAGCAACTTGTGTGGTTTTCATAACGCGAGAAATGGCGAGGGTTTGTAGTTAGCGTAGTGCGTCCATAGGGACCATCAAATCGGCTTATCGAACGTTGTAGAGGTGAATATAGCAAGCGGTGCGGCCTGGAGCATTTCTACTAGGCGCGGGTATGTCCCGACAGAAAGTGTTAGGCACGATGGTGCACGGGCGTCGATCTTCACAAGGGAAAACGAACCTCTCCACAGATGAGGGGGGGTTGTCTGATGCCGGTAGATGTAAGGGGTGCAACGTCCGGCAAACAAAAAGAAACAGGATCGTGTCCACGTAAAGGTGTAGGTTCAGCAGGCGCAACATCAAGCCGACCCAAATGGTGTAGTAGCTGGTCCAAGTGCAGGCTCCGGGTCATGTAACGGTGTGGGGGACATCAGCGGCGAGTGTGGGTAGCAAAGGTGCATCCATAGGAGCTGGAACAGGGGCTGAAACCGGGGCCACAAGAGAGCGTCACAGGAAACTCGAAAGGCGGGTAATCATTGTCATTGTCTATCCACCCATTTCGGGTGTGCGCGTATCGGGGATCAACTTGGGTTGCAAAAGGCGCATGATCGAACTGTACAGGCACAGGTCAGGGAAGGGGGGCAATAACAGGATCAGCAGGAATATCAGGAATGTGAGGGGCATCAACATGGGCATCAACAACATGCTCATCCCCCAATAGTGGAGCAACGATGGGAATGATCATCGATAGGTACATCATCAATCAAGGATCAACAGCGGGTACATCAGCATGAATAGGGTCATGCTCAAATACGGGGTCTAGAGCAACTACTGGCTCAAGGGCCATGGCAGGCTCGGGATCAACGAACTTCATATCAAAATCTGTATGATCAGCGAGTGCAGGGTCAACTGGGTCTACTGGGTCAACCATAGGCTGATCCAAGTGGATGAACTCTATCTCCTGGTCCGGTCAAATCCAGGGGGAAAAACAGGGTCTGAATCCTCATTGAGGTCGTGATCGAAAGCAAATCTAGGAGCAGAGACAGCAGATGATGCCCTGTCAGGACCTGAACCGTGTGAATAGTGCTGTGCGCTCCGAGTGTGTGACGGTGCGGAGGCCACAGACTCGAAGGAGTCTGGAGCGGGTAAGTGTGCAGGTGACTCCTCAGCTGGAGCATCTGCAAGTAACAAAAGGCCACCGTCAGCTAGAAGGGCCTCGCCCTCAACATCGTCCTCCAGGGGCTCATCATCAACGGATTGACGTCGTCGTCAGCGTCGGCGTCGGCGTCGAGGAGCATATCGTAAGCAGGATAAACGGCCAAAGGTATGGGAGTAGGGATCTCTACGAGTGGTAGGTACCCAGCAAAAGGACCATTAGCGGGCTCATCGACAGCGTCGGGTAGCGCAAAGGGCTGAAAGTCATCCTCGTCTGTGCTGGTAACATCTGATGTGTGGACCTCGTGCTCTGAAGACTCTAAGTCGTCTGATACTATGGGTCTAGGGTTCGTGGTGTCCGATTCACCAGTGCCTGATGAATCCATGGTGTCTGTATCATAAACACAAATATGCACAAATAATCAATCATATAATCAGACAAGCACATTAGTCACCAAGTAAGCAATCAAACAATTCTCCTAGTCCCACTAGCCTCCTAGCCTCTCAGACTGCTCTTCCTAGTCCCACTAGCCAAATTCTCCCAGCCTCTCAGACTGCTCTTCCTAGTCCCACTAGCCAAATTCTCCCTGCCTCTCAGACTGCTCTTCCTAGTCCCACTAGCCAAATTCTCCTAGTCCCACTAGCCAATTCTCCCAGCCTCTCAGACTGCTCTTCCTAGTCTCACTAGCCAACTACCTCGATCTCCCAGACCGAGCCTCGGCCTCCAAGACCGAGCCTCAGCCTCCAAGACTGAGCCTATAAATAATAAATAAAATGTGCTCAACATTTGTTTGTAAAAACGTTTTGGATCTGGACTTAAGTGATATGCAGTAAAAATGTTTTCGTGAGAGCCCTAGTGATCATAGTCTAGACTCGAGAAAGAATCCTAGTTCGCTATGATCAGAGCTCTGATACCAAGCTGTCACACCCTGGCTTTGCGGAAGCGTGGTTAATTTGGTGTGACTTCTTAATACCATAGCTTAATCATAACAAGCTATATGAAATAAAAACCATGCAAGATCATCCATTTAATTAAGTTTTAGAAACCAAATACAATAACATTGACTTAACGGAAACACATCCTAACGACATAAACATTGTTCAACAACACAATATAACATAAACATAGTTTAAGGACTGTGACTTGTCCAGGAAAGAGTCACATTCCCCAAACCCGGATGACCTCGTAACTAGTGCAGCGGGAAAACGTGTCATACCGCGCCAGATCCTTTAATTCCCTGAAATACATGTAAGTTGAAAAATCAACAATAATGTTGAGCGAGTTCATGTGTAAGTGAGTAAATAAACCTTTGTAAGTATAAAAATCCTGGTATGTAGCAAATAAGGAAAAAGAGATCACCAATGGTTTGCAAGGCCATTGATATGTGTGAAGTGCAAGTAGGAAGACTCAAACCTAGCAGATTTCGCGTTTGGGTACAAAGTCACCCCGATGTCCGTTACACTGGGCCTGGGGTTGGGCTCGCTACACCCAGATAGATCTACCGCTTACGTCCCTCGGTCCTACAATGAGGATTGATGGCCTCCAGTTCCCGCCTACCCACTCACATGATCTAGATAATAACCCTCCTTACGCTAACCATACCATGTAAGAAATAATCGTAATCATAGTAACATGTATTTCACCCCCGCAGTTAAAAACTGAAAACAGTTAAGAGAAAAGGGGGACATGAACTCACAGTGGTGCGTCTCTACCAAGTATACCTCCAAATCAAGCAGCTGTGTGACGACCTACACGTACTAACTCTATTAGACGGACGGCCGTGCCTTAGCTTTAAGGTTTAAGTTTTTGGGAAATAGTTAGACAACTATTTCGTGTTTACATTCTGTATATACTTGGTAGTTATTTTCCTTCCCAAGGATGGGGGATTTAATACATGTGTGTTCGAAATATATTATTAAGTCTCACTTAAAATATATTTTATTTCTAACTCCAAAATATAATTATTCTTCTCAAAAATATTATATTTTCTATTACATAAATTTTCCCAAAATAATACCTTGACAAAAATACGCGTTAAGTCATATTTTCTTAAAATGTGTAAGTTACGTTTTAATGATCGAGTGGTAATAATAATTACCGGTGTAACTTATATTTTTCTCGTAGAGACGTTCGTATTATTTTGGATCCATTATCATTCGATAGTATTATTGTTACCCTAAAAATAATACTAGTATTTTCACAAAATAATCATAAACACACATCAAGTGACTTTATGAAAAATATATACTAAATATATATTTACCAAGTTTTATTTTGTGAAATCCCACCTCCGATGTTTGTAAATAAAGTCGTGGCGAAATCTATAATTTGAAAACAAGTCGAAAAGTATTTCTAACACTTATAGTGAAAATAATTCTAAGTGTTGTTTTTAGAAAAATTTCGCCAGAGTTTCCTCTGTAACTGGAGGTGGCCACGCTTTCAAGCGTATCATTTTCTTTTATAACTCAAATCAACCATTTTTCTTATTTAACCAAAACAATATTCAAGACAACAAACTAGTCAACAAATATATATAAGTCGCAAAAATCACATGAACTTGTGGTTTTCTAATATTATGATGTAAATCCCATTACTTTTATCGGATCGTTATATAAAGCAATCCGATTTCGTAAAAACCTCGTTTCTAGGGAAGTTCCGTCTTTACAACTTCTCGTCATCTTTTTTAAAAATAGTTATTTTGTCGAGAGTGTGTGCTACACAAGTGTTTACACACTTGTGTGTTCTAAAAATCATTCGTGTTAGTGTAAGATCCGTCTTTAGAAAACATGATTTCTTTGATACTTGGTTCTTTGAAAATACCGCTTGTAGATACGTAGATCTACTAGTTTTAAACACTATTTCACAAGCAAAATCGCTTTTACACAAGTTCATGATTCGTGTGTGGTAGAGTTTCATCCTTTAACCCTTGTTACTTCCAAAACAACCTTATGTCATGATCCATGATCATGACCAACCCGGGTTAAATGACGATCCGAGCTACCACAACATAGATCGGGTCTAAATAACTACACAAATCAATTACTACAAGATTTACACAACATATGAGCTTTTAACCACCATTTCTAGCATTTTTAGTAGACTTTTATGCTTCATCTTGTATGTTTGCGACTTTTAACCGTTACATAACATTTTAACCACTTTAAAATAGTTCGAGAGGGTGATTATAGCAACTTACTACTAGCTCGAGGCTAGGGAAGAATCTAAGCGAAAAATGCGTGGATAAAAGCAATGTAGTGAGGTCCTTCGCCTTCCGATTGCACCAAGGTTCCTTATACGCGATCCTTATCACTTGTGTGCTCTTGAAATGGCTTGAACCAAAATCGAAAGTATGATGGATGTAGAGGGGGTGTTCGGCCGTGAGTGGTAGAGAGGGAGAGAGAGAGTCTTGTTGGTTAAGTGTGGTTAAGGTGTTAGTGTGTTTAGTATGGAACTTATAGGCAATGTCAAGACCATTAACCAATGGATTATATGTAGGCAAGATATTAAGCAACTATGATTTAAATAATCAACAAAAGGACAAGGGTGTCCCCCTTCTTAGGGACGGTTTGTAAAAGGGGGGGGGGGTACTAGTTCAAATCCAACCAAACATGAGGAAATTAGTTAGGTTAATCTAGTTAAGTTTAGGGATTAACCCGGTTAGTAGTGTGTTGTGCTCTATTGCGGGTGTTAGGGTATTCAGGGACCCTAACTGGCTCAGAAAAAGAAAAACAATGTTAATGACAAAATTTTTATGTTCCGGATGTAATCCGGTTGCTCGGTTGGATAGAGATCCGTTAAAGCGTTAAACAAGCTTTAAAGTGTTGTTATAATTATTTTTAGTGACACAACTTATTCCTCCAAAGTGTCAGGAATATTTTTCTCATGTTTTGGCACTTTATTAGTTAGCTAAAAGCTGAATTATTATGTAAAGTGCTGAATTGTTGTGCTTAGAGCATGTTTTAGGCACATCCAGTCATTGTAACTTATTCCTAGAGACGCAGTTCTACAACCCTTGTATCCCTACACTTTCTATTAGTGTAGTAAACTATCTCTGGCTCTTACAGGCCTTAGAGGCAGTGCCTGCCTGGTGCTAGTTATGACAGCACGTTTAATAGGTTATCCGTTCATTGTGCTACTGTGTGTTTGGTGCATCAAGGTTGTTACAAAGGTGCTGTAAGCAAAACATGGAGTGTCAGCAAGTAAAGTATGATGCAAGTAAGTACATGTATCAGCATTCAAGTAGCAGTTTATCCACAATTTCAAGTAAGCACAGTAATTAAGCAGTAATTAATTATTAATTAAGTCGTACGGATACCTGGTTTAGTGAGGGTTGTCACACTTTAGTCCTACAAGCTTGAGGT
Organism: Helianthus tuberosus; assembly: GCA_030545235.1. Lineage (NCBI taxonomy): Eukaryota > Viridiplantae > Streptophyta > Magnoliopsida > Asterales > Asteraceae > Helianthus > Helianthus tuberosus. The sequence continues at coordinate 75,489,265 of CM060426.1, forward strand.
GGGAGTAGGTGGACTGTAAATTCTGGTGTGAGACCCTAGGTAGACTGACCGCACTTAAATTAAATTCACATGATAAGGGCTTAGGATTGGACTTGGATTTAAAATGGACAAGTATATTCGCAATCGCTACTAACGCAAGTCTTGGTTTTAATAAAATATACCTATGCCTTTGACCCGAGTAACTGTTCGTCTCTGATTCCGTTGCATAATTCTTTTTCGAGGACGAAAAAAGAGTAAGTGTGGGGATGTTTGATGTATTGCAAAATACATACTTATATCGTGTACAGTTTGTATAGTTTTCGTTACATTTAGTTTTGTTTTTCGTTAGAATGTGCATACTATTGATCAAATCGTGTTTCGCAGGTCTTGATGCTTAAATATGCGTAAAATCGAGTAAAACGAGTCAAAATATTGAAGTGTCAAGTCTTGGAGCGTGTTAGAAAGGTCGGGGAGTTGAAATAGAGTTAAAAGGCTGAAAAATCACTCTCTGGCACCCCGTGGGAAGTTTTCTGGCACCCGGCGAGAGACTGAATGTAGTACATGAGAAAAAAAAAACAAGGTGGCACCCCGCCACCCATTCCTAAGTGGGTGGCGCCCCGCCAGAAGGCTGTTGCTGGCAGATTTATTCGAATTTAATAAAGGGGTGTTTAAAAAGGGTGATATAAATACATCTTAAGCTTGGGAAGAAACCCTAATTCAAATTTGGGACTTGTGGGGCGAATTATTGAGCATCCTTGGAGCATTTTTGGAGATCTTGAAGCCTAGGAATCATCGATACGAGTTCGGGGAAGAAGACTTGAAGATCTAATCGGGTTTTCTAGTTCTTTATTCTTGATTTTTCATCACGAAACTTGTTATCATGAATTCTTTGTTGAACTTCAAAAAAAAAAAAAAAAAAAAAAACTAACAAAACGACCGTTAGCTACTAAAAATTACGAAAAATAAACGAAGATACAAACGGTACAAACTCTACAAATGAGTAACAACTTCTCACATACTTATGGGGGATCATAAAGATGCAGCTCACCTCCAAACACACAGTCACGGGGTGTAGCACCATTATACTTATTGCCCGAATCAACCCAAACACCCTTATCTCTCTCATAACCTCTCAACTCCTCATCTAGCGTTTTGAATCTAAACTCGTCATATCGAAATCTATCCCCACACTGAGCTTTGCTCAGTGTCTCTATCCTAGATTCTAAACGCACCACTCTCTCCTCTAATTCCTCTACTCTCATATCCGGTGGGTCCCCACACTTGAGTCCTATTACTTTCTCTAGACTCGGACCACTCACCACCTTCTCCTCATCTCTCTCATCCTTCTCACACTCCCCCACTAACGATACCGCATCCACTCTATCACTAGGCCCTTTCGAATTCATAACCTTAAAAACTACTGATTCCTCGCCCGCTCTAAGTGTGATGGTGCCCAAAGAGACATCTATGAGAGCTTTAGCGGTGTTCAAGAATGGGCGTCCTAAAATTAACGGTACGTTTTCATCGGCTTCCATGTCGAGAATGACGAAATCGGCCGAAAAAACGAACTTATCAACCTTAACAAGCAAATTCTCAACTATGCCCCTCGGGTGTTTCACGGACCTATCAGCTAAGGATAATGTCATTCGGGTAGGTGAAACTCGCCTAAGTCTAGCTTCTCGTAGAGCGAAAAGGGCATCAAATTGATGCTAGCACCTAGGTTGGCTAAGGCTCTAGTATTCGTGTTACTACCGAATAGACAAGGAATGGTAAAAACACCGGGATCGGTAAGCTTTTCGGGATGCTTATTTGAGACAATGGCCGAACACCCTCCGTGCAATGGGACATTCGACAACTCCCCTAACTTCTCTTTGTTCCTAAGAAGATCTTTCAAGAATTTTGCATACTTAGGCATCGATTGGAGTGCCTCGATAAACGGAAGATTAATCTTCAATTGCTTGAAGATGTCTAAGAATTGCCCATATTCCCTTGAGTATTTTTGGTTCTTAAGACGTGAGGGAAACGGAACATACGCATGATTCACATAGGGTGAAGGTCTAACGTCTATGGGGGTTCTTTCAACTTTCTTCTCACTTTGAGACTCACCGGACTGTGCGGTACTTGCTGGGCTTAGCCTCTTTTGCACTTTGCCGGGAGCCTCCATCTCTATCTCTTCATCTACAATATCTCCATCCTCATCAACTACTCTATCCTCTACACTCGGGTTCCCTACTGTTCTGCCACTACGAGTGGTAATGGCTTTTACATGAGCATTCGGGTTAGGTTGGGTGTTACCCGCAAACTGACCTGGTAATCTCTCTTCTAACTTCCTAGACATATCACCCACAACCCTTTGAAGGTCTTGGAAAGCAGCTTGGTGATTCTTAAGCATAAGGTCATGTTCGCTAAGTTTCTTTTGGGTGGTTTGATCCCTAACAACTAGCTGGCTCATCATAGCCTCCATTCTTTCTATGCTGCCCCCTAAATCAAAACTTGAACCCTGACCTGTTTGAACCTGATTATTTGACCCCCCATCCTTGACCTGCCCATTTGAACCCCCACCAAAGAGTGAACCTAGCCCTCTATTTGGATTTTGAGCTATTTGAAAACCAGGGGGTCCATTTGAGCGAAAATTGTTGTTATTAGCAAAATTATTATTATTATCATTACGCCAACCCGAACCAAAATTATTACCAAACCCACTAGATTGACCTCTAACGAAACCTCCTCCTACAAAATCAACCTGCTCCTCACCAACAAGTAATGGACACACACTCGTGTCGTGACCCCCTCGGCAAAACTCACACTTATCTACCTTAGCTCTAATCTCCTTGAGCTCTCGAGTCATGTTTTCCAACACAGCGGCCAAACTAGGGTCCATAGTGACATGGTTCACCCCACGGGCTGGTGCACTAGTAGTGGTATTTGAATTACCACTTTGATACCGCTGATCGGCTCGCGATTGAGATTGAGACTGGGCAAATGCCTCAAAACGCTCTAGACACTCTGCAACTGTAAGAATACCCATCATATGCCCCCCTGCGTTAGTATCGAACCTGTCTCTAGTCTCTTGGGTGAGACCGTTATAAAATTTCTCACATAAAGCCCAATCGGAAAGACCATGCTGGGAGCAACGAGCACAAAGGTTTTGGAAACGCTCCCAAGTAAGGTAGTAAGGCTCGTCGGGCTCCATGCGAAAGGAGTGGATTTGGTCCCTAAGACGTGAGGCTTTAGCGGGCGGGAAATATTTGTTCAAAAAGGCTTGACGAAGCCCCGCCCATGTGGTGAAGGTGCCGGTTGGTTGAGAGTCCAACCAAGTAGCCGCACAGCCGGCTAATGAGAATGGGAAAAGCTGTAGGTAGGTGGCATCGTTGGGTGCACCGTGAAGGTTAAAGGTAGCTAGCATACGAGAGAAACGGTTTATGTGGGCCGGGGCGTCCTCATCGTCTCGGCCATGGAATTGGATGGTATTGGTGATAGCCTGCATGGCATAAGATGGAATCTGCCATGAATTGTCATTAACTATGGGTGGGACGGTGATGGGTGAAGCAAGGCCGATGAAATCCTGAGTGGCTTGCTGATGGACGGTTTGCCTAGGGTTGGCCATTTGATCTAAGTTTTCTTGTTCGCTAGAGGTACTATAAGTGGGACTATTGGGTGGGGAATCCTTAGGTGAATGGTTTGGTGAAGGTGGTGGTACGATTATGGGAATGGTGTCGAAATCTGGGAAAACGGGAAAATATGAAGATGAAGAACTAACCTCTGGGCCTTCGCCCAGTTGAGATGATGACTGCTTGACTGGTGGTGGCGGTCCGTGCGAGCGCAGATGTGGCATCCACTACAAGCAAAAACCTGAACACAAGAAAAGCAAACAAACACTAGTTACTATGACTCAAGATGAAAATAAAAGACACAAAACAAAGTAGACACGTAGCACGTATTTGTCAAGTAAATCTATCAAAGCTAATGAACGCAATTACCAAGAGTCCCCGGCAACGGCGCCAAAAAACTTGATGTGTGCTAAACAGACTATAAAAATTAACTATATTAGACTCTCTAAGCTAGACACTAAAAAGCTTTAATTCTAGACTCGACCTAAAACTACACAATCGGCAAGTGTACCGGTCAATGTAGTATAACCTAGGAAGTCCGGATATCGAACCACGAGACTCTATGAACCACGTAAACTAGACTCTGACAGACGCTGACAGACACGACTAAAACTTTTTTATTTGTTTGGGGGGGGGGGGGTTACGGAAAACTAAGGAAATCTATATTAAACTACTAATTAAACTAGAACTAGACTAAAAACGAATAAGGACTGAAGACTTTTCTTTTATGAGAACGAGACCACCTAGACAAGAATCCTGGATTGTTTTTAAGAGATTACCGATTAAGTTAAATGCACGAGTTATGGAACCGGGATCTTAAAGTACTAAACCTATTAAGAACCATTGAGGCCCCTCGACCCTTCTCAAGGAGAAACCTGTGGCACTACCTAGGCCGTTAATTCTACCGGTTATTAGACGTTTTCCCAGTTGTCTAATTATTGTGTAAGTACCCTAATGTTGACCTATTCTTTCCCAATCCTAGATCTAGGGAAATTTGAAGTAATTAATTTGACTTGATAGACTAATAAGACCGACAGGAAAACCAAGACATAACCTTTCCCAAGGCCTATCTAAAGCAATTCGCCGGGTAAGACCTACCAATAGCCCCTCACTTCCCAGGTATTAGGACTAGTAGAACACTAAGACTTAGCAAATTATTAACACTTACTTCTAGGGGTTATTGGCCAATTCTCCATAAAGAGTGAAGGTTTTCTAACGTGATATAGACACTCACCGAAACCCTAAACCCTAATATGACTCTACGTTGTGATATAGACCGTCACTAAGAATCATATGAAGCAAGTAATAACAATAAACCAACTCAAAGTACGCACACACATCAAACCATTAAATCAAACCTCTTACTAAACACAATCACCCATAACAATCATGCAAATAACGAAAACGGTAAAATCTTTATACTAATCCATTCATCAAGTCTAGGTGGTTTATAAATTTAGCCAAGCATACTAATAAGTGAAAACAATCCAAAGAAGTTCAACAAAGAATTCATGATAACAAGTTTCATGATGAAAAATCAAGAATAAAGAACTAGAAAACCCGATTAGATCTTCAAGTCTTCTTCCCCGAACTCGTATCGATGATTCCTAGGCTTCAAGATCTCCAAAAATGCTCCAAGGATGCTTAATAATTCGCCCCACAAGTCCCAAATTCGAATTAGGGTTTCTTCCCAAGCTTAAGATGTATTTATATCACTTTTTTTAAACACCCCTTTATTAAATTCGAATAAATCTGCCAGCAACAGCCTTCTGGCGGGGCGCCACCCACTTAGGAATGGGTGGCGGGGTGCCACCTTGTTTTTTTTTTTCTCATGTACTACATTCAGTCTCTCGCCGGGTGCCAGAAAACTTCCCACGGGGTGCCAGAGAGTGATTTTTCAGCCTTTTAACTCTATTTCAACTCCCCGACCTTTCTAACACGCTCCAAGACTTGGCACTTCAATATTTTGACTCGTTTTACTCGGTTTTCCGCATATTTAAGCATCAAAACCTGCGAAACACGATTTGATCAATAGTATGCACATTCTAACGAAAAACAAAACTAAATGTAACGAAAACTATACAAACTGTACACGATATAAGTATGTACCGCACAGTCCGGTGAGTCTCAAAGTGAGAAGAAAGTTGAAAGAACCCCCATAGACGTTAGACCTTCACCCTATGTGAATCATGCGTATGTTCCGTTTCCCTCACGTCTTAAGAACCAAAAATACTCAAGGGAATATGGGCAATTCTTAGACATCTTCAAGCAATTGAAGATTAATCTTCCGTTTATCGAGGCACTCCAATCGATGCCTAAGTATGCAAAATTCTTGAAAGATCTTCTTAGGAACAAAGAGAAGTTAGGGGAGTTGTCGAATGTCCCATTGCATGGAGGGTGTTCGGCCATTGTCTCAAATAAGCTTCCCGAAAAGCTTACCGATCTCGGTGTTTTTACCATTCCTTGTCTATTTGGTAGTAACACGAATACTAGAGCCTTAGCCGACCTAGGTGCTAGCATCAATTTGATGCCCTTTTCGCTCTACGAGAAGCTAGACTTAGGCGAGCTTTCACCTACCCGAATGACATTATCCTTAGCTGATAGGTCCGTGAAACACCCGAGGGGCATAGTTGAGAATTTGCTTGTTAAGGTTGATAAGTTCGTTTTTCCGGCCGATTTCATCATTCTCGACATGGAAGCCGATGAAAACGTACCGTTAATTTTAGGACGCCCGTTCTTGAACACTGCTAAAGCTCTCATAGATGTCTCTTTGGGCACCATCACACTTAGAGCGGGCGAGGAATCAGTAGTTTTTAAGGTTATGAATTCGAAAGGGCCTAGTGATAGAGTGGATGCGGTATCGTTAGTGGGGGAGTGTGAGAAGGATGAGAGAGATGAGGAGAAGGTGGTGAGTGGTCCGAGTCTAGAGAAAGTAATAGGACTCAAGTGTGGGGACCCACCGGATATGAGAGTAGAGGAATTAGAGGAGAGAGTGGTGCGTTTAGAATCTAGGATAGAGACACTGAGCAAAGCTCAGTGTGGGGATAGATTTCGATATGACGAGTTTAGATTCAAAACGCTAGATGAGGAGTTGAGAGGTTATGAGAGAGATAAGGGTGTTCGGGTTGATTCGGGCAATAAGTATAATGGTGCTACAGCCCGTGACTGTGTGTTTGGAGGTGAGCTGCATCTTTATGATCCCCCATAAGTATGTGAGAAGTTGTTACTCATTTGTAGAGTTTGTACCGTTTGTATCTTCGTTTATTTTTCGTAATTTTTAGTAGCTAACGGTCGTTTTGTTAGTTTTTTTTTTTTTTTTTTTTTTTTTTTGAAGTTCAACAAAGAATTCATGATAACAAGTTTCGTGATGAAAAATCAAGAATAAAGAACTAGAAAACCCGATTAGATCTTCAAGTCTTCTTCCCCGAACTCGTATCGATGATTCCTAGGCTTCAAGATCTCCAAAAATGCTCCAAGGATGCTCAATAATTCGCCCCACAAGTCCCAAATTCGAATTAGGGTTTCTTCCCAAGCTTAAGATGTATTTATATCACTTTTTTTAAACACCCCTTTATTAAATTCGAATAAATCTGCCAGCAACAGCCTTCTGGCGGGGCGCCACCCACTTAGGAATGGGTGGCGGGGTGCCACCTTGTTTTTTTTTTTCTCATGTACTACATTCAGTCTCTCGCCGGGTGCCAGAAAACTTCCCACGGGGTGCCAGAGAGTGATTTTTCAGCCTTTTAACTCTATTTCAACTCCCCGACCTTTCTAACACGCTCCAAGACTTGACACTTCAATATTTTGACTCGTTTTACTCGGTTTTCCGCATATTTAAGCATCAAGACCTGCGAAACACGATTTGATCAATAGTATGCACATTCTAACGAAAAACAAAACTAAATGTAACGAAAACTATACAAACTGTACACGATATAAGTATGTATTTTGCAATACATCATTTACAGTTACAAAGCTTCGGGTTTGTCAAAAGGTCACTCAGAGGTATAACTTAAACATGTTGACACTTTTAACCCATGTAGTTTGTAATCTCTCACTTTTAGCTTCGTATGATCCATGATTTATTCGTTTGATGTTATAAACACCATGTAGGGTTAATGTACATTATATTTATTCACAGTTGACATTTAGAATACGTATATTCACATACTTTCCATGTTTGTCAACTTTAGTCCTTCTATAATATTCTTTCACACGTTTTAAACATATGACACGTGTCAACACATTATAGGACGTGAATTTTCGAGGTGTTACATCCTCACCCCCTTAAAATAAATCTCGACCCGAGATTCACTGAAATAAATAAGGGTACTTTTCTTTCATCGTGGATTCAACCTCCCACGTATATTCGGGACCTCTACGGGCATCCCATTTGACCTTTACAATAGGTACATGCTTCCTTCGAAGCTTCTTTACCTGTCGATCTTCAATCGACAAAGGTTTTTCCACAAACTTCAAGCTCTCATCTATATGCACATCTGTATGCGGTATAACCAGTGATTCATCAGCGAAGCACTTCTTCAGATTACAGATGTGGAACACATTGTGAATTCCACTGAGCTCTTCCGGTAAGTTTAACTTATAGGCAACTGACCCGACACGTTCGATAACCTCGAAAGGTCCTATGTATCTCGGGCTTAGCTTGCCTTTCTTACCAAATCGCATCACCCCCTTCCAGGGTGACACTTTAAGCAACACTTTATCACCTACTTCGAAGTGAAAAGCTTTACGCTTCGGATCTGCGTAGCTCTTCTGCCTATCTCGGGCAGCTTTGAGACGGTCACGAATCTGGACAATCTTGTCCGTCATTTCGAAGACTATCTCTGGTCCTGATAACTGGACATCTCCCACTTCTGCCCAACCAACGGGCGATCCACACTTTCTACCGTACAAGGCCTCAAAAGGCGCAGCCTTTATGCTGGTGTGGTAGCTATTGTTGTAGGAGAATTCGATTAATGGTAAGTTCTTATCCCAACTACCACCCAAATGGATCGCACATGCACGTAGCATGTCTTCCAATGTTTGAATAGTACGCTCACTCTGACCGTCAGTCTGAGGGTGGTAAGCCATACTGAAATTCAAACGGGTGCCCAAAGATTGCTGAAAACTCTTCCAAAAATGTGACGTGTATCTAGTATCTCTGTCAGAGATAATAGACACAGGTATGCCATGTAAGGCTACAATCTTATCAACGTACAACTGGGCTAACATGTCGGAGCTATAAGTCTCCTTGATGGGTAGGAAATGTGCTGACTTAGTCAGTCTGTCAACTATAACCCATATTGTATCATTTCCTTTCCTTGTCTTGGGTAACTTGGTAATAAAATCCATGGTTACCATTTCCCACTTCCACGTAGGAAGTTCAGGCTGTTGTAGCAAACCTGACGGTTTCTGATGCTCGGCTTTGACTTGCGCACATGTCAAGCATTTAACTACATAGGTGGCCACAGACTTCTTCAAGCCTATCCACCAATAGTTTGCCTTTAGATCCTGGGTAGCTGATGGCAAATTCTTAATCGTTACCCAATTAGGGTTGCGGCAATTAATACATAAGCAATATGAACCGTCTTTCTTATTTAGTAACATAAAACCCTCAGAATATTGAATCAGGCTATATGAGCCTATGTCTTAAGACCTACTTAATCAAGGTTTCGATTATTCCATAATCAATATGGAGTTTTCACAAAACTCCAGCCCACAGCGGGATGTTAATCTTAATTCTACCTGCCTTCTAGGAGGTAAGCAGGGAAACTTATGAGAAGATAATCAAGATACAAGGAGGCTACAAAGATTTTTCCATATCTCAGGCTCCAGTTCATCCATCATTGCTTGTGTCAAATAAGTGACACATTTATGTTATAAGTCTACGAATTCCTTAATCGGGAATCTTTACTTGGAAAATTCCATTCTGGATATCTTCTTCGAATCCTACTAGTCGACTTTAGTACAATATGATCATTGGGATATCTTAGGGGTTCCATGTATTAAACCTCCATACTGATCAGGCATGGAAGTAATCTATGGGACACACTAGAATACGCCAATCCTCATATGGCACTTTTATCAAACATAGTTTGGCATTCGCAGGCGATAGAAAAACAATGAGAAAAATAATTAAAATAACATATGTTGTCGCACTCTATGCGAAGAAAGAGTACTCTTAGATTTTTCGGAAGGATTTCTTGCTGATACCAGAAGAATCGGCTACTATGGTTTCCTTGGTAGGTTATACCTTGTGGATAATATAAAAGTTTGCTAAGTTTATGGTTTATGAAGATTTATTATTGTCTGTATTAAATCAGGACGCTTAGCAGAAATTATCATTGGTAAATGATAAGGGATGTACTTGATGACATCTTGAACTGCCTCTTGGCATTCATCAGGTGAGCTCAGGCATTTCTTCCTTTAGCCTTTCCAGGCTTAGCTGCACCTTCTTTGCTTTTTATTAAGCCGGTACTTGCTCTCTTTCTTAGACTTCTGGGAGTTATCCTCCCCCTTTGGCTCATCCTTCATATCCGAAGTGTGAACAAAGCTCTTCACATGAGCATTTGAACATGGTTTTGGATGAAATTTAGAGCGAGAAGCATTCAGCTCTTTGGGTTGTTTCATGACCTTTTCCCCTTGGCCTTTCAAACTGCTGCGTTAACCACCGCTTGGAGATTTACTCCATTAATATTGAGGTTTACGTTTGAGACATTATTTGCTTTTGTCGCATTAATAGCATCGCGACTATTGCCTATCTCATCCGAGTTTTCCATACTCAAAACTTGGTACTAAATACCAAATTAAACCATTATTAGTCATCATCCTGATGACCTGACATAGATTAGCCACGGCATCCACGAACCGTATAGGCCATTATATTCCGAACATTCTTAATGAATGTTATTTGATTGTATATCTATTACATTTAGCTTAGGTCACAAAAGGACTATCATTGGCATTTAAGGTTTGGAGCGAGTCCAATACCTGCTTGACAGGGGACCATAATGTCACAACTGTCTTTGTCACAAGGACGATTATAAATAGCTCAAAGGCTAGTCTTACAAGACTTTTATTATATATATACATATATGGCATAGAAGCCTGTCTCGATGGACGTAGAAAGATATGGCATAAAGCCCAGTCATGAAGGACATAAATGATTATACGGCACGAAGGCCTTGTCGCAAAGGTCATTTAGATATGGCACAAACGGCCTTGTCATAAGGACATTTATCAAATCTGGCACAAAGGCATGTCACCAGGAATGTTAACATTTAATATGTTAGCTTGTCACAATTTACAAATTATAGCACATAGGCTTGTCATGAATGACTTTAAAACATAACTCGATGGTCTTTCATCAAGGACCTTAATTTATTAGCCACAATCTTATTAGATTAGGGCTTCAAGGTTTGAACGTGGTTCTTCACCTTTGGACAGGGAGTTATAAACTACAACTGTCATCGTCTTGAAAGATGATTCATTTGGCAGAAAAGTAAGCCAATCAACATCACTAATGGATGTTTATATATAACCATCGTATCTAATGATAGTAGTCATGATCACATCGATCATATTGACTATTAGGTTTGGGTATAATCACACCATTTTGAACAGGGGATCATAAAGATCACTACTATCTTTGTCTTACCGACACTAGAATAAGGTATAGCCCGTAGGCATTTCATCACGAGGGATGTTAATATTATGATCATCATACTGATGATACTAGTCAGGATCGCAATGATAGTATAGACTATGGGATTTGAGTATAGTTCACCCCCTTGGGCAAAGAATCACAAAAGATTACAATTGCCTTGTCTCAATTGGACAATCATCATATTGATGATCTTTGTCATGATTGCATTGATCATATAGACTATTAGGCTTGAGCATAGCTCACTACCTGGGACAGGGAATCGTAAAGATCACAATGTCTTTGTCACACAAGGACAATATAATATGGCCCATAGGCGAAACATCACTAATGGATGTTTATAATAGGTTCATCCTATTAGATGATATAAGTCATGATTGCATTAATCATATTGACTATTTGGCTTGAGCATAGCTCACCACCTCAGACAAGGAATCATAAAGATAACAATGTCAATGTCTCAAATGGACAATATATTATAGCCCGTAGGCAAAACATGTAACAACTCTCATCAAAAGTCATAATTATTAAAATAATTTGACCAATAGGAAACCCTAATTGAGACACCCAAGTGATTCTGAGCAAACCCTAAAAGTTTCAGAAATTTCAGAATCAGGATTAGGGCCCCTAAAACTCAGGGGGGGTTAAACCCTATTGACGATTATCCAAATTACGTGCTGTCCAAGTTGAATTTTTAGAAAGTGTCAAGTCATCAGGCCTAGTCCCACACGTGGCTACCCTATAGCAGCTTTGTGTCCCTTACGGACCGTAAAGTTGTGAGTCTTACGGTCCGTAAGCTGCCATACGGACCGCAACATCAGCAAGCTTACGGTCCGTAAGCTAGTCAATTTTTGTGTATAAATAGCAGGCTGTGGCATTCGAATTCTGGCACAAAAACGACGTAAATTCTCGCTGTATACACCGAGATAAGCTCTGTATACTTCAATTAAAACACACAGGTCTCTAATTGAAGCTGCAGTCAGGGTATTAGCACAATCGCTGCTACGATTCATTGTCCGATCGATCAATATATCCAATGGATGTTTAAGTGCCGCCCACATTAGGGTTATACTTTATCGTTCGTCATTAATTTGACGGATCATCGTTAATTCGATGGATAAAGTATTATACTTTGTCGTTCGTTGTTAATTTAACGAATCATCGTTAATTCGATGGATGAAGTATTGCACTTTGTCGTTCGTTGTGAGAATTTGATCTCGTGAGTTATCGTAAATGCTGGATTGATTACTAACCCCAAATTGTGTGCTTGTTATTGAAATTAGGATAAAAGGCTAATCAGTAGGCTAGGCTCTGCCCGTATAAATCTGCAATGTGAGTCATTCTCCTTTTCTCACAGTTTGTGAGTTATTTTATCAAATATTTTACAATACTCCAAAATTATTTTCAAGGTTATAATTACAGGGACTAAGTCATGGATATCTTGAATTATTGGTTAGTGGGGTATTGTGCACATTACTAATTGTCTCCCAGTTAGGTTCATTGACCTACTCGGGATAATCACTGTTAGGTTCATTGACCTACAGGGATAATCGTCACTATTTAGGTTCATTGATCTAAATAGTGGTATGACCATCGTCACCATTGTGACTTGTCACCATTGTGACAGAATGCCAGATAAAAATAAGATAGAAGCCATTGTAATCGCTCTTATGCTGTAATTGATAACTATGCATCATTATGCAAAATAGAATGATTCACTCAGTATTTCCCGCTGACAAAACCTTTTTCAAACATGTTTCAGGTAACCTATTATGAATCAGGAAAAATGCCATATAGCACTACAAGCTCAAGGAAGTGGCTCAATATAAAATAAAGAAACATGTTTTGTAAAAATAAAAGATTTCTTTGTGAAATCAAACTATTGTAAATTACCGGGTTTATCCCGCGTTGTGAAATAAAATAATCGGGAAATATTTACATTTTAAAAGATCCTGATGAAAACTTCCGCTGTAAAACTCAATTAAATAAATACCGCAGTATTTTCTGTCCCGCGGCTCCTGAAACGGGTCAAACTGGGTCGGGGGCCGTGACAGAAAAAGGTGGTATCAGAGCCACTTATCGAGCCACTGATTTAAGCCAATTAAGTAATTAGAAAATACTTAATAATTTTTATTAATTGCTATTTTGTGATTATATGTTTTAATTATTTGACTAATTTTGAATAGTATGGGCAGATTTTTATATATATTGTAATATTTATTGCTCTATCATCATTAATCGAAAAACATTATATATAAATTTATTTGATTATATATGGAATTACCTAATATAGTATTACTATATTGTGATAAAAAATTTATATTTTATGTTTGAAGTATACTCTTATTTAAAATTATTATTTAGTTATTTATTATTAATAATAATATATTAATAGTAGTAGTATTAAGATTATTTTTAAATACTAGGGTTATTATCAAAGGCAGATATTGGATAGCCTAGCCTTAGTTAGGCATGGACTGATCACCTATGCTTAAACAAGGCAGCACTAACCAATATCCACCATGATAATGACTAGTTAATATATATAAATTAAGTCATCATACTTATTTAGTATGTAGATTTTTATATATTAACTACTGTAATAGTAAATATAAATCTTTAAATATTCTGATTTAAAGTTTAGTATTTTTATTATCTACAATCTAGAAAATTTATAAATAAATTACAAATAAAACCTAGTATGTTTTAATTTTTAGTTGTTTTGATAATATGAAATACTATTTGAAGTTGTTCTATAAAATTTTGTTATGACTTAGTAAATTGTGTGTATTTTGCTAAACAGCATGAGTGATCTGTCAGAAGCCCTTCAGAATTTAAATCTCTATCCAGTAAGAATCGAAGTTTCCAGAGATTTTAATAGGTATATTCCAGACATAGAAGAACCAATAGAATTTAACGCTTTACCTCTCGGGAAACCTAAGCCTAAAAAAATGAAAATTGGAGAAAGCTCTAGGCAAATTAAAGAGTTACCATCTCAAGAAGAACTAAATTTTATAATGGCAACCGATGATACTATTGAGCCTGTTAATGAAAATAATTTTATGAACTTAGAACCATCTATTCCAAACTCTTCTAATCACTGGAATATAGACGAATGGTTGGATAATGAAATACTGTTACAAAACCATCCCTATAGGCTTTTTCCTAAGATCAAACCAGAACTTTTACCAAATTCACCAATAAGTAACGAGAATAGGACTGAACTCCATCATTTTGACAACATGGATGCTGGGAATAGGATCCAAGAGATTTTGGGGCAGATCTCCTGGAAATACGATGAGAAGAAACGCCGTTACTAGAACATCATCTGACAAAGGATAGGGGATTATGAAACTGTGGTTGTGTAATAGTAACAGTAAAATCAGTATGTGTAAAATAAATAATAAAACGGGTGTATATAGAAACAAGATATAAGGAAATTTTAGAAAGATACAAATTTTGTTTGTATATTCGTTTATGTGATTATGTGCAACTAAATTGTTACATTGGATTATTTCCTTTATACTAATTATTTATTTATAAATTAGATATTAGATGGAAAACGCTAATAATGAACCAGTTAATGAGGGTAATCAATCTGAGCACCAATCGGGGGATCAATATGTGACTAGGCAAGATATAGAAAATATCATTGCTCAAGAGATAGCCAACACTATTCCAGGAATAGTTGCTCAAGGGATAGCTAATACTATACCAGCAATCATTGCTGCTGTTAAAAATCCAATCGAACCTCAACAAGTTGTTCCTAGTAAACGCATTTCTAAAGATAATTTCAGTAATAGCGTAAATGAAGGCAGTAATCATGTTAATCATGATAATGAACCACGGCAAGCTCCGCTCCCTAAGAAAAGGAAAGTTGCAACGCCTGGTTGCACTTACAAAGAATTTCTTGCTTGTAAACCCACTGAGTTTGCAGGCAATGAAGGAGCGACTGCGGCACTACGTTGGTTAGAGAAAACCGAGGCAGTAATTGCCATAAGTAAATGTGCTCAGGATGATCAGGTCATGTACGCGTCAAACCTTTTCAAAGAAGTAGCGCTAGAATGGTGGAATAAGGTGTTACAAGCAAAAGGAAGAAGGATGGCATATGCTATGAACTGGGAAGAATTTAAGAGTCTTGTAGAAAGAAAATTTTGTCCCGAATATGAAAAAGATCAAATGGCAAATAAGTTTCTAACCCATCGGATGATAGATGTAGATTGTCGAGGGTATACTACGACATTCTTCGAATATGCTCGAGTGGTACCAACCCTGGCTTCGCCAGAACCGGTACTTATTTCTCGTTATATTTGGGGATTGATTTCCGAGATTCGTAATATTGTCAAAGCTGCGAAACCTCGCACGATTGATGATGCAGTAGAATTAGCCAATACTATGACTGACGAGTTAGTACGGACAAGAGAAGAAAACAGAAGGAAGGAAGTAGCCCAAAAGATTACCCAAGAATTTAGTTCGGGTAACTATAACAATTTCAAGAAAGGAGGAAATGGGCAATCTTCTACTAGTCCATTTTGCAATTTTTGCAAAAGGAAGCATTTTGGAAGATGCAAAGGATATTGCAATTTTTGCAAGATTCCAGGACATCAAGAAGAAGACTGTAGGAGGAAGAAATTTTCAGTTTGCTACAACTGTAAATTAACTGGACATCTTAGGCCAGATTGTCCAAAACTGAATAAACCATTTGACAATCAAGCCAAACCGTCAGAAGGAGCAAAAAGGAATGCGAGAGCCTTTCAGCTGACTACTCATGAAGCCGAGATGATTCCAGATGTGATAGCCGGTATGTTCTTAATTTACAACGTTTACACAACAGTATTATTTGACTCTGGTGCAAACCAAAGTTTTATAAGTACTTTACTCTGCCAAACTCTTAACTTACCATTAACAAGCATTAGATAAATTTCTACAGTAGAATCGGCAGATGGGAATTTAGTTAAAGTAAATAAGGTTCTGCAAAATGTAGAAATAGAACTTTTAAGTTATAAGTTTTCTGCAATCCTATTATCTATGAAATTAGTTGAATTCGATGTTATGATCATTATCTGTGATCAGAATTTCTTAGAAATTCAATCAAGCATCGGAGAAGTAATTATGATTACAGGAAATAAACCATGTAAGCCTATGAAGTTCATATCAATAATGGAAATTGCTAATTAGGAACGAAAGCAAAGGAATAGTATATATGATTTTAGTAATCATTAATACTAAAGATACAGAATTTAAGGAAATTTCTGTAAATTCAGAATACCCAGATGTATTTCCAGAAGATTTACCTGGATTACCATCAGATATGAAGATAGAATTTAAGATTCATCTAATTCCAGGAATTATACCGATAAACCAGGGAACCTTATCGGTTAGCACAATATTGGTTGTTAAGAAAAAGTTTCGATAAGAATGTGTATTGATTATAGGAAATTGAATAAGGTTATAATTAAGAAATCAATACTCATTACTTAGAATTAATGATCTATTCGATCAAATCCAGGGAAATAGATATTTCTAAGATCAACTTATGTTCCGGATATTATCAATTAAAAGTATCAGAGGAAGATGTACCTAAGACTGTTTTCAGAACTAGGAATGGTCATTACTAGTTTACAGTCATGCCCTTCGGATTAAAGAATGCAACTGCAGTATTCATGGACATGATAAATAGGATCTGTAAACCATATCTGGATAAATTGGTAATTGTCTTCATAAATAATATACTTATTTATTACAAAAGTAGGAAAGAACATTGACAGCACTGGCATGTACTCTTAACTTTGTTAAGAAAAGAAAAGCTTTACGCCAAATTTTCGAAGAATGAATTTTGGCTGCTAGAAGTACAATTCTAGGTCATATGGTGAATCATGAAAGTATTCACTTAGATCTTGCTAAGATAGCAGTAATTACCAAATGGAAGATTCTGCAATCAGCAATGGAAATTAGGAATTTTATAGGTTTAGTATTATAGACAGTTTATTAAGGAATTTTCAAAATAGTTATACCATTAACTAAGTTAACCTGTAAAACAGTTAAGTTTGATTAGAGATCTAAACCAAAAGAAGCTTTTAGGATATTAAAACATAAATCCTAACCTTACTAAAAGGAACTGAAGATTTTGAAGTAAAAGGTAATGCTTCAAAGTTAGGATTTGGATATATGTTAATGCAACACAAAAAGGTAATTGCGTATGCCTCAAGATAATTGGAAAAGTATGAATTTAGAGTCATAATTTTTGCCTTAAGATTTGGAGACATTATCTGTATGGAAGTAAGGATACTATCTATACGGATTATAAGAATTTAAGATATATATTTTTGGGCAAAAAGAATTTGAGGCAAAGGAAATGAATGAAAATCCTAAGTGACTACGACTGTGATATTTAGTATCACAAAGGAAAAGCTGAAAACGGCAAGAGGTAGTCATAAAGATTATGCAGATAATAGATGAAAACCGTTGGAGTTCGAGTTGGAGACAAAATACTATTAAAAGTATCTCCTTGGAAAGGAGTTGTTAGATTTGGTAAGAAAGGAAAACTAAGACCAAATTATGTAGGATCATTTCCAGTAAATTCAACGTATTGGATCAGTTACTTATAAGTTTACAACTACCAGGAAGGTTAGTTGGAATACATGATATATTTCATATATCCAATCTCAAAGAAATGTTTATCAGACGAATCTTTGGTAGTACCTTTCCAAGATATAACATAACAAATAGTGTTAAGTGAAGTAGGATTCAAAGACAGGATCCTAATATACTTGGGAACTGGAATCCGAAATAAAGAGAAAGTATTTTCAATTATTCCAGTAAATCTCGAGGACGAGATTTTTATTAAGTTGGGGAGAATGTAACAACTCTCATCAAAAGTCATAATTATTAAAATAATTTGACCAACAGGAAACCCTAATTGAGACACCCAAGTGATTCTGAGCAAACCCTAAAAGTTTCAGAAATTTCAGAATCAGGATTAGGGCCCCTAAAACTCAGGGGGGGGGGGGGTTAAACCCTATTGACGATTATCCAAATTACGTGCTGTCCAAGTTGAATTTTTAGAAAGTGTCAAGTCATCAGGCCTAGTCCCACACGTGGCTACCCTATAGCAGCTTTGTGTCCCTTACGGACCGTAAAGTTGTGAGTCTTACGGTCCGTAAGCTGCCATACGGACCGCAACATCAGCAAGCTTACGGTCCGTAAGCTAGTCAATTTTTGTGTATAAATAGCAGGCTGTGGCATTCGAATTCTGGCACAAAAACGACGTAAATTCTCGCTGTATACACCGAGATAAGCTCTGTATACTTCAATTAAAACACACAGGTCTCTAATTGAAGCTGCAATCAGGGTATTAGCACAATCGCTGCTACGATTCATTGTCCGATCGATCAATATATCCAATGGATGTTTAAGTGCCGCCCACATTAGGGTTATACTTTATCGTTCGTCATTAATTTGACGGATCATCGTTAATTCGATGGATACAGTATTATACTTTGTCGTTCGTTGTTAATTTAACGAATCATCGTTAATTCGATGGATGAAGTATTGCACTTTGTCGTTCGTTGTGAGAATTTGATCTCGTGAGTTATCGTAAATGCTGGATTGATTACTAACCCCAAATTGTGTGCTTGTTATTGAAATTAGGATAAAAGGCTAATCAGTAGGCTAGGCTCTGCCCGTATAAATCTGCAATGTGAGTCATTCTCCTTTTCTCACAGTTTGTGAGTTATTTTATCAAATATTTTACAATACTCCAAAATTATTTTCAAGGTTATAATTACAGGGACTAAGTCATGGATATCTTGAATTATTGGTTAGTGGGGTATTGTGCACATTACTAATTGTCTCCCAGTTAGGTTCATTGACCTACTCGGGATAATCACTGTTAGGTTCATTGACCTACAGGGATAATCGTCACTATTTAGGTTCATTGATCTAAATAGTGGTATGACCATCGTCACCATTGTGACTTGTCACCATTGTGACAGAATGCCAGATAAAAATAAGATAGAAGCCATTGTAATCGCTCTTATGCTGTAATTGATAACTATGCATCATTATGCAAAATAGAATGATTCACTCAGTATTTCCCGCTGACAAAACCTTTTTCAAACATGTTTCAGGTAACCTATTATGAATCAGGAAAAATGCCATATAGCACTACAAGCTCAAGGAAGTGGCTCAATATAAAATAAAGAAACATGTTTTGTAAAAATAAAAGATTTCTTTGTGAAATCAAACTATTGTAAATTACCGGGTTTATCCCGAGTTGTGAAATAAAATAATCGGGAAATATTTACATTTTAAAAGATCCTGATGAAAACTTCCGCTGTAAAACTCAATTAAATAAATACCGCAGTATTTTCTGTCCCGCGGCTCCTGAAACGGGTCAAACTGGGTCGGGGGCCGTGACAAAACATCACTAAAGGATGTTAAATAATATGATCATCGTATTAGATGATATTAGTCATGATCGCATTGATCATATAGACTATTATGTTTGGACGTAGTCCAATATTTTAGACAGGGGGTCAAAGACCATCACTGTCGTTGTCTTATCGGACAACAAGTTTAGCCCGTAGGCACTTCATCACTAACGGATGTTCATAATATGATCATCTTATAAGATGATATAAGCCATGATTTCTAAGTCATAAGGCAAATTAGGAAATAAAAATTTCCAGTATAGGGATGACTGTTGTGATTTTTATCGAATCACATTTGTCAGGAGTGCTAACACGTTCCTAGGTGTTAACAAGGATTTGAATCCCTTGAGTAGGTTTCGCCATCTTGGCCGTGTAGGCTAGGTTTCACCTTTAAGATTCTTTTAAAATGCATACTGGCAGGGAAGGGAGGATGTTTATTTTATTCAGGATTTTTATCATAAATCCTAATTTATAAGTTAGTAATAGCACAAATGGCCTAGTCGCGTAGACAAGTTTAATTTATAATCCATGATTTCAGAGAATCGAGGCATTAAGGTTTTAATAATAGCATAAATGGTCTAGTCGTGTAGACAAGTTTAATTTATAAGTTATGATTTCAGAGAATCGCGGCATTAAGGTTTGAATCAAAGTTCATTACCTTTTCGTGACAGGGAGCTGTAGGCTACCACTGTCTTTAGTCTCGGAGGACATTAACTATAGCCCGTAGGCACTTCCCTTCTAAGGGATGTTTATTACTGAATTGCCCCTTAGGGAAATTCATTAACCATGGTAACCAGAGACCATATTTGGTTAATTTATTAATTATATAGGTTTAGGATTTCTATTATAATTTATCCTAATTATAAAACATTAACAGTTTTATTAGTGGCACCCAATGGCCTGGTCACATGGACATTTATAAATTATAAGCTTACGATTTCAGAGAATCAAAGCATGAAAGTATATTGGCACAATAGGCCTAGTCACAAGGACATTTATAAATTTTAAGCTATGATTTCAGAGAATCAAAGCATGAAGGTATTCTGGCACAATAGGCCTAGTCACAAGGACATTTATAAATTATAAGCTATGATTTCAGAGAATCAAAGCATGAAGGTATTCTGGCACAATAGGCCTAGTCACAAGGACATTTATAAATTATAAGCTATGATTTCAGAGAATCAAATCCTTGAGGTTTGAACCTAGTTCATTACCTTTTTCTGACAGGGAGTCATAGCTACCACTGTATTTTGGCTCATGTAGAAATGAGCAAGGCCCGTAGGCGCTATATTACCACGTATGGTTAAAATATGATCATCTTAATTGATGATGTAAACCCAGGATTCAGAGATCATTAAACTGGGTTAGGAATCTTTTGAAGAATCCTTAATAACATGTGTGATTTCCAACGAATCACATCTGCCGGGAGTGTTAACATGTTTTCAGATGTTAACTGGGATACGAATCTTTTAAACAGGTCTTACCATCTTGGCCAGGTCTTTATAATGACACTCAGGCTAGGTTTCACTCTTAAGATTCTTTTAATATTTATCGCAGAACAATTTCTAAATTGAAATGTTAATAAGGATCTGAATCTAAATTGAGGAACTGCCATCTTGGCCGGTCTTAATATGACCCAAAGCTAGGCCTTGTCCTTTTTTAGATTTTGCCATTTTATTATAATGGTAGATCTTGCAAAAGGAAATGTTATTTTCCATTTATTTAATATTTCTTGTTTAGAATGAAAGTTTAAACTTAATCATTCCACTATATAAAATAAAAGTATAAAGTTGCCCTAAGCGGGACTTGCAAGGGATAATGTTGTCCTCGAAGGGACTGAAAGATAAATATGTCCTTATGAGGACTATTAAGGAAACGATCTTCAGCAAAAGGAGTTTCTTCTTCAAGTTATTTCTGAATGATTTCTCCTTGGTTGCGCGTTTCATCCTAGTCGCGGTGCGAAGCTCAGCATTTCAAGGCTCTAGATGTGGAGAATTTTTATTACAGCTTCTTCGCTTGGCGACGTATATATAAAAATTTGGAAGCAAAATTTTTAGGTTAGGATTGAGATTATTCCTATGTTAAGTCTAGACTCGGAAGTTTAGATATGTGCAATTGTGTTATTGAGATTAAACATAAAAGGCTAGTGTTTAATTCACTCAATGTTGGCTCTGATACCAACCTGTCACACCCCGACTTCCACGTGTCACCGGTGGGCCCGGTGGGGAGTGTCGTGACGTGGTTGGCAACATAATAGTCAAACAACACAATAATTAATATGCACAGCGGAAGCAATTTAAAAGATATAATATAACCGAATTTAATATTGTAACTTCAAATGTCACAATATTCGGATGTTTATCCACAGAAGGATCGATAACAAAATGGAAACAATGGTTCAACAGACTTCAGGCATCTTAAGCTTGCGAGACTCTTTATTGATGCTAAGGAGACAATTCAGCCAATTACGTTTAGTACCTGCATTTAGTCTTTTTGGGAAAATACGTCAGTTTACACTGGTAAATACAATCAACTGACTCATTTTGGAAAATGATTTAAAATTGGTTTGGATGCACATGGCATAAATGTTTTATAATTTGATTAAAATGCACAGAGGCAAGATTAATCTTTTTAACTTAGGAGAATTATTTAATATTATAATCTTGTGAACGAATTACATATTCCTTGTGCGTTCAGTAGCCCGGATCTTGTCCGGGTTAAAGATCAATAGACACACCACAATATACTTTTGTGCACTGACGGGTGTACGCCTACACCCCGCGCTTAAGTCGTGGCCATTTCGTAAAATGATGCCAAGGATATCCGGGACATGGTCATTAACCCCCCAAAGGCTTTAAGTAACAAGACTGTTTAAACGAGCCGATCAAATTTATTCAACTACCCACTTAACGGTGGAGAATTTGATGCCCGATCAAGCGGTATGCTATATACCGTAACCCAAGCCCGTATAGGGAAAATAAGTTAAAAGTATTTACCTGAGCAATGTATAAATCACAATAAGCAAATTGCAAGTAGCTTTTACTGGTTCTCCTAATCTGGAACGAAGGTTTATAATAACCTATTAGAATCCTAACGGGTCTTTAGTTAAGCTTAAGCTTAGACCGGTTAGTTTCAAATACACGGTTCGTACGCACGATTAAGCGAAGACCGGATAGAATGTGATTTAGACCCGACAAGTTCAGAGACTTGTTTAATATGGGTCCTTCATGCACATTATGGATTTTGAGATAAAACCGATAAGGTTTGACCCGTTTAGGTTAGTTTATGTAAACTAGTTACATAACTTGAACCGAACGCGTAATAAGCGTAACGGGTAGTAATGAGAGCTATATACAGGTCTCCTAAGTTAATTATGCCTCAAATATGTTGTGACATCAGTAAGATGTCTTTCATTATGCCCGAAACGTGTTTAGACACAAACTAGGCCCCGTAGGGGTAGTTTGGTCATTTAAAAGTTTATAAAAGAGTTTAAGTAACAACCTGAGTTACAGGTCTGATGTAATCAGCAAAAATACATAATTTGCTAAGTTATATCAGTAGGATAAAGTGTATATGTGAAATTTATCAATTATAACCAAACTATGCCCCGTAGGGGTATTTTGGTAATTTCACATAAGCCGAAAAAAAAACTCAAAAATGAAGTCTGAGTTTAACAACCTTTGCCTACTGTTAAAATATTATAATTTGCCTCAAATATCAGTAGGTATCAACCCTTGTATGTTTAAAATAGTTTTAGTACATCCTATGCGTTAAAAACGCTTAAAAAGGCGATTAGAGGCCATTTCCGGGTTTGATACATAAATCTGATATTTTTATATTTCTAGAAGGGTTAAAATAATTTATTTATCATATGTGATCAGTAGCAAAAGGTTTGGCGTCGTTTAGATATGTAAAACTCATTTTATGGCCCTTAAGGGCAAAATCGACAATTACCGGATTAAGCCTACGACTATGAGTTATGCTCAGCCTAAAATTAATTAAAAATCTTTAAAATTCCCAAAATAATACATTACATCAGTGGGTAAAGATTTTGATACCAAAAAGTATGTTTAACTAGGCTATACGCTAATTACGCCATTTTATTAACATAAAGCTTTCAATTTGCGATAATGAGCATAACTCTCAATCTATACCTCAAACTGATGTCAAACTTTGCATACAAGTTTATATATCAGTAATTAAAGTTTCTACTCTTTTACATTTCCAAAAATCACGTTTTAAAGTAATAAGGGCATAATGGTCAACATATGAGCAATTAACGGAATCATGCATATTAATTGGATAACTAATGATCCGAGGTGTATAATCACAGAGGGTTATACTAGCATGTAACCTGATCCAAATAAAGCTCTTAGGTATTTCTAATTCATACCAAAACGGATCAGAACTGAAAGTCAAAGTGAAAGTCAAACTATGCGACTTTCGGTTCCGAACCGGGTCTAAACAGGAAATTATCGGGTTGAACATGTTTAGACATGTTCTTACACTTATTACTAAGTTATAACAATGATCAAACAGGTTGTATATGATCTACATTGCTAATTATGCATAAATTGTAATTTAAGTATCCAGTTGACTTTTTCTTAGCAAGTTTGACCCGACTTTTGACCTGGTTAGAGTGGTAATCAAGGGGAACCCTTTTGAGGGTTTATTACCCACATAATTACCAACTTATAACTACTTTTGATTCGACTAATCACTGGACCATTAGTGATTAATCTTAAAGTCAACCGTTAATTACGACGGTTTGACTTTTAAGCTAAAACTAAGCTAAAACTTAATTAAGAAAGGATTAGCAAACTTACCAAGGTCCTATGCACGAAATGTGATCACTTGAGAGCAGGCTTGAGCTCCAGAAATGATCAGGAAAGGTATGAGGAACTTGGTTGCAACTTTGGTCCTTTATATAGTGTTTAATCCATCACAAAATGTTGACAACTCAAGCTACAACTATCCACAACCATTCAACAAGTGTCCCTAGTGTTCTAGGGGTTGTTTAGAGGCCAAGCAAGATGAGGAAAATCGTTTAAAGTTGATCACAAGCACAAGGGCAGACAAGAAATAAAAAAAATTGCATCAGATAGGCCCTCGCGTGACGCGAGGGACCTCCCCCTTGGCTTCGTGTGGCGCGAGGCTCACCTGCAGCAAATCAGAACTTTAGATTTATTGCGTATTGATCCTTGGCTCTTCAAACTTCGTTTAGACACTTGTTTCTTGCATTATGAACCTTCATAATTGACCTATAAGGGCTTTAAAACATATACCCACTTTGTTAAGTCCCCGGTTAACTTTATTGTTACCCGAAAAGTCCTAACTTTCAACGTTTACGCTTTAACCCTTCGCACACGAATTTGATCATAACTTTCTCATACGATAACGAAACTTTATGAAATTTATATCGTGCATTCTAGTGAGCATAATTTACAGTTACAAAGCTTCGGGTTTGTCAAAAGGTCACTCAGAGGTATAACTTAAACATGTTGACACTTTTAACCCCTGTAGTTTGTAATCTCTCACTTTTAGCTTCGTATGATCCATGATTTATTCGTTTGATGTTATAAACACCATGTAGGGTTAATGTACATTATATTTATTCACAGTTGACATTTAGAATACGTATATTCACATACTTTCCATGTTTGTCAACTTTAGTCCTTCTATAATATTCTTTCACACGTTTTAAACATATGACACGTGTCAACACATTATAGGACGTGAATTTTCGAGGTGTTACAGTAGACCACAATTTTGATAGTCGTTGAAGTTAGCCCAAGTTGATAAGGAGATCCATGACCCATGTACACGTTTCCTTATTAGCTTAAAACCAGTGTTGCAGAAATTGGCCTAGGCAGCCTATTAATCGGCGCCTAGGCGGTAATCAAAGGTCCATCGACTAAATTTTACCAAAATGGCCATACTAGGCGGTAATGGTCAGCATCGGTCAAAGTTGTCAAAATCGGTCAAAAATCGGACCTAGTCGGTCAAATATGAGGCCAAACTCGGATCATAATGGGCCAAGTCGAAACAAATCGAACCAAATCAGTCAAAAAGGAACGAGTTCTTACCTCGATTCGAACCAAAATTGTATCTAAACTCGTCTCCAATGTGCAAAATCGACCCACATTGAAGAACTAATCGATTAGATGAAGCGAAATTGGGCATAGAGTTTGTGTTCTTTTATTGTCTAATGAACACGATGGAGATGGGGGTTGGAGGCGGCGTATGATGAATACGGGTGGGGATTAGGTTATATTAAGTTTTGGTATTTTAACATTTAACCCCCTCTATCTTTCACTAGTTTACATATGGTTCCTAAACTTGTAAATTTATAATAAAAAGTATAAAGTTATATATATATATATATATATATATATAAATTTGTAAAATTAAACTTAGAAATTCCAATCCGATTAATCCCTATTAATCCCGATTAATCCCTAGGCGATACCTCACCGCCCGACTAGCGCCTAGCGATCTCTACAACACTGCTTAAAACACTAGTCCTCGCAATGAAAATGTAACAACCCGACTTTTTGAAGTCAAAGTACAAGTCAAAGTCAAAGGAAGAAAAGATTGCTAATTCGATCTGTCATTCCTTGCTTAATTATTATTGTACTCTTTGACTCTATAATCGATACTTTAGTTTACGATGTTTTAGTTGTATTATGTGAAGTAACAATGCAATAAACGCAATTAAACGATTAACTACTTAAAGCTATCTCATCGCTATCGCATCGCAACTTGAATCGCAGTTCTGGATATTGTTTTACGTGTGTGTGCTATTACGTGTTACTTGTGCATGTTTAATAATGTTAAAGGTGTTAATCGCAAACGCAATCGCAACCCTGTCGCAACGCAATCTAATTGCGAACTGGAAACGCAAGGTTACTTATGTTATTGTATGTTAGTTATGTTATTTGGGTAACTATTATTTAAAACTATCGCATCGCTTAATCGACACTCGCTTAAACGCATCGCAACGCTCAACGCACGAAACGAAAATCGGAAAACCAACTCACTCGAGCCATCCGATCGAATGACCCTTCGATCGAATGGTCATCCGACCGGATGGCCATCCGATCGAAAGGCCCTCCGATCGAATCACTCCCACCTCCTTTCTCCTCCTTCCCCTATAAACACTCACCTTTCACATCACTGTTCACGTGTTGTGACAGCTCTCCTCCGACCCACGCACTCTCAGGCTATTTTCTCTCAATTCCTCGCAATCCTTGTAATTTTTCAACTCAAATATTGTACTTCCTTGATCAGCACACACTTTCTCATCATTTTTACCATCAAATTTCAACTTTTAACCATTAAATCACCTGAATTCATGTTGTTCAAAGGTGACTTCATCACGTGTCACACCCCCAAATTCCACAAGCGGAGTATCACCGCAGGAGGCGTGACATGACCAGGATCTAGCCACCAATCATATTGAACAATATAATTTAAGTAGATATAAAACCAACCAACAATATAATTGGTGTCCAAAACAAATTAACTAAGTTCAAGTTATCAGTGGAAGTGTAACGCCCCGTGTTTTCACAACTTTCCATATTTAGAAAGCATTGTTTATATTCCTATATTTAGAAACTTTGTATCCTAGTATCCATCATTTCGTTAATTCGATTAATTAATCGTCGAAAAATATTTATCTTTAATTCAACTCATTATAAATATGGCTATTTACCCATTGTTTAAATTAATTAAATTAATTAATTTTGCTACATAAAAGTTTATTTTTACAATAATCTAGATTGACTCGTTAGATTTTAAGGGAGTAAACTAACTTAGTTAGTTTGTATTATAAAGTTAACTTTCTTTAAAAATATATATATGAGTATGATAAATAAATTAGTTAGTTAAACCTTGAGGACCATTTGTGCAAATTCACTAATTAACCTACCCTTATAAGATATCTTTAAACCCTAATTCTAAACAAAAAGGAGCAGCCACCTCCCTCATTTTTCACTCAGCCGACACCCCACCTCATTTCCATCCTAACTCTTTGTCTGACTTCACCTTCTCCAAAAGAAATCCCTGCTACACACCTTAGACAAATATGAAAAAACACCACAATCAGAGACCTACATCTCATCCTAGCCTACATCTATCCTCTCTTGCTCTAGAATCCGGTGACCGGAGTCGGGATTCCAGCCGAACTCCGGTGATGCTCTGGCCTCGATAACACCCCCAAGCTCCTCTTCTTCCTATATCTTACAAACATTCCATTTTGATCGGTTGGGAGAGAGAGAACGTGAGAGAGAAAGATGTGGTGCGGCGGTGGTCTTCACGGTGAACCACAACAACAGCGACGGCGGAGGAGGGGCTCGACGACGGCTCCGATTCGGGTCGTTCAGGTTACCGGCGCCGACAGCTCAGGCGACGTGGTGGTGACTCAGCTCAGACCCTTCAGTTCTGTTTTGTTACGGTTCGGATACGGGTCAAAGACGGTTCGATACGGTTCAAATCTAAGGTTCTGTTTGATGTTTTCGGGTCAACAAACCGGGTCAGCTCAGGTCAGTTTCGATTCGAGTTTCGTTTCAGTATTTTTTGGTTAAGTTTCGTTGCTAGTCCGATTATTTTAATCGTTCGGGTCATATTTCATTGATTTAGATGACGGCTCGGGTCACGGTCCGTTTTAGATTCAGTCAAAGTTCGAGTCAAGCTGGTCAAACATGGTCAACAGCGGTTTTCGGTTCGGTCAAACCAGTCAACTGGCCAACACGGGACTCGCGAGACTTGGTATAACATTTACGACACAATTCTTTTTTTGTATTTTGTTATATATATATTTTTTTTATACTAAACAAGCTCGAACCATTACACTTGATGTTTAAATATATTTTAGCATTTGACGTGAATGTTATATATATTGTTGTTACTTGTTGAATTTTGATCTTATAACGACAACTTGTATTGTCGGGATCGTCCAAAAACAGAGGAAACTCTGCCCGTTTTTCGTAAAATTCCGTAAACCGAAACACGTTAATTTTTAAAACGAAACCTTTCGAAGTTCTAATAATTTATAAGGAAAATATACACTATTATTATTTTGTGTTAACTATTGGTCGAACCACTAATGAAAACGTATTGGATTCAATTAAATTTTCATAACAATAATTATAAATGTAAATTTAATTAATTAATTAATTATTTACTGTCTTTTCTTTTTGACAAAACATCTATAATATTTTTGATAAACCTAGATTAAAATCTTTGTATAAACTTTATATACGAAAAAAATATATATACTTAACCATCGACTAGTTATACTTTATATTCCGCTTCAAATCCTCCATCGTAATCCCGATCACTCATACACCTACGTTTGCCCATATAGGGTGACCTCGGTGTTCCAACCTCCTAATCTCTTACACTCGTCAACACTTGGATAATCGGAAGACTTAGCAATTATGTGAGTATACTCGTATTTCCCCCTTTTACTTTTACCACTTTTGGGGTGTAACATGTTTACTTATCAACAACTTACACATGAACATTTTGCTTAAACACATGAACATTCCTATTAACATGCTTGTATACGTGATGGCTTGATACTTTGAACTTGGGTGATTCTTATGTGTTGAACTTATCATTAACTTCGTACGAGCCAAACCGTGACATATGTAGCGCTATAGGATTAACGACCCGCCCGTAAACTTGAGGTAATGTCATGAGCCTGTTGCGTTTCCTTGGTTTGATATGTTAGACACATGCCATATTTATTGTTTATCTTGAATCACATGCTTGCTATGAGGAATCGTTCAAAACTTATCATTTGTTATGTACGTACCAAACTTGTATACTCGCCTTTGCTTTTGCATTGAATTGTATTTTAAACATGTTACAGGTTGATGATGACGATGCTATGAAAAGAAGTAGCGTTGATGCCTAGATACACATATAGACGTTAGGTTTAATATGTCGTATCAATTTTGCTTATGTTATATGTATTTCTTTTGAACTTGTTGTTATTTGAGTTTATGTAATGTAGACAATTTGAAGTTATGAAATGAAATGGGAATTATTTAAATATTGTCACAAATAGCGTTATGATGACTCTAGCAATCTTCACACTTCGTCTCATCCCGATGTTTCCGCCATTGGTTTGGGTGTGACAGGAAGCATAAAGTTTAAAACCAAAACATAAGTTTAAAAGTTCAAATGTTTAACATGGAACTCAACAGTCCATGTCCCACAACGACCTCGTCCTCTTGTGCAAGCTCCATCTAAGCATCTAACGACATGCAAGGCATATAGTAACGAATCAACAACAAAGTTGAGTGAGTTCACAGTTGGGTGTTCGTTTTAAGTTGTTTAAAAAACATAAGTTTCTTTTAGCTGGCTTACTTGCCGTGGGGGTTACCCCATAGTTTAAAAACATGTTTAATCCTTTCCTTTACTCTGGCTCCCAGCCGTGGGGGCTACCCCATGAATATCCCACTAGACCCGTTACCATATCGACTACTGACTGAGAAATTTGGGTGCCCTAAGTCAATGTCTATCATCATTGACTTGCCCAGATCCATTAGTCCACTCCCGTCCTCTGCGGCACGGTGTGAGGCTTGTCAAACCTAATAGCGCTATTTAACTAATGACCCGTTCACCATTGGCCCGGTGATTAAGTCGATATAAAAATGAGGGACTTATGATAGAGTTTTTGGTCTAGTATCAATGTTGTCACCCTTCAGTTAAGAGGGTGGAGGTACGTGTCCCATACAAGGAGATCACACAGGTTCCAATGTTGTCACCCTTCAATTAAGAGGGTGGAGGTATGTATTCTAACCAAGGAGAATACGCAGGTTTCCTTTCAATCAATTACCCTTTCCCAACCACCGGGAATCCCATGCCTTGTAGAATGTGTGAACTCACCTTAGGTTAGCTTGGCAGATAAACAAAAGGTCAATCGAGCTGCTAGTGGTCAACCACGTCCTAACATGGTTACCATACAAGTCAGGTCTAGGTTCAAGTAGTGCACGTAAATTTACACATAAGCTAACAAGTTACGAACACATAACGATCATGGTAAACACGAAGGATCATGGTAACTAATTAACCTACACCTGACATGTTAAACAGTAGCATAAAGTCCACATAAACATAACCCAACTTGTGCGACTCGAGTGATTGGGCCGTTATGGTTATGCAAGCCCAACCATCTTGTGCGATCCAAATGATAAAGCCCAAAGGATAACCGGCCCAACCTGTTGTGCGATCGGCAAAACTTGTGCGATCCACAATGGGTTGTGCGATCAAGTCCAAGCCCGGCCCAATGAAAAATGTAATCCAAAACTTATACGCCCCAAACAGTTAAACAAAGAATCTACCAAGAACGATGGGGATAATGTCGATAGAGAAGATCTGACGATGTTCTCCTTGCAAAGAATCTCCACTCGATGTTGAGATAACCAATCCATCCCAATGACGACGTCGAAGCTACCAAGAACGATGGGGATAAGCTCGATAGAGAAGATCTGACTAGCTAGAACAAGATTACAACCTTTAACTATGTGTGTGGCCTCAAGATTTTTACCGTTTGCTGGTTCTACAACATGCTTGGTGTTTAAGGCGATTGGGGTACGCTTAAGCATCTGACTAACTTTTATGGACACGTAACTAGTATCGGCACCCGAATCGAATAAAACAGAAACAAAGAAATCATCTAGTAGGAACTTACCAGTCACAACGTTGGTATCGTTCCTCGCATCACCTTGACCAATCACAAAAGCACGTCCCCTGGCACCATTGCCATCATTGATATCCCTGTTGTTGTTCCCATTCCCCTGATTGTTGTTGTTTTTCTGATTTTGGTTCAGCTGGGGGCAGTCTCTTTTGAAATGGCCCTCAGCACCACACTGAAAGCATCCCTTGTTGTTACCCTGCTGTTGCTGCTGCTACTGACGCTGGTTCTGTGGAGTCTGTTGCTGCTGGCGTGTCTGATTAGCAGGATAAGGAATCCTACAATCTTTGGCTGCATGACCTGGTTTGTTACATCTCTGACAGTTGCCCTTGCTACATGGCCTGCTATGGTGTAAGTTACATCGATTGCACTTAGGGTGGTTTCCCTTGTACCCACCCTGGCCTTGATTACGAGAGGATTGTTGACTAGGGCTCTTGTAGTCGTCAGTCCTTCGCTGCTGAGACTGAGACTGAACACAAGTTGAACCCTTGCTTGAATTTCCATCCCATTTGCGCTTGTTGTCGCTAAGAGCATCAGAAGTAGTGGTAGAACTAATACGCTTTGGTAGCCTGTTCTGCTCAACTGCCTGATCAGTGAGACGGTGGGATAGTCGTATGGCCTGCTGAATCGTGAGGAGGTTAACTGAAGTCACCATACTCTGAATCTCTGGCACTAAACCCTTGATGTATAGTTCGATACGTTTGCAGGGAGGATCCACCATGGTAGGACACAAAGCCGCTAGTTCATTCGATCTTTTTGTATACGCCTCGATTTCAGACCCCGTCATCTTTAAATCGTAAAACTCCACTTCCAGCTTGTGAATGTCATCACGATGACAATACTCTTCTTTGATCAGATCCTTAAAGTCATTCCATGGGGTGGCAT
The DNA here is from genome assembly GCA_030545235.1 of Helianthus tuberosus. Taxonomy (NCBI): domain Eukaryota; kingdom Viridiplantae; phylum Streptophyta; class Magnoliopsida; order Asterales; family Asteraceae; genus Helianthus; species Helianthus tuberosus. The sequence continues at coordinate 75,521,542 of CM060426.1, forward strand.
TAGCAGCTGCCAACCCTATCATTTACACCTGTGCATTCCACCAAGTTAACGCACCACCTTCAAGAGTTCCAGTTGCAAACTTCACCCTACTAGCAACAGGGCATTCACACATCTCGAAAACAGATTCGATCTTCTCGAACCAGTGGAGGAGACCTACAGCTCCTTCTGTACCACTGAAGGTACTAGGTCGACAATCCATAAAGGTCTTGAACGTACACACTCGAGGCAGAGCATTCAGACCTGTCGCGCGAGAAAGAAAGGATAAGGTTAAGCACGAGAGTTGGTTCACAAGAGTAGGATCTAAACATCATAGGATAGGTCAAAATGGCAGGTTATACCTCCTGCTTGAGCTGCTGCGAGTGCCTCAGCAACTCGTTCGTTGATTAGAGCCGTCAGCTGGGCTTGAGTCAAGTTGAGACGTCCACTCATGATCTTCACATCGAAGTAAACACAAGTGAGAAAGGTGTCGCGAAAGTGCGTAAGTATGGGATGACAGAAGAGAGTAAGTACACAGGGTTTCAATCAGTTGCTATGCCAACTAAACATGCTACGAACAATGCACTATGTAAACTAATAGGCAGACAATACAAATATAAACCATATCACCTATTATATTGAGTCTTGCACGTGGAGCGAAGCGTCGTTGTGGATCGTTGAGCACTGTACAGGTTATAGTCTGGTTTTGTCAAAAAGCTTTTCCCTTTTTAAAACCAAGTTCACTATAACCAATGGCTCTGATACCAATCTGTCACACCCCCAAATTCCACAAGCGGAGTATCACCTCAGGAGGCGTGACATTACCAGGATCCAGCCACCAATCATATTGAACAATATAATTTAAGTAGATATAAAACCAACCAACAATATAATTGGTGTCCAAAACAAATTAACTAAGTTCAAGTTATCAGCGGAAGCATAAAGTTTAAAACCAAAACATAGGTTTAAAAGTTCAAATGTTTAACATGGAACTCAACAGTCCATGTCCCACAACGACCTCGTCCTCCTGTGCAAGCTCTATCTAAGCATCTAAAGACCTGCAAGGCATATAGTAACGAATCAACAACAAAGTTGAGTGAGTTCACAGTTGGGTGTTCGTTTTAAGTTGTTTCAAAAACATAAGTTTCTTTTAGCTGGCCTACTTGCCGTAGGGGTTACCCCATAGTTTAAAAACATGTTTAATCCTTTCCTTTACTCTGGCTCCCAACCGTGGGGGCTACCCCATGAATATCCCACTAGACCCGTTACCATATCGACTACTGACTGAGAAAGTTGGGTGCCCTAAATCAATGTCTATCATCATTGATGTGCCCAGATCCATTAGTCCACTCCCATCCTTTGCGGCACGGTGTGAGGCTTATCAAACCTAATAGCGCTATTTAACTAATGACCCGTTCACAATTGGCCCGACGATTAAGTCGATATAAAAATGAGGGACTTATGATAGAGTTTTTGGTCTAGTATCAATGTTGTCACCCTTCAGTTAAGAGGGTGGAGGTACGTGTCCCATACAAGGAGATCACGCATGTTCCAATGTTGTCACCCTTCAATTAAGAGGGTGGAGGTACGTATTCTAACCAAGGAGAATACGCAGGTTTCCTTTCAATCAATTACCCTTTCCCAACCACCGGGAATCCCATGCCTTGTAGAATGTGTGAACTCACCTTAGGTTAGCTCGGCAGATAAACAAAAGGTCAATCGAGCTGCTAGTGGTCAACCACGTCCTAACATGGTTACCATACAAGTCAGGTCTAGGTTCAAGTAGTGCACGTAAATTTACACATAAGCTAATAAGTTACGAACACATAACGATCATGGTAAACACGTAGGATCATGGCAACTAATTAACCTACACTTGACATGTTAAACAGTAGTATACAGTCCACATAAACATAACCCAACTTGTGCGACTCGAGTGATTGGGCTGTTATGGTTATGCAAGCCCAACCATCTTGTGCGATCCAAATGATAAAGCCCAAAGGATGACCGGCCCAACTTGTTGTGCGATTGACACAACTTCTGCGATCCACAATGGGTTGTGCGATCAAGTCCAAGCCCGGCCCAACGACAAATGTAATCCAAAACTTATATGGCCCAAACATTTAAACAAACACTTATCTTGTGCTGCCCAACATCTTGTGCGATCAGCACAACCTTGTGCGATCCTCAAGATGTTGTGCGATTGAGTTTAAAGAGGGTATACGACGCGCTTTAATAGTTGTACATTATGAAATTCCTAACTTGTGCGACTGACTTGTGCGACTGGCTTATGCGACTGGCCTTGTGCGACTGGTTTGTGCGATCGGTTATATCATTCCATAATTCATGTAAACAATCCGAAAACAGAAACATAATAGCCGATTAACATCTATTAGGTTCTAGATCAATATCATGCAAATCCGATTCATATGAACATCATCACCTAAACCCTAATTCCAAAATAACACTAATCTCATAATCATTATATGGATTCGGATCAATCATACAGAAACATCAAACAATCATTCATCATTTAATGATGCATAATTTCAATTACTCATTGTCAAACAATCAAACACCAACACTAATAAGAGACTAACCGAATCAAGCTATGAGCCAAGGATTGTGTGTGTGATGATAAAGCTTCAAGAGAGAGATGAGACACCCGTCTGCCTTCACTTCGAGGGAGGGGGCTGCCGTCGGTCTTCGAAGGAGAGAAAGAGAGGGTAGGGTTTTGTGTGTGTTAAGTGTTTTGCAATAATGAGGAGTATACACCCTCCTCATGAGGGTTATGCGTATGAGAGGTGGGCCGAACCCATCATGGGTTGCCTCTTTGGGTTAATTGTTCGAACAATAGTGTGGGCCGAGAGTGTGTTGTGCGATTAGGTAGTCTTGTGCGATCAAGAGTTGTTAATTATTCTTACTTGTAATACAATCACACATAACACGTAGCATACAACTTATAATCATTCATTAAAACCAACATATCAATTAATCACATAACGCTCAAGTATGTTACATCCAGGTACAACGAAAGGTTTGAAATACGAGTTGTCACATCATGGGTTCTCATGAACACCGAAGCATGACCTTATCTCTACAAGAACTGTTCGTATCTAACCGATTTCTACATGATTTACACTAAACTCGTTTAAATAAGAAACACTTGGATTATGTTTCAAACTTTTCTTCAAACATTCTTCACTTTTGCTCAAAAACTGATAGGATCTGAGCTCGTTCAGGCCTTCTGCTCATTCCCTAGTGAAGTGCCGGTCTGAGAACGGATTACTATCGAAGAGACAACCGAATTACGGGTTGAACATGAAACACCGTCATGAACAGCTGGTTTGGATCGAACAGGGTGATTCCCGTCCGACCGGCTAAGTTGGACCTGATGAGGTTTCCGTTGTTTAGCACGTTGTCAGACCGTCTCGGTCAAACCACAACTTTCTAAACTTAAAGGATTTTACAAGTTTCCAAACAAACAGGTCACAGAACGAATTGCCGTCCGATCGGATCGCCATCCGATCGAACGACGATCTAAACGGGTGACTTGTGATTTTCAATACTTGAACATTTTACAAACTTCAAAGAATATCAGTTCCAAACAAATAGCCATCCGATCGGACGAACATCCGATCAAATGACTATCCTACCAGGAGACTTGAATCCTTGTAATATTTCACTTGGACGGATCACCATCCGAGCAAACGGCCATCCATCCGGATGACCGTCCGACCTAATAAGTAGAAACATTTCTCATCTTTTAAAATACTACAACGAAAACTTCATAGTTTAAATCATACACAAACACATCCATCCCAAACGGAAAACACTCCGACCGAATGGTCATCCGTCCGGATGGTCATCCGATCGGATCACCCTTCGTCACACATCCCACCGATACACTATTCCACACACTGTTCAACGCTTATACTGTCGTTATCTGAACAGGCTAACTTTCCAGCGCTCCCTTCAATCCAAGACTGTGTTTATTCATTAAACACGATCTATGAGTATACTCGGTCCCTTTTTGCTTAACGCACTTTTTGGTGTTACATACGTTACTTATATCAAATCACATCTACCACACAACGCAAACACTTTTATACGCTAACCGTACTGCATGTACTATGTGTTACTCGATAAATTCTTGTATGTTATGTTTACACAGTGATTGTTGCCTGACACCTTAGCAACGATAGTACTATAGTTTGGACTCAGCACCTGTCGTGGACAGGGGTTGTTAAGGCTATTTCTTCACGTGTCACAATGGTGACATGTGTTGCGCATTCTACAACTCGCAGTCATGTCTATGCATATTTCATTGTCGATAACTTGCTAGCTTCACATTTCAACATGTTACATACTGGTTATGCGTAAATCGCTTTCGCTACTATTACTACTAAACTTGTATGCTCACCTTTACACCATGTGTATTGACTTTTATTTTAATGTATGTGACAGGTGTTTAGGATGCTTATGTTATGCTTGCTGTTATGGAATCAAGTTAGGAAGTCTAGAAACAAACTAAATAATATTTGAGTTGTCGGAACAATATTTGTCTTTGAGAAAACAATGCCTGTAATAACTGCTTTTATTTGATATGTTATGGTATGAGACGTAACGTTAAATATCCGGTAATTTAGTTGTTATGGATTTCTCCTGGACAATCTGTTTCGCTTAGTGCCTCACTCAGATGTTTCCGCCATCAGTTGGGGTGTGACAGAAAACACATTTAAAAAAATAAATCAAATATATCTTATTCAAATAAGTTTAAAATATTTAAGTAATAAATGTTAACTTCATAAAAGCATTTAAGTCATATTTGTTTCCTTCTAAATGAGATACTTAATAAGACCGAGGGCTGATCCTAAGAATTCAAGTGTCCTATCCAATCCTGAAAAAATGTGTCTCTTAGGCTTTAATGATAAATTTTTCTTTTTAAACTAAAATGGGTATTGGGATAATACTTACTGGGCATAAGTTATAAATTTTTAGCTTGATAGTTTTAAATATGCCTAAAATATAAGTTTATGTTTTATATTGGTTTTTTATTTAAAAAATGTGATATATATATATATATATATATATATATATATATATATAGGATTAGGTTCAAGAGTGAACACTAGTGTAGTTTGCGAACTGAGCGAACTAATCCTGGCCATACATGTGTGTAGATCAATGGCCAAGATTTGATGATGAAATACACTAGTGTATTTTACCATTTGATGATTAAATCCTAGCCATCCACATGAGTAAATCAATGGCCAAGATTTGTTCACTCAGTTAGCAAATACATTAGTGTTCACTCTAGAACCCTACCCTATATATATATATATATATAGGGATGGGTTAAAATGAGAATCACCTTGAGTTGTGAGAACTGTGAGAACTAGGCCATCCAAAAGGTTTTTCAAAAAAAAAAAAAAATCTCAAAAATCATAAAAAATCCCTTATTTTAGCAAAATAAAAATTAAAAATAAATGTCGTGTACACACATTTACATGAGGTGTACAAAAATATTTATCTTCGTAACAAAATTTTGATATCTCCATATCATATACGTTTTTTGCTGTTTTTTTACAAATGTGTTTATAATATTTTCATATACGTTTGTGCAAAAAAAATTGACCCAACTCGCGCGGAAAGTAGGAGTTCTCATGGTTCTCACAACTCATTTTAGTAGTTTTCTTTTATATATAGATCAAGAGAAAACGATTTGAAATGTGAAAACCGTGAGAACGATTTTCAGTCATAAGATCTTTGTGATTTTGGCTAAGATGATGCGGTGACATTTTTGTAAATAATGGGAACCTTAGAACTAACAGGTAGGGGTGCAAACGAGCCGAGCTACTCGCGAGCTACTCGAGCTCGGCTCGAAAAAAAGCTCGAACGAGCCGAGCTTAAACGAGCTCGAGCTCGAGCCCGAGCCTAAAAACAAGCTCGTTTAGTAAAAGAGCCCGAGCCCGAGCTTCGCTTATCGATCTCAAGTCGGCTTGCCAGCCTTAACGAGCTTTCTTTATATATATTTTTTATTAATATATTAAACTAGTATTTAAATAATAATATTTACCATTTATATAAATATAAAAAATAACTAAATTATATGTATAACATTAATTATAATTAATAAAAATTAATTAATAAATACTAAACGAGTCAAGCCCGAGCCGAGCTCGAGCTTGAAAAATAACATTCGAGCCGAGCTCGAGCTTTAGAAATAAAGCTCGAATCGAGCCGAGCTCGAGCTCGAGCTTTCATATGTTAAACGAGCTCGAGCTCGAGCCTGGTCGAGCTCGGACTCGGCTCGGCTCGTTTGCACCCCTACTAACAGGAGGGGTAAAATTGAAATATCCAAACAAGTGTGCACATGCTAATCATATGCCATTTTCCCCATCAAATTTAAACGCAAATAACTTTTTATACGTGATTAATTTTCTAAAAATATACACCATAAAACTCAACGTTTTCTTAACTTTTCAACGAGTATACTATTGATATCTTTATCGGAAAAAAATGAACTGGGTTTTTATGGCGTTTTGAACTTTGTTTCTTTATGGCGTTTTCAACTGGGATTTTATGGTTTTTTCTGAAGTGGGTGTTTCTATGACGTTTTTATGAAGTGGGTGTTGTTATGGAGTTTTCAACTAGTTTTTTATGACGTTTTCAGAACTGAGTGTTTTTATGGCATTTTCAACTGGGTTTTCATGGATTTTTTTCAACTGTGTTTTATGGCGTTTTTCTGAAGTGGGTGGTTTTATGGCGTTTTCAACTAGTTTTTTATGACGTTTTCAGAACTGAATGTTTTTATGGCGTTTTCAAATGTTTTTTCTGAACCGGGTGTTTTATGGCGTTTTCAACTAGGTATTTTCATGGCGTTTTCCTGAACTGGGTGTTTAATGGCGTTTTGATTTGAACACCCAGTTCATGTCATTTTTTTTATTTCAAAAGTATAGCAATAGTATACTCATTGGAAAGATAATAAACACTCGATTTTATGGTGTAATTTAAAAAAAAATAATAATCACGTATAAAAAAGTTACGGGAGTTTAAAAAGGATGGTGGAATATGTATGTGACTTGCATGTGGATGGTTTTTACATGTGAGTGGCATGTGCATGGACGTTTTGACAATATTACTCTTAGTGTAAGTTAGCACCAACGGCATATGTCAACACCAAAATCGTTCTCACCGTTTTCACACTTTTAGGCGATTTCCCCAGATCCCACCCTTATATATTTAGGGGTGGGATCTACACACACACACACACACACACACACACACACACACACATATATATATATATATCCTGGAAGGATGCCCGCGCGATGCGGTGTGAACGACACATCGCATTACGATACTCGTTTTTAGTAGTTTTCTTATTCATAAAATATTTATTGTAGTATTATTGTGATAGATATACATCAAAAGCGAAGTAATCAGATAATCTATTTCACTGTGTTGTACATGGTTCGGTCGGTTCAGTTAATATCCTTAACAGAAGCCGAAACCAAAGTCATCGGTTAGTATATTTTATTATCCAATTGGTTTTTGGTTAATTACTTCGGTTTATTCGGTTAGATTGAAAGTTTTCAGTTTGATTCATTTAATTTCAGTTAATAGCAAAACCAAACGTGGGCTAAAACTTTTGCTTAGAGATATATGAAATTGAGGTATAAATACATGAAATTAAAGTATAAATATATGAAATGGAGATATAAAATATGAAATATATGAATTGAACGTGTAAAAGCTAGAAATATATGAAAAAAATAAGTGATTCGGTTTGTTTAAGCTAATTTTGGTTAAACGAGAGTACAAAAAAATTGATAACCAATTTTTGGTTAATTCGGTTTTCAGCTAATTCAGTTTTTGTTTGATTTTGGTTCGGTTTCATCTGTTTTCAGTTTAGTTTAGGTTAACGATTTAGTTATTGTTAGGAAACTTTATTGTATTTGTTGTTAAAAATAGTTTAAGTTACTTAGAAATAATTCCGTTAACACGAACCGACCGACGAACCGTCCCAGAAGCACTAAATATTGAAGCTTCTAATTCTTTGATGAAAGATCACGACAAGGTTTCAAGACTTCAAAATGTCAGCGGGACATTATGGAGTATACAAGAGACAAGGTCAAAGAATTGTGTTAATAAGATAATAAATCTTATTAACACATTACATATTTTCTATGAAAAGGCTTCCTTATTTCACCAGAAAAGAAAATAGATTCCTTTTGGAATCTTTAGCAAAGCATTCACCAGAAAAAGAAAAAAGATTCCTTTTGGAATCTTTAGCTTTTTCATCAGAAAATAAATATCTCAAAATGTGAAAAGCTTTCACATAAAAGAAAAGGAAAATATTAATATGTGGATAGCTTCAACAGAAAAGAAAGAAGCAAGTTGGTGACAAAAAGAAGATAAGCCACTGATGGGCACACATACCAACTTCCAATCAACCAATCACATTTGAGATATGATATGAAAATTCTCTATATATACATAATTCCTACGAAGGAATTAAGTGTGTCTTGTATTGTAATATTTCATATAGAGTTTTTCATGAGAGTTTACCCCCTGGTTTGGCCCAGGGGGTGACATTTAGATTCGAGTTTATTCTCGGATCGACCCCTTCTTCTTTGTTTAATAAGAATTAACCATTGAAGATATATCACTCTCACTGTCTATATTTTTACTCTTTGAATGTTTATATACTTCACAAACACCCGTCTCTACGAGAGAGGAAAATTGCATCGTTCTAACAAGGGGCGCCAAAGGGGACCAACAAGTGGTATCAGAGCAGAATGGATAAATTATTTCCAAGATCCCTTGCTCCTGTAAGAGAGACGTATATTCTTGATCTGTTAAAGGTAAAAAGAAATTTTTTTTGCACATCCAAAAAAAATAAAGTATGTAGTACTGTTATTATTTTTTTTCTGTTATTTTCATTACTATTGATTTTATTACTATTATTATTATTATTATTATTATTATTATCTTTATTAGTTTTTTTTTGTATAAAAAGAGGTGTAGAAAAAGGATATAAAAACACAAAAAAAAAAAAAAGAGTTAAACAAAGATAAATGAACTTTAGTTTATCATAAAGAAACATTTTGACATCTAAAAAGAGAGTTTCTGATAAAAGAAAGTTTGTTCGTATCTTATTTAATGAAATAACTCCAAATTCTGGTTAGTTAATCTTCAAAAAAGAATGATAAAAAGAGATTTAAAAAAAAAGAACTGTGTATAACTTTAGAAAACATACTCATGACTATTATCTTTTATAAAGTTTTCACAAAAATATTCCTTGAAGAAAAGAACAAGTACTTAGACTTACACCAGAAAAATATGTGTAATTAATATTTTTTTTCTCTACTTATTCCCTCTCATCTCATAAAAAAAAATCAGATTTTCTGATGCATTCGTCAGATTTTCTGGTAAAAATCTCAAATTTCTGATGAGTTTCTCAGAATTTCTGATGATGTCATCAGATTTCTGATGATGTCATCAGATTTCTGATGATGTCATCAGATTTCTGATGATGTCATCATTTTTTTTCTTAAAAAAAAAAACTTTTTTTCAGATTTTCTGATTTTTTATCAGAAATTTCATCAGAATTATCATATTCCACCAGAAATTCTGTTAAAAAAAACTTTTATCATATTTTCTGATTATTTTATCAGAAATGTGATCAGATTGATCAGAAAATATCAGAAATTCTGTTAAAAAAAACGATTTTTTTTCGGTTTTATCAGAAATTTCATTAGATTTATCAGAAATTCTGATCCGAAAAAAAATCGACGGTTCAAGATCATTTTTTATAGCTTGCGTGATTTGTTATTTTTTGAAGCCTCATCAATCGACAGCCTAAACACTTATCCTATATTGGATAGAAGATACTTGTATCCTATTTGGACCCAGTATACAAGATATAATGCTTACATTTAGGTGGAATTAAAATCGAGGTGAAGAATTATAACGTCAAATGAAATATAATCAGATGATCATCCATAAAAAGTCGGATGTTTGCCAAATAAACTTTCATGCCAATGAAGATACAGTCAACGAATATCACTAAAAAGATGCCTACATGATAACGTGCCAAGAGGAAAAGAAAGATACATCTTCAGCAAGTTTATTTGTTATTTCTAAATATAAATGTATTGTTTGTATTTTTAACAACAAATAGGGGATGACTATTAGGAAACTTTATTGTATTTGTTGTTAAAAATAGTTTAAGTTACTTAGAAATAATTCCGTCAACACGAACCGATCGACGAACCGTCCCAGAAGCACTAAATATTGAAGCTTCTAATTCTTTGATGAAAGATCACGACAAGGTTTCAAGACTTCAAAATGTCAGCGGGACATTATGGAGTATACAAGAGACAAGGTCAAAGAATTGTGTTAATAAGATTTATTAATCTTATTAACACATTACATATTTTCTATAAAAAGGCTTCCTTATTTCACCAGAAAAGAAAAAAGATTCCTTTTGGAATCTTTAGCAAAGCATTCACCAGAAAAAAGAAAAAGATTCCTTTTAGAATCTTTAGCTTTTTCATCAGAAAATAAATATCTCAAAATGTGAAAAGCTTTCACATAAAAGAAAAGGAAAATATTAATATGTGGATAGCTTCAACAGAAAAGAAAGAAGCAAGTTGGTGACAAAAAGAAGATAAGCCACTGATGGGCACACATACCAACTTCCAATCAACCAATCACATTTGAGATAGGATATGAAAATTCTCTATATATACATAATTCCTACGAAGGAATTAAGTGTGTCTTGTATTGTAATATTTCATATAGAGTTTTTCATGAGAGTTTACCCCTTGGTTTGGCCAAGGGGGTGACATTTAGATTCGAGTTTATTCTCGGATCGACCCCTTCTTCTTTGTTTAATAAGAATTAACCATTGAAGATATATCACTCTCACTATCTATATTTTTACTCTTTGAATGTTTATATACTTCACAAACACCCGTCTCTACGAGAGAAGAAAATTGCATCGTTCTAACAAGGGGCGCCAAAGGGGACCAACAGTTATTGCTAACCGATAACCGGTTTTGGTAATAACTGATAAGTGTGTGCGCGATGCGGCGGGAAACACATACATTGCCACGGTGTGCATTGTTCGGTTGGTTAGATTATTATCCTCAACCGAAATCGAGGTTATCGATTAGTCTATGTTATTAACCAATCCGTTTTCAGTTAATTGGTTTGGTTTATTCAGTTAGATTAGGTTGACGGTTTTTGGTTTGATTCATTTAATTTCGGTTAATAGCCAAAACCAAACTTTGGCTAAAACTTTTGATTAGAAATGCATGAAATTTAGGTATAAATACATGAATAGATGTATATGTACATGAAATGGATGTATAAATACATAAAATGGGGGTATATATATGAAAGACATGAACCGAAGGTATAAACGCTAGAAATATATGAAAATATGAATGGTCCAGTTCAGTTAATTTTGGTTAAATAAGGGTACAAAAAATCGATAACCGTTTTTGGTTAATTCATGTTTCGGTTAATCAGTTTTCAGTTCACTCAGTTTTTGTTGATTCAGGTTTCGGTTAATCATTTTTCAGTTACTCAACCTTGGTATTATTCGGTTTAAAAGTATGTCTATGACTCTTTGCCAAGACACATGTCTCACAATTCAAAACATTATTTGACGAAAATAATTTAGGAAAAAAACGGTGCAAGTAACCAGTGGATGGGTGCCCCAATCATCGGTGCCACAACCAGGCCTCTCTATATGTAGTTCCATGGGCCAGCATCACAGTACCTTGCCGAGTCACTTCATCCACGTAGTATAGCCCTTGGCACTCAGTACCACGCCCAATGATCATTCCCGTCCTGATGTCCTGTAAGATACCAAAGGTATGATGCATTAGAACAACACAATTTAGTTCTTTCGTAACATGACTGATTGATAACAATTTTGGAGATATAGATGGAACATAGAGGCAATTTGATAATTTCATGGTTGGTGAAAATTCAATAATTCCACCCCCTTTTACTTGGATAACTTCCCCATTTGCGGTATGAATTCGAGTTTTTCGGGGTTTTGACTTTGAACATATGTCTGAGATTTCAAAGGTCATAGTGTTAGTTGCCCCACAATCAAAAATCCATAAATCATTATTTTTTCACCCTCTGTTGCCATCTTAACTTCTCCAATGGTAACCAAATTTTGAGTTTCTTCTTTTACCACATCAGAAACTTGAGGGTCATTTTCTGTCATTTTTGAAACTTGTGGATCTTTTAATAAATCCAGAATTTTAGGACTAAAGAATTTGGGGTTTAAAATGGAATTATTAGAATCACAAGGATTTAAAGTAAAGGATTTAGAAATTGGAGGGCTTGGGTTGAAAGTCCCAATCCCTATATAGGCACTTTCTCTGTTTGTTTCTTCTTTCACAACAGCAAAACACCCAAAAGCCCCATCTTCATTTCTGGTGATTTTCGGATGGTTGTTGCCGTCATGGTCGCCGCCGCTGCCGTTTCTGGTGGTTTCTTGACTGCCCATGGCGGCTGCCACTTTGCCATCTTTTCCCTTTTTATGTCCATCGGCCCACCATTTAGGGTATCCCACGAGTTTAAAGCACTGTTTATTTCGTATGCTTCATCATGCCACAATGAAGGCATTTCAAGTTGGTTTTATCAACCCGGGATGATGGTGGGTTAAACTTCTGGTCTGACCGGTGACCCTTTGAGATGAGCCCTAACCCATCGATATCGCCGGTGGTAGTCAAACGGGATCCCACCCCTTGTTGTATGGTTCCGAGAATGTTTTGATGGGTGGTCTCCTTTCGGACAACTGCATAAGCGGCTTCAGCCGACGGCAGTTGGTCCCATCGGAGTATCTCCTTATTAAAGGAGTCTTACTTCCGATCAAGTGCATTAAGAAATTGAAATAATTTATGTTATGACCTGATTTTGTTATAAGTGGTGATGTCAGTAGAACAGGTCATTGGATTCGGGTCTCTTCGTTCAATTTCTCCCCAGAAACCCTGCATCATAATCCAGAATTCTTCTACGGCACGCCATTTTGTTTGAACTCATTTACTTTGATGTGGAGATTGAAAGTTTGCAATTTATCTTTGTCGTTGCCATATGTGACTGTAAGAGCATCCCATAGTGTTTTTGCTGTTGGGAACTCCGTTAAGTTACTAGCAAGAGCCGGTTCGATATTTTGAATAACTGATTGTATGTTCTGGTGGTTTTTGGGTAAGATGATTTAAAAAGGTTTTCGATCCCCCCCCCCCTGGCAACTCGTATCATCCGAGACCATAGAGGGTAGTTTTGGCTTGTGAGGTTTAGACTGATTTTCAGGCAATCGGAAGGATTTGGTTTGGGTTTGAGTTTCAATGCCATTTTTCTGGAGATTGGCAATTTGAATGGCTAGGCTATTGTCTTCTGTTGACATGGCTTTTTGATTCTTGTAGATGATTAGCAAAGGATCATAAACACTGCTCTAATACCATGAAAACATGATAAACAGAGGAATGACAAAGGAAGAGTGTTGATGGTGTTGTATTTTCTTGTATATTCATCAAGAGATCACGTACAAAATTATAGCCTAAAACATTTTTTTTCTTGAAAAGGAAATACAATACAAGGACAATAAAAAGAATGGTTGTCCATTAGCTGTTTGCTAGAAATCAGTTTTGAATGGCAAAATTACCGATCTTGATTTGTAAGTTTGGCACTTGTTTATTTTTGGAAATGATGGAGACTGATCCCAAGACTTTTTCAACCAAATATTTCAATTCAACTATCCTCAACGTGGTAAGATTGAAGGAAGTTGGCACGTTTTCTTACAGAAAACAACATTGCCATCTCCATGACTTCAATAGAAACCTCGATGAGCAACACCTCATTGGCTCGAATAACTTCACCAACACCATGATGGATGTTAGACAATGGCGTCTATCACCATGTTACTTCCGACTGCTCGTTGTTACACACCTATCAAAATATGTCGGGCCTACTGAAATTACATTGAAAATATTAATTAGATAATTATTGTTTTAATCAAATATTTTATTTAGTAAATGATATTTAACAATATTGTATTTTTTATATAAGTAAATAATTATTACTAAAAATATCAATCATTTTATTTATTCGAGTTATAATAGTGTTGGGTTATTCCAAATTTAAACTAAATTAGAAGGTTAATTTTGTATAGTTTCAAAAGCCTAGGGGTGAAATTTAAAAATTAGATTAGGGAAAAAATATCTCCATAACGACGCAAACACACACATTACCATTGGCCACACCATAGCACCACCAGCTCCGCCGCCGCTACAGAGGTTCTGAACATGTGGACAACTTTACCAAAAGAGATGATGTTAAGTTTTTTTTTTCTCAGCCAACACAAAGACCTTGTATTGATAAATCACGGGAAAACAGTTTCATTTTTTAATATTATGTTAGAGTAAATTACGTTTTTGGCCCCTGTGGTTATATCACTTTTACTATATTTGCCCAAAATAAGAATTTTTAACATATCTGCCCCCATTGTCTATATAACTAACCATTTTGGCCCCTAAGTCTAACTCCACCCCTAACACTCAAAGGTAGGGCATTTCCCATTTTTATAGGAACTTCTGTACCAGAAACAATGGTATCTCCAATTATAGCCCCCCGGGATGTAAAATATATCTCTTCTCACCATCCCTATAGTGTATGAGACAAATGTATGCATTTCGATTCGGGTCGTATTCTATGGTTACGATTCTACCATATATGTCTTTTTCATTCTGTCGAAAATCTATTTTACGGTATAGACGCTTATGACCTCCCCCTCTATGCCCTGCGGTCCCTAACCCTGGTTAATTATTTGTCACATGCAAGGGTATTTTTGTAATTTCTCCTCCCTTTTAAATCTAATTTCTATTTACCCAGATTTCAAGAACACTCATCATCTGCATCAACTTGAACAAAAAAAAAAAAACCAAAAGTTTCAAATCAGTTTCAGATCTTCATGAACTTGAACAAATAAAAAAACAATAATTAAATCAACAGTTCAGTTTCAGATCTTCATGAACTTGAACAAATAAAAAAAAACAAAACCCAAATTCAAGAACAAGAACCCATCATCTGCACATCATCTTCAAACCCTGATCTTCAAGAACAATCATCATCTTCAAAAACACTTCAAACCCATATCTTCAAGGACATGACCACCTTCAACCATCATTATCATCATCCCCTAACCAAAACCCAAATTCAAGAACAAGAACAAATCAACAGTTCGAATCATAATACATTTCAACAACGATATCTCTTGCAGATACAGAAACTTCGATTAACATGAAATCATCAATTCTTCAAGAATGCATTTTAACCAAATTCCTCAAAACCACAACACAAGCATTCAATTCCAGCATCAAACATTAACAGATCAGTGTTTGTGTTCGAATAAAACCCACCAAATCCGATTCGAATCAAACATTAACAGATCTGGGTGATTCAGATTCGTTAAACCACCACCATACACCCTCAATCCGATTCGAATCATTACACATTCAGATTCGAATCAGTGATTAAGAAAAGAGCAACTTCCCTATTTTTTTTCCAAGGTCTTGCCATCATTGCACATTCAGGTGTCCATCACTTAGTATCCGATTTTAGACATTCAGTAGCACAATAGTTGTACAGATCCGTTTATATGCACCTATTGGATAGAAAATTACCAGGAATGGAAGCAACAACTCCAGTATATGGAACATCAAGTAAAGAATCACAACATTGAGAATTGTCAAGCAACACAAGAATTTGATAAAACCAAGTCGATCTGGTGTTTTACAGTAAATGGACACCTGTTATGTGTGGTGAAAATGGAGATAAGGTGTGTGTTGCAGAAAAAATAGGGAAGTTGGGGCTAGGGTTTTGAGAAAGTGAAAAGGGGAAGGATAAAGATAAAGATGATAAGTGTTCTTGAAATCTGGGTAAATAGAAATTAGATTTAAAGGGGAGGAGAAATTACAAAAATATCCTTGCATGTGACAATAATTAACCAAGGTTAGGGGTTGAGTTAGATTTAGGGGCCAAAATAGTTAGTTATAAAGACCACGGGGGCACAGTTGTTAAAAAATCTTATTTTGAGCTAATTTAGTAAAAGTGATATAACCACATGGGCCAAAAATGTAATTTACTCATTATGTTATATACTAAAATTTATTTTATTTCATATGTTGGGTTTTTTGTTATTTCGCTCTTTCTGTTGATACCAAGTCTTGGAACTTTACTTTTAGTTTCTTTTGTTGTAGTTCATTGTCTTTTAAGGAATCTTATGTTAGGGTTCATCATATACCCCCTCTCCTGAACTTGTAAAACATACCTTCCATTGTATCTATAAATTAACTTATGATGTGGAGCATCTACACATCTATACTATATTATAATGCATGAGTGAGGGGTATTTTAAGATATCCAAAAAATAAGAACTCCCCCCCCCCACATTATTAATAGAAAGACCCATAAAATGGGGGTAGTTTAGTCTTTAAACACTATTTATTTTTTAGCCCCTAAACTTATTACACTTAAATCCCTAATGTTTTAACAAAATTATAGATATTTAGTTACAATTCACCAATCCACAACAAACTTATAATTTTTTTACGTATTCTAGACATATCTTATAAACTATACTGTTTAAAAGAAATCCAAATATAGCATGACGACCTACACATTTTTGTCAACGTTTCGGTAGTTGTCTTGTTCAGTATCGACGCACGAATTAAAAGGTACAAGTCGATAATACTTTAATGTACAAGTAATTAATACTTGTGATTTAATGCGCCTAATCTACAAAGATGGGCTCCATCTATGCAAACAAAAACAAAAACAAAAAGAACCGTAACATAAAATGAAGATATTATGTGTCATATTTTATTTTATTAAAACTGCCTAATATTTGTACTTAGATATATCTTATAAAACTTAAAACTAACTACAACAAACTTCCTAAATAAAGGGGTGTCAAATCCAAAATTAAACCCTAATGCATCTATAGTTACTATTATAAATACATAGTAGGACACCTCTATATCCATTGCTAAACAAAGTTAAAAAAATTGATCCAGTTCTGAATTCAATTGTTGCGAAAAAACCAAGCATGCGAGATTCAAAATTCTAAGGTCAGTTCTGTTATATCGTAACAGTGAATACTTGTTTTCTTTTATTTACTTTTATGTGAATATTAACTTATTTGATTTTTCAGATTCAATTGCAGGATGAACATGCCAATTTAAACAACCCATTTGTCGAACAAGCTTCTAAAGTATTGATTTTGTTGGTTTTTAAGTATTATTTTTGCTTATATCTTTCATATTAACATATTCGTTATGTTATTATATGTGTGTTTTATTGTAGGATGATGGTGATAAAAATGTTGATATTATTTCTTATGGTGCAATGTTTAGTCCATAAAATATAATCTTTAACGTGAATTTAGTGAAGAGGTAATTTTAAGGTTTATTTAATCTTTTTTTAACTTTTGTATTAATTTAGACGATTCTGGGGATAATGACAAAGAAGATGAATTAGAATATACTACCGATTCAAGCACAAACCAGAAAACTCGATTAAAAATACCTCGAGTGTTAATTCAGAAGCAGAACCGATTTCATGCAGTCTAATATGAAATCTATCAAATGTTTTTATGTTTTTTTTTTCATTTTCAGCTGTTATGTTTGATCTATACGTATGAATAAAGTTTATTTTATATTTAAACTTTATTTTTTTATATTAATATAATGCAGTTATTGACCATATTAATAAAGTTCAAAATAAAGTTAGTATCTTAAATTTACAAGTCATACGTCAAGCTGAAGTTGAAGTTATAAAATATTTTTTATATTAATATAATGCAGTTATTGACCATATTAATAAAGTTCAAAATAAAGTTAATATACTAAAGTTGCAATAAATAGATATTGCAATTAGATATAGTCAAGCTAAAGTTATAAAATATTGCAGTTATTCTTGGAAATTAATCTAATAATTTTGTATTTCTTAATTAAAAAATAATAAAGTAATAAACTTTAAAGCTAAACAAAAAAACTGAACTTTCTATGATATAAAGTTAATAAAAATATAAACTCTTAACATCCTATTTTTTACAAAAACTGTTTTTAAAATTTTATAAAAAATATAATTTATATATATATATATATATATATATATAAACAAAATTTAACAATTAAAGTTAAAGGTGTAAAACGTACTTACGAGTCAACTACTATTTTTTAGTTTTATAAAAACAAAAATTTTAAACTTAAAGTTTATTGGATTAGTACCATGTGGATATTTAAAAAAAGTTATAAACTTTAAAGAATAAAATTATAAACTTTATCATTTAACCAACAAAATAAACTTACTTTACAACTATAACAACTTATCTTCTATTTTTTATCATTTGATTATCATCTTTTTTTAACGAAACTAATTTTTTACTTTATTTATAAACAAAAAAAAAATATAAAAAAATAATTCTTTTATAAACAGTTTTTGTAACAAGTAATATAAATAAAATACTCAAGAAATTTACAATCTTTTGTGTTGCAAATTTTTAGGAATTATAAGTTGAATATATTGTTCTTGATAACATTAGTTAGTTTCAAAAGAATTTTTTTCCAACTTGATTAGATACATAGTAAATTGTGTTGCATATTTTTAGGGATTATAAGTTAAAAGTAGACTCATATAGATAAGATTAGTTAGGAACTAAAAATTTGAACTTAGTATGATACAAAGTTAATAAAGATATAAACTCTTAACATCCTATTTGTTTTATAAAAACAGTTCTTGAAATTTTATAAAAATTTAAATTTTTTATATCTGTAAAAAACCAAAATTTAACAATTTAAGTTAAAGCTCTAAAACGTACTTGTGAGTCAAATACTATTTTTATTTTTATAAAAACGAAAATTTTAAACTTGAAGTCTATTGGATGAGTACTATGTGGATATTTAAAAAAGCTATGAACTTTAAATAATAAAATTATACTTTATAATTTAACCAATAAAATAACATACTTTACAATTATAACAACTTATCGTTTATTTTTTGTCTTTTTATTATTAATTTTTATAAAAAAAATATTTTTTGTCTTTTGATTATTACTTTTTATTAAAAAAACAAAACTTTACATATGTGTAACACTACGAGAAACGAGTGCCGCAATCCAAAGTGTCGCCCCCGCCGCATCCCGCGGGCACCCTACTAGTTATAATAAAGCAAAACAAACTTTTGTCACTTGGCAACCACTTAAGCCATTATTTGCCACGTGTCATTGTTATACTTCTTATTGTTTTGATCTAAAATTGTCTATTCTAAATATATGAAAGTTGTTAGAGATTCCAAATTTGTTTAATCCTTCCGAGTTTGTATCTTCCGTGGTTATCTATGATCTTTATGTGAATTCATGTATTGGTAGATAATCCGGAAGAGTTTCCGAATTTAAGACACTCCAAATTTGTCCGAGTTTACTCTTGTCCGAATTTGTGAGATCCGATTTTGAAAGCTCATTGTGTCCGAATTTGTGGCATTATATCTAGTCCGAATTTGTATATACTGATGGTTGTTTGAATTTGAGAAGTTTAGGTCTGAATTTGTGCTTTGGTTGTCTCCTTTCCGAATATATGGGTTATATTCGGAATATAGAAGTTATGTTCGGAAAACAAACGTTAAATTCAGAATAAATAGGTTAAATTCAGACTATACATGCTTAAATTCGGACTTGGAAGAAAAAAAGGCCGAATTTATTTATTAGCTCAATACGGGCTATACATGGTCAAATTCGGACTTGGGGAGTAAAAAAATTCCGAATTTATTAAGTAGATTCCGAATTTAAGAGCAATACTCGGAATTTTTGAGTTAAATTCGGTTACTAGTTTCTTGGTGTTCGGATTTGGTCCGTACTATAGTTTTGGGACAATTTGGGACTTTTATTGGGCATTCGAGGAGAAACGAAGTTGAAGTGCCTTGGACTTTGAAAGTTTACAAAGAAAGAGGGGGAGTAAAAATTTAATATATCCTATTTTCTTTCTAAATCTCAAAATGCTCGCGATGCGACAGTGAAACAGGTTCGTGTTTACAATCGTGAGATTAAATGAGGTTTAATCTCGCCGGTGCAGAAAAGTGTAAAACTTTAAGACCCTAATTTATAATTGACCAAAACGTCGCAGCGGAAATTCATACCATAAAATTTCTTTCATTTTAATCACCTTGACGCACTTAAATTCATTTTCAAGGTTAATTCTTTTACAATAAATACCTTTCACTATACTCATTTACAATAAGAAAACATAACCTAGCTTCACTCGGATACGTACTCAACAATCCCGTACAATCTATCTGGTGACTCGATCTTGGATCTCTCCTCTTCAATATGATAATCTGGCTCGAACAACCTGCACTCACCAAATACATACAAGACATTAATAGGTTATCAATATAAACGATACTTAGCCTTGGATTATTTCCGTTCCATTATTCCTTTACATTAAACGTTCCCTCTGTGTACCTCACCTCTGGTGAGCCTTTGTTACTGTACCTGCATTACACCTAAGACACCAGGTATATGAATAACAACGTAAAACTTAATCATGCTGAATGACTTACACGCATACCTAAACTTCATACATATTATCTCCATACATACATATGTACACACATGCATACATACTTACTTGCATACGTACTCACACACATACAAGCCAACCGACATGCATATCTACATATGTATACGTCTACATCATTATATACGTATCAGCATATGCACATATCTACACCATTGCGTACAATCATGACATTATACGTATATACATACGTACATACCTATCTACACCTAAGCATACACTTAATCTTATAAAAATGTAATTTAAAATAGTCATACGCAACTTAAAACGCGTTTAAGCGAGTTCCCAAGACAAAACGAGACACGAAAACAATTTTCGGAGAAACATAGCCCGTCGCGTCGCGCGACCCCTTGTCGCGTGGCGCGACGCCCTCTTTTTCACAGAACAGATGCAGCTGATTGCTGCATATTCCCAGCACGTTCGGACTTTACGGAAACGAGCATAACTCTCTCGTTTTTAATCCGTTTTACCCGATTCTTTTTCCCACGCGTCCGTAATTTAATTCTCCATCTAATGGAGTTAAAATCCAACATCCGACATAATAAAATTTCAGACTTTTAACCCTTCGGCTTATTACCCTCTTACCAAACTTCGACCCGTTCATGCATTCATCACATAACCTGTTTGATTTACCATAACCTCTTATAAACCTAATAATATCAGTGACGTCTATCATAAATTACTAAATTCTTGGATGTCTTGCATCCTCTTAACGCATTATCGTTCATATACTTATTTTGACCCGTTAAGGGTATTCGCGCATTAATTGGTCTATGACTAACAAAACCATACTCCCCACTTCCATACTTGTCCAAAACATTACACTAATCGAATAACTTGTTTCTAAACTATTTTTAAGATCGTTTGCCCAAAATACCCATCAAGGGCATTTTGGTCAACTTTAATCCCATCATTTACGACGAAAGACTTCAACACATATTTGACCTCAAACATCATGTTTAATTAATTAAAACACTTTATTACTTAATCGAACTAAGAAGTGATTACAGAAATCACTTACCCCTTATGCGTCCGTGCTCGTATCCGATTCCTTGCCTCTTCTTGACCCGTTAACACCTCATGCTGGAGCTCGTTTCGACGTGATTCCTATGCTTTCATTTCATCGAAATCACGCTCTTATTAGCATACTCATTTGTACATGTTAACTATCACATCAATCGTATATTTCACACTTAACTTTCATTAGTTATTTCTAACAAACATAAAACATATAATCAACTTCATATCCTTTCAACTCATGTAATTCATCATGTAATCACAATTAACGCATATTAACATAACATGTACCAAACGACTTCCTATAATCCCACCTTTACGACAACGAGTCAAATCATGTTTCTTATACTTAGTTGACTCTCAAGAGTCAACTATTAACCATATTTAACTATCGACTTATCATCATATACTCGTAATATCATAGTCGACTATACGGTGAACACTATATACATTTTATCATACGCTTAGTGTGTGTACTACCTTTTAAACATCACGTACAACTAATTCATGCATAATTCTTCTAAACTCATACATAACCCATCAAAACCTACTACTAATCATCATGTATCATTCCCAAATAAACATCAAACATATCATCATCATATTTCTCCTAATTCATCTAATTAGAATTCATCATACCCACATAATACATCAATCTTTCAACAAGGCTTTGACATAGGTGGTGATTCTAGTCATCATCTTCACCCTAACTAACGGGTTTCACCTCTAATCATCAAATTAACACAAACCATACGTAACCCATGTTCTATACGATGATTCTAACCCTTGTACATGATCAATTTCATATTAACTCACGGATTTGAACATAACCCACTTCACACATGATCACGAATCTTAGATTTAAGACATACCTTATGATCCCCCCCGTGATGGTGATCATTTATCCATGCTCGGTTATGATTTTAAGCGTCATCTTGCCTTTCAATTTGAGTATAAAGATGAAGTTAGGGTTTGAGGCTCCATGGGAGCCTCCTGCTCCTTCTCGAACACACGTATGTGTGTGTTTGTGTGTGGTTAGTTATTTAATAACTTAACTTTCATTAGTTCCACTTTAGCCCCTCGGGTTTGCCTTTAAAACATAACTGACACTACCTTCATCATTTAATACTTTTGACCGTACCCTTAACTAGGTTAAATAGCCTAGTTATTTATCCCATAATATAACACATAAGGACATATTGCGAATATATAACATTTGGATTTTTGGGGCGTTACAAGTCTACCACCCTTAAATGAGGTTTCGTCCCCGAAACCTTTCTCACTTTCATCGAACACACATTATCTTTTCTTCCAGTCCATCCACACGACCACTAGCCCATCCTAATGAGAATCTTCTATCTTCAAGAACCCGTTCCGGAGTTCTTATTAGTGTCGCTTTCACTAACAGCGCTAATTTCTAACAACCTTCATAGCTAGGGGTTTATTCTTCGTTCAAATATTCATTCATCATGTGCAATATATCCTTTTGTTTACTTAAATAATTCCAAATTTTCATTATTAACATTCTTTCTGCTTATTTGCACATTCATATCGTTTTCGTCGACTATACGATCTTACTTTGTAATTTATACATACTCATCTATAGCTAACTTCGATAGATCAAACATAATAATAGGTAACTATCCATTCTTGATTCATAAATTATTCATATAATTGATTTCTTACTAACAATTCCATACCTTCCTTATCATACTTTCACATATCATTTCATTTCCTTGACCTGTCAATAACGGGTCAATACACATACTCCTTCAACCTTTAATATGACCTGCTCTCAACGGATCTAATATCTCCATCTCATTTATAAAAAAAAATTACATACTCTACATACTCTGTATAACATTTAACTTTTGTTTTGTTACCACCACAAAACTACTATTTCATAGTCACACCTTCGTGCTTAACTCTAACGTTAACCTTATTCTACGTTTTCTACAATTACTTGTTCCTTGCATACCTTTACGTTACCTTTAAATCATTTCGTTCATTCCACATTACTATTGCTTTCACTTCATGCATTACTTAATTTACATATATAAATGTGTCATACTACTTCATATCTATCCAACATGAGTTAAACACTTTACTAACCTCTTTTTCATTTCTCAACCCGACGACCCGCAATCCAGATCGACCATCTTCTCCTCGAGTACTAGCCGTACAGGCCAGGTTTTATTCATCCGTGTAATGAGCTTCCGCTCATGCACATCCTTTCACCAAAACGATTGGTTTCATCACATCAATAGTTCTAACATTATCATCAACAACTCCGGCGGTTAGCATATGTCATTCAAACATTCATTACACTAGGTGATTACCCGCCTATAACTCTTCTACAATTTCCTACATACCTACTATAACGTACCACACATTCTATTTCTTACATGCAATCTTTTCATTCTATTAATCATTTCGCCAACTGAAGTACACGCTCGTACTTCCTTCCATTCATGCTTACTTGCAAAGACCTTATTACATCGTTTCAATATTTCTTACCAAACTTACCATTCCCGCCCATACTCAAGTTATTGTACGGGTCACAGCCCGTCATCATTCTGACTTCTAAAAGTCAATTACTAACACATCTAACACGTAACTTATACAAAACTTCATCTATTATACTATCACCTTTTTTCTTTTTCTTTATTTTTTTCTATGACCCGTTCGACTCAATCATGGTCAAACTGTCGACATCTTCTTATGCGGATTAATTTCATCTTTTTATATTTTTAAATCCGTCTCACGGATTCAGACACATCATTCATGCTTTTTCATTCATTGAATCCGCCTTACGGATTCAAACATTACATTCATGCCTTTCATTACTTCTGCATTTTGAATCCTTCTCACGGATTCAAACATATTATCCATGCCTCTCATCCTTGAATCCGTCTTACGGATTCAAACATATCATCCGTGCCTTTCATCCTTGAATCCGTCTCACGGATTCAAACATATCATCCATGCCTTTCATCCTTGAATCCGTCTCACGGATTCAAACATATCATCCATGCCTTTCATCCTTGAATTCGTCTCACGGATTCAAACATATCATCCATGCCTTTCATCCTTGAATCCGTCTCACGGATTCAAACTTATCATTCATGCCTTTCATCCTTGAATCCGTCTCACGGATTCAAACATTGCATTCATACCTTTCATCCTTGAATCCGTCACACGGATTCAAACATATTATTCATATCTTGTTGATCCGTACTTAATTACGGATTCAACATTCTTCATTCTTATCAGGCATGTTTTTCATTCTTACATAGTACTCTTAATTTCCCGAGAGTCTTACTTCCATTTCACCCACACGCCCGCCTGCTACCCAACTCTACCGGACATACCTGTAATAATTATCATGATCTCACGAACGTCATACGTTTTTCGTGTACTGGCCAGGTACACAATCCACATAGTAGTTTCGTGCCTTCATGTAATTGTCACCTTATGTCCGTCGACTTAGGTTTCGGCGCGTATATTACTTTCAGTACTTCATTACTATACAATCATTGTCTTTCATTTAAAATTTTCCTTCCCTTAATGAGTTTTACCATTACTTACACCCACATATTAAATTTACGTACCTGGGCTCATTTGCCTATTTGTCTTATTACCTCTTTACCTGCCATAGTATTCATCCTAGACTGCATTCACAGATCATCCTCTTCCAACACTTATGCTTACCTTGCACATACAAAACCGTCAGTTTCTTTATACGTATACATAAGTACATACTTACATTAGCTTCTACCTTTGGATCTTGATCGAGTCTTAGATTGTACAGGTTTCTTATCTCAAGAGCACACAAGTTTGAGTTCAAGTACTTACCTTCTCGTACTTGATTCCCTCAAACCAGGGCTCTGATACCAACTTGTAAGACCCTAATTTATAATTGACCAAAACGTCGCAGCGGAAATTCGTACCATAAAATTTCTTTCGTTTCAATCACCTTGACGCACTTAAATTCATTTTCAAGGTTAATTCTTTTACAATAAATACCTTTCACTATACTCATTTACAATAAGAAAACATAACCTAGCTTCACTCGGATACGTACTCAACAATCCCGTACAATCTATCTGGTGACTCGATCTTGGATCTCTCCTCTTCAATATGATAATCTGGCTCGAACAACCTGCACTCACCAAATACATACAAGACATTAATAGGTTATCAATATAAACGATACTTAGCCTTGGATTATTTCCGTTCCATTATTCCTTTACATTAAACGTTCCCTCTGTGTACCTCACCTCTGGTGAGCCTTTGTTACTGTACCTGCATTACACCTAAGACACCAGGTATACGAATAACAACGTAAAACTTAATCATGCTGAATGACTTACACGCATACCTAAACTTCATACATATTATCTCCATACATACATATGTACACACATGCATACATACTTACTTGCATACGTACTCACACACATACAAGCCAACCGACATGCATATCTACATATGTATACGTCTACATCATTATATACGTATCGGCATATGCACATATCTACACCATTGCGTACAATCATGACATTATACGTATATACATACGTACATACCTATCTACACCTAAGCATACACTTAATCTTATAAAAATGTAATTTAAAATAGTCATACGCAACTTAAAACGCTTTTAAGCGAGTTCCCAAGACAAAACGAGACACGAAAACAATTTTCGGAGAAACATAGCCCGTCGCGTCGCGCGACCCCCCGTCGCGTGGCGCGACGCCCTCTTTTTCACAGAACAGATGCAGCTGATTGCTGCATATTCCCAGCACGTTCGGACTTTACGGAAACGAGCATAACTCTCTCGTTTTTAATCCGTTTTACCCGATTCTTTTTCCCACGCGTCCGTAATTTAATTCTCCATCTAATGGAGTTAAAATCCAACATCCGACATAATAAAATTTCAGACTTTTAACCCTTCGGCTTATTACCCTCTTACCAAACTTAGAACCGTTCATGCATTCATCACATAACCTGTTTGATTTACCATAACCTCTTATAAACCTAATAATATCAGTGACGTCTATCATAAATTACTAAATTCTTGGATGTCTTGCATCCTCTTAACGCATTATCGTTCATATACTTATTTTGACCCGTTAAGGGTATTCGCGCATTAATTGGTCTATGACTAACAAAACCATACTCCCCACTTCCATACTTGTCCAAAACATTACACTAATCGAATAACTTGTTTCTAAACTATTTTTAAGATCGTTTGCCCAAAATACCCATCAAGGGCATTTTGGTCAACTTTAATCCCATCATTTACGACGAAAGACTTCAACACATATTTGACCTCAAACATCATGTTTAATTAATTAAAACACTTTATTACTTAATCGAACTAAGAAGTGATTACGGAAATCACTTACCTTATCCGATTCCTTGCCTCTTCTTGACCCGTTAACACCTCATGCTTGAGCCCGTCTCGATGTGATTCCTATGCTTTCATTTCATCGAAATCACGCTCTTATTAGCATACTCATTTGTACATGTTAACAATCACATCAATCGCATATTTCACACTTAACTTTCAATAGTTATTTCTAACAAACATAAAACATATAATCAACTTCATATCCTTTCAACTCATGTAATTCATCATGTAATCACAATTAACGCATATTAACATAACATGTACCAAACGACTTCCTATAATCCCACCTTTACGACAACGAGTCAAATCATGTTTCTTATACTTAGTTGACTCTCAAGAGTCAACTATTAACCATATTTAACTATCGACTTATCATCATACACTCGTAATATCATAGTCGACTATACGGTCAACACTATATACATTTTATCATACGCTTAGTGTGTGTACTACCTTTTAAGCATCACGTACAACTAATTCATGCATAATTCTTCTAAACTCATACATAACCCATCAAAACCTACTACTAATCATCATGTATCATTCCCAAATAAACATCAAACATATCATCATCATATTTCTCCTAATTCATCTAACAAGAATTCATCATACCCACATAATACATCAATCTTTCAACAAGGCTTTGACATAGGTGGTGATTCTAGTCATCATCTTCACCCTAACTAACGGGTTTCACCTCTAATCATCAAATTAACACAAACCATACGTAACCCATGTTCTATACGATGATTCTAACCCTTGTACATGATCAATTTCATATTAACTCACGGATTTGAACATAACCCACTTCACACATGATCACGAATCTTAGATTTAAGACATACCTTATGATCCCCTCATGATGGTGATCATTTATCCATGCTCGGTTATGATTTTAAGCGTCATCTTGCCTTTCAATTTGAGCATAAAGATGAAGTTAGGGTTTGAGGCTCCATGGGAGCCTCCTGCTCCTTCTCGAACACACGTATGTGTGTGTTTGTGTGTGGTTAGTTATTTAATAACTTAACTTTCATTAGTTCCACTTTAGCCCTCGGGTTTGCCTTTAAAACATAACTGCCACTACCTTTATCATTTAATACTTTTGACCGTACCCTTAACTAGGTTAAATAGCCTAGTTATTTATCCCATAATATAACACATAAGGACATATTGCGAATATATAACATTTGGATTTTTGGGGCGTTACAAAAACATGATACAATTTTAGAGCTAGTGTGTGATTGAGTTTCGTCGAGTTTGATCAAGTGTTGACATGTTGAAGCTAATTGTTTCTTTGGTATCTACTTGAAGATTGAGCCTTTACCGTATGCAGGTAAGAGTATAGAAGATTAGTCTTCTTGGTCCTCTTCCAAGTTGGTGACAGGTCGGATTCTCGAAATAATTAGGAGGTTCTTACATTGAGGGGGAGATCAGAGACGAAAGTCATCGCATAATTGGTGGATTCGTGAACATACGAGATTGGATCTTGAAGATTCGAGATGAAATGATTTCAGACACTTAGTTGAAGACTTTGATCAAGATGGTGGATGTACTTTTTCAAGGTTCAGTTTGTTATTAACTTAGCGAACTGAACTTCATGTCTTTGCGGAATTGGAAGTGTTCGATGTTGGGCATTGGAAATCTGACATTTCGTTCTTCTGTCGGTTAAGTTTGAAGATCAAGGATCGGGCGATATTCTTACATTTGGTTGTAGGTCGGATCGCGTTAACTTGATTTGGGAGTAGTTTGAAGGGAAGGATCGACAGTGCTTAATGTTTGATTCTTGGTGTTTCTCAAAGCGGCATTAAGTGATCGTCAGCAAGTCTTTATTAGAAGGGTTAAAGATCGCTGTGCTCTACCGTAAAGATCAAGTCTCAGCCAAAGTTGAAAGAAGGCATGATATCATCAGTCAAGGGGAGTCTGTAAGTGCAGTATCTGGTGACTGAAGATTATCGATACCACATAGAACTGATAGAAACAGTTAAGGGGGAGTCTGTAAGTGCAACTCTTGCCGAGTAACTGTGCAATTTATCAGTTCCGTTCAATAACCTCAAAGGTCCAAGTCAAAAGAAGTCAAAGATGTTGAAGCAAGAGAGGATTCTGAATATGTTACTTGTTATTCCGAATATGTTACTTGTTATTCCGAATTTATTTGTAAATTAGGAAGTTCTGTTTTATTTCATGTCCGAGTTTATATTTATGGCTTGTCCGAATTTAGTTTATAAATTCGGAAGTCATGTTTGATTATATTGTCTGAGTTTGTCAGGACTTGTTGTCCGAGTCGTGGTATCCCGGACAATATGTTTTGTCCGGGTTTAGTCCCTAGTCTATGTGTGTGTGTGTGTATAAATATATATATGTTGATAAGTTAGATTAGGGCAACTCTTGTAATCCTTCAAAAGTGTGTGCATATTCTAGAGAGGGAGACTATGTTTTAGTGAGAGAAAGCTAGGTTTAGATCTTAGTGATCTAAACCAGCTTGTAGATGATGTATACTCTTTCGGTTTGTAAATCTGTGATGATTGTTTCAATAATAAAGAGATTCATCTTCTACATCTTTCTATCTTGTTCATATTTTGATGTTTCACTTCATGAATCAAGTGCAATGATGTTGTTCGTCGACGATCTAGGGGTCCCGGGGACTTTCAGAGATTAGCTAACATATCTTGAAACTCTATAAATCGGTTTTGTCACCTCTTCTCTTAACTCTTTACATACTTGCATATATTATTGTTATTGTTTACAAGTATCTCATCGGGTTCAAACAAGTGTGTAAGTGTTATAAATCAAGTATTTAACAAAGAAAACCTATTCACCCACCCCCTTCTAATTTTCTACAAAACTATTGAGAATTTGTTATGTTAGAATTTCTAAAAATATGAAATCAGATAGGGATATGGAAACAACCATGATGTTTGGTTTGTTTTCGTATATATATCACATAATATATACCATAAATATCGATCATGGCGGCTAGAACACAAGGACCTAAAGGCCAGGAAAATAGTACAACACTAAATACATAGGGGTTTAAACTCAATGCCTAAAGGCCAGGAAAATAGTACAACACTAAATACATAGGGGTTTAAACTCAATGCCTTGCACAGTAAGACCTTCAATAACCTTGTAAAAGGGACTGGTTGTCAACTCAACATGCATTGAGATCATGTTGTGGGTAAGACCAGTTACAAAATCTGATACTTGAACTTGCATCCAACCATCGTGTCTTAATCGTGGAAGTCCTCTCATTTTGGGTCTAGCCAATGGATTGTGGGTGTTTTGATCAACCATGTGTCTAAAAATCGGAGTTTGAGGACTAAGTAGATAAACAAATCGTATACATTCAGAGTCATTTGCTTGGAAATATTTACCCCTCACGATCATAGGAGCCTCGAATTCATAGGGATTCTTTGGTAATTTGTAGATAAGGTAACTTGCATATCTTGTTCCTGGTGACAGTAGTTGGCATTTGATTTTACAGGCAATACTAAATCTTTTATTAGGATGCACAGCCACTTCTTTAAATCTGAGAAACCAAAATAAATGTGATATGATAGAATTTGTTAGAGTTGGAGTGATACATGTGCAAAAGGAATAATACAAAAGTTGCAAGTTTTCCATGTGTGTGTTACCGCATGTTAATTTTTTAATAAGGATTCTATAAGAAGAGAAGATTCTATAAATCCTATCTCATGGTACATAATTAGCACTTTGAGAAAGTGCGACATTGTGGACGAACTGATTCTTGTTAACTTAAAGGGATAATCACATGTAAGTGCATGATATTTTTACAAGTGCCCGATCTACGCGACACACTTTTACACCACATGTCTTTGGAATAAGTGTTATATATGTTATGTAATGTATATGTAAAATGGTGCAGTCCTGTAACTAACCTTGTAAAATGTGATCCACTTCAGTGATCTGATTAAAGTTTTTTTAAAAGGTTGGATGTATTTCAGAAGTAAAATAACTTAAGGTGTTCAAAAGAAATGCATGTTGCATATACTGGCACACTTGTGAGCATACACTGCTATTAGATAAGATCATCCCTTCTTGTTTAAACAGGTAAGTTGGTTGATATTGCAAATGGGATGAAGATAGACGTGCATGGGCGGACCCATTTAGAAAGGTCCAGGTTCAAGTGACTACAGAGAATTTTTTTCATGTGTTACCTTGTATTCGGTACTTGTTTTTAGCTAGGTGTAATATACAAAGAGTGACTTGATTCACCATATATATTTGAAAAGTGACCTGGTAAAAAAAATATCCTGCACCCGCCACTATAAGTGCATACAAAAAAACATGATGGGAGATAGCGAAACAACCTTGATTCGGGTAGAGACTCCCAACTCCATTGTTGTTCTTGCAAAACCATTCTTGCTGAAAGCATATAACATTTCTTTCCGTTTTTGGAAAAAGATAACCACTATCAATCAATAAATATGTGCTTATGAGACCTAAGTTAACATACTAGGATTAAATGGGCTTCAAATGTGATCGGAATAAACCACTAGCGTCAAATACCTCTTTGCCATCATTGATTTGGAATCCCTTGCGAAGAATGAAGAAAAGTTCCTTCTTCGTAGTCCATTTCACACTATCTTTTGACAACTTGATCATCTCTTCATAATTTTTTGGCACTTTTTGTTCCCAGTATATTTCGGAATCAGATGTTGATTGCATATCTATATTCTCATCCTCTAACACTTCATGTTTAACCTATAAAACATACCAACATTGAAAGATTACGTTATGTTAATCCTATGTGGTCTGTTTGATACCATATAACAATACGAAACATTAATAAATGTGAATGAATACACCATTATATGTTTGCTTACTTTCTCCAGGGCCCGAAACTCGATACCTTCTACAGCCAAGGAATATGATGCCTCAAAAATAATTTTAAGATCAACAGATCTGGTTTCATTAGTAAACTGATACAATTCAGCCATCAACCATCCGTCTTCTCTGTCATCAGCAAAGTAAGAGATTGATGGTTTAGTTTCCCCTTCTAATTTGTATTTGAGGGCTGAATATGTCGGTTTGCTCAAGGCCGTCCTTTCATAGATGAATTTGAACACAAGGTTTATTGTGTATGTGATTTGTGGTAGCAAGAATTGAGTTTTGACATATGTTTTAAATTTCCCATCAAATGCTAGATAGCAGCCCCCAGCAAATCTGAAAGAAGATGCAAAGACCGATACATTAATGAAATGAAATAATTTAAAGATCTAGAAACCGAAGGTAGAAGGAAGAAGACTAGTCAGTAATCACCTTGAATTGTGTTCAGTTGAATATCGATTTTTTGATTCATTTGCTGTAGGAATCAAACAATCTGTTGCAGATATCATTTCACAACGTTCTCCATTTTTGTTTATTGACAACCACTGTCCATTAAATATATAAGTCGAAATTAGATGACTAATGTAACACCACTACAAATGGAGTATAGCTACAGATTTTGTTGGGCTATTATGTCTAATACTACAACAAAAATGCGGTGGACTACTGTAAGTGTAAGATTGCTACAAACTAGATATTTGGAGAGTGAATATTTCCTATTATTAGGGAAAAGATGTCTAAGGGGGTAACTCGACAGTGTCATTTTACAATATCCGACCATTTAACTAACATATATGAAACCATATTGATATTTATTTGAGTTTAATGTTGTTTTTTTGGAATTTATATCCCCCAACCAAGCACCACCTAAGCTATAATACAGTACATTCCATAAAACTAAAAAACTTTTATAGACATAGACAACTACCGTTTTGCCATTGTTTAGAAAGATCCCTTTGGAGAGAAGCATTCTTAGCTCGTCTATGGAACGATAGATCAGAGGAGGTATCGCAGCCTTGATTATCTCTTTGTACCCATTTGGCTGTTTCGTCACTTCAAAAATCTCTTGAAATTCAAGTGCGATCTCAAGTTGTTTCACAACATGAGAAATCGTTGGCCGCTTCACATAAGATTTATTCAGGCACCAATATGCAATATTTGCAAAAGATTCCAAAGAATTTGGATCCATTTGTTTCATCAGACCTTGAAAGATAATCTCATCTAGTTTCTTCTGTTCGTAGCTTTTTTTCCACACAGGCACTAAAATTTGACATTGGCCATTGGGATATTCATAGCACAATCTCCCACACAATACCTCAAAGAAGACGATTCCCAGAGAGTATATATCTGATTCTTTTGTTAACAAGCCCATTTCCTTGTACAGCGGATCACAGTACCCAGGAGTACCTACAGCATGGGTGATGAGAACCGTGTGATGTTGATTTGCAGGGACCATTTTTGATAATCCAAAATCAGAAACTTTAACGGTCCAGTTCTTATCAAGTAAGATGTTGGAACTTTTAAGATCACAATGGAGAACTCTTTGTTGGGTCCCTTTGGGATCATGAAGATATTGTACTGCCCTTGCGACTGCAAGGCATATTTTGAGACGTTGCGTCCAAGTTAGAGAAGTTGCATTTAAGTGTTGACCGAGGCTTCCATGAGATGCATACTCATACACTAAGATCTTCTCACCACCCTCGTCACAAAATCCTAGGAGAGAGACAATATTTTGATGTTCGTACCGAGAAAGCATCATGATCTCGTTCCAGAACTCGGGGATCCCTTGCCCATATCTAGGATTTAATCGCTTAAAAGCAGCCATACTTCTCCCCTTAGTGTGAGAAATTTCTCCTATATACACCTTCCCGAATCCACCACTTCCTATCACGTTGTTGGCATCAAATTTGTTCGTGGCGATTGCAATATCTTCCAGTTTGATTTTAAGATATTGAAACTCCTCCAGAAATTCTACCATTCTTGTCAATCAAATATAAATGCCCCAAATATTCAAATCAGGTTTCCGACAGATCATGACATGAAAAAATAAACTTTAATTGAAGATTAAGAAAGACAAGCTAATGGAAGCCTCAAATTTGTTGGAATATATCGAATCAGTGACACGCAATGGTGATGTGAATTACGTCGTCGCAAGGGGGCGAGTGAGAATTACAATGTGACCAAATTGGATGCATTCAAATACACCCAAATTTAGATTAGAAAACATCGATGTTATTTCATTAGTTGTATGTTCCAGTTGGCATTTTGACACAACATAGATGTAAAAGTGGTCCAACATCAGACATGTACAGTGCTTTGACCATCAAGTCTAGCCATACATGCAAAATACCAAAATAAATACATGAGAAAGCCTACCTGGAGAATCAACATGTGTTTGTCCCGTTTGCGTTTGATACCTTTGGTGGTCTCGCTCCTGACGCTGTGCGACTTTTGAATCGGGTTCAAAAAGTCGTTAATAGTAATTCTCCGTCGCTAAAGGTTTCAAACTTTGTATTTAGTAGAATTGGTTTTTCTATTCAAAAGGGGGTGGCGGCGCAACTTGTTGCCCGACTACCTGTCATTGCTTTGTAATTGCCCTTTTTCGTGTGGAATGAAACTTTCTTTCTCAAAAAAATAAATAAATAAATAAATACATTTTTATTTTATTTTATTACATTAACAATTGACTCTAGTCAACTGCTGTATTAATTTTCCAATGTCCCGTAGTGTAGAAAACTTCCTAAGAGACTCCAAGATGTATGACAAGAGTTGGCAAGATCATGAGGTCTGCTTTAACAAAACCCTTAAGCCATCACATGGATCACCAGTTACAGTTGCAGACTGCAGCATAAATCATCACAATTGACGTGACACCAATAAGATCCCAAAAAAACACCAAGTTCGCTGATTTTATATAGTTTTGGAGGAAAGTTCATTCTTTCAAACTAGACATGATAAAGTAATTTTATCTTAAAAATGTAAAAGACTTGTTCAATTGCATCTAGAATACCCTGATTGATTTGGAACGACAGATACATACAAACTTCTAAATGCATTTAAAAAAAAAAGATGAAGAAATATTTAGGTGCAGTTTGTTTTGTAAAAGGTAAAATGTCTGTTGTAGTATACGGAATACATACATCTGTAGAAAAAAAAATAAGAAGGTTATTTGACTGCTTTGACCAAAATTTCGGGTGCATCTCGTTGTGGAGGTGGTTTTGGAACCGAAGATATTATATACCACGTTGGTTATTCCGGTTGTTTGTGGTGTATTCTTTCAAAAGGGGCTGAAAGCGATTGAAAGATTCAAAGAGTATTGGAGGCTTTTTTTATTTCTTTTCAGGGGTGACGTGCGCCCCGTTATGGCCCAAAAACAACGTGTGGACCAACGTGAAACACCGCCGCTGGTGCCCACTTTGACGCGTGGTGAAAGATAAGCGTCATGGCCATGACGCGTTGAGAACTTGATTTTTTGAACGTTATATGAACGTTGGGTTTGACCGTTGTGGAGCCGTTTGGATTTAAAAAAAAAATTAAACACACTATATATATATCACACATTCTACATAAATTTATACCATTTCACCCACACAAAAACATAACTATATATCACACATTCTACATATTTCACAAATGGAATTTCCTACGGATTCGTTTCCGATGGACACCGATAGCGATAGCCAAACGTCTTTCGACAATGAGATGCTTGAATTTTTTGAGAAGGTGTATAACGAACTTGAAGCAACTTCGAGCCGGCCAAAGAAGAAAATGGTGGATCGTGATCATATACATGCCAACGAAGTGTTAATGAAGGATTATTTTGTGGAGAATCCGGTCTACAATGCCGAAACGTTTAGAGATCGGTTTCGTTTACCAAAAGATTTATTTTTAAAGATTGTTGGAGACATCGAAGCAAGCGAAAAATGGTTTCAAGAACGTTACGACGGGAGGGACAAACGAAGTTTCACGCCGATACAAAAATGCACATCCGCCATTCGCCAATTAGCGACAGGTAACCCTCCCGATCAATATGATGAATACTTAGCTATGTCGGACAGAACTTCACGTGAATGTTTGCAATTCTTTTGTAACACGATCATTAAATTGTATGGTAAAGAGTTTCTACGTAAACCAACGAGACACGACATCACACGTATTTACGCCGCGCATGAGGCTAGATGGCATTTTCTAGGGATGCTCGGTAGCGTCGATTGTACACATATCGAATGGAGAAATTGTCCAAGGGAGTTGCGAGGGGTGTATGTTAGGGGTGACGTCAAAAGACCAACCATCATACTTGAAGTGGTGACGTCAAATGATTTATGGTTTTGGCATTCATATTTTGGTGTTTCAGGTTCAAACAACGACATCAATGTTTTGTACACGTCGCCGTTGTTTCAAAGCGTAACAGATGGTACCGCACCCTTCTGTCCATTTTATGTTAACGGAAGATATTACAGACGAGGCTTTCTTCTTGTGGATGGTATCTGCCCATCATGGTCTGTTTTTTGTGAAAGCTCCTTCATTTCCTGTCGATGTTAAAGAAAAGACGTTCAAGAGATTGCAAGAATCAGCTAGAAAAGATGTTGAGAGGGCTTTTGGTGTTTTAAAGGGTAGATGGGGCATACTAAACCGACCGGTTCGTGCAATGAATAAGAAAACAATACATAGCATAGTATATGCATGTATCATATTGCACAATATGCTAATAAAAGAAGACGGAAGTGCAATGTCTCTAGATTGGGTGCCGGATCTTCATACACAAGTTTCCGTTCCAAAAAATGTCCAACAAGACTTGCGTGATGAAGAAATTCACTTTCAGTTGAGATACGAAATAATTAAACTTGTAGGTTCTTTAGGTTTGGAATTTCCGGATCCGGACGAGGAGTAGGTTTTCTTTATGTATGTTTTTATTTTTATATGTTTATTTTTAAGTTGTAATCTAAAATATTTCTAGAAATATTGTTTTTTATTTAAATGAAATTTATAATTTATAATTTTATTGTTTTATTGTTAATTTATAATTAAAAAAAAAAAACACCACTAGTGATGGGCATTTCCACTAAAATTCATCACTAGTAATGAAATAATGCTTGATAACATGGCGGAACTTGATTGGATGTTATGAGTGATTGATTTCCATCACTAGTGGAGCGCCCCTGCCCCCTTATAATAGTTGGTTTAACAATGGGGTAAAACAATTTTTTTTCATTTTACTGTCCGGATTGAAATCGTTTAGATTTTCAATATATGTATCTTTTACACCACATTTAGATAAAAAAAAGGTGGATTTAAGTTTTTTAAGTGGTCACCTCCTCAACGTCGATCTGGAAACCAAACCTCATCCGGCGGACTTGAGCTCTGCAACGTTGCTCGTTCGGTTTGTGCACCATTGTGAATGCTCAACAGGATCGCCCCGAGAGTATGATAAAAAAAAAACTTTTGGTCCTCGGGCGAGACAAAAAAAATGGGCCCCCTCCCTATAATATAAACTCATCAATCATATATAAAAAAATCACAATACGATGACAATTTATATAAAATAAACAAAACAAAAGTTGTGCAGCAAAGTAATCGAACTTACTTAAGCAAATTTTGAGGCTCTTTAAATGGAGATATGGGTAAATATATAGGTATTGAAGAAACACTGGTTTAATTGACCGGAATCAATTGAACCAGAGGGTTTGAATCTACATAAAAGGGTTGATCTCTCCTCGTTCGGTTCGTGGGTAACAGCTCCTCTTCTTCTCACAATAACTGCAAAACAACCACCGTTAGGCTCGCCATGGGGAGAATGGGGGTTCTCTCCGTGACCACCCTCCGGTGTGAGAATAAGTACAGGTTTATGAAGAAGAAGAAGTAGTGAAAGTGAAGTGAATGTAACTTGAGAATTATACCTGAATTATCCTTCTATTTATAGCCGAAGTTTGGGCGGGAAAACCTGTTGGTGAAATATTGACGGAAAGTGCTACTTCCGTGAGCGGTTATTTTTCCCTCCGTTAATCTTTAACGAGTGTGAGAGCACACGGGTCACGATCTTCATCAGCGGTTGGAGTATTGCCACGTGGAAAGTGGACAAGTGAAAACCTCTCTTTAATTCCGTGCCATCATTGTGACTTCAAGGGAGTCTGGGATGATGCCACGTGGCCAGACGGTTATAACCGTCTGGTGGTGCACGATGGAGCCTTCTGGAAGGTTACAGCTGTAATCCCGTGTGGCTCTCCTTATTGTATGGTATCGGTGAAGTAAATAATATCCAAGTCTGGATATTATTTATGCGGAAGTGTTTGTTAGGATTTTTATCCTTATCTGTTACAGAGATAAGCGCAAGGATTTGTTATTTTCCTTTTGGCGCGCAGATGTTGATTATTGCTTTCTTTCTAAGCTTTCTTTGTAGGATCAGTGCACGGTCGCGCAAGGTCTAAAGATAGAAGATTGAGGTTGTGGTATGGTCCCAAGTAAGGTTTTTGGGACCTTACCCCTTCAAGTCCCCCCAGTCTAGTGTTGCTCTTATGCAAGTAAGTGGAGCACTGGACTATGAGAGAGAGATGCTTTGCTGTAAAGTTTTTTGGCGCGAAAGTGGGGAACCTTTTTGGAGAAGATACTTTTGCTCTTTATTCTAATTTTGAAAATCTTGATTATGGGTATGTGGAAAGGTACTGTAATGACTGTTGACGTGTGACAGGCTGTCATTGTCAGTTGTACGTTACTGACTGTGTTTCCCACGCGCGCGTGAACTCGTATTTGTTGTTCTTTCTCACTTGCCCCTTACGTTTGGATAACTGTGCCAACCCCGAAAAAGGTGGTGTTGCAGTTACCTAGGGTATTTATGGCGGTGAGTATATAAATCTCCTCAATTGCTCATTTTTGCTAATTATTACTTTCTTGAAAACCCTTTTTCTTCTTCGTCTCCTTTATCAGTTTGTTGAAAGAATTTGCAATTTCTCTCTCTTATGTCAACCGGAGACCATCACAAAGACTCTGCTGAAGAAATGGTTGCCGAGCTTCCACCATTGAAGTGGTCCAGGGCAACTTTCGATGGTTTGATTCAGAATTTTAAATTTCTGGAAAGTTGGGGTGCTCGGTACCCTGATGAGGGTCAGACGGCGCCAGATGCTCCGCCCGGGTATATAACTTTATTTTGGGACTTTTTCTCTGCAGGTAACTTCCGATTGCCTGCAACGAAATTTTTTTCTTGAAATTCTCAATTATTACAAGTTCCACATCTCCTAGATGCACCTTATTGGGATGGTTAGGGTTCGTCACTTCGAATTTGTGTGTCGTACAATGCACATTGAACCGACGGTTCCTCGATTTCGAGTGTTCCATCAAGTGCATTGTTTTCAGGGGTTCTACTCCTTTATGCAAAGGGCATCTGCTAAGAAGATTTTGCTTCATCCCCCCAAGTCGTTTCATGACTGGAAACAAAAGTTCTTCTTTATTAAAGTGGGGGTTATCCCGATGAGGATGACGTTTAGGGGAAAAGAGGATGTCCCAACTGAGACTCTTCAGACTCCCACTGATGAAAATTGGTACCAGGATTTGAAAGACGTTCCGTCTATTGCTTTGCCAGAAAAAGCCCTTGTTGGTGCTAGCATGAGCCTGAACTGGCGGATGAATCGGGAAGAGAAGCCGGTGTATATGGAAGGCGAAAAAAGTAAGATTTGGGGTTTGCCCTGTTTGCTTCCCTTTCTTGTGTCTGTTTTTTCTTTTTCTTTTTTTTTTTGATTTTGCTTCTCTTCTTTTGCAGTCGTTTTCTTATACGTTGTTGCTTTTGAGAGAGAAGGTGGGAAGAGGGCCACCGTTCCTAAAAAACCTGGTGAAGAGCTTTGGTATTATCGAATTGTGAGGAATTTTGTTCTCCGACGAGATGATGACCTAGCCGCGCAACCTGCTGCTGGTGCTGGTAATTTTTTATCACAATACTTATTTCTGTTGATTTTGCGCATTCGGATGAGTCAATCTTTGCGCTTTTTAGTAGGTGAGTTGTCTAACCTGGGCATAGGCCCTGAAAAGAAAAGACGTGCGCCTACTGCTACTGCTGCGCCGAAGAAGAGTGAAGTGGAGAAAACTCAGTCTTCTAAGACAAAAAATGTGGGAGGAGAGAAGAAAGGTACGCGCCATTCCTCTGACTCCTGGTGTGATTATGTGGTGGTATCTGATTCTTTGGAGGGTCTTGCGCCTACAGTTGTGAGGAGACCTAAGCCAGAGCCTAGGGATATTGCTGACCTTCCTCCATCGAACCCTGATGACCCTATTGATTTAGAGTCAAGTCTTGACCGTCTGCTGAGGAAGAAAGCGGGAAAAAGAAAACAAACTGGTGTTGATGCCGATGGTTAGCCTGCCAAGAAGGTTCAGAAGAAAATTACCAGAAGAGGCGATCTTGACGCCTTTATTGCAAAACCTGTTCTTGGTAAGTGCTTTTCTTTTGCTTTCCTCTTATGCGCTTGGGATGATTGTGATATATATGTTTGCTCTTGCAAAAAAGCCAAATTCTCCTGTTCACACGGAACCATCATCTGTGGTTAATGAGGAGCTTCCGCCCCCCCCCCCCCCCCCGCGCCTCTGTTGATGAGCAGTTAAAGAATACTGATATTCTTGAGAATGAGGTGGGGAAGACTACTGGGGCGGAGAATCTTGAGGCTGAAAAGCCTGTTGATGTTGCTGTTGATGCGGAGAAAATTACTAGTTCGGAGGCTGTAGATGTTGGTGCTGGTAATCCAAAGAATCCTGTATTTGTTGCTCAAGATTCGGGGAAAGGGAAAACTACTCAAGAGATCCCTGTAACAACGTCCCCTTCTGTGGCTTCTGGTTTTATGCCTGAGAAAGTTGAGAAGAATCCTGGTGGGGACCAAGGTTCTTTTATTCGATCAAATGAAAATTCTCCTATCCGCCCGGACGAAAATCCATGGGATTATTACTATAGATGCTATTCGGAGAAACAAGCTGATGAAGTTCACATGCCTGTGTGGAAGTTGAAGAAAGGTGACACTTTTTCCGATTGGCATGTGTGTCGAGAGTGGTTGCAAGGAACTTTTCCGCCTGGAGAGATCAAGTTCCAAGAAGGGCACCCTCATGAACAGACTTATCATGCCTATCTTGAAGAGGCTGCTAGCTATGCATCCACTACGCACCGTATAGTGAGCGAGTGGCATAGTATGCATAAGGATTGGGCTGCTTTTAAGGCGTCCAAGAAGAAAGCTGTTGAGGATGAGGCCCGTGTTGCCCAGTTGAGGGCTAAGCTAGAAGCTGACCAAGCCAAATTTGAGAATGATCGGAAAACTGAAGAATGGTCAGTTGCGGGTTGGAAGAGAAAGGCAAAAGCCGAAGCTGCCTTTCTTTCCAAAGAGCATAAAAATTGGAAAGAGATTTGTGAGAAGGATAATGCTAAGAAGATGGGTCTTCGCAATGTTATCAACAACCTTAAAGCGGAAGTTGAAAAGTTGAAGAAACAGGATGCGGATATTGAAAAATTGAAGAAGGAAAAAGCTGATGCTGAAGTCGCGCGGGATGAGGCGCGCTCTCATAGGGAAAGGAGTGAACAACGAGAGGTACATACCTGCGCTACTCTTACCCTTAGAGATAAGGAGATAGAAGAACTTATCGCTTTACTATCTGAGCAGGAACAACTTAAGGCGGAAGCTGAGGCTGCTAAGAAAGATCTGGAGCTTGCGCGAGCTGAGAAGGCTGAAACTTCCGCCGTCTTGTTGAAACCGAAGAACAGTTAGAAATTTCTGAAACTGCGCGGGTGATGGCGGAGAGTGAGCCTGAGCCTCTGAAAGGTGATATGTTATGGCTGAAAGAGCGTGGAATCGTAAGTGTAAGTTCTTCTTTCTTTGGTAATTCTTAAAGATGTTGTGCGCGTCTCCTTACTTTGCTTTTCCTTTTTTGTGCAGGTTGCCGAATCAGTCCTGAATTCTGAAGAGCTAGACAAATTTGTGGCGCATTTGTTGGTTGATGCGCGAAATGATGGATATGCCCAAGGGTATGCGGAATGCTCACACCATGTGGTTAACGCTTTGATGGTTGACTGGGATACTAGCAAGTCCGCTACCCATGGTGTTAACACAGATGCTGCCCTGGCTGCTGCGAAGACAGAATTTAATAACTTACAGCTCCCGGTTATGGATCTTATCAATGTTGCGTTACAATCTGAGGACCACGTGGCGCATTTGAAAGAAATCTTCCTGGATAAAGATGAAGATGAAGACCTAGCTTAGGTTTTCTTTGTGGTTGTATGAACAATTAACTTGTAGTTTTTGGGATGTGGATCTCTGTTTTCTTAGTGCGCTGCAGCGCAAGTAACGTTAATTAATACACTGCCGTGTACATTTGTATTTTGTGCTAAGGCGTGTGGCGCGCCAGTAACTAGTATAAGATGTGTTTCAATTTACAATATTTTGCATGAGTTCAATTGCTTTGATTAGGTAAGGCGAATAAAGGTGGTATAAAGCTCATGTGTGAGCGTAAGGTCTGGTGCGATGTGTGTAATCGATGACCGCTCATGAGACTTGTGTTATATCTACCATAATGTTCTTACGCTTACCAAAAGTAATTGCATGCACTTTGTAATAAACACAGAGTTAACAGAAACTTTGTTTTGATTCATGATAGGGCACAGAGGCCATGGTACAAAGTTTTCTATTTTAGGATAATTACATGAAACTTAACTTACACTATAGTCCTTGCCACGAATTGATAAGCTATGGAACTTGACCAATCCTGCGAGGAAACTATAGTATGCTGCTTAGTTCTTCGCCTTCTTACTCGGGCCCTCCTCACCACGAGTAATTTGTTTTATGTCTTTGCGCACATTCTGTAATAGGTGTGTGAGCTCGCCGAATTTTGAGCGCCTTCTCAATCTCAGTGCGCAGGGAGATACAGTTGCTGGTAGTGTGACCATGATCTTTATGATAGTCACAGTATTGGTTCGGATCCTGACCCCGTTTATTTTTCATTGGTGGAGGGGTCTTGAACTGGTAGTTCTCCGTGCTCAACACCTCCGCTGGGGTTTTGGTCAGAGGAGTCTACTGCCTCTCTCTGTTTTCCTGCTTTGTCTCTCTTTACGCGGTGAGCTTGTTGATGGTAGCTCGCGCATCTTCGGATGAGTAATTTCCGGAATTCGAGTCGCGCCAATTCTTTTTAAACTTTTTTCCGCTGCTTGAGCTCATGTCTGTTGGGCGACTGTGCGGTGGTGGTGGTCTGTTTGTGCTGAGGTTTTTCTCCGTCTGGAAGTACACTTTGGCTGCCGCCATCAGCTTCTCCCAGCTTTTTGGTAACCCCTCCGTGCCGGACAAGACCTTGATCATATCGTCACATCGGACGGCATACTTAAACTGTGCTTTGATCAGGTGCTCATGTACATCTCCTATCTCAAGCACTTCTTTATTGTATCGCGTGATAAAATCTTCTAAGCTCTCGTCTTCATGTCGCCAAATATTCATGACATCTGCCATATCTCGGATGGACCTCCTCTGTTGGCTGAAGTGTACTAGAAACTTTTCTCGCAGGTCTACCCATGTTGTTATCTTCCCAACAGGCAGGTTATCAAACCACAATCGCGCGGCGCCTGTGAGAGTCTGGATGAAGAGGTGGAACCACATCGGCAGGGTCCATCTCCCTACCAAACCTGCACCTGTGAAGACCCGAAGATGGTCATCTGGGTCTGTCATGCCATTAAACTTGCCAACATTGGATGGGAGTTTTGCTTTCTCTAGGGGAGCCAAAGCGATTTCGCTGATGAACTTGGAATTTTCTGCTGCCTCCACCGAGCGGTAAATCAAATTGTAATCGTGTTCTGCTTCAGAATTGTAAGTCGTGCGAGGTTTAAAACTTTTGTAATTTGGTTGCAACCGATTGAACACACTTGTACTGTCCCCTTCGTGGTATGTTCTGTTGTACTCACTGGTGTGGGTGTCCCGACGTGGGCCCAACCTGGAGTAGACTGACTGCCTTCGGTGAGAATGAGATTCGTCATGATACTCTCTTCGTCGATTTTCAGAATGAGTATGTTCATATCTCGCTGGAGATCTAGAGTAAACTTCGGTATCTTCTACCTGAACTCGTGATGGTGTATCATGAATGGACACGTGAGGCACCGAAGGTGCTCGAGTGCGAGATACCGGTCTTCGTGACTGAGTGGGAGGAGCAGTTTGTGCACAGAGTTGTGCAAACACAACATTTATTGCTCCTTGGGATCTGACATACCAGGAGATGGGGGTTTCCCCTGGAGGTAGAATTGAACTTATCGGAATTTCAGGCTGCATTCCTGGAGTGACAGGATCATTCGGATGATTATCAGTGTATTGCACTTCATTATCATCCGAAGCTTCTTCCACAATCCCTTCAACTTGGGTATTGTGAACGAAATTTGGCCGAGGGCCGGTTCGACGGTTCGTCGGAGTTTCTTCCATTTGAAAAACGGAGATGAAAAAGTGAATTGAAACGAGAAGAAATGAATGAAACTGAGAAATCGGTAGGAGCCAATGAAGAAACACTGGTTTAATTGACCGGAATCAATTGAACCAGGGGGTTTGAATCTGCATAAAAGGGTTGATCTCTCCTTGTTCGTTTCGTGGGTAACAGCTCTCCTTCTTCTCACAATAACTGCAAAACAACCACCGTTAGGCTCGCCACGGGGAGAATGGGGGTTCTCTCCGTGACCACCCTCCGGCGT
Organism: Helianthus tuberosus; assembly: GCA_030545235.1. Classification (NCBI taxonomy): domain Eukaryota; kingdom Viridiplantae; phylum Streptophyta; class Magnoliopsida; order Asterales; family Asteraceae; genus Helianthus; species Helianthus tuberosus. The sequence goes on from CM060426.1 coordinate 75,566,141, forward strand.
GAGAATAAGTACAGGTTTATGAAGAAGAAGAAGTAGTGAAAGTGAAGTGAATGTAACTTGAGAATTATACCTGAATTGTCCTTCTATTCATAGCCGAAGTTTGGGTGGGAAAACCTGTTGGTGAAATATTGACGGAAAGTGCTACTTTCGTGAGCGGTTATTTTCCCTCCGTTAATCTTTAACGAGTGTGAGAGCACACGGATCGCGATCTTGATCAACAGTTGGGGTATTGCCACGTGGAAAGTGGAAAAGTGAAAACCTCTCTTTAATTCTGTGCCATCATTGTGACTTCAAGGGAGTCTGGGATGATGCCACGTGGCCAGACGGTTATAACCGTCTGGTGGTGCACAATGGAGCCTTCTGGAAGGTTACAGCTGTAATCCTGTGTGGCTCTCCTTATTGTATGGTATCGGTGAAGTAAATAATATCCAAGTCTGGATATTATTTATGCAGAAGTGTTTGTTAGGATTTTTATCCTTATCTGTTACAGAGATAAGCGCAAGGATTTGTTATTTTCCTTTTGGCGCGCAGATGTTGATCATTGCTTTCTTTCTAAGCTTTCTTTGTAGGACCAGTGCGCGGCCGCGCAAGGTCTAAAGATAGAAGAATGAGGTTGTGCATTGGTCCCAAGTAAGGTTTTTGGGACCTTACCCCTTCAGGTATATAGTGTTGATACATTTTGTGTCTGTAGCTTGTAATTTGTCATTTTGTAATCGTACGGTCTTAGTTTTATGCATTTATGTTTATGTTTTGATGTAAGTTGACTAAGTCAAGAAATCCTCCAGTCATTGTCATTGACTTAAATAGTTGAAATACATTTGTGTTTTGTTATGAACCAAAGTCAGACTGTGAAAGTGGACTTGACCTTCGTTTGAACAAAGGTCAACGTTCGTTATGTAATGAAACGCGAGGGTGAACCTTCGCATGAATAAGGTTACCTTCGCTTTGGGAATGTCAAGCGAATGTGGACCTTCACATCTAAACCGTCTGACCTTCTTTGGACCTGTTGTATGCATGTATAAATACAGCAGCGCCATTTGTAAAATCGAAAAGAGTACAATCCAGAGAGTTGAGAGAATTTCATGTTTACCATTGTAATGAAATTCTGCTGAAATCAACACTAGTGAACTTTAAAGTGATATCCCGTGTTATTGATTGTGTTCTTGCTTCGCTTTTGTGTATAAACTTGGATCCCGCTCTTGTTTATGCATTAATAACAAGAAATAGTGTGTTCGAGATCTTTATAAGGTCCTACAAGTGGTATTAGAGCTTTAGGCTCGATTTCTTGTTGAAAACCAAGCATTTTGGTGTGATTTGTGAGACTTTTGAGTGGATTTTGAAGGTTTCTTGGACAAAAACATAAAACTCATCTTCTTGAATGAAAGTATGGATTAAAAATTATTAATATGATTTTGCTTGATAATTATGATGGTTAAAAACTTGTTAAAATCAATGGAGACAATTAAAAACATCAATTTTGTTAAGTTTTAAGCATAAAAAACACCATTGTTTCTGGTGACAAGTTTGGCTGGAATTCTCACCGGAAAAATACACATGGATGCTGAAATTCTATTGGTTAACATAAACGATTATAGTGGAGCAGATTTGTCCTTTTTGTCTCACTGTCGTTGCAGAGATTGTCCCCTGCCAGCTCACTGTCGATTGGATTCCTCACAAATCGACAGTCATCATCAATCGAAAGTCAATTAACACTGTCGATTGAAAGGTCAACAAATACTGTTGATCAAGAACTCGTCGACAATCAACAAATACTGTCAATCAAGAACTCATTGACAATCAACAAACACTGTCGATTGGACCAAAAACTAGTTATCTGAACAGAAGGCTTGTAATTTGTGTAACCTTTGCACAAAATGGGTACGAATCCATGGTATTGGAGTCATAACACGAATCCAAACAACACTACACCACAAAACAATTCCGCAACATCGTGGGTACAGTCACTTATGCCTACGTAATCCGCGATGATTTCGACAAGTCAATGGGCATTGGTTTCGATCCAAAATCAAAGTATTCAAAATATTTTAATGAGCAAAAATGAAATGAGAAGCAATAACCGTCCACCGAAGCTTATGAATATAAACGAGTATCCAGTTTGGAAAGGAAGGTTTCATACTTACGTTCTTGGACAAAACACGGAATTGTGGACGTGTTTCACTACTTTGTACAATAATGTTCGTGAAGAAGCCGGATCGAATCCTGTTACTTTGGGAAATTGATGTGGGCACAAGTGTGGAGGAGCGGGCCATCTTGTATTTGGAGGCCCAAGATCGTGTAACAAAAGGGGCTTCACTAAAATGTCTCTAACTTGGGCTGCGGGGGTCCGTTTTGGGCGTGCGACCAGGTGACGGGTGGTCCATAGGACAACCCTTAAAAGGTTTAATATTATGCACATTCCATGTTTATTACGGTTAATTGCTTAAACTTGGTAACCACTAGATGTTTGATGTTGCAGGTGTTAAAGTGGTCAAGATGCGGGTTTTAGGAAGCTTAGATGGAAGCTAGAAGTTGGCGAAACCAAGAGTTGAAGAAATTGTGATTTGAAAGATAAACAAGAGAAAAAAGAGCACTAGCCGCCGTAGCCTACGGCCTCTGCCGTAGGTTACGGCCCTCCATGTTTTCAAAAGATCACCGCCGTAGGACAGTACATAGCTGGCGTAAGGAAATAGCTGGGCACCGTAAGCTACGGTGAGCGCCGTAGCTTATGGCGCTATGTTGACCTCTGTTGACCGCTGGGCACTGTAAGCTACGGCAGGCGGTGTAGCTTACGGCGCTGTCTGATGGTTTTTGTAACTTCTACATTTAATTGCCCTTTGAAGATGTTTTATGGGTTCCAATGATGTATTTTCGGTTACACAACACTTGGGACACGAATTTGGCTGCACTTGGAGAGTTCTTGAGAGCTTGAAACAATTTCTAAACATCTTGTTAGTGTTTTTAATTCTTATGAACATTGATATGTATGTGATGATGATTGTCCAAGTCATGAGTGGCTAAACTTATGGTGATCATCCTAGGTTGAAGGTTTGTCTAAGACATTTGTGTTTCGATTCTTATTTCTAGAATAATATACTTTCAACTTTTGTTTGTTTATTATGGTGTGTTGTTTGCTTGTTCGTAAATTGTTAATTTGTATGTTAATCTTAGTCTAAACCATACGTTCTTGGTGTCGTTGGCAATCGAGATATCATGGGCGGGATTAGGATTGGGTATTGATTAATTGGTCATCGGGTAACAACCTCACATTCTAGGAATCTGAGTACTTAGTTTCCTTTTATCACAACAAGTAATCACACATGGACTATGTCTATGTAGTTCTTTCTAGTTGAATGATAGCATAAATGTCAAAGCAAACCGGAAACCAAAGATGGTCATTTGTCTCTAAATTGTTTACAAAACCAATTCGCAATTTAATTAGTAATCTTAGTTTTAAAATCAAACAATCCAAACTCTTGAATTTAATTTTATTGCAATTAGTTTAATTTTAGTTAACTTAGAAAAACACTTCAAATAACACATATTCCACAAACTCCATGTGTTTGATACCCACTTGCCACTATCTATTTAGTAGTAATTGTATTAAATTTGATTGTGACCACCATCTCGTCAAATTTTGGCGCCGTTGCCAGGGAGTAGTGCGCAACGTGTGTTATTTTTTATCCTTTTAAGTTTGTTATTTTTCTGGTTTAGGCTGGGTGTGTTAGTGTGCAGGTATTTATAGGTGTATGCGTACTAGAAGCTCTCACAAGCTATCACCATTGGCATTTGATCCAGAGATTGAACGAACTTTGAGAGGAAGCAGAATTTTGTTAAGGGAAAACAGAATCAGTGGTTCACCAACAACACCAACTACACCAATTACACCACTTAGATACATGGATCCACCACCACCCACTACAGGTGAACTTGTACCACCTTTCATACCATCATCAACTCAACCTTCACCAAATACCACCATGCCTAACACCACTACCGACCCTATTCCACCTCATGATGTTACACCAACCAACACTACACAACCTATTACCACCCAAGATGAACCTACAGTTACTTTTAACCCTTCTACTACAATTCCACCATTCTCCCATTTCTTCCCAGGTTCGGGTCAATCATCTTCAACTTATTCAATACCACCAAATTCAACCATTATTCATGCTACTTCATCATTTAGACCACTAAACCAATCGGGTTTCCAATATTCATCTTTTCCATTTGGGCAATCATCGGGTATAGGAGGAGATGGATATGAAGAAGGGTATGAAGATTTTGAGGGTTATGAGGAAGAAGGATACGTGTATGGGGGTGATGGAGATCAAGGGGAGTTTACTTATGTGCAAGGGCAAACTCAAAGAATGCCAAGTGTTGGTGGGATTCAACAACAACAAATTATACCACAACATATTTGGCCAAGGCCACAAGGGCCACAAATGCAACGTCCTACACCATTGCAACAAATTCGTCCACAAAATGCACAACCACAATTCCAAAGGCCAATTCAACACCCACCGATGCCACAACATCAATTTCAACCACACGTACCTCAAGGGCCTATGCAAAGACCAATGGGTCCTATTCGTCCAAGGGGTCGGTTGGGTGTACCAAGAAGACATCTTAGAGAACATGCGAGAGGCATTGAAGCGCATTTTAGGCCGGTAATCACTCACAATCCTTCACCGGTAGTTATTCCTCACAATAATCAAGGGAGGACATTTGAAGTGAGAACCAATTCATTACAAAGCTTGCCAAAATATAAGGGTCTAGCAACGGAGGAGCCTTATTTTCATTTGGAGGCTTACGACTCAATTTGCAACACTCTTGGGAGTCAAGGATTTTCGGCCGATGATGTCAAATTGGTACTATTCCAATTTTCTTTGGAAGACAAGGCAAAGAAGTGGTTTTACACTCTACCTTCAGCATCTATCTATACATGGGCGGAGATGCAACAAATTTTCTTAGATGAATTTTACACCGCTCAAAAGACCAATGATGCTAGAAAAGGGTTGAGAAGTTTTCAATGTTCCATGAGGCCTTTGAACGTTTTAACATGATGATAAAGAATTGTCCTCATCATGGGATAGATCTTTGGGAATTGATGAATGCTTTCCATGAGGGGTTAAGTGCTGAAGATGCTCATGATTTAATGGCTATTACCAATGGCACTTTTGGTACGAACTACGAGCATGACGATTGGGAGTTTTTGGAGCAAATGGCAATCACATCAAAAAGAAAAGCTCAAGCATCAAGGAGAGCACCACCGGCCATTACCCGAACTCAAGTGCATGCGGTAGACGATGGTAATGTTCAAACTTTTAACCAAATTTATGATGTTTATGCTATTTGTAATGAGATAGGACATGCGGCTGAAAATTACCAAGGAGGTGAAGGGCAATATGAAGAGGTTCATGCTGTGCAAGGTCAAGGAGGGGGTGGTAGAAATTACAACATGAATTCTAACACTTACCACCCCGGGTTGAGAAACCACCCAAATTTTAGATATGGGAATCCCTCAAATCAAGCCAACCCGAATTTTCAAGGGAGTCAAGGTAACTTTGGTTCACGCCAATCTTACAATAATCAAAGTGGATACCGAGGTGGGAACAATCAAGGATACCAAAAGCAATATCAAGCGGGTCAAGAGCAAGGGGGTCTTCGGGTGGAAATGAGATGATGGAGATGTTAAAGACCATGCAAACGGAGATGCAAAAGAGGAATCAAATGGATGATGCGCGCATGCAAAAGGATGAGGCCCGTTATAAAGCAATTCAAACTTTGACCACCCAAATGGGTCAACTCGCAACCGAAGTGGCGGATTTGAAAAAAGGTAAAGGTCAATTACCAAGCGACACTAAGGTAAACCCATCTCATAATTCTTCTAGAGGTAATAATGTCAATATTCATCATGTAAATGTTTTGAGAAGCGGGAAAGAGTACAAAACCAATCCTTCATCGGATTTGGTTGATGGGGTGGTTGAGGACATAACGGGTCAAGAGAGTGAGGAAGAAAATGAAACACCTAACATTTCCTCTAAAAAACCCAATTTTGAAAAACCCAAAAATAATAAAGAAATAGAAAATAAAAATGAGGATGGGGGATCTAGTCAAGTACCATTTCCCTCGGCTTTATTAGATTCGGGTAGGAAAAACTTTATTTCAAAATGGGGTCCTCAAAAGAAAGAAATGTGGGAGGTTTTTAAATAAGTCAAAATTAATCTTCCTCTACTTGAAGCAATCAAACAGGTACCCGCTTACGCCAAGTTTTTAAAAGAATTATGTACTCAAAAGAGGCAACAAAAAGTGCCTAAGTTGGTTGACTTGACGGAGCGGGTAAGCGCGGTTTTGAAAGGAGATCTTCCTCCTAAGCTACAAGATCCGGGAACGCCTCTTATCAATATCCAAGTTGGAAATTTTCAAACTGCAAGGGCGTTACTAGATCTTGGGGCCGGAGTAAGTATCTTACCAGGGGGTTATATGACCAATACGACTTTGGTCCATTGAAACGGGTCGAGACAACGGTGGTATTAGCCGATATGTCTCATTAACTTCCTCAGGGTATTGTGCGGGATGTGATAGTTAAAGTTGATGAATTTTATTATCCCGTTGATTTTCTTGTGTTAGATTACTCGTCCATGGACCCAATTCAACAACAAAATGTTATCTTGGGTCGGCCATTTTTGAACACCGCACATGCCATTATTGATTGTCGATATGGTACGGTCGACATGACATTCGGTAATAGGAAGATGAGATTAAATGTTTTTACTAACGGTGCTAATTCTTTTAATGGTGATGAGTGTTTTCTAGCAGATTTTATAGATGGATACGACCCGAAGGAGTATGAAGAAGAGATTTTGGAGTCATGTGTTTGTGATGTTTCTTTGCAGGTTCATGCATATGTGTTAGAAGTGGAAGAGAAGGAGCAAGAGGCTCTCGCGATGAAAGAAGGAAGACCGCCATGGACCCACCAAACGGAGACTTTACCGGTGGGAATTGATTCGGGTACAAAACCTTCATTGGAATGTCCACCAAATGTGGAATTGAAAGAGCTACCAAAACATTTAAAATATGCATTTTTTGGGGAGAATGACACCTTACCGGTGATCATTGCTTCTAATTTGGCGGTAGCTCAAGAAGAGTAATTGTTGCGGGTTTTAAAGGCTAATAAGGCGGCCATTGGATGGACGATAGCCGACTTGAAAGGTATTAGTCCATCCATTGTAATGCACAAAATCATTACAAGTGAAGATGCAAAGCCAACCCGTGAAACACAAAGAAGGTTGAACCCGAATTTGAGATAAGTGGTCAAAAAAGAAGTGATAAAGTGGTTGGATGCGGGGATCATCTATCCCATTTCGGACAGTGCGTGGGTAAGTCCGACTCAGGTAGTGCCTAAAAAGGCCGGTATTCAGGTAATTAAGGATGAACAAGGCGAGCAAATTGCCACCCGATCGGTCACCGGGTGGCGAGTTTGCATTGATTATAGAAAACTAAACGCCGCTACTTCCAAGGACCATTTCCCGTTACCCTTCATTGACCAAATAATTGAAAAACTTTCGGGACAAAAATACTATTGTTTTTTGGATGGGTACTCGGGTTATAATCAAATTGCTATTCACCTGGACGACCAACACAAAACCACGTTTACATGTCCATATGGTACATTTGCTTTTCGACGAATGCCATTTGGACTATGTAACGCCCCGGCTACATTCCAAAGATGTATGATGAGTATATTTTCGGACATGGTCGGGGAGTCTCTTGAAGTGTTTATGGATGATTTTTCCATCTTTGGCCCAAGTTTTGACTCTTGTCTTAATGAATTAGAAAAAGTTTTAAAAAGGTGTGTTGAGACAAACTTGGTGCCAAGTTGGGAAAAAAGCCATTTTATAGTTTAAGAGGGTATTGTGTTGGGGCATGTGATATCGGACCGGGGAATGGAGGTGGACAAAGAAAAAATTCGGGTAATTTCATCTCTACCCCCACCAAAGAATGTTAAGGGGGTGAGATCATTTTTGGGACACACGGGGTTCTATAGAAGATTCATTAAGGGTTTTAGTGTAATTACAAAACCTTTATGTAACTTATTATTGAAAGATGTTCCATTTGATTTTACTGACGAATGTTTGCAAGCGTTTCGTGTTTTGAAGGAACAGTTGGTGAAAGCTCCTATCTTGCAACCACCGGATAGGTCGAAGCCGTTTGAGATTATGTGTGATGCTAGCGATACGACCATTGGAGCGGTTTTGGGTCAAAGAGTCTATTAGAAGCCGGTGGTGATCTATTATGCAAGTAAAACTTTGTCCGAAGCGCAACTGAATTACACCACAACCGAGAAAGAATTATTAGCGATGGTGTATGCCTTGGACAAGTTTAGATCATACATTTGGGGGAGCAAGGTGATTGTGTATTCGGATCATAGCGCGGTCTGATATTTAATGGAAAAGAAGGATGTTAAGCCCCGGTTGATTCATTGGGTGCTTTTGTTGCAAGAGTTCGATCTAGAGATTCGGGACAAAAAGGGTTGTGAAAATGTTGTTACGGATCACTTGTCCCGGATCCCATTGGAAGGTGTTGATGACCCGAGCGAGATTAATGAACGGTTTCCCGATGAACAATTGTTGGTCGTTTCTACTTTCATTGCACCTTGGTATGCCCACTACGTGAACTATTTGGCCAAGGGTGCAATTCCAAATCATTGGACGAAGAAGAGAAGACAACAATTTCTAAGTCAAGTAAAACAATACATTTGGGATGAAACGGATTTGTTTAAAATTGGACTCGATCAAGTGATAAGAAGGTCTGTTCCCGAAACTGAAGTACTAGAGATTTTAACCTATGCTCATTCGTCGGCATGTGGAGGGCATTTTAGTGGGAGCAAAACGGGTTATCGGGTGTTGTCATGTGGGTTTTATTGGCCTACAATTTTTAAGGATTCTTGTGAGTTTGCCCAGAGTTGTATAAATTGTCAAAAAGTTGGAAGCATATCAAAGAGGGATGAAATGCCTTTACAACCAATTTTGGTGGTTGAGCTATTTGATGTTTGGGGAATAGACTTCATGGGTCCTTTCCCAAATTCGAATGGGTTCTTGTACATATTGGTTGCAGTGGATTATGTTACAAAGTGGATAGAAGCTAATGCTACAAGAACCAATGACCATTCCATCGTGTGCAAGTTTGTGCAATCCAACATCTTCGCTCGATTCGGTGTGCCAAGGGTGATAATAAGTGATGGTGGTTCACACTTTAAGAACTTTAATTTTGGGAAATTGCTAAAAAGATACAATGTGAACCACCGAGTGGCTACACCGTACCATCCACAAACAAGTGGACAAGTTGAAGTGTCCAACCATCAAATTAAAGAGATCCTCATGAAGACGGTGCGAACGGATAGAAAAGATTGGTCAAGTAAACTTGACGATGCGTTGTGGGCATATCGGACGGCCTACAAAACTCCAATTGGTACCACCCCTTATCGGATGGTGTATGGGAAGGGGTGCCATCTATCAATGGAGTTAGCACATCGAGCACATTGGGCCATCAAAACTGTTAATGCGGATTATGATGAAGCGGGTCGAGTAAGGAAGTTGCAATTGAGCGAAATTGAGGAGATTAGAGATGAAGCATACGAATGTGCATCCGCCTATAAAGACAAGCTGAAAAAGGTTGTTGGGATTGAACCCTATCAAAGGAACAGATAATTAAAGCCAAAACTGGATCAGCTCAGTGGATCCAGAATAAGTAGATGTTGCATACAAGTCTATCCCCTTGAAAGTGGTTTCAACATCTGCTGACCTCCTATCTACTGTTCGTACAAACTGCTGACCTACAAACTGCTGATCAAGTAAAAGCCTAATGAAGACTAAAGCACTGCTGATCAATCTACTGCCTTGAGTCAAGCTCTGCTGATCCGGATAAATACTGCTGGGTTCACATCAGTGGACGGATGCAGCAGTAGTTTATTATGTCTTTATGTAATGAAATGTAATATCAAGAGTTTAGCATAGCAGAGGTTTGTATAGATCAGAGGTTAGAGTTTGTTAGGAGGTTAGATGTCACTTTCATGGTGATGTCAGCTTAGATGCTCAGTGGTTTGCTAGTGCCTATAAATAGAACAGTGCTCTGTACTGTTCTATTAGCTCTTTGCAAAATTGTTTTCCTGCACGAACAAACACTGAGCTCAGGCTGAGGGGGAGTTTGCATTCAATCATCGCATTGTAATCGTTATTGAAATAAATTCAATCTTTCGGTTCTTTGTGGAAAATGTTTTGATTAAAGCAATTCTCTCGTTTGATTGTGTGTAAAGTTTGTTTCCATCTTAATTCTGCTGCACAACTCATCCATCTTCATCTTAATTCAAACGTGAAAACACAATCAAAACCAAACTCAGATCCTAACAATTGGTATCAGAGCTTGGACAGTCAAATTTGATTTAACAATCATTTTGACATAAATAGTTCAGTTCAAAATCGTTGATACTGATAGTTTGTTCGTTTATGTTGAAAAACATAGCAAGGTTTAATCACCATTAAAGTTGATTAATCAGTGCCTGTAAAACAACCAGGATGACATCACAATCGCAAGATGATAAGAATAACATTGGCTCGCTTTTTGAACCACCCATGCTTAAACGTAATGAATACAACATCTGGGAGAGAAGGATGGGTCACATCCTTGCTCAACAGAACACTGGATGTTAGAGGTCTGTTGTTTTTGGTCCCCATGTTCCTATGGTGCCAAGTGCTGAGGATGCAAAGAAGTTCGTTCCTAAACCAACTGAAAACTATACTGAAACTGATTTTCAAAAGTTCGAACTCGATGCTAAAGCATTTAGCATCATAGCATCCGCATTACCCAATGAGATCTATGCTGGACTGTTACATTGTAACAGTGCCAAAGAGCTATGGGATGCACTGAAGGAACAATTTGGGGGAATAGAAGAAGTCATTGAAAACAATAGGGAAATTCTGAATCAGCAGTATGAAACATTTTGTCACATCAAGGGTGAATCACTGACTCAGGAATTTGAGCGATTCAGTTGTCTCATTAGTGAACTAAGGCTTGTTAAAGTAATATTTCCAAATTCAACTCAAAATAGCAAGTTCCTTAGGTCACTACCAGAAAAATGGGATACCATAGCTTTTGTCACTAGAAACTCTGCTGAGTTCAAAGATCTGACCCTGACCCAACTTCATGGTAGACTCCTGACTTATGAAAGGGAGTTAAACCAGAAAAAGAAGTTGTAAGAGTCTGGAAAAGTTGCTGATGATTATTCATTCGGTAGCACAGCTCTTTTTGGTCAGGAAGAATCTGGTAGCAGTGGTAAGGATTAGGGTTATGATCACTTCATTGATATAACTGCTGGTGGAAATTTTAACAACCCTGATCCTCACTCTGTAAATTATGCTTTTACTGCAAATTGTGAAAACCAGATGTCAGATAATTTGTGCTTTGAACTCAATGATTTGCAACACTTTGATCCCACTGACTTAGAAGAGATGGACATTTTGCATCAATTGGCTTTGCTTAGTGTAAGAACAAGCAAATTCTACAAAAGAACAGGGAGAAAATTCCCAGGGTTACATGGGAATTTAAGGGTGGGGTTGGATAAATCTAAAATCAAGTGTTACAAGTGCAATAGGCTAGGTCATTTTGCTAGGGAATGCAGGAGTCAAACTACTGGTCCTATAATTACTCATCCCAGCTCAAACCCTAGACCACAAAATCAAAGCACTGTTCACTATACCCAATATACCCCTACAGCCCATGTTAACACTGCTCACTATGCTGCAACCCCTGTGCCTGTGCATTATGTCCAAACCACTGTTCCACAAATTCAGTATGTTCAAACCCTTGTCCCTCAGGCACAAGTGCAACCTGTTGCACCTCAAACAGCTGCTCCAGCAGTGGTACAACCAGATCAGCAAAGCTTCTTCACTCAAGGCTTTGTTGACTGGAGCAGCATGCCTGATGAGCTTGGTGATGAAAATTTTGCACTCTATGCTTTTAATGAACCCTCTAATGATGAATTTTGTTTGATAGCATTAGAGTCAATACCAGAGGGGGTAGAAACTGAAGGTGAACAGCTAAGTGATGAAACAGTGGATGAGGTGACTGAAGCAGTTGTTAATGTAGTTGCTGGTGAACTGCTGCTGGGAGAAAATTCAGAAACTCTGATTGAACCACTGATAGACCCCTGGTCCAAAGAGGACAAAGAAGAAGAGGAAGAGAAGAGAGCAGGTGAGAAAGAAGTAAGAGCTGATGATGAAGAAAATCATCAATGTGATTGTGCCATGATGGCTGCTGCCAAGGTATCACCTCAAGTTCTTGAAAAACTGTGTTCAGACAATTGCATTATTGCTTTTGCTAACATCAAAGAGGTAAATGAAAACCTTAGGGATAAAATCTTAACTGATGAAGTCAAATTTGAAAGGTCTTTAAAAGAACTTAAAAACAAATTGACTGAAAAAGAGAAAGAGATCAGCAGTCTTAAAGAAGAGCAGAGCATAACCAAAACTCAACTCCAAACTATGGTAGAAAAATACCAAGTTTGCAAAAAGGAGTTGGAGTCCACCCAGATCACCTGTGAAAAATGGGTGGAATCATGCAAAGGGTATGAGGTTATGCTTGAAAAACATATTAAAAGCAATGTGAAATTTGGTGTTGGTTATAGAAAACATGATGATGAAAACACTGCTTTTGAAAAATCTGTTCAAACCACTGATGTAACCACTGAGTTCATCCCCACAAACAAGAATGGCCAAGAAGTGAAAATCACTGATAAACTTGGTAATAAAATCACACTTGACAGACCAATGGGATCCTCTACTTTTGAGGAGATTGAGAAATACCAGTTTAAACCCACATGGTCTGATGAGTGTGACATTCTTGAAAATTTCAAGCCCATGGATTTTACAACCACTGACGGTGTTAAAGCTCCACAAGCAAAAGTCATCCCTCTTAAGGACATCCCAACAGAGGTTAAAAACTCTGTTGCAAAGGAGTCTGAGAAGAGAAAGAAGAGAGAAAAGATCAATAACTTGTTTTGTGAATTTTGTGAGAAAAGAAATCATCTAACAAAAGACTGTTTTCATTTAAAAGCATACGATCTAAACAAAACAAGTGTCATTGTTCCTGCTGAAAGCTGCATCGTCTGTGGTAAAACAAACCACAAAACTCAAGCATGTGTGTATCTCAAAAAATTTGATGTGAAAAAGAATGAGTACACTGCAAAAACATCCTTGAGTTCATCAACATCATCTGTCAAATTCACCAAGAACCAACCACTGTTTGTGCCAGTTCAAACAGCTGTCACAAAACAGCTGAACCAAACATCTGTCAAAAGAGATGTTCAGGTTACTGATGCACCCCCTGCCAACCAGTTCAGAAGAGGTAAGGTACAACCATCTTACCAAAGGATTCCACACGTTTATAAGACCTACAAAAGGCCTTCTAAACCTAAAGTGAATAGGCATCCTTTTGGTTATCAACAGGTGATTGGTCAAGACCCCCAACAGTGGTTAGAAAGAAACAGTCCTAAAACTGTCCAAACCCCTGAACTAACCATTGTCCATCAATCTGCATCCATCCCAGACACTGTTGAGACCCCATCCAAAGCCTTATTGGCTTTGGAAACCCTAATGAACTAATCCTTTTACTTCATGTGCAGGGAGCTTCTGCATGCTTAGATAGCCTTTGGTATGTTGATAGTGGAGGCTCCAGGCACATGACTGGATGTAAAGCCCTACTCAAAGATTTCAAAATTCATGGAGGGGGTGATATATCCTTTGGGAATAATAGTAAAGGGAAAGTTCTGGGGTCTGGTACAGTACAGTCTGGCAATGTAAAATTTGAAAATGTCAATCTGATAGACAGTCTGAAATTCAACCTCCTGAGTGTTTCACAAATGAGTGACAAGGGGTATGGGTCATTCTTCACAAAGGAGTGTTGTAGGATTGTTGGACCAGAAATGGTCAAAAAGATTGAAGCAATAATAAAAACTGGAAAAACAAAACTTGTTGCTCAAAGAAGTGGCAATGTTTATGTTGTTGATATGTCAAAAGAGTGTCCCAGAGCTGATGCCTGTCTGTTCTCAGCTGCCTCTAACAAAGAGACAGAACTTTGGCACAGAAGACTGGGGCACACAAATCTCAAGACAATCACTGAAATTTCAAAAAAATGGCCTTGTAAGAGGCTTGCCACAAAAATTGTTTTCATGTCCTGAGCATTGTGTTTCCTGTTTAAAAGGAAAACAACATAAAAGCTCCTTTAAGTCCATTGAAGAGTCCAAAACAACCCAGTGTTTGCAAATGCTGCACATGGATTTGTTTGGCCCAGTTCAAGTCATGAGTCTCAAAAAGAAGAGATATTGTTTGGTTATTATTGATGACTTCTCTAGGTTTACATGGACTTTCTTTTTACACTTAAAAGATGAGACTGCAGGCATTTTGCAAGACTTTGTGACACAGGTTGAAAAGCAATTTGACCTTCCAGTAAAAGTCTTCAGGAGTGACAATGGCACAGAATTCAAAAATAGGGAGTTAGATGCCTTCTGTGTGAAGAAAGGGATTGTAAGGCAGTACAGCATCCCTAGAACACCAGAGCAAAATGGGGTAGTTGAAAGAAAGAACAGAACTTTGATTGAGGCTGCCAGAACCATGCTTGCTGATTCAGGTTTGCCATTAACTTTTTGGGCAGAGGCAGTAAACACTGCTTGCTATGTCCAAAACAGAGTTTTAATAAACCCCAGGCACAAAAAGACTGCTTATGAAATTCTGTATAAAATCAAACCACTTATCTCCTACTTCAAGGTATTTGGCTGCCCATGCTTTATTTTGAACTTAAAAGATTCCATTTCAAAATTTGCAGCCAAAATTGACTGTGGTTATCATCTGGGATACTCAACCACTGCCAAGGCCTACAAAGTGTTTAATACATGGACCAAGGCAGTGGAGGAGACCTTGAATGTAAAATTCAATGAACTTTCATCAATGAAAATCCCAGCAAATCATGCAGATCTGTTTGATCTTGATAAATTCACTTTTGAAAATACTGCTGTCAAGACTAACAGTGCAAGTCCATCAGAGGATTCATCACCAGACTATGGGTATGAGATCATCATTCCTCAACAAAAGTCTGCCAAAATGGGAAGAGCAGCAGATGTTCAAAACAGCTGTCAAAGCTCAACCACTGCTACCTCAACAGTTGTTGACCAAAGTAGCCCATCAACCACTGCTTCCACATCAACAAACACTGCTGACAAAAGTCCCCAAACAGTGGATAAAAGTCAGCATGTGTCCACACCATTACCTCCTATTCCACCACCTTTTGAAGCCACTGCTGGATCATCAAAGTCACCAGCAGTGGTTAGCTCAGATGATACACATTTGTAGCCTTCACCAACAAATGCCATCATTCCATACCAAGGAGATTTAATCTACTTGAGATCTTATCCAGCTGATCAAATCATTGGCAACATCAATGAAGGGGTGCTCACAAGAAGCCAAACCCAAAACATTTGTCTTTTTGCTGGTATTCTATCACTCCATCAGCCAGTCAAGTACCAAGAGGCACTGAAAGAAAACAGCTGGGTAGAAGCCATGCAAGAAGAGCTCCAACAGTTTAAAAGACAACAAGTATGGGAGCTTGTACCACTGCCAAAAGATGTAAGTCCCATCGGCACAAAGTGGGTCTTCAAAAACAAAGCTGATGAAAGGGGCATTGTTGTCAAGAATAAAGCCAGGCTTGTGGTTCAAGGTTACAGACAGGAAGAGGGGATTGATTATGATGAAACATTCGCCCCTGTAGCAAGATTGGAAGCTATAAGATTGTTCCTGGCCTTTGCTGTCAATCACAACATGAAGGTGTTTCAAATGGATATCAAAAGTGCTTTCCTCTATGGTACAATTCAAGAAGAGGTGTATGTTTGTCAACCTCCAGGTTTTGAGGATCCATTTTATCCAGATCATGTCTACAGGCTAAACAAAGCCTTGTATGGCCTGAAACAAGCACCTAGGGCCTGGTATGAAACTCTTTCCACCTTTCTACTCTCAAATGGTTTCAAAAGAGGTACCGTTGATAAAACACTGTTTCTAAAATGGAGAGGAAAGGATTTAATGATTGTCCAAATTTATGTGGATGACATTATTTTTGGAAGTACATGTAATAGAATGTGTGAAGAGTTTAGGGAACTCATGACAGCTGAGTTTGAAATGAGTGCAATGGGTGAGCTACAATGCTTTCTTGGTCTCCAAGTTTAGCAAATGCAAAATGGAACTTTCATTCATCAAAGCAAATATGCTAAAGAACTTTTGAATTAATTTGATATGAATGATTGTAAACCATGCAGCACACCCATGGCAACAAATAAGCTTGTCATGTCTGAAGAAAAGGATGAGCTGATTGACCAAACACTTTATAGAAGCATGATTGGGTCTTTACTGTACCTAACTGCATCTAGACCAGACATCATGTTTGCAACTTGTGTCTGTGCAAGAAGTCAATCAGCTCCCAGAAAATCAAATCTCATTGCTGTAAAAAGGATCTTCAGATACATAAAAGGTGCTCCCACACTTGGTATCTGGTATCCAGCTAATGGGAATATCAAGCTTTCAGGCTTTTCAGACCGTGACTTTGCTGGATGCAACACCACAAGGAAGTCCACTTCAGGAGGGTGACAGTTTCTAGGCGATTGCTTGGTTTCTTGGCAAAGCAAAAAGCAAGCAGTTGTTTCAACATCCACTGCTGAAGCTGAATACATTGCTGCTGCAAGCTGTACAGCCCAACTCCTGTGGCTTCAAAATCAGTTGCTGGATTTTGGTATCACTGCCTTAAAGACACCACTCATGTTGGATAGCCAGGCAGCAGAAAATATCATCAAAAATCCAGTTTCCCATTCAACCACCAAACACATCGACATCAGACATCACTTTGTGAGGGATTGCTATGAAAAAGGTTTGATTTCTCTGCATCATGTTCCAACTAAAGACCAGCTAGCAGATGTGCTTAAAAAAGCATTAGATACAGCTACCTTTGAAAACCTGGTCTCTAGGATTGGCATGCTAAACATGGAATAACAAGCAAAATCTTGTTTTTCTATGAATAAAAGCATTAAAATGTTTTCAGAAAATCAAAAATCCATCCTTAAAAATAGCTAAAAATGAAGTTTTCATTAAAATCCTTAAAAGTCTGCCATAACCACTGCTTGTTCAAAAGTCTGCTCCACTTCAAAGTCTGTCCACTGCGGAAAGTCATCCTCTGTTTTCTCACTTCCTTGATAAACACTGTTGTTCAAAAGCAGTGTCTTATCCACTGATATGCTATCCACTGATAGTGAAAATCATCCACTGCTTTCACTTGTTACCGTTGTAACCACTGCCTTCATCAGTATCTTTCATAAAAGTACTGTCCTTCATTTCACCAGAGGTTGGCATGTGGGCAGTACATAGTGGTCAGACCTTTTGTAACCGCTACCACGTCAGCATTCACTTTTTCTCTATAAAACCCCCCATTCAAAACCCAAAACAGGGTTTTACTGTCGAATTGAATTCTTAAAAATTCTCTTCTCAAAGCAGTTTTTCTTCAAATTCCTTCACAACTTTCTTCGATCATCATCTCCAAAATGACAAAATCGAAGTCATCTGCAAAACCCACTTCCAAATCAACATCAAAACAAGCCTCTCAAAAGGCAAAACCCACTGAAATTCCACACAAACCATCTCACAATCTTCTGGGTCTTCTCACAAAACCCGGCACCACAAATATCTTCGACTCCATCATTGATATCATGTCTGCATCAAAGTACAAAACTTTGTTAACAGCAGATGCACCAATTTACTTGGCTACCCAAAGAGAGTTCTGGAAGAATGTAACCCTTGACAAACAAGGTGAAACTGTCATAGCCATTAACTCTTCTCTAAAGGGTAAAGCGGTCAAGATTACACCACAATCAATTTCAGAGGTCTTTTAACTCGATGATCAGGAAGGTACAATTTCTTTTCCCAAAAACGAGTTAAAAATGATTTTCTGGAAAGAGGGTATAATGCAGAAGTAAAAAAAGACACCTTACAAAAAGGTTACTTCCCTTCTGCAACAAGATTTTTATTTCATACCCTCCTAATGTGTGTTTCAAACAAAACCACTGCTTTTAATGAAATACCATTAAAAATTCAAAATCTGGGATATGTTATTCTTCAAGGAGAAAATTTTAATTATTCTCGGGAAATTTTTAATGATTTGGTTAAAAATGTTGAAACAAAGGCATTCTTACTGTTTCCAATATTTTTGAGTTATTATTTTGAAAGGAAACTTGGTAAGAATGATCCTTCTGCAATAAAACAAGGTGAATATCTTCAAATGCACAGCTTAACTGCTGAAACTTTTACAAGAATGTCAACACCTTGCAAAACACAAGCAGAGGTGCCTGAGCAGAATTTAGCAGCTACCACTGCTCCTCAGGTATCTGCTGCTGAGCCCACTGCTCAAGGTGATCAAAGTAGCAAAACAACTGCTTTGAAACCCACACCTACAATCACCAAAAAGCCAACAAAAAGAAAAACTCAAAAACCCCCCAAACCCATCAAAAAGGCAACTCTGGAGGATGAGATACCAGAGCAACTGCCTGTGATAAAACAAAAGTCACAAGAAACCACTGCTGCTTCTTCCTCACAGCAGTTGGTATAAATATCTCAACCCATAACCGAAACTCCTCCTGTTTCTTCTCAAAAAGAACAGGTTGTACACATAGGGACTCCACAATATGATGCTCTGGAATCACTCGCTTCCATCATCCACAGCCCAATGCCCGGGGCAAATTCTCTTCTAACCCCAAACCCCACATTCACAATTCCTCCACCAACAAGACTTTTGTTGGAAGCAATTGATTTGAACCAGGCACAAACCAGTCCTTCTCAATCACCCATCAATGAGAACATGCCTCAACAAATGACTGGGTCTGATGTCTCAATCTTTGCTAACCCACCAACACAACCTGAGGAGGTTACACCCCTTGAGTTACAAGTAACTCTTGGTGGTAATCCAAGTGAAGCAGCCACTACAACTGTTAAACACACTGGTTTACATTTGGACAGTGGTTACATTAATAAGACTTCCTTGGAGGCAATTCCTTCAATAGCACCTCTGACATCTACCAGTGGATTCTTTTTTACCACTGGCAACATCAAAAGATTGTCAAGTGTTGAAGGAAGAAGACCCCAGTACCAAGAAAAAGGGGCATCAGTGGTTAATGTTTGGAGTACACTCCTTACCTCAACCACTGATAAAACCACTGCTAGTGGGAAATCAGATGATCCCATTAAATTGGGTGATGGTTTAAAATATCAGGATTTGACGGAACGAGTTGACAAATTGGATACAGCTGTTGCAGATATCAAAGACATGCTACAACAGTTGTTAACAATACAAAAGATGCAATCCACTGTTGATCCACCTCAAGCACCTGCTCCACCACAAGCACCTGCTGCAAATGAGCTCTGGAATCTATTTTAACCTTTTCTCCAACAACAAAAACAAATGGCTGATCAGCAACATGCAAAACATGTTCAAGAGCTGAGAAACACCATGGAGTCTAGGTTCAAGAACACACAAGCAGACATTAAGGCAATCAAGGCCCATTTATTGGAAACCACTGGCACTGCTCCTCCAAATGTTCTCTTTATTGATCAACTTCCCCCAGATAATGCCAAAAAGGGGGAGAAAATTCAGGAGTGGAAAAGGAAGGGAATAGATGATGGTCTCTACATTGAACCAGAAAGGGTTTCTATGACCAGAAAAATTCCTGTACCAGATGGTAGTAAAAAGGTTGATGTTACCCAAGAAGCACTTGATGAAGGAGTAGCAAGTGTAAAAAGGGACAGAGCGGCAAAGGATATATCAAGGTGGAATGAGGAGAAAAGAGCTTACATGGAGCTGAATGCGCAGGGTTGTTCTGGGCTGAAGGATGTTTAAAATCCTGTGCCAAAAAGAAATCCCACTACAAAAGTGAGGGAACCCAAGTCCATACCATCCAGTCTCACAAAGCATACTCCAAAACCACCATCCAAAAGCCCCCAGCATCAAACCTCCATTCAAACAGTTGTTGTAACTCCTGCTGTATCAACTACTGCTGGTACTTCAGAGGTTTCAACATCTGTTATCACTTCAACACACACCACTTCAACACACACCACAACCACTGCATTACCACCACCACCATCATCACCAAAAACAACATCACCACCATCGCCTCCTGCCAAAAAGCAGAAGACAGCAGATGTTACAACATCTGCTGTAATGACAACAGTGGTTGAAACACCAGTTGTTTCAACAGCTGTTAGTCAATCACAAACCACTGCCACTCAAACTACCACCACTGTTCCACCCAAAGCATCATCAGTCCCTCCTCAAACAAAAAGGAGAAGGCTAATCCTGAAAGATGATGACACTTCACCACCACCAACATCTTCAAAATCTTTGTCACTTGTTACAATACCCAAGCCTGTTCCTCTCTCATCAGCACAAGTTCAACAGCCCTTAGCTCCTGCAGGTGTTCAATTTCCTCATGAGCTCATAGCAGTCAGAGAAGAAATCAAGTCCTTTTACTATGAGGATGACCCTGCTAAAAGGAGATTGCCATCAGTTAAAGGATATCCCAGGCCTAACAATATTGAAGAATACTTGAAAATCAAGGCTAAGCAAGCAGAGGATATCTCAAAAAGAAATATACAAGGGAAATCTGATAGGGAAATACAGCAGAACTATCAATACTTGCTCACACAAGTCAAATCCCTGGAACAATTTGCAAAAAAATGTATGTCAACAAATTTCAGAAAGAGCAGATGAAACTCTGAGAAAAGACTATATTGAAAGCATTATGTCAACCAAGAAGTACAAGGGAGAAAAGCACATGTACAAGGAGTGGACCATTCCTGAGCTTGAACAAGAAGCAGCCAGGATTCAAGAAATGATAAAGAATAAGGTCAAACACACACCTCTAGAATGGTCAAAGTACAAGAAGAATGTGCCTGAAAAATCACTTGAGCTGAAGAGAATGAAAGAGGAACTAGTTGCTGCTGATTATGGGTCTAAACATCAAGTGGCTAGATGGAAAGAAGATGTAGTCAGGGCCACCTACAAAAGGTTGGAGGAGCTAAGAAAGAAAGATCCATCAGTTCCACAAAAACCTGACTACCCTGAAGCAGAGGTTTGAAAGAGACCAACAAAACTGCAAATCAGGAGAGCCATTGCTCCAGCTGGTGCAGCCATCTTTAAAAGAAGGTCACAAAAACGGTTGGAAACTAAAACAGTGGCAGAACTAATGGCAGGAGATGAGCTTGTAAAAGAAGGTATCAAAAGGATGATAGCTGAAACTCCTGGCCTAAATCAACCTGCAAATACTGCTCAGACAGTTCTCAATAGGCCAGCATCTCCAAACACCTCATTAAATAAAAATCTCCCAAGAAACCCACTAGGCTCAAAAGTACTAAAGTGGGAAACTGACAAACAGACCCATGTATTGACTCTGTTCAGGTCTGGTGGAGAAGTGAAGAAAATAACAAGGGAACAAGCACTGGGTCTAAGTCTTGAAGATATGCAGGATCTCCTTGATCTTCCACTTGGTAGGGATGAAGATGACACAGATGCCCTAGACTTTGAGTTACAACTTAAAGGTCAGATAAGGGAACTGTTGATGAGGCAATAAAGTTCCACAATAATGAAGGGTTTTGGCATTATCTATTCCAGGGGGAGATTGTTGGGATTGAACCCTATCAAAGGAACAGATAATTAAAGCCAAAACTGGATCAGCGCAGTGGATCCAGAATAAGCAGATGTTGCATACAAGTCTCTCCCCTTGAAAGTGGTTTCAACATCTGCTAATCTCCTATCTACTGTTCGTACAAACTGCTGACCTACAAACTGCTGATCAAGTAAAAGCCTAATGAAGACTAAAGCATTGCTGATCAATCTACTGCCTTGAGTCAAGCTCTGCTGATCCGGACAAGTACTGCTGGGTTCACATCAGTGGAAGGATGCAGCAGTAGTTTATTATGTCTTTATGTAATGAAATGTAATATCAGTAGTTTAGCATAGCAGAGGTTTGTATAGATCAGAGGTTAGAGTTTGTTAGGAGGTTAGATGTCACTTTCATGGTGACGTCAGCTTAGATGCTCAGTGGTTTGCTGGTGCCTATAAATAGAACAATGCTCTGTACTGTTCTATTAGCTCTTTGCAAAATTGTTTTCCTGCACGAACAAACACTGGGCTCAGGCTGAGGGGGAGTTTGCATTCAATCATCGCATTGTAATCGTTATTGAAATAAATTCAATCTTTCGGTTCTTTGTGGAAAATGTTTTGATTAAAGCAATTCTCTCGTTTGATTGTGTGTAAAGTTTGTTTCCATCTTAATTCCGCTGCACAACTCATCCATCTTCATCTTAATTCAAACGTGAAAACACAATCAAAACCAAACTCAGATCCTAACAAAGGTTCATGACGCGAAGTTAAGAAAGAAGAACTTTGAAGTGGGTCAAAAGGTGTGGTTGTACAATTCGAGGTTGAAAATGTTCGCGGGCAAACTCAAGAGCAAATGGATGGGTCCTTATGTCATCCGAAGAGTGGGGAGATTTGGAGATATCGATATTCAAGATGAACAAACCAATAAGCAATAAACGGTGAATGGGCATCGGCTCAAACCGTATTTGGAAGGAACGACATCAACAATCTTGAGCTTGACAAAGTGGGTTACATTCTACGCCCACTGGATGACGAGGAAACTTGAAAGAGGCCCAGGTTTGGTTGTGTAAATATTTAGTTTAGTTTATTTTGTTTTGAATAAAGTCCCGTTTAAACTTGTTTCAAAACAAGTGTGGGAAATCCGTACAAATTTCCCGAACATAGTGTTGAGGACAACACGGGTTTTTAACGGGGGGTAGGGTATATTTTACACGCTTTTGAAAAATTTATAAAACCATAAAAATTAGAAAAGCTAAAAAAATAATAAATAAATTAACTTTGCAAGTTAAAATAAATTTTTGGTCGCCCCCCTATGCCCAGTGCCCGTCGTAAGCTACGGTGGGGGCGTAGCTTACGGCGGCCCTCAAACAAAAAACAAAGCCTTACGGCCCAACACTACTGCCTTACGCAGAATTTTAGACCCAGATCTCGCCGTAACCAACGGTGAGTACCGTAGGCTACGGCACACGCTGAAAGGAGTGGGGTGTTTGGTGTCGGCACATATATAAAAAAAATCAAAAATCAATAATAATAATAAATCTTTTAATAAAACTTTCAATTTTCCCTAACCACACAATCATCCAACCGTTCCCTATCCACATAACTCCTTTCTTCTTCTTCACCTCTCCTTCTCTAAGAACCCTAGTTTCTCATCACCTTCAAAACTCCATATCTTCCTCAAATCTTGTCCGAATCCAGTGATTCTTGAGTCCATCTTGGGTGAAATTTCACAAGGAATCCAGATTTACATTTATATTTCAAGGATTCCTTTGTTTGGGGGTTGGATTTGAGCATAAGGGGATCGAAATTTTGGGGGATTTTGTGGGTTCTTGCTTAAAAGTGAAGTGTTTGTTACTTTCATCTTCCACAAGGTCAAGGTATGCGATTTTCTTTCATTCTTGGAAGTACATTGCGGTTTGTATGTTTTCAATTTTGTTTTTGCTTACACACTTGCTTGTAGATGATAGATGATAGGATTTTGTTGAACCATTGAATGTTTGGGTATAAATGTATTTGATGTTTAGTGAAAATTTTTGGAAAAATTCTGAATTGTATAGACATCATGCCGAATTTTTGTTTGAAAGGATGAATCTTTGGTTTTTGTACATTTATACCCATAACATGAAGCAAGTGTGGGGAAGATTGTGAAGTTGAACTTATTTGGTTTTTGTGTGTGATTTGTGAATGTGTGTAGGTATGGTGAGAACAAAGGATAAAGCGGGAGCAAGTTCATCTAGTCAACCTCAAGGGGAGGAACAACCAAAGAGGAGGAGGTTGACGCGGGTTGGTGATCCGGATTCGGAGGAAGACGCTCCTCCAAGGGGTCCAAAACCGAATTGGACATCCGGTTCACTACTAGATCAACCCGAGGAATGGCGAGAGGACTTGTTTCACGAGCAAATGAATAAGTTGAAGCAAAGGAGTGAGGCTTTTATTTGTGAGAAAGAGATCCGGGAAGTTGATTTCGGTCCGTTTGGGATAACGGATAAGTTCAAGGCATTGGGTTGGGAAGCGGCTTTAAAGTGTTATGATAATGAAGTGAAGAAAATGTATGATGCTCGAATTCAAGAGTGGATGGCCACACTTGAATGTCCCCCGTTTAAGGCCCCAAACAAGATGAAGCTCATTGGATGGTGTAACGGGGTGAAGGTTGAGATGTCATACGACTCATTACGCCGCTTTGCAAAGTTCGACAATAAATCTTCAAATGAGTACATTTACCCAAGCCTTAAAGATCTCTACCACGAGCCCGACAAGCATCCCCAATGGCAACAAATGCTTGATTACCTTTTCCTTCCGGGTACTACACAAGGGAAACTGTTTAGAAGAAACTTGAGAATGGAAGCGAAGTTGTTGTTGGTTTTGTGTACACACAATGTCATCCCGCGGCGGGGTGATAAGATGGAGGTTAGATTTCAAGAGGTGCCGATCTTATACATGTTAATGCACGGTTCACCTATGGTTCCCTTCCGATTCTTAGTGTTGAACAACATTAGGCTAAGTCAAAATAGTGGAGAAAGAAAAATTGTACCCCATTGCCGATTGATCACGGCATTGTTGAAGAAATATAGGGCGATTGAAGCCGAGGAAAAAGGCCCATACAAGAGGTTTAAGCCATTCGACATAAAGAATTTAGGACCAGGATGGGAGTACAAGGAATCAGAAAGGTACCACAAGTTGAAGACCGATGGGAGACGGTGGAGAGTGTTGAAAGCGGATGCTAGGCCGCTACTACCGGGCGAGGCCGATGAGCCCAAAACAACTGATGAAGAGGTTAGTGGAGATGACGACTACCGTGAGGACACATTCACGGTTGATGTTCTGATGGGGGGCACTGGCCTAAGTGGTGTTTATGGAGCAGGAGCACAGTTGGGATATGTGGGTAGTGCATTTGATTATGCACAACAACCCTATGATCCTTATTGGGCCCACACGGGGAATATGGGCCAGATTATTGTGCAAAGGTGACCACCCACTTTTGGCGAATGGACTGAACCCAATCAAATGCTCTTCGATCAACAGACTTTTATGGGGGCTAGTATGGAGAGATCTCTTAAGCAGAGCTATGACAGAAATGAGCAATGGAATCGTGCTCATATGTATGCTCACCATGAAGAAGTGAACAATCACTACCTAGACGACCGCCAGAGACGCTTTCATGATCAGTGGCATGCCGGCCAACCACTCGAAGCGGACCCGCCAGTTGTGGCTTATACTACATTGCCGCCATATGATGGTAATGTGTCGTATCCCACCCCACCATTGCACCATTCTCAATTGGTGGATCCACACACTATGGGTCATCAGCAGGCGAGTCAAGGGGGTGATCAAGGAAGCAGCAGCAGTAGCGGAGCATTTGGGTTTGGAGAGTGGAATGACATCATGACCTCCATTTTCGGGCCTCCACAGCCAAAGTATTACTAACCAGGTCGTATCTCGCTCCTTTGTATATTTGTGTATTTTTTCATGTCGTATGTTTATGGTTGGGAGGTCGGGTGGTGTTTAGTTGTTGATGTAATTTACGGGATGTGCTAGTGGTTGTGTGTTTTAATTTTCATAAAAAATAAAAAAAATATACAAAAAGAAATTTGGGATTTGAGAGTATTAGCGAAAGTTAATGTTTTTGGTTAAAAGTGATCTTTTCCTCAAAACCATACATTGTGACAATGTATCCCAAGTGTGGGGATGGGGGGAATTTTTGAGGATTTTAAAAATTTGTGAAGCCAAGCGAAAATTGTCAAAATTTGAAAACTTGATATTGTTCCACTTGACACACCGACACCCATTTCTAGTCCTTTCTTGGTGAGAGTTTGAGCCACATATGATTATTATAGATGCTTTTCTTGTTTTGAGTGGCGGTGTGTGTATTGTGTTAATAGAACTTGTGTACGAATTCTTTGTTAAATCCTAGAGTTAGCATGCTTGTGAAAATGATAGGGGACTTTTAGGTAGCCTCGTCTAGATGTGTGAGAGTGTGGGAATTGGGGGTTGGACCTCATACGCTACATATATGAGCTTGGTATTGTGAGGGGTGGGGGTTTGGTCTTTAGAAAGCCATGTTTGAGCCTTATACCATTCGGTTGTGACCTAAACCTACTTCCTACAAAACTTTACCTATTGAAACGACTCGGTTTAGGAGTTTAGTTGTGATGGTTGATGTTCTTGTATATATTGTTGAGTTTTATATGTTAAAAAAAAGAGAAAATATGAGAAAAATACAAAAAGAAGTGATTAGTTGCAATAGTAGTTGAGAATGTTGAAGAAGTTGTGTATATATTGGGTGTTTGCTTTGTTTAGTAGTAGAAATAAAAACCGGGTCAAATCAATTAGCTCTTGCATATATATCCCACCATTTTCCTACCTTTGCACCTAGCCCCGTTACAACCCGTAAGTCCTTTTGATTGATAAGTATGCTAAATACTTAATAGGAGGAGGCTTGATTTTTATACAAGCTTATTGTCGCACAATCACACACATGCATTGAGTGTTTTTAGCATTATGTTGCTAATATTTCTTGTCACCGAGAGTTATTGCGAGGGGTGTGTCTTGTGGTATGATAAAAGGTTAGTAAAAGGATGGCATATTTTAGCTTGGTTTGCATGATTGATCGCTTGTGGTTATGAAATAGTTTTTGAACGGGTTGCTTGGGACAAGCATGTAAGTGTGTGGATGTGACGGGTGGTCCATAGGACAACCCTTAAAAGGTTTAATATTATGCACATTCCATGTTTATTACGGTTAATTGCTTGAACTTGGTAACCACTAGATGTTTGATGTTGCAGGTGTTAAAGTGCTCAAGATGCGGGTTTTAGGAAGCTTAGATGGAAGCTAGAAGTTGGCGAAACCAAGAGTTGAAGAAATTGTGATTTGAAAGAGAAACAAGAGAAAAAAGAGCACTAGCCGCCGTAGGTTACGGCCTCTGCCGTAGGTTACGGCCCTCCATGTTTTCAAAAGATCACCGTCGTAGGATAGTACATAGCTGGCGTAAGGAAATAGCTGGGCACCGTAAGCTACGGTGAGCGCCGTAGCTTACGGCGCTATGTTGACCTCTGTTGACCGCTGGGCACTGTAAGCTACGGCAGGCGGCGTAGCTTACGGCGCCGTCTGATGGTTTTTGGAACTTCTACATTTAATTGCCCTTTGAAGATGTTTTATGGGTTCCAATGATGTATTTTCGGTTACACAACACTTGGGACACGAATTTGGCTGCACTTGGAGAGTTCTTAAGAGCTTGAAACAATTTCTGAACATCTTGTTAGTGTTTTTAATTCTTATGAACATTGATATGTATGTGATGATGATTGTCCAAGTCATGAGTGGCTAAACTTATGGTGATCATCCTAGGTTGAAGGTTTGTCTAAGACATTTGTGTTTCGATTCTTATTTCTAGAATAATAGACTTTCAACTTTTGTTTGTTTATTATGGTGTGTTGTTTGCTTGTTCGTAAATTGTTAATTTGTATGTTAATCTTAGTCTAAACCATACGTTCTTGGTGTCGTTGGCAATCGAGATATCATGGGCGGGATTAGGATTGGGTATTGATTAATTGGTCATCGGGTAACAACCCCACATTCTAGGAATCTGAGTACTTAGTTCCCTTTTATCACAACAAGTAATCACACATGGACTATGTCTATGTAGTTCTTTCTAGTTGAATGATAGCATAAATGTCAAAGCAAACCGGAAACTAAAGATGGTCATTTGTCTCTAAATTGTTTACAAAACCAATTCTCAATTCACAATTTAATTAGTAATCTTAGTTTTAAAATCAAACAATCCAAACTCTTGAATTTACTTTTATCGCAATTAGTTTAATTTTACTTAACTTAGAGAAACACTTCAAATAACGCATATTCCACAAACTCCCTGTGTTCGATACCCACTTGCCACTATCTATTTAGTAGTAATTGGATTAAATTTGATTGTGTCCACGACATCTCGTCACCAGGTGAAACGAACGTGAGAACGAGCTCCATCTTGCTGCAAACGCTTATTTCTGTTAGTTATTTACATTTTTATGTTTTTTAGAGTGTTTTGGGCATTTTGTTTTTGGGCTTGTGTTTGGCCCATTGTCTTTTTGAGGCCCATTTTGAATTTCTGTTCCTATTTATATGTTTCTCTAGTAATTTGAAAAATCAGACTTGGATTTTGAATTAACTCATTTTCACTTCAAATTCTGTGCCCTTTGGGTTGAATTTTGGGGGTTGGGGAAGAACTACACGGGTATTCGCAGAATCAACGTGTTTGATCTTCGTTTTCGTAACACACGCTACATCAGAAATCTATCCAAAGAAGATAAGAAGGCCTATGATCTAGAAAAGAAGGCACTTTCTATTCTCACTGAAGCACTCACAAAGGATATATCATCAGTTTATCTATTTTACAACCACAAAAGCCTTGTGGGGTACATTACAAACTAGAGGGGAAGGAAATGCAGCATCACGAAAAATCAGACACGCTTTACTAAAAAAGGAGTTTGAAGGTTTTATGGTTATGGGGAATGAATCGCTAGGAGAAATGATGAGTAGATTTTATCATTTGTTAAGCGAGATGTATTCCTTTAGTGTGGTAGCAATTCCACGAGAAATTGTTTCCAGATTCGCTGATGCCTTACCGCCAAAATGGGGTGGATTTCTGGAAGTTCTAAAGTATAACGGTATTCTTGATACAATAACTATTTATGAGTTCATTCAGACTTTGGAAAACAAGAATGAAGAGGATGTTAGAAAAGCAAAAAAGAATACCGGTTCCACAAAATCCATAGATGTATTTTGGATTTAGCAGTGGAATCAGTGGTGCAACACAAGCCTCTCAACAAGCAAAGCTACAAACCACCTTTGTTTAAAATGCCAATCCGTTTATAACAAAACAACTTGTTACCTCCGACCCAGTGCCCAAACCTTTGTTCCCCCACCCTTCCTTGATCCTTGTAACTCAAGTTCATAAGCGTGTTATGGTAACAACTCTTCAACTTTCAATGTCGGTCCAACATCTAACCCAAACACTATTCGTCTAGATACATCAAGCTTTTCTAAAGTAAGTGTAGAAGTTTCAAAGGAACACATGGAACTTCTGAACACTCTAGTAAGTTCGTATTGCGGATTAGTGGCCGATCAAATTGGTAATATCAATCTGATACATGAAGATTACATGCAAATTGACAAAGAGGAGATGGAGTTAAGGGACATTAAGTGGGCTTTTTCAAGCATTGTACGAAGAGCAAAGGATTTCATGGAGAGAACAGGAAGAACGAGCTTGGAGAGCAAGAAGGATACGAAGTACGGGTTTGATAAACGAGCAGTGTAACTAAAATCATATATTCTCTAGTGTATTTGTGAACTGAGTGAACAAATCCTATATATATATATATATATATATATATATATAGGGTCGGGATTTAGAGAAAATGGTAGAAAGTGTGAGTTATGGATCGTCCGATTAAAACAATCTATGGACTAGATTGACGCGTTGGCGTTTTCGTAAATAACATCAATTTTATTACGTGGAAGCACCTCATTAAGGGTTAAAATGTCTTTACACTTCTATACCAAAACGCCATACTAATGAATAAAACGCCATTACGGTCCAAAACACATCCCTATATAAACAAAAACATCCCAGACATAAAAACACACCCCCCAGAACCTGAAACACCATATTTTCTACTATATA
Source organism: Helianthus tuberosus (assembly GCA_030545235.1). NCBI lineage: Eukaryota > Viridiplantae > Streptophyta > Magnoliopsida > Asterales > Asteraceae > Helianthus > Helianthus tuberosus. The sequence continues at coordinate 75,596,058 of CM060426.1, forward strand.
CCATTCATCTTACAAACACCAAAATCCCCAAAACATCAAACACACCTACTCAGAAAACGCCATATTTTCTACTATATACTATTCATCTTAGAAAACGCCAAAACACTCAAACATCAAAGATTCCAAAAAATCGACAGTTCTTTCATATACACTATTTCCTCAGTAAAACGCCAAAAATGACAAATATCGTTTCTTGTATATTCAAATATTGTTCTACGCCAAAGTTTCGGAGAATGCATTCTTCCCTGAGGTGTTGTGACTCAAATAACATTTTGCTGCATGAGATGGACAAATCATAAACAAAAAGATGCTGGTGTCAGACTTATGTCATTTTTTGTGTTTTGTTGTTGATGAATATTATAATGGCATGAAAAGACGAATGACACTAATAAGTTGTTTGAAGATACATATTCAAACAAAAAACTCATGTCATTTTGTCTTTCCAAACGGCCACAAAAACACAAGCATGGCTAAGCCAAATCACCAACGAACATGATTCAAAGAAGAAAGAGACTGATGACAGTGAAGATTTGAAAGATGAATTGTTTCTATTTTTATTTTTTTTTAATTTTCTTTTTCTATTATTTGTTATGTATTTTTCAACTTAGAATAAAAAATACATTATATTAATAAAACGCCAAACAGTCATAATGCATGTGAAACGCCATAATGCAGTAAAAACGCCAAAAACTCCCAAACTATAATGAAAGTAGTTTGCAGAAGTATTAGTAAAAGCTAAAAATGGGAAAAAAACGCCAAAAACTACTTAAAGCCATTAAAAAACGCCAAACCTGGGAGATAGAAAGTGTATGACCCCAAAAACTCATAAAAAGCTGAACAAAAAACAGTAAAAATACACAGTAACTGAAAAGACGGCTACTTTATTAATATCATTTATTATAAATAAAATCCCGCCTAAATTACGCGCCAAAAACATCCTATAAGAGAGACGTCTCTGCACAATCAACTGATCACAAACCAAAAACAAACGCCATATTTCCTAGAAACCATTCACTTTAAAACGCCAAAAAAATAATAGTTAAAAAGCCACAGATGCAGAACCTCGATTCTTCTATATTGAGTATTGATCTGAATGAAGTTTCACTGAATGGATTCTTCTCTGAGTTAGGTATCTCTATAATCTTTTGCTGAATGAGATGGACAAATATTCAAGAAAAAGAGACTGATGACACTGATATGACATCATGTCACTTTGTTCTTGATGGATATATTGATGGCATGAAGGGATCAATACATTAGAGCAGGCGTTGGTCTTCAACATGTCATCAAACAAGTATATATCCACCCACAATAAAGGATGCCACAAAAAAATAAGCATCTTCTAAACACGGGCGTTATGTAGGAAAATAAGGATCTACATAAGGTATTCAAAAAAGGGTTCAAAACGCCAAAAAGGTTCAAGTAGAAGAGGCTGATGACAGTGAAGATTTGGATGAGAAATTAGATTATAATTTTTTATTTTTTTCATTTTTTTTTTCATTTTCTATTGTTTGTTATCTAATTCTCTGTTGTTTATTATATAATTCTCTACTAATTTAAAAAAATTGAGTATAAAACGCCAAAAAACTACAAATAACAAAACGCCTGATAGTGTGAAAAACTGTGAGAACGCATGCTAGCAAAGCACGATGTTGCTATATAAAACGCCAAAAAACGCAAACAAAGTATTACTGAAAAATCAACACTAATTGACAGATGAAAATTGAAAGAAACAGTAATTGCTAAAACAGTAAAATGAAGAGACGGTATCATTATTGCCAAACATTTATTATATTAAAAGCCACTACATGGAAAATTAAATTTATTTATCTTTTCAAAACGCCATAATTGCCTGTCACATTATAGGCCTGTATCCTACATGGCACAACACTTGATATAATAAAATTAAGAAAATTACTGATGTTTTTTACATTAAAGGCCTGCATCCTGATCTAAAAACCAATAAACACGCCAAAACAATACTTAAAACGCCAAAATATTTACTATGATCCTGATCTAAAAATAATAAAAACGCCGCGTATTTATTAAACGCCAAAAAATGGAAAGATGAAGTGACATGCGTTTAAAAAAAGAAATATGAAAGGACAAAAAAGCCCCTCTGCCCTTCTCTAAGCGGCGTCACACGTGTTGGGTCAGGAAGCGTTCTCACCGTTCTCACACTTTTGAGCATTTTCTCCTGATCCCGTTTCTATATATATATATAGGGGAAGGTTCAAATGAAAACCACTAGTTATCGCCAAAACTCGAAAACTAACTAAAAAGCCTAAAAAATCATACCAAAAAAAAAAAATTTGCATAGCAATTTTCGCTATTTATATTATATAAAAAAATCAAAAAAAAAATTGTAGTGCACATGTGTATGTGTACTACACATGTGAATTATTACACATATGCACTACAAAATTTTTTATTTTATTTTTTTTTTTTGAAAAAAAACTTTAATTATAAAAAATAGCGATTTTTATAAAAAAAAAATTGGAAAAAAAAATTTGTGTGTTTTTTAGGCTTTTTTGTTAGTTTTCGAAATAAAGTGGTTTTCATTTGAACCATCCCCTATATATATATAGGATTAGGTTCAAACGTGAACAAAATCGCAAGAGTAAACTACGTGAACTGATCTGGGCCCTTGAGTTTTATGATCTTGAGATTTTTAGTGAATGGCAAGATGGTAATTATTTGGTTATTTGTTACTATTTAATTAAGTGAATAAGGGTATATGTGTAATTTACATTTTAACTTGATTGCATAAATCTCGTTTATCTCCACATTTAGGTTTCAAAATCCCACACAAATCTTTCTCTCTCACATATCATCGCCGCCGACATCAACGAAAAGCACCATCGATCCCTAAACAAAAAACGAACCCTAAAACAAACCCTAAATCGATCCTCGCCATCCGCCTCCCACCACCTCTCGTCATCGACCTTCCATCCTATCGACATCAAAAATTACCGCTCCTTCGACGATTATTCTCCTTCCGATTTGGTACTCAATCGATTTTCACTCACACACAATAATCAATCAGGTACACTTCGTTCATATTATTCTTTAATTTGTTTCTGTCACCGACGGGTATGGAGGCACACCAACTGTGTAGTGCACAGTTGTGTACACCAACAGTTCGATGAAATGTTTCTGTGAATAACTTTAGCTTTTTGTGTTGAACTTGCTTAGGTTTTTATGGGTTGTTTGTTGTTTGATAATGGTTCAAATTGTTTACAAGAAAGTTGTTTGATTTCACTTCTTTTCTTGTTTTCTAAATCTTGGTTGCTGTCACCAATAAAAAGGTCATTTTTTTATAAAAATGTGATTAAAACTTAATAATTTGTATAAATTACGGTGACAATTTTGTGGGCATTTAATGAATAAAAAACTTTAGTTTAACTCTGTAGCTGTTGTCATTGATTTTGTTATTGGCAGTATAATGCACACCAACTGTTTGTTGAAATGTTTCTGTGAATAACTTAAACTTGCTGTGCTGAACTTTCTTAGGATTTTATGGGTTGTTTATTGATTTAATAATCTGTCAAATTTTTAACAAGAAAGTGGTTTGACTTCACCTATAAAAAGATCATCTTTCTTATAAAAATACATAAAAAGGTCATCATATTTAATTTTACCCTGTAGCTGTTGTCTTTGATTTTCCTATTGGCAGTTTGTTATGATCTTGGTGAATGGAGGCGTGCCGATATCATTTGCCGGCACAGAAGAGCCAGCTGCATATGGAGAATTGATTTCAATTGGTGGACTTAATCCATGTTTTAATGGGAAGTCGAGTTCAACCATTGCAGATATTCTTCAAACAAAAATGTGGTTGAACGTTCAGGTGATTATTGGTTTCTAACTTATATAACTGCATAAAGTTGCTAACTGTTTACATGTACATGGAATGCGTTGTATGTTCGAAGATGGGCAATGGGATTGGGTTGGCACAGGATTGGGTGTACACTTGTGAATTATGCAAAGTATTAGTTGTTGAGTTTTTTTGTTCAATTTTTTTATTTTTCTCTTTTTTTAATGCGATGTACACATGTGTATTCTGATTTGCTCTGGTTTTAATGCGATGTACACATGTGTATTTTGATTTTGCTCTGGTTTTACTGCGATGTACACATGTGTATTCTGATTTTGCTCTGTTTTTAATGCGATGTACACATGTGTATTCTGATTTTAACGCGATGTACACATGTGTATTGCGTCTGTTTTTGTGATATCTCAGAATTTTTTGTGTATTGAATGTGTAAGGTTGTTGATGTACACTTCTGAATTATGCAAAGTATTAGTTGCTGAGTTTTTTTGTGCTATTATAGGAGATGTCATTAACGAGAAAAGTGGAGATGGAAGGTCGATAAGGATGATTCACATATGAGGTCGATAAGGATGATTCACATATGTTTGTTTGCTTGGTCGATAAGGATAATTCAGCATACAACGTGGCAGATAGTTGTAAAAGATTATGTTTTTTGTTCTTTCAATTATGTTGGGTTTATTGTTTTTACGAAACTGGAACTTGTAATTATATGTTTTTTTGTTTGGTTTGGAAAACATTATGGAACTTGTAATTTGTTAAATATAAAATAGTTTTACAGGTGTTGTTTCTATGTATGTATTATGTAGCTAATTACACATATGTACGATGCTAAGTACACATGTGTACTATTCTATTTATATCCAAGTACACATATGTATACCGTTGAAATATGAAGGTTACGTGGATCTTAAAAATCAAAATTTGAATTCTGGTGATGAAATCTGAAATAAAAATTAAAATTGAAATCTGGTGATTTGTTGTTTGTTTTGATAATTATCTTATTAATAAATAAAACATAATGTGGATAATGAATTTAAAATAGGAAAGATGTAACTTATTTCAATTATTAAAATAATGATTTAAATCTAATTTTTTTATATAATTACCATCCTACCCTTAACAACTAAAAAGGAAATCAAGGGTCCAGATCTGTTCATGCAGTTCACTCTTGGGAGGTTGTTCACGCTAGAACCCTACCCTATATATATATATATAGGGGAGGGTTATCTTGAGAACAAAGATTTTTGTGAGAACATTAAGAACAATTTCCATCCATTGATCATCCTAAATTAAGGACTAAGATTAAAGGGGTCCAAATGAGGAGGAAACCTAAATTAAAAAGACTAAAGGGGCATTATTGTCAAAAATCAAACCAAAAAAACCCCTCAAAATCTTTCAACAAAAAAAAACGATGAAAAAACCTTTAATTTCAAAATCACAAACCCTGCAATGGATCTATGAGAACGAATCAAAAACTCTCCGATCGTTCGATCTCTCACCTTGTTTCGTCTCCTTCTTCATTGTTCCCAACAACATGATTATTTCCATTGACGACTGTGTAAGGTCTTCTCCAATTTTGTACTTTACAACGACCATTGTACTTTTTCAATTTTGTTTTCATTTGTTTTGGTTTTGCCATCGTATTGTATTTTTGTGTGTTGATATTGGTAATATATGATTTTGGTATTATAGCTCAGATTATGCTAAGCTAACTTGAACGTTAGGTTAAGGTTATTTAAATTGTTAGGTTGTGGATCTGAATAGTTATGATGTTTACCTTTTGTTTATTTGAAAGTGGCTAAAGGCGTATGTCACACCCCAACCGATGGCGGAATCATCGGGGCATGGCACTGAGCGAAACAGATTGTCCAGAAGTTTCCATAACAACTATCATTACCATTTAATTTAAGTTAACATGTTCCATACCATGTCTCAAATAGCAAACAAATTATTACAGATAAACATCAAGACAAATATTCTGTTCCGACAACTCAGATTCACACATAAATAGTTTATTTATTGGTTTCTAGGACCCCTTTTCCTAGCTTGGATTTCATCACAGCGCAGAGAGCATCCTAGACCTTTCCTAGCCTCAAGTTCACAGCGTGCTAAGCATGTAAACTTCCTAAGCACCTGTCACATACGTTAAAATAAAGTCAATACATATAATGTAAAGGTGAGCATACAAGTTTGATAATAGCATATAGGGTTCGAATTCGTTTACGCATAACCAGCACGTACACATAGTGAAATGAAGCACGTTAGTTATCGACATAGATCCATCGATACCAATGACTGAGGGTTGACTGCCCGAGGCAGTTCGCAATACATGATTACCACCGTAATCCATGCAAGTAAAAGATCCTTAACAACCCCCGTGTGAACGGGTGCTGAGTCCAAACTATAGTACTATCGTTGATAAGGCAGGTAGACAGCATTCCATGTGTAAACATAACAAACAAGCATTCATAAGCCACGTATAACATGCATTAACGGTTAGCGTTCAAATAGTTTGAGTAGTGTGATAGTTGTAGTTTGAATATTCGTAACGTATGTAACACCCAAAAGTGCTTAAAGCAAAAAGGGATCGAGTATACTCACAGTGATTATGGATTGAAGGGAGCGCTTAGCGAGTACGGTTAGCCTGAATAGATTCGATAGTATAACGATAAGTGAAACGAAATAAGTGAAGATGGGTCGGATGGTAGTTCGATCGGATGGTAATCCGTGCGGATGGTAATCCGTGCGGATGGTAATCCGTTCGGGTGGTCATCCGTGCGGATGGCAATCCGTTCGGATGACGATTCGAGTGGATTGTTTCTTCCTATGCTAAGGATGTGTTTGTGTATGATGGCTTGTCCTTTGAAGTTTTTGTTGTAGTATTTAGAAAACATTTAAATATCTCTATCCTTCACGTCGTTCGATCGGATGCTGGGTCGTGCGGATGACAATTCGTTCGAATGGTCATCTGGTCGGATGGTGATCCGGTCGGACGGTGACTCGAGGATGAGATTGCTTGTTGAAGACAAGTCAGCAGTTGGAGTGTCACTCGGTCGAATGGCGATTCAATCGGGTGGCATTTCTGGTGAAGAACATGTTGAAAATTGTTTAAGTCTTTAAAGTCTTAGTATCTCATGATCCGAAGAGTAATCCTTCTAAATGGTCATTCGATCGGATTGCAATTCGTTCAATACCCAAACTTTAATTAAAATTGTTTAGAGGTGGGACCCAAGTGTAATCCGTTCGAGTGGCAATTCGTTCGGGTGGCCTATCCGGTCGGATGGTAATCCGGTTGAATGGCAATCCGTTCCGTTTGTCCTGTTCGTTCTACACTTGGTCGTTTTGAAGGTTTGTCGTTATGTTGAGTCACTTTGACAACGTGTTAGCCAACAGAACCCCTAGTTCAACCCAGTTGACCAACCTGACCAGGAATCACCCTAGCCCGGCGGGTTACCGGCTTGAGGCAGTTATTCTTGGTTAACCCGAAGTCGATAGTCTCGTGAGTAGGATCTGGAGCTTGAACTAGTACAACACTATGGATGAGCAGAAGACTAGATCTGATCCTGATTCTACCGGTTTTAAGTGGTTTGAGTGTAAAAGAGTTTAAAGAAAGTTAGTAACCATCTTTCAATCCTTTTCACCACTCTTGTATCAAGATCTTTACCAGATCTTTGTGGAAATCGGTTAGATCTCAGTTGTTCCTGGTGGATTGAGGTCGAAGCATGAAGTTCTTGAAGAACACATGATGACATCATCCTAGAACACCCGAAATCCAGTGATTTCATGGTTTAAAAGTTAAGATTTAAAAGATAGAAAGGTGTAGGAGTGCGTGTAGATCAAGGAAGTACAAGATTTAGGGCGAGATCTTACCTGGATTGAGAGAAATCGAAGAAAAGGTGAAGAACACGAGCTGGTCGAACAGGGACTTCCAAAAGTGGAAAGAATGACAATGACAGGGGTATTTATAGGATGCCAAAAGAGGAAAGGGCTGTTCGGTAGAATGGCATATCGCCTGGGTGACTGTCCGGTCGAATGGCAATTCGAACGGATGGCACCTGTCAGAAATTGTGTCATCCGGTCGAATGACTATCCGGTCGGATGGCTTATCCGGTCGAATGGCAATTCGAACGGATGGCGCTTGGTTCAAGCTTTCGGTGCGACGAGTTTCGGTGTTTCGATTCAGATCGCGAGCGGTTCGATTTGATAGGGTTTCCTAGTCAAATTACTTTTAGTCCCAACTACTTCGTACTTTGCGTAATCTATTTTCCACCATCTATCCTAGTTCGATCGTGATTCGGGTTCGAGTTTGATTACATTCGAGTTAGATTTCGAGTTCGCTTGAGTTCGCTTGACTACCATACACAACATAAATAAACATGCACAGATATCACGTAAGGCACACACACACGTATAATCAATAAGTAAAACCACGTAGTTTGAGTTGCGATTCGATGTCGATTCGATTAACATAGCTTGATTATTAGTTGATTAACTTTATCGCATTGTTACTTCCTATAGTTCACAGTCGTAGATCGGTTGAATTACGATTAATACTCATCGATTATTGCAATTAATGACACTTACTCCACATAATACAAATAAAATAAAGACATTTCTATAAGTCAAGTTGCACGAAAATCGGTCGTTGACTCTGACCTTGACTTTGACTTTCACTTATGAAAACACGGGGTGTTACATCCTCCCCTTGTTTAGGGAATTTCGTCCCGAAATTAAGCTGGAAGCTGCTACAACCGCCATGAATCACGTGGAGAGCTTTCTCTATCTAGACTTTCTCCTGGAACAACTGTGGGTACTTTGCCTTCATGTCGCTTTCGAGTTCCCAAGTGAACTCGGCGCCTCGTTTGCCTTCCCATCGGACTTTCACGATAGGAATGCGTGAGCGCCTGAGCTGCTTGGTTTGGTGATCCATGATTTCGACAGGCTTTTCCACGAAGTGTAATGTTTCGTTCACTTGTAGATCATCTAGAGAAACATGTAAGTCATCGTCGGCAATGCACTTTCAGAGGTTTGACACGTGGGAAGTCGGGTGGACGTTACTAAGTTCCTCCGGTAGTTCGAGTCTGTAGGCGACTTTTTCGATCCTTTCCAGAATCTTAAAAGGTCCAACGTATCGAGGCGCGAGTTTCCCTTTCTTGCCGAATCGGACTACACCCTTCCAAGGTGATACCTTTAGGAGTACGTAGTCACCAACACCAAATTCACGGGGTCTGCGCTTTTTATTGGCGTAACTTTTCTGTCGATCCCGAGCTTTCACTAGATTGTCTCGAATTTGGAAAATTTTGTCTGTCGTTTCTTGTAGTAGCTCCGGACCGGTTAGTTGCGAGTGACCGATCTCGTGCCACACAATAGGCGATCGACATCTTCTCCCGTATAATGCCTCAAATGGTGCCATTTGGATGCTAGAATGGTAGCTGTTGTTATACGAGAATTCAACTAACGGCAGGTATTTATCCCAATTACCACCGAAGTCTAAAACACACGAACGGAGCATGTCTTCAAGGGTACGAATCGTTCTTTCAGTCTGACCGTCGGTTTGAGGGTGGAAAGCGGTACTTAGATTAAGCGTTGTACCGAGTGCCATTTGAAACGTTTCCCACAATCGCGAAGTAAACCGAGCATCACGATCAGAGATGATGTCACGAGGCGTCCCATGATTACAAATGATCTCGTCGGTGTAGATTCGGGCTAATCGTTCTACCTTGTAGTCTTCTTGTATTGGCAGAAAGTGAGCTGATTTAGTCAAACGGTCGACTACAACCCAGATGCTGTCGTGACCTGATGACGTGTGTGGTAGCTTGGTTACGAAATCCATAGCTATACTTTCCCACTTCCACATAGGAATTGGTGGTTGTTCAAGTAAGCCAGAGGGTCTTTGATGTTCGGCCTTGATTCTAGCACAAGTTAGGCATTTTCCGACGTAGAGAGCGATATCCCTTTTCATACCCGGCCACCAGTACTTATAACGAAGATCCTGGTACATTTTGTCAGCACCGGGAAGAATAGAATACCGGGATTTGTGGGCTTCGTCCATCAGGATTTGCCGCAAATTGGTTCGCTTGGGAATCCAAATTCGGTCTAAAAAGTGGAATATCCCATTCGATTTGCTCACAAGTTGGGCTCCATCGTGGTAGATTCTTTCTTTCTTCAAGGTACATTCGTTAAAACATGCATGCTGAGCGTCGCGGATGAGAGTTTTGAGGTTGTACTGGGCTTGAACATTACGAGTGCTAAGCAGATAGCTCCGTCTGCTAAGTGCGTCGGCAACAACATTTGCCTTGCCTGGGTGATAACGAATCTCACAGTCGTAATCGTTGAGAAGTTCTACCCATCGGCGTTGACGCATATTAAGTTCCTTCTGATTAAAGATATGTTGCAGGCTCCTATGATCGGTGAAGATCGTACACTTGGTACCATACAGGTAGTGTCGCCAAATCTTTAATGCAAAAAACAACCGCGCCTAGCTCGAGATCATGGGTGGTATAGTTCTTCTCGTAGATTTTGAGCTGACGAGATGCGTAAGCTATGACCTTGTCCCGCTGCTTGAGAACGCAGCAGAGACCAAGGTTGGAAGCATCACAGTAGACAATGAAATCATTGTTTCCGTCGGGCAATGTGAGAACGGGAGCATTGCAAAGCATGCGCTTGAGGGTTTGAAAGGCAGACTCTTGTTTAGTTCCCCAAACAAAAGGCTTATCTTTATGCGTGAGAGAGGTAAGCGGTACAGCGATCTTTGAGAATCCCTCGATAATTGTCGATAATAGCCCGCTAGTCCGAGAAAAGAACGGACTTCAGATGGGTTCTTAGGTGTAACCCAGCTCTTGACAGCTTCAATCTTCGCAGGATCGACGTGAATACCCTGACTATTAATAATGTGACCCAGAAATTGAACTTCCCCTAGCCAAAATTCGCACTTGGAGAACTTGGCATAGAGTTGGTTCCCCTGGAGTAACTCGAGATCCAAACGTAGATGCTGCGCGTGTTCGGTTTTTGATTTAGAATAGATCAAGACATCGTCGATGAATACAATGACGAAACGGTCGAGATATGGTTTACACACGCGATTCATCAGATCCATGAAAACCGCTGGTGCATTGGTTAGACCAAAAGGCATGACAACGAATTCGTAATGGCCGTATCGAGTACGAAACGCGGTTTTGGGTATATCCTCCTCTTGAATACGTAGCTAATGATAACCTGAACGCAGATCGATCTTCGAGAAACACGTAGTGCCTTGTAATTGATCAAACAAATCGTCGATACGGGGTAGAGGATAGCGGTTCTTGATAGTCAACTTATTCAATTCCCGATAGTCGATGCACATCCTGAACGACCCGTCCTTCTTTTTGACGAAAAGGACTGGCGCGCCCCAAGGAGAGGTGCTCGGGCGAATGAAGCCTTTCTCAAGTAATTCCTGGAGTTGGGTTGAGAGTTCATGTATTTCTGACGGCGCGAGACGGTAGGGAGCTTTGGCAATAGGATTGGCTCCAGGAATGAGTCGATACGAAAGTCGATATCACGACTTGGCGGTAGTCCGGGAAGATCCTCTGGAAAAACATTAGGAAATTCTCGAACCACAGGAACGTCTTTCACTTCCTTCTTCTCTTTCTTTTCCTTCTCCGCTACTACAATGTTAGCCAAGAAAGCCCTGTATTCCTTACGGAGATACTTGCTGGCTTGGATACATGACATAAGCTTGAGCCCCTTTGAAGTAGCATCGCCATATACACACAATAATTCACCATTTGCGAGCGAAAATCGAATCATCTTGTCGAAGCACACAATTTCAGCATGGTTTTCTCGAAGAAAGTCCATGCCTATTATGACGTCAAAGCTTCCGAGTTGCATCGGAATAAGGTCGATCGAAAAGATGTGATTGTTGAGCTCAAGAGTACAATCACGAAGAATAGAATTGACAGTGACGGTTCTTCCGGTAGCGACTTCCACATCAAATGTCGAGGAAAGTTGGGAACGTTTACGACTAAGGAGTTTCTCAAATTCGAACGACACAAAGCAATTATCGGCTCCGGTATCAAATAAACAGGAAGCATAAATACCATTCACAAGGAACGTACCATTGACCACGTTGTTGTCAGCCTGGGCTTGACGAACGTTGAGGTTGAAAGTTCTGGCACGTGCGACCTATTGTTGCTGCTGCTGTTGGTGTTGCTGTTGTGGCTACTGTTGCTGGGGTTCTTGTTTCACGACCCTGTTTGGGCACATGTTGGTGAAATGGTTCGGGTCGCCACATGCGAAGCAGTCTCTGGCTTTGACTACGGGAGCCGGAGGAGCTTGTTGACCCTGTGGGGCAGTGAGGAGAGCTTGATTGGTAGGAGCTTGACGAATACAGTAGTTGGCAGTAAAGTGGCCGTATACGTTGCAATGAGCACAAAAACGACATTGGATAGCAGTCGGGTGATGGTAGGTGCAAGTAGGGCAGAGCGGGTGTGGTCCAGTGTATGCACGCTTTGCAGGTGGTGCATTGGCCACAGGCGCCGCTACTTGACGCTGTTGGGCAGGTACAGCTTGAATCGGTGCAGCAGTGATCGCACAGTTCTTGTTGTTGGAGCTGTTCTTTCTCTTGTTCTTTCTCTTGTTGCTCGATGAGGTGGGTTCAGTAGTGGGTGCGGTAGCGGTAGCTTGATGCAGATGTTTGGAGGTCTTATCCCAAACACCAGCCTTAACCCTTTTGTCATTGATTTCAGCGGCCAACAGATAAGTTTCCTCGATCATCGTAGTCTTAGCCGCTTGCACGAAATCAGCAACGCAGTCGGGCAAAGCTCGGATATACTTCTTGATGGTCATGTCGGGAGTCTTGACCTGATCGGGACAGATAATGCTGAGCTAGTTGAAACGAGCAGTGAGACCAGCATTGTCTCCATCCTTTTGCTGTATGTGCCAAAATTCGTCTTCCAGCTTTTGACGTTCGTGAGGAGGGCAGAATTCCTCTAGCATAACTTCCTTGAGCTCGTCCCACGACAGACCGTAGGCTGCATCGTTCCCTCGCTTGTTCCTCTCGGCCGTCCACCAGTCTAGTGCTCGGGACTGGAAAACGCCGGTAGCATTCAGAGTACGGAGGTCATCAGGGCAACCACTCTGTCGCAGAGTAACCTCAATGGAATCAAACCAGTGGAATAGTGCTGTGGGACCTCCTTCGCCGGTGAATTCTTTTGGCCCACATGACTTGAATTGCTTGAAACTGAAAGGCCTTGCGTTAGCTTTGGGAGCTTCGGTTCTCGATTCCTCAGATGATTTGCTGGCATTCTCATAAACATCACTCACGACCTTTGCCACGCTCTTGGCGATGATGGAAGCAAGGCGTTTATCCCTCTTTTCTTGACGAGAGAGTGCATGACGGGATCCAGACGACATTGTCTGCAATAGACATCGCCATGGAACTCAACACATTGTATTCGAATCTCACCTCACCTCACACGTCTACTACTACTAAAGCTCAATAACACGTACTGTGTAAACACATAGGCATATAACCACGCAAGACACAATTTCATTTAATCACACAACCACATAAACACTTAGAGCACATAATCATTTAACACCTAGCACGTAAAGCACAGAAGCAAGGAAGCACATACGCATTTAGTCAGCCTATAAGGACACGTAGAGCATTCTAACTATCTCAGAATACGGAGACCTAGATCTAGAGAAAGAAGCTAGAGAGAGAAAGTGGCAAAAGGTGATCAATAAGAATCATGTTAAATTGCACGATTTCAGTTCTGTCAATAGAATCACGGATTATAGTACGTTCTTGTGTGTTCGGTCATGTTCGTGTACGGATTCCACACGTCGAACGTGTCGTTACGCAATCGTTTGGAGTCAAAATAAGTACATAATCACAAGATGCAGTGCGAGTCGTGCGTGTCGATCGAAAACAAAAATCGAGTAAATCCCAAAGTTTAAACACATAAACAGGTAAGCACATAAATAAGCACATAAAATCGACGAAACATCAGAGTCAGCAGTTGCGGACTCGAAATCGAAATACGTGAAATTTGAGAAATAGATTGTCTGCGGCTAGTAGACTTCGACTAACCAAAGTGGTTCGACTATTCATAAGGACCCGTTGCGCACATTAACCTCCAGGACTGTGCCTTTGCCTCGATTCTTGGTCATTTGGCACGCATCCCGTTGGTCATATCGTGACTTCAGGTCGTTGGAGTCCATCGAGACTTTGGTGAGGGTTTTGTATAAACTGAAACAAGTCGTCAAGGTTAGGGTTTCACCCCTGGCTTAACAACTTCGTTCCTGTTTTGATAAAATTGAGGAGATTATTCATCAAAATATGGATTTCACTCCTGATTTGGCATAATTCTCCTTGTTTGTAGTTAAAATGCGAGTTGGGTAAGCAGCTTTAGTCGAGAGTTTGCGGTTTTCACACCTATTCTCGACCTTATTGCCTACTCATAGTAAAAATCCGAGTATGGTGATAGCGTAGAATAAGCGAGAATATCGAAAAGTAAGCTTGTACATAGCCTCTACTGCTTATGCACAAGTCGGTCTGCTGGGTTCTTAACTATAGTCTAGGTATCTAAGACTTCGACCCGGACTAGGTCGAGTCTTGCCTAATTCCCTATAGTTATGGCTCTGATACCAATCTGTCACACCCCAACCGATGGCGGAATCATCGGGGCATGGCACTGAGCGAAACAGATTGTCCAGAAGTTTCCATAACAACTATCATTACCATTCAATTTAAGTTAACATGTTCCATACCATGTCTCAAATAGCAAACAAATTATTACAGATAAACATCAAGACAAATATTCTGTTCCGACAACTCAGATTCACACATAAATAGTTTATTTATTGGTTTCTAGGACCCCTTTTCCTAGCTTGGATTTCATCACAGCGCAGAGAGCATCCTAGACCTTTCCTAGCCTCAAGTTCACAGCGTGCTAAGCATGTAAACTTCCTAAGCACCTGTCACATACGTTAAAATAAAGTCAATACATATAATGTAAAGGTGAGCATACAAGTTTGATAATAGCATATAGAGTTCGAATTCGTTTACGCATAACCAGCACGTACACATAGTGAAATGAAGCACGTTAGTTATCGACATAGATCCATCGATACCAATGACTGCGGGTTGACTGCCCGAGGCAGTTCGCAATACATGATTACCACCGTAATCCATGCAAGTAAAAGATCCTTAACAACCCCCGTGTGAACGAGTGCTGAGTCCAAACTATAGTACTATCATTGCTAAGGCAGGTAGACAGCATTCCATGTGTAAACATAACAAACAAGCATTGATAAGCCACGTATAACATGCATTAACGGTTAGCGTTCAAATAGTTTGAGTAGTGTGATAGTTGTAGTTTGAATATTCGTAACGTATGTAACACCCAAAAGTGCTTAAAGCAAAAAGGGATCGAGTATACTCACAGTGATTATGGATTGAAGGGAGCGCTTAGCGAGTACGGTTAGCCTGAATAGATTCGATAGCATAACGATAAGTGAAACAAAATAAGTGAAGATGGGTCGGATGGTAGTTCGATCGGATGGTAATCCGATCGGACAGTAATCCGTGCGGATGGTAATCCGTTCGGGTGGTCATCCGTGCGGATGGCAATCCGTTCGGATGATGATTCGAGTGGATTGTTTCTTCCTATGCTAAGGATGTGTTTGTGTATGATGGCTTGTCCTTTGAAGTTTTCGTTGTAGTATTTAGAAAACATTTAAGTATCTCTATCCTTCACGTCGTTCGATCGGATGCTAGGTCGTGCGGATGACAATTCGTTCGAATGGTCATCCGGTCGGATGGTGATCCAGTCGGACGGTGACTCGAGGATGAGGTTGCTTGTTGAAGACAAGTCAGCAGTTGGAGTGTCACTCGGTTGAATGGCGATTCGATCGGGTGGCATTTCTGGTGAAGAACATGTTGAAAATTGTTTAAGTCTTTAAAGTCTTAATATCTCATGATCCGTAGAGTAATCCTTCTAAATGGTCGTTCGATCGGATTGCAATTCGTTCAATACCCAAACTTTAATTAAAATTGTTTAGAGGTGGGACCCAAGTGTAATCCGTTCGAGTGGCAATTCGTTCGGGTGGCCTATCCGGTCGGATGGTAATCCGGTTGAATGGCAATCTGTTCCGTTTGTCCTGTTCGTTCTACACTTGGTCGTTTTGAAGGTTTGTCGTTATGTCGAGTCACTTTGACAACGTGTTAGCCAACAGAACCCCTAGTTCAACCCAGTTGACCAACCTGACCAGGAATCACCCTAGCCCGGCGGGTTACCGACTTGAGGCAGTTATTCTTGGTTAACCCAAAGTCGATAGTCTCGTGAGTAGGATCTGGAGCTTGAACTAGTACAACACTATGGATGAGCAGAAGACTAGATCTGATCCTGATTCTACCGTTTTGAGTGGTTTGAGTGTAAAAGAGTTGAAAGAAAATTAGTAACCATCTTTCAATCCTTTTCACCACTCTTGTATCGAGATCTTTACCAGATCTTTGTGGAAATCGGTTAGATCTCAGTTGTTCTTGGTGGATTGAGGTCGAAGCATGAAGTTCTTGAAGAACACATGATGACATCATCCTAGAACACCCGAAATCCAGTGATTTCATGGTTTAAAAGTTAAGATTTAAAAGATAGAAAGGTGTAGGAGTGCGTGTAGATCAAGGAAGTACAAGATTTAGGGCGAGATCTTACCTGGGTTGAGAGAAATCGAAGAAAAGGTGAAGAACACGAGCTGGTCGAACAGGGACTTCCAAAAGTGGAAAGAATGACAATGACAGGGGTATTTATAGGATGCCAAAAGAGGAAAGGGCTGTTCGGTCGAATGGCATATTGCCTGGGTGACTGTCCGGTCGAATGGAAATTCGAACGGATGGCACCTGTCAGCAATTGTGTCATCCGGTCGAATGACTATCCGGTCGGATGGCTTATCCGGTCGAATGGCAATTCGAACGGATGGCGCTTGGTTCAAGCTTTCGGTGCGACGAGTTTCGGTGTTTCAATTCAGATCGCGAGCGGTTCGATTTGATAGGGTTTCCTAGTCAAATTACTTTTAGTCCCAACTACTTCGTACTTTGCGTAATTTATTTTCCACCATCTATCCTAGTTCGATCGTGATTCGGGTTCGAGTTCGATTACATTCGAGTTAGATTTCGAGTTCGCTTGAGTTCGCTTGACAACCATACACAACATAAATAAACATGCACAGATAACACGTAAGGCACACACACACGTATAATCAATAAGTAAAACCACGTAGTTCGAGTTGCGATTCGATGTCAATTCGATTAACATAGCTTGATTATTAGTTGATTAACTTTATCGCATTGTTACTTCCTATAGTTCACAGTCGTAGATCGGTTGAATTACGATTAATACTCATCGATTATTGCAATTAACGACACTTACTCCACACAATACAAATAAAATAAAGACATTTCTATAAGTCAAGTTGCGCGAAAATCGGTCGTTGACTCTGACCTTGACTTTGACTTTCACTTATGAAAACACGGGGTGTTACAGCATAAAATGTCGGTTTTCTTTTGAAAATTTATTTGTGACTTTATAACTTAACTAAGTGCTTATAAGTAATAGATTTGCTTATTTATTTCAAGCAACTAGAGTGGGGGTTTTTTTTTTTTTGATAGAATAAAGTCACAGGCTTTTGCGTTTTTTTCAAAAGAACCGAGTTTTACTAAAATAAAAAGATGGTTTTTGGGTGATGGTGTTTTGTGGGCTTTGAAATGGAAGTTTTAGGCTCAAAGGGGTTGACTAAGAGGAGTTTTGTGGGGAGATAAAAATAGAAAATAAGGTTGAAATGAAAAAAAGGGTTTAAAATCCTAATGCCTCAATCATATACTTACTTTGATTAGTCGGTAAGGACTGGGAATGTATTGTCTTGTCAAGTTCTAGATTTGTAAGAACCGTACGGGCTATTTACACATGAAATGGAAGATGAGCATTTAGTACAGATATGATATTGGATGCTCGTTAAAGGCTCAAAACTCACAATTTTGTGGGAAAAGGGTAAGAATGTTAAAATATATATAAAATCAAATTTTAAAAATTTGCGATGCCTTTTTATGAAATTTTCTTATGTGGTTCTTTTTATCATGGCGCTGTCGGTTGTAAATTTGTAAAAACTTGAACTCTTTAGAACTTGGTTTTCTAACTTAAAATATAAACAAGACAAAACAAACTAAAAAATTGAAAAATATTTGGGGTGTTTTAGCAGTTCCAAGTAGAGTTATTCAAGTCCCCCCCCCCCCCCCACTTAAATTACACATTGTCATCAATGTGTCCAAAATTGGTCAGATTTGATTAAATGTGTAAAACGTGTGTTAAAACAACAATTTTTTCATAAAACAGTCACTAGGCATGGGGGCGTGTCTCAGAGGCATGGCCCCATGTGCAAAGTTCCAATACCAGAAAACTTACAGAAGAAAGGCACGGGGCGTGTCAAGGGGGCACGACCCCATGTGGTAAGTCTAGAAAGACAAAGTTGTAGGATCGTTTGCACGACCAAATGAGTCGTTCAGAAGAGTTCTAATCAATATGAGAGGCGGAAACAAACGTATCGACTTTGAATCAGCTTGATATACATTCTAATTGTCTTGTTTATTGATATAACAACGTTTTACAGCCTGTAGACACTTCGGCAGCACCTCGGCACCGGAATCAGAAAGTTCTTCAAATGAACTGACAGGACAGGTATTTATAGGAGATCCATTTCGTGCGAAATGACTAAGATCCATTTCGTGCGAAATGAACAATGTCCATTTCGTATGAAATGGTCTAGCTATTTCGTGCGAAATGGGCTTTCACCATACAAAACCTATTTTCTCGAATAATGTGTCCTGATCTATCAAACCTATTACAAGACTCGATACAAGACAAAGTCGACAGACATATGCACCAACAGACTCCCCCTTGGATGTCGATGAGTCTTCAGTACAAGTCTTCAGTATGTCGAGTCTTCAATCTTTATCAGTCTTCGTGCTCTTCCAAAGTATCTGACAGTGTAAGCATCCTTCAATCTCTATCTTCTCTATCAACATCAGCTTCTAAACTCCCCCTTGGATGTTGATCTTATAATCTTTATCATCAGAATACGAAACTGGCTCTACTATCTTCAGACTCCCCTTTGCTAGCAGACTTCCCCTTAAGCTGTTTCGAGATCGCAATCTGACATAGCTTTTGATCTAGAATCGTGACCTGGCTCAAACTCTGCTCAGGCTTTATGCAGAAAGTCTTCAGAAATCGAAACCTTGCTAACCTGCACAAACTCTACCTCAAAATAAATTTCACAAATTTAACAATTTGACAAATTTATATACCACAGGTAGATATTGTTCAAAATGATTTAACATTTAAAATCTCTGATGACCACTTGAAAGAAATAACATTCAGATTTGACATATTCATTTCGAAATCTTTTCTCATTTCAAAAAAACTCTCCCAACCCTGTTGTCTATCAAGTTTAGCACTCGGAATTTTGAAAATCAGCTCTCTAACATCAGATGTCGAAAATCTTTTTGTATTTTCAAAATTTATGCTAACACAAATTTAATGAAATACAGTAAAGAAATATTTACAGACAATATTTTTGTGAGTTTGTGTAAGAAGATCATATCAGTTTATGAGACAAATCACTAGCACCGTTTGAGCTTTAAACACTTTAAGTTATAAACGATTCACTTAGATTGTCAGTATACTGATCCACTTAAATTTTTACACAAAGTTCAACTGTTTCGAGATACGAGATTAGTGTTTTAAGCACTTAAACTTATTCGCGTGTACCACCTCAGAATATACTCCCGTATCCAGACTCCTATATTCAGTCTTACAGGTGAATGTACACTAATGATATCTGTAAGGGGTTAAATGCGAGACCGTGAGAGCTCAGGCTATTGCTTCCGCAAAATCAGAGAGATGATGGTTCGACTTTAGGTGTGTTCCCTTTAGAGTATCTTTTCTTCAACAGCACATGATTAGCATTTTTCAATGTTTCATCATTTTTTATGCTGAGGGCGAGCTTTAAGAATAAAGCAATGCAAAGTATTATACGAGGACTAGGCTATTACTCCCACAAAATCAGAAGTCCAGATATAATACCCCAGATATCACCACGCACAAAGACCTAGTATGTCAGAAATAGAAAGCCCTTCAAACAAGATTTCGGGGGTTACCCATATATCCGAGAGATGTTCCCCACGAGATAAGTAAATATGAAATTTAGGTTTATATCTCGAACACAATCTACTAAGCGTGCAAAAACCTACTGGCATATCATCAGTGAGACCGTTTATCACATTTTAACCTTCCAATTCTTTAGCGTACTGTGACAGTCTACTGATGTACTATCATTTCCTCTTTTTCACAACAAAACTCATTTTTGATTTTATCATGTTTTTGACATTTTCAAATTTTCTAATGTTTTTGGATTTTCTGAAAATTCTTAGTCCCCCTAAAATTCAAAACCATTTAAAGAAAAATTTGACAAACCGATGTGAATTGCTTCAATTCGCCATCCACTTGGCATAAACAATCAGAACTCCCCTGACAACAAACTATTTTCCCATTATGATTTCAAAACACTTAAGTTTGTTTTAATCAAATGGTTTTTCCAGAAAATTAGTTTTGTTGAAACCACTTGTAATATCGGGGATTTATTCATCACTTTGTTCTCCAAAATGCCACTTGCATGAAAGTTAAATCAAATTCAAATTAATGACCTTGATTAACCACTTGTAGGTTCTCATCAACCATACCACTTGTAAATCAAAATATAACAATTTTCAAGAAAAATACCACCACATGTAGGTCGAAATATCACTGACGTGAATTTCTCAAGAAAGATGCCGATTCCTGCTCCACAATTACCAACTTGGGAACTCCGGCAAGTCAGGTTTTTACATATGGAATACAGACACCCAAGCCTGACCAGCTTTGGGTGTGACCTTTGTTTCACTCGGGGTTTGAACATTTCTTTTTGCTTCATAAAATTCTTTTACCCCTTTAACCTTTCCTCGACCATCTTTCCAAAAATATTTTTCACTTTGCCATTAAAAGCCTTTTCGACATCAAATTCTTTCTTTTCAGAATAGAATTGATTTGAAATTTCCACTTTTCCAACTTTTTGTTTAAAATTTTCAACTCGCAATGGTGGAAAATTTACATCATCCATTGGCAGAACTGAATTTTCTCCTTTTTGATCAACTTGTGGCTCCTCTGACTTTTACGAGTCAGATTCATCGCCAGATTTAACATCTGTTTTCTTAGCAACCCAAGTTTGGTTGCTAAGATTCACCCTTCTTTTGTAAAACCTTTTTGAACACTCACCAACTTCAAATGTTGAATTTTTAAACACTTTGAATTTTTCAGTTGGTGGTTCAGTTTTATCAATAACTTTTTCTTTGAGTTTAGAAACAACTTCCTGTTTTGTGTTGGTTGTCTTTGGACAATTCCAGGCGATGTGACCAACTTCTTGACATCGGTAACAGGTTCTTGTCTCCTTTTTGTGATAAGCTCCATTCCTCTCAAACTTTTGTTTTTCTGCAAAGAACTCTCTGTTTGATTGTTTCCAGAAAGATCTCTTTTCTTCTTCTTCAGAACTTGACCCTGAAACAAAAATTGTTTTTGTTTTAGAAATTTTTTCATTTTTATGATTTTCAGGTGGAATAAATCCTAAACCTTTCTTTTTAAAATTACTGTTATGGTTTGGTTTCTTTTGAAAACCAGAACCAGAACTGTAACCTTTTTTCTTGTTCAATCATTGTTGAACTCTTGAAGTGTATTTTTTAGGTCTATCAGTAAGATTTACATCTTTTATTTCAGAAATATTGATTTCTGTTAATTTGAAAACCTTTTTGATCTTTTCAATTTGAACACTTCTTATTGGAAATTCCTCATCAGAAAATAATTTGTCTGAATCATTCAAAGTATATGCCACTTTGATTGGTTCATCATTCAAATTATTTTTTGATAACAGAAATTCTTTATTGCAAACCCGTTTCACCGATGATTTTGGACTGTTGACCGACGAACTCGATGTTTCTGACTCAGACTTTGACTCTGACTCATCATCCTTCTCCAACACCTGATCGACCACTTTCTTTATTAACTCGGACTCATAATCAGTGTCAGACGATGTGAATGTGACGTCAATGTTGTCTGGTAAATCATCAGTCATTTCAGACTTTAACTTTATATTGACTGCCTTTTTGACTTGTTCCTCATTTGGTTTTCTGGGAGAATAACCTTCCCAGATCGGAGGCGGACACTTGTTATAATTTGCACTTTGTTTCTTACCAGTATCCTTTTCTTCCGTCTTCTTATCTTGAAACACTTCAAAACCTGCAACAGTTGGATAAATTCTATCAATCAAATAATCAGAACTTGAATAACTTTGCATCAATCGTCTGATTCTTTCATTTTCTATCTTTTCTGTCTCCAACTCTTGCTTCAACTTTGCACATTCTTCAATATAATGATTGATAGCCTTCTGCTTAGACATCATCACAGCATTCATCATGGTTAAAGCATCTTCTCTTTCTGAGTTTGTCTTTTGCAAACTATTCATTGTTCTGTTCAACACATCATACGACTCTTTCACATACTTAACATCGAACAATAATTTTTCTTTCATCTTTTCAAGCTTACTAAACTTCTCATCTTTTTCTTCACAATGTTTGCATGATTCCAAACATTTTAGACAAGGTTTAGTGACTTCTACAATCTTTTCAATTTCTACAATCTTTTCAACTTCAACCACCTTCTCAACTTCAACCACCTTATCAACTTCAACTACCTTTTCAGCTTCAACTTCTTCACTCTGTTCAGACTTCTCTTCCTGAGCAACATTATCGCATTTTATCTTTTTCTGATTCTTTGCTGCTTGCTTCTCTTTTAGTTTCTCAAATCTATCTGCAAAATAAAATTTAAAACTTTCAGGAGATAATTGAGTTTTTCCAATGTTTATTTGTATCTCTTCTTCATCATCACTGCTATCAGTTGATGATTGATCAAAGACTGTTGCCTTTTCTGAGCTTTCTTCTGAAGAAACAGACTCTCCATCTTGACTTTTCTCATTATTAACAAACACATCCATCCATTCCTTCATCAAATCTGACTCTTGAATGATCTGTGCAATAAAAGCTCCAAACTTGGAATCATCTGGAATGTATTTATCCCAGCTAAAACCTTATGCCATTCTTTCATCATCTTGATTAACTAGATAGGCTTTCTTCTTTCCATCTTCAATAGCATTAGATGATGATGGTTGTTGAGCAACTTGTTGATATATAACTTTCCGATAATAATCATTATTCCCGAACGGATTCTGAGCTCCACCTGCTTCTCGATTGGTACATTCCCTCTTGAAATGTCCTTTTTCCCTGCATCGAAAAGACGTAACTTTAGATTTATCAAAACCTAAAGTAGAAACATTAGCATCACGAAAGTCAACTCTTCCTGTAATCAGCTTAAATTTCTCAGCTTTCCTCAACACACTCGCTAAACACCACTTAATATCCATAAGCTCCATTTCCTCAGCATCAATCTGATCGTAATCCTCTTTTGTCAACATAGGATTTCCGATCCTTCCTGCAACCAAACCCTCATATGATTCTAACACTGTAGCTAGTAATGTCATATGACCTTTAGCGACTTCTTCAGAGAAATTTTGACCATTCTGAAGATGCAACGCGATGTTGCAGTGTAACACATGACCATTACTGTTGTTTGAGCTTTGAGACTGATAACTTGAGGTTGAAACATTCGGATTAACACTCGAGTATGAAGAAAAACCACTTTTGCTGATTGGACTTTGATTAACTGATCCAGATGAGTTTTCTGCACTGAAAGCGGTTTGAACCTTCGGACTTGCTTCAAAATTCTGAACATTTCCTTTGTAATATATCTTGATGTCTTGTTGACCACTTGGATTGTTCATTCTAGCAATCTTTTGTTGTTCAAGATCTTGTCCTTCAAGTTTTTCAATAAATTGAGAAATTGTCAATTTATCATATTCTCCAGTGTTCTTTAAGATCATCAGATATGTACCCCATTCTTTCTGAGGTAAAGCATCAGCTAATTTGTCAACCCATTCTTCTCGATCTTTATTTATATCTAACAAAGACATTGAACGCACTAAATGACAATATCTCTCAATCAGTTTCTTTGTAGTTTCACCCTGCAAACTTGAAAATAAATCAAATTCTTTCTTTAACAATGATTTCTTACTCCTGATCATCTCCGTACTTCCCTCAAACTTAATTCGAAGAGCTTCCCAAATCGAACGTGAAGTATTATCATGTTGAAGTAGTATGAAAATGTCTTCTTTCACAGCTTGCTGAAGTAGACTGATCATCATTTTTTCTGCCTTGTACATGTCTCTCTCTTTATCCGACAATTCAGAAATAGTTTTGATAACTCCCACATCTGTACGAGGTTTAACATACTTTTTCTCAATACACTCCCAAGACCTCAAATGATTTGCTTGAACCCAATTTTCGAACCGGTCTTTCCAACAATAGTATTCTTCAATGCCCATCAACTTTGGAGGTTTCTGTAACGTTCCTGTTTCATTTTCCATGTTCACACTCTGAGCAATGGTAACAGGAGTACCCGGGGCAGTAGAAAACGTGTTGTAAAACTCTTATTCCATGATTCGATTATCAAAAGTTCACAATATCACTTTCAAACAAAATGGAGATTCTCAAACGAAATAGATTTGGTGCGAAATGGATGATTTCGTACGAAATGGCACAACTTTCAAACGAAATGGACTCTGTTACTCAATTCGTGCGAAATGAGATCAAATCTGTCAATCCGTGCGAAATGGGGATCACTTTCAAACGAAATGAAGCAACTTGATGCGAAATGGGTCCATTACGTGCGAAATGGTGCTGATGTCACACAATCGGCCATGTTTTTGACAAATTAATCAGGTTTTAGGTTGATTTTAAGTCTGATTTTCTCAAGGATTTGTTAAAACAGTATTACGCGTGTTATGTGTGAAAATTAGCCCATTTTAACCGTAAAATCTTGTTAATTTTGAAAAATGTTTAAAAGAAGGTGTAGAAAACAGAATTTCAGCCAAAATCAGTAAGAACTCTTCCTCCTGAGCTCTGATACCACATGTAGGATCATTTGCACGACCAAATGAGTCGTTCAGAAGAGTTCTAATCAATACGAGAGGCGGAAACAAACGTATCGACTTTGAATCAGCTTAATATACATTCTAATTGTCTTGTTTATTGATATAACAACGTTTTACAGCCTGTAGACACTTCGACAGCACCTCGGCACCGGAATCAGAAAGTTCTTCAAATGAACTGACAGGACAGGTATTTATAGGAGATCCATTTCATGCGAAATGACTAAGATCCATTTCGTGCAAAATGGGCTTTCACCATACAAAACTTATTTTCTCGAACAATGTGTCCTGATCTATCAAACCTATTACAAGACTCGATACAAGATGAAGTCGACAGACATATGCACCAACAAAAGTTTTAGCAACAAGGAGGCACGGGGGCGCGTCTTAGAGACACGGCCTCGTGTAAAGCTACTGTTTGTTTTTTAAAACAACATTTACGGAGTCGGGCCTCTTGTTTCGGGTTGGGGAAGTTGTATGCTTGGTGGATCCAAGCATCCCAAGGTACATGTACGCTTATTCACACCACAACAACACAATCTAATAAGAAAAGTAAAATCCTATCTTACAAAAGTTAAGAGTTAAATATCCATCAGCACAACCAACGAAAAGAAAATAAAGTACGGAAAGTAAATTGTTTTAACAAGTAATTGTCCAAACAGGTCGCAGCCCGCAAATCACCACCATCATGAGAAAAAGAGAAGAGATTTAACCTGCATGTCGCCACCACACCACTACCATTGCCATTGCCCTCTAGTCCGACGCCATGTCCTCACCTTCCTCCTCATCGTCCCTATACGCCATGTGCTCCCGCATGTATGAAATGTCGGAGCGTATAGAGTTGATGCCTCTGTCCATGCTCCTGACCTGGGTGCTTGTGCTCTGACCCAAGCTAAAGGCGTTCTGGGAAACTTGAAGTGTTTCCTGCATGATGTTATAGAGATTATGCATGTTAGGAAAATCACTTCCCCTTTGGGAGGAAGATCCCAAGGCGAACCCATAAGAGTATCGCGGAGGACGGTTAGGATCATCTTCAATGGCAAGGACTTGGTCCGGGTCATTTGGGCTCCAAATCTTGCCCTTGTTAGCCTTGAAGCGCAGGAGACCATTGTTGCGGTTAGCAATGAGGTTGAGGCTACAACATAGGCTGATATCGGCTCGGGTGATGCCAACCCCTTGGTAAAGTTGTGTGGGGTGCGTGTGGTGTAGGTCTTGTAGACCTAGGCGATCCAGCCACCAAAGAATATGGGCGTTGGATGTGTAGCTTTCGCGTTGGTGGCCATGTTCTTCAGTAGCATGTCGGCGACATTAAGGGGTTGTTGGTTCAGGATACAATATAGGTAAGTTAGCTCCCGAAGGTTCACAACACCCCCACTATCTCTTCTTTGGCACAAGGTACCACTCAAGACCCGATGAATGTAGTGGATGAGTGGGTCCCTGATTTTGGTACTCTTTGTGGTGTTTGGGTTGTAGACCCCTTCCCCAATCTGCGCCCAAGATGTATTCCTTGTGTTGTCGGGCATTTCTATAATACTGTCGGTGAAGATGGGTTCCCCAATCTCTTCCTCTTTGTAGATTTCCACATCCACACCAAACTGAGCCACAGAGATGCCATACCACGTACCACCGCAACGGAAAGTCACCGCTTCATTGTCGAACATGTCATCTATGTCCTTTTTGAGGGCAAACGTGCTTAGGAATTCAAGATTGAATTTGTAAACATATTGCAATGGTGCCTCAAGAAAGACACGGAGTGGTCCTGTCACCATGCTATCGTACCTCTCTCTTTGCCCCACAATGTCTAGAGTGTCGTAACAGACTTGACGTGGCGGGATCTTTGTTCCTAGCTTTAAGGATTTCCATCTGTTCCGCACATTGTGCATGCTCAGTCTTGAATCTCAGCCACTTGTGTGGTGCCATTGCCTGCAGAGAACAAGTATTAAACAGTTAGGTGCGGTAAACAGTGCAAAAAACTGAAAAACATGTGATTTCCACAGCCCTGTGCCTAATAGGCACGACCCTGTGTTGAAGAGTTTTCACGGGCACGACCCCGTGCCTCAGAGGCACAGCCCTGTGTGAGTTCACTGTTTTGGCCAAAATCTGATATTTTTGAGCCGGCTTCAAAAATTCCAAAATATTTGATCCCTTGTGTGCGCTATACCCCGAAAAACAAACCCCAAGCATCAGTTTTAACTTACCAACCCGTTTCCCCCTTCGATTTTTAGTATTTTTGTTCAAGAACAAGGATTTTCAAAAACTGGTTGAAAAGTTTTGATTTTTCCGCAATGGGTTGATGATTTACTTCTTAAAACACTTGTATTAACTACTATTAACAAGATCTAGGAAAAAATTTTAAATCGACACGGGTCTAGTTCAAGAACCCTAGATTTTCCCCAAATCTTGATGTTATTTAACATGCAAAACATAAATCGAACTAATCTAAGTGTTAGTAACATACCTTGTGGGTAGATTATGGAAGGAGAACATTAAAAAGTGTCGGGAGTAGGCGGGGAACCGGAGGTTGCAGAGAAACGGACCGTGTGAGTTGTGAGAAAGAAGTTACAAGACTAAGGGTTTTAACCCGACTGCGGATAGGCACAGCCTCGTGTCTCAGAGAAACGACCCATTGTCTTTTAAATTTTTATTATTATTGTTATTGTTATTGTTACTACTGCTACTACTGCTACTACTATTATTTTTATTACTATTATTTTTATTATTATTACTATTAGTATTACTATTACTATTACTATTACTATTTAGTATTAGTATTAGTATTACTATTACTATTACTATTACTATTACTATTACTGTTATTATTGTTATTATTATTGTTATTATTGTTATTATTGTTATTATTATTACTATTATTACTATTACTATTACTATTACTATTACTATTACTACTACTATTAGTATTATTATTTTTATTATTATTATTATTATTATGGTCGTTTCCCTGGACACTTGGTCATTTTGCTCAACTTACCTGGCTCGTGGTCTTTTTGGTTACCATCTTCCAAAGTATACCTACAAGACAGATAATTGAAACAAATCAAATATATACAAGTTGTTACCATGTTCTCGTCACTTATCTATTTCTTCCAATGTCATTTTCGTTTCTTCATCCTTAAGGAATCCTTCATAGAATTTAAGCCATTGTCCAATAACTTTGAATGGTTCTCCGTATGGAGGCTTAATATCTATTGCACCATGAGGGTAAACTTTGGTGAT
The DNA here is from genome assembly GCA_030545235.1 of Helianthus tuberosus. Taxonomy (NCBI): domain Eukaryota; kingdom Viridiplantae; phylum Streptophyta; class Magnoliopsida; order Asterales; family Asteraceae; genus Helianthus; species Helianthus tuberosus. The sequence continues at coordinate 75,624,283 of CM060426.1, forward strand.
GGTAAAGGGCCCGGACCATCTAGACTTAAGTTTTCCGGGAAAAAGACGTAGCCTTGAGTTAAAGAGTAGTACTTGATCTCCTTCTCTGATTCCTTAGGTCCGCTTATATATTTATCAAGTATTTTTTTTTTTTTAACATTCCTTATAGATTTCAGAGTTGGAATATGTTTGTATTCTTAGTTCGTCTAACTCGTTTAACTGGTGTAAGTGATCTTTTCCTGAAGTTTCTTGGTCTAAGTTTACGTTTTTTAGTGCCCAACATGCTTTGTGTTCAATTTCTACTAGGAGATGACAGTTTTTTCCATAGACTAGCTTATATACGTTGTACCTATTGGTGTTTTGTAAGCTGTTAGAAAGGCCTATAAAGCATCGTCTAATTTATCTGCCAATTCTTTTCGATTTTGAACAACAGTTTTTTCTATAATTCTTTTTAAACCTCGATTAGTTACTTTAGCTTGACCATTGGTTTGAGGGTGATAGGCGGTCGAGAGACGATGATAGACCCCATATCGTGTTAGGATTTTCTCCATTTTTAGATTGCCAAAATGGGTTCCTCTATCACTGATTAAGGCTTTTGGAGTTCCAAAAAGTGATAGTAGCCTTTGAGGAATTTTACTACCATTCTCCTGTCATTGGTGGGAAGAGCTTCAGCCTCGGCCCATTTAGAAACACAGTCGACAGCCACCAAGATGTATTTGTTTCCTCTCGAAGGTGGGAATGGTCCCATAAAATCCAATCCCTAAACATCAAAGATTTCACAAATAAGAATGATATTTTGTGACATTTCGTTTCTTCGTGATATGTTACCTTCTCGCTGGCATGCATCACCTGTTTTTATCAATACATAAGTATCTTTGTGTATTGTGGGCCAGTAAAATCCTGCATCGTACACCTTTCGTGCGGTGTTGGCTATTCCGTGGTGTCCTCCACGTGGTCCTTCGTGACAATGACGAAGAATTTGTCTTGCTTCACGACCATGGACGCAACGTCGAATGAGCTGGTTGGCACATATTCTGAAAAGTTATGGATCTTCCCAAAAATAGTGTTTTACATCAGTAAAGAATTTATTTCGTTTATGTAAGGACAACTCTTTGACAATAGTGCCACTAGCTAAGTAGTTAGCATAGTCGGCGTACCAAGGTTCTTCTCGATATTCCACCATTTCTAAGGATTCTGTGGGGAATTTCTCATTGATGAGTTCTCCTCGAGTTCCTGCCAGAGCAGGGTCTTCAAGGCGAGACAGGTGGTCAGCAGTTGTGTTTTCTACTCCTTTTTTGTCTTTTATTTCTATGTCAAATTCTTGAAGGAGAAGAATCCATCTTATGAGACGGGGTTTAGTGTCTTGTTTTTTGAAAAGGTATCGGATGGCAGCGTGGTCGGTATAAACTGTAAAATTGGAGAGCACAAGATAGGAACGAAATTTGTCAAATGCAAATACTACAGCTAGCAATTCTTTTTCAGTGGTTGTGTAATTTTCTTGAGCGTCGTTAAGAGTTTTACTAGCGTAATATATGGGGTGAAAATTTTTTTCTTTTCTTTGTTCTAAGACTGCTCCAACTGCAAAATCGCTTGTATCGCACATGATTTCAAATGGTAGCTTCCAATCTGGTGCAATCATTATAGGTGCTTTAACAAGCATATCTTTTAGGTCAAGAAAGGTTGGCGTGCAATCCTCGTCAAAGATGAATAGGACATCTTTTTCAAGTAGCTTAGTTAGAGGTCGAGAGATTTTAGAAAAGTCTTTGATATATCACCTATGGAATCCAGCATGTCCTAAGAAGCGCTTTGGTTGGTGGCGACTTCCTCTTCAACGAATTGGTCATTTGGTTCCTCCGTATCGGGTTGTTCAACTTCATCTTCCAACAAGGGGTCGTCAATTTCGATTGGATACTTTATTGATTTATTTAAATTAAAAGTTCGTTTGTCGGCCCCGAGTTTTGTGGGAAGATCTTGATTTTTTTGGTTAATCAAAGCTTAATGAGTTTTAAGTAAAGGTTGTCCCAACACGAGTGGAGCATCGTCTAAGATGACAAAGTCGATTGGTACAATCGATTGGTTTGTTTGAATGAGAACGTCCTCAACCACTCTCGTAGCATTTTTTATTTTTCGATTAGCCAAAAATATTGGAATTTTAATTGGAAGAAAATCACCAATACCTATTCTTTCAAAAACGTAGCTTGGCATTATGTTAACACAAAGATCTTTATCTATTGAGATGTTAGTAATATAGATGTTTTGGATAAAACATGTTACCGGTTTTATGTTTGATAAATTTTGTTCATCTTGTATTAGCGAAGTTTGATCTTTAGTTAATTTAATACTTGATATTTCTTTAAGGTTAGGACTAGTGGTTAACTCTTTTAAAAACTTAGCATGAGATGGAACCAAACTATGATTTTCAAAAGAAGATTGTAGGATGTGTATTTCTTGGAGGTCTTTTTGGCCCTCTTCGAAATTTACCTTTGAGAACTTACCTTCCGAATGGCTTGGTTCGGGGTTTTCTTCATGTGTTAAGTCTTCTTCGAGTGGTTCTTCCTTCGTTGCCTCTTAAGGTTTTACCTCTTCTATTATTACCTCTTTTGTACAAATAGTCTCTTCTTTTGCACGAGATTGTTTGATAAAAAATTCTAAATTCTTGAGACTTTGTATGAGGCTTTCGGCTTCGAGAACTATTGGGGGCGGTGTCTCGTACATTTCAAACGCTGGAGTGTCCCAATCAAAGCTTGATTTTGGAAGCTCAAACGATGGTTCCTCATATATTGTGTATAAGGTTGATGGTTGAAAGAGGTAACAATTTTGTACCGAATGAGATTCAACGCAAAAGGGTACAATATGGTTCCTCATAATCATCATAACCATAGTAATCATAACCTCCCATGTAATAATCCATTGTTTGGATAGTACTCAGAAGATTACGGCTTCGGAAATTAAAATTTTTGTGAATACAGAAGGTTTACATGGCCCCGTGCTCTGTGAACACGACCCCTTGCCTCAGACTGTGTTTAATTCGGTACTGGGCATTTTTAATACACAGCCCCGTGTCGAATGAAACATGGCCTGTGTGAGCCTTCTGTAAAAGATTTTCAATTACTATAAACAGGACACAGCCTCGTGTCTATACAGCACGCCCCCCGTGTTAAGCTACTGTAACTAAAAGTTTTTGTAAAACGAAAAGAAATTTGAACAGAAAAATTAAAGAAAATGATTAGGCCGTTGATTTTAAGCTTTCTAAAAATCCTTGTGTCCCCGAAACGGCGCCAAAAATTTGACGTGTTTGCGAGTGTGTACGGATTTTTGATTTATTTTTAAGTACCTTTTACTCTTTTATCAAGCTTTAAATTTATGAAACACGATATAAACAATCACTCTCTACAACATGTTAGGGCAAGTGCACCCATCGTTGGCGTAGTGTAGTGATGGTAAGATACCAAGGTCGTCCATGGACACAAGAGCTTTTAATACCGGTTTATCGTCAACGTCTAATCGACCAAAATTTTGAGAAAAGGTTTTTAAACACCTAAAAATAAAGAAAGAAACAAATAAACAAGAAAGAATCACTTGGTTACGACTCATCTTTTATGTATCCTTTGATGATTTCCGCACCTTGGGTTTTTAAGAGATTATCTTAGTTATGGTGGCATCTCCTTCTTTGGGAGGCAACGCTGAGGAATACAGTCCCGCAAGACCGGATTATTGAAAGATAATTAAGTAAGTTATTAATGCAAAATGTTGCATGTCCCTCTTTTGGAGGCAACACTACCCTCGGCCATAATGGTCTGAGTCAGCAGGGATACAGTCCCGCAAGGCCGGTTTAAAGTTTTAATAGTAGTTTATTTATAAGGGATTCAAGCCGTTCTTACTTCCCCTGATTTGATGCTATCTACCTCAAAGGAAGTCCTAATAAGCTTGAATCAAGTCCTGACAGGATCTATACACTGAACGAGGCAAGAACTTTACCCAAACCACCCTTCTAACCCCCTTCCAGGCAGTTAACACACTTTATATAGACCGAAAAGACACAAATGAGTGAATCAACAAAACATGAAGAGATGATAGAATAAAATTCACTTTCAATATAAAAAAAACTAGTTATTAAAGTCATTAATGTCACACCCCAACCAATGGCGGAAACATCAGAATGAGACGAAAATAAAATTGTTCGAGATATCATAACACTAATTGTGACAATAATTAAATGATTCAAATTTCATAGGTACTAAACTGAAATACATTGTCCAAATCAACTACACCAAGTTTGCAAACACAAATCATGAAACAAAATAATAGTTCATCTTTAAGGCGTATATCTAAATCCACCTTAAATGAGTTTTCTTCATATCATCAGCTAGTGACCTGCAACATGTATTAAAATAATGATCAACAAAAAGTTGGCGAGTATACAAGTTTGATAACATAGCATAATAGTGAAAGAGTTTGCTCATCCAACATGATGAAATCCATATACTGTTACTAATATACTACACAAGTGTAAGCTATATGTCAAACTAGAGTTTAACGCAATCGTGATTACCAAACATCATCAAAACGAAGATGGTGTAACATAGTTTACTTAACAATACCACTAGAATACGGGCAGGGCGTTAGTCCTATAGCGCTATAATTGTTAAGGTAGGCTTGCAAAGTTAATGAGCATATAGACACAAGTATACATAGCATGCAAGGTTAACAAGAATAAAACAAGTCTCATGTTAATAGTGGATAGAGTGTGATTTCTAACAAGTTTATAGTGATTGTGTGTTTGTGTATAATTGTACATATTGCACCCAAACCGAGAGCCGATTATATGAGAGTCGATACACCGCGGTTACCCTACAGTGGGTAAACAAAGGTGTGAGTATTCTGAGGTAATAAGGATTTGGATCAGACTTTAAATACGAAAAAGTATGAAATAAATCAAGTTACAAACACTTCGTGCGAATGGAAGTCTGTTCGCGCGAGTGGGATACCCACTCGTGCGAGTAGAGTATCCACTCGTGCGAATGGACTTCTCCTTCGCGCGACTGGACCTGCTTTGCGAGAATTTGTGCATAAAACTTTAATTGTAAACTATTTTAACGTTGTACAATAATTATAATTGTCATAGGAAATAAAAAACAGTTAATAAAATGTCCAAACAGTCAAATGAGGTGGTGGAACTAGGTTGGAAAGCCAAGGCTCCCACAGTTCACACGTCGTCACGACTCAGATTCATCCATATTGAGGATGGTGAATCTGAGATGACTTTAACATTTGAAGTACTAATGAACTCAAATCTAACAGAATATAAAAATAAAAAACGTAACACGTCACACAGTCCCTTCGTGCGAAGGGGATGCCACTCGTGCGAGTGGGTGAGTCCCTTCGTGCGAGTGGATGTAAACGTGACCAAAATGGTTTCTTAATTCATTCGAAACAGATCATTTCTTGGTGAAAATTATCCCTAACGCAAACCCACAACTATGGACTGAGTTGTGAGCCTGATGGGTACCAGATTCCACCAAGTTTCGTAATAAAACAGAATTTAAAGTGCAAGAATCAATATTGAAATCAAGGTTTAAATCTTTGTTTGTACCTCCAAAGTGGTGAGGTTTCACCATTAGTTTGTCTAAGCAAACTCGTGAAAACCATCCAAGAGGTGTGTCAAACAAGATGATTTTGAAGAAAAGATAAAGAAATGAAATGGAAATGCAAGGAATATGTAAAGGAAGTGGAGAAATGATTACTGAAACGCTTCTGCAACAAACTGCTCGGAAATGCAAGTTCAAAACGTCTGAGTGTCTTGGGCGACTGGGAAAATGAAATGAATGGGGTTAGGCACATATTTATAGGCTGGGAAGTGATTTGGAGTGATTGGGCCTTTCATGCGAAGGGCTTCAGGCAACTAGGGTTGGAGCGAGTTGGCCATTCGCACGAAGAGGGAAGTCCCTTCGTGCGAAGAGGCTCTTTTACTCTCTCGAAGGTTCAAGTTTCGTTATTTTGCGTATTTTAGTCGGTTTTCGATGTAACAAGTATAATCGTGTGATGCACAAGTATAAAACATGTATAATGGTGTTTAAAACATAGATTTTGAGTATAAACATGTAAACAAGTCTAAAATGTGCAACGTAATTGTGAATTTCGTTATGATCAATAGTCTCGGATTACAAAGTTGAAAGAAACTACGGCACAATACAATTACAAGTTTCCAAAAATAGAATTACAACAATATTTTCTTAATACGGAAAGTACAGAAATGTGAAGCGTTACAGTCTCTCCTACTTTAGGAAATTTTGTCCTCGAAATTTATTCAAGAGGAAGACTCAACGAAAAGGTTGAATGTTTGGTCTTCATTTCACTCTCGAGTTCCCAAGTGAATTCGACGCCACGTTTTCCTTCCCATCGAACCTTGACTATAGGAATTCAACTGCGCCTAAGTTGTTTGGTTCCTCGGTCCATGATTTCGATCGGTTTTTTCTCGAAATGCAAAGTCTCGTTGAGTTGGAGATCGTCGATTGACTTGAAGTCCTTCGTCAGCTAGACACTTCTTGAGGTTTGAAACGTTGGATGAATGTTGCTGAGTTCTTGAGGTAAGTCGAGTCAGTATACCACTTTGCCAATCCTCTAGATTATCTTGAAAGGACCTACAAAACGTGGAGCAAGCTTTCCTTTCTTTCCAAAACGAATAACTCCCTTCCAAGGGGATACCTTAAGGAGTACTTGATCACCGACATTAAACTCTAACGGTTTGCGACGCTTATCTGCGTAGCTCTTTTGTTTGCTTCTAGCCTTGAGGAGATTGTCGCGGATTTGTAGAATCTTATATGTTGTCTCTTGTATAAGCTCAAGGCCAATGATTTGTGCGTCTCCAATTCCGTGCCAACAAATAGGTGAACGACACTTGCGACCATATAATGCTTCAAAAGGAGCCATTAGAATACTTGAGTGGTAGCTGTCGTTGTACGAGAACTCAAATGTACATCCCAATTTCCACCTGTAACGTCCTGCTTTTTCGTGCTTTCTGTTTTTAGAAAGTTCATATTGTAATTCTTTTTTGGAAGCTTGTTCTTTTTGTATTTCGTATTTCGTTTCGAACCATTGTAAATCCGAGACTTCGATCGTAATGGAATTCTATTTTTGTACATGCTTATACGTGTTGCAATAAGCGGGTTATACGTTACCAATCTAGAATTCATACGCGCAACCAATACTCGACATACTGATACTCATAACTTATACATGCTTGTTAACTATTAAATATAATAATAATATTTCTAGTAATAATATAATAATAATAATAATTCTTGAAGTTAGCTTGGGCGTATGAAACCTTTATCAAGCAACTCTTGAAGTTAGCTTGACAACTCTTGCATTTCGAAAGGTGCAAGACGGTAAGGAGCTTTAGCAAAAGGGTAGCACCAGGGATGAGGTCAATGCGAAAGTCGACGTAACGAGTAGGAGGAGGACCAGGTAGGTCTTCGGGAAAAAAAATCAGGAAAATCACGCACCACTGGAAAATCACTTATGTCTTTTCCCTTGCCCTTTTCTTCCACGACGTGGGCTAAAAAAACAAAGTACTGCATACGTAAGTACTTGTTCGCTTTTGTGCATGACATGAGTTTGAGTCCTTTTGAAGGTCTGTCACCATAAACGTGTAAAGTGTCACCAGAAGGAAGAGGCAATCGAACGAATTTCTCATGAAAAGCGATTTCAGCATGGTTCTTACGAAGCCAATCCATGTCTACTATGATATCAAAGCTACCCAATTGCATGGGTATGAGATCGATAGGAAACACATGATCATTAAGAGTGAGGAAACAATCGCGAAGAACAGAATCAACGATGATAGACTTGCCATTGGCAACCTCGACAGTGAATGACTTTGGAGTTTAGAGTGTGTACAATTTAACATTTATTCAAATTCAACGGACACAAAACTTTTGTCGGCACCGGTATCAAATAGTAAATAAGCATATATAAGTCATTTACGAGAAACGTACCATTCACGACTTCATTGTCGTTCTGAACTTGATTCACGTTGATGTTGAATGCACGACCACAAGGTGCTTGCTGCTGCTGCTGCTGCTCCTAATTGAGTTGAGGGCATTAGGGTCGTAGGTGAGTGGTGTCTTCACGCTTATAGCAGGCTCGAACATTATTGACAGGAGTTTGACGGATTTGGCTTTGTGGTGGTTGCTGAGCTTGGTTACCTTGTGGCGTAGGACCACTGCGGCATATGGCAGCTACATGCCCAAACCGATTGCAATTGGTGCAATGGCGGCATGCAATGTTGGCAGGATGATGGTAATGGAAAGTGTTACACTTGGGATGGGTCCCAGTGTAAGGCTTTCTGGTGGGTTCTTGTGGAGCATTTGGGTTAGCATCAGGTGTAATCGTGTTGCAACTCTGGCTTTGAAACTTGAGTTTCTTGCTCTTGTTGTCACGCGACTGGGTTTTGGGTTATTTGGGTTCAGTAGTAGCTTGGTTCACTGATTTGGTAGTGACGGGAGTTGTGGTTTGTTTATCTCTCACACGGTTGTTGTTGAGGCTGGCAGCTAGGCGGTAGACTAGCTCTATGGTGTCAGTTCTTATGGCTTCAATGGTGTCGCGAATAGTAGAGGGTAGACCTTGCAAGTATTTCTTGATAGCATGCTCAGGAGTTGAAACCAGATGGGGTACAATAATACTCAACTGCTTGAAGCGAGTAGTGTAACCAAGGTTATCATCACCGATCTACTTGAGGTGCTAGAACTCTTCCTCAAGCTTCTTTTGCTAGTGGGGAGGGCAGAACTCCTTAACTTCAGCCCAAGTGAGGACGTATGCATCCTCATTGGAGCGGATGTTACGCTCATTCGTCCACCATTCAAGGGCTCTTTCCTGGAAGACGCCGGTAGCGCTTCGGGTTTTAAGGTTCTCAGGACATTCACTGTTGATGAATGTCACTTCGATGCTATCGAACCACTCGAGCATCTTAGTAACACCATCGTTTCCAGTTAAAGGTTGCAAGCAGCGAAGTGTTTGTAGTTGAACGAAACAGGCTTAGGTTGGTCGACCTTAGAATCGACTGGGGAGTTGGGGGTATTGGTTAAGGTAACCTTGCTCATGATATCAGGTATCACACGAGCCATCTGCTTAGCCATGAATGCGAGCATCTTCTTGTTGGAGTTAGCCTTGGATCCTCTGTTGGAGTTGGAGAGACGGCTGGAAAACATCTAGAAGTTCAAAACAGAGGGAAGGGTGAGACTTGATCATAATGTTTTGGAAAAATTTTAGTTTGTATCATGTAATATGTCACGTAGCATGTAAATGTTTCAAGTAGTTCATATAAGCATAACAAGAATTCACATTGTATAATCATAAATATTGATAAAAGAATTGTAAATTTAATTTGTTCACGAAGAATTATTATTGTTTGAGATTGCGAGGGAAGTGCTATTTGTGTCTTCAACATTGAAATGAATAGCGTATCAAATGTAAAACACATTAAAATGGATAGAACATAAAAGAGATTCAATGTAAAACGTGGAATGTCTCGGAAGGAGACTAACACTTTTCCATAGTGATGAAATCCCCTTGACTTGGTGAAAACATGCTTTGGCCTAATAGGTAGAATACTCTCACCGACGAACGGTTAACGGTATTCACCCTTCCATTTACTACATGTTCCCAATCAATTAAGGATTTCGAGACTTTGGCGAGATTAAAAATCGAAGGGTGGGACTAGTTATCAAGATGCGGGTTTCACCCCTAACTTGGTAACATTGTACCCTAATTTGGTTGGTACTTATCGAACAGATCAAGATAAAATCTCGAGTTGTCGATAAGGATCCACTAGAACATCAAGATATGGATATCACTCCCGACTTGATGGTGAAACTTCGTGTAAAATAACATGTAAGGCGGAATGAAAGTCGGCACCAAATGCGGGAATCACCCCTATTTTGGTGAGTCGTTTCGATTGTGGGATAAGAGTGTCTTCAAGTCTTCACATGTGTATTGTGTTTTCCTTAGCCTTAGGAAATGCATGTATATTTGAGACCAAGAAATAGATAAGAAGCAAATAAGGGAGAATGCAAGTAGTTTTAAGCACAAACAAGAAATGTTCCTAAACTATAGACTATGTAAAAAGCAAATCAATTTTCCTAATTCCCTATAGTTATGGCTCTGATACCAATCTGTCACACCCTAATCGATGGCGGAAACATCGGAATGAGACGAAAACAAGATTGCTCGAGACATCATAACACTAATTGTGACATTAATTAAATGATTCAAATTTCATAAGTGCTAAAATGAAATACATTGTCCAAATAAACTACACCAAGTTTGCAAACACAAATCATGAAACAAAATAATAGTTAATCTTTAAGGCGTGTATCTAAATCCACCCTAAATGAGTTTTCTTCATATCATTAGCTAATGACCTACAACATGTATTAAAATAATAATCAACAAAAAGTTGTCGATTATACAAGTTTGATAACATAGCATAATAGTGAAAGAGTTTGCTCATATCCAACATGATGAAATGCATATACTGTTACTAACATACTACACAAGTGTAAGTTATATGTCAAATCAGAGTTTAACGCAATCGTGATTACCAAACATCGTCGAAACAAAGATGGTGTAACATAGATTACTTAACAATACCACTAGAATACGGGAGGGGAGTTAGTCCTATAGCGCTATAATTGTTAAGGTAGGCTTGCAAAGTTAATGAGCATATAGACACAAGTATACATAGCATGCGAGGTTAACAAGAATAAAACAAGTCTCATGTTAATAGTGGATAGAATGTGATTTGTAACAAGTTTATAGTGATTGTGTGTTTTTGTATAATTGTACACGTTGCTCCTAAAGTGTATAAAATTGAAAATGGGATCGAGTATACTCACGGTTTTGCATAGTTGTCCACTAAACTGAGAGCCAAATAGATGAGAGTCGATACACCGTGGTTACCCTACAGTGGGTAAACAAAGGTGTGAATATTCTGAGGTGATAAGGGTTCGGATCAGACTTTAAATACGAAAAAGTACGAAATAAATCAAGTTACAGACCCTTCGTGCAAATGAGGTGGTGGAACTAGGTTGGAAAGCCAAGGCTCCCACAGTTCACACTTCGTCACGACTCAGATTCATCCATATGAGGACGTGAATCTGAGACGACTTCAACATTTGAAGTACTGAATGAACTCAAATTGAATAGAAACTTAGCATTCTTATTTGATACAATTTATATGTTGCATTTGGCACATATCATGTTGTCATTAAAGATCGATACAATCCCAGGAAACTTAGCACACTTTGCGGTTGACCATTTCAATCCCAACAAAATGGAAATATGATTTGGAATGATTGCTATCAAGGTAGACGAAGAAGCGATACACCAATTGTTAGGTCTTCCAAACCCTTAAGCCACCCAAAGAGAACACAGCACTTGGTAAAGCTTATAAAAAGGCATAATGACAAGTTGAAGATTAAGGCGAAAAATATTGTCGAAAAGATAACTTTCGGAGAGGATAAAGAGGGTTTTATGTTTAAGCTTGATTTCATTGTCTTGTTTGTTAACACAATGGTCGAATGTCATTTTAACGGATTATGCAAAGCTGGAATCGTTGACATACTGAATGAAGATATGGACTTCTCAAAGATAGATTGGTGCAAATATATTATTTACATTATCAAAAGATGTAAAGATGGGTGGGTACAAAGGGACATTTCTAGCTACTTTCGTGACACACTAACTATTTTAACGGTATAACTTCATTCTTATACATTTTATATTTAACATTGTACTTTGATAAAAGTAGTGATGAGTATCTGAAAACTGTTTTGCAGCTCTTGTATGTAGATAATGTGACATGTAAAGGAATTAATGAAGAACGAACAGTTTCGCCACTAGAATACTGGACAACGCAAAGGCTGCAGCTGAGAGAAGACATGGAGATTGACAAGGGGGTTTGGAAGACAAGATTTCAGGGGGTTATTTATTGCTGAAGGAAGTTCTAATGCTGAGGCAAGTGAAGAAAGTGGACCAGGTTTGACAGATCAAAACAGCTTGGAGGTATTTGACACAACTGAGTGATAGATGAAATGTACATGTTAGAAGCTTAAAGCATGCAAGTTAGCTGGTTTACACATGTGTAAGTGTTTAAAATAGAAACCTACGCATGTGTAAAACAGAAAGACATGTGTAAACCAGGATAAAATAATTTGATAATTAGAAACAAATAGGATCATAATTGGATCACTTGACTACATGAACAACAAATGATATATAATTTGGCCCTGATTCCAAATAATTTTAGTTTGATTTCAGTCATAGTTAATTTTTGTTTAAACACTTTCAACTGAGAATTTACATATGTGTAAAACAGAAACTTGCACACATGTAAAACATGTTTTTTTTTTTTTTGTTTATAATGGCATGTAAAACAAATGACTTGGATATTTTTTACATTTATCACTTTAACAAGACACATTTAAGAGAGGTTGGTACACATTACTACTGGATTGAAACGAACAAGGACAAATTTAAGAAGACAGTGGAAAAGGTGTTAGCAAACTTCCCAAAAAGGGAGGAAGTAAACTATTTTGTAGAAAGTTACAAGGAGAAGCTCAAAAAGTTTTTCAATTAAAAAGAAGATGAAACAACACCGCCACCACCACCACCAACAACAAATGATCAACCTCTTGAACTAACTGTACCAAAAGAAACCGAAGCTCAAACACCTATACAAAAGGTTGATATCGATGGAACAGAAGACAAATGCAACTCAAATCAGATAATATCGAGTCAACCAAGTTTCAGTTTAAGAATAAGCCCTATACAAGTTCCATTTGAAGAAAACTACACAGAAGCGGATGCTGAAAAGCAAAATGCGGAGGATGTAATAGAAAGACCGCATAGAATCAAACATCCAACATATGCATCAAAATCTCTGTATTTGATAAGAGTAGTTGATATTTGCAAACCATTAACCAAAGAAGAGTTAAAGATCTGGGATTATTTGATGGAAGGTTCAGAAAAACAACTGTACGCATTTTATCAGTTCTAAAATATGCCAGATTGAATATTTTATATCAGGTTTTAACATCACATTGTTAAACTTTAGATATAGGATTCAAGAAGACAACCTTGAAAAGGAATGTGATGGTGATACGGAAAAAGATGCATGCTCATTATGTCAGGAAGCAATGGAGATTGAAACTGATTTCGGGTATGCATAATCAATTTTAATTATTTGAATATGTTGTTATATTAGTAATTATATTAAAGCTATATGTGTACTTTTTCGATGGATATGTTATGCAGGGATGATGTGTTCGAGAGTGTTTTTGGAAATGTAACAAAAAAGTTTATGTTAAGATCTTTTGAACCAGGTCAGAGATTGCTAAGCAATGTCATAGACTGCTGGGTTGCAGTTTTGAATCATGATGAAGAATTTTGAAGCCCAGGTTCAGATAAGAGACTTTTTTGTGATACAAATGTGATGGTAAGTTAAAAAAATTTACTCGTTTTGTATAACATTAGTTTAAACCAAGAAAATAGTTTAGAATAATAATACTTTTGTTCACACAAAGTATATGTATTCTTGAACATGAAAAATGGATGAAGCTGGATGACTCGATGTTATCAAGCATGAAGGAGTTGTTAAAGGGATTGCAAGATAAACCTGATTTAAAGACTTTTAGAGTGGTGTTAATTCCGATCGCTGAGAATGGCCACTACTACCTTATCTGTTTCGATTTGAAAAATTCAGCAATTGAAGTAACTGACAACATTGATAAAACCAAAAGCTTTGTTGGTCTACAAGATGATTATGAATACGATAAAAAAGATACCGTGCTGAAAGTGGTAAGTCTTATTTACATGTTCAATTGTTAGATTACTCTCTCTAACTATTGAACATGTAAATAAGACTTACCACTTTCAGCACGGTATCTTTTTTATCGTATTCATCATCATCTTGTAGACCAACAAAGCTTTTGGTTTTATCAATGTTGTCAGTTACTTCAATTGCTGAATTTTTCAAATCGAAACAGATAAGGTAGTAGTGGCCATTCTCAGCGATCGGAATTAACACCACTCTAAAAGTCTTTAAATCAGGTTTATCTTGCAATCCTTTTAACAGCTCCTTCATGCTTGATGCAATCACATCCAGTCATCCAGCTTCATCCATTTTTTTCATGTTCAAGAATACATGTACTTTGTGTCGACAAAAGTATTATTATTCTAAACTATTTTCTTGGTTTAAGCTAACGTTATACAGAACGAGTAAAAAATTTTAACTTACCATCACATTTGTATCACAAAAAAGTCTCTTATCTGAACCTGGGCTTCAAAATTCTTCATCATGATTCAAAACTGCAGCCCAACAGTCTATGACATTGCTTAGCAATCTCTGACCTGGTTCTAAAGATCTTAACATAAACTTTTTTGTTACATTTCCAAAAACACTCTCGAACACATCATCCCTGTCATAACATATCCATCGAAAAAGTATACATATAGCTTTATTATAATTACTAATATAATAACATATTCAAATAATAAAAATTGATTAAAATTGATTATGCATACCCGAAATCAGTTTCAATCTCCATTGCTTCCTGACATAATGTGCATGCATCTTTTTCCGTATCACCATCACATTCCTTTTCAGGGTTGTCTTCTTGAATCCTATATCCAAAGTTTCACAATGTGATGTTAAAAATTGATATAAAATATTCTATCTGGCGTATTTTAGAACTGATAAAATGCTTACAGTTGTTTTTCTGAACCTTACATCAAATAATCCCAGATCTTCAACTCTTCTTTGGTTAATGGTTTGCAAATATCAACTACTCTTACCAAATACGGAGATTTTGATGCATATGTGGGATGTTTGATTCTATGCGGTCTTTCTGTTATATCCTCTGCATTTTGCTTTTCAGCATCCACTTCTTCTGTGTAGTTTTCTTCAAATGGAACTTGTATAAGGCTTATTCCTAAACTGAAACTTGGTTGCCTGGATACTATCTGATTTGAGTTGCATTTGTCTTATGTTCCATCGATATCAACCTTTTGTATAGGTGTGTGAGCTTCAGTTTCTTTTGGTACAGTTAGTTCAAGAGGTTCATCATTAGTTGTTGTTGGTGGTGGCGGTGTTGTTTCTTCTTTTTAATTGAAAAACTTTTTGAGCTTTTTCTTGTAACTTTCTACAAAATATTTTACTTCCTCTCTTTTTGGGAAGTTTGCCAACACCTTTTCCACTGCCTTCTTAAATTTGTCCTTGTTCATTTCAATCCAGTAGTAATGTGTACCAACCTCTCTTAAATGTGTCTGCTCAAAGTGATAGATGTAAAAAATATTCAAGTCATTTGTTTTACATGCCATTATAAACAAAAAACACATGTTTTACACGTGTGTAAGTTTCTGTTTTACACATGTGTAAATTCTCAATTGAAAGTGTGTAAATAAGAAACAAAAACAAACAAAAATAACTATGACTGAAATCAAACTAAAATTATTGGGAATCAAGGCCACATTATATATCATTTGTTGTTGATGTAGTCAAGTGATCTAATTATGATCCTATTTGTTTCTAATTGTAAAATTATTTTATCCTGGTTTACACATGTCTTTCTGTTTTACACATGTGTAAGTTTCTATTTTAAACACTTACACATGTGTAAACCAGCTAACTTACATGCTTTAAGCTTCTAACATGTACATTTCATCTATCACTCAGTTGTGTCAAATACCTCCAAGCTGTTTGGATCTGTCAAACCTGGTCCACTTCCTTCACTTTCTTCTGTTTCTGTTTTCTCCAAGTTAGTTTCTTCACTTGCCTCAGCATCAGCAACAAATAACCCCCTGAAATCTCTTCTTCCAAACCCCCTTGTTCAATCTCCATGTCTTCTCTCAGCTGCAGCCTTTGCGTCATCCAATATTCTAGTGGTGAAATTATTCGCTCTTCGTTAATTCCTTTACATGTCACATTATCTACATATAAGAGCTGCAAAACAGTTTTCAAATACTCATTACTGTTTTTATCAAAGTATAATGTTAAATATAAAATGTATCAGAATGAAGTTATACCGTTAAAATAGTTAGTGCGCCGCGAAAGTAGCAAGAAATGTCCCTTTGTACCCATCCATCTTTACATCTTTTGATAATGTGAACAATTTATTTGCACCAATCTATCTTTGAGAAGTCCATATCTTCATTCAGTATGTCAACGATTCCAACTTTGCATAATCCATTAAAATGACATTCGACCATTGTGTTAACAAACAATACAATGAAATCAGGCTTAAACATAAAACCCTCTTTATCATCTCCGAAAGTTATCTTTTCGAAAATATTTTTCACTTTAATCGTCAACTTGTCATTATGCCTTTTTATAAGCTTTTCCAAGTGTTGTGTTGTTCTCTTTGGGTGGCTTAAAGGGTGACACATCAAAACCACTATTTGGAAGACCTTGGAATTGGTGTATCGCTTCTTCATCTACCTTGATAGCAATCCTTCCAGATCTTATTTCCATTTTGTTGGGATCGTAATGGTGAACCATAAAGTATGCTAAGTTTCCTGGGATTGTATCGATCTTTAATGATAGCAATTTGCCAAATCCCATTTTGCAGACTATCTTTCTTTGTTTTTCATTCAAAGATTGTACACATTCGTGCATCTTTCTTGGAGACGACCTTGTTCTTATGCTAAAAAGCAAAGGGTCCCTGACATTTTTTTTCGGTTTCAGTCTTCCCTTTCTTCGTACCCGCTTCAGTCGTCTTTTGATTTTTTTTGTTTTGTTGTCTGTTTTGGTTGAGCTTCTTTTCTTTTTCTCTTTTTGCCTCCTGTTTCAAATTATACGCAAAAAAATTTTAAACCACATTGTTAAGTAATATGCATTAGTAGCAGTTTTTGTAAACATCTTAATCACCAATCATTAACTTAGGTTACTTACACATGTGTAAATTGATTAATCACTCAAATTTGCTACTAACCAAGATGATTTTCACATGTGTAAATTGATTAATCATTCAAATTCATTACTAACCAAGATGATTTACACATGTGTAAACATATTACTTACACATGTATAAACATCTTATTTACACATTGATCACTCAAATTCAATGCTAACCAAGATGAGTCACACACTCATAAACAAATTACTTACACATGTGTAAATTGATTGATCACTCTAATTCAATGCTAACCAAGACGATTTACACATTCGTAAACAAGTTATTTACACATGTGTAAATTGATTAATAACTCAAATTCAATGCTAACCAAGATGATTTACACATTCGTAAACAGATTACTTACACATATGTAAATTGATTGATCACTCTAATTCAATGCTAACCAAGATGATTTACACATTCGTAAACGGATTCCTTACACGTGTAAACATCTTATTTACACATGTGTAAATTTATTAATCACTCAAATTCAACACTAACCAAGATGATTTATACACATATGTAAACTTTATTATATATTTTTTTATATTACATACCTTCACATGTGGCAACTTGGAGTTTATTTGGCTGTTTTTCAGCAACCTTTTCACCATTTGTTTTTTCCTTTTTTGCTTCTGTTAAAACAATAGAAAGCAGTTAAAAACATGTATAAACAGCTTACTTACACATGTGTAAACAGCTTATTTACACATGTGTAAGTGTCTTAATTACACAAATTCAATATTAACTAGGACTATTTACACATGTGTAAACATTTAACTTTATCATGTGTTTTATTATAAACCAGCAAGTATTTCTTTCAGCATCTCATCCCTATGTCTTCTTAAAACCACCTTCAAATTCCTTGATCTTTCTGTTGAAATCAAAGAATTTAACCACAACTTTATTTTATTTGTTTAATGATATATGAAAATGCATTTGTCATACCTAATTCTCGATCCACATTCACTGACAATTCAGAATTTGTAACCAAATGTCGACAAAATTTATTGTTTGCTTTCAATTTGTTATTCAAGTAATTATTTGATTTAAAATAATTTTGTTACTTACGTGTTTCTTCACTGTGCTCAGAACCCTCGTCATCAAGTATGTCTGGATTTGATTTTGTGTTTGAAAAACTTTTTGCTTTAATCCTTAATATCCTTGGACTTTTACGAGCTGGAAATATAGTGTATTAATATACCATTCAGTAAGTCTACAATAAATCTTTATAAATCTCATAATAGTGTTCAGGATGCTTACTTGTCATTTTTCCTTTCCACTATACTTGCAAAAGCACCCTATTTCAGTGAAGTCATCAGTAAAAATAAAGACTAAACTCAGCAAGAGAGCAACACGGTCAGATCCAAACTTAAACAATAAAATAACTTAGCAAGGAGGAAAGATTAACTTATCATACAAAAAGGTTCGCATATGGTGTACACAGTCATGTTCATGTTATCCCAGCATTTATGTTTAAACCCTAGTGAGCAATACAAGTACAGTTTTCCTATATTTGCTAGTAACAATTTCATGTAGTGAAGTAGCAAGTGGAATGACATTTCTGTGTAACTAGTCATTTTTGTACAGTTTTCCTCTGCATCCCACCCTCTTCCTCCCAAACCACCCTCAAACTCTCTCTCACACCAATCCACAAGCCACAAACACTAAATCATCTTTCATCAAACCCTAAACAAAACAACTGAGCTAAAATATTATCTAAAACACCCTAAACACTTATGCCTTTTTAACAGAGTAAACAATAGAATTGCAACAGAAGTTAGGTTTGATACAAATTACGATATCTGAACTATATAGTCACTAATCAAGTCTAACGCATTAATCAAACCCTAAACAAGACAACTGAGCTAAAATATTCATATCAAATCGAAAGACGATGTGAGTGAGAGTTACCGGTGAACGGTGCTTACAGCGGCGAACAATGGTGAAACGGATGATGCTTATGGCTGCTGCGATTTGGAGGCTGTGGACGGCGTGTTACGACTGCGAACGACGGTGCTTCGGTCGTCGACGATTGCTGAGGGAGGACGTTTTTCCGATTGCTTGAAGGAGAAGATGAAGAGCTCTGTGTCGTTTGGGGTTTTGGGGAGGGAATATGATTGGGGGGTTTGCTTGAAGGAGAAGATGAAGAGCTCTGTGTCGTTTGGGGTTTTGGGGAGGGAATATGATTGGGGGGTTTGTGTTTTTCAATTTTCACGAAAATACCCTTCTTGCTCTTTTAATTTAGGTTTTCCTCCGTCTTTAAATCTTGGGGAATTGGGCTGTAATAATCCCACCTAAACCTTATTGGCCATTAATAATCCCACCTCAGAATATTCCCCCATCAGTCCCACCTTGCACCTATTTTTCCAACAATGGTCCCCCGTTAAAAAAACTTAACGGAGTTAAGCTTTTTTCCAAATTACAAACAATTTTTTTAGGGCTTTTGATCAGAATGATAATACGAGTCCATTGATATAAAACTTACTTCGAAATGGTGCTCCAAGTGACTTGATTTTGGTTAACTGGAAATTTAAACACCCGAATTGAAGTGCCGTTTTCATCGTCTGGAGCGCCGTTTCGAGGAAAGTTTTACATCAATGGACTCGTATCGTCGTTCTAATCAAAAGCCCTAAAAAATCTGTTTGTAATTTGGAAAAAAAGCTTAACTCCGTTAAGTTTTTTTAACGGATGACCATTATAGGAAAAATAGATGAAAGGTGGGACTGGTGGAGGGAATATTCTGAGGTGGGATTATTAATGGCCATAAGGTCGAGGTGGGATTATTACAGGCCAATTTCCCTTAAATCTTAGCCCTTGATTTAGGATAATCCATTAACGATCAAAATCAATTTTTTAATACTAAGCTCATTACAATTAAATACAACATTAAAAAAAGAAATTACTATTTAAATAATTTGTCTTTCCTTTTAAAATCACTCTTATTAAATTTTTTTACACGTGTAAATGGCAAACTTACACATGTGTACATTTTCTTTATTTACGTATATATGTAAATTTAAACGTGTAAATTTGATTTCTAATATTATATTCGAATAAAAATTATAAGTGTAAAAAGAAATTTTGAATTTTAATTGTTTTTTACCAAGTTCTCGTGGTTTTTTTCATTTGTTTTCACGGTTTCGTAATATTTAGCGTTCTCATTTAAATTTTCCCCCATATATATATACATATATATATATATAGATAAAGTGTAACATACAATAGGGCTTATCGTACGATATGTACGTGATCATCACAGTCGTACGATCTGGTGCGAATTCAATCTTCGCATGTTATAAAAAGGCAAATGAAATCGCATGGCTTGAAAATGCAATGAAATCGCATGGCTTGAAATCCCATGCAAATGAAATCGCATGTGAAATCTCATGCAAATGAAATGGCTTGCATGGGGAATGTGAAAAAATGGCATGGGGTGTGTAGATGGACAAAATCCATGGCTTGCATGAAATCGCATGTTTTGAAATCCCATGCAAATGAAATCGCATGTGAAATCCATGCAATGAAATGGCTTGCATGGGGAATGTGAAAAATGACACGGGGTGTGTAGATGGACAAAATCGCATGTTGAAGATTGAATTCGTACCAGATCGTACGGCTGAGATGATCGCGTACATATCGTACGATAAGCCCTATTGTACGTTAATTGGCCTCTATATATA
This sequence comes from Helianthus tuberosus, assembly GCA_030545235.1. NCBI lineage: Eukaryota > Viridiplantae > Streptophyta > Magnoliopsida > Asterales > Asteraceae > Helianthus > Helianthus tuberosus. Next base: position 75,644,897 of record CM060426.1, read on the forward strand.
TATATATATATATATATATATGTAGAAGATCATGCGAGAACCACCTCTTATTGCGAGAACCGCGAGAACCAATGTGAACACAACCAAAAATGCCTAAAAATAGCTAAAAATCACACAAAATTTTATTTTTTTTTTAATATTTTTTATATAAAAATCGCTACTTTTCGAAGCAAAAAAAATGAAATTTTTTTTTTGCCACTAAAAGTAGCGATTTGAGCATAAAAAATATTAAAAAAAAAATTTAGATTTTTTTTTTATTTTTTTAGATTTTTTTAGGTTTTTTGGGGGTTTAGTTTTTAGCATTTTAGCTTAGGGTGGGGGGGGTTTAGGTTGATGGGGGGTGGGGGAGGGGGTTTAGGTTTCGAGGGGGGGGTTAGGTTTTTTTAGCTATTTTAGGTTGTGTTCACATTGGTTCTCGCAATAAGGGTGGTTCTCGCATGATCTCCTCCATATATATATATATATAGGGGAAGGTTCATTTAAGAAGAAAATTTTATTGAGAAGAAAAAGAATAAAAGGGTACAATTGTAAAACATTAAATAGTTTTTTTTCTCATCTCATTTATTATTATGTTTGACTAATTAATTAGTCATTAAGACTATAATCCTTCACACTAAATATTTTTTCCTACACACATCAAAAGTTACCCTACACATTTCGAAATTTATCATACACATATTGAAATTTATCCTACACAACTCGTAATTTATCCTACACGCCTAGTATTTATCCTACACTATAAATGAATTTTTATTTTTATTTTTTGTGAAAAATATATATCTTAAAAATAAGTTACAAATTTAATATAGTTAGTTATTAAAAATGAAACTACCAATTAATGATGTATGTAAGTTTACTAATATACCCTTATAGTTACATTAAGTACAAATATTAAATGAAGTCTAATGAAGAATTCATATTGGTTGAAATTTCTTCTTTTTTCTTCTTACAAAGAATTTTTCTCATTTGAACCCTCCACTATATAATATATATATATATATAGGATAAGGATCATGTGAGAAGTAGTAGGCTATTTGAGAAACTTGAGAAGCATTCTGGACCACACATTTTCCCTAAGCAAAAAAATGCAAAAAAAAAATGTAAAAAAAAATGCAAAATTTTTTTTTTTTTTTTTTTTTTTGGAAAAATCGCAGCTTTTTCTTTAAGGATTTAATTTTTTATTTTTTTTTTAATTTTTTTTTTTGGATTTATACATATGTGTATATTGTTAATCTTCTAACTATACATATATGTATATTGTCAATTATACATATATGTATATACATGTTTAAAATTGAAAAATAAGTGTTATTTAGGGTTTAGCATTAGTATTTAGGGTTTAGCATTAGGGTTTAGGGTTTAGCTTTATGGTTTAGGGTTTAGCTTTAGGGTTTAGCTTTAGGGTTTAGCATTAGCGTTTAGTAATAGTATTTAGGGTTTAGCATTAGGGTTTAGCTTTTGGGTTTAGCATTAGGGTTTAGCTTTAACTTTTGGGTTTAGCTTTATCTTTATGGTTTGCATTAGGGTTTAGCATTAAGGGTTTAGCTTTAGGGTTTAGTTTTAGCCTTATGGTTTAGCACTAGGGTTTAGCTTTAGGGTTTAGAATTAGGGTTTAGCTTTAGGGTTTAGCATTAGGGTTTAGCTTTAGGGTTTAGGGTTTAGCATTAAGGTTTAGCTTTAATGTTTATGGTATAAGGTTTAGGATTTATAACACATATTTTTTCAATTTTAAACATGTATATACATATATGTATAATTGACAATATACATATATGTATAGTAAAAAAATTAACAATATACACATGTGTATAAATCCAAAAAAAAAAAAAAAATTTTAAAAAAAATAAAAAAATTAATCCTTAAAGAAAAAGCTGCGATTTTTCCAAAAAAAAAAAAAATTTGCATTTTTTGCACCTTTTTTTGCATTTTTTGCTTAGGGAAAATGTATGGTCCAGATTGCTTCTCAAGTTTCTCAAATAGAGTGGACTTCTCTTAGGATCCCTACCCTATATATATATATATATAGGGTTGAGTTCTTTTCAGAACCCCAACTTTTGAAAGAACTTACAGAACCAATGTAGACCACTCATTTTATTTCAACCTTACAAATAAAAAAAAATAAAAAAAGGTATAATAGTAATTTATCAATTAATATATTTTTAATTCAATAATTTAACTAATTCACTTTTATCTTCTGTCTCTCCTCTCTTCCGTTTTAACATAACTACACATATGTTAAGGATCAAATTAGTTTAGGATATGAACATCTATTTAAACTAATACATTAATCATCTATTTTTCAAACTATTACATATATGTAAATCTTTATACTGATCATCCAATTTTCAAACAAATTATGTATTTACATATATGTAAATCTTCAATTTGGTAGTCTATTAACTTATATGTAAATGTTATACATATGTGTAAGTTTACTATTAGATATGTAAATATTCAAAATCATCATCAATTATAGTGAACATATTTTTTTACATATGTTTTAATCTTCAAGCTAGTCATATTAACTTGTAAAAATGTGATGTGGATCGGAATAAAAAAAAAACTGATAACAACAATAATAGAAGAAACTCAAAATCTCGATCAAAATCTATCAAATATCCATTAATTAACCTGTAAACTCGTAAGTTCGGAACCAAACAGATAATGCAAATTAAATTCAAAGTAAAAGATAAGTACAAACAACAAAAATGTAATAATAAATAAATAAAAGATAAGATAATCAAAGATTTTATGCTTTCGAAACCGATCACGCAGCAAAAAAAAAAAAGTAAGCACAAGCAACAAAATATAAACAAATAAATAAAAGGAGTTTTGGTCACCAAGATGTGTAATGACTAGAGAATGAGAGCAAATCAGTGAACGGTGATGTGCATTGAGGAGGGAATGGAGAATTACTCAGTGTGTTTAATTTTAAGAGAGATAAATTAAATAAATGATGATTTAAAGGAGAAATTATAGGGGTTGTTATGAAGAGAGTTAAGTTGAAATTACAATATTACCCATATTTTTTTAATTAAAAATCCTCTATATTCTATTTATTTACATATCTGCCATTATTGTTTTGAGCCATTGATCATAATATTGAATGGCTTTGATAAGTTCTGCAAGTTCTGAAAAAAAATTTAGTTCTGAAATGATCTTGACCCTATATATATATATATATATATATATATATGTAGACACACATATCACAATTTGTAATAAGATCATAAGAATTATAAAACAATTTATTTGTTTTAATGTATTTTTAGGGAAAAAAAATACATTGAGATGATAAGACTTAATGTTAACCATTTATTTATTTTAATATACTTTTAGAAATAAATAAATACTATACATTATGTCTGAGAATAACTCAAGAAAGAGGTTTTTTTTCTATTTAAATATGGTTTTCAAAAGGCATGTGTGAGGTGGTGGGGTGAAATGGTGATAAGAGTAGACAAGTGGACAAATAGAAATGTATAAAATTGAATAGTAAAAATGTCACACAAACAAAACTTGTGAATTAATATATGGTAAATTTCAAAATTTGACTCGAGATTATCATTCAAAGAAAGTAACTTGATTGGGATATGTGTTTGTATGTTCTGCAGTGAAGTTATAGTCGATCAAAATTAATTAAAACAAGATGGTTGTATGTTCTGTTTTGTCAAATGTATTTGATTTATAAACTAAATTAGACCCAGAAATAGTACTTGTATAAATACTTAACTGATTAAGCTTTTAAAAGAACATTATAACTGTCAGTGTCGAATCTTGAGATTTCCGACTGAGAGGTCAAAAACATATATACCTAAAAAATTATAAAACCGGGGGGTCGAAAACATATATACCTAAAAAAATTTATACGAAAACTACATACCGGACACTACTGAACAAAAACTTCATTTTAACACAGAAATGCAATGAAAGCATCTGAATGAAATGGTTGAGGTAGTAAGCCACCTCATATTTCTTTCTTTATGAAGAAAAAACAAAAATGTAATCTGAAACTTACATTACTGTGCTTATGGTGTGATTTGGGTAAAACATCATCATCAACAAGCTTATATTCTCATATTCTGTACCATCGTCTGGACCGTTTCTAATTGTTGACTGTTCAACGATAAATTTGAAGCATTGGATGATGCTAAGGTACCGATTTCTTGAGGTGCCGAACTGCCGGACTTGGGATCTGCATCGCCTAGCTCAATGACATGAACTGAACCATCACCCATTCCAAGAGCAAATTGGTTACAATCATATGGATGTGCTGCAATAACCAAAGGATATGCAGTGTTGTTTCTGCTGCCAAAACAAAACACGTCATTAGAGGTTACAATTTCAGCCCATTTATTAACATACAAATTGCTTCATTTGGGTTATGTTTTATCACCAAATGGTCAAATGGGTAAATCAAAATATATAAGGTTGAAAGGAACGGGTCAAATGAGTCGAATAGGCAGAATACTGGATACCTGGAAACTGATGGTGAAATGTAGGCAGAAGGTGATACATGAAACCGAAGGCTCAAACTCTCTGCATCAAAAACACCAAGAGCACCATCTGAAAATCCGGTGAATATTAGTAGGCTGTCACATGAGTATGTGGCACTTGAAATTGGAGCAGATAGAGGTTCTCTAGGAGACCACTGCAAGAGTATTAAATTTAATTGAACTAAGATAATATCCGATCACAAAAAGGCATCAACTCAATATTGTCATTGGAGTTCAGATGAGAATTTCATCTCATGATTAAAGAACCTACACCCTAAGGGTGCGTTTGGTTCACAGAATTCAATTGAATTTGAGTTGGAATTTCATTTCTTAATGTGTTTGGTTTCCATAATTTATTGGAATTGGAATCTCAAATTCATTCTTAATGTGTTTGGTTTCCATAATTTATTGGAATTGGAATCTCAAATTCATTCTTAATGTGTTTGGTTGAAATTTATTTTCTCAAATTCCTACATTTAAAGGAATTCAATATCCTTTCAAATGTGAAAGACTGCAACCAAAGTAAATGGAATATCCGACCACTCACTTTCGTTGCATCCGCCACTCCCTCCCTACACCACCCACCCCGCCATCACCCACCTCGCCATTCCGCCTCCTTCCACCACCATCGTTTACTCCCCGCCACAACCAGTCACCCCGCCCCGTCACCCCGAACACGGTTACACGGTCACAGTCGTAGTGAATGGGTCAGCGGGCTGGCTGTGGCTGGAGCGGCGGTAACCAGTGGCAGTCGAGGTGGGTGGTCAGGGTGGTGGTGGCGGTGCGGGTGGTCGGTACGGTGGCAGTGCCAAGGCGGTGGGGGTGTCATCGAAGGTGGTGTGACCGGTGGGTGGTGGCCATAGTGAGAGATTTTTGTTCCTTTATTATTGTGTCGTCACCCAAATTCATTACAAATTCAAATTCCTTTGATGGAATCAAATTCTTTTTAGCGAATTCCAATTCTTTCGAAAAAAGGAAACAGCGAACCAAACGCACCCTAATATTAGAAAAGGTGCGAGTCCTACTTTTTTTTTTTTTTTGAACAGCAAATTTCTTTACTCCCGTCATCTGCGAGTCCTACTACTTTACCAATTTCGAACATACCAAATCAGGGTCATATATAGCAACATGACTTTCATGTATAACTAGGAGGCTGAGTTGATACTTAGGGTATTGAACTTTAGTATCTCCTACCAATGAGGATGTATAGCCGGGTGGCGAATGTAAGCTTCTTGATTTCAACTTCCCCCATCCATAAATATTCCAGATACATAGCTGCAATTCAGTCAAAACATACAAATATGTCATTAGCCAACTTCAAAAGAAAACAGACAACTTACTACTTCATTGATCACTTGCCTGAGCATCAGCTCCTGACGAGGCGAGTGAGTTAAAAGCCTGTGAAAATGCAAGTCCAGTAATCTGTTTCTGGTGACCTTTAAGCCTGATTTTGATCTATTAAAACAATCAGATGTAAAATAAGATGATTTTGGAGAAAAAACGAAAAAAACTGTTAAGCAATGACCTTGTGCTATTAAAAAGAACTAAAAAGAATACAATTTGGGCAAAACTAATCTAAAAAAAAAAACAATTGCCTCGTCAAGTCGAATATCATAAATTTCTATTGTAGAGTCCTCCCTTCCAATGACAGCGATGTTGTTGTCTTGAGGATGGAAAATCAAGTAGGTGGCTGCAGGTGGCGGGGGCAGTAAAGTAATCATGACCTGAAGTTTGACCATAAAAGTTAACCAATGGCATTTCAGAATCGCATGTTAACATAAGGTTGTCACTTTCTGATACCTTGAAGGTCATCATGTTGAACAGGGAGACTTTCCCACCAGAGGCAGACAAGACATAAGCATCATTCTTTGACAAAGCAATGCATGATGCCGACTCTTCAGCGGGTTTACTCTCATTTAAATCATTAAACATTACAGCCCCATTTACAGGATGCCACAACCGGGGGACGATAGATGCAGGCGACTGGACATGTACAAGATAAATCAGAATTCAACACATTTTGGTCAAATGTTAAAATCAGAAATGTTCATACCTTCCCAGATGGATTACATACCTTTTGTTGCCACTTCCACAGTTTATGAATGCCACTGGAAGCAAGCACAAGTAACCCTGACCCAGAATTTGTATATATAAGCTGCATAACCTGAAGATACCAACTGATATTAAATGACTGATAAACAAAAAACAAATGAGAATTAATAGACCTTGGTTTTAAAATGTGTGATGTGCTCCGATGTGTTTTGATCCCAAAAGCCGATGTGCGATGCGTAATGCGTGATGCGTGCGGATCACGTATGCGAGGCGTTTGTTATTTCAAAAATTATGTATTGGATATATTTTAACTTGTTAATCTTAAACACTAAAAATTTAGAGATTAAAATAAATAAATACAAAAAAAATAGTTCTAGTACTATCAGAGAAGTTCAATATAACCAAAATAAGCCTTAGAACTCTTATGTGTACAAGTAGTATATGCAAAAGGTACAAGTAATCTATGTAGGAACTCACTTAACAACTTCATCAGCTCATTGTACAATTTTACTCTATAGTGGTTGATTTCAGAAAAAAATGCGAGCATCATGCGAGCGCAATATCCTTGCATCATGTAATCGCAACGCATCGCATCACCTGATGTGATCAGCGCATCGCGCATTATGCGCTCCTGATGAGCGCATTTTAAAACCAAGGACTACACATGACAATTGAATATTGTTGGTGATTTTTTATTAGATTAAGCTATTTTCGATAACTGGATTTTATATTGGCTAATTCTTACTTCAGATATGCCTGATCCGTGGAAAATGGCTTGGAGATTGATGAACAACTGGAACTGATCATCAGTATCATTTTAGTGGCAACTGATCAGTACCGGTGGCAAGTGATCAGTAGCAACTGTGCATCGGCAACGACTGAGCTTCAGTTGCCAATGTCATCAGTGGCAACTGATCAAGCTGTCACAACTTGGATCAGTTGCAACTCGGTGATCAGTTTGTACTTTCCCACTGATGCATCTGTATAAGTATAACTCATAGTTGTTAATAGCGACCATAGCGGTCGCTATAGCGCGCTTTATGGCGAATCGACTATGTGCCGCTATGTTGGTTATGGCGATGACTAGCGAGCTTAGCGACAGCTGGTTTTTTTTTTTTTAATGTCGCCTGGGTTTTATTTTTAATACAAAAAAAATGCATAAATCTGGTTAAAAAAGCAGAACGGAATTGTGCAAAAACTGGCACACGCGGGCCCGGGGTTTTCGGAGCTGCATTCGTGTCCGCAGGACGTGCGGGCATGCACGAGTTCAATTAAATTCCAGGGCAGAAACTCATTTTTTGTAGGACTTGTGGTAAAACATGTCATAAAGCTACAATGGAGTAGTAAAGACTTTACCTTATAAACAACCACTAACTTTGTTCACACACCAATGTGGGACAAAGTATTTACCACCTTTTGAGACTTTCATTCACACACCCAACATATAAGTCCTTTGCTACTAACTATTAGTTTTTGTTAAATATACATGTAAAATAGCATATATATACAAGGGTATTTTGATGTAATATACATATAAAAATTTTCAAAAATCTTTTTCTAGTGTAATCGCTATTTATAAAATAGCCGTCGCTATTTTGTCGCTATTCGCTACGTAGCCTATAGGTGCCTTGTCGCTATTCGCTATCGACAACTATGGTATAACCGCACCGCTTGTAATTGTCATCTGTTGCAATCTTTCACAAGGGGTTGCGACGTTTCACCCCAACCAATGCAACGGTTTGAAAGTTATCCAAGTCACACGATTTTTTTTAAAACCCTACAATTATAAGGCAAACAAACATATATGAAACACACCTTGCTGCCAGCCAATGGAACAGGCAACCTCAGGGATTTAAGGTGAAAAGAATCAATTATTTCTGAGAGCTTTCAGTCTTGTAAGCGCCATCCACAACCTTACTCTTTTCCGCACTAGCCTGCAATGTGGCCAATTACACATACATAAGAATACAAGTTAAAATCATGGTTACTGCACGTACACTAGAGCATCCACGAAGTGTTTAACATCTTGTTACAACAAGATGATAAAAAAAGCAGGCATATCTTTATTGTATAGTGTAAAGATCCACTTCCCCAAAAAGGATAATTCTGATTTTAGTTGTCCCGGTTACTCAAAATCAATTTTGGGATAATATAAGGAAAACCACGCTTAACGTTTAAGCAAAAAAAAAACTTAATAGCCAAACTCAGAAGAGTATTTTAAGGTGGTGGTATGGTTTGTTTTTATAACGTATTTAGACCAAGAAACAATATTTGTATCAGAAATTGAAATTTTACTGAAAATAGGAGGAATTACTTATTAGTGTGCCACCTCATATATCTTTTCCTATCAAGGGAAAACAAAAATGGAATCTAAAAGTTACATTACTATGGTAATGGTGTGTTTTGGTTCAAAAATCATCAACAAGCTATATTCCCATATTCTTTACCATCGTCTGGACGGTTTCTAATGGTTGACTATTCAATGCTGAATTTGAAGAACTGGATGATGCTGCAGTACCCTCTTCTTGAGGTGTTGAGCCACCCCAATTTGAATCTGCATTTGCTGGTTCAATCACATGAACTGAACCGTCATTCATTCCAAGAGAAAATTGGTTAGGATCAGACGGATGTGGTGCAATAACCATAGGATATGCGGTGCTGTTGCTACTGCCAAAACAAACTACATCATTAGAATTGATAATTTCGACCCATATACTTAATAACTGGTTGATTTGGGTTATGCTATATCACTTATGGGTCAAACTGATAAATCAATATATAAGGACAAAAAAGAAACGGGTCAAATGAGTCGAATGGATGCAAAATTGCCCAAAATATATTAGTTTATCATTGATCTGGGACTGCATAACCATTTTTTAAAGTTCCTTTTTCGTTGCATACATAGAAATTGATGGCGAAATGTAGGCATAACATGGTATCCGACATCGAAGCGTCAAACTCTCTGCATCAAAAACATTAACAGCACCATCCAAAGATCCGGTGAATATTAGTAGGCTGTCACATGAGTATACTGCACTTGAAAGCGGAGCAGAAAGAGATTCTCTTGGAGACCACTGCAACAGAATTTAATTTAATTGAACTAAGATATAATCTGCTTATTATAAAGGTGGAATTCCTCGGTATTATCATTGTACAGAAGATGAGAATTTAATAATTTCATGACAGTCAAACTATATACCAATTTCAAGCATTTCAGTTTGGGATCATAGATAGCAATTTGACTTTCATGTACTACTAGGAGACGGTGTTGGTCATTATGGTATTGAACTTTAGTATCTCCAACCAAAGAGGATGGATAGCCATCAGGCGGTTGTAATCTTCTTGATTTCAGCTTTTCCCAGCACTTAATATCCCACATACATAGCTGCAATCCAGTCACAACATACAAATATCATATCAGCCAACGGGTAAGGAAAACAGTGAATTTACTATTTCATCCACCACTTGTCTGACCTTAGCATCAGCTCCAGATGATACCAGTGAGTTTAAAGCCTGCGAAAACGCAAGTCCTGTAATACGTTTCCGGTGACCTTCGAGCGTGAATAACCTCTATTAAAACAACCAGGTGTAAGATAACATGACATTTTCCCCTTCGACGAAGAACATAGGAATTCAGTAGAAAAAGAAAAAACAAAAAGAGAGAGAGATGTTAAACAAGAAACTAGCATAGCTTAGTTAAGTAAAGAGCAAATGCTGTTGAGAAGAACACAACTTGGGGACAAATTAAAAAGCAAAAATAGATACCGTATCAATCCTAATATTGTAAATTTCTATTGTAGAGTCCTCCATTCCAATGGCAAGGGTATTGTTGTCCTGGGGATGCAGAGCCAAGCATGTGGCTGCAGGTGGTGGGGACATGAAAGTTTTCCGAGTCTGAAGTTTGACCATATCAGTCAACCATTTGCCAGTTATACATTTCATATTGATATTTCAGAATTGAATAACAAAGTAAATTTATCTATTGCTTTAGATACCTTGGAAGTCATCATATCGAACAGGGAGATTTTACCACCAGAGGCAGACAAGACATAACAATCATTCTTTGTCAAAGCAATGCATGCTACTGATTCCTCAGCGGGTGTATTCTCATTTAAATGATTAGCCATTAGAACCCCACTAATAGGATACCACAATTGGGGGATGATAGATGCAGTTGACTGAACATGTACAAAGAGAACTCAGAATTCAACACTTATGATAAAATGTTCATACCTTCCCAAATGGATCACATACCTGTTTTTGCCAGCGCCACTGTTTAACAAGGCCACTCGAAGAAAGTACAAGTAAACCTGACCCTGAATTGGTATAAATAAGCTGCATAACCTGAAGGCAATGATCGATACCATATGGCTAGTAAACAATCATAAAAGGGACTGGACATGATAATTAAATATAAGCCGAAAAAGGATATATGGAACACACCTTGTTGGAGACCTTTCGATCCGGCAACCTTAGAGCTTTTAGGTGAGAGGAATCAACTATTATAGTATTTTCCTCGCCATCCATAACCTTACTGCATTCAGCATTAGCCTGCGATGTGCACAACTTAAGTTAACAATAATTGCTTGGAACGAACTAGTGGAAGGATACACACAACTTACCTGATAAACAAGCGCATTTTCAAGCATACTTACCACCTCGGTCATCAGTGGACGTTTTTCACAGTTTGTGTTCAAACACTGATGAGCTATTGTTGTAAACGCCGTCAAGGATTTAGCATTTACTTCATCCTGTATATTAGTATATATGAGTTCATTTATTTTGTTCTTTTTGTAGTATTCTTTCACCAAACCTGTTAACGGCCTACGTTTATCATTCTTGCTGTAAAGAGACAATCTCCCACATAATATCTCAAACAACACGACCCCGAACGAGTAAACATCGGATTCTTTTGTTAAATATCCCGTCTCTATGTACAGTGGATCCCAATACCCCATGGTGCCTACAGGGTCAGAGACAAGAAACGTGATCTGTTGGTTGGCAGGCCCCAATTTAGACAGGCCTAAATCTGAGATCTTTGCGTTCCAGTTTTCGTCTAAAAGAATGTTGGAGCTTTTGATATCGCGGTGCAACACTCTTTGTTGGGTCGTCTTACCTGGATTGTGAAGGTACGCCAGTCCACGTGCCGCCCCAATGCAGATCTTCAAGCGTTGAATCCATGTTAGGTTATCACTGTTCAGATACAAGTCTAGACTTCCGTTAGATGCATACTCGTATACAAGAATCTTCTCATTACTCTCGTCACAAAACCCTAATAGTCACACAATATTTTTATGTTTGTATTGATAAAGCATAATAATCTCCTTCCAAAATTCTGGGTTTCCTTGCCCAAACCTACGATCTAAACGCTTTATAGCAACAATGCTCTGAAGGAGTTGTCCTTTGTAGACTTTCCCGAACCCTCCTTTGCCAATGCAATTTTCATCTGCAAAGTTGTTGGTGGCTGATTTTATAGCTTCCAGCTGTATTTTGAGGTGTTCAAAGTGTGTTATGAGAGCTAATATCTCCGACATCTTGATGGCCTAGCATAGAAAAAGATGAGCTCCAAGGAATCGCAAGCTATACTGGTAAGAAAGCTAGTACAGTACTCGCCATATCCGTATCTTTCTTTCAACCACACAAAATAAGGGAAAATCACAACATTTTCATTTTAAAAATTGTTTCACGTATCCTGCGCCGCATGTTCCCGTTAGCTTGTCCTGAACGCATTAAGTTATACCTTTTGCGTTTCTCAACTACATTTTTTTGCTATTAGGCTGCACGGTGTGGCACCGTTCCAGCTTCGTCACCCACTAGCGCCGCTCCTCCACCCATTTCACCCCTCTCCAACGGCGCGGCTTCCTGCGGACGATGGAGCCGGTCCTCCTCTCTCTCACACACCTATACATACAACTTATATATATACATATTAGGTTCATCCCCCATTTCCTCACCTCCATCCTCTTTGCTCTATCCTTACACCCGATCTACGTGACGGATCATCCTCCAAGAGAGGACCATCACCATACCGCATAGCCTTATAGCTATTGTATAATTTTAACGAGTTATAATTAAGTTATACATGTGTTAAACCAATCATAAGAGGTTGATAGGTTTGACATTGAAAAACATTTTTGATTTTTAATTTTTGAAGATGTTAAAAAATTTACCACATAAGCAATTTACTTCATCAAAACTTTGATTAACTGTCGCATAAGTAGTTAACTTAAACAAAACTTTTGACTTTTTGCCACATAAATAGTCCACGTCAACCAAAAATAATTGAGTTATCTTTCATTTGTATGGGTCAGCGTGCCATGTAGACAAGAAGATAATAACTAAACCACCCATTAACTACAATACAGTATATGAACTGAAAATTAAAAAAAAAAAGTATAAACAAATATGTGATCGGTTTATTGGGGTATACCCATCTGGCAATCTCTCAAACCCATTCATGCCTGTCAACTAGATGACAGAAGGACAGTTGGCGCCCATGAATGACTGGATGATGTAATGCTTAACGCCCTTCATGCTGATTTGGTATAAATACGTTAACCGACTACAGATGGCCTAACCTATTTATTATTACAAGTATAACTTAATAGTTAATAATAACTAGTTTCTTTTGACGTCGCGCGTTACGGTGAAACCGAGCAAATGATAATGTAAAACAAACGTGTTTTAAAAATAAAGCATGTTGTTTAGAAAGCCAAACCATTAGAGCGGTTTAGTTTATTATCGTACCGTTATGACACCAAATAAATACTTATTTTGAGTACAACTTAATTTTTAACAAAACTTATAACGTAATGTCAGGAAAAAAATTAAGCACAACTACGTAGTTAAGTTTTTAGAAAAAAAAAAGTTATAAGCGTAAATTATTAAAAAAGTATCAAATTAATCGATAAATTAATACATGTTCTAAAAAAGAAAAAAGAATTATAAAAAAATGGTAAATGAAATATATAATTTTAAAAAAGGAAAAAAATAAAAATAGGCTATTAAAAGTAAATATAATAATAAACTATTATATTAAATAAAGAATAATAAAAAGGTATATATTATTATAAAAATAAAGTTACTATTAATCGTCCTTCATAATCAATATATATAATATATAATATATATATATATAGGGGTCCGCTAAAATGAAAACCACCTCCAGTTGTAAGAACCATGAGAACTACACCGTACGGGGCGAGTTGGACCAAAAATTTTTTTCATAAACGTAGATGCGTGTATTATAAACACATTTGTAAAAAAAAATCAAAAAAAATGTCGTGTGTGTAGTTTTGAGCACCACAAGTTTGCGTTTACGGGTACCGTAAATTTTAAAATTTACGGTACCCGTAAACGCAAACTTGTGGTGCTCAAAACTACACACACGACATTTTTTTTGAATTTTTTTTTACAAATGTGTTTATAATACACGCATCTACGTTTATGAAAAAAAATTTGGTCCAACTCGCCCCGTATCAAAAAGTTCTCATGGTTCTTACAACTAGAGGTGGTTTTCATTTTAGAGGTCCCCTATATATATATATATATATATATATATATATATATATATAATAACTTAGAATCTTAGATAGTAGACAAATAATATAATAAGTTAATAGTTAATAATAACTAGGATGATCCCGCCGCGTTGCGTCGGACGAAGTATGCTTTATTATGCTAACATCATTGGATTGTTAAAGTTACCGAAAATGAGCGTTTATGAATGCTTAACTGAGCTGCATAATACATTACGTCCCTAATCAAAATATAAAACGGTTAGTTTCTACATATTTATTGCAAGTAGTTGATGCTTCTTGTTTTTTTATAAAGATTCAGAAAAAATAATAATGGTTTTACTGGTTAAACCAACCGAGACAAAAGAAAGGTCAACGGGCCAATCTGTTTTAACAAAAAAAATACATGTTTGTTTACACATGTGTGATGGGATCTTTAGTGAATGAATAACAAATTATTTGCAGAAATTTAAAACTTATTTTTGCAAATAAACAACTCAAATTGGGATACGAATATTTTTAAAATCTTGAAACATAACAGTAACTTATAACAGTGATAGGGTTTGATCATCATGCTATACACTTTTTGCTTTCACATGAATTCTATCATATCATTAGAAGCAAATATTGTGGTAGCTGGCATAGCACTTCATTATTAAAAACAAAGATAACATTTTGAAAATTTTACCTTCAATTTCTCTACTGCATTACTAACTTTGTTTTGATAGTCACAATCCCTCAATTTCATTTAACTACAATAGTCAACAGGCATACCAATATGGCTTCCATTGTAGATTCTTAAATTTCCACTTTACAATTGAGGTCACTACTCCTACACATCAAAACCGGTCCCAAACCAGGTTGGACCCATCACTAAAATATTGTCATAACACACAAAGGCGTGTACATCACTACCACAACAAATCTGTTGAACGAACCGTTGGAAAAAAATCACTACAAATGTTCAAATCACTCTAACTCAAATCCCCTGTTTCAAACTTTTATAAAAATTGTTATCCAAACTTTTATAAAAACATGTTCCAGACTTATATGACCATATTATAGCAATTAAAGTGGCATATTGTTTAAACACTTGATTCACATACAATTTGCCCTATGGTGAGGGTTAGTGATGTTGTGTATTAATGTAGTAGTCAACCTACATATCTCATAATATGTATGACTAAAACTCATTTAAGCAGCCAATGTAGTAGGTTTTTTTAGTGGATGAAGGATGCAAAAAAAAGAGTACATACTACAACCAACATGGAGAACTAAAATGATAGTCTACATATGTTCTTCACGGTGTATTAACTCATGTTTGCCTGTAGTCATTCGTCAATTCAACATTCCCCGACTATTCAATAAACTCATTTTATAAATTCCTTTACACAACAGAATATTTTCATATCACAAACTACCTGTTCAACAATCAATTTCATCATCAAAAAATTAAAAGCAACAATCGTTTTGACAGTACGTTGTAAAACAACGTATTCACGACACAAAACACACGCAACATACAATCGACAATTTCAGAAATCAAAAATCAGTTATATTAAAGGAAACCCTTAAAATTTAAAAATCGAAGTAACATTAAAGAACATCACCTATAAGTAAGAAGACAACCAGGAAGACGACGGAACCCTAGTCGCCAAGTATGACCAGCTGCTCTTTGCCACCGCCGTCGTTCGTCATTCGATAAGCCCTATAAACCCATTAATCTGTGGAGTGGACACCATCGCACCACTACCGCACCACAAACCAAACAGTCGTCACCTAAGCTCTAGATTGGAATGACTGAAGCGCTTGATTAGGTCACTGTAGCTTGCCGGTTACTATATTCCTCTCCCTGACTCTCCTCTCTCTAATCTGATCCGTGTGTATGTGAGTTTTGTTAAAGAGAGACGGGGTATGTGAGATGCAGAGGGACATTAAAGAAAATCAACTATGGTGGCGAAAACCTAAAGCTACAAAGTTCCCTAGCGTAAAGCCTTTTGATATATACTAGCGGTAAGACCCTTGTGCAAACACGGGTGGTTTCTTAGAAAACCATACATAACACATTTTATTAAACGATTATACATTTTTTAACTACAAAAAGGGTAATCAGTTTTTAGTACATATGAAGTATTTTCGTCTTCTGGAATCCATGAAGAAGCTCTGTTCCAATACTTAGACTCATCATAATCTTGTCCCCATTTTGTTATGTATATAGTCTGGTCCAAAATAATTGCTCCCTGTAAGGGTTTAAACAGAATAATAGTCATGCTCGACACCTCAGTTTATGCATATAGTCTGCTCCAAAAATGTAAACAACCTAATAAGAATATACTACAGAATTACTATTGTTTTCACTCTTACATCCTGGATCTAAGTGAGAACATTTTTATAGAAAACACTGTTTTAACTAAACAGTGGTTTCAAATGTTTTAACCAACACTGTTTTATAGAAAACACTGTTTTAACCAAACAGTGGTTTCACCCTCCATCTGAACAAGATTGTCTCCAGTCTCTTATGCACCGTTCTCAGTCACAGGAACAACCACTGTTTGACCAAAATCAAACCACTGTTTGCAAAAAAAGTTTGTTTAACCAAAGTCAAACCACTGTTTGCAAAACTATGATTCTTAGTGGTTCAAACGTCTGTTTGACCAAAGTCAAACCACTGTTTGGAAAAAAAGCAACCACTGTTTTCTCCACAAAACACTGTAACCACTGTTTTCTCCACAAAACACTGCTTTAACCCAACAGTGGTTTCAAACATCTGTTTTTATCCATCTGTTGACCAAAGTCAACAGATGTATCAACAACAGTGGTTTTAAATCGATGAGCATTAGTTATGAAAAAATAATACAAAATCATATTGAAGAAATGCACTTACTTTAGCATATCAGGATCATTTGATGATATGGACCCCGTACTTTCTGTACTTTCTGATCAGTCCATGTGAGTTGCCATATACATAGATGTTATTGCAAATACATAAACTACATCATATCACACTCAAAAGATTCATAAATCATAATCACAAAGTTAAATTATGAGTCTTCTCACAACCGACTGGCCATGACGTATTCCTGAAGTTAAATAATCGGAGAATGTTAATGCACCTGTCAATAAATCAAACGTTAGTCCAGAAAATTCATAAGGTTTACATGATACACATCAGACACAATCTTGGTAAAATTATTATTGTTTTTTCATCATATAAAAATAAATTCAGATCATGTTTATAAGTAAAGAACATCAGATTTTAACTTTCACAGTCAAAGCACTTGTTAGTGATTAAAATATTCCACATTAACATAAAAGTTAAATGATTTTCAAAGTATTATAAAAGAAAATGTGTTAATAAAAATTTGGAGAAACATAAAAATAGATTAATAGGTTATATTTATGTGAGTAATATTAATTAAAATAATCAATTTTCTCACAAAAAGATAATATACGAGTGGGCATAAAGATACCAAATCCATGAAAACAAACTGCGGACCGTCCTTGTACGTGAATTGTTTTGTCTCTTTGGAGATCTCAGCTGGTGATTCTGTATTAAAAGCAATCGAAACTCACATCACTGTTAAGGGAGGCAACAGATGAGCTGCACTCATCAGGATCAATTGTAAGAAGACTCTCTAATAAAGGAAGTAAAGAAGATGGAAACTCTTTAAAAACTTCTGTTGTACAACGCTTGTATGGCTGACGTGGCTTAAATAAAGTCGCATTTGGCAAACGATGCCTCTTCCAATATTCCTCTGATGGTGTAACAACCCGCACGTTCGTGCGTTGTTACTACCCGTTACGCCTAGCACCAGAGATTCGGATCATAATGTAACTATATCGCTTACAACGCTATTTCGCAATCTTTTCGCATATTACGCATACTTTAACGTTATAACACATCACAGCGCATACACTAACGCTCACGATGACGTCGAGTGAGGACTTAAACTACTCTCCTCGATAGCCGTGATGCAACGTAACGCAACGCAAGACTCGAACACGAACACGCACCCGCTATCACGCGCAAATCGATTATCACAATGCAACCTTGAAAATGTGGATACTTATATACGAACTGGTTATGGCTAATTATAATAAATATATATATATATTATGGATATGTGTAAACAAACTATCGCAACGCTTAACGAACGGAACGAAAAGTCGGAAAACTAACCCAAGCAAGCCATCCGATCGAATGACCATTCGATCGAATGGTCATCCGACTGGATAACCATTCGATCGGATGGCCATCCGATCGAAAGGCCCTCCGACCGGATCATTGTGCACCGCCTTTCCCCCCTTCTTGCCTATAAATACCCCACTGTCACATCATTTATCACAGATGTGACAGCCTCCTCCTATCCAGACGCTCTCCCGCACTTTCACGCACTTTTCTCTCGATTCAAGGCCCAAATCGTAAGTATTTCACTCCAAATCTTGTACTTCTATCACCTACACACACTTTCACATCATTTCCACCATCCAATCTAGCATTTTCACCATGAAATCATCTGATTTCGGCTGTTCTAGGGTGACATCATCACGGGTTCTGATGAACACGGTTGAATGACCTCATCCCATCAAGAACCGTTCGGATCTAACAGATTTCTACATGTTTTTACACTAATCTCGATTAAATCTAGACGATAGACGATCGATTCACGGGTTAAACATGGAACGCCGTCAAGAACAGTTGGGTCCGATCGAACGGGGGTGATTCACAACCGATTAAACAAGCTGGACTTTATGTATTTTCCGTCTTTTGACACGTTGTCACACCGTCTCGGTTAAACCGCAAAACTTTTCAACTAAACTGATTTCACAAGGTTCAAACAAACAGTTGCTCGATCGAATAGGCATCTGATCGGACGACCATCCGATCGAACGGCTATTCGACCAGGTGACTTGGACTTTCAAACACTTATCAAATTTTGCCAACTTCAAGGAACCCACTCCCAATCGAATGGTCATCCGATAGGATGACCCTCCCATCGAATGACCATCCGACCAGGAGACTTGTTCTTTGAAAACTTCCCACACTTAGAACGAATTACGATCCGATCGAATTGGCATCCGTCCGGATGACCATTCAATCGAATGACTGAACCTATACTACAACGAAAACTTCAAAAGTTCAAACATTGTACAAACACACCTTCCCCAGTCGAATGGCCACCTGACCGAAGGGTCATCCGTCCGGATGGCCATCTGATCGGGCCACCCTCCAATCGTTCATCTCACCCGACGCACTGTTACACGCTATTCAATGCTTACGCTATCATTCTGTGATCAGACTAATCTCATACGCGCTCCCTTCAATCCAAGATTGTGTTTACTTGTTAAACACGAACTGTGAGTATACTCGAACCCGTTTTATCGCACTTTTGGGTGTAACATACGTTTATATCAAAATCACACTTATCAAAACAAATCAACTGTTTAGACTATTTATCACTTGCGAATGACTGACTTACATATTGACACGTGATGCTAGTTAAATATGTGCTAGGACTTTTACTCGCGACGTCCCGCCTTAACTAGTATAGTACTATAGCACCCGACGGGGTCTAGTTAGGATGAATAGCAATCGCATATCGCAGCTCGAGTGACTTAGCTGGTAGTATCTGTCTTGTATATATGTTGTGTATCTCGTTTATGTATGTGGTAATTCGCAGCACTTTTTATCTACTATGCTACTCTATCAAAACTTGTATACTCGCCAATACTTTTGTATTGACGTTATTTTAACGTATGTTGCAGGTTTAGTCGCAGTCTACATCAAATCAAGCTAGGAAGTCTAGAAACACACCTAAAATCTAGGTTGTCGGTTTTGTATTATTTGAGAAAACATGAAATTCATGACAGCTTATGTGATTGTATTTGTTTATTAGTATGGGAGGATGAACGCATTAAATGTTGTCACAATTTAGTTGTTATGGATTCCCTTGAGCAATCTGATTCGCCTAGTGCCGCGCCCCGATGATTCTGCCATCGGTTGGGGTGTGACAGATTGGTATCAGAGCCATAACTGTAGGGAATTAGGTGAAATCTTATGACTCGACCTAGTCCAGGATACGAGTCAGGTTGACCTAGTCTATAGTCTAAGTACCAACAGACCAGGCTTCGTGCGAACCCAATTGGGGTTAGTACAAGCCTACTTTTGTTACTCTCGTTCAAACTGCTAAAACTGCAACTTTGTGTGAACACCGCGTACTACAGCTTCGCACAAAGAAACCTTTCCTAAGGCTGTAACACTACTAGCCTTTCCTAAGGCTGACACAATACACACGTTTTCGAAAATACTCGCATAACACAACCGAGTTGTCACACCCCGACCCGCAGCGGAAATAGGTGATCGGGGCATGATTGGGTTGATCCAAAGCTTATGACTTGCTATTACGTGTTTTAAATATTCATTAATATAAACTGAATGGTTCACAAAATAAACAATCCAAATAAACAATTACATATGAGACATATAACAATTAAATTCCACTAAGCTAACATGTTTCTTGTTAACTAAGGCCCATCCTATTTCCAATCTTCTCTTCGTACCTGTTCACCTGTATCATGTGTAACAATGATTTTTGGGTCAACAAAAGTTGGTGAGTGAACCTTATTGTTATTGGAAAAATAATTTGTTTAAGTTTGATTTATTGTGAAAATATGCGTTAAGCAATGTAAGTAAATATGTTGTATGTCATATATCATAACTCATAACACAATCTCAAACAATAAACAAACCAACTGAAATGATTCAATAAATGTATGCATGTTGCACGGTATTATGGTGTGCCAATGAATGAATGTATGTTGCACGGTATTATGGTGTGCTGCAAGGTCTAAGCTCAATCAAACGGAGCTGACCTCGTATGGTTGGCAACGTCAAGTTCCGCTCATAGGTAATGGGGAACAGACGAGCCTATGATGATGTGATATCCAAAATGTATGAAATGCACCAAGTGATAAACAACCAAACAACACATAACACAACCTCAAACAATACACAAACCAAATATAATGATTCATATGAATGTATGCATGTTGCACGGTATTGTGGTGTGCTGCAAGGTCTAAGCTCAATCAAACGGAGCTGACCTCGTATGGGTGGCAACGTCAATTTCCACCCATAGGTAATGGGGAACCGACGAGCCTATGATGATGTGATGTCCAAAATGAATGAAATGCACCAACATGATAAACAATCAAACAACACATAACATAGATACTCCACATAATGGTAATTGCACATAATTGAACTTGTAAAATGCGATAAAAACATTGCGACACATGATACACCCCAAAACGTATAAATAAAATGGAAAAAGGGGAGTTGTAAGATTCACTCATAGTGGTTGCGTTTGCGATTTCTTGTAAAATAACGCACGAGTAAAAAATTGAGAAACCGAACGAACAGAAGTGATTACCCTAAACGTTTAAATACCACATAACGGTCTCGTTAGTATTTATAGATTAAATAAAATTCCTATTATTTATGATTTATAAGTTAATTATTTAAATGTTAATATTAAATTATCAATGGACGCGGTTTTAAATTATGAGAATGTGGATATGCTACAATTTACGTCTACAATCCTATTACAATAATTATACAATAAGGCTAAATTTTGTAAAAGCTAATGCTAGGATTTAAGGCAATGAGTTAGTCCATTAAAGTTCATTTAACTAATGTACACGTATACTGTGATATGCCATGTAAATTACATATTATATTTTAGTGGATTCATTTCATATTTATATACATAACATAATTATTCGTTATATTATCTATTATGACAAAATCATATGAGAACCTAAAAACAAACTTAGCCCATGAATTACAACCATGAAATACACCTACTATTTTAATATTATTCTTTTGGCTTTTCTTCTTCATGACAAAATTACAGGTTTAAAACACAACAATGGCTTATTTGAAATTGGTGAGGTTCTACAAGAAACAAATAAAAATAGGAAATCAAGCTGTTACCATAATCATGTAAAAGAACTAATCTCGTAAGCATGTCCTCGAATGGGTTTGTTACGGAGGTTGCTCGACTGCCTAACAGGCCTTTAAAACTTGCATGCGATGTCGACTCACATAGGGGTGGTCTTTCATAACTTCGGTTGAATTGCGGGTTCATCGAAAATTCTTAGCGTAGAAGCAACAAGTTTAAAAGGTATTGGTTCTAACGGAACAAGGGAGAGCGGCGGACTATTGTGGATTCGTTCAAGTCGCCGGCTCGTTGGTTTCGCAACCACCGCTGGCCCTAAAGAGAAGTCTGCGATGGTTGTTCGAATAAAATTTCTTTTTGTTTTGTGTGTGTCTAAAACATGATTTATGAGTAATTCATCACCAATAAAATCTCGTTTTGGAAATTCGTAAACATTCCGAAATCGATATAGGTAACAGTTGGTGTGTTTTGATTGAAATAAAGGCTAGGTGCATGATTTGTTAAACAAGGAAACATGCAATCACGATTCAATGAAATAAGGGAAGTCCAGCTAATGAGTTGGCTGTTCTCGTTTGAGCGGGAAACTTGATTCAAGGTTAACTGCTTTACTCACTTTTTTTTTTCTTTTTTTTTTTTTTTAAGAAAAACCCAAGTTTCAACTAAACTCCCAAATGGTATTGATAAATGGATAATACTCCCTCCGTCCCATTAAAAGTGTCATATTTTGGATTTTCAAAGTCTTAATTTATAAACTTTGACTTTAATTATATATTTTTTTGTTATATAAAACTTGATGAAAATTAACCTGATAAAAACACTTGTAAAACACACTCAAATCATATAACTTTCATCAACTATTATCTAACACAAACAAAATTATTTAAGGTCAAAGTTTATATATAAAGACTTTGAAAATTCAAAATATGACACTTTTAATGGGACGGAGGTAGTAATAAATAATAATAATAATTCTTTCAACGGTTATTTATTTCGCGAAAATTCCCGAGGTTCGAAAGTTAAGATCCGAATTTCAAAACGGGTCGGATTTGGGAGCCCATTTTAACGGATGTTACACGAGTGGTCAAGTCGAGATTATGTGTGAAAACCAAGAACTCTCGATAAGATCGCTTACTCAGCGCACTATTCTATCACGAGAACCTTTCGTTGAGCTAGTAGTGACATCCATATCTGAACGGAAAACTCCATTTCGAAATCTAGTGGAACTCCCGAATTTATTAGACGAGCACAACCACGGCTAGGAGCGAAGCTGTTGAGTCAGGGGTGAAACCCGTATCTTAATAACCCGTTCCACTCCCTAAAATGGTTTTCAAAAGCTCTCACCAAAGACTCGACTATATCAATGACTCGAGTCGCGTGATGACTAGGAGGACGAATGCCATGAACTGCATCCCAGTGGAAGCATAGTCCACTAGACAAAACGCGTGCGCGAATTTGTTGAGGATAGCTGAGTTACTTTGGGTAGTTGATGCCTAAACACCCAAGGCACTCTGTCTATTTTTTCTACCCTACGATTCACCGGTTTTACGCTTTACCGAACTTATTTACGCTTATGTGCTAACGATTTAAATTTTACGCTTTAACAATTTCTCGATTTATCGATTTTCGCCCCCCGCTTTATAAAAGCACAACTCGCACAGCCATCGCAATCTAAAACAAAAACCGAATGTTCGCAACAAAACTAAAGTCTAATTTCTCGCCCTCGCTTTCTCTCTTCAACGCACCCTCGCGTATTCTACGCCGACATTTATGTGTATAAGTATAAACTACACCTATTTATATATATACAAACAAATCACTTGTGTGAGAACTTAGGAATCTCGTGTCTCCTATGTGGCTCCTATGTGAATACGTATAACTATACTACCTGCAACAAGTTTTGAACGCGCTCAATCGCATCGCAAAACTCGAAAATCATTATTATTGAATCTCACTCCAAATCTCTCTCTGTCTAGATGTCTTCAAACGATTCTACCTCGAGACGAACAGCTAGGAGAAGAGCTAGACAAAGCGCCGATAAGAGGATTGCCTCGCTTGTGGCTAAGGAAGTGGCCAAGGTCATTCCTCAAATTGTCGCTCAGGTTCACTCTCTCAGCAACTCTCGAACCTCGGAAGACTCTAAGACGGAAGCGCCGCAATCTGCATTCCTCTACAAACACTTCAAAGCCTGTGACCTGATGGTCTTCACAGGTGAAGGAGGTGTATCTCAGCTACTCCAGTGGTTTGATTCTATCGAGGTTACCCTTCGTCAGAGTGGGTACCCCAATCCTTTTCGTACTACATGCGCTACCGAAGTATTTCAATCGCGAGCACTCGACTGCGGACAACCGAACGTAACAAACGTGGGATCCACGCAGCTTACGCCCTCTCCTGGAATGAGTTGAAGAAGCTCATGAAGAAAGAATACTGCCCTCCCCACGAACTCCAGAAGTTAGAAGACGATTTTTGGAAAATCACACAAGTCGAAGGTGACAATGCCGGCTACACAACAAGATTCAAATAGCTTAGCAGTATTTGCCCAAGTCAAGTCGACACTTCAGGAAAAGCCATCAAGAAGTATATTCGTGGCTTGCCTGAGTGTGTGGGTGATTTTGTCGAGGCTGCGAGACCTGCTACCATCGAAGAAACCTATCGCTTGGCTGTAGAAATCAACAACAAACGAGTCATAGAAGGATTTTTCTCCAAGAATCCCACCAAGAAGGTTAGTCAACTTATCACCGTATCATCTGATGGCACTACCGAGTCGTCTGATGAATCCAACGATGCTACCGACTATTCTACTGACTCATCTGATGACGACATGCCACCGCAAGACGCCGACGAGCCCAGCCGCAAGCGAAAGAACCCGAGCTTTGAATATGCAGCAACAAACTCACACCAAGAAACTCCGAATCCCGAACCTCTCCGAGCAGTCCCAGTTCACTCGAAGAGCGCCTACACTGGAACTCATCTCCTGTGTCACATGTGTACGTATCATCACCCGGCAGAAGCTAACTGTCGCTATTGCGCAAATTGCAACTGTCTGGGTCATCTTACCCAGCACTGTCTCACAAGGCCACGAACTTGAGGAATGCCAACAACAATCGCAGTCTCCACAGAAGTCTTCTACCGCAACATCAACTATGCTCTTAACGATGTTGTAATAATACGATTTTCGATGTTAAATATTCATGTGTGGAACTTATGCTACTACTCGATGCAACGTTGACTCTGTTTCTCTCTTCCCCTCGCACTCGCGCACAAACTATACACTAGCACTATATACTATATGATGTGTTTTACCCCCACTATGCATTCTTGAAATAAGGTACGATAAACGTGCAAGGATCAAAATAATCACGGGTGCACACGGGATTACTGTGGTCAGTGCACGGAGATCGTAGTAAGTTTCAATGATGCCATAACGTTAAAAGCATGGTTAAGCGTGGTGGATACGCCGCTGGTACTTCCTATATATAAGTGTCTTAACCATGTCAACACAGTGTGACACCTATTCACGGGACAGAGGCGTGTGGTGGAAGCATGGTGGATACGCCGCTGTTACTTCCTATATATAAGTGCTTCGCCATGCCAACCAATTTCTTGTGAAGAAAGTGCCATGCGACGTTGAACATTATTAGACTAAGTATACTATTGAAACTATTTTCGACACACTAAACTACATCGCAAGGCGTAACAATCTCATCGCAACTCAAGCGTGTCATCACTAGACTTTTCGTAAGCCAACACGTTCGAAATTGCACCATCGCTGGAATCTATCTCACACTCGCTACCGCTTTACGCTTAACTCTCCAACACTTTTGACGCTTACCACTCTATCGCGCATCGCTTGACGTTTGTCGCTTATCACTCGTCTCTTTTCGCTTTAACGCTCATCGCCGCCGTCTTCGCTTATTGTTTTCGTTTATCGCTCATCGCTTACCGCTTACAGATTATCGCACTCGCTGGTATCGCTGAACTGAGTTCGTGAACGGCATCATCACTCAGTTTATCCCACCCTTCTTCTAAACTTGGTCCAACCATTCCTCGTTTGGACCAAGGGAACGAAAATCTATCAGAACCATGTTGACACACGTGACACTGCTTCACGGGACGGAGTCTATATGGCTAAAGCATGGTGGATACGCCGCTGGTACTTCCTATATATAAGTGTTTTAGCCATATTGTCAAACTTTCGTGGAAATGTGCCATGTGGGGCCCAACTTTAACTGAAATTTGTGGTATTATTAAAATCTTTTGTGTAAACAAAACTTTTTCTTACAAAACTTTTACGAAACAAAGGGAGAAATTCCTAAATTTTAATCAAAACCTTTGACAAAACAAGATTTTCTCGTGACGATGGTGTAACAATCGACTCAAGTTAACGCCGCGTGATGAGAAAATTTCGTAAAACGAGTTTTATTACCTTGAAATCATTTAATAATTTAACAAAACTTCCCTTATAAGCGCTGGTGTGAACATCGATACAGTTCAACACCACACTATGAGGAAATTTCCATAAAACCAATGTTTTTTTCAAACCTTTTCGCATCAAATTAATCAAACTTTTCGAGAAATGAAAACGCTTTTGGATCGCCTATTCGTGAGTTACCATCCTTATACGAATCGCCTTACTCGCCGCCCTCGTCTAGTCTCCGCAATGCTTTCACTCATCAATTTTTTATGGATCACTTGCTTATCTTGACGCTTCTTATCGCTTCCTCACTTGCATCAATCCTCGCGACCCTCCCTGTGGATTAATTTTGGGACGAAATTTCCTAAAGCAGGGGAGACTGTAACAACCCGCACGTTCGTGCGTTGTTACTACTCGTTACACTCGTTACGCCTAGCACCAGAGATTCGGATCATAATATAACTATATCGCTTACAACGCTATTTCGTAATCTTTTCGCATATTACGCATACTTTATCGTTATAACACATCACAACGCATACACTAACGCTCACGATGACGTCGAGTGAGGACTTAAACTACTCTCCTCGATAGCCGTGATGCGACGTAACGCAATGCAATGCAAGACTCGGACGCGCACCCGCAATCACGCGCAAATCGATTATCGCAATGCAACCTTGAAAATGTGGATACTTATATACGACCTAGTTATGGCTAATTATAGTAAATATATATATATATATATATGGATATGTGTAAACAAACTATCGCAACGCTTACGTACGGAACAAAAAGTCGGAAAACTAACCCAAGCAAGCCATCCGATCGAATAACCATTCGATCGAATGGTCATCCGACCGAATGACCATCCGATCGGATGGCCATCCGATTGAAAGGCCCTCCGACCAATCACTGTGCACGGCCTTTCCCCCCTTTTGCCTATAAATACCCCACTGTCACATCATTTCTCAATGATGTGACAGCCTCCTCCGATCCAGACGCTCTCCCGCACTTTCACGCACTTTTCTCTCGATTCAAGGCCCAAATCGTAAGTATTTCACTCCAAATCTTGTACTTCTATCACCTACACACACTTTCACAACATTTCCACCATCAAATCTTGCATTTTCACCATGAAATCATCTGATTTCGGCTGTTCTGATGAACACGTTATTCAACGCTTATGCTATCACGGGTTCCGATGAACACGTTTGAATGACCTCATCCCATCAAGAATCGTTCGGCTCTAACAGATTTCTACATGTTTTTACACTAATCTCGACTAAATCTAGACGAGAGACGATCGATTCACAGGTTGAACATGGAACGCCGTCAAGAACAGTTGGGTCCGATCGAACGAGGTGATTCCCAACCGATCAAACGAGCTGGACTTGATGTATTTTCCTTCGTTTGACACGTTGTCACACCATCTCGGTTAAACCGCAAAACTTTTCAACTAAACTAATTTCACAAGGTTCAAACAAACAGTTGCTCGATCGAATAACCATCCGATCGGACGACCATCCAATTGGACGACTATTCGACCAGGTGACTTGGACTTTCAAACACTTAATCAAATTTTGCCAACTTCAAGGAACACACTCCCAATCGAATGGTCATCCGATCGGACGACCCTCCGATCGAATGACCATCCGACCAGGAGACTTGTTCTTTGAAAACTTCCCACACTTAGAACGAATTGCCATCCGATCGAATGGCCATCCGTCTGGATGACCATTCGATCGAATGACTAAACCTATACTACAACGAAAACTTCAAAAGTTCAAACATTGTACAAACACACCTTCCCCAGTCGAATGATCACCTGACCGAAGGGTCATCCGTCCGGATGACAATCCGTCCGGATGGCCATCTGATCGGGCCACCCTCCAATCGTTCATCTCACCCGACACACTGTTACACTCTTACGCTATCATTCTGTGATCAGGCTAATCTCATACACGCTCCATTCAATCCAAGATTGTGTTTACTTGTTAAACACGAACTGTGAGTATACTCGAACCTGTTTTATCGCACTTTTGGGTGTAACATACGTTTATATCAAAATCGCACTTATCAAAACAAATCAACTGTTTAGACTATTTATCACTTACGAAAGACCGACTTACATATTGACACGTGATGCTAGTTACATATGTGCTAGGACTTTTACTCGCGACGTCCCGCCTTAACTAGTAATGTACTATAGCACCCGACGGGGTCTAGTTAGGATGAATAGCAATCGCATATCGCAGCTCGAGTGACTTAGCTATTATTTTAAAATTATCAATCGTAAAGCGTGTTTTACATTGATTCGGAACTGGATTTATTTTTCATTTTTTTGGTGATGAGAATGTCAACACATATGATTGTGTTGCATATGCATAAGATTTGAAATAGAAGTTAACAGATATTTATAAGTATACAAGTAGATTATTTTAGTGTCCTTTGTTTAAATATTTAATTAAAAATAATGTTACATTTTGCCAGTTTGTAATTCTCTTTACCTAACAAACTTCCGGTCTAGTAATACCAAGATGCATCTTACTACGTATCAACCAGGTGATTGTCACGTCCTAGGTGCAACGAAAAAAGGAAAAAAAAAAAAAAACAGTTTTTGATTTATCGTTGGCACGTTTAATTATCAATTAAGAATAGCATAAAACACTATGTGACTATCATATTTTGTCCAAAGAACCGCTTTACATATATCTTTGCATAATCAAGGAACTTAGACCTAATTATCTCTTAAGACATATGTTGAGATACATCTTCAATTAGTTATAAGTGCATATACTATACACCTAAACATGGTTAAGTTATACAGTTATGTACCCAACTACCCATGCACCTAAACATCATCACTAAAGTTCATTCATTAGCAAAAATTACCACCTCAAGGATATGAATTTGGTTAGACGATACAAAGAGTTAAAACATGCAAGTATATATACCTAATCCCTGGACAGTTCATGTTTCAATATATGAAAAGTTGAGAATAATGCAAACGTGTAAATAGGTAAAGAATTTTTAATAATTACTAAACCAAATATATATATTTTTTATAACAGTGGCATTCAAACAGTGATCCATTATTTATTTTAATAACTCAAATTAAAATGTAACCAATTGATTTTGTGTAAACTAGGATTCCGACCCGCCGCAATGCGGCGGAGATTCTTTATTTATAACTAAGTCGATCTACGACCCACACGTTATGTTAAACCTGTCAAACAGGGTAAAAATAGACGATGTAAAAACGTTCACCCACACACGCACGTTGCATCGTGTTAACTCGCAAAATTTAGAACGAAACGTAAAAACGTTAAGCCAAAGACGCACGCTGTGATGTGTTAAGTCACAAAATTTAGAACCAAGCATAGAGCGCAAAATTTGTGGAAAATGAAAACTATAAATGACCAAAGTTGAAAGTAAAAAAAGTTATGAAGATAGATTGTAAAAGATAAAAAGTTTTGGGTTAAAAGTAAAAAACAAATAGTTTTGGGTTAAAAGTAATTTATGAAATACTTTTGGGTGAAAAGTAAAAAAAATCAATTTTTTTTTTTGAAAACCCCCAAAGCCAACGTTACGACAACCATATGCATAACAATTTTTCCTTTGAAAAATCCCCAAAGCACACCCCGCGTTGCGGCGGGGCGTAAAACGGTGTCAAATAGTACTAATGTCACACAACCGTCATCGACAACCAACACTGACTCGACCTATAATATGCGTATTGCGACGAACCTGTCAAACATGAAAAAATAGAGGTAAAAACGTTGAACCACACATGCACGTTGCGTCGTATTAACTCGAAAATTTTATAACTATACGTAAAACGAAAATTTGCGAAAGATGAAAAGTATAAGTGACAAAAGTTGTGAAGTTAAATTGCAAATAATGAAAAGTTTTGGGTTCAAGTTAAAAAAACAAATTATGAGGGTTAAAATTGGAAAATGTACAAACCATTGGGTTAAAACTAAAAAATCAAGTTTTTTTTTTTTTTGGAAAACACCCAAAGCACAACTTACAAGTCCTTATGCACAAAAAGTTTGCTAATTTATATAGGTTTTAATAGGTTAAGATTAGAAGCTCCCAATAAAAAACAAGATGATAACAGTAAAAGATCAAATTTTCTTTCCATTTGTAAGGTATGTGGGAGTTGGCCCAATTTTTATACACATATACAAACATGAACCTATTTCGACAGTATTGTTTCGAGTTCAACACACTTTCTACCTTCTAAAACACCTCTCTCTCTCTACATCTGTGTCAGCTATACTCAAAATCCCGAAAAATACACATACCGTCAAAACGAACAAAAAGATATCATGATCGCCAAAATGTCACAACATCGTTACTATACAAGGATCGATCTTGAATCTCCAAATTAGCAACATGCCAGTTCACAAGGAAAGATTGGACACATTTACACAAAACGAGTGCAGCGGGGAAAATCCACCACTCACTTTCATCCCTGCAACGCCACACAGGAAAGTGTTAAGACCAAAACAACACGTTTTGCGTGTTTCAAAGAAAAAAAGAATAGTGTTTTATGACATCCGGACACTTTCTAAAGTTTGCTCACATGTTCCATGGCTGAAAGTCCGGGACTTTAGTATTGGGATGACTGCAGTAATGAACATAACCACACATAAACGCAACCACCTGAAAGAAAACAAATCAGAAACCGCAGATGCGACATCTTAAAACATTTGAGACTGATTCGGCCCGTTTCAAAACAAATGGATTGGTTCAAGTGTTATGTTATCTCCCTAACTATTCAAATGGAAAAAACAAACAACAAAAAAAAAGTGGGTTAGAAAAAAGAGAACGTCAATTGGATCATCGCTGTTACCCAAAGTGTATTTTAAATGCAGTAAATCTCCTAAATTGTTTTATTCAATAGTTTAGAACATTAATTTAATAACATCTAGCTAGAAACATACTATCCCAACTGGGTCGAACAGGTCAAAAATTAAGCGAAAATGTGCATTAAATGCTTACAAACTCATAAACCACTTTATTTAAAAACTTAAAATTTATAAAAATCACCGCATCAGGCCGGTTTCTAACCTAACAGGGTTTTTTAACTGAAAGGCCCAACCGGACCGGTTTATTAACCAGTATCAAAAACCGGTTTTTAAGGCTAAAAAGACGGTTAAAAACCGGTCTACGTGCTTCTGTTTTTTTTGGCTGAATAACTGTTTTTTTTCCGGTTTTTTACACTTAAAAACTGTTTTGTTGCTGTTTTTTTTTTAACAAACAAATAAATAAAATACGCTTTTATTGAATACTTAGAAACTTAGACATAAACATCAAACAAACATAAAAACGAAAATACATGGCCTCAAATCCAATAATATATATTTTTTCCGATTAACCGGACCAGATTTTTTACCGGTAATATTCAGTTTATAACCGGTTTTTTGGACCTGTTTTTTAAACCACACCCCTAGCTGGTTCCCAAACCGCCGGTTCGGTTCTAACCTAAACCGGTTTTTAAAAAATAACAATTCTGTTTTTTACCAGTTTTTTTATAGATGTCTACGTGTATGACCTCAAATCCACTAACATATTTTTTTCGATTAACCGGACCAGGTTTTTTACCGGTAATATTCAATTTATAACCAGTTTTTGGACCTGTTTTTTAAACCACTCCCCTAGCTGGTTCCCAAACCACCAATTCGGTTCTAACCGAAACCGGTTTTAAAAAAATAACAATTCTGTTTTTTACTGGTTTTTTGTAGATATCTATGTGTATGACCAATAAAAATACAAGTTTAGAGACTTGAGGAAACATTTGTTAAGGAGACGTACCACATTAACAAAGGATGTTATGTTCCATCGGGCATATATACGAGCAAGGCCAGCAGAACGGCTGGGTCCTTGACTAAACAAAGCATTAATCCCAGCTGGAAACGGAAGCAATATACCAAATGGCAAAATGAAGACAACAAGAAGCACGTCCACAAAGGAAATTGAATATAGTTGGAGAAGTGTAAGTAAAACTAAACTAAAATCTCCCAACAGCAGTATAGAGATCACCAACCCAACAAGATCCTGCAACAACCATTAACATATATATCTTCAGAAATCTCCACACACCATACACACACACACCTAAAGGAATATATATATATATGGTTAGGTTCATTAGTGAACAGCCCCCTTGATAGCGAACTGTGTGAACTAATCCTAAGTCCTAACCCTTTGATTATAAATACACAAGTGTAAATCAATGGTTAGGATTTGATGATGAAAATACACTAGGGTTCACTCTAGAACCCCACCCTATACATATACACACACACATAGAGAGAGAGAGAGAGTGTGTGTAAAATACAATTGGCCTTAAGTACGAGCGTACGCGATGAGTATTCTGCATGTTATAGGTGTCCGGGTTTAGTGAATCCGCATGTTATAGGTGTACGGGTTTGTGAGTTTAGTGAATCCGCATGTTTATAGGTGTCCGGTTTGTGAGTTTAGGAATTCCGCATGTTTATAGGTGTCCGGGTTTAGTGAATCCACATGTTATGGGTGTCCGGGTTTAGTGAATTTAGTGAATCCGCATGTTATAGGTTGTCCGGGTTTAGTGAATCCGCATGTTATAGTTTGTCCGGGTTTATGAAGCCGCATGATATAGGTTGCCCGGGTTTGTGAAGCCGCATGTTATATTTTCACGGCGTACGCATCGTACGTTAAGGCCAATTGTACAATAACCGGCCTCTGTATATATATAGTGAAAGTGTAAAATACAATATTGCTTAACGTACGAGCGTACGCTATGAAATTACACATGTTGTAAACTCAAACCCTAATCACGCATGTTGAAAAACCATAATCACTAAAAAAAAGTGGGAAACCGGGGAACAGTGCATTTAAGATGTTAAATATCTCATATAAATTCAATTTAAAATGCTAAAAATTATTTTTTTCAAATTTGTTTTGGAGCTTTTGCATATAAAGATGTGTAGAAGCTCCCAATAAAAAAATCATTTTATGTAAAAAAATACCTTTTTAACTGTTTTTAAAAGCATTCTCATTTTATTTTTTTAGTTTTTGAATTTTTTTATTAAAAAGGCCACTCTACGTCACATGTATTTATATGCAAAAGCTCCGAATTTTTTTTTTTTTGAAACATGTTAAATGCACTGTTCCCCGGTTCCCCACTTTCTTATTGTTACCCAGTGAACCCAACCCTATTTTATATATATATATATATATATATAGAGAGAGAGAGAGAGAGAGAGAGAGAGAAACCTGATGGCCGACGGGTTTTGTGTTGTGAATTACGAAAGAGAAGGGAAAGAATATATCTCTCTTTTCGTTGAAGGCTTGCAAGCTATTAAGATCTAAGATCCTACCATAACTCCTCTTTTGAATTATATTCTTTTCAGGGTTTTTGTGTTGAATTAAGCTTGTAAATTCTCTTGAATTGCTGGCTCGATCGTCTCTCGAGAAATCGTCATTACTGACAAAAAGAGAAGGTAGCAGATACTTATTACCCATTAGCAATTTAGCAGTAGTAGGTTTGTTGCCCAAACATTAAAACTTATTACTAAAGCCTAAATTCACCAAAACTAGATAATCACTTTCATAATGAACATCCAAACGCCCTACATGACAAATAGCTTATCTATGTAATACATAACGTTAACAACAGCTATATATTCATTAAGCAATAAGTAGGGGTGAGCAGAAAACCGAAAAAACCAAACAAAACGAACCAAAAAAAACAAACCTAAAAAACCGAACCGAGCCGAATAACCTAAAATTTTTTTTTTAATGTTTGTTATATATTGATTTAGGAATTGTTAGCTTTATTATTGAATGTTAAGTATTTATAATAAAAACAATAGCATGTTTATTTATCTTTGAAATAATTTATCCATTGTCTACTAGAAAAAACAAAATTTAATGAAAGCGGAACATTTCAGTTACGGTTTTGGTTTTACCATCAAACCGAACCGAACCGTGCACACCCCTAGCAATAAGCATAGAGCATGATGATAATACACGTTACCTTGTGTGTTGCACCTGTTGAGTAGTTGTACCGGCATTCTCGAAACGGATATAATTAGGTTCACCAGCAGAGGATACAAGTAGTCCATATTGACAATATTCACCGCCTGTAGCTCCAAAACAAGCAAGATCCACACGTATACCATAAATCCTCAAAGTAGGATTGGCATAAGTTTCAAGCCATGTGACTACCCTACGAAACATAGCTCTGAGGCGACCCTGTCTAACCAACCGCAATTGCGCATTCAACCCAGCCACAAACCGATACCAAGTGGTAGGAGGCACAGCCTGAAAGAATATTATGATAAAATAACTAAAAAAAAGTTCACCTTGAATTTGTAAAAACAGTTGCTGGGTGAGCAGAAAGCTGAAAACCCCGATTTAACCGAACCGAAAAAAAAACGAACCGCACAAAGAAACCGAAAAAAAACCGAACCGAAATTTACGGCTCGTTACGGTTTTGCATTTTATGAAAACCGAAAAAAAACGAACCAAATAACCTAAAAAAATCATTAGCATGTTTATTTATCTTTGAAATAATTTATGCATTGCCTACAAGAAGTCAAGAAATAACAAAATTTACCATAAAAATTATATGATTTTCAAAGATTATAAAGAAAATGTCATAATAAAACATTGGAGAATAATAATAAATTAGAAGGTTAGGTTTATGTGAAAAATATTAATTAAATATATTAATTATAATGTATATATGTGTGGGCCATCGGGGAGGGGGAGAAAGTGCACTAATTTTAACGTTATTTTACTAACTTCGTGAGAATAACGTTAAAAGCTGAGGACGGTTAATCATGCATCATGTGGTGGCGTTGATAGCTGAAAGACAAAAGGGTACATGCACTAATCGGTCTTTGTCCCGATTGCTGAGTGTTATGTGCCTTATGTCCAAGGCTTAATGCAAAACTACTATCGAGCCGAGGGTCTCACTGGAAGCAGCCTCTCTATTCCTAAGGGGTAGAGATAAGGTTGTCTACATCTTACCCTCCTCAGACCCTACCTTTGCTTTGCTATTGATGGGATTTACCGAGTATGATGATGATGAATTATAGTAACTTAAATGTAAATATCTAAGAAAGATTCTTAAACCTTGGATTATACTTTTTTTTTTTTTTAATCTTACGTAAATTTGTTCAAAAAACTGACCAAACTGAAAAACCGAAGCGTTGCTATAACCGAAAACCAAACCAAACCATGCACACCAACATACCTGATTCATGAGGGTAGTGATGGTATTATCACTTTGAAGTGAGAAAGGTGCCATGTAACTTCCGTCACCACCAAACAACAAAGACAACGGGAATCTTTGGTGAAGCCGAGGGGGAAGATCACTTCTCTTTTCATCACCACCAAGAAAGAAGTCCACATAGGCTAGCATTAAATCAGATGTTGCAGCTACCTACAACATTACATAGAATGAAAACAACTGAAAACATGATTTTAGATTTATAAAACCCAATGAAACACAGTGAAGAAACTAGCCTTAAGGCCTTCATAGAGAGCACGTGAACGGCAAGAACGTAAGCAGGCATGATCATATTCGGATCTAACAAATTCACGTATTCTTTGTAAATTCATCTTTCGCCTCCATTGTTGCCATGACCATGCAAGAGGATAAGCAAGGAAAACTAGAATGCTGTAAACTGATCCTTCCCACCATTGATAAGTGGCTAAAGCGTTGATCTCATCCACAAATCTATTAAACGCCCCCTCATATCTGCAGGTTAAACATCTATAATCAGCCAAAAAATTAAAAAGAATGGTTAACTTTGTCCCAGTTGAACACGCTTTTAACCTAAGCAGTTAAAGCGGTAAAAAATCGAATATCGGTCAAGGACCGATATTTGAGATATAGGTTATCGCGATGGGATATCGGTAATTTTAATATCATGCTGAATTTATATATATAGCAATTTAACACTAACAATTCAGTATAATCTCCTACCATTAACAACCTAACCTTTTGCAACTTGCAAAACACCAACAATTGTCGCAAGTAGGAACTCATTAAGACTTCAAACACTAACAATTAACAAGACTTAAAACACTAATAGCAGCAATAATAAGAAAGAATAATGGTAAAACTAAGAAGAAAGGTACTGATATCGGGAAAATCAGTGATATATCGGTCAAACATCGGTGATATATCAGTCGTATATTGGTCAATATCGCCCTGACCGATATTTGACACTGATATTTTACATGGGGGGCGATAACCGATATTAAATGCATAGCTTAACATCTATAATGGATAATAAGAAGAAATAGATAAAATGGAAAGGAATTTACACAATATCTTTCACTTGCTCTGGAGGTGTATGAGGAAGATGCCAAGGATCACTAAAAGTATTTAGACCCATAAAGTACATTCTATAAACATGACCTTGTGAATCCTCAACTCTGTTAGTTTCCATAACCTGAAAGCCAGAGGTGTAATATTAGTTTCCATAACCACTATCACGAAATATAGTATATCATGAACTTGATTAAAACACCTCATTTAGTGATTCCAAGAAAGGGAAAGAGTGATCCATTTGAGATCCTTGTGTAGGAGCAGAGCCCGGTGACTCATCAAGCCCGACAAATTTCATTCTTGCAACGCTAAGCACAAGGGCCAACAGGATAAGAAGGCCCAAAAGAAGTAGACCGAATAACCAAGGCCCGCCAAATGTGTAAATCAACTCTTCAAGTGCTGTATAACAATTTGGCATATGATATCGGTCTGAAACACATTTGTAAGGACAAGGTGTCTCGGTTATACCCCCTGTGACAAATTGGCATTCGCGAGTCAATCAATTTTATCTATTGAGTTGATATATAAAATATATATTTATATAATCAACAGTAACTCAATACCTCGAACTGGAACATAGAGAGCACGATGAGGAAGCTCATCAGCGGGGCACTCAAAACATAGAGATCTGTCGGATCCTGTAACATTTTTGTAGGTACCAAGAGGGCATTCCTGTATAAATACACGAGAACAAAGGGTCTCTCATCTCAAAGTTTAGAACTAATGAGATATAATATATACCTCACAAGGAGAACATAACAACACTGCTTAACAAAATTATGGAAATATAACCAAAGTGGGAAGGCACTAAAATACCTCACAAAATATCCCGTAAAGCCCTCTAGGACAAGACCTTCCAGTGATGGTTCCATTTTCTCCATCACCACCGTCATTTCCACCAAGTCCTCCCCTGTAGCAACAGCAAACAATGATGTTATTCAGAGGAAATATGGCGACCGACATTGATCTTAGATGCATATCTTATGCTTAATGTTTCATAATCATAACTAAAGTCATGTAGAAGTTGATTAGAAATAAAAATAAAAAGTAATGAGGTACAAACCCAATTGATATGTTCCCTTGGACATTAGCTACTGGTTGATATACATCCCCGGTTGTAATGCGTGACCAATGGAAATGAATTCGTCCACCGCCTCCACCGCCACTCCCATTTGGATAACCATAACCTCCATCACTTGAAAGAACTCCAGATTCACCAACAGATAGAGTATTTACAAACAAAAGAATCGTTCCACCAGATCCACCGCCAGAACCGCCGCCCAAGTGGTATAAATCGTAGGGATTGCTGGCAGTCTTATCTCCATAACTTCCTCCATCAGCAATAAGTGACCCATCAACACTCACACTTGATATTGGATGCTCCAACGAACCAATTACTGCACACAAATTGGTGGATTGTCTGATTATGCAAAACAAGATAAATCATATATAAAAGGTAGAGTTAATTACATTTTTTGTCCCTATGGTTTGTTGAAAATAACCATTACAGTCCATTAGTTTAAAAATTGCCAAAACAATACCGGTACTTTCACTTTTGTAACAATTACAGTCCACCATCATTAACCCCATCCAATTTACCGTTAAGTTTTTAGTAAAATGACTAAAATACCCCTCTATTAAAAAACAATCTTTGTTAGAGGGGTATCTATTAAGTTTCTAGTAAAATGACTAAAATACTCCTCT
This sequence comes from Helianthus tuberosus, assembly GCA_030545235.1. Taxonomy (NCBI): domain Eukaryota; kingdom Viridiplantae; phylum Streptophyta; class Magnoliopsida; order Asterales; family Asteraceae; genus Helianthus; species Helianthus tuberosus. Next base: position 75,683,371 of record CM060426.1, read on the forward strand.
ATTACAAAAAGAATCTTTGTTAAGAGGAGGATAAGAAATAACAAAAATTCTTTTTTATTAGAGGAGTATTTTAGTCATTTTACTAAAAACTTAACGGTAGATTGCATGGGGTTAACGAAGGTGGATTGTAATGGTTACAAAAGTGAAAGTACCGGTACTGTTTTGGCAATTTTTAAGCTAATGGGTTGTAATGGTTATTTTCAACAAACCATAGGGACAAAAAATGTAATTAACTCTAAAAAGTAAAAACCATCTGGTTGGCTGGCTTGCACACACCTAAAACACCACCACCAGCAGTTGAGTCAGCAATGCTATCGTTTCCGCCTCCACTACCTAGCTGACATGGCAAATCAGCATCACCGTACGGAAAACCACCATCAATGCATGTCCCGTTATAACAGCCGTGTCCACCCATACCACCATAACCTCCCCCACTGCCAATCCCGTTGCTAAATAATTGGCCCCTACCAACACCTCCTGTGCAACCTGTCAAGAACCCCAATTTTCATATAAAAGCATTTAGCAACATTTTACTAAAAATGAGATCTTCCAGTTAGCTATGCAGTTAATCTCGGTGATATATCACCGATATATCGGTTATCGGTCCCCTAGTAAAATATTGGTGTCAAATATCCGTCAGAATATCTGTACCATATAATCGGCGATATTGAAAGATATTCGGCCGATGTTTGACTGATATATCACTGATTTTCCCGATATCAGTACATGTTTTGTTAGTTCTACCATTCGTCTTTATTCTTATTGCTGCTATTTGTGTTTTAAGTCTTAATTGTTAATCGTTAGTGTTAAATGTTAGTGTTTTAAGTCTCAATCAGTTCCTACTTGCTACAATTGTTAGTGTTTTGCAAGTTGCAAAAGGTTAATTTTGTTAATGGTAGGAGGGTATACTGAATTGTGTGTGTTAAATTGCTATATTTATAAATATATTCAGCATCATATTAAAATTACAGATATCTCAAATATCGGTCCTTGACCGATATCTGATTTTTTTACCGCATTAACTGCATAGCCAGTTAGTTAAATGTATTATCATATTTAGTCCATGAGCGTACCCATCTCAGATGTGCTGACTGTACCCGTAGAGGGAACAGTAACAGTCCTTGCCCTATGAAAATGCACAACAGACCCTTTTATAAGGCCTTCGATTAGGATATCTTCAACACGACATATTTGAAGAGTAAAGGACAATGAAGCATTCACATTGCAGTCATCAGGTGGACGAAGTAGTTCTTCTGGACATTGTGGAGATTCACAGTTCAATTTAGGTGTCCTGGTATATTCCACATAATAGCATTCCATTTATTTTCAACAAAAACATTTATCCGGGTCTTTATTATGTTCCACTAAACAAAGAATAAAGTATATTAAAAAAAGTAATTAACTCACCAAGCATCAGCTGTAGCATTTTCTAAAGGACCACGCAAAACAGAACCTGGACCAATCTTCAAACAACAAGAGGTAAAGGGATTAGTTAATCCATATGTATTTTGTTAGATCTAATAAACATAAAAATAATAACGATGCAGATGTTTACATTAACACCATAAAACAGTGAGAGAGCCAGTCGTTGTGCTTCAATACAGTCACCTGGCCCTGACAAGTTCAATAAACCTTGCCCACGAACCTCGAGATTTGCATTAGAATGTATTGTTGAAGACTCCTGAGAAGCAAATGTTTGATCACATAATCACAGCTCACAAGAATTCATTATATAACACAATATAGCAAATCAAGAGTCTTCTAAGTACCTTGAGAACAATAAGATTGCTTGCCTCAAGAACAGAAGTCCCCACGTTTCTATCACCTTCACCGTCAACAACCAGTTGCGAATTCCACATCAAAAACATTTTAACAGACATACGCAGAGCCCCATAAACCTGAAGAAAAAAACAATCAAACAAAACCCCGCAGTCGATAAGCAAAACGGGCTGGTCGGTAACATGTTCAGTTTAAAACAGGTTTGGTACTAGTTGGAATAGCCGAACAGGTTGCTTGCCTTGATGATAGAATTACTCATCAGCAGCTCTTCTGCAAGTACTTCAAATTCTGATAAAGGATAATGAGACAGCCCAAAGCTCAATTTACCTCCATCCAGGAGACTAATTTGGCCTTGTACCTATATGAAATACATTATTCATAAAACATTTAAAAAAAAAACTGAAAACAGATATCGTATGACTTTATATACTATATATGCTATTTCATCAAACAACTTTAGCCCCTCAACTTTAATAATGAACAACTTTAAAACCTCAACTTTAATAATGACATGTTTAGCCCTTTAAATTTAATACTAACATGTTTAGCCCCTTAACTAAAACAACTTTAGCCCCTTAACTTTAATAATAAATAACTTTAGCCCCTCAACTTTAATAATGATATGTTTAACTCCTCAATTTTAATAATAAACAACTTTAGCCCCTCAACTTTAATAATAACATGTTTAGCCCCTCAACTTTAATAACGACATGTTTAGCCCTACATTACATCAAACAACTTTAGCCCCCTCAACTTTAATAATAAACAACTTTAGCCCCTCAACTTATTAATGACATGTTTAGCCCCTTAAGTAAAACATCAAACAACTTTAACTCTCGCGATTAGCTTTTTTTTAATCTACGTTTCAAACCCGCTGCGGAGCGTGGGTGGTAACCCACTAGTTTTCAATTAGTCATAACAGGTTACATATACTTAATTCAGTAAAGCAAAGCCAAACGAGCTACAACTATCATGCAAAAATCATGTGGCTATTACTTGCCTGAACGCGGCTCCAAAGTAAGGGAACTGCAGCCTTAGCAAAATTTCGAATAAATACACTCGTCAAAAGAGGCTGATATGGAAATTCCATAAGAAGCGTATCTGTGTCGGTTGTCATGTTTAAATTATCGACTATAAGGCTTCTGGGCACAGCATCATAAAAAGTTCCTGCAGCACCCGCATTTGATGGACAACCAACACTATAACCACCTGCAAGGAGTATTTGGTTAAAAAAACATTAAGACTAACTGTGGCTAATAAGCTGTATAAATCAACAATGCTTAGGTCATACAAAGATATCAGACTATTCAAAAGACTAGAGCTATGCAGCATAGTTACCGATAGCGAATAGCGACAAATAGCGATAAGGTACCTATATGCTACGTAGCGATAGCGATGAGATAGCGCCCGCTATTTCGTGTATAGCGATAAGGTAGTTAACATTTTAAGAAATAAAAAATAGCTATCAATAACTTTTTATATATATAATGTTAATTTTATACCTTTTTATGTATAAATTTATAAACTTAAGGACCAAATGTAAAGTAGTGAAAATAAAGGGGGTTAAATGTACAAATATACAAACTAATTTTACACTTTTCAGTAATTTTTACAAGTTTTAGGGACTAAATGGAAACTTGTGAAAGATAGAGGAGTTAAATGTTAAAAGATATAAAGTTATTTAAAACCCTAAAGCCTAAACACGCTGAAATAACCAGCCGCTATCTTCTTCGTCTTCTTCCTGGTTTCCGGCAGAAAGCATCACCGGAGTGGTATTTTTCACCGGAAATCGCCGTCAGAGTCGCTCATAGTTATCGATAGCGACTAGGTACCTATATGCTACGTAGCGATAGCGACGAAATAGCGCCCGCTATTTTGTGTTTAGCGATAAGGTAGTTAAAAATTTAAGAAATAAAAAATAGCTAATTGTAATTTTTTTATATATATATAATGTTAATTTTATACTTTTTATGTATAGATTTTGAAGTTTAAGGATCAAATGTAAATTAGTGATGATAGAGGGGGTTAAATGTTAAAATACACAAACTATTTTTACACTTTTATGTAAATTTTCACAAGTTTTAGGGACTATATGTTAACTAGTGAAAAGATAGAGGGGTTAAAGGTTAAAATTCAAACAGTTATTTAACCCTAAAATGCTAAAACACAGACCGCAGCCGCTCTTCTTCTTCCTGACTTCCGGTAGGTTTCAGGCAGAAATTACAGCACCGGAGCCGGAATTCATGGTCGGAATCCCGCTACAATCACGCTATTCAGTCGCTACATATAGATTGCGAGACCTTGGCGCTTCGCTACGAAGCGCGCGATAGCGAACGCTATCTGCGCTATCAATAACTATGGAGTCGCTATATGCTCGATATGTGGTCGCTATGCACCCCGTAGTGGTGTGGTGATTGGCCGCCACGCCACACTATTCGCAATAGCGTCCGCTATGGACGATATCGATGACTATGCTATGCAGTTAATATCGGTGATATATCGGTTATCGGTCCCCATGTAAAATATCGGTGTAAAATATATGCCAGAATATGGGTACCGATATTATCAACGATATTGACCGATATAGCACCGATTTTCCCGATATCAGTACCTTTCTTCTTAGTTCTACCATTCATCTTTCTTCTTATTGTTGCCATTAGTGTCTTAAGTCTTAATTGTTAATTGTTAGTGTTTTAAGTCTTAATCAGTTCCTACTTGCTACAATATACTGAATTGCTAGCGTTAAATTGCTATATATATATAAATTGATTAAATTCTACATAATATTAAAATTACCGCTATCCCACCACGATAACCTATATCTCAAATATCGGTCCTTGACCGATATCCAATATTTTATCGCATTAACTGCATAGGACTAGAGGTCATAACAGGTAACTTTGTATGTGTCAGACTCGGACCAACCTATTTGTCAAAAAAGAATTACCTTTTTTGTAATTAATTAGCAAACAATATGATAACAAAGACTGTATCTTAACAATCATCTAATTTTAGGGTCTTAAACTTAACTCGTAACAGCGAACACTTAACTCATAACTACAAGACAGCAATATAACATAACATTCCTACCATGGACAAAGATCTTAGGGTCTTCATGCCTGCTAAACACATCGGTAGCAACTCTTCCTCCGCCCCCACCACCGAAACCATTACCTCCACACGCACTTATTTTCCCACTTCCGGTCCTGCACTTCAAAACAAGAAGCTCAGTTTTAAGTCGAACTATACACCATACGTTAGTCAGACCCTTTATTTATACAATTAAGAGACCTTCACCTATTTCGAAAAGCATAATTGATGCTACTGGACTTCTAAAACTAACTAATACAGTAATACCTACAACTTCACATGCTTACTAAAGAAGCCTTAACTAATGTAATACTTCAAACCTCTGTTGTAGTGTGCAAGAAAATAAATGCTGGCTCGGTACCGATGTGTAATAAAACGTAGCATGTGGGGTCCACTATTTAACCAGGGCGCATGCACTGAGACCTAAGAAAGGACAATACGGGAAGAGCATATAACCAAACAACCTTAGTAGATGTAGTAATTTTTTGCACATTAAAGATACATGCAGAAAAATATGACACGCAATGTGTAAAACAAGTGATCCGAAAAAGGAACTTTATAAGCAACACTAGGAACCTCATATACATGCCCAAATCCCCATACACCATACATAGCTTCATAAAAACAAGACTCCTTTAGGGGATAAAGTATATAATTGTCCAACAATCGCTCATAAAGAAAACGAAGATCCTTGGGAATCCTTATCCGCATATAAAACATCAAGAAACATTGAACACCATAATATATTTTTAGTCAAACCTCAATCTCTATTTCCTAAGTATTCTAGTTGAGTTTTCATCTTCATCTATGTTCAATAACGTTATTGGGCACCAACTTAGAGCATTACAGTTTGCACTACAAAACCTTTAATATTCTTAAGATTGCTTCTCTTTTGGCTATTGATGCTTCATGGGAGAGCATAACTTCCAATCAGCCCCACAGAAAGATTAGTATATAGAACCCGAATTCTGAGAGCTAAGATATCAGGGCCCATAAGAAAATATTTCTGAAGTATTCATAGGTAAGAATAACACCAACTGAGTTGTGTTGGTTATATTCAATGTAGATCTTAGAATGGACCGATCAAAACTATTAAGTTATTAAGTAATAAATACTTGGCATGAAGAGAAATTCAACAATATCACCGAAATTTTGCCGTTAAATTTATTAAATACTTTCCTAAATTTACATAACTGGCAGAAGTCATTATGCTGGGAAATATTCAATGCAAACTTTACAACCCATAAACATAATATTGTTCACAAAAAAAAGGAAAGTGTTTATGGATAGATAAGATGACACTAAGGCTAAAGGGTGTGGGGGTCATGGTTGGGACATGATTCGCCACGCAGGAACATGAATGGAAGGCTACACCACCCCCTTGCATGATCCATCATGGTTTATATGGATTAAACCATGGCAACCATGGTCCTCCTTTCCATTTTTCAAGAAATCATTTCCTTTTTCTTTAGACAAAGATAAATTAAAATAAATAAGGGGATAATGGTTTGGGTCATGACCACACCCTTACACTATGTTCCCGAGTCTCATTTAACAGGGGGAGGGGAAGGAAAACTTTCTCTCTTAATCTCTCCAATTTGGGAGGATGAAGTCATATTTGGTCATATTTTCTTCCCTTTTCCCTCATTTTCCCTCCCCTCCCCCTGTTAAATGAAACTCGGGAACATGGTTTTTCATATTTTCATCCCTTTTCCCTCCCCCTGTTAAATGAGACTCGGGAACAGAGTGTTAGGGTATTGGTTTTGGATGGTGGATTAGAGGTGGGTGACATGGTACTGACGTGGAGGGTCATGGTGACTCATGACCACACCCTATAGCCTAACAAAGAAACTTCAAGATATCATGTTATTATGCATCGAAATCATGAAACAAAACTGATTGAATTCAATAACTCAGAAAAATTAGTCTAAACAAAACATCTCCTGTAATTCATGTCTAAGTCTAAACAGTGAAAATAGGAACAGAGATCACTTGCTATCTATGCAATCTAGATAAGTTAACACTTATAAGACTTGATCAGTTAAAAGTAAAAAGAATTTACATCTTATAAGCCTTGATGTAGATGCTGCCCCCGGACCCACCACCGCCCCTCGGACTCCCATCTCCGCCTTCAGCCAATAAAAGACCATTCATCTCAATACTACCATTAACCATCACCGTTATCTTTCCACCACCACCTCCTCCATAATCCACCTCCTTACTGGTAGTCCCACCTTTACTCCCATAGTTCAACGGCTTTGCTAGGCTCGACCACGCATACGCATCACCACCCCAAACATCATCTGGAAGCTGCTCGTCATCCACCAAACACGCAGCACCTCTTCCCCCATACCCTCCACCCGCACCATCAAGTCCATGAGGTGTCCCACTAGTTTGCTCCGGTGGATCACCCGCTAAACCAGTGGTATTCACAGCAGATCCATTCCCAAATACCGCATTCATAGCCACTAACTCAAAAGACCCTACCGATATTCTCGCATTTTCACCTAAAGTAAAGTTACCACTAACATTTACGCCAAATTCGCAACCAGCAACAAATGAACAATTCACAGTCACATTAGGAAGAACATAAAAATTCCCCTTCCCTGCTACGTATATATTCCGAGTTAAATTCAAACTAGAAACAACCTTACAAGTAGTATCCAACGAACCGACTCCACCTAGGTCATCCTGACACGACGCTGACGGTGGATGCGGCGGCGGCGGTGGCGGTGCCGGCGGAGAGTAATCCTGCCGGAATAACCTCCCTAACAAGTCATCACCATAACCATCTCCATCATTCAAATCCAATATCTCATTCATCAACACAGGTTTCAACACAACAATTAACAAAACCAGTATGATAATCGAAAACAAACGCACCGCCATTACCGAATAACCGTCGAAACAGATAAGTCATCACCGCAATCGCATCGGAAAAGTGAACAGAACCGCAAAATTATCCGCTGATTTCAACTCCGATGCCTGCAAAAGCATGAATACGATTGTTTTGGCCGTTTATTCGTCAAACTACGAGTAGCAGAAACCCTAGATGATGGTTTCCAGTTCAAATTGCATCGAAAAAGTGAAGAAAACCGCAAAATGAACCGCTGATTTCAACTCGGAAGCCTGCAAAAGCATGAATACGATTGTTTTGGGGGTTTATTCGTGAAATTAGAGTAACAGAAACCCTAGATGATGGTTATAGGTTCAAATTGCATCGAAAAAGGGAAGAAAACAACAAAATTAACCGCTGATTTCAACTTCGGAACCTGCAGAAGCATGAATATGATTGTTTTTGAAGGTTTGATCGTGAAATTTGGAGTAACAGAAACTCTAGATGGTGGTTTTGGGTTGAAAAAAGTGTTGTAGGTGTGTTTTTGGTGTTAGTGTGTGAGAGAGAAGATGAAAAAGCAGTTTAGTAAATGAGATGAAGATGGTAAAGTTGGGAGATGAGGAGAGATGTTTGAATTTTAATTTTAATTAATTAATAATAATAATATATATAATATATAATAATATAATATTAATGAGAGTGATACGTTTAGCATTGGTCACGTGATATGACAGGTGGATGCACACGTGAGAGCCTCGGGGAAGGTTGTAGGACCCAACTACTATTTCATGACGAATCGATGATCGAGTGTCGTTAGCTGTGAATTCAGGAAGGAAGTATACCGGGGAAGTTGTGGGACAATGACATGTTGTGAACGGACACACGAATGGTGTGTCACACACGATGCACTAGACAGTGTTACACCGAATACGAAACCTTAAGGATCTAGAAAACATAGGCTTAGGACCTTTGGGAACCCAGGTCCAAACTTGTAGAGGTCGTTACTTAGAAACCATACTTGTTGACTCGATCGAACACCATTAACCTGACATACATGCCATTTCAGTTAACAAAATAGAAAGTACTTAAATTTCTCTCGTTGAAACCGTCACTTTTGCTTCTAGCGAGTAGATGTTTGCATCTCTACTCCCCTTAATGGTAGTTGCATCACGTTGATTTTCTTCGCTGAGAGCGAACACTCTTTTGCCTTGAATATTTGGTCGTTTCTCCATTTTAGCAAACACTCATTATGTCATTACTTGAAAACTCACATATTACGCATGCACCTTCTGCTACGCGTGCGGTTTCATTTCAAGCGCTTCATTGAAGTTCGAATATTATGTTGCTAAACCTAATCACTGGGTTGTGATTCAAATGACTTACATTATTGTTATTGTTGACTCTTTTGTTACCAAGTCAACACACTTTCTTGAAACTGCTTTCGTTCAAAGTTACGTTCATAATTCATCATCGTAACCGTGCTGGGATTCCCTTGTTGATACCTACGTTTATTATTGGATTACGCCAGAACCAAGTTCAATTGCTCGAACTTATTCATTTCGCCTATTCAGTTTAAGACGTCATATGATGTATTGGGAGCGTCATATTCAAACATTTTTGCAAAGATTCTTTCATTACGAGTCGTAGTAGATTCGATTGGTCTACAACTCCACTAAATCGTTTGATTGACTTCGACACCTTGAGGTGATATTTTCACGGAATTGAAGCTTGTGCTAATTGGGTTACTCACTTCATATACGGATTTACATTATTTAATTGCTCTAAATCCGCCTAGTTTATCACAATTAAAGCAGTCTCAACACAGTTGTGCGTTAAGGCAATGGTACATAGATTCATTCCATAGCACAATGTACCTCTTAATGATCCTTTCATTATCTATCGAATACCTTGCGGTATTTAATACTTTTTCACCTTCGATCAAAAACAGTGGCTCTTTGATATTCTTTATTCAACTAGAAACTTTACGACATTGTGTAAATCAAACCTTCGGGATGTCTTTGTACACCTTCATTTGATTTCAGGCTCGGTAAACTTGTTTAGTCACCACCATTATTGAATCTCATCATTACGACACCCTGTGATGTCATTATCTTGTGCTAATCATGGTCAACTATTTCACCCAAAACTACATATACTTTTGTTGACTTGTCATTTAAACATTTCTGATGCAACTACGAATCAAGACCGTGATACACCAAATTCGCTTGTATTCCATTCGGTGTACCTATGAAACTTAAGAGTGCCAACACACTAAACCTTTCCGTTCATTTAGTCGGGAGATTTACAGATCACTTTACTACTACTTTTGGGTTATTGATTTTGAGTTCATATAGCTGATGCTACGGTTGTGAAAACTCGTTGGCATTTTGTGACCAACTATCTAAGTATCCTAATAGGCAAGACTCCTCTTTTGTGGAACCCCTGTTAACTGGATTACACTAGACTATACGTCGATACGTCTTGTACCCTCGACACCAAATGCTAAAAGCACATACCTTTTAACCATTGGATTCGTGATGTTATATATATATTCTTGGACTTACCTGAAGTGAATAAGGTTTGAATTGGTTTGGTGATTATCTACCTCAGTATTATTCGTATACATAATCGTGTGACGTAAGCATAAGAAGTTAAGGTAGTACAAATTTCGAGGACGAAATTTTCTTAACGGGGGGAGAATGTGACAACCCTCAAAATTTCAGGTACTGTACAAATTAATTAATCTTAATTACGTGCTTAATGACTGTGCTTGATTACAACTGATAATTTAAACTGCTCTATGATTTTATATCATATAAACATGCATCATATTTTATACAGTCACTCCATTCATTACACACCTACATTAGTGACATACTTGATGCACTCAGCACAGTTGACACACTAAACGGTTGATTCAGAAATAATGCTGACAATACCAGCACTTAGACAGACAATATTATTATGGCCAGTATGAGCCAGGGATAGAGTACTACACTGGTTTGTAGTGTAGGGAAGTGAGGACCATAATACTGCGTCATTAGGGGTAGATATAGTGCCGGGTAGTGCCTAAAACATGCTTTAAATACAGAATTCAGCATTTTATTATACCAGTAGAATACACAAATATAGCAGAGTGGTCCTGTATACTTTCCTAAGTGCCAGGAATGATTTCGTTACAAAAAGATGCATAAAAGACACTATGCGGTACAATTTAACGCTTTAACGGAACGATACGTAACCGAGCAACCGGACATTACCCGGGACACCAAAATTTTGTCAGAAATATTATTTTATCATTCTTAATTATTTACGGTCACAAAAATCCCCATACACTATAGAAACATGGCATACACCCACTATTCTTGATAATACACTTAACCTTCTAATTAAATACCTATTAGTTACCAATTTTTTTTTCATATTACCCCCCCCCCCACAACCGAAAATCCTGCCCATGATTACAAATATATTTTGTTTAGATATGATTTATATTCTCTTGATCCTTGATTGGCCAAAAATTATCTAATGATGACTATAGGGTTAGGGTGCACATGGTTCCAAAGATTCTCACCATTCACCTTAAAATCTACACTCCAACCTCACTCCTTCTCTCCCATTCGGCTCCCCCTAGCTGATTTCACCATCACCACCACTTAATCACCTTCATATTCATCATACACAAGCCCCATTCAAGCATTGAAGGTGGTTCATGAAGGTAGCAAGTTGAAGGAACTTCAAGGAAGCTTTGTTCTAATCTTGTCATCATCTTTTCCCACCATCATCTTCACTAAGATTCATCCCTAGCTTTAAGCTAGTAGTAAGTCCTTGCTAAACCTTTGATCATCTTGTTTTGTAGTTTAAAGTGTAGTATAATGCTATTTACAAGAACATTGAATGGATTAAAACAATAAATAAACATGCTGATTGAGATTTCCAGCCAACTTCAACAGGCTGTAACTGGGTCATTTTAAATCGAAAAACTGAGTTTATGGAGTCTAAATTGTGTAATTTTGAATAACTGAACAAATGGAACTAGAATCATAATTTTTCAAGGTCGTTTACTATTTTTAAAGAATTATTTTAAGACAGCAGCTCAAGCTGAAATTTTCCTGCTGAAAAAGTGTGTCGTATTCGGAGTCAAAACCTGAAACCTGAGCAGAATCAGCTCATGGGATTTTTACTGTAGATGGTCACTGTTGTTTCCGTGACCCTCCAACTGGAATTTCGTCGATCGGACTTACGATTGATTTTTAGTGAATTTTTCCGTAAAACTGCAATCAGAAAGTATCAAATCTGATTGCAGTCGGGTAAAAGAATTTTTATATAAAATTGGTAATGAACTGGTCCCCGAAATTTTTACACAATAAATTTTGGATTATATATGACACTCTGTAAAATTTTGAGAATTTTTGGAAAAGGTTAACTATTTTATAAAAATCCTCGAAAACAGTCCAGTTCTAGGTAATGAAGCTGAAATAAAGTGAGTAATGCTTTGTAGGTCTGAATGTCGGTTTGATTATTGAGAACGATCTACGGGATATATGTAAAAGAAAATGATATGCTATTAAGCATGGACGCCTCCATTTACAAAGGAGACTATGGTGAAATTTTCCGAAAATCCGAGCACTTAGTAAATATTTTCTGGACAAGTGTTTACTAGTATATGATAGACTATGTTTTTCAAGCATAAAACTCGCCATAATTTTTATAACAAAATACAGAGTATCGGGCGTTGGTTTTATACAGGAATATGGTTAAATATGTATTCTCTAAAATGGGACTTAAAAATATAATTCCAATACGAATAGACGTATGTAAAATATCCCATCCTTGGGAAGGAAATACGAATACACAAGTATGAGAAGTATTATTACTAAAATATTGAAGACACTTTAAAACGTAACTCAAAGGCACTAATTAATACTAAGACAAGGCACGACCCGTTCGTCTAATAGACGTTAGACCATTGTAGGTAGTCGTGGTTGCTGAGGAGATTTGGGTTACGAGTACCGAAGACGCAATACTGTGAGTTCATGTCCCCCTTTTCTCTTAACTATTTTCAGTTTTACATTTCGGGGGTGAAATACATGTTACAGACATTTACAGACATTTACGGAAATTTATTATGGTATGGTTAGCTTAAGGAGGGTTTTTACTACGCGATCATGTGAGTGGTGGGTACAACGCTTAAGGCCATTAATCCTCATAGTAGGACCACGGGACATGATTGATAGATCTATTTGGGTGTAGCGAGCCCACACCCATGAGGCCGGGGCGGCCCATAGTGGTGACTATGTCTTCATACCGGAGACAAATTTGCTAGGTTTGAGTCTTCCTGCATCACTTCACACTTATCATTGGCCTTGCAACCCAATGGTGGTCTCTTTTTCCTTAATTGCTACATACCAGGGATTTTTATACATACATACATTTTTACAAAGGTTCATACCTACTCACTTACACATGAACTCGCTCAACGTTATGTTGACTTTTCAAATTACATGTATTTCAGGAAACTAATGGATCTGGCACGGTATACACGTATTTTCAAGCTGCGTTTGTATAAAGAAGTCATCTAGGGTTAGAAGGTGTAACCTCTTCCTGGACGGGTTATATATACCTAAGCCTGGTTTTGTTTAAAGTCTTTTGCTAAGTCTCTATGAACTCAAATAAATCAAGTTAAGGTTTGTAAATTATTTTGTGATTGTTGAAAATGGAATTTTTCTAAACTTTATTAATGGATGAATATCTCATGTTTTTATCTTATAGCATTGTTATGATTGTTGTAATGGTATTAAGAAGTCACACCAATTAAACCACGCTTCTGCAATAGTCAGGGTGTGACAGGAAAAGGGTTTTATCCTATAAGTGGTAAATCAGGGACATTAAGTTGTACTTGATTTTCTACAAAGTGATATTTGTTGATTGAATTTAAAATTGTTATATTTTTTCAAAAGGTTGAAAATGAAAGAACAAGGTGATGAATTGAACCCCTAACTCACAAGTGATTTTAACAAAACTAATTTTCCAGAAAAACCATTTGATTAAAACAAACTTAAGTGTTTTGAAATCACAATGGGAAAATAGTTTGTTGTAAGGGGGCGTTCTGATTGTATATGCCAAGTGGATGGCGATTTGAAGCAATTCACAACAGTTGTCGCTTTACTTGTACAGTTTGTTTTCAAATTTCTTTTAAATGTTTTTGCATTTTTGGGGGAGTATGAAATTTCAGAAAATCCAAAAACATTAGAAAATTTGAAAAAGTAAAAAAAAAAAAAGTGTAGAAAATTTGAAAAAGTCAAAAACATGATAAAAATAAAAAATGAGTTTTGTTGTGAAAAAGAAGAATTGATAGTACATCAGTGTACATTCACGGCATGCTAAAGAATTGGAAAATTAAAATGTGATAAACGGTCTCACTGATGATGTGCCAGTAGGTTTTTGCACATTTAGTAGATTGTATTGAGATATAAACCTAAATTTCAAACTTACTTATCTCATGGGGAACATCTCTCGGATATATGGGTAACCCCCGAAATCTTGTTTGAAAGGTCCCTCTTTCTGAGATACTAGGTCTTTATACTCAGTGATATCTGGGGTATTATCCCGGGACTTCTGATTTTGCGGAAGCAATGGCCTAGTCCCTGTATAATACTTTTCGCTTGCTTGAAATATAGCATCACCATCAGTACAAAAAATGATGAAACATTGCAAAATGCTAATCATGTGCTGTTGAAGAAAAGATTCTCTAAAGGGAACACACCTAAAGTCGAAGCCATCATCTCTCTGATATTCGAAGCCATCAGCTCTCATGGCCCTCGCATTTTTACCCTTTACAGATATCATCTAGGTATACTCACCTGTAAGACTGAATATTGGAATCTGGATACGGGAGTATATTCTGAGGTGGGACACATGAATAAGTTTAAGTGCTTAAAACACTAATATCGTATCTCGAAACAGTTGAACTTTGTGTGAGAATTTAAGTGGATCAGTATACTGACAATCTAAGTGAATCGTTTATAACTTAAAATGTTTAAAGCTTAACGGTGTTGGTGATTTGTCTCATAAACTGATATGATCCTCTTACACAAACTCACAAAAATATTGTGTGTAAATATTTCTTTACTGCATTTCTTTAATATCAAAAATCCAAAAAGATTTTCGGAGTGTTTTAGCATAAATTTTGAAAATTCAAAAAGATTTTAAACAACTGATGTTGAAAAGCTGATTTTCAAAATTCCGAGTGCTAAACATGATGAACAACAGGGTTGGGAGAGTCTGTGGAAATGAAAATGTTTTTGAAATGATTAAATGATTCATTAAGTTGAAACAAATTTGTAGTGAGATATATACAAGTGGTTCATCAGAGATTATAAATGTTAAATCATTTTGAATGATGTTTTCAAGTGATGTTTTGAATATAATTATACAAGTGGTAAGCAGAAAGTTTAAATTTGTCAAATTTGAAATTTGTGAAATTTACTTTGAGGTAGAGAATGTGCAGGTTATGGCTATGAGAGAGCCAGGTTGCGATTCTAAAAACTTGTGAAAGCTAGACTACGATCCCAGCACAATTTAAGGGGGAGTCGGATTAGCAAAAAGAAGTCGCAAGAGCCAGTGTTTGATACTGAATCTGATCAAGAGAATTAAAAGTGGAAAGAGCCAGGCCGAGATCCTGGAGATGAAGAGAAAAGAGTTAAATTGAGATTTAGAAGCCCAAAGACTGATAAAGGCTGAAGATTGTGAAGACTCGACACCGAAGACTTTGTCAACATCCGAGGGGGAGTCTGTTGGTGCATTACGTCTGTCGACTTCGTCTTGTATCGAGTCTTGTATTAGAATTGTTAGATCAGGGCACGTAGTACGAGAAATCTAGGGTTTGTGTGTGAAAGGTTAATTTCGCATGAAATGGCATCTAGCTATTTCGCACGAAATAGCAATCTGCTATTTCGCACGAAATAGCAGTTGGTAATTCCATGCGAAATTACCTCCCCTATAAATACCCTTGATGTGATTTCATTTGTAACGTTCGTGATTCCGGTCTGAAGTGCTGCCGACGTGTCCACTGATCTGTAATCGTGTTATATCAATAAAACAAGACAATTAAGTGTGAATCAAGCTGTTACTAAGTCTAATCAATGAATTCTGCCTCTGATTAGACCGAGAACTCTTCTGATAGACTCGTTTGGGTCACAGAACGATCCTACACATAGTGATGGCGGCGATGATAGTAGCTGGTGGTGGGGCTGCTGTTGATAGTGGTGATGGAGTTGGCTTTGACTGATGGCGGCAGTGATGGTAGAGGTATAGTTATGGTGTTGCAGGGGTTTAAGAGATGGAGATGTGGATGTTGACTTTGACTGATATTATTATATAATAGTATGGGTATTTTGGTCATTTCACATCCACTTAACACAAAAACTAACCTCCATTCGCGCCAGGGATTATCCCGGAAGGAAATTGCAAAAGTTTGGGACTATAGCTGTAATCTTAGAAAGTTAGGGACTAAAGGTGAAAAATGGACAAACCACAGGGACTATCCGGCCATTTTTCTCTAATTTAAAAGTTTAAAACATAAACATATGACTAAACTAAAATCGGATATGGAAATACAGTAAGGGGGTGTTTGTTTTTTTTTTGTGAAAAGCTATTCTTGACCACTTATGTCTGCCCCACGCAGACCACGCTCAAACGTTTGAGTCTGTAGTGTGTTTGTTTTCTCGATGTGATCTAAATAAAAAATGTCTGCCAGTCTCTTCTTGGGGCAGATGTGGACTCAAGTCTTCAAACCTCTTTTCCTCTCCTCTGCCCTATTTTCAAAACACAGATCCTCAACCCTATAATTTTCTTTACTCCTCAACCCCTTCCTCCTCCCAGCCGACACCTCCACATCTCCGCCGTCACCTCCCCCACCTCCACAATCCCCCCATCATCACCCCTTCCTCCTCGCAGCCTCCGCCGTAGACGGTGACGTCATTAAGCTCTGCTCTCTTGGTAGACAACCCTCTAAATAAGAGACGAACAGATTGAATCAACGGTAAATTCCTAGCACTTCATCACCGGAGCTTCTGCACTTATCGATGATGCAAACATCCAACGATAGTATCATCGAGGTTGCTAATGATGCTGACAAGAATACTCCAAAGGTTTTTCTTTTGTCTTTAAGTTGCTTTTTTGTTTGTTTTTGTGAAAAATTTGTAATGTTTGCTTGTGGGTTTTGTGATTTAGGTTAATTCTTGAACTATTAAAGATTACTCATTTGTAGATTTAACTCAAATTTGTTGTGTCATGATGATGAACCCCCTAAGTATTGTTAATTGAACTTGTTCTATGTTCTTTATGGTTTCTTGAATCCTGCTGACTCTTTTCGTGGTAAAATTAGTCATAAATTGACATAAAGTTTCGTAATTTATTAGATCTTTGTGTGATTTGTTATGTTTGAATTTTTATTGACTTATTTTATCAAAATAAAAATGGAATTATATGTGTGTATGTATATGAGCCGTGAGTGTGTGTATGGGTTAGAATTTATATTTTGAGTTTTGATTAAAAAGGTTCTTGAAAGATGATTGTTTGAATGATCAAAATGGATATATACGAAAGTATATATGATTGAAGTGATGACGGTGTCTTGGATTATTTGAAATGATATTAAAAGTATGTATGTATATATGGCAGGAAATATATATGCATGTGTGATAATGTTTGTGTTTTGATTGTTAGTTGATTATTGATTTATAAGAATCTTTGAAAGTATGCATGTTTAATCAATAGGATTTTTATAAAAGTGTCATATAAAAGTCTAATGATATGAAGTGAATATAAGAAAAAGTGAAATTTTGGAAGTTATATGTATGTATATGATTATGTGGGTTTTGTTTGCATGTTCATAAATGTGGAGAATGTTACATGCATTTGATGATTGTAATGACTGATGAATGATTGAACAACGATTAGGATTTGAATAAGTTAAGAGAATATAATAAATGTGGGATGAGTGTATTTAATCTTGGATGATGATGATGATGATGATGAAGTAAATGTGCATTAGATGTTTGTACTT
This sequence comes from Helianthus tuberosus, assembly GCA_030545235.1. Taxonomy (NCBI): domain Eukaryota; kingdom Viridiplantae; phylum Streptophyta; class Magnoliopsida; order Asterales; family Asteraceae; genus Helianthus; species Helianthus tuberosus. Next base: position 75,701,145 of record CM060426.1, read on the forward strand.
AAGCTTGCATAATGATTTAATGATCATAAGAAAATGAAAATTGTTATGGTATGATGAAAATACATACAAATCAGAATATAAGCTTACAAAAATGATGTTATATGATGTGTTTTGTTGTTATAAAATTATGTCATAAACTTGGTAGCTTTGCATGTTGTACATGTAGCTTAAAAAGTGGTAAAATGGGTGAAATTGCATGATTTATGTGTCATACATGAGACCTGCACTATCATGAGCATAATTACCATTTTAATCAGTAGATAACATGTGTTATGTTAAAATATCAAGTCGTGATGATTTGGGATGGTTACGGTAAAGTTCGGTACAAGACTATGCGTTAAAAACGGTAAAAATCAGTTTTTAAAGTGATTTTTGCAAAAACTTTTTAAATCAGATTATAAACTGATATTTTTATAATAAATATAAGTATTTTAACTTATATTAAGTATCTTTGGTATTTGGCTAACGTGACTTCCGACGCCCGAAAACGTTACCGAAAATGTTAAAATACGCATATTTCAACGTACGCGAAAATGGATGTTCAAGGTGAACTTTATATGTTAGAAAGTGGTATGTGAATATGAATATGAATAACATGATTTGTTAAGTGAATACATGATGATATGAATTAATACTATGTTTATGCGTTTGTGCGATAAAAACGGTAAACTAGGTCAAAAGTCACGTTATGTGCGTAAACTGTGATGAGCATGAAAATAATGCCTAGGTTAACTTGATGAGTTAATTGGTATTTAAGTGTTTAAGAATGATAAATGTGTGAAATGATGTAATACGAGAATTACGATATATGTCGAATATGTCCATACTTATGTAAATATATTACGAAGCGCAAATCGTAGATATATTGTAAATAAGTACACATAATAACGGATAAAAGGGTCACTAATACAATCGTTCAAATCGCAAAAATCTCAATATGTATATATATGAACACACACACACACATACACACACACACACACACATATATATATATATATATATCCCAACATAATCAAAATAAAGACTTTTCGAGAAAATCTCAAAGATATGTGAAAATTCTAAGTATTGGAGAAACTTAATTGTTTGTTTAAAAATTAGTTATTAAATCATTCCTATTTAAATTAGGATATGTAGATTCAATCTGAGGATTGCGATAATAAAAATGCACCCAAAGGTGAGTATCACTAAGCCCCACTTTTACTGTTTTATACACTGTTTTGGGGGAAGAACACGCCTTTAAAAAGGGTAATTAAATGTTTTAGTATGAAACATGCTTTCGAATAAATGTGTTTTAGTGAGTGTCACGAAAACTCCTCTTTTACTGTTTAATATACTGTTTTGGGGGAAGAACACGTCGTTATAAAGGATAAGTATACGTTTTTGTATAAAATATGTCTGTGAATTATATAAAAGTATATTTTTTGTGGAAAATATGATTTTTGGAATGATATAATTATGTTTTATGGAAAAACATGGATTTGAAAAGGTGTATGACTTAATCTGTTTTCAAGGAAAACGGGTTTTGATTGATATAAATATGTTTTCGAGGAAGACGGATTTTGATTATTGTTTTTTGGGTAAAAACGATCGTGGTATATTTTGAATTTCAGTTGGGACAAGTTTACCTGGTCTCAAGAGTGTAAACGGTGGCGAGGCTTACATTGCATGGGGGACAACAAAAATTTGTACAACATAAAATATTAAATTGTTATCTAGTAGGTTATATATATATATGTTGATGTGTTTGGGGAGGCACAAAGGATGCATACATGTCATAATGTTTAATCATATAAGTATTGTACACGTGGAATTGTTGATAGATCTATCGGGTTGACAACCCTGTCGTGACCGGTAGCTCCGGTCCACATAGCAGCGAATTGATATTCTATAATTTTCTAGTATTGATTAGAACCCCATTCGTAATATATAGATCGTAACGTCTTGCAAACTTACGAAACTGAAAGAATGACTGAATTTAATATCAAAAACCGTGGGTACAAGTTTTCATCGGAGATTTGTTTATTAAACTATTCCGGATGAATCAACCATGGATTTTACAAAGGAAATAAAATTAATTTTCTTAAACATATGTGGATGTTTAAAATCACAAAAATTATATAATAAGAAGTTTTTCCTTATACAAATTGTTACGAATTTGGATATGTGAACTCACCCTCCATTGTGTTGACACTTGATTTTTTTACGTGTCCTTCAGGTACATGAGTTGGCCTTCGAGGATTTTGGCTTATGTCAGCATGTGGTTGTTTGATGCGATTGTAAATAAATAATAATGTTTGGACACTTTTTAAAACTCTTTTGGGACCGTGTGTACTAAGACCCATAAGGGTCAAACAACTATGTTGTGGTTGTGGTTTACATTTGAAACTTTAAACTTTATGTTTTAAATAAGTGAAACTGTCCAAAATAAACAATTCATCGACCACTGAGACATTTATGGGTACCAACCTCCGTCACCACCACGTTTGTATTTTCGTTGCGACGTTTTTGGGGTGTGACATCCTCTCTCCACCGCCGCTGCCGCACTCCACCATCTCAGCTAGTCGTCATCGCTCTCACTCCACCACCTCAGCCAACCGCCGCCGCTCTCCACCACCTCAGCCAGCCCCCGTCGCTCTCACTCCACCACCTTAGCCAACCGTCCCCGCTCTCCACCACCTCAGCCCAGCTGCTTCCGCTCTCAACAACCTCAGCCCAGCCGTCGGATTCTTCTTCAATCACAGGTATGTACTCTATTTAGTCCATTGTTTGTTCTTGATTGTTTTTTATGTTAGTTCTTAATTAGATATCTTGAATGATAAAAATTGTTCTTGATTGTACTCCGAATTAGTCCATTATTGTGAAATTTCTTCTGTTTTTATTTTAGTCCATTGTTTGTTATGATTATGTTAATTTTTTGTGTTTGTATGATTATGTTAATTTTTTCTGTTTGTTAAGGAATTTAGATGTTCATTGTGATAAATTGTTATGATTAGATGTTATAGACGTTAATAAATCAGTTTAGGGTAAATTACATTTTTTCGTCCTTTATGTTTGTATCAGATTGCAATGGGGATGACCTTTAACTTCAATAATTACAGTCACCGTCCTTTATTTGCAAAACACTTTACACCTTTCGTCCTTTACCATTAACCTGATTAAAATTTCCAGTTAAGTCATAACACATAAGGGTAGTTTAGTCTTTTTACTGATTTAATTAAAAATAGTTTAATAAAACAAAACAAAAAAACTAAATATATATTTAAACACAGATTTGAGATCACTCTCTTATCTCTCTCTCTCTCTAAACTCATCCTTTCTTCCCCAACCAAACCCACCACCACCTACCACCAATAATTCAGAGCTTCGTAGATACAACACCTATAATTCTAGATCTAAAACATTTTCAACTTACACACAACCATAAATCACCTTAACATTTCTCAACTTTGTCTTCCACCCAATCGTTAAAATCAAGAACCCTAGATTTCATTTTAGTCCAAACCAGTCAACAATGGATGACATAAACAAGAACCCACACAACCAACCTTCATCTCCACCTGCATTCTCTTCCACATCATGAACATCATGGTTTTTCGGCATTATTCACGGCCGCAAGTTAAACACTTCAACAACATTAGATATAGTTTAATGAAATTGAAGTTATTAATTATTATTTTTATTATTATTCTTGTTCTGTTTTATGGTATTTTTAATTTGAAGTTAACTTTTTGGGAATTTTGAAGTTTGGTTATTGAGATTGGATTTATGTTTAAGTTTTGAAATTTGTTTGATTTTTGGGTTCTTTTTTCTTTTCTTTCTTTTAGGTTGATTTTTCTGGTTTTGAAAGTTTAAAGATTGTTGTCGGTGATGATTTGATTTGTCTATTGTGTAGAAGTTTTTAAACAAAGAAGTAAAACTAGCAATTCACTTCTTCTCCGCTCTTTCTATCGTCTCCTCTCGATTTTATGAACATCACAAAGCCGCAATAATCATTAAAATACAGAGGGATTGGTTGTTGGTGGTGGTGTTATTGGTTGTATGATGAAGGGGTGTTGTTCAGGGGGTGGCGGTTTGGATGGATGAGGTGGCCCTAATCTGGTCAAACGGATTCAGAGACTATGCCGTCGTCGTTCAAACGAATTCAGACTTTGTGGCGTGGTGATTTGGATGGTCGGGGGTGGTGGTGTGGCGGATCTGGATGGAGGTGCTTTGACTGATTGAGATAGAGAGGTTGGAGTTTTTTATTTACTTATATATATTTTAAATATAATAGGAAAATTACTAATCTACCCTCATGTGTAAGGCAAATGCCATATTTAACTGAAAATTTTAACCTGGTTAGTGCTAAAGGACGTAGGGTGTAACGAGTTTTACAAAAAAAGGACTGTGACTGTAATTATTGAAGTTAAAGGTCATCCATTGCAATCTGATACAAACATAAAGGACGAAAAGTGTAATTTACCCATCAGTTTATTTAGTCCATTCAGCAGCTTGCAGAAGTTAAAAAAACAAAAAGTTTTGTTCTTGCAGATTGTAAAGGTTTGGCCCACCTCTTCTGCTACAAATGTCTGCAGACGTGGTCCGCAGACTACAGACATTTTACCTTTGTGACATGTAGCAAATAGTTATTTTAACCAAAATGGCATGATGGTAATTTGATAATTAATTTAATTATGGAATGTATTATCTCCTAAACTAACAAAGGAGGTTTTAAGGAAACTGAATATCTCTTTGATTTCAAATGGGCGGTTATCAATTATAATAATACGATCTCTTCAACATTGTGTTTTATCAGTAACTGGTTCATCACATTATGTTTTATCAGTAACTAGTTTATTACATTGTGTCTTATCACTAAAACATACTCAATAAGATCAAAACAGTTGAGACAACACTAGTATGGAAAACACATCAACATATACTAAAATACAACAAAAACATATTTCAAACACACAAAAACACAACAATGTTGCAATAGAGTTACAAAAAAAGCCTTAGCAATGTACATAAAACACACTACTATGAACATATCTAGTATCCAACATCAAGTGTAGTAAAACACACTACTATCAGTTTCTTGGCTCTTCACATTGTGTTATATCAGTTTTCACAACTAAACACACCCCTTACAAATATAACACATAAGTGTTAGAAATACATAATATAAACACAGCAACGCCTGATTCGATGTAGACATACTAGTGTCTTAAATACACAATATAAAACACACTATATAAAACACACCAGTGTTTGAAATACACAATATAAAACACGCTAGTGTTTGAAATACACAATATAAAACACACCAGGTTCGGATATGTGGAGGTTTATGGTATTACAGTTACTTCCTTATTTAAAACACGGTAGTTTTGGAGGAGTGAAGGTAGAGAGAAAGAAAAAAAAACTCGTGAGAAATGTGGGGAAGTTATGGTATGACAGTTATCTTCTTATTTTAAACAAGTTAAATGACACATTTACCCCCAATCAATTAAATTAGCTTATTTATAAGACACATATATTACTAAAATGCCACCAAGATGATCTCAACCATTAAACACACTCATCCAATGGTCAAGATCACTTCATACACTTTGTAGGAAAACACACACTTTGTAGAGGAACCACACCCATATTATATAGCCTTAAGTAAACAAAATATAAAGTATAAAATAAATAAAGCAGCAAATGAAGTTTTGAAAAGAGAAAAGCAAACATATTTAAAAAAAGAATGAAATGCAAACAGACGATTTAAATAGACACAATCGGATCGGTAATGTGTCAAGTTAGGAGAACACCGAGAAAATAGCCAACATTTGACTCGATGACAACATAGATGGCAAAATCGATGTTGGACTTGCTGAATACAAACATCGTTAATCATGTGTATGACTTTACAAAAACGGTTATCCCTAGTGAATTAGTACAGAACTGACCATGTCTCAAATCGAAAAGAAAAGAAATGAAAAGGAACCTATGATCAAACCCAAAAATGCATACCAAAAACTTTGTAGCCTAGCAGTACCAAATTGTGAAAAGTGCTCATTGCCAATTGGTTGAGGTTCTCATCCCATGGTGTACATTTATATATGTAGGAGTCGGTTTAGATGGTGTGAGTTAGCTGTTAAAGAAAACCTGCAATTGCATTATGGTTTTTTGTATACTCTTAAGCTCTTAACATTTATAAACACATTTTGAATGCAACAACTACAAATGCCTATTGAGCAACATTTGAGCTTTTTGCACTGCTTTGATTATATGCATGCCATGTATTTGATAAATTATTTTCTATGTGAGATTTACTTCTCATTTGATTCACAATAGTGGTTTTTTGTGTTAGTTAAACTAAGTTAATTTTTATGGTTGCTAAATACTTAATGCATACTTACATCACATGTTTAATTTGCATTTTGCAGCAGTAATTTAGTATCTTAATGATTGAGCACAACTTAGAAAGTTTAGTGAATGTTCTGGTGTTCGCATTATAGCTTGAATCGCTTACAACATTATTTATTCGTCATATAAATTATCGTGACGCGGTACACCAAAATGATCATACTAGGTTTTTCCCAGCATAAAAAAATATGTAAAAGGAGTCATATGACTAGTTAAAAAGTCAATGAACACAGTTTAGAAAAAAAGTCAAACATTTTATAGCATCTCCATTCTCATTACCAAATACCAACATCTTGTTTTTCTGTAAGTTTTCATGTTTTATTTGTCAATATGTACTCAACTTGTTCAAGGTCTTCACTAATTGTTGTGCTGATATATAAAAAAATATAACAATAAATTGAAAAATATGATGTAGACATGTGTAAACTAGGTTATAAACTAACTACACTTTTTTACTCTCTTGTTTTCATTGAAATGAAAGTCCCTACTCTCTAGGTTAATCATCTATTTATCCTAATTGATGAAATACGCGCACAAGCTTTTAACATGATCTAATGACACTTGTAAAAGAATTAAGGGGACAATGATACATCTTATAAATCCTAGAAACATAATACTGAAAGTTACTCCATGGTGGTAATATTTTGTTTGTAACACCCGGTTATATGGGTAAGAACTTTGAATTAAAAAACTAAGCCTTGTCTCTTTCTCAAAGAGAATTGGATAACATGGAAGAAAAATGGGTAGAATATCATCTTATGACGTAGAACATGGAAACAAAGGCATTATGTTCGTAAAGAAAAATACATGTTTGTTGAGAAGGCTTGTGGTGGTGACTAGTGAGGGTGTAGACTTTTGCGGTTGGTAGGGGCTAAAACTTATAAGTGTAAGTCGCGTCTCATCAGTATGGGGTGCAGAGTGTGGCAGTATTATACAACCATCCACATGGGATAATTAACCTCAAAAACATTACCATGTTCATCAATAGTCATACAAACAAAAAATCAGATATGAAGATGTTTGACACCGTCAACAAATGTTTGGACGTTAATGTGCTAAGGTAACTTGGTGATTAATAATCTAAAGAAAAGGTCGTTTCCCCTTCTGATCATCATTATGTCAGTGTTCACAAACCCTGTCATTATGGGGATGATGTTTTGAGGTTAGTTATCCTTATGGGATGGTTGCATTCGTGGCGTTCCCGTGGGTGTTGTTGCTCCCATCCCACTTCTCCATTCTGCTTTGATGGTTTCCTTATTTGTTACTTCTCCAACTCAGGATGACCATCCCATTGTTGCTTCCTCTCCACCCCATACCCGTATCATGTTAGCTTCCATGTCAGGCTTCTTCTGTCCCACCTCTCTAGTCCCGCTCCCTACCAAACACACTTTCTTTCCCTTGGTATATAATACTTTGGTTGGTATTAAGCATTCTATGTTTGTTGATGGCTTGGACTTATTAGCATGTGTGTGTGTGTGTATATTCTAAAACGGCTATTGTTGCATTAAATTTCTATATACTTTTCATGTTCAGGTATTTTATTAGTAACTTTTATGTAAAACTGTTATGTATAAGTATGTTATTAGTATCATTTGTATAACAAACCCCCTACATACATGAAACTCTTGCCCCACACCACGGTTTTTAGAACTTAAATGCCTCGGAACACCTTTCTCTATTTAAAACCAAGGTCTAAAAGGTATTTATGTGTAATTTTACTAAGCAAATGTAAATTGTTTATAAATTTTATTTTTAACATAAAGCTAATGTAACTGATTATCAATACACAAAATGCTTACCTTTACAGATACGGTATCGTGATCAAACAAAGAAGCTCAAATTGTGGAACGATGATGAGCAATAGTCCATACCATGGATCTTCACGTGTATATAAACCGGACCAATGTTGCATAAGGGAGATATGAGATAACCTAGAAACAAATAAGTTATATCACGATTCACGAACTCTTTCAAGCTAAATTACATAACTAGTACAATTAATTGAATATACAATGCAGCAGCTGCATAATGAATCTTGATTCACATATTCTTGTTGCTACAATCCGTTATACTCCTAATTCTATGAGTACCTAAAGATCTTTTATTAAACTACAGGTCAAAAGGGCTTTATATATGTGTGAACCTCAATTTTCCAATCAACTTTTTTTAAGAACGACTAACTCACGCACCCTCTACCACACGAGGAGGCGCAACTTTATTTAACACCTTAATACCGCTAAGTTACAAGCGCTTTGGTCAATAAAGACAAACAACATACATCATGTTTGAATGGAGCTACAATCTTAATCTCAAAAGTCGAGAAATCATATCATCTACAATCTATGGCCAGAACACAAGAAATTATCTTAATATAAGAGACACATATCTGCATAAAGCCTCTAGACATCTAAAGGCTTTCAACAGTCTTTTCGTTATTGCTCATTTTATTACTGCTTTCCATCTCAAAGAATAATTCATAGCAGTTAAAAGCTCAAAGAGTAAAGGGTAAGTCCGCTTTAGGCCATTTAAAGTTGTTTTACACTTGTTTGTTTTACCGGTTTAGACTGTATCGGGCTGGTTTTTGGCTATTTCACACCATTTTAAACTACTTTTGGCCGGTTCAGACAAATTTTTTCACTGTTCAGTGTGCCTTGTTGCACTCAAGGCGGTTTTATTATGCCTCACCTCGCCTGGGTGCCTAGGCACACACCTTTTATAACAACTCTCCTAAAACTCTTAAACATGCCCTAAAATGCCTATAATATACCCCGTATACGAAAAATAACCCTAAAATACCTTTATGTTTATAAACATCAAATAAAAGCAAAAATATAAGGTCCTCGCGGGGCGCGACCCAGTCAAGCCCAGTCTGTCACGGGCCGCGACCGAGTAACACCAGGCGGCACCAGGTTACGCCACGTGTCCCTGTGAAGTCTACGGTGGTGATCAGCCAAGGCTAGGGCCTACCCTAGTGACCTCGCGGGCCGTGGAGGCCGTCCTTATAGCTCTCGCGGGGCTCGAGCCGACCATCGATCAGACTATATAAGGAGGCCTCTGGCCTTAGTTTCGATCGTTCAATTCTTTTCTTTCCTTTGTCCCTATAATAGCAATAGTGTTGCTCGGTAAAATACCCCTAAAAAGCGAAGCTCTGCCTCGTTGTAAGTATTATAACCCCCGGTTACGTATTAGTTACTCTACCCGATTGATCTAGGTCTCCATAACGCATGTCAAGGCTCTACCTGACTCAGTCGTTGGAGTTCTGTCTCGGGGGTATGGCTAATGTAAATTGGGTTATCTTACTAACACGTGTGCATTGTTTAATTCTAATAGATTATAACCAGAAAGTCACCAGAAAGCTATAGTATTATCTAAAACAACAAAGTGAGTCATTCTCTTTTTCTACCAAACTGTTTTACCAAAACTCCAATTGTTTTAAATTATGATAACAGTGATCGAGTCTATGTATTCTATAATTACTGTCGGTATGTTGGGGTTTTGTATACATTACTTATTACTACATTGTGAGTAGTAGCATGACCACAAGTCAGGATTGACAGTACCGTGGGTGGTAATTGGGTAGATATAAACATTGTAATCGCTCTCAATACTGTAAAGATATAAAAGCTTGTTTTGATTAAACTTGAATGCACTCGCCAGGATTTCTTGCTGATAAAACTTTTTAAAACGTGTTTTAGGTAACTTAATGTGAAGCTAATAGAAGCCAGCTGGAGAGCACTGAAGGCTTGGAAAAGTGGCTATAAAAGTTACCTAAATAAGAAAGAATTTTTATTTCAATAAATTAGGGTTTACCCCTATAAACATATTGTAATGGAAACTTGGGTTTTTCCCATGTATTTATTATTTATAAAAGTGTGGTGTTTTAACTCTGATAAACTATTTCCTAACTACGGTCCTGATGTTTAATTTCCGCTGCCAAATTAATAAACACCGATACCACCAGCTCTGTGTGCGGCTCGCGGCCACCCGCCCCTTAGGGCAAGGGGTCGGGTGTTGCGACAGGAGGTTGTATCAGAGCTACAGCCACTGGTTTAAACCACCGAAGTGTTATTCTGACACCAAGATTTTATCAGTTATGTTAGGAAATAATCTATGTGATCACGTGCATATATGTATATTATTGTTTTGTGTTATTCTGTTAGTTTACAGTATGAGTGAGCAAGGTACGTCTGATGCTTATCGTCACCTAGCTAGTTCTCCCAAGAGTGAAGGAACTTCATCACAGCCTACTCCTTCGGGGTATTCTGCTGACACTGAAGAAGGAATCTTCATCTTTAAGGCGCAATCCGAGGAACCATTCCCTTCGAAAAAGAGAGGATGGTTTAGTAGGGGAGCACATGAGAGGAGAAAGTGGATGAGAAAGTTACAACAACAGAGAGCGTTAGCAGCAGCCATTAGGGAAGTAAATGCCTAAACCCAAGAAGCAGTTAATAGACAGTTGGCAAACTTTCATATGCTAGCCACCACTGCAGCAGATCCAAACGTTGATCAGATAATTGCACCACAACCATTGCGACTATTTCCAACCCAACCGATGGAGATAGAACTTAACCAAGGAAACCAATTACCCATACCAGCATTTGACCCTAACGAGATACCTAGAATCCCAGCACCTAATCCTTTAGCGTATGATCCATGGGGAGATGACCATAGGGAATATCAGGAGCTCTATCCACAGGGAGAACCAATACCAAATCCCATAGCACAGTATACCAACCTTAATCCTTTAGATCCGTTTTGGAATGACGACCCATATTTTCAGATTGTGTTAAACGACCTGTACTCATATGGAGAGCCTATACCTCGATAACCTGACCCAGTACCCACGCCACTGCCATCCATGAGTGAAGAGAATGTGCAAGAACTCCGCACATATGGTGAGGAATTAGTGGAAGAAGGAGAGAGAATACGAGAAATAGGAGAAAAGCTCGTGTGAAAATATGACAAGCGAGAAATGCAGTTCTGGAGGAATGACCTCTAATATATATATATATATATATATATATATATATAAATGTGTGTAGTTTGAAAACAAAATCAAAATCAAAATCAACTACAATAGATAACCTAATATCTACCGATGCATAACTAGTATTGTGTTTAAATTTCAGTTGTAGGTTGTAATAGATATATATATGAAAAGAGTAAAAGTCGCAATGTTCGACGTTTTTGATCAATCTGTTTGCATGATTGTTTACATTAAATCTTATTCTGTGATATTGATACCTGATAAATGTTTATAATCCAGATGGATAACGAAGTTGTAACGCCTGCGTCCCTAGACTTTTACCTATTTGACACTTTTTGCCCCTATACTATGAGTTATGTGGTACTTTTGATACTTGGTGAAACTTATGCTATGATTCTTGAAACTTATGCTATGAAACTATGATTCTATGATACTATGAGACTATAATTCTATGATACTTGATACTATGGTGCTTGACTCTTGAGGCTCGTGAAACTTGAGACTTGGTTGAACGAGGGACTGGAGTCTTGTCACTGGCGGAAACTATGAAAGCTATGGAAACTATGGAAACTTGTTTTAATAATGTAATCTAGTCACGTGATACTATTACCCAATAAATACGCAACGCAACGCTTGATCTAATGCGCAAATCGAATCAAATACGGAAACACGGAAAAGATGGATTGGCCAAGTGGCAATCCGATCGGATGACCACCCGATCGGATGGCCACTCGATCGAGTTGCCATCCGATCCGTGCACACCGCCTTAACCCTCTTTCTCACACTATAAATAGGCCTGTCACATCACCATTCTCACTGATGTGATAGCCTCACTTGACCAGACGCACGCACTCCTCTTTTCCTCCATTTCTTAGCGATTTCGGCTAATCCTAAAGAGCTCCCTTTGATCCAATAACGGTTAATCTGTTAAGCAATCACTGTGAGTATACTCGATCCCTTTTTGTTTTAAACTTTGGGATGTAACATGTATTCTACTAAACTACGATACTTGAGACTTTTGCAAACTAAACTCTATCCTGCGTGTATGTGAAACTTGTGATTCTTGTATTCTATTTGTGCTATGTGAACGTTTAATCCATGGTGTGTAGTTCCGCCTTAACAATAGTAGCGCTATAGGAGATGCACCTCCCCATTATTCTCGGGGGTATTATTAGGAGGATTCTAGTTTTCGTTGAGACTTGGGAAAACAACAAAGCATCGGGATACTTGGGGTATCACTTGTTGGACTGCGAATACTAGCATGGCTGAAACTATTTTGTTACGCTTACATACGGATATGAGTTGTTTTAATCTATTATGCTATTACTCAAACTTGTATATGTCACACCCCGAAATATCAGAGCATTGGCGTGACTGGACTGGTATCGTCATTGCACAGCGGAAGCAAATAAGCTAAGACTTCTAGAAATTGAACGCCCACTAAGTACTCGTATCTCCAATGGTTCTCCTATTCCAACAGTGCCTTGTCTTAGAAAAGTAACCTGAGAAAGAACATGCGAAAAAGTCAACATAATGTTGAGCGAGTTCATAGTTTGTTTTGAAAAGATTTGAAATAAATCTTTTGAGTTATGAAAGATTTGAAATAAATCTTTTGAGTTGTGAAAGATTTGAAATAAATCTTTGGAATAACCGGTTTTTGAAGTAGTATTGAGAAAACGAATCAAAAGTCATTTTCTTGCCAAGTTATATGGAAAACGTTGTGTTTGTAACACAGTATGTTCATAAAAACCATGTATTTGTAAAGCCTTGTATTTGTAATGTTCGCATAACCGTCAATGCCCACCCTGACTTTGACTCCATACCCGCATAATGCTTTGAATTTATATAAAACATGGTAGTTAATTTGTATGAACAAGAAGTTTCGTAAGTATAAAATCCCTGGTATGTAGCAGATAAAGAAAAAGAGATCACCAATGGTTTGCAAGGCCATTGATATGTGTGAAGTGCAAGTAGGAAGACTCAAACCTAGCAAATTTATGCGTTGGGTACAAAGTCACCCCGAGGTCCGTTCTGGTTGGGCCTGGGGCTGGGCTCGCTACACCCAGATAGATCTACCGCTCCTGTCCCTCGGTCCTACAATGAGGATTAATGATCCCAAGTTGCGCCTACCCACTCACATGATCTGTACGCTCTAACCCTCCTTACGCTAACCATACCATGTATAAAAATGTCTGTGATCATTGTACATGTATTTTACCCCAGTCTCTAAGACTGATCCTCCCTCAGTCTCTAAGACTGAGCCTTCCTCAATATTATCACCAGACGATCCATCCTTAGTCATGAAAATCATTCACATTTCGATAATACGCATTTGTTTTGTAAAAACCGGTATGTTTAGTATAAACCTTTCGTAAATCATTTGAGTTCCTCGAAATCCCTTCGTAATATGATTTAGAAAATATGAGTTTTGCATTTGTTCTAAACTTTCTATGTTTTTGCAAAACGTGCATGTCTTTCCACCCCGAAAACATTTATAAAAATGTAAAGCCGTAAAAAGTGGGGTTATGAACTCACCTGAATATTCCTGTGCAAAGCTAGCTAATTACGACTTCGATGATGTCGTTTCCAAAACTTGACTTGCTAGCGTGCATTCTACAATATTCCTAAAACGGAATACCTAATAAGTTTCTAAATAACATAGTAACTAAACTACGTGTCATCGAGCTCTACCGAATCGTTGACCGAACGATCCGTTGATATGTTGTTAACTTAATAAAATAATTAAGTTATACTTGTTAAGTTTCGTTTACTAAGTCTAGAAAGTACTTAGTTTTCGAGAAATTCGAATATATAAATATTTACTCAAAATATAAATATATCGATAGGATAGTGTTTATCGTTTCGAGAGGTCGTACGTGTATGTAACGAATGTTTTATGAAAAGAATGTATAATAAACTCGTATTATATATCGTATGCCGTTTAGGCGTTTGAAATAAATATAACAACTTATATTTATTTAATAGCGTTTTCGTGTTGATGTCGTTTGAATTAAATACGATAGTTATATTTATTTCATAAAAGAATATAAGTTGCTTGGCGCTTGAAATAAATATATAAAATATATTTATTTTATAAAAGAATTCGCGTTGTATAGTATTCGAAATAAATATGTAAACTATATTTATTTTGTAAAACGAATACGAGTTGTTTGACACTTGAAATAAATATATAAAATATATTTATTTTATAAAAGAATTGTCGTTTTCGTATGTGATAACGCGTCGTCGAAAGAATATATACGTTTGTATTCGTTTCTATAAAAGTTTATTTGAAACCGATGGTTTGTTTGATAATAAAACGCGTTTTGTTCTACAGATTTTCTCGAAAATCGGGCAGAGTTTCCTCTGTTTTTGGACGGCCCCGACAACACAAGTTGTCGTTATTTTATCAAACTTCAACAGTTATACAATCATTTTTTTTATGTAATACCAATTTATATCAACGAAATAATAAGCAAATCCAAGTAAATATTTAACTAATAATTCGTTGTTTGTTCGGTTCGAGCTCGTTAGTCACGTAAGTATTAAAACTAAAATATAACGCAAATAAATAGCGCCATTTACCAAATCCTCATGTCGAAACGGTAACTCAGTTGACCGGGTCTGAGTTGACCGAGTTGACTCAGCGAGTTGACCAGGTCCGACCGAGTCGTACCGAGTCGAACCGAGTTGCACCGAGTTGCACCGAGTTGAGACCCGAACCCGAACTGATCTGTTGACTCGCTTGGCCGAGTCAACCGAAACCAAAACTGAATCTAATCGAACCCGTTCTGAGATGAGACTGAACCTGAAAATCCGAACTGAAACATGCTTGAGCTGACCCGAACAAAACCATCAGTGGATTAAAACATAATCATCTTCATAAGTTTTCATAAATGAAGCCAAATGTAAGAAACAGGGATGGTTTACCGGAGAACTCGCCGGATACGTCTTGGACTGCCGGACTTTTGATGTCGACCACCGGACAAAAGAACTGACCCGGAACCCGTACCGATCGAAACCTGACCCGGATCAACCAACCCGAACTCGAACCAAAACCTGATTCCAACCGAATCTTGAAAGATCGAACATCATCATCATCAACGAGAAAACTCGTCGGTTAATGACGAAAACCGCCGGTCCGAGGCTCCGACCGCCGGACCGAGACTCCGATCTTCCTCTCTCTTCATTTCTGTCTCGTCGTCGGATCTCCTCTCTCTGATCTTGCAGCCGTCGCTCACCACCACCGGAGTGGTGGTGGTCCGTTTTGTCGTCGAGATGGGGGGGGGGGGGTAGGCTGCTGGTGTGAGTTGTCTGAAAGGATAATCGGAGGAGAGAGGGGGTGTGTATGTGTCATCGGAGAAGATGAGAGGCGCCGGAGCTCGGTCATCATCTCCGGCTCCGGTCGCCGGTGTATGGTCACGAGAGAGAAGGAGAAGGCCAGATATCTAGTCTGTGTCTTATGTGTGTTTGGAGAGAGGAATGTAAGCAAAGAAGAGGGATGAAAGGCAGTGGTGTATAACCGAGAGAAGGAGGGATTTTATAATCTTTTATGTGGGTAATAACTAATGTTACTTCCTAATGTCTTTTGTGTATAGATCTTGTATGGATTGTGCTTCAAAATTTTTAGACAAAAATCTTATGGAGAGATTTTGAGTAGATTTGAGAGATTGTGTGAATCTTGTCAAGATTTAATATGTTAGGTGTAGGTTTAGGCTTGTGGGTTTTGGGCTTGGGCCCAGGGCCCACAAGCCCACTTCATGTGTAAGTGGCCCGTAATTCCTACGAGACCCGATATCGCAACCCAAACTCCATAAGCATAAAATATTCGCGTAACATCCATATTTGTCGGCGTCGTCAGTATTTTGTACGGTATCAGTCCGTTGTCGCGTAATATTCAGCAGATTTTCCGTAAATCACCACACGCGCACTGTATAGCTGAACCAACGTTCCTGGGCACTCCAAGGGCCTGGTTAAGTTAATCCGTGCTGTAAACACTATTTATTGTCGCGTTAATCGTCTGTTAATTGCGTAATTAAGAGCCGTAAATTACGGGTTGTCACATTCTCCCCCTGTTACAGAAATTTCGTCCTCGAAATTTAGACTATGCTATCCTCTCAGAATTGTGTTGTTTGCAGGTAAGTCCGAATAATAACAAAGTGAATGACTGCGTAATCGAAACAAGACTTATTCGAATCAGGTGAATTTAATAACATTCCTCAACAATAAGAACCCATCGGTTTAAAAGAAATGTGTCTCAGTAATTGATGTCAAAGGAAACGAGACGTAATGATACAGTCACCAGTGCGACTAAGTTAACAAGGACCCAACAATGAACAGGAACTTCGACCAATCGAATTCCATATGAACGTTTATAACATGTGAATGAGTTCTAGAAGCAATAACATCCACTGGATGAACTTAGAATCGACAATCTCAAATGTATTAGTTTACATGAAACGCTCGATCGTGATCAGCACAAGCTGCAAGTTATACCGACGCCACAAGGTGTCGCAATGAATGAAACAATTCAATAATAGGGGTGATCGAACAAGTATCACCTGTGTTTTGCATGTAACGCTCAATCATGATTAGCCCAAGCTACAAGTTTGTGCTGACACCACAAGGTGTCGTAGTGATTCAAATAATTCAATAATAGCGGTGATCAAGCAAATTCACCATGTTTGAAATCAAATGAAAGCGTAATAAAGTGAATCTGAAAGTTTGTTTCAAATGACATCATAGAATTTCCAATTGAATATGGAACATCAAAGAAATAATGTTTTCAATCGAAGATGAAGAAGCAATGAATGTCGCAAAGCATTCGATCGATGTTGAAAGAACCGTTATGAGGTACACCGGAATATGAAATGAATTTGTGTACCATTGTCTTAACACACTATTGTATTAAGACCGCTTTGATATAATAAATCGAAGTGGATTGGAAAACAATCAATAAATATTTAGATCCGTGCATGAGATGCGTAAACGAGTTTAGCGCAAGCTTCAAATAAGTGAAAATACCACCACAAGGTGTCGAAATCAACAAACAATTTAATGGAGTCAAATACCAAACAAGTTTACCACGACTCGGAACAAATGAAGTGCTCGTTAAAAATGGATTTGAATATGATGCTCCCAATACATCATATGGTGTCTCGAATCGAATAAGTGTAATGAGCAAGTTCAAACAATTGAACTTGGTTTTAGCGCAATCCGACAATAGATATATGTATCGATAAGAAAACTTTCGGCATGGTCACAACGAAAAACCATGTATGCAACTTGTAAAGAAATGATCGTGACACAATGACCATTAAGAGGAGTAGAGATACGAAAATCTACTCAGTAAATGTGAAATTCGAAATTTCAATAATAGAAATTTGAGGACTTTACCTGGGGTTGCATGTGATGTCCGATTGTTAGGTGACATTACCATGGAATGTCGAACATTTCGTATTCGTCACTAGTTAGGTAGGGGGGGGGATGCGAAGACAATCGTCTTCTCCCTGGCGTGATTCGTGTCGTTGCAGGATTGCGTGACAAGTTGTCGTTTCCTGATCGTTAGTTCTCCTGCTGACAGGGATCTAGCGTCGTCGTTAAATTTACGTCATCGTTCCTTCTCAAAGGCCTCGCCTCGATAGTCGTATGTGTCGTACTTCAACCTCCGTTGATGTACAGCTTAAGTTTCACGTATACCTGTGCAATAGCGTTGTGTGCCGCGTAGAAGGTGATGTACCCCGACATCCGTTGACGTAGAAATTGAGTTCCATGTATTCTCGTGCGCTAGTGTTTCGTTTTGCGTAGAATGTGATGTACTCCGACATCCGTTGACGTAAAGATTGAGTTGCATATATTCTTGTGCACTCGTTTTGTTATGCGTAGGCTGCCTGCTCGGGAAGTTAAAATATCATAGACAATATGGATAATAGTGTGTGCCCGAGTCAATATTCGCGGTTCCTACGTGATGACCTTTAATAAACACACACATGCGCAAATAATCAATCATATAATCAAATAAACATCTTAGTCACCAATAAGCAATCAAGTAATTCCCCTAGTCCCACCAGTCTATCCTCCCAGCCTCTCAGACTGAACTTCCTAGTCCCACTAGACTATCCTCCCAGCCTCTCAGACTAAACTTCCTAGTCCCACTAGACTATCCTCCCAGCCTCTCAGACTGAATCTCCTAGTCTCTCAGACTGACTCCCTGTTCCGAAGGTCTTAAATGCATTTTTCCTAAACTCTTAGATTTTTGTGTACTGTATGTAATCGTTTCGTGTACCGTGTATAAAACATCACAATAGCGTATGTTTGAAAACAAAATTTTGACTGTTTGCTTTTTCGGCAACGGTTGGAGACCATATTCGAGTACTAGGCGTTCTGTATGTATTCAACGTCTTAATAGTCTAAGTCCCAGAGAAAAGTGAGGTTAGAGCCTAGGTATCACAACAGAAACCTAATTCGCTGTAACCTATAGCTCTGATACCAATCTGTCACACCCCGACATATCAGAGCATTGGCGTGACTGGACTGGTATCGTCATTGCACAGCGGAAGCAAATAAGCCAAGACTTCTAGAAATTGAACGCCCACTAAGTACTCGTATCTCCAATGGTTCTCCTATTCCAACCGTGCCTTGTCTTAGAAAAGTAACCTGAGAAAGAACATGCGAAAAAGTCAACATAATGTTGAGCGAGTTCATAGTTTGTTTTGAAAAGATTTGAAATAAATCTTTTGAGTTATGAAAGATTTGAAATAAATCTTTTGAGTTGTGAAAGATTTGAAATAAATCTTTGGAATAACCGGTTTTTGAAGTAGTATTGAGAAAACGAATCAAAAGTCATTTTCTTGCCAAGTTATATGGAAAACGTTGTGTTTGTAACACAGTATGTTCATAAAAACCATGTATTTGTAAAGCCTTGTATTTGTAATGTTCGCATAACCGTCAATGCCCACCCTGACTTTGACTCCATACCCGCATAATGCTTTGAATTTATATAAAACATGGTAGTTAATTTGTATGAACAAGAAGTTTCCGTAAGTATAAAATCCCTGGTATGTAGCAGATAAGGAAAAAGAGATCACCAATGGTTTGCAAGGCCATTGATATGTGTGAAGTGCAAGTAGGAAGACTCAAACCTAGCAAATTTATGCGTTGGGTACAAAGTCACCCCGAGGTCCGTTCTGGTTGGGCCTGGGCCTGGGCTCGCTACACCCAGATAGATCTACCGCTCCTGTCCCTCGGTCCTACAATGAGGATTAATGATCCCAAGTTGCGCCTACCCACTCACACGATCTGTACGTTCTAACCCTCCTTACGCTAACCATACCATGTATAAAAATGTCTGTGATCATTGTACATGTATTTTACCCCAGTCTCTAAGACTGATCCTCCCTCAGTCTCTAAGACTGAGCCTTCCTCAATATTATCACCAGACGATCCATCCTTAGTCATGAAAATCATTCACATTTCGATAATACGCATTTGTTTTGTAAAAACCGGTATGTTTAGTATAAACCTTTCGTAAATCATTTGAGTTCCTCGAAATCCCTTCGTAATATGATTTAGAAAATACGAGTTTTGCGTTTGTTCTAAACTTTGTATGTTTTTTGCAAAACGTGCATGTCTTTCCACCCCGAAAACATTTATAAAAATGTAAAGCCGTAAAAAGTGGGGTTATGAACTCACCTGAATATTCCTGTGCAAAGCTAGCTAATTACGACTTCGATGATGTCGTTTCCAAAACTTGACTTGCTAGCGTGCATTCTACAATATTCCTAAAACGGAATACCTAATAAGTTTCTAAATAACATAGTAACTAAACTACGTGTCATCGAGCTCTACCGAATCGTTGACCGAACGATCCGTTGATATGTTGTTAACTTAATAAAATAATTAAGTTATACTTGTTAAGTTTCGTTTACTAAGTCTAGAAAGTACTTAGTTTTCGAGAAATTCAAATATATAAATATTTACACAAAATATAAATATATCGATAGGATAGTGTTTATCGTTTCGAGAGGTCGTACGTGTATGTAACGAATGTTTTATGAAAAGAATGTATAATAAACTCGTATTATATATCGTATGCCGTTTAGGCGTTTGAAATAAATATAACAACTTATATTTATTTAATAGCGTTTTCGTGTTGATGTCGTTTGAATTAAATACGATAGTTATATTTATTTCATAAAAGAATATAAGTTGCTTGGCGCTTGAAATAAATATATAAAATATATTTATTTTATAAAAGAATTCGCGTTGTATAGTATTCGAAATAAATATGTAAACTATATTTATTTTGTAAAACGAATACGAGTTGTTTGACACTTGAAATAAATATATAAAATATATTTATTTTATAAAAGAATTGTCGTTTTCGTATGTGATAACGCGTCGTCGAAAGAATATATACGTTTGTATTCGTTTCTATAAAAGTTTATTTGAAACCGATGGTTTGTTTGATAATAAAACGCGTTTTGTTCTACAGATTTTCTCGAAAATCGGGCAGAGTTTCCTCTGTTTTTGGACGGCCCCGACAACACAAGTTGTCGTTATTTTATCAAACTTCAACAGTTATACAATCATTTTTTTTTATGTAATACCAATTTATATCAACGAAATAATAAGCAAATCCAAGTAAATATTTAACTAATAATTCGTTGTTTGTTCGGTTCGAGCTCGTTAGTCACGTAAGTATTAAAACTAAAATATAACGCAAATAAATCGCGCCATTTACCAAATCCTCATGTCGAAACGGTAACTCAGTTGACCGGGTCTGAGTTGACCGAGTTGACTCAGCGAGTTGACCAGGTCCGACCGAGTCGTACCGAGTCGAACCGAGTTGCACCGAGTTGCACCGAGTTGAGACCCGAACCCGAACTGATCTGTTGACTCGCTTGGCCGAGTCAACCGAAACCAAAACTGAATCTAATCGAACCCGTTCTGAGATGAGACTGAACCTGAAAATCCGAACTGAAACATGCTTGAGCTGACCCGAACAAAACCATCAGTGGATTAAAACATAATCATCTTCATAAGTTTTCATAAATGAAGCCAAATGTAAGAAACAGGGATGGTTTACCGGAGAACTCGCCGGATACGTCTTGGACTGCCGGACTTTTGATGTCGACCACCGGACAAAAGAACTGACCCGGAACCCGTACCGATCGAAACCTGACCCGGATCAACCAACCCGAACTCGAACCAAAACCTGATTCCAACCGAATCTTGAAAGATCGAACATCATCATCATCAACGAGAAAACTCGTCGGTTAATGACGAAAACCGCCGGTCCGAGGCTCCGACCGCCGGACCGAGACTCCGATCTTCCTCTCTCTTCATTTCTGTCTCGTCGTCGGATCTCCTCTCTCTGATCTTGCAGCCGTCGCTCACCACCACCGGAGTGGTGGTGGTCCGTTTTGTCGTCGAGATGGGGGGGGGGGGGGGTAGGCTGCTGGTGTGAGTTGTCTGAAAGGATAATCGGAGGAGAGAGGGGGTGTGTATGTGTCATCGGAGAAGATGAGAGGCGCCGGAGCTCGGTCATCATCTCCGGCTCCGGTCGCCGGTGTATGGTCACGAGAGAGAAGGAGAAGGCCAGATATCTAGTCTGTGTCTTATGTGTGTTTGGAGAGAGGAATGTAAGCAAAGAAGAGGGATGAAAGGCAGTGGTGTATAACCGAGAGAAGGAGGGATTTTATAATCTTTTATGTGGGTAATAACTAATGTTACTTCCTAATGTCTTTTGTGTATAGATCTTGTATGGATTGTGCTTCAAAATTTTTAGACAAAAATCTTATGGAGAGATTTTGAGTAGATTTGAGAGATTGTGTGAATCTTGTCAAGATTTAATATGTTAGGTGTAGGTTTAGGCTTGTGGGTTTTGGGCTTGGGCCCAGGGCCCACAAGCCCACTTCATGTGTAAGTGGCCCGTAATTCCTACGAGACCCGATATCGCAACCCAAACTCCATAAGCATAAAATATTCGCGTAACATCCATATTTGTCGGCGTCGTCAGTATTTTGTACGGTATCAGTCCGTTGTCGCGTAATATTCAGCAGATTTTCTGTAAATCACCACACGCGCACTGTATAGCTGAACCAACGTTCCTGGGCACTCCAAGGACCTGGTTAAGTTAATCCGTGCTGTAAACACTATTTATTGTCGCGTTAATCGTCTGTTAATTGCGTAATTAAGAGCCGTAAATTACGGGTTGTCACAGTATACTCGCCGGTACATTTTGTACTGACTCTATTTTAATACATGTTGCAGGCTGATAGGATGCTAGGATTCTTGGAATCAAGCTAGGATGATGCTTAGAAACTCATCTAGATAAGTAAGTTTTTGAACAATATTTGAGACTCGATGTACTTTGATACCTTGTGATGGTTGTTTGGTTTTAGACAATGTTTGAATCAATCTAATTTATAATGAAACTATTTTAGTGTTATGGAATCTCATGAGCAATCTGAACGCTTAGTGCTCGCACCCCAAAGTTTCCGCCATCTGTTGGGATGTGACAGATTGGTATCAGAGCCATAACTATAGGGAATTAGGATAAGTAGGAATACTTGCCCTATTCTATAGTTCTGGGAATCTTGATTCTTATCTTATGTTTAAGACTTTTGCATTCTACCGTATCTGCTTCCTAGCAGCACACACTTCCCTGCTAAGTTTACGATGCCTTTCCTAAGGCTGATACAATATACACTTGATACTTCGAAAACACTGTTAACCGGTGTTTGTATTTTGCACGAAATTGTCCTCAAGCCAGGAGTGACATCCGAACCTTGATGGGAAATTTCCTGATTATATTCTAGTAGGTCTTATCTGCTGATAAGTACCGACGCTATTAGGGTACGATGTTGTCAAGATAGAGGTGAAGCTCAGACCTTGATAACTAGTCCCACTCCTTGATGTTTTATTGATGTCTCGCCAAAGTCTTGAAACTCCCATTCGATTGGGTACGTGAAATGACCAAAAGGACGAATATCGTAGGCCTAACATCGATGACGTATTTGTCTAAGTAAGTCAGGACACGTTACCTCAATTGAAAAGGGGTTCGAATCACTTTGGTTAGTCGCCGTTCCTCTACCCGGAACAATCTATGTTTTATGAGCCTATCTTTTATGTTATCTCGATTTTACATGTGGTTCTAATCTTGATCCTTCGTTTATTTGAGATTCTTTTTACACAAATCGCACGTATGTCCGCAACCTAAAACCCTAATTCTAATCTCAGAATCAAACTAAATTTATGAAGCTTTATTCTATCATAATAGCCTATGTGGGAATCTTGATCGACTATGATACTATGTGAATCTACCTGGTGAATCTATGTGTTAATATGGTTGTAAAACACTAAACAGAACATGGCATAATAATGCGAGACATAAGTGACGTGTTTGAAGCATGGTGGATACGCCACTGGTACTTCCTATATATAAGTGTTTCAGACATGTTATCAACTTTCGTACTAAGTGCCATGCGAAACTTAGTGTTTTGCAGACCGGTGATAAGTTTGTTGAAATCTAATCCATGGGAAACTACTTGAGTAATCTATGAGGAATCTATGTGTAATCTATGTGTACTCTAGCATAAGCTACGTGTAATCTAAGTATGTGCTGTTTTGAGAAACAAAAAACGAAACGTAGCCTAGCACTAAAGACGAGGATGACGTGGCATGTCCGAAGCATGGTGGATACGCCGCTGGTACTTCCTATATATAAGTGTTTCTGGCATGTTAACGAGTCTTTCTACCACACGCTAAGTGAAGATCATAGTTTTGTAGGCTCGGGTTAAGTTGTGAAATCTATTTGGTTAATCTATGTTGAATCTATTTAATCTATGTTGAATCTATTTGGGTTAATCTACGTTGTGAAAAGTGGTGGAATCTAATGTTGTGGTTAAAGAAGCGTGACACCGATGACGAGGGGGACGTGGCATGATTGAAGCATGGTGGATACGCCGCTGGTACTTCCTATATATAAGTGCTTCCGTCATGCTACCAAACTTTCGTAGCACGTGCCATGCAGGATTTCGTTGTTTATGGGTTGTTAAGATGAATCTATGAGGATCTATCGAATCTAATGGAAACTATTGAATCTATTGGAGTCTATGAATTTATTGAATCTATTGAAATCTGTAGAATCTATTGGAATCTATGTGAAACTATTGGAGTAATCTATGCGAATCTATGACAATGATAATGAGTGTGTTTAGCGACACGTAACATGACACCGAGTACGAGGTTGAAGCGATTATGCCCGAAGCGTGGTGGATACGCCGCTGGTACTTCCTATATATAAGCGTTTTTGACATGTCGCCAATCTTCGTACAACGTGCCATGCGAAGGTCATAGGTTGTGGTGTTGAAACTATTGTGAACTATTTGAATCTTGAGTCTTTAATCTATCGTGTGTGAATCTATACTGTGAGACTTTGTGAACCCAGACTTATGCGATCCTCTTGTTGGATCAGTAGGATGTCTTCTCGTAAGCTCTCCGACACTCTCAAGAGATCCAGGGAAAAGTCTCAGAAAAAGATGATGTCCTTCATGGCCGACCAGATCGCTCGAGTCATGCCAAAGATCGTCTCTGAGATCCAAGGATCGAACACTCCGCCCTCTTCGGTTGATTCTAAGACGGAGAAAGAAAAGCCTACCAAGTTCACCTATAAGCATTTTATCTCTTGCAACCCTAAGTCTTTCACAGGCAGTGATGGGGTGACTGCTATGCTCGAGTGGTTTGACAGCATCGAGGTTACCTTCATTAACAGCGAGTGTCCTGAACATTTAAAGACTAGGAGTGCAACGGGAATGTTTCAAGGCAGAGCGTTGGAATGGTGGACAAATGAGAGAAACATCCGATCGAATGAAGAAGCCTATGCTCTTCCATGGGCTGAGGTGCGAGAATTAACGATGCTTGAATTCTGCACTCCCTATGAACAACTGAAACTTGAAGAAGATTTCTGGCACTTGAAGCAGATTGGTGATGATAATCTGGCTTATACTACCCGTTTCAAGCAGCTCAGCTTGATTGTTCCTCACTTGGTTTCTACCCCTAAACGCATGATAAACAAGTACCTCAATGGTCTACCTCATGCTATGCGTGATTCTATTGAAGCAGCTCAACTCGGAAATATTGAGGAAGTCTACCGTCTCGCAGCTAGTCTCAACAACAATCGCGTTCGTGATAAGCAGTTTGCTAACACTGCTCCCTCCAAGTCTGCACATCAAGTTACCCAGCAACCAAGTGGCAGCAAGAACAAGAGGGGAATGTCTCAGGGTTCAGGATGCAATGCTATTGTTCCTACTGCGAATCCTTTTGCTAAGCCTGCTCCTACTGCTACTGTTCAGAACCCTGCCGCACCTGAAGTCAACAAACAATACTCTGGGTCTTATCCCAAGTGTAGCACTTGTAATTTTCATCATCCTTGTCACACCCCCAAAATACCACGTGCGGGAACACCGCAAGACGTGTATAGGATCCAAGCCACCAATCATATCGAACCAATAATAAATATTTAATAAAACATTTGTTTCATCGCATAAGATAAATCCAGGTTAAGAGTTAAAACCAAAGAAAACATTCAGTGGAAGCATAAGGTAAATTGTTTAACAACTTTTGCAAAATAAGTGTTTAAAAACCGATGTGTCAAATATCCAAGAGTCTCGATCCATGACTACTCCAGCACTCCCAGATAGCAAGTCCATAACAAACACCTAACGACCTGCAAGCATGCAGACAAGTGTGTCAGACGACGCTGGTGAGTTCAAAGTTTTGTTAACGCGTTTAGTTACCAGATATGTGTATAAAACAGTTCAACGATTTGTTTTGATGATGTTATTAACTCGATTACCGTATGTGGTTACTAGATGTGTTTGCCCAAACCCCAATGCCTCTATCAAAGCATTGGTCAAGTGGTCAAGGTAAATAGTTCACGCCCGTCCATTCCGGCCCGGTGTGAGGGTGCCAAACCTAATAGCGCTATCAACTAAATACCTCGTTGCCTTCCCGGCAACAATCGGTAGATGTAAGGGGTGTTATATGATAGAAACTGAGTAATAACAAACATCCCATTAACCTGACATTCTTCCCTGAAAACGTTACCCGATATCCCTTCCCGGGATGCATGCTTGGAAAAGAGCAGTGAACTCACCTTGGTTCAATGTTGTAGAAGGCGCTAGGCGCTAGTCGGGCGGTGAGGTACAGCCTAGGGATTAATCGGGATTAATCGGAATGGGATTTTTATATGTATTTTTTCAAAATTATATATATATACCCAATAATATAAAAATAATACTTCAAAATTCACATAAATACTTCAAGTTTCAGATAGTATGGTTCGATTTTGACCGATTTTAACCAATTTTGACCGCCTAGGACCGCATAGGACCGATTTTGATCGATTTTGACCGACTAATATTGTCCGATTAATCCGATTTTTGACCGCCTAGGACCGATTTTGACCGCCTATGACCGATTTTGACCGATTTTTGACCATGACCGATTAATTGACCGCCTAGCTCAAAATTAGGCAGTAAGTGACCGCCTAGCGCCTAGGCGCCGATTAATCGGCCGCCTAGGCCGATTTCTGCAACCATGCCTTGGTTTGCTCGGTTTGGTTAATTACCTGTTCACACTTAAACAGTCACAGCCTACGGTATTCATGTATGCAATGTCAGTTTTTCACTCATAATGTTTACACATAATTTGACAGTATATAATTCACACTATGATTTTCGAATAGTACTTATCAATTACGTACACCCATACAATCCAGTTCACATGTATGTTTCAGATCTGAATATAATAGTCAACGTAGTACTCCTGACAACCCACTCATGCTTTCTTATCAATCATAATTAACATGCAATTAATAGAACCCATTCATGTTTTCTTATACATCATAATTAACATGCAATTAATAGAACCCATTCATGTTTTCTTATACATCATAATTGACATGCAACTAATAGAGTTTCACCGACAATTATCATTTGTAGTCACCTACTACTCATGTTCCGTTCACAAGCTTTTCACGACGAAACACACATGTTTCATCGAGGTGGGGATCACAAAACATCCAGGGTTTCGTCAATAATATAAGCGATGAAAGGCCCAGGGTTTTGTCAAGAATGGAGATGACGAATGGCCCAGAGTTTCGTCATCAATCCAAACAGGCAGTTACGGATTCTTTCGTTCAGTCATATCGTATGATATCTAATTCATCAATACTTCAATAGATCTAATCTCAGCTTAGACGATAATCGTGCATTTTAATTACGAATCAACACACATAACCAACGTCTCAGGCAATCTCCGTGCATTAACATTTCATCCTAATCATAACAATTTGCAGTTGGTTATCATGCAACCCTAGCCATTACTTGTTATACGATCATAAAGCAACCATTCATAAATGAGACACAACACAGACTCACATATAGGCTCGTAGGGTTTTCTACTCACTAACACATGAATAAACTCCAAATCATTCATTCATTCTAGTGCACAAAGACACGAACGAAACCCTAATGTATTTCAAGTAATCATCTACAGATCAACATTGTATAACATCATGCGTGATGAAGTGCTAACCGTTCGACACGATAATCTCGAGAATGCAAGAAGGCTTTGAAAAGAGAGGATATCGTTGCCGTTGCCCACAAATGAGAAGAAGAACTCTAGGGTTTTGAGCGTTTCACGTAACCGTTTATAAATCACTACAATATGGGCCGCAACCCATCATGGGCCGAAACCCCTTTAACGACGAATCTCCAAGGTTTCGTCGGCCCAAAGTGTGACGAAACTCAAGTGGTTTGCCAAGTGTTTCGTCGAGCTGAGATAGTGGTGAAAGCCTAGAGTTTCGTCTATGAGTTTCTTTGCGTAGGTCATTGTTCCATAATTATGAGTGTGTGTTTATTTGTGATCAGTGCTACATATCTAGATGTAATAATTATAGGATAATGGAGGGGTTGCATGAGTAATAAATGAGATGGTATTCTAATAATTAGATTATTATGTGGTAATCATATTGAACATGTGTTTGTGATTGCCAACTGTCACTACATTAATCAACCACAAGGATGCAAAATACTAACATATATCACATAAATCAAACAAATTATAATGCACACGAGTTAAGAAAACACTTTGCGAAACAAGTAACGTGTCAAGTAAGAACCTCGAAACTCGGGTTGTCACATCATCCCCAACTTGAAAGAAATTTCGTCCCGAAATTTGACAAGTAATGCAAAACAGCAAGACGTTAACTCAGGATGACTGTGGATTTTCTGCGGGTACCACATCATCCCCAACTTGAATGGGAATTTCGTCCCGAAATTTACTAGTTGCATTAGGTCCAGGTTTGCCGGGCTTGGTCTTGTTCTTGGGGAATAAATGTGGGTATTTGAGATTCAACTGATCCTCACGTTCCCACGTGAACTCCGGTCCACGTCGTGAGTTCCAACGAACCCTCACAATTGGAATACGACTGTGCTTGCGAACCTTAACTTCCCGATCCATAATCTCAATTGGTTCTTTGACAAACTGCAACTTGTCGTCGATCTTCAGTTCTTGAAACGGTACGATCAGTGTTTCATCAGACAAACACTTCTTTAACTGCGACACATGGAACACATCATGGACGTTACCCAACTCAGCAGGTAACTCCAACCGGTAGGCCACTTTACCAATTCGCTCCAGAATTCTGAATGGCCCAACATAACGAGGGTTGAGCTTGCCACGTTTTCCAAAACGCACCACACCCTTCCAGGGTGAGACCTTTAACATAACACGATCATTAACTTCAAATTCCAAGGGTTTTCTACGTTCATCGGCGTAACTTTTCTGACGATCACGTGCTGCCGCCATACGATTCCTGATTTGGACAATCTTCTCGGAGGTTTCAAGTACAAGTTCAGGGCCTGTGATCTGGCTGTCACCCACCTCAGCCCAACAGAGGGGCGAACGACACTTTCGTCCGTACAATGCCTCGAATGGAGCTGCCTTAATACTGGTATGGTAACTATTGTTATACGAAAACTCTATCAGAGGTAAGTGTTTCTCCCAACCCTTGCCAAAGTCAATTACGCACGCCCGCAACATATCTTCGAGTGTCTGGATGGTTCGCTCGCTTTGACCATCCGTCTGCGGGTGGTAAGCAGTGCTCATATCAAGACGCGAGCCGAATGATTTGTGCATCGACTGCCACAAATCTGAGATGAAACGCGGGTCACGGTCAGAAATAATAGATGTCGGCACCCCGTGACTAGAAACCATTTCCTTAAGATTGACCGCAGCTAGCTGTGAGAACTTATCTGTTTCCTTGATTGCCAGAAAGTACGCCGACTTCGTGAGGCGATCAACGATTACCCATATTGTGTCATTCCCGCTTTGAGTCCTTGGTAGCCCGGTAACAAAATCCATTGCGATTTGCTCCCATTTCCACATGGGTATTTCTGGCTGTTGTAGTAATCCAGACGGCTTCTGGTATTCCACTTTAACTTTCGAGCAGGTTAAACATTTACTCACATAAATTGCGATGTGAGCTTTCATCTTCGGCCACCAATACATGATTTTGAGGTCCTGATACATCTTATCCGAGCCTGGGTGAACAGAGTACCGAGACTTGTGCGCTTCGTCCATCACAAGTTCTCTAAGGTTACCAAACAACGGAATCCATATCCGCTCCATGAAGTAGTAAATGCCATCTGACCTTTTCTCGAGTCGTTTCTCCATACCCCGTAAATACTCAGCTTCATAATTTTCTTCCTTCAATGCCTCGACCTGAGCCGAACAGATCTGGTCAGGCAAGTTAGAATGAATAGTGAGCTGCAAAGTGCGAACACGCTTGGGTTTTGATTCCTTTATGCTAAGTGCGTCAGCTACAACGTTGGCCTTACCTGGATGATACTTGATTGCACAGTCATAATCGTTTAAAAGTTCAACCCAGTGACGCTGTCGCATATTCAAATCTTTCTGATCGAAAATGTGCTGAAGACTCCTGTGGTCGGTATAAATAGTGCACTTAGTACCGTACAGGTAATGCCTCCAGATCTTCAACGCGAAAACCACCGCCCCCAATTCCAAGTCGTGTGTCGTATAATTCCTCTCGTGAACCTTCAACTGTTGAGAAGCATAAGCTATCACCTTGTTGCGTTGCATCAGTACACAGTCGAGACCCTGAATAGATGCATCACAGTATACCGCGAAATCTTCGGTACCTTCAGGTAGAGACAAGATCGGTGCACTGCAAAGCTTCTGCTTTAATAACTGAAAAGCCTCTTCTTGTTTCGTTCCCCATGAGTATACTGTGCCCTTCTGTGTTAGCGAGGTGAGAGGTTGCGCGATCTTTTAAAAATCCTTAATAAATCTCCGATAATACCCAGCGAGACCAAGAAATTGTCGCACCTCAGAAGGAGTCTTTGGTGCCGCCCAATTCTTAACAGCATCCACCTTTGCAGGATCTATATGTATCCCCAATTCATTAACAATGTGCCCAAGAAAGTGTACCTCCCGAATCTAGAAGTCACACTTACAAAACTTCGCATAGAGCTGCTCCTTCCTTAGAAGTTCCAAAATAAGACGCAGGTGCCGCTTGTGATCTTCCTTGCTCTTAGAGTAGATCAAAATGTCGTCAATGAATACTATAACGAAATCGTCGAGATACGGTTTGCATACGCGGTTCATGAGATCCATGAAGACCGCTGGCGCATTCGTCAATCCAAACGGCATAACCAAAAACTCATAGTGCCCATAACGCGTTCGAAAAGTCGTTTTAGGAACATCCTCCTCTCGGACTCTCACCTGATGATAGCCCGATCTTAAGTCGATCTTCGAATAAAAACTTGACCCTGGCAACTGGTCAAACAAGTCGTCGATGCGTGGCAATGGATAACGGTTCTTGATAGTCACCTTGTTGAGTTCCCGATAATCAATGCACATGCGAAAGGACCCGTCTTTCTTCTTCACAAACAAGACTGGGGCTCCCCAAGGCGAAGAACTGGATCTAATAAAGCCTCTGTCCAATAACTCTTGCAGCTGATTAGACAGCTCCTGCAACTCTCCAGGTGCTAGACGATAAGGAGCACGAGCAATTGGGGCTGCTCCTGGTGCCAGATCAATCTGAAATTCCACCTGGCAGTGAGGAGGTAGACCAGGAAGTTCCTCAGGAAATACATCGGCAAATTCACGGACAACTAGCAGATCCTCGATCTTTCTTTCTTCAGATGGAGTGTCAGTAACTAATGTTAGAATTGCAGGATACCCCTTTCGTAGACATTTCTGCGCTTGCATAGCCAAAATAATACCAACCATCGTTGTCACACCCTGGCTTTTGCGGAAGCGTGGGTTTATTTGGTGTGACTTCTTAATACCATAGCAACAATCATAACCATGCTATATGATAAAAACACAAGATGTTCATCCATAAATATAGTTTAGGAAATACCATAACATAATTGTCTTGAAACAACTACCCAAATTATGTTACAACCATGACTTGCTTAAAAATGAGTTCACAATGGACTCGATAAAAGACCTTAAATAAAACGAGGTTTGGAGACATATGACCCGTCCAGGCAAGGGTTACACCTCCCAAACCCTTCATCCCTGGATGACATCTTTTATTTAATACGCAGCTTAACGTGCATCACCCGCCAGATCCAATCAATTCCCTGAAATACATGTAGTTTGAAAAATCAACAAAAAGTTGAGCGAGTTCATGTGTATGTGAGTATGTATAAACCTTTGTAAACGATGTATGTATAACCCTTGAACGATGTATGAAAGTCCCTGGTATGTAGCAATAAGGAAAATAAAGAGATCACCAATGGTTTGCAAGGCCATTGATATGTGTGAAGTGATGTAGGAAGACTCAAACCTAGCGGAGTTGCACCGGGCTTCCGGCTGTAAGACACAGTCACCACTATGGGTCGCCCCGGCCTCATGGGTGTGGGCTCGCTACACCCAAATAGATCTATCACTCATGTCCCTCGGTCCTACGACGAGGACTAATGGCCTTTAGTAGCAGCCTACCCACTCACATGATCTAACGGTGTATGATAACGATGTATGATAACGATGTATGATAACGATGTATGAAAAGTCCCTCCTTAAGCTAACCATACCATGTATAAAATGTCTGTGTAATTGTAACATGTATTTCACCCCCGAAGTTATAAAACCGAAAACAGTTAAGGGAAAAGGGGGACATGAACTCACTGGGTTTAGAATTCGTGTGTATGCATATTTCGAAAAATACGCTTGTTTGAAAAACCTGTATAAGACATAAGCTTTTCGTAAACCATTTGTGTCTGTTAAAACTTGCTTGTAACATGGTTTAGAAATATGTAGTTCTTGTATGCTTTACAAAAAGTGCATGTCTTTCCACCCCGAAAACATTTAGAAAAATGTAAAACCGTGAAAAGGTGGGGTTATTAACTCACAGTACTGCGTCTCCTGTATCGTAACGTCAACTCAAACTTGATCAGCTACCCGACGACCTACAACGTACTAATGTCTATTAGACGATCGGGCCGTGCCTTGCCTTTGTATTTACGTTTGAGTTACGATACTTTGATATTATTCCAAGTTATAACTTATTTTTAAAATAATAATTATTTTAACTTACATTATATTTTTAGGTCTTGAAATAATAGTTAGGCAACTATCTCATATTCATACTTCTCAAGTATCTTATGTGTGTATTTCTTCCCAAGGATGGGGGTATGTATACATGTATTTAGTGATTTAAAGTATTGACATTATATATTCTTAAGTCCCACTCTAGAAAATATATAATAATTTATTTATCAAAAATAATATGTCCCAAAATATATATTTTTCCCAAAAATAATATATTTTCATTCTTTGTATCCAAATAATGTTTACCCCAAAATATATTCGTAAACGTATTTTCCGGATTTATAAATGTGATGGTATTTTGCTAAGTTACATTATTTTGTCCTAAATAATATAACTAGTTCCCAAATGAACAAATAACCACACAAGCGTTTTAGTATGAAATATATATTCTAAATATATATTTATCCGCTTTTATTTTCGAAAACCCACCTCCAACACTTTGAAGTTTTGTAACAATACTCATGGCGAAGTTTACTTTGAAAGACAATGTTTAAAATATATTTGCAAACACTTGTTAGAA
The DNA here is from genome assembly GCA_030545235.1 of Helianthus tuberosus. Classification (NCBI taxonomy): domain Eukaryota; kingdom Viridiplantae; phylum Streptophyta; class Magnoliopsida; order Asterales; family Asteraceae; genus Helianthus; species Helianthus tuberosus. Next base: position 75,734,699 of record CM060426.1, read on the forward strand.
AATAATTTTCTAAGTCTTGGGATTTTTAGAAAATTTCGCCAGAGTTTCCCCTAAAAACGGAGGTGTCCATGCTAATAAGCATATCATTTTCTTTTCAAATTCAATCAACAATCATCAACAATTTTCTTTTAAACAACTTTATATTACCGAGAGTAAAAACTATATGTGTTACACACAAATCATGAACTTGATACTACTTAGTGAAGTTTTTAGTGAACTTAGTTACCTTCCGAAGTGTAGTTATTTATTTAAAAATCATTCTCTTACAAAAGTTTAGTGTTTACAACTTGTAAACAATTTTTACAAAAATAAAACTCTTGAACTCTTCTTGTAAATAAAAAGCTTTTTACACTTATTTTATTTACAAAAATATGTAAGAGTCATAATCCTTTAGAAATCGGTTCTTGAACTTGGTTTATTTAGAAAACCTCTTGTAAAACTTAGGTCTACATGATCATAAAGTTAGTTTGTTTACTAATATTTCAAGAAAAATTATTTTTATTCAAGTTCATGATTAAACTAGAAGGTGGTTATTTATGTAACACATAACCACTTTCTAATCTTGTTAAATCATACATCTAAATTTTATTTAATAAGACTCATATGGTGATTAACATCACACAACCAAGAATCATCATGCAATCAACAACATATTCATAACAATATCATAACAACAACATTTCATCTCTATGTAAACTTTTATGTTCAAGTTTCTTGTTTAATCCTTTTAGTGTTCTTGTTCTTTAGTGTTTTAAACATAAGTATCATACTACAATTTTTAGCCATAAAAACAAGATGAACAAGGGTTTGATAAGAACTTATTACTAGCACAATGGCTAGGGTAGAATCTAGTGAAGAAGATGATGAGAAATGATGATGAAAAAGCAAGAACAAAGTCCTTTTGAAGCTCCACAAGTTGCAACTTCCTTGTATCACCTTCTAAGCTTAAATGGAACTCAAGAATGGATGAATGGGGTGGTGAAATGGTGGTGATGGTGGCGGTTGGGTGTGAGCCTAGAGGAGGGAGAGAGTGTGAGGAATGAGAGTGGTGAACTTGTTGAAATGATGAAGTATCATGGAGCCATGCTTATATAGATTACTTCAAATATTATGGCAACTTCTACAAGTAATAATCTAATAAAATATAAAACAAATCAAGAGAGTATGTAGTGAAGAATGGTGTGGATCTTTGGTGGGGTCCATTGGGACCGAATTCGGTTTAGGGGGGGTTGGATGTAAAATTTGCAAGTAAAAGGTAATCATAAGTTAGTTTCCAAGTAACTTGGTTATATATGTTAGTTATTTGATTTTTAGTGGGTGTTATGGTAAACGGGGATCACGACTAGCCAAGAAATAAATAAACAATATATTTGACAAAAATTTAGTGTCCCGGGTAATGTCCGGTTGTTCGGTTAAATACCGTTCCATTAAAGTGTTTAATCATACCGTAAAGTGTCTTTTATATATATTTTTGTAACACTTTTTATTCCCGGCACTCAGGAAAGCATATAGGACCATTCTGCCATATTTTTGCACTTTACTAGTATGTTACAGTGCTGAATTTTATTAATAAATGCAAAATTCTGCACTTAAAGTATGTTTTAGGCACTTCCCGGCACTATAACTATCACCTAGTGACGCAGTTTTATGGTCCTCACTTCCCTACACTCCATACTAGTGTAGTACCCTGTCTCTGGCCCATACTGGCCTCAATAACCTTGTCTGTCTATGTGCTGGCATTGTCAGCATGTTTCTGAATTATCCGTTTAGTGTGCTAACTGTGCTTTGTGCATCAAGTATGTCACTAAGGTTTGTATGTAATAAATGGAATGACTGTATGCAATATGATGCATATGTATGTATGATGCATAATTCATAAAGCAGTTCAAGTTGTCAGTTGTAATCAAGCACAGTCGTTAAGCACATAATTAAAATTAATTAATTGTACGGATACCTGTAATTATGAGGGTTGTCACATTCTCCCCCCGTTAAGAAAATTTCATTCCGAAATTTTAGGTTCTGCTTCTAGTTGCAGGGGTCTTGGGGAATAAATGCGGGTACTTTTCCTTCATACGATCCTCACGTTCCCACGTGAATTCTGGGCCATGTCGTGCATTCCATCGAACCTGACGAGCTTGACACTACTCCTGCGTGTTTTGTTAACCTTCCAATCCGTAACCTCAACTGGTTCTTCAATAAAGTGGAGTGTGTCATCAACATGAACCTCGTTGGCAGGAATGACAACTGTGTGTTGAGTTGGACTCTTTTTCAAATTTGATACATGGAATGTATCATGAACGCCAATAAGTTCCGCAGGTAAATCCAACTTGTATGCTACAAGACCAATCCGTTCCAGGATTCTGAAAGGACCAATGTATATGGGATTCAACTTCCCACGCTTTCCAAAGCATGCCACACCCTTCCAGGGTGAAACTTTCAGCAAAACCATATCTCCCACCTCAAACTCCAGAGGTTTCCTTCTTAGGTCCGCATAACTCTTTTGTCGATCACAAGCCGCTTTAATGCGCTCTCGGATTTGTGCAATCTTGTCTGTCGTTTCCTGGACCAATTCCGGACCAACTAGTTGTCTATCACCCGCGTCAGCCCAACAAATCGGTGATCGACACTTACGCCCATAGAGAGCTTCGAACGGTGCGGCTTGAATGCTTGCATGATAACTGTTATTGTATGAAAATTTAACCAATGATAGGTGAGTGTCCCAACTTCCACCTAAATCCATTACGCAAGCTCGCAACATGTCTTCCAACGTCTGAATCGTTCGTTCACTCTGTCTGTCTGTCTGCGGATGAAAAGCAGTACTCAGATTCAACTGAGAGCCAAAAGCTTCTTGAAAGGACTGCCAAATCCTTGACACGAAGCGTCCATCTCTATCAGAGATAATTAAGAGAGGCACTCCATGTCGTGCAACAATTTCTCTCAGGTATATCTCAGCCAGTTTGCTCGTGTTATCTTTTTCCTTGATTGGCAAAAAGTGCGCAGACTTCGTTAGACGGTCTACTATTACCCAAATTGTATCGTGACCTTTGGGCGTCCTTGGCAATTTTGTTATGAAATCCATGGAAATCTGTTCCCACTTCCACTGAGGTATTTCAGGTTGTTGCAAGAGACCTGAAGGCTTCTGGTATTCGGCCTTAACCTTGGCGCAAGTCAAACATTTGCCAACATATATCGCAACATCGCCTTTCATCCTTGGCCACCAATAAAAATCCTTAAGATCTTGGTATATCTTATCCGCTCCTGGATGAATCGAGTACCGTGACTTGTGAGCCTCATCAAAAATAACATTTCTCAAACCACCAAACAAGGGAACCCAAATCCATTTCATGAAGCACAACGTCCCTTCTCCGTTTGGTACCAACTGCTTCTCCATCCCACGGAGATACTCATTCTCAATATTCCTTTCCTTGAGTGCTTCTCTCTGCGCGGCACGAATGCGCAATGAGAGGTCCGTTTGAACAATCATTTCTAAAGCCCTAACCCTTATGGGCTTAATCCTTTCTTTCCGACTTAGGGCATCGGCGACCACATTTGCCTTCCCTGGGTGATACTTGATCTCACAATCATAGTCATTCAACAATTCAACCCAGCGTCTTTGTCTCATGTTAAGCTCTTTTTAATCAAAGATATGTTGCAGACTCTTGTGATCAGTGAAGATTCTACACCGCGTGCCGTACAAATAATGTCGCCAAATCTTCAATGCAAATACCACCGCGCCTAATTCCAAATCATGCGTGGTATAATTTTTCTCATGAACCTTCAGCTGGCGTGAGGCATAGGCTATAACCTTTTGTCGCTGCATCAACACGCAGCCTAAACCTTAGCGCGAGGCATCGCAATATACCACGAAGTCTTCCGTGCCCTCGGGTAGAGATAAAATCGGTGCGTCACAAAGTTTATTCTTCAACAACTGAAATGATCCTTCCTGTTTGTCTCCCCAATCAAACTTCCTGTCTTTTTGTGTGAGTGCAGTCAGGGGTTGAGAGATTTTTGAGAAATCCTCAATAAATCTGCGGTAATACCCAGCCAAACCTAGGAACTGTCGAATCTCGGTTGGCGTCTTTGGAGTTTCCCAGTTCTAGATTGCCTCGATCTTTGTGGGATCCACATGAATCCAGTTTCCATTAACCACATGACCAAGAAACTGAACTTCGCGTAACCAGAACTCACACTTTGAGAACTTTGCGTATAACTTTTCCTTCTTAAGCAGCTCTAAGATGGCTCTTAGATGGTGCTCATGTTCTTCCATTGTCTTTGAGTAGATCAGGATGTCGTCAATGAACACGATCACAAACTTATCAAGGTAGGGCTTGTAGACTCTGTTCATTAAGTCCATGAACACGGCTGGCGTGTTTGTCAACCCGAATGGCATAACCAGGAACTCGTAATGCCCATAGCGAGTTCTAAAGGCCGTCTTTGGGATACTTTCTTCTTAAATCCTCAACTGGTGATAGCCCGATCGAAGGTCGATCTTTGAGTAAAAGCCTGAACCTTGTAACTGATCGAACAGGTCATCGATCCTTGGCAAAGGATATCTGTTCTTGATTGTCAACTTGTTCAACTCCCGGTAGTCGATACACATGCGGAAACTACCATCCTTTTTCTTAACGAACAAAACTGGAGCTCCCCAAGGTGAGAAGCTTGGCCTGATGAATCCCTTGTCTAACAATTCTTGAAGTTGCGTTGACAACTCCTACATTTCCGAAGGTGCAAGTCTATAAGGTGCCTTAGCCACAGGCGCGGCGCCTGGAACTAAGTCAATATGAAACTCGACCTGTCTGTGTGGCGGCAATCCTGGCAAGTCTTCTGGAAAGACTTCAGGATACTCCTTAATGACTGGAATATCTTCTAGTTTCGGCTCAGCGGCTGCTTTATCCACGATGTGTGCCAAGAAGGCAACACATCCCTTCTTCAAACACCTTCTAGCTTTCAGGCAGCTAATGATCCTTAAGGGCGTATCGCGTTTTTCTCCATGAACCACAATCGTTTCTCCATCCGCCATTGGGATGCGAATGGTCTTCTCGTGACATATAATTTCGGCTCTGTTGCTTGACAACCAATCCATCCCTACTACCACGTCGAAGCTTCCCATCTCGACTGACAGTAGATCCAGTGCAAGTTCGTGTTCTCCCAATTCGATCACGCACCCTCTGATGACTTCGTTTGTTTCAACTAGCTTTCCATTAGCCAGTTTAATTGAGTAAGGGATATCTAACTTACTAGCAGTTAACCCGAGCATTTTCTTAAATTCTAACGATACAAAACTATAGTCAGCTCCAGTGTCAAATAATACAGATGCAAAGCGTTGATTTATAGGGAACGTACCAGTGACAACATTCGGGTCCTGGCGTGCTTCCCTCGCTCCAATGTTGAATACCCTTCCACGAGCTTGATTGAGTTTTGGGCATTCACGCTTGAAGTGTCCGACGTCTCCACAGTTAAAACATCCCGGTCCTCGACCGTCATCATTCCCATTACCGCCTTGATTGTTGTTTTGATTGCGGTTACCATTCCCTGCTTGATTCTCAAAGTTACCGCGATTACCATTTCCGCCATTGCGGTTCCTATACCCGTTACCTCCTCGGTTGTTGTTACCAAAACCTCTGTGACCACCACGGCCAGTACCAACCCAACAAGTGTCTTTTGAGTGACCCATCCTTCCACAGGATTCACATTTGCTAAGCCTGCACCGGCCAGCATGATGAAACTGGCATAATTCGCACTTGGGCAGAGTGCCCATGTATCCTTTCCCGTTGGCTTCCGCACCACGCTTATTATCAACTGGTCGGTTCCCATCCTTCCTCTTGTTGGCACTGCCGGTACTTGTTTTAAAGTTGGAGAATTTCCTCTTGTTCTCCCCTGAAGATTCAACATGAGTTTCTTTCTTTTTCGGCTCAGAGATGGAAAACTTGTCGAGCCTAATAGCTTCCTCAGTCAGAGACACGCTCAGGTCTATAGCTTCAGTAATCGTTGCCGGTTTTGAAGATGTTACCATGCTCATGATCTGGGGTGCCAAACCCCAGATGAAACGCTCCACGCGTTTGAATTCAGGCGTAACCATATAAGGTACCACATGGGACAAATCATGAAATCTCTGAACATACTCGGCGATTTTCAGGCCATCCATTTTAAGATTCCAAAATTCAGTTTCTAGCTTTTGTATCTCGGCCCGTGAACAATATTTCTTCCTCATGAGCTCCTTCAGCTCAACCCATGTCAGTGCATATGCTGCCGCCTCTCCTAAGGTTTGTACTTGCAAATTCCACCATGATAAGGCACCATCAAGAAAGAGCCCTGAGATGTATGTAACTTGCTGCTCAGGAGCACACTTGCTCATCCTTAAGATAGAATCCGTCTTTTCTGCCCATCTGACGAATGCAACAGCACCTCCAGTGCCGTCAAAGTTAAGCGGTTTACAGTCTAGAAATTGTTTGTAAGTACAGCCTGTACAGGCAATATTATTAACAATCAGCATTAGTGGACGTGTAAGAAGTATCCAAATGTAATGTAGTGTGTCTCAAGTGACTTAATATTACCATTTGGTGGGTTGTTGTTGTTGTTTGAGCTATTCCTGCTTGTTTCGGCTCACGAGGCCTCATATTGTGCTATTGCTGCGGCAATTCGCTCCTGTAGTTCAGCCTCAGAAGTAGGCAAGCGTGTGTCTCGACGTGGAGGCATCTTCTAAAAGGAGATCATAATGGTCAGGTCATAGTAATTATAGTACGTAAGTAATATGCGTACGTAATAACATCCATCAATGCAATAACACATAACATCCCATGTCATAACCATAAACAAATAAATCAACAATGCATGTAATGAGAATACTGCGATTGAGCTATTATATAATCAAGACCACAATACAATGTTTACAAGTTTTCCAAATGTATCGTACATCCCAAAAGAGACTAAGGGTCACAATGCCCTTGTCTGAACTGTCTAGCCAAATACAACAACCAAAAATCAAATATCCAAAGTCATGATGTCAAAATGCGGTCTTCAAAATGCTGTATAGTCTGGCTCAATCGCTGTCTTCTCATCAAAAGTAACGCTACCTGCAACAGACCAAAAATGTAGCTATACTGATGGCGGAGGAGGAGGTGGAGGAAAAGAGAAAAGAGAAAAGCAAACGGCGCATAAGCACCCATTCCTCCTTCAGTGCGTGGACAACTCGTAGCAGATAGGCAATCTGCTGCTCTGGTGTAAGGAAACGAACATCAGAATCAGGAGGTAATGGCAGAGGAGCCGGTGGTGTAGCAAAAGGAGACTGACAATGGCATGGGGGAGGACGTGGAATCCTCTCCAACTCATGAACTCTCCGGCTCAGTGCCTCCTGCTGTAACTGTAGGGAGATGAGTATGTCCTCTGTGGAATATCCGACGTGGAATGGGTGATACGGGTCTGACAGGGGCATAACATTGGGCGAAGCCCATAGAAACGGCTCGCCCGAAGGTACAAAGGATGGTGTAGTGTGAGGAAACTGAGACGTGACTGGTATAGCTGACGACATGGGTGGAACAAAAACAGGATGGGGAATCTGCGGCATAAACTGGCCATCCCCTGACATAAAAGGTACGTGGCCAAAAGGCTGTCTCGACGAACCCTCCCCAGGACGAGGTGGAGGAATGTCCTGGAGGAATGTGATGGGAAAGTCGGTGCGATGGGTATCAGATGTGTGCGGGTGGAACTGGGGGATATCAAGTGGTGTAGAAACATGTGCGGTAGGGGGAGTGACTGGTAACACAAACGGAGGATAGTCATCATCCTCGATCCACCCATTACGGGTGTCAGCATAACAAGGATCGATGTGAGTGGCGAATGGTGCGCGGTCAACAAACGCCATCACAGGACCAGGCAAAAGTGCATCAGTAACAGGAACATCCACCACTGGTGGTGCAACAATGGGAATATCAACAATAGGTGGTGCAATGGCTGGTGCATCCATAAGAACAGGGTCGTGCGCAGGTACAGGGTCAGGAGCAATAACAGGCTCAGGTGCCACGACAGGCTCAGGGTCGACAAAGGCCATATCAAAGTTGGCAGGTACATCAAGAAGATGATCAATAGGAACCACGGGTGCTTCCAAGGGCTGGTGATCAGGAATAAACTCGATCTCGTTATCGGGATCAAAATAATGAGGAAAAACTGGATCAAACTCATCCTCGAACACAGGATCAAACTCAAAAGCGTGAGGCGAACCGGGTGCAGCTGACATAGCTGTATCGGAGTCGGAGTCAGCAGGATATCAACGTAATCCGACGGCATGCAAAGTGGAAGATGATACTGACTCAAAAGAATCAGCACCGGACTGATCAGCTAAAATCTTCTCCACGAGAGCCTCAACAGGCGGTAAAACTACATCATCCGCAACCGGAATCTCAACCAAAGGAAGGGCGACATCATCAGCAATCAGGGCCCCACCCTCATGGTCGTCCTCAGGGGGACCCTCGAAAAGATCGATGTCGTCATCTGACACAACATCGAGTGGCAAATCCTCGACGGGAAATGCAGCAAGTGGAATAGGAGCAGGGATCTCAGCAAGAGGGAGATCCCCGACTGGAATGACATCAGCTAAGGGTAAAGCACCTCCGATATCCGGCAGAGTGAAGGGCTGGAAATCGTCGTCGTCACTACTGTCCATATCAGATGTGAAGACCTCCGGGTCTGAGTGCATCGGGTCATCATAGTCTACCGCCACGGGGTCAGAAACTCCACTCGACGAAGACATAGTGTCTGTAATAACACAACCACAAAGTGTGCACATACATCAATAATAGTCAAGTAAGCATATAAGTCATAATCAATGCAAGCAAGTAATCATCCTAGTCTTCCCAAGACTATCCCACCCCGGTCTCTCAGACTGAACTCCCTAGTCTCTCAGACTAACTCCCTAGTCTCTATGACCAACCTCCCAGTCTCTAAGACTAAATTCCTGGTCTCTAAGACCAAATCCCCAGTCTCTAGGACTAAACCTCCCTCAGTCTCTAAGACTGAACCTCCCCAGCCGCTAAGGCTGAAATATGAATTTCGAACTGTGTATTTGTGCCTTTGTTTGTAAAATGTCTGTGCCCCAGATCTGGACTTTTAGTGTATGCAATGTAAAGATGGTTGAAAACATTTTCGTGAGAGCCCTAGTGATCATAGTCTAGACTCAAGAAGGAATCCTAGTTCGCTATGATCGAGGCTCTGATACCAAGCTGTCACACCCTGGCTTTTGCGGAAGCGTAGGTTTATTTGGTGTGACTTCTTAATACCATAGCAACAATCATAACAATGCTATATGATAAAAACACAAGATGTTCACCCATAAATATAGTTTAGGAAATACCATAACATAATTGTCTTGAAACAACTACCCAAATTAAGTTACAACCATGACTTGCTTAAAAATGAGTTCACAATGAACTCGACAAAAGACCTTAAATAAAACGAGGTTTGGAGACATGTGACCCGTCCAGGCAAGGGTTACACCTCCCAAACCCTTCATCCCTGGATGACATCTTTTATTTAATACGCAGCTTAACGTGCATCACCCGTCAGATCCAATCAATTCCCTGAAATACATGTAGTTTGAAAAATCAACAAAAAGTTGAGCGAGTTCATGTGTATGTGAGTATGTATAAACCTTTGTAAACGATGTATAAGGAAAATAAAGAGATCACCAATGGTTTGCAAGGCCATTGATATGTGTGAAGTGATGTAGGAAGACTCAAACCTAGCGGAGTTGCACCGGGCGTCCGGCTGTAAGACACAGTCACCACTATGGGCCGCCCCGGCCTCATGGGTGTGGGCTCGCTACACCCAAATAGATCTATCACTCATGTCCCTCGGTCCTACGACGAGGACTAATGGCCTTTAGTAGCAGCCTACCCACTCACATGATCTAACGGTGTATGATAACGATGTATGATAACGATGTATGAAAAGTCCCTCCTTAAGCTAACCATACCATGTATAAAATGTCTGTGTAATTGTAACATGTATTTCACCCCCGAAGTTATAAAACCGAAAACAGTTAAGGGAAAAGAGGGACATGAACTCACTGGGTTTAGAATTCGTGTGTATGCATATTTTGAAAAATACGCTTGTTTGAAAAACCGGTATAAGACATAAGCTTTTCGTAAACCATTTGTGTCTGTTAAAACTTGCTTGTAACATGGTTTAGAAATATTTAGTTCTTGTATGCTTTGCAAAAAGTGCATGTCTTTCCACCCCGAAAACATTTAGAAAAATGTAAAACCATGAAAAGGTGGGGTTATGAACTCACAGTACTGCGTCTCCTGTATCGTAACGTCAACTCAAACTTGATCAGCTACCCGACGACCTACAACGTACTAATGTCTATTAGACGATCGGGCCGTGCCTTGCTTTTGTATTTATGTTTGAGTTACGATACTTTGATATTATTCCAAGTTATAACTTATTGTTAAAATAATAATTATTTTAACTTACATTATATTTTTAGGTCTTGAAATAATAGTTAGGCAACTATCTCGTATTCATACTTCTCAAGTATCTTATGTGTGTATTTCTTCCCAAGGATGGGGGTATGTATACATGTATTTTGTGATTTAAAGTATTGACATTATATATTCTTAAGTCCCACTCTAGAAAATATATAATAATTTATTTATCAAAAATAATATGTCCCAAAATATATATTTTTCCCAAAAATAATATATTTTCATTCTTTGTATCCAAATAATGTTTACCCCAAAATATATTCGTAAACGTATTTTCCGGATTTATAAATGTGATGGTATTTTGCTAAGTTACATTATTTTGTCCTAAATAATATAACTAGTTCCCAAATGAACAAATAATCACACAAGCGTTTTAGTATGAAATATATATTCTAAATATATATTTATCCGCTTTTATTTTCGAAAACCCACCTCCGACACTTTGAAGTTTTGTAACAATACTCATGGCGAAGTTTACTTTGAAAGACAATGTTTAAAATATATTTGCAAACACTTGTTAGAAAATAATTTTCTAAGTCTTGGGATTTTTAGAAAATTTCGCCAGAGTTTCCCCTAAAAACGGAGGTGTCGATGCTAATAAGCATATCATTTTCTTTTCAAATTCAATCAACAATCATCAACAATTTTCTTTTAAACAACTTTATATTGCCGAGAGTAAAAACTATATGTGTTACACACTAATCATGAACTTGATACTTTCTAAAAACGCGTAGTAACTTAGTGAAGTTTTTAGTGAACTTAGTTACCTTCCGAAGTGTAGTTATTTCTTTAAAAACCATTCTCTTACAAAAGTTTAGTAATTACATCTTGTAAACAATTTTTACAAAAATAAAACTCTTGAACTCTTCTTGTAAATAAAAGCTTTTTACACTTATTTTATTTACAAAAATATGTAAGAGTATGTAAAAGTCATAATCCTTTAGAAATCGGTTCTTGAACTTGGTTTATTTAGAAAACCGCTTGTAAAACTTAGGTCTACATGATCATCAAGTTAGTTTGTTTACTAATATTTCAAGAAAAATTATTTTTATTCAAGTTCATGATTAAACTAGAAGGTGGTTATTTATGTAACACATAACCACTTTCTAATCTTGTTAAATCATACTTCTAAATTTTATTTAACAAGACTCATATGGTGATTAACATCACACAACCAAGAATCATCATGCAATCAACAACATATTCATAACAATATCATAACAACAACATTTCATCTCTATGTAAACTTTTATGTTCAAGTTTCTTGTTTAATCCTTTTAGTGTTCTTGTTCTTTAGTGTTTTAAACATAAGTATCATACTACAATTTTTAGCCATAAAAACAAGATGAACAAGGGTTTGACAAGAACTTACTACTAGCACAACGGCTAGGGTAGAATCTAGTGAAGAAGATGATGAGAAATGATGATGAAAAAGCAAGAACAAAGTCCTTTTGAAGCTCCACAAGTTGCAACTACCTTGTATCACCTTCTAAGCTTAAATGGAACTCAAGAATGGATGAATGGGGTGGTGAAATGGTGGTGATGGTGGCGGTTGGGTGTGAGCCGAGAGGAGGGAGAGAGAGTGAGGAATGAGAGTGGTGAACTTGTTGAAATGATGAAGTATCATGGAGCCATGCTTATATAGATTACTTCAAATATTATGGCAACTTCTACAAGTAATAATCTAATAAAATATAAAACAAATCAAGAAAGTATGTAGTGAAGAATGGTGTGGATCTTTGGTGGGGTCCATTGGGACCGAATTCGGTTTAGGGGGGGGGGGTTGGATATAAAATTTGCAACTAAAAGGTAATCATAAGTTAGTTTCCAAGTAACTTGGTTATATATGTTAGTTATTTGATTTTTAGTGGGTGTTATGGTAAACGGGGATCATGACTAGCCAAGAAATAAATAAACAATGTATTTGACAAAAATTTAGTGTCACGGGTAATGTCCGGTTGTTCGGTTAAATACCGTTCCGTTAAAGTGTTTAATCATACAGTAAAGTGTCTTTTATATATATATTTTTGTAACACTTTTTATTCCCGGCACTCAGGAAAACATATAGGACCATTCTGCCATATTTTTGCACTTTACTAGTATGTTACGGTGCTGAATTTTATTAATAAATGCAAAATTCTGCACTTAAAGTATGATTTAGGCACTTCCCGGCACTATAACTATCACCTAGTGACGCAGTTTTATGGTCCTCACTTCCCTACACTCCATACTAGTGTAGTACCCTGTCCCTGGCCCATACTGGCCTCAATAACCTTGTCTGTCTATGTGCTGGCATTGTCAGCATGTTTCTGAATTATCCGTTTAGTGTGCTAACTGTGCTTTGTGCATCAAGTATGTCACTAAGGTTTGTATGTAATAAATGGAGTGACTGTATGCAATATGATGCATATGTATGTGTGATGCATAATTCATAAAGCAGTTCAAGTTGTCAGTTGTAATCAAGCACAGTCATTAAGCACATAATTAAAATTAATTAATTGTACGGATACCTGTAATTGTGAGGGTTGTCACAATCGTCCCACTACGATGCCCTTGAACTGATAATGACTCCCCATCAGGGAGAGGGATACGCACAATCTTTTCCTTACAAAGAATCTCAGCTTGGTGCTTAGACAGCCAATCCATACCAACCACTATATCGAAACTACCGAGGGTGACATGAAGGAGATCAATATCAAACACTTGACCCACGAGATCCAGTTTACACCCAAAAAGGACATGTGAAGCTTCTATCGTTTTACCATCAGCTAATTCTACTACTTGCTTAACCTCTAAAGGTGTGGGAGTTAACCCTAGTCGCTGACTAAACTCTAGGGACACATAAATCCAATCAGCACCGGAATCAAATAACACAGAAGCAATAAGATTGTTCACAGAAAACGTACCAGTCACGACATTGCCGTCGTTCCTAGCATCCCCAGCCCCAATCGTGAATACCCTTCCACGAGCACCGTTGCCCCCATTGTTGCCGATGTTGTTGTTGTTTCCAGCATTGTTGTTCTGGCGGTTGTTGTTGTCGTTAGCATTCTAATTCAACTGAGGGCAATCCCGCTTAAAGTGGCCCTCATCCCCACGCTGATAACACCCTTTCTTGAAACCCTGATTCTGATGGGGTTGCTGCCTTTGCTGTCGCTGATACTGCTGACTCTGCTACTGCTGATGCTTTGGCTGCGGGGCTCTACAGTCGTTGGCCTCATGGCCCACTTTCTCGCACCTATGGCAAGCCCGGACACACTGCCCATAGTGATGATAGCCACACTTGTTGCACTGTGGCTTCTTCCCCATATAGGAACCTTGGTTTTGATTGCTGCCCTGGCCTTGGTTTACTAAGGACGACTGACTGAAACTGTGGTTGTTGTTGTTGTCAGGCCTTTTTTGAGATTGGCTGGCACTGGTTGCTTTGTCAGCGTGGTTCCATTTCCGCTTGTTATCACTAGCAGGCGTAGTAGCGGTGGTTGTAGCAGCAGTAGTGGCAGAAACACGCGGTGGTAAAGAACCACTCTCCACCTCCTGATCGGTGATTTTATGAGCCAAACGAACAATCTGAGTTAAGTTGTTGAGGTTTGCTGCAGTAAACAAACCCTTCACCCGTGGAGCTAATCCCTTGATAAACAATTCTATTCTTCGATGCGGAGGTCGGGACAAGTTCGGGCACATGATCGCTAACTCATGTGACCGTTTCGCGTACGCCTCAATCTCAGATCCCACCATCTAGAGATCATAATATTCATTCTCAAGTTTCTGTATCTCATCCCGAGGACAGTACTCCTCTCTTATCAGCTCTTTAAAGTCGTCCCAAGTGGTAGCATTAGCCTCTTCGATGCCCAACAGCTGAACCTGGGCATTCCACCATGTCAGGGCACCATCCTCGAGTGTGCCCGTAGCATACTTCACTCTGTCCCCAGCAGGACAGTTACACCTTGCAAACACTGATTCTGCTTTCTCAAACCATCGCAGAAGTCCTACAGCCCCCTCAGTCCCACTGAAGGTCTGTGGCTTACAATCCATAAATGCTTTAAACGTGCAAGCAGGCTGGTTGTTCGGATGCGCTGAACGAAAGAAAAATACAACACAGGAGTAAGAGTTGTGTACACGACACAGGATTAAAAGTATTTGGTACAGTTCGTACCAGCTTGGTAGGCTGCCAGAGCCTTAGCCACACGTGTGTTTATCAGATTTGTTAACTCAGCTTGAGTCATGTTGATGTTACCACGTCCGTGTCCTCGTCCACTCATGATTCTATATATGAAAATGAACAAATTTAGGAGTCGAAGTGAGGTTAAAGTCAAGTATCACGTTGATATCTACGTACTACCAAGTTTTCACACCATAGGGCAAAGCCCTTCTCACACTCGTTAAGCCTCACTGAGACTTACATGCACCTCATGTTATTATTATGTGTGCACCCATAATAATAAGGCAATTTGCAAGCTTATCTCAGCGCCTCTTAACTTGCTCTAGAAGTTCCCCCCACATTCAAATAGCACAACGAAAGGTATCATAGGATTGCGATTCACAATAGTCGAAGAGTAGTGTCACACTATCGAGTCACCATAATATCTAATGTGTCATTTTATGCAAGCTGTGAGTGTGTGACTACTAAACAAGTAATGCATAAAGTAAACAGAAGACGAACCTTGCAATCCGGAGCTGAGTGCCATGGTCGATTTTTAAAACCTAGTTCACCATAACCAGTGGCTCTGATACCAAACTGTCACACCCCCAAAATACCACGTGCGGGAACACCGCAAGACGTGTATAGGATCCAAGCCACCAATCATATCGAACCAATAATAAATATTTAATAAAACATTTGTTTCATCGCATAAGATAAATCCAGGTCAAGAGTTAAAACCAAAGAAAACATTCAGCGGAAGCATAAGGTAAATTGTTTAACAACTGTTGCAAAATAAGTGTTTAAAAACTGATGTGTCAAATATCCAAGAGTCTCGATCCATGACTACTCCAGCACTCCCAGATAGCAAGTCCATAACAAACACCTAACGACCTGCAAGCATTCAGACAAGTGTGTCAGACGACGCTGGTGAGTTCAAAGTTTTGTTAACGCGTTTAGTTACCAGATATGTGTATAAAACAGTTCAACGATTTGTTTTGATGATGTTATTAACTCGATTACCGTATGTGGCTACTAGATATGTTTGCCCAAACCCCAATGCCTCTATCAAAGCATTGGTCAAGTGGTCAAGGTAAATAGTTCACGCCCGTCCATTCCGGCCCGGTGTGAGGGTGCCAAACCTAATAGCGCTATCAACTAAATACCTCATTGCCTTCCCGGCAACAATAGGTAGATGTAAGGGGTCTTATATGATAGAAACTGAGTAATAACAAACATCCCATTAACCTGACATTCTTCCCTGAAAACGTTACCCGATATCCCTTCCCGGGATGCATGCTTGGAAAAGAGCAGTGAACTCACCTTGGTTTGCTCGGTTTGGTTAATTACTTGTTCACACTTAAACAGTCATAGCCTATGGTATTCATGTATGCAATGTCAGTTTTTCACTCACAATGTTCACACATAATTTGACAGTATACAATTCACACTATGATTTTCGAATAGTACTTATCAATTACGTACACCCATACAATCCAGTTCACATGTATGTTTCAGATCTACATATAATAGTCAACGTAGTACTCCTGACAACCCACTCATGCTTTCTTATCAATCATAATTAACATGCAATTAATAGAACCCATTCATGTTTTCTTATACATCATAATTGACATGCAATTAATAGAACCCATTCATGTTTTCTTATACATCATAATTGACATGTAACTAATAGAGTTTCACCAACAATTATCATTTGTAGTCACCTACTGCTCATGTTCCGTTCACAAGCTTTTCACGACGAAACACACATGTTTCGTCGAGGTGGGGATCACAAAACATCCAGGGTTTCGTCAATAATATAAGCGACGAAAGGCCCAGGGTTTCATCAAGAATGGAGATGACGAATGGCCCAGAGTTTCGTCATTAATCCAAACAGGCAGTTACGGATTCTTTCGTTCAGTCATATCGTATGCTATCTAATTCATCAATACTTCAATAGATCTAATCACAGCTTAGACGATAATCGTGCATTTTAATTACGAATCAACACACATAACCAACGTATCAAGCAATCTCCGTGCATTAACATTTCATCCTAATCATAACAATTTGCAGTTGGTTATCATGCAACCCTAGCCAATACTTGTTATACGATCATAAAGCAACCATTCATAAATGAGACACAATACAGACTCACATATAGGCTCGTAGGGTTTTCTACTCACTAACACATGAATAAACTCCAAATCATTCATTCATTCTAGTGCACAAAGACACAAACGAAACCCTAATGTATTTCAAGTAATCATCTACAGATCAAAATTGTATAACATCATGCGTGATGAAGTGCTAACCGTTCGACACGATAATCTCGAGAATGCAAGAAGGCTTCGAAAAGAGAGGATATCGTTGCCGTTGCCCACAAATGAGAAGAAGGACTCTAGGGTTTTGAGCGTTTCATGTAACCGTTTATAAATCACTACAATATGGGCCGCAACCCATCATGGGCCGAAACCCCTTTAACGACGAATCTCCAAGGTTTCGTCGGCCCAAAGTGTGACGAAACTCAAGTGGTTTGCCAAGTGTTTCGTCGAGCTGAGATAGTGGTGAAAGCCTAGAGTTTCGTCTATGAGTTTCTTTGCGTAGGTCATTGTTCCATAATTATGAGTGTGTGTTTATTTGTGATCAGTGCTACATATCTAGATGTAATGATTATAGGATAATGGAGGGGTTGCATGAGTAATAAATGAGATGGTATTCTAATAATTAGATTATTATGTGGTAATCATATTGAACATGTGTTTGTGATTGCCAACTGTCACTACATTAATCAACCACAAGGATGCAAAATACTAACATATATCACATAAATCAAACAAATTATAATGCACACGAGTTAAGAAAACACTTTGCGAAACAAGTAACGTGTCAAGTAAGAACCTCGAAACTCGGGTTGTCACAATCCTATTGCTACTGCATGTCGTCTGTGCACCAATTGCAATCGCTATGGTCACACGACTCCCTATTGTCGTCAAGCTAACCCTGCTCAACCAGCTCAGTAAGCCCCAGCTCAGGCATCTCTACCAGCTCTTCCAGCTCCTCCGCAGAATCCAAAACCAATCAACGCTGTTCGTGCATGCTACAAATGTGGAGATACTACTCATCTTCGTAACCAGTGTCCTCAGCTGAACCAGGATCAACAGCCAGCCGCTAATGGATGAGCGTTCAATCTTAATGCCAACCAAGCTCGTAACGACAATGACGTCGTTAATGGTACGTTTCTTGTGAATAACCTTTATGCTTCGATTCTATTTGATACTGGTGCCGACAGAAGCTTTGTGTCCGTAGAATTTGAATCTTTGTTAAACTGTGCACACTCTATGTTACCTAAGTCGTTTTCGGTAGAGATTGCCGTTGGGAAGTATATTCTAGTTGATTCTATACTCTGTGGTTGTTCCTTGACTCTTAACGACCACGTGTTTACTATTGATCTAATACCCATGCAATTGGGTAGTTTCGATGTCATTATCTGTATGGATTGGTTGCGTAAGAACCATGCCGAGATTGCTTGTCACGAGAAGTTTGTTCGTCTACCTCTACCGTCTAGTGATATCTTGCATGTCTATGGAGACCGACCTTTGAAAGGGCTGAGGCTGATGTCATACACACAAGCGAGCAGGTGCTTACGTAAACATAACCTTGCTTTCTTGGCCCACGTGGTGGAACAAAAGCGCAAGGGGAAGGACATAAGCGATGTTCCAGTGGTGTGTGATTTTCCCGATGTTTTTCCTGAAGATCTACCTGGTCTTCCACCTCCTAGAACCATTGATTTTCGTATTGACCTCATACCTGGTGTGACTCCTGTCGCCAAGGCCCCGTATCGTCTTGCACCTTTCGAGATGTAAGAGCTATCTAGTCAGCTTCAGGAACTACTCGACAAGGGATTCATTCGTCCAAGTACCTCTCCGTGGGGTGCTCCTGTGCTATTCGTCAAGAAGAAAGATGGTTCGTTCCATATGTGTATCGACTACCGCGAACTTAATAAGCTTACCATTAAGAATCGTTACCCCCTTCCCCGTATTGATGATCTATTTGACCAACTACAAGGCGCGTCCTGTTTCTCGAAAATCGATCTTTGTTCTGGTTACCATCAGCTTCGAGTTCTTAAAGATGATGTACCCAAAACTGCATTTCGTACTCATTATGGTCACTACAAGTTCGTGGTCATGCCTTTTGGATTGACCAAGGCACCCGCTGTGTTCATGGATCTAATGAATCGTGTGTGTAAGCCCTATTTGGATCGTTATGTGATAGTCTTTATTGATGATATTCTCATTTATTCTAAAACTAAAGCTGATCATGCTCGACATTTACGCTTGATGCTTGAACTCTTACGTGGTGAACGCATGTATGCTAAATTTTCTAAGTGTGAGTTTTGGATTAATGAAGTGCAATTTCTTGGTCACGTCGTTAGTAAGCAAGGTATTCATGTTGACCCGTCTAAAATCGAAGCTGTGAAGAACTGGAGTACGCCTAAATCTGCATCGGAGATTCGTTCCTTCCTAGGGTTGGCGGGCTATTACCACCGATTCATTTCGGATTTCTCTAAGATCACTGTCCCTCTTACTTTGTTAACTCAGAAAGAGAGACCTTTTGCTTGGGGTCCTGAGCAAGAGGAATCTTTTCAGACCCTTAAAACTCTTTTGTGTAATGCCCCTGTTCTTACTCTTCCCGATGGGAATGATGATTTCGTGGTATATTGTGATGCTTCGAACCGTGGTTTGGGTTGTGTGCTCATGCAACGAGACAAGGTTATTGCTTATGCCTCTCGTCAACTCAAAGTGCATGAGAAAAACTATACTACTCACCATCTGGAGCTTGGTGCAGTTGTGTTTGCGTTAAAGATATGGCGACACTACTTGTATGGTACTAAGTGTGTGGTTTTCACTGACCATAGGAGCCTTCAACATATCTTTGACCAAAAGGAACTAAACATGCGACAGAGGCGTTGGGTGGAATTGCTTAACGACTACGACTGCGAAATTCGCTATCATCCTGGCAAGGCGAATGTAGTGGCTGGTGCTCTTAGTCGTAAAACTCATGTGAATGCTATTCGTATCTCTAATGATCTCCATGCGTGTATTCGTGACACCCAGTACTCGTCAGCTAATGAAGGAAGTCTAGAAGTGGAAATCCAAGGCGCTAATATTGAACAACTCGAAACAAAACCTGATGGACTCCAATACTACCTCAATCGCATTTGGGTACCGGATCGCGATAATCTCCAGGAGCTCATTATGGATGAGGCTCACAAGTCTCGTTATCTATTCATTCGGGCGCTGACAAAATGTACCATGATTTGCGTGCAACTTATTGGCGGCCTGGCATGAAGAGGCACATTGCTGTATATGTTTCTAAATGCCTTACTTGTACGAAAGTTAAGACTGAACACCAACGGCCTTCAGGACTCTTAGAGCAACCCGAAATCCCAGTCTGGAAATGGGATAGCATCGCTATGGACTTTATTACCAAGCTACCTCGAACACCTTCCGGTCACGATAGTATCTGGGTGATAATTGATCGTTTGACCAAATCAGCTCACTCTCTTCCTATTCGTGAAGATTATAAAGTGGAGAAACTTGCTCGAATCTATACTGATGAGATTATATGCCGTCATGGCATACCTCTTGACATAATCTTGGATCGTGATGGTCGTTTTACTTCACGTCTTTGGCAAACCTTTCAATCCGCTATGGGTACTCATTTGAATATTAGCACGACCTTTCATCCCCAAATGGATGGACAGACCGAGCGTACTATTCAGACCCTAGAGGATGCTCCGTTCTTGTGTCATCGACTTTGGTGGTAACTGGGATGTACATTTACCATTGATTGAGTTCTCGTACAACAACAGCTATCATTCCAGTATTCAGATGGCTCCTTTCGAAGCTTTGTATGGCCGCAAGTGCCGATCTCCTCTCAGTTGGCATGAGATTGGTGACAAGCAGTTTACTGGCCCTGAAATCATTCAAGAGAAAACGGATAAGATTCTTCAGATTCGTGATAACTTGATCAAGGCTAGGAGCAGACAAAAGAGCTATGCTGATAATAGGCGTAGTCCTCTGGAATTTGATGTTGGTGATCGAGTTCTTCTCAAGGTATCTCCCTGGAAGGGAGTGGTTCATTTTGGTAAGAAGGGAAAGCTTTCTCCTCACTATATGGGGCCTTTCAAGAAACTCGAAAGGATTGGCAAGGTGGCGTATAGACTCGATCTACCACAAGAACTAAACAATGTACACCCAGTGCTCCACGTATCCAATCTACGTAAATGCCTAGCCGACGAGGAACTACAGGTTCCCCTGGAAGATTTGCAAATAAATGAGGCTGTACACTTTGTGGAGAAACCGGTCGAAATCATGGATCAGGGTGTCAAGTGATTGAGGCGCAGCAAAATCCCCATCGTCAAGGTTCGTTGGGAAGGAAAGCGGGGCGCCGAATTCACTTGGGAGCTGAAATGTGAGATGAAGACCAAGTATCCGCAGCTGTTCGAGCAATCTTCTTCCTAGATTTCGGGGACGAAATCTCCTAAATGAGGGGAGACTGTAACGCCTGTGTCTCTAGACTTTTACCTATTTGACACTTTTTGCCCCTATACTATGAGTTATGTGGTACTTTTGATACTTGGTGAAACTTATGCTATGATTCTTGAAACTTATGCTATGATACTATGATTCTATGATACTATGAGACTATAATTCTATGATACTTGATACTATGGTGCTTGACTCTTGAGACTCGTGAAACTTGAGACTTGGTTGAATGAGGGACTGGAGTCTTGTCACTGGCGGAAACTATGAAAGCTATGGAAACTTGTTTTAATAATGTAATCTAGTCACGTGTTACTATTACCCAATAAATACGCAACGCAACGCTTGATCTAACGTGCAAATCGAATCAAAGACGGAAACGCGGAAAAGATGGATTGGCCGAGTGGCAATCCGATCGGATGACCACCCGATCGGATGGCCACTTGATCGAGTTGCCATCTGATCCGTGCACACCGCCTTAACCCTCCTTCTCACACTATAAATAGGCCTGTCACATCACCATTCTCACTGATGTGACAGCCTCACTCGACCAGACGCACGCACTCCTCTTTTCCTCCATTTCTTGGCGATTTCGGCTAAACCTAAAGAGCTCCCTTTGATCCAATAACGGTTAATCTGTTAAGCAATCACTGTGAGTATACTCGATCCCTTTTTGTTTTAAACTTTGGGATGTAACATGTATTCTACTAAACTACGATACTTGAGACTTTTGCAAACTAAACTCTATCCTGCGTGTATGTGAAACTTGTGATTCTTGTATTCTATTTGTGCTATGTGAATGTTTAATCCAGGGTGTGTAGTTCCACCTTAACAATAGTAGCGCTATAGGAGATGCACCTCCCCATTATTCTCGGGGGTATTGTTAGGAGGATTCTAGTTTTCCTTGAGACTTGGGAAAACAACAAAGCATCAGGATACTTGGGGTATCACTTGTTGGACTGCGAATACTAGCATGGCTGAAACTATTTTGTTACGCTTACATACGGATATGAGTTGTTTTAATCTATTATGCTATTACTCAAACTTGTATACTCGCCGGTACATTTTTGTACTGACTCTATTTTCATACATGTTGCAGGCTGACAGGATGCTAGGATTCTTGGAATCAAGCTAGGATGATGCTTAGAAACTCATCTAGATAATTAAGTTTTTGAACAATATTTGAGACTCGATGTACTTTGATACCTTGTGATGGTTGTTTGGTTTTAGACAATGTTTGAATCAATCTAATTTATAATGAAACTATTTTAGTGTTATGGAATCTCATGAGCAATCTGAACGCTTAGTGCTCGCACCCCGATGTTTCCGCCATCGGTTAGGGTGTGACAGAAGTAAATCAGAAAAACGACCACCTACTGAACCTAGTCACAGCATGAATAATGGACCGCTACTCCAATTACCTATTCCAAAAAGAAGAAGAACCATGTCATATGGTTGTTCTTACAAAGAATTCTGGTCTTGCAAACCAATAGATTTCTCTGGTAATGAAGGAGCCATTGCAGCTTTACGTTGGATAGAAAAGACAGAAGCAGTCTTAAAAATAAGCAAATGTGCAGATGAAGATAAGATTATGTTTGCTTCTAATCTTTTTAAGAATGCAGCTCTAGAATGGTGGAATACTATTCTCTAGTCTAGAGGAAGTGGCAAATTTATAATATCGAATGGACTGACTTTAAAGACATAGTTGAAAGGAATACTATTCTCCATGCCCCGTAAATACTCAGCTTCATAGTGGTGGAATACTATTCTCCATGCCCCGTAAATACTCAGCTTCATAGTTTTCCTCCTTCAATGCTTCGATCTGAGCCGAACGGATCTGGTCAGGTAGGTTAGAATGAATGGTGTGCTGCAAAGCACGAACACGTTTGGGTTTCGATTCCTTTCTACTAAGAGCATCAGCTACAACGTTAGCCTTACCTGGATGATACTTGATTGCATAATCGTAATCGTTTAAAAGTTCTACCCAGCGACGCTGCCGCATATTCAAATCCTTCTGGTCGAAAATATGCTGGAGGCTCCTGTGGTCGGTATAAATAGTGCATTTAGTACCGTACAGGTAATGCCTCCAGATTTTGAGCGCAAACACCACCGCTCCCAACTCTAAGTCGTGTGTCGTATAATTCCTTTCGTGGACCTTCAACTGTCGCGAGGCGTAGGCTATCACCTTCTTGCGTTGCATCAACACGCAACCGAGACCCTGAATGGAAGCATCACAATATACCATAAAATCTTCTGTACCTTCAGGTAGAGACAAGATCGGCGCACTGCAGAGTTTCTGTTTTAACAACTGGAAAGCATCTTCTTGATTCGTTCCCCACGAGTATACAATGCCTTTCTGTGTCAATGAGGTAAGGGGTTGGGCGATCTTCGAAAAGTCCTTGAT
The DNA here is from genome assembly GCA_030545235.1 of Helianthus tuberosus. NCBI lineage: Eukaryota > Viridiplantae > Streptophyta > Magnoliopsida > Asterales > Asteraceae > Helianthus > Helianthus tuberosus. The sequence goes on from CM060426.1 coordinate 75,758,270, forward strand.
AAACCTACGATAGTACCCAGCGAGTCCAAGGAATTGTCGCACCTCTGAAGGAGTCTTTGGTGCCGCCCAATTCCTTATGGCGTCAATCTTAGCAGGATCCACGTGTATCCCTGATTCATTCATAATGTGGCCAAGGAAGTGTACCTCTCGAATCCAGAAGTCACACATAGAGAATTTCGCGTAAAGCTGCTCCTTCCTCAGAAGTTCCAAAATAAGTCGCAAGTGCCGCTCGTGATCTTCCTTGTTCTTTGAGTAGATCAGAATGTCGTCGATAAATACAATAACGAAATCGTCGAGATACGGTTTGCATACTCGGTTCATGAGATTCATGACGACCGCTGGCGCGTTCGTCAACCCAAACGGCATAACTAAAAACTCATAGTGCCCATAACGCGTTCAAAAAGCCATTTTAGGAACATCCTCCTCTCGGACTCTCATCTGATGGTAGCCCGATCTTAAGTCGATATTCGAATAAAAACTCGACCCTTGCAACTGGTCAAACAAGTCGTCAATACGTGGCAATGGATAACGATTCTTAACTGTAACCTTGTTGAGTTCCCGATAATCAATACACATACGAAAGGACCCGTCTTTCTTCTTTAAGAACAGAACTGGGGCTCCCCAAGGCGAAGAACTGGGTCGAATAAAGCCCCTATCCAGTAACTCTTGCAGTTGATTAGACAACTCCTGCAACTCTCCAGGTGCTAAACGGTAAGGAGCACGAGCTATCAGGACTGCTCCTGGTGCAAGATCAATCTGAAATTCCACTTGGCGGTGCGGAGGTAAACCAGGAAGTTCCTCAGGAAACACGTCGGCAAATTCGCGAACAATTGGCAGATCCTCGATCTTTCTTTCTCCTGATGGAGTATCAGTAACAAGTGCTAGAATAGTAGGATACCCCTTTCGTAGACATTTTTGTGCTTGCATAGCTGAGATGATACCAACCAAAGCACCACTGCGATGCCTCTGAACCGATAATGACTCTCCACCCGGAAGAGGAATGCGTACAATCTTCTCCTTACACAGAATCTCAGCTTGGTGTTTAGACAGCCAATCCATACCAACCACTATATCAAAACTACCAAGGGTAACAGGAAGGAGATCAATATCAAACACTTAACCCACAAGATCTAGTTTACACCCAAAGAGGACATGCGAAGCTTCAATCATTTTACCATCAGCTAATTCTACTACAGGCTTAACTTCTAAAGGTGTTAGGGCTAACCCTAATCGTTGACCAAAATCTAGGGACACATAACTCCAATCGGCACCGGAATCAAATAACACAGAAGCAATAATATTGTTCACAGAAAACCTACCAATCACGACATTGCCGTTGTTCCTAGCATCACCAGCACCGATCGTAAACACCCTTCCACGGGCACCATTGCCTCCATTGTTGTCGTTATTGTTGTTATTCCCAGCATTGTTGTTGTTGTTGTTGTTCTGGCGGTTGTTGTTGTCATTAACATATTGATTCAACTGAGGGCAATCCCGCTTAATGTGGCCCTCATCCCCACACTGGAAACACCCCTTCTTAAAGCCCTGGTTCTGATGGGGTTGTTGCCTTTGCTGTCGCTGATACTGCTGATTTTGCTGCTGCTGCTTTGGCTGCGGGGCTCTACAGTCTTTGGCCTCATGGCCCACCTTTTCGCACCTACGACAAGTCCGGACACACTGTCCATAATGATGATAACCACACTTGTTGCACTGTGGCTTCTTTCCAACATAGGAGCCCTGATTCTGATTGCTGCCCTGGCCTTGGTTAACTGAGGACGACTGACTGAAGCTATGGTTATTGCTGTTGTCGGGACTTTTCTGAGATTGACTGGCACTGGTTGCCTTGTTAGCGTCGTTCCATTTTTGCTTGTTATCACTAGCAGGTGTGGTAGCTGTAGCAGCAGTGGTAGTAGCAGATTTACGAGGCGGCAATGAGCCACGCTCGACCTCTTGGTCAGTAATCTTGTGTGCCAAACGGATGATCTGGGGCAGATTGTTATGGTTTGCAGCAGTGACATACCCCTTTACAGCTGGTGCTAGGCCCTTGAGATACAGCTCAATTCGTCGATGTGGAGGTCGAGACAGGTTAGGGCACAAAATTGCTAGTTCATTAGATCGTTTCGTGTAAACCTCGATCTCGGATCCTTCCATCTTCAAATCGTAGAAATCGTTCTCGAGTTTCTGAATCTCATCAAGAGGACAGTACTCTTCTTGCATCAACTCCTTAAAATCATCCCAAGTCATTGCATTAGCCATCTCGATGCCCAACATCTGCACCTGGGCATTCCACCAAGTTAAGGCACCATCCTCCAAAGTGCCTGTAGCATACTTCACACGGTCCCCCACGGGACAGTTACACATAGCAAACACTGATTCAGCCTTCTCAAACCAACGCAGTAACCCCACAGCCCCTTCAGTCCCACTGAATGTCTGTGGCTTATAATCCATGAATGTCTTGAATGTGCAGGCAGGCGGATTGTTCTGATGCGCTGGCTGACCAGCTTAGTAGGCTGCCAAAGCCTCAGCCACACGTGTGTTGATTAAGTTTGTCAGCTCAGCTTGGGTCATCGCGATGTGACCACGTCCATGACCTCATCCACTCATGACTCTATATAAGGAGAGGGAACAAATTTAAGAGTCGAGATGAGGTAAGAGTCAAGTCTCACGTTGAAATCTACAAACTACCAAGTTTGCACACAATTGGGCTGAACCCTTCTCACACTCGTTAAGCCTCACTGGGACTTACATGCACCTCATGTTATTATTATGTGTGCACCCATAATAATAAGGCAATTTGCATGCTTATCTCAATGCCTCTTAACTTGCGCTAGAAGTTTCCCCCACATTCAAATAGCACAACGAAAGGCATTACAAGATTAATAATCACAAGAGTTGAAGGGTAGTGCCACACTATCTAGCTCCACTAAGACACACAGCACAGGTAATCACATCAAGGTTTCAACTATGTTGTTTCATGCAAGTCGTGTGTGTGTAACTACTAAACAAGTAATGCATAAAGTAAACAGAAGACGAACCTTGTAATCTGGAGCCGAGTGTCATGGTCGATTTTCGAAGTTGTTTGGTTATAGTCTGGTTTTATAAAAACGTTTTAAAACCTAGTTCACTATAACCAGTGGCTCTGATACCAAACTGTCACACCCCCAAAATACTACATGCGGAATCACCGTGGGACGTGTGACGTACCAGGATCCAAGCCACCAATCACATTGAACTACGCGTAATATTTAAATAAAACATTCCATTCATCTCAAAATATAAATCCAAGTCATAAATTTAACCAAAGTAGTTGTTCAGCGGAAGCATAATGTGAACTGTAAATTAATTGTTTCAGAACATGTGTTCATAATCAGCAAAGCAAGTATCTAAGAGTCTCGACCCATGACCACTCCAGCACTCCCAGATAGCAAGTCCATATCAAGTATCTAACGACCTGCAAGCATGCAAACAAGTGTGTCAAACGACGCTGGTGAGTTCAAAGTTTTGTTAACGTGTTTAGTTACCAGATATGAGTATAAAACAGTTCAATGATTTGATTTGATGTTGTTATTAACTCGATTACCGCAGATGGCTACTAGATTTATTTGCCCAACCCCAATGTCTCTATCAAACATTGGTCAAGTGGTTAAGGTAATTAGTTCACGCCCGTCCTCCCCGGTACGGTGTGAGGGTGCCAAACCTAATAGCGCTATCAACTAATAACCTCGTTGCCTCCCCGACAACTAATCGGTAGATGTAAGGGGTCTTAATGATAGAAATGAGTGTAATAACCAACATCCCAATAACCCGACGTTCCTCCCCGGAACTATTACCAGATATCCCTCCCCGGGATGCATGCTTGGAAAAAGAGCAGTGAACTCACCTTGGTTTGCTCGGTTTGTTAAGTTACCCGTTATCCAAGTTAATCAACCAACCCTACCGTGGTTACCAATGAATATCAGTTTCACAGTTATACAAGTCATTATTTTCACACAGATTGCATCTCACACCAGATCACAACATATCAAGTAACCAATTCACCCTTCTAATACAAGTACACATCTCATGAGTTTGTCACCAGTAACACAGAACATAACAGGTGAGTTTGTTACACCAACTAATTAAACCAAGTTTCTTGTTATCATTAACACGTGACATGGATAGTGTACACACCAGTAACTATCATCATTAATCATTCACAGACGCCTACTGTTCATTACAATGAATTGCACGACGAAACATCCTTGTGACGAAAGGTACATCTTTCGTCGGGATGAGGTGTGACGAAACACCCATGTGTTTCGTCGTTATGCTTGTCAGCAAAACACCTATATGTTTCGTCGAACTAACAGTTACAGATTCATCCAATGATTACAATTTGACATGTTCTAGAACCCTAATGATCATCACTAGTTACATCATGATCATCGATCAATCATTCAGCACCCAACTTTCATCAACATGCAACAAGGGTATTCACAATTCAAACATACATATTCCTTTTAACATTCTAATTTCTTATGCAACAACAACACCTTGACAACTCATTTAAACCCAACAGTTATTAAAGATTCTCATATAAACAACACTAGATCATCACAACACATATAAGAACACATACATGTTCATATCCAATCTAGTTCGTATATAAGACCATGAATCAACTGTCAAACCTTTATCATGCAAGTATCGAATTTACACTTCTAACCCTAATCCATACGACACCACAACAATCACAGAGCCATAATCATCAACAATCCATTCAGTAACAATGTTTATACACTAACCTTGATGTGGTATAGATCGGTGGTGCCTAGGGTTTGAGAGTCTCGAATGGGAGATGAGGGAACTGCCATCGCTAAGTTTAGAAGAAGTCTAGGGTTTGCTAACTGGCACTCTACGTATAAATATAATAGGGACATGTTTGGGCCTCATCTGGGCCGAAGCCCTTCCCGGCGAAAGACCATCCCAGACGAAACTCATGTTTTGTCAAGCCCACAACTCATGTTTCGTCGGCCCTCAAACATCTTTCGTCGGGCATTGTTTTGTCATAACTGATTGTATTAAATGTTTAATCATTACATGTATTAAATGTTTAATCATTATGTTAACACATAAGTAGCTTATACAAAACCATTCTAAAATAACGTACAACGGAATCTAGGACAAGGTTGTATTAAATGTTTAATCATTACATGGATTAAATGATATCGTATTAGGGATGGATTGGTTAGTAGCCAATCACGCCAGCATTCTATGTGATCAAAAGTTAATACAAGTAAGTTCACCCAAGGGTGAAAAGATCACAATTAAAGGAGATAAGCCAACCAGGGCTACGAAATTCATCTCTGTGATGAAAACAGCAAGCTATGTAAGGAAAGGATCTCTTGTGTATACGATTTCCATAATCATTAACACTAAAGGAAAAGAATTAAAAGATATTCCCGTAGTATCTAAATTCTCAAATGTTTTTCCAGAGGAGTTACCTAGATTACCGCCAGATAGGTAGGTTGAATTCAGAATTCACCTAATACCAGGAACAACACCGATTGCTAAGGCACCTTACCGTTTAGCACCAGTATAGATGCAGGAACTGAAGAAACAATTGGACGAACTTCTGGAGAAAGGTTTCATATAGCCTAGTTCATCATCATGAGGAGCACCAATCTTGTTTGTCAAGAAGAAGGATGGATCAATGCGTATGTGCATTGATTACCGGGAATTGAACAAGGTTACGATTAAAAATCGGTACCCATTACCGAGAATCGATGATCTGTTCGATCAACTTCAAGGAGCTCGATTATTTTCTAAGATCGATTTACGCTCATGATATCATCAACTGAAAGTACAGGAAGAGGACATTCCTAAAACTGCTTTCAGAACAAGGTACGATCATTATGAATTTACAGTCATGCCATTTGGTTTAACCAATGCCCCAGCCGCATTTATGGACATGATGAACAGAATATGTAAACCATATCTAGATAAATTCATAATTGTCTTTATAGATGATATTCTTATTTACTCTAAAAGTAAAGAAGATCATGCAGAGCATTTGTTTATACTTCTGAATTTGCTAAGAAAAGAAAAGCTCTCTGCTAAATTTTCAAAATGCGAATTTTGGTTAAAGAAAGTACAATTCCTTGGACACCTGGTTAATCATGAAGGAATTCATGTAGATCCCACAAAAATCGATGCGATTACTAAGTGGAAAGTCCCTGAATCACCAACGGAGGCGAGAAGTTTTCTTGGACTAGCAGGTTATTATAGACGTTTTATTCAAGATTTTTCTAGAATAGCCATTCCCTTAACAAAATTGACATGTAAATCAGTTAAATTTTAATGGGGACCAAAACAGAAAGAAGCTTTTAGGATTTTAAAGCAAAAGTTAAACAACGCACCTATACTCGCGTTACTAGAAGGAACTGAATACTTTATAGTCTATTGTGACGCTTCTAAGTTAGGTTATGGATGCGTGTTGATGCAACATCAAAAGGTTATAGCCTATGCCTCCAGACAACTTAAGAATCATGAAGAAAATTGTACAACCCATGATCTAGAGTTAGGAGCCATAATTTTTGCCCTTAAGATTTGGAGACACTACCTGTATGGTAGCAAGTTTACTGTTTTCACCGATCATAAGAGTCTAAGATATGTTTTTGGGCAAAAGGAGTTAAATATGAGACAGCGACGCTGGATGGAAATTCTCAGTGATTATGATTGTGATATCCTGTATCATGTAGGAAAGGCTAATGTAATAGCTGATGCTTTAAGTCGAAAATATCATGAAAAGCCAAAACGAGTACGTTCTCTCAAGTTAAAACTGCAGATAGATTTAAACGAGCAAATTAGAGAAATGCAGGAAACAGTACTCAAGGACGATACTGAAATATTAAAAGGAATGATTAAGGAATTAGAACAAGGAACAGATGGAATTTGGAGATTCCATAAGAAAAGAATCTGGATACCCAAGCAAGGAAACCTACGCCACCGAATTTTAGAAGAAGCCCATAAGTCTAAGTATACGATACATCCTGGTAATGATAAAATGTATCAAGACTTAAGAAAGAATTTATGGTGGATAGGAATGAAAAAAGATATAGCAACCTATGTTGCTAAGTGTCTAACATGTTCACAGGTTAAGGCTGAGCCTCAGAAACCCTCAGGTTTATTACAGCAACTAGAAATGCCAATATGGAAATGGGAGTTAATAATAATGGACTTTGTTACTAAATTACCCAAGACACGAAAAGGTAATGATACAATCTGGGTGATTGTAGACACTAGAAAGATTAACCAAATCTGCTCAATTCTTACCCATGAAGGAAACCTTCTGTATGGAACAATTAGCTAAGCTATATGTAAATGAAATAGTATTATTACATGGGATTCCTTTATCTATTGTTTCTGATAGAGATTGCCGTTTTACTTCTCATTTTTGGACTAGTTTCCAAAAATCAATGGGAACCAAGTTAAAACTAAGCACAGCTTATCATCCTTAAACGGGCGGACAAAGCGAAAGGACAATTCAAACAATGGAGGATATGCTTAGAGCTTGTGTAATTGATTTCGGAGGAAACTGGGACGACCACTTACCATTAATAGAATTTTCCTACAATAACATCTATCATACCAGTATCAATGCCGCACCATTTGAAGCACTTTATGGATGAAAGTGCCGAACTCCAGTCTGTTGGGCATAAATTGGAGAAAAACAACTGTCTGGACCAGAGATAGTACAAGAAACAACGGACAAGATTATTCAAGTCAAGGAAAGACTAAAAGCAGCACGCGATCGTCAAAAGAGTTATGCTGATAACAGACGAAAACCATTGGAATTTCAAGTAGAAGACAAAGTATTATTAAAAGTTTCTCCATGGAAAGGAGTGGTCAGATTCATGAAAAGGGGAAAGCTAAGCCCCAGGTATGTTAGACCTTTTGAGATTATTGAAAGAATAGGACCAGTAGCTTACCAGCTACAACTGCCAGAGGAAATGGCAGGAATACATGATGTATTTCATGTATGTAATCTCAAGAAATGTTTAGCAGATGAAACATTAAAGGTACCTCTTAAGGACATAGAGGTATATGAGAAACTTAAGTTTGTAGAGAAACCCCTACAGATCAAGGACAGGAAGATCAAGAATCTCAAACACAAGAGATTAGTGTTGGTCAAAGTGAAATGGGATTCCAAGAGAGGACCAGAATACACTTGGGAGCTTGAATCAGAGATGCAAAGGAAATATCCACACCTGTTCCAGTAGACCTCGAGGAAAAGATCTAAAACAAGGTGGGGAGGATATAACAACTCTCCTAAAACTCTTAAACATGCCCTAAAATGCCTATAATATACCCCGTATACGAAAAATAACCGTAAAATACCTTTATGTTTATAAAAATCAAATAAAAACAAAAATATAAGGTCCTCGCGGGGCGCGACCCAGTCAAGCCCAGTCTGTCGCAGGCCGCGACCGAGTAACACCAGGCGGCACCAGGTTACGCCACGTGTCCCTGTGCGTGTGAAGTCTACGATGGTGATCAGCCAAGGCTAGGGCCTACCCTAGTGACCTCGCGGGCCGCGAAGTCCGTCCCTATAGCTCTCGCGGGGCGCGAGCCGACCATTGATCAGACTATATAAGGAGCCCTCTGGCCTCAGTTTCGATCGTTCAATTCTTTTCTTTCCTCTGTCCCTATAATAGAAGTAGTGTTGCTCGGTATAATACCCCTAAAAGCGAAGCTCTGCCTCGTTGTAAGTATTATAACCCCTGGTTACGTATTAGTTACTCTACCCGATTGATCTAGGGCTCCGTAACGCATGTCAAGGCTCTGTCTGACTCAGTCGTTGGAGTTCTGTTTCGGGGGTATGGCTAATGTAAATTGGGTTATCTTACTAACACGTGTGCATTGTTTAATTCTAATAGATTATAACCAGGAAGTCACCAGAAAGCAGTAGTATTATCTAAAACAGCAAAGTGAGTCATTCTCTTTTTCTACCAAACTGTTTTACCAAAACTCCAATTGTTTTAAATTATGATAACAGTGATTGAGTCTATGTATTCTACAATTACTGTTGGTGTGTTGGGGTTTTTTATACATTACTTGTTACTACATTGTGAGTAGTAGTATGACCACAAGTCAGGATTGACAGTACCGTGGGTGGTAATTGGGTAGATAAAAACATTGTAATCGCTCTCAATACTGTAAAGATATAAAAGCTTGTTTTGATTAAACTGGAATGCACTCGCCAGTATTTCTTGTTGATAAAACTTTTTAAAACACGTTTCAGGTAACTTAATGTGAAGCTAATAGAAGCCAGCTGGAGAGCACTGAATGTTTGGAAAAGTGGCTATAAAAGTTACCTAAATAAGAAAGAAGTTTTATTTCAATAAATTAGGGTTTACCCCTATAAACATATTATAATGGAAACTTGAATTTTTCTCATGTATTTATTATTTATAAAAGTGTGGCGTTTTAACTCTAATAAACTATTTTCTAACTACGGTCCTGATGTTTAATTTCCGTTGCCAAATTAATAAACAACGATACCAGCAGTTCTATGTGCTGCTCGCGGCCGCTCGCCCCTCGGGGCAAGAGGTCGGGGGTTGCGACACCTTTGGCACCTTCAACTACATTAGGATTAATTATCCGGTGCATATAAAGTGTTTTACCCAAAACATAGAGATGATCATCTATCAATTATGGTCTATCAATTATAGGACAAACCTTTCTTGCCAATCATTGCATCCATGGTAGTAAGTTTTTGGTTATGGTACACCTTTATTCATCCCCAACTTGATCTCATTTTCCTAAAAAAACAAACTTGTATCACATGTAACTATTAAAATAAATAAATAAAACAGGATGATGTATTATTCATCAACAACACTAATGGAAGAATTCTTCTGGATTCCAATTTGATTTATGTTATAACAAGTTCCATGGTTGTAAATATAAATCTGAAATATTCCGTATTAGTATTAACTCGAATCGTTTACCAATACAACTGGTTTTTTCAGATTTAGCAGCTTATATAATTTTTAAAACGAATAACTTATTCCAAAATTAATTAAAACAATTATCACGTATAATAGCAAAACTGAATTGAATTAAGTTAAACTCAATGTCGTATAGTTATTAAATCACAGTTAACTGAATCAAAAGGCTTGTACTAGATTTATAACATGTGGTTGTACAGAAAACTCCGGCTCGTAAAAAGCTTGCTCGAAATTGACTCAACATGTGAACAAGCCGAGCTCGGGCCAAGGTAAGCTTGGCTCGTTGGCTCATCGTTAAGCTCATTTGAATCAAAGCCCCAATTTTCAAATATAAAAATTATAACCCTAAAGTAAAACACAAATTCTATTCTATACTTTAAACTAGGTTAAGTACTCGTGTGGTACACGGGCTCGGCAAGAGAACATATTGTAAATGAAAACAATAACCAACATCTTTAATCCTTTTAAAACAATAAAGCGAAACATAAATACAACTGAGTATTTAACATAATACATGAATTATTCATAAATCTCTAAAAACTTCTTTGCAAACGACGTTAGATGTTTTATTCGTAACCTTGTCATCCTTATCTATTGTTAACAACTTTAAATCGGCCTTGCTTTTACTCTTAAGATTACCACATATAGCTGGCCATGAGTGAAGAGTGAGTATTTCAAATACAAATCAACTCTAGATAAAGATTGTCGTTGGCTTTTAATTTTTTTCATTGAAAAACATATCGATAATGGAGTATAGTTGTTACTATTAGGGAAAGTCGGTAATACAAAAAAGCTATAATCTTAAATTTTCAATATATTAATAATAGTATTCATTATATTAAATTATCATTTCCATAATATTAAAAATAAAAGTATGTAATTTAGTAAAATAACGTCAGAGTATTAGATGTCATTTTTATTCAGTTACATTCTATGTTTGTTTAATGAACAATCAAATGATGACGTATAGTTTAATTTGGAAATTTTGCATGAGAATTCCATATAATGTAATGAAAGTTAATAACCCAAACATAAAACCAAACAATATAATGTTATAAGAAACGAACAAATAATATAATGTCTTGAAAGTTAACAAACTCACAAACCAAACATAATAAACTGTTTAAAACAAACCACAACCATAAATTCTTCAAAACACACCAAAGATTAAAGGGAGTCTAACAAAATAGATATAAAAACTCATGCCTGATTTGGAGATGTCCATTCACTTTTCAAGTATAAAAATCAAAAGTTGTTGATCACCTTTCCCATACCCAGCAACGACTTGCTCCTTTCTGCGAGGCTTTGTGGCAAATATAGCACTTGAATCTACATGTGTGTTTTCAACCTTATTCTCATAGTTTGAAATAGGTGTTGCATAAGCATTCTCTTCAATAAAAGATACAAAATCCTAAAAAATAAGTAAAAAATAAGTTATACAAATATGTATTGGATTTAACTTAATAAAAGGGACATGTATGTGGGATGTGGTTCATCCTTCATTACCCTTATTCCAAAAGTTAAAGACCCGGTGGAGCTCAACAATTACCGGCCAATTAACCTGGTTGGGATTATTAGCAAAGTCATTTCCAAAATCCTTGCCAACCGGTTAAAGTTGGTTATTTCAAATGTTATATCGGAATCTCAATCGGCGTTTTTGAAGGATAAATTTATTTTAGATGGGCCGCTCATTGTGAATGAATTGATTACTTGGTGTAAGAAGAGAAAGAGGCAAGCGTTTCTGCTTAAGATAGACTTTGAAAAAGCGTATGATAATGTCAACTGGTCTTTTGTTGTGGATATTATGAAACAAATGGGTTTTCCGGAGTTGTGGTGTCGATGGATTTGGGGGATTCTCAAATCTGCAAGGTCTTCGGTCTTAGTTAATGGATCTCATACTTTCGAGTTCAAGTGTGAAAAGGGGATGCGCCAAGGCGACCTGATTTCCCCGTTTATTTTTTTGTTAGTTATGGAAGCTCTTTCATTCATGCTTGACAAGGCCAAAGATGAAGGTATTCTGAAAGGCTTGGCTACTCCGAATGATGGTCCGATTATTTCTCATCTCCTGTTTGCCGATGATGCCATCATATTGGGAGAGTGGTGCTCGGAGAACGTCTTGAATGTTGTTAGAATTCTTCGTGTCTTTCACATGTGTTCGGGTTTGAGAATTAATCTGTCCAAATCTAACCTTTATGGTTTGGGGGTGGAAGGAGGGGATGTGGAGGAGAAAGCGGCTAGCGTTGGGTGCAAAGCGGATATTCTTCCGTTTCGTTACTTGGGGATTATGGTTGGAGCTAATATGAGTAATGTCAATAACTGGAAGCCGGTGTACGACGTCTTTCAAGCTAGATTATCGAGATGGATGGCGAACTCTTTATCCATTGGGGGAAGGTTAGTGCTCATCAAGTCCGTGCTTGAAAGCCTTCCCTCTTATTAGTTCTCACTTTATAAGGCGCCCTGTAAAGTGATTAACGATCTAGAAAGTATGATAAGACGGTTTTTATGGGGGAGTTCTAGTGAAGAGAAAAAAATTCACTGGGTCGCGTGGTGTCAACACCAAAAGAGTGTGGTGGCCTCGGTTTAAGTAAGCTTAAAGACATCAATTTGGCGCTCCTTTCGAAATGGTGTTGGAGGTTCAAGATGGAGGAAAAAAGCCTATGGAGGAAAGTTGTCTCAGCTATTCACAGTGGGATCCGGAATTGGGATTTTATTCCGTCTAAAAAAATTGGGGAAGTACATGGAGCAAAACTGTGTAGTGGATTGCTAGATCGAAGGTGGGTGACTTACCATTGAGAAGTTTCTTTAAGGGGGTTCCGGGCAGGGGTGATTCTATTTCTTTTTGGCTTGATCCTTGGGTTGCTATCGAACCGTTAAAAAATCTGTTCCCGAGTTTGTTCCAGATTGAAGCAGAAACAAATGCAGGATTAGCGAGAGAGTGTCTAACGGTTCGGGCCAGGTTAGTTTCCTTTGGCAGTGGAAGAGACCTCCGGTCCAAGGCTCTGAACCAGAGGAGTTGCATCAGCTGAACAGTTTATTGGAGTCGGTTATGGTGACGGATAGATCGGATAGATGGATTTGGATTGGGGAAGGAGAGGAGGTCTTCAGCGTTGCTGCTGTTAAAAAAACGATTCCGAAGGGCAGGGGATCGAGTACCGGATCGAACTTTAAGTGGTGCAAGTGGGTTCCTGTCAAGTGTAACATTTTCGCTTGGCGTGCGGTCATTAACAGGATTCCTACGGTCGAAGCTTTGCGGAGAAGAAATATTAATATTCAGAATTCGATATGTGTTTTCTGCAACGAGGGAGAAGATGAGGTATGTCATCTCTTTACAGGTTGCCTTGCGGCCAACGTTTTGTGGAATTATGTTAGTAAATGGTGTCGTGTTCCGCAAATCTTTGCATTCTCTGTTCAAGACCTGTTGGTGTCTTATGTGACGTGTGGTCTAAAGGAGCCGGAAAACCTCATTTTTCAAGGTGTCATGATCATAGCTTGTTGGAGTCTTTGGAATGCGAGAAATGAAGCTAGGTTCAGGAACGTGCCGGTTAAAATAGAGAAGGTTATTAGTGAGGTTAAGGCGTTGGGATTTCTTTGGGTTAAGAATAGAACGAAATTCAAGAGCTTATCTTGGGATAACTGGTGTAAATTTGTAATTATGTAATTTTGTCGTGTTTTTGGTGCCCCCCGTTTCTGGGGTGGTTGTTCGTTAATGAAGTTTACATTTAAAAAAAAACATAAAACATTAGATTACGTTCAAAGAAGGTGCAATCGTGAATGATATTCAGGGTTAATAATATTCATTGAATTAGATTCAGCAACCTTTATTTTAAAAAATTATAGTTAATATATTGGTGTTTATAAATTAAAAGTAATTATACTTTGTTAGATATACCTGAGCAAGACCCGCCTCCTAGCTCAGTTGGTTTTCGGCCGGGGGTTTGCCAATGGCCACCCCGGTTCGAATCCCGGCGTCTACGGCTTGTGTGGCGGGTTGTCCCAATGATGGATCGTATCCTACCGAGGCATGGTGCGGTCTTGAGGGCAACCCGGTTTTACCCAGCTGTTACCCCAGCGAGTCTCTCGTGTGGGGGCAGTATGGTTTCCGGGCGGAAGTCAGCTTGCGTGGCGGCCGGGGCCCTATCGAACATCGCGTCCGTAAGTGCAGGGCTGACGGGGGAATGTCTTTGACATGAACCCGGTGACCACTGGTCCAGTACATAAAAAGTCACCTTCCAAAAAAAAAAGATATACCTGAGCAACATTAAAATTGTTTTAAAGTTCATCTAGGATTGCCTGATCCGATGTGATTTTATAAATGGAAAATCCATCTACTTTTTTTATCCAAATTATATTTTGAAATTTGGATCTTAAAAGCATACTTTGAGTCTATCATAAGACTGAATTTAATTGGAAAAGGTTCAACATTAGGGTTCTCTTTAACAATCTATATTACAAAGGGTGGATAAATGCAAACTAAAGCATCTAAAGTCAATGCTAATTTAATTGTAATAAAAAAAAAAAACTAAATATACCTTAGCATGTTTTTCAATCATTTTTTGAGCCGATATTCCTAAAAATTTGAATGCTTCTCTATTAAACAAACATAGTAAGTGATACAGCCCCAGTACCATCTTGGACAATCAAACCAATTCTAAATCTACAAAATACTGAATGGAATAACAAAATTGAATTGCATGAACTTTTGAATTGGTTAGTAATAACATTGATTAATACTATGAGAACATTACAAAAGAGTTTTGACCAATTTTTAAAGTAACTTAGAATTGGAGATTGAATTTGTTTTTTGCATTTCGCATAGCTGCATACCAAAACTTGAATGAGATCATCATCACCAGATCCATCTTCATTCTCATTGGTGATTAACTCTTTACTTAAGAACATAAAAAAATTTAAAATACCCTCCACCCTGAGCTAACTCTCCCTTTTGAGATTTCTATGTTCGAAGACTTGAAACCACCTACAAGTGCCAACAAACAACCCCTTCCCCAAACCACATTTCGCCTCCACCACCTTGACAATTAACCATGTCTCTCATGCAAGAGAAACAAAGAAGAAAAGGGTTAAAGATCACTAGGTCTAAAGAAGACTACGAAGACAAAAACAAAAATAATGTCCACCGTCATATCGAGAAACACTGTTTGCATACAAGTATGCGTTGAGTGAAATGTGTTTGGGCATATTTAAACCTAGATCTGCACCAAAGGGAAAATGATCACTAGACTCCATTGGGGGACGAAGAAGATCACCTTAAGGCAATGAACAATTGCGGTGAAGAAAAGATGATGGGGTTTTATGTATCTATATTTTAAATTCCTTTTGTTTTTTGTACTAAAACAGATATAACGGTCATTTACTAAAGCATTGACATGAATTTTAATGTCGATTAGTGCCAAGAACCAAACGTGTTACGCTCAAGTCAATTTATTGTTCTACTCATTTATAAACTTAAAATGTCTAATGATATAATAAATCTAAGTATGCAGAACCATAAAACTTACCTTTTCAAAGCTCCATAGCTATGACTACTAACGACCAAGAAAGAAGCGTTGTATTTCTCGACTGTTTCACAAATGATCATACGTGGATCACCTTCGTGAACAACAACAACATCAACTACCTGTTCATCTTGTTTCAAGAAGACATCTAACTCAAAAAACATGATTCGTCTAGTGATACTATGGTAAGGTTCAACCGAGTATCTTGCATGTCATCTTTTATATATAACATCTATGATTAAATAGCTTATTATAGTTTAAGAATCAAAATTATTGATCGAAGATATGCATGAGAAGGGGCTTACTGATTTAGCTTTGCGAACATCCTTCGCCTTTTGAGTCACAATATCTGTTTTTTTTTTTCCTTAAATCTAATTCCACAAGTGAATACATTTCTGAACTCGCTGAAAGTTAAATGTTTGTCGATGCTAAACATAAGCACATTACAATAATTATTAACATGTGGATTTTTATTAAAAGGTTTTTTTATCCTTAGGTGCAAATAAATAACAATACATTAAATCTCAGATATCTATAGACTCGGAATTGCTAAGCTTTTTGACATTTAGGGCGATTGGGTGTATGAGTTTCACTAAATACTTGTCATTCATAATACATGCCAAACTGCATGGGAAAGGCTTGAACTAAGGGGAGTGGGGGTGGTCCGTGATGGACCATCCATCACTCGTGAAACTATCACTAACACCGCCGCCACCTATTCCCATCACTCATGAAACTTTAACGCTTTGATAATATCACACGTTGAAGTTTGTTGAATGTATGTGTATGACTTGTACATTGTGTATTAATACTTGTACATTGGAATCCCATCACTAGTGACGACCACCGCCACTAAAGAATGCTGTGAGTGATAGAATAGTGGTTGCTGACATGGCGGAACATGATTGGATGTTTGTGAGTGATGGAATTTCATCACTAGTGACCACCCCCACTCCCCTAATAACATTTTTTTTATAAAATCTCATAAAAAATTAATATAATAAATGTTTAGATTGAGAAACAAAAACTGTGCACTGTGGCGGATAGATTGCATGCTGATGTAAATGGGTCGTCCTTTTCATGGAATAAGGCCAGGCCCATCTTGACTCTGATAGTGGTGGAGCTTGAGGTGCACGAACCGGGTATTTTTAATAACCTGTTTCGGTTATGGAACTGGTTTTTGTTTTTCGTTTTAAAGGTTGGAACTGGTTATTGCTATAACCAGTTCGGTTTCGGTTATTTGACCAAAAAACCATACCATATGTGTCCGGTTTTGGGTAGGGGTGCTCAAAACCGGATATCCGAAATTTCGGATATTCGAAATTTCGGATACGGATTCGGATAGTGAATCGGATATCTGAAAATCCAACTTTTTATTTAATTTTTATTTTTATTATTTTTTTCATATTCGGAAACGGATATTTTGGATAGTTTCGAATATCCGAATATAAGTTTTCGGATATTTTCGGATATTTTTCGGATACTTCGGATATTTTCGGATATTTCGGATATCCGAAATATCCGAAAATTTTGAAAATCACTATCCGAATCCGAAAAATTCGGATATCCGATTTTAGGATATCCGAAATTTCAGATATCCGATTTTTCGGATATTTCGGATTCGGATATCGGATATTTCGGATCGGATTTTCAAATACGGATAGTTTTGAACACCCCTAGTTCTGGGTAGGGTTCGATTCTGGTTCTTAAGAAACAGGGTATTAAAATACCCTATTTTCGGGTTTTTTATACCCTATTTCTGAGTTTTTTAGTTCTATATTTTCGTATTTTTTTAATACTCTATTGCGTTTTTATTACTTTATTTTCTCGTATTTTTTGGTTATTATTATTAAATATGCGTTGTATAAACGAATAAAATTTAAATAAATGCACTAACATAATTTTAAAAGAAAGATATTAGAATCATGTATCGGGTATAGCCGGTATAACCGGTTTCGGTACAGCTTCTTGTCCGGTTTCAGGTATTAATTGGGTATGTTCGGTTCTGGTTCCGGTTCCAGGTATTGAGTTCAAAAGGCCTAACCTATCTATACTCTAAGGGTAGGGGTGGTTCCGGATTCAGGTATAGAATACCCGAGTATTAAAAAAACCGGTTCCGGTTTTTTTTTTACCCGGTCCGGTTCCGGGTACGGTTTATTTGTGTCACACCCTGACTTTTGCGGAAGCGAGATTATGGTGTGACTTTCTTAATATCATTGCATTCAATCATAACATCAACTATATGATAAAACCATAGGTTTGTCATCCACTAAATAAGTGTAAAACATAACAACATCGTTTTGAAACGTAGAATTCAAATTCAAGTTTTACAAATCATACAAATCGTTTATGAGTTCATTAAAGACTCGTCAAAAGTTAATGAATAACACCAAGGTTTGGAAGTCGTGTCTCGTCCAGGAATAAAACACACTAACCAAACTCAAAGACCATGGATGACATCTTTATTCTTAACGCAGCATAAAAACTTCCAACGCCCGCCAGATCCACTTTACAAAATCCCTGAAATACATGTAGTTTGAAAATCATCAACAAAAGTTGAGCGAGTTCATGCGTTCGTTTGTGTGTATGTATAAACCTTTGAAAATGTTGTAAGTATGTATGTAAGTCCCTGGTATGTAGCAATAAGGAAAAAGAGATCACCACTGGGTTGCAAAGCCAATGATATGTGTGAAGTGATGCAGGAAGACTCAAACCTAGCAGATTTGTTACCGGGCTTCGGCTGTAAGACATAGTCACCACGTGGTCCACTCAGCGGACTCAAGGGTGGGGCTCGCTACACCCAAATAGATCTATCACTCATGCCCCTCGGTCCTACAATGAGGATTGATGGCCTTAATCGCCCTACTCATTCACATGATCTAAGCGTCTAAACCCTCCTTAAGCTAACCATACCTTGTATAAAAGCGTCTGTAAGTGTCTGTAATAATTGTAACATGTATTTCACCCCCGGAGTATAAAACTGAAAACAGTTAAGAGAAAAGGGGGACATGAACTCACAGTATTGCGTCTTCAGTATGTGTAACCCAAGTCTCCTCAGCCAACACGACTACCTACAGTGTACTAACGTCTATTAGACGAATGGGCCGTGCCTTTGCTTAGTATGAAGGTTTTTGAGTTACGTTTCTTGTGTTCCCAAAATTATTCCAAGTTATAATCGTTAGTAAATGTTTGGATTAATTGCTAAACAATATTTCATATTCCTACTTCTCAAGTATTTTAACTTCGTATTTTCCTTCCCAAGGATGGGGGTATCTCATACATGTATTTTCGTATTTGTATTTGTATATCTTGCCAAGTAATAGCGTCGTATTTCGGTGTATTGTTCCAAATAAAAATATGTTTATATATTCCCAATATATATTTCCAAAACCATATATTTCAAGTCTTACTTAAATATATATAAACTTATTTTGTTCAATCATGTATTGTCCCAGAATATATATATTTTTCTCAAAAATTATATATCTTCTAAATATACTCGGAAAATATATTTTTATCTCCCAAAAATAATATATTTTCTCGTTGTCAAAAATATGATATGCTTGGTAATATTTACGAAATCATATTTTCACTTCTTTCATTCCCAAAATAATATTTACCAAAAATATAGTGTAATGGTATATCCCGGAATATTTCATAAGTTACGTTTTCTTGTTCGGTTTCACAATATTACGTGTGTAACTTAAATATTTTATTCCTTGCAATTTTTGGTATTATTTTGGAGTTGTAATTTCCAGGGTATTTTGTAAGTTATATTATTTTACCCTAAAATAATATAACTAGTTCACAAAATATACAGTTAATCACACAAGTGTCTCAGTATAAAATATATATTCTAAATATATATTTACCCATTTTTATTTGCGAAAACCAACCTCCGATACTTTGTATTTCGTAACAAAATTTATGGCGAAGTTTATATTTAAAACACAAGTTATAAAATATACTTGTAACACTTGTTTAGAAAAATATTTTCTAAGTGTTGGAAATTTTAGAAAATTTCGCCAGAGTTTCCTTTGTAAATGGAGGTGTCCATGCTTATTTAGCATATCATTTTCTTTTCAAACATTCATCCAAACAATTCTCAATCAACAATATACAGCCTTTATTTACCAAACTAATCAACAACAAGCATAAAATATAAACTTATGAACTTGGAAATTTATAAAAGCATGTAGTAACTTACTAGCACACTTAGTAAGTCTTGTTACCTTCTAAAATGCGATTAGTTCTTTAAAGACTTCATTTTTAAAGAGTTTGAATATTCACAACTTCTAGTCATATTTTCTAAAAATATTTCTTTGTGAAATTTTCTTATTACACAAGTGTTTCTACACTTGTTTATCCACTAAAAATGTGTTAAGTTTATGTAAGATCCAAGTTTTAACAAAACTCATACTTTTCACTTGGTTCTTTCGAAAAACCACACATGGATCTTTAGATCTAGAAGATTATAACCTTCTTTGATCTTTATTTTTCAAGAAAACATTTTTTTATTCAAGTTCATAGTTTATGTGTGGATGATTCCATCATCCTACACATTTCTAACTTTCTCATCTTGCTAGATCATGTTTTTAATCATGATCTAGCAAGTCCATACGATGATCCATATCATTTCTACTAGCAAACAATAATCAACAAGCATCACAACATAAGAATATCATGATTTCTTCATCATTTTAACCATGCTTCATCACTAAGTTAGTTTATGTTCAAGACTTTGTTTATGTTTTTAGTGTTTCTTGAGATTTCATCATTCTTTAACTATTAACCATCAAAAACATGAAGAGGATGAAGATCTAAGAGACTTACCACTAGCACAAGGCTAGGGGAGTTCAAGTGTAGAAAAGTGGTGGTTAAAAGAAAATGAGAGAGGTCCTTGAGCTTCCGAACACACCAAGCTTGTTTGTATGATCACTAACACCCTTGGATCACTAAAGATTGCATGAAATAAACTTGATGATGATGATGGTGGTGTGTGTGGTTTCGGCCGATCAAGAGAAGAGAGGAAGAGAGAGTTGTTGTTGAGTTGTGAGGATAAGAATGATGGTGGACTAGTGGTTTATATAGAGATTTTCCAACATCTAATTACCCATTAGACCATATGTCCCCTAAGTACCTCGCAATTATAATAAACAAATGAGGGAAAATCAAGTGTGGGTCTCCACCCTTGTAACCGGTTTCGTGGGGGGGGGGGGTTATAGGGTTGGGTTTCAATTGTTTAGTTACCAATCTAGTTAGATATCAAGTGTTTAGTTAGTGGTTTGTGGTGTGTTATTAATTATATAGTGTGTTAGGGTGTTCGGGGACCCTAACTAGCCCAGAAAAATAAAAACAATGTGTTTGACAATATTTTTGTGTTCCGAGTAAAGTCCGGTTGTTCGGTTGGGTGTTGTTCCGTTAAAGTGCTTAATTAATCCGTAATGTGTCTTTTATAATACTTTTTGTGTCACAATTAATTCCCGACACTTTGGAAAGTATACTGGACCATTTTGTCAAGTTTTTTGCACATTACTAGCATAATTAAATGCTGAATTCTGTTATTAAGTGCAGAATTCTGCATTTAGAATGTGTTTTAGGCACTTCCCGGCACTATAACTATCACCTAGTGACGCAGTTTTATGGTCCTCACTTCCCTACACTCCCTTCTAGTGTAGTATCTTGTCTCTGGCTCACACTGGTCTCAAAAACATTGTCTGTCTATGTGCTGGCATTGTCAGCATATTTTCTGGGTTATCCGCTCACTGTGCTAACTGTGCTTTGTGCATCAGGTTTGTCACTAAAGTTTGTGTGTAATAAATGGAGTGACAGTATGAATGTGATGCATGTGTATGTATGTATCAGAAATCAGAAAGCAGTTTAATCCACAGTTGTAATTAAGCACAGTCATTAAGCATAATTCAATATTAATTAAACGTACGGATGCGTGCAAATTTGACAGTTGTCACAATTTGTGCACCTCTAGGTGGAGCTGCAAAATTTTCAAAGTCTAGTATCTATGCTGAACGTGATAAGCTTGGGAAAGGTAAATGTAGTTGGAACCAAGGTGTCCAACGGTTCGGTTTATGGTTAATTTGGGTAATTTGGGTAATTTGGCTTTTATTTTTTTTCTTATCGTAACCAAACACCAAACCGAACTGAATTGGAATATTGCCTAACCGAATATCCGAATATGAATTCGGTTGCGGTTTCTGTTAAAAACCAAATTAACCAAATGTAACCAAATTAACGAAATTCAGCCAAATCAATTTTTTTCAAACCTGTTTATGACTCAAAATAATTATAACATAACTCATAAAGTCAAAAGTAATCCAAAATACGAACTTAAAAGTTCAAAGAAGTCTAAAACAAAAGTACAAACTTCAAACAAGTCAAACAAAAAAAAAATAGTAATAAGAGCCACACATGTTACGATTAGGATTTATGGTTTCTTTTATTGTTTTGGTCTTTTTGAATGATGAATGGGCTAATGGGTAAAGACGGATTTGGGCTTAGGTATTGACATGGGCTAAAATCAACACTTAACATGTATACATATATATAATTATATAAACTTTAAAAATTAAAATCGGTTAACTTGGTTAATTCGGTTAACCAAATTGCCCGAATTTAAAAAAAGTGTCTTAACCAAAAACCGAACCGAATTTGAATACGGTTATGATAACGAACCAAACCAAATAACCAAATTTTCATTTGGTTCGGTTATTTTGGGTTTTGAATTCGGTTTGATTTTCGGTCAATTCAGTTATAACCAAATAATAAACACCCTTATTTGGAACCTCGATTCTTCTGGTAACTTTTATGTCTCTAGTATCTAAAGAATTGTCATTGTGGTTAACTTCAATAGGACGGCTCCCAATTATCTGTTCGTTTGGAATAATTGGGTTCCTAGAAAAGTTGCTTTGGCGGCGTGGAGGGCGGAAAAAGAGAGGTTACCAATGAAGTCGGCTCTAGCTTTGAGAAGCATAAGTGTGGGTAATACGAACTGCGTTTTCTGTATGGATTATGCAGAAACTTGCGACCACCTTTTTGTATCGTGTCATTTCTCTGTATCGTGTCATTTCTCTCAGACCATTTCAGTCCGGGCACAAGAAAAAAGAAAAAGGCCTTGCATGCTATTGTTCTTATCGGGATATGGTGTATTTGGAGAATACGAAATGAGGTTGTTTTTAATAACACCCCGCCTACAATAGCAAAAGTTTTGAAGAAAGCAAAGTCGTTGGGATACTTATGGGTCAAGAACCGTTCGAAAGAAGTAGATATGTCTTGGGAGGACCGGTAAAGGTTTGACATTTTTGTTTAGTTGTTGCAAGTTGCAACTGTTTTGGTTTGACGTATGTTTTGGTATTTCCGAGCAATCCTTTGTAATTTTGGTGACTAGCTTCTTGCTATAAAGAATAAAATTTATGTTTGGTATTAAAAGATGTTAACAAAAAGTAGGGGTGTAAACAAGCCTAGAGGCTCGAGAGCTACTCGCGATTGGCTCGGTTAAAAGCTCGAACAAGCCCGAGTTCAAGCCTGAAATAGAGCTCGTTTAGTTATCGATCCGAGCTCGAGTCTGAA
The DNA here is from genome assembly GCA_030545235.1 of Helianthus tuberosus. NCBI lineage: Eukaryota > Viridiplantae > Streptophyta > Magnoliopsida > Asterales > Asteraceae > Helianthus > Helianthus tuberosus. The sequence continues at coordinate 75,781,359 of CM060426.1, forward strand.
ATACAAAGCCCGTTTAGGCTCACGAGCCTAAAGAGCCCAAACAAAATTTTAGTTTTTTATATACAATATAATAATAACGATGAGCTCAAGCCGAGCTTTTAAGCTCGTTTGAGGTTGTTCTTAAAATAGCTCGAGCCAAATCAAACCAAGTTTCAGCTTTGGGTTTTACTTGCTAGTCAAGCTCGAGCTTCATAAAGACATGACGAGCCAAGCTAAGCTCGGCCCAACTCGTTTACACTCTAAAAAGATCTATATAATAAAAAAGTTGATCAATCAGAGGCAATTAGTCACCAACTCCCTTTTAGATAAGTGGGTGGAAATTACAATGTTGGTAACATGTATCACCCACAAAATGTTTGTATAAAACTATAAATAATATATTAAATAATTTTCTAAAGAACTAAGGTATAAAAAAATCTTGAATATCTTTTGGTAGGAGAAGAGATTTATTATCCAACGCACCAGGTCCAGCAAGACCAAGAACAGATACAGGGGCGATTCGACATGGACAACAATAAGTTTGAAACGCGATTTAGAGGGCTCGGTAGCGAAGAAATGCTCAAAAGTCCATTCAAGTGAGTATTGGCTATGTGGACTGTCGTCGTAACCAACCACGATTACTTGTTTTTCTGCCATCGACGATTATGTAAAAGAACGGAATCGACATGAAGATGAAGATGATGATTATGTTCATGCTTGCGACCATTATGGAGGTTTATTGGTTTAACCTTGTCTTTTGGATATCTCCTAGGCCTTGTGATTTTAATTTGTTATCTTTTGTGAAAACTTATTTTTAATCCCAATAGCTTATTATATTTTATATTTTATATTTAATTCATAAAGATATCTATTCTATACCAAAGTATAGGTTAAAAGTAATAAAAAAACATGTATTGCCAAAAATGCATGTATAAACATTCTATTTAATGTAGCTATATGTAACCAAAGTATAGGTTAAAAGTAATAAAAAAAAACATTTATTGCCAAAAATGCATGTATAAACATTCTATTGAATGTAGCTATATGTAACCAAAGTATAAGCGCATAACTATTAGATTTCTTGATATAATATCATCACAATTTTGGTTAAAGAATTATATTGGCCGTCAAGGGCGGAACTACCCATAATGGTGGGTGGGCGGCTGCACCCCATGAAAAAAAGTTTTTAGTGCTAATTTTTGTCAAGAATCCCAATCGCACCCTTTGGATTTTTTTAACTGCACCCCATGAAAAAAAGTTTTTAGTGCTAATTTTGGTCAAAAATCCCAACCGCACCCTTTGGATTTTTTTAACTGCACCCCTTGAAAATTTTCAACCACACCTTAGAATAAAAATTAAGAATTTATAAAAAATAAACACTGATTATTATGAATATATATATCAGTATATAACACAATTTATATAATTATTCTTTAAGCGCTTATTTACTTTACTTAACCCAATCTATAATCAAATTTTATTAACCCAACAATCTAATTTTATTAACCAAACTACCCAAGCCCAAACACAAGCCCAAAGATTGTGAACTAAGTAAAATAACCCAAACCAACCCACCCATGACCCATTCGAATTCCAAATCCCACTCAAAAGAAGACGCCCAACGACTACAGTTTACAGCGACTCACGACCGGACGAGTTTTTTGGCCAGAAAATTTAAAATTCCTGCTGTTCTGAACATTATTACGCCGGAATTCCGACTTAGAACGGGTATCATTTCTTTATTGATTGTTTTTCTTGTTATTTTATGCGGTGATTAGAAGAAAATATTAATGTATAAGGGTTTGATCTTTTTATGTTTTTTGATGTTTTTTTAGTTGTTCTAAACTTTTAGTTAATGATTTTGTTGTTTTATTTTAAGCTTTGTTTGCTTAAATGATTACAAATCAACATTTAAAACATGGACAGTGGTATTGGTTGAATATAATTGTTTATTTTGTGTAAGTGTTTAGTGTTGTTTTATAAACTTATGGAGCGATTTAAATGTGATAAGAACCATGAGTATGAAAGTTATGACGTAATTTCTCAAAAGGAAAAAGGGTTGAACCATTTTTTTCATCGTATTCTTCTAATTAAAGACCAAGCTATGTTTTAGATAATTTTTTTTTTGTTGTTTATTTAATTATTATAAGATATAGAAGTAAGGATGGTTTGAACTTTCATGATTTTTGTTGTTACTTTACTTACTTATGATGTGTTTACCGTTTTACTTCAAACTTTGTTTGTTAATGTGATAGGAAGTTAGGAAATATGCTTTGATTGTTTGAAAATTGAAATTGACCCAACCCGACCTGATCTGATCCGACCTGCTCTGAAACTTCGTTTGTTTATGTTTACTTGTTTTACATGACCCGACCCGCTATGAACCAAATTTTTTTTATATAGCTAGGGGCCTAAAATCTTTAAAATTTATTCGCACCCTCACGAAAAAATTACTAGGTCCGCCACTGACCATATAATTCAGGATGCACATATAAGGTGCGAACTTGATTGTAAAGTAATGGGTTCATCTAGGATACAAGAAATCCTTACATATAATGGGTAGCTTGACACCGACACGAGAGGAAAATCAATGTCTATCGTAGTGATGCCAAATACTTGACACTAGATATCTTTAAGTTTGCAATGTGTATGTTAGAAGATATCTAATATCTTTGGAAGTAAGCGGGTAGCTTTGCCTCTTGTTTTGTTTTGGTCTTATCAAGTCGGACTCGAATCATGTACACATCTATCTATTAAGTGCATTGTCCTATCACAATATCTCATATTTCATTTCGTCTTGGTTGGTTCAAGGAGTGGGTCACTACCCCAACACATAACGACATCAATTTTGTTGGCACGATTAATCTTTTAGACAGACTATGATACATGTAACGACGAACATGTACTTGGTTTGTAATATGGAACAAAACAAAATAAATTGTTAACATAATTACTACATTTATCACCAATGATTCTTGTTAAATTGCTCAATCAACCTTGTCGTGATTATCAATTTATATCATCGTATAAAATCAAATCTTTAACCGTTGTGATTGTCTTTTATTGAATGATTAATAATTGCATCTACCAACTGAACATTCTTTGCCTACTTGATCAAATGATAAGGTGAAAGGACAATTGCCCACCAAACTCTATCTTAAAATTGTTTTTGATATTTCTTTTTGTTTTCAACGTTTTCGAATTTCGACAACTTCTTTTACTACGAAAAAACGACTAACTATTCCTTGTCTTTTGTGGTATAATGTTTTGAGAAAATTGAATTTCGACAACTTCTTTTACTACGACAAAACGACTAACTGTTCCTTGTCTTGTGTGGTACTAATGTTTTGAGAAAATTGATCATCATATAATTTTATTTTTTGTATTAGAGTATACAAAGTGGGGGGCATGAAATAGTGACGTTATTTGACATGTGGCTGTCACATCCATACGCGTCAGAAAAGTGGTGTTGTGAAAAAAAGGAGTGGAAGCGGCATGGCTAGTGGTGTTTTTATAAAAATAAATAACTAATCAAAACCAACCAATGAAAAGTCTCTGCATCACCAAACCTAAGCGCCCCACGCCGATGGAGAATCCCCCGCATACACCACCACGCCGCCCTACACCCCATGTCCCAGGTGGTGTTCCCGATGTGAAGAAGCCTCCACGTCACTTTTTCACGCCCACTCCGTGTAGTCTTAACGTTAAATATTTTAACATAAATTAAAATATATGGTATATGATGATGATTATGATCGATAATCTCAAATGTATATTTGAGTTAAATGTCATTTTAGTCCTTGTGGTTTGGGCCATTTTGTCAGTTTAGTCCAAATGTTTCATTTTCGCCTGTGGGTCCAAAAAAGTTTCATCGTTGCCATTTTATTCCACTGGGTTAACTTCATCCATTTTTTGTGTTAACAAGAAGGGTAATTCGGTAATTTTGTATGTAATTATGTGAACTAGAAAGGCAATTCAGCCATATAAAATGACCGAATTGCCTTTCCTGTTAACAGAAATAATGGATGAAGTTAACCCAGTGGACTAAAATGGCAATGGTGAAACCTTTTTGGACCCACAGACGAAAAATGAAACATTTAGACTAAACTGGCAAAACAACCCAAACCACATGAACTAAAATGGCATTTAACTCTATATATTTTTTCTAGCTTTTTAGATGGGAAAAAATATTCAACATTCACGTCAATTAAAAAATATGTTTTTTACAGGGATTTATTACAAAGAATCGGGATTTTAGTGGAAACTTTTGTCGTGGCTAATAACCCTAAAATTTTCCTCTAAAAATTTTAGCGGAGACAAATCGTTGCTATTATGGCGCCGCTAATACTACGTCACCACTGCTAAAAACCGTCGCTATTATGTCACCCCTGATTGTTAGACAACTTTTAGCGGGACCTTCGTTGCCGCGAAAATCCAAAAATGTTGTTATCGGGAAGCTCATTAGCAGCAAAGTCGCCGCTATGTAAGATTAAATATATTATGATGTAATATTTAATCTAGTAGCCATTATAATCTTTTACATTATATAGATCAAAATATATAACAACCTATTAAATAATTAGTTGGTAATTGTTGATTGGCTTTATTACCCTTATTAACTAATTAAGGTTTCCTCTTGGGTGCATATACAAGGAGACTTATGTAGAGGTTAAAAGGTTTCACAACCTAATTACTCTCATAACATCAAATCGCCTCCTCTCCTATACCGGTTACCCTTTATCGGTTCTTTTATCACCATCATTAGATTGCACCCTAAAGAGAAACCAGATCAAGCTGACAATCATGTTAAACCTTATTGTTGCGTCTCCATCTGAATTCTCTGCTGGCCTGTACTGCTGCAATCAGGTATGTTATTCATGTTTTCCATTATGCCGAAAACAGAACTGATCAACATGTGGTATTAGAGCATATGTTGATAAATCAGTTCTGTTTTCATATCCATTATTCTGGGATTGAAATCTGGAAAACAGAATTTTGAAAACCTAATAAAAATTCGAAACCCAGTTTCGAGACCTAATAAAATTCCGAAATCATTGATTCTCGAAAATCTGGAAAAAGAATGGTTTATGAATATCTCGAAATCAAAACGGGAAAAATTATGTCCGAATCTGTTTAGAAAAACCTTAGTAAAAAGGTTTCGGGTTCCAGAATTTTGATTTTATTAATATTAGGGTTCTTCATGTTCTTAGTGAAATTCGAATAAATTCTCTTATTTTGGAATGAATTATGGATTAGAAGGTGTTTTTCCAGTATTTGATTAATTTTTTATCCCTTAAGATTTTGAAAAATCTGTTAATGTTATCAGATATAATTTTTGAAATCATTGGATAAATATAAAATATCTTTTAAAACAGGAAACAAGATATACCAAATCCCTTAAAATTCGAATTTCAAAATTATCACAACTAACAGCTGTTAATCAATAGATTTCGAGACTTGGAGAATAAGTTTCGAGATCAAGTAGTTTCGACTAATGGTTCCGGCCAAGATTTCGACTCGCAATCTAGTGGTTGCGACTCGAAACCTCATAAACAAGTCGAAATTTCATCAAGGCATAAATCTTCACTACTCGAAACCGAGGTTTCGACTGAGGTTGCGACTGCCATTAATGACTCGCAATCAGGTTGTTGCGACTCATGGCATTAGTGACTCGCAATCAGGTTGTTGCGAATCGAAACCTCATAATGAGTCGAAATCTTACTCGAAATCTCACTCGAAATCTCATGTTGAGTCGAGATCTCATAACTGAGTCGAGATCTCATAATTGAGTCGAGATCTCACTCAAAATCTAAGGTTGAACTCGAAATCTCATTACTTCATTGAGTTGTTAGTGTGAACTAAAATTTAGTTCGATCCGCGCTAACAGGTGGTTTGCTATTAAATAATTGGTTTTGTAAAACCAAAATGGCTTAACTTGGGTGAGCTTCTGATGTATCACTTCTGGCCAAAGCTGATTTGATACATCTATTTATTACTCAAGTATAATAAAAGCCATGTTGAGTATGCATTACAAACGTGAATGTCTTAATTTCTGGGCAAAGCTGATTTAATTCATTCATGTATAGCATTCTTAACAAATGCATAACTAAAGTGATTGTCTCATTTCTGGCCAAAGCTGATTTTTCACGATTACTTTGCACACATGCTTAAATGATTACACTTCTGGCCAAAGCTGATTTGTCTTCGTTTAAGTAGAATTTTAACCAAGTCTATTATTTTGATGTTAGTAATAGAGATATCACAACTTCTTCATATAATGATCCTTACATTATGGATCCTTCATTAATCTTATGATCATTTTGTCTGCCTTAATTTTTAAGTACCCATAACTTTACTCGTTATAACTTTCTTCTATAAATCAATATCTCACCCACTCTAATTATTAAACCTAAAATGTTTTGCTTTATTTAAAGTTTCTATAAGAATTAGCTCTTAAATTAAATCCTTGATTATCTCTTAAGACACGATAATCCTACTGCTCTCTTCTGATAAAGGTACTACAGAAGAAAAGTAGAGCATGATGAACAAGACAAATCGAACATGATGTCTCTTATGATAATCAAGATCTCTCTAACATAAATGCTATCACTAAAAGGTTATTCTAGATTAAGTTTTTCCTAAGACTAATCTATTATATGTGGAATAATTACAAGAATTCCTAAGATGCATGCCTTCATTTAAAATTCTAAACTATAAAGTTAAGTGGTATATGTGAATACATTATAATGCACAATACCATGACCCATAAAGTTAAGGGATTACGCATGGAAATAAGTATAATTTGTCAGTACATTACATACTAAGATTTTCACTTGTACAATTTGATGCCTTTTAAATCAACTATAACACTCAAAAGTACCAAAGGAAAATGAGTGTTTTGATAAGCAACATATGTACATAGAAATAAATGTTTGAAACTGGAAAATAAGATGTTGTTCACCTTACAACCACTAAAACATCAAAAGAGGATTGTTCTAAGGTCCATAGTCAAAATACAAGTACAAAATCCCTTCAAGGGAAAATCTCACTGCATAATTATGCCATTAGACTAGGCATAAGCAACGAGACTATCCATTATTCAAAAGAACAATTGGATAAGTTACTTAGGTAGTCACTTACTGATGATATTTAAGTCTGCTAATTTTAATATTCCAATTAACACATGATTAGTTGACTCTAGTTCTAAATTTTTCCTTACCAGAATTCGACAAATAACTAACATGAGAGTTAGTGACAAAATTAAATGTTAAGGCTATAAGAACCATAATAAGCAGTCTTCTAACAACATTTTTCGATATCTTATATATATTCTGAAGATTAGTCAGAATATAGTATCATAATTAAGCAATGTTATGAAGCATAGTCAACATAAAGTCACACTTACCTTAAACTCTCATCTTATTTGTTCTAAATATCTAGATTGAAACATTACTAAGATAAAACTAGATGATACCTTACACTTTCACAACTTTTGTCATCATGCAAATGAGAATTTGACAAAAGGAAAACGAGACTTATAAATTTCATCCATTATAACCGAAATTCATGAGAAATCATGACATGGTTAATGAGGATGATTTTTTATCTAATCTCATTCTAAGTGATTTTAAATCATGACGTTAAAGCCCAAAATATGACTTTGCTTAAGGAATAAGTATGGGTCCATCATAAGTCATTCATTGACATTCGTGGAACTTACTCCAAATGGAATATTCAGACATAATTCATTTATCATTTAAAGACTATCAACATGTATCTAAATTTTGTCGCGTATGGCCAACGGTCTTAGAAGAAATGTATTCATATATATATATATATACTTAATAAGATTTCTATTAGATATGTCCCTGAGTTTTCTTATGACATCTGGACATTAAGGGAATCAAATAAAGTCTAACGTATATATGATAGGTTCCCACGTCACGTACCTCACTGAAACTTCTCTTGTAGCATTTCTAGAGATATTAAAGATCAGTGGGAGCATTAAGTGTCTTAATAATAACTTGCAATAGTTGCAAGAGGTGGGGGAGTGAAAACTTTATATTACTTCAATTTACACCTCTTGTAAAAGACACCACTCCATCACGACACTGTTCCATCAAAACTTGTCTCCTTAAAATCTAATGCTACTCTTACAAAAGTTTCATTGTTGCTTAATTGTGGGCACACTTAGATTTCTTACCTAAACAAACATAATCATCAACAAAAGAAATCACAACGACTAACGTCATTAACTTGTTTCTCTGTTAGAATTTGTTGGTGGTTAAATATTGACCGTAAGCATGCTGAGTTCCTAAAGATTTCTAAGGTCAGTGGGAGCAGTCAAAGTCCTTATCATGACTTGCAAGGAATATAAGAGGCAGGGGGAAGAGTGTCATTAAATTTCACTCCGAATTTAACTCCGATTACACCTCTTGTACACCATACTGCACCAACTCTTACAAACTTAGAATCCTAAAAATGATAGCAACCTAACCAAGAGCTAATCCATAAAACGGAAACTTTTAAAACCCAATAATCAACTCAGGAGGTCATCTAGGTTTAAAAACCTACTAACTTTGATGATTACATAACCGATCCCTAACTGAAGTTGAAATGGATTTTGGAAAAGTTTACTGATCCTATCTTTTCTAATTAAGCCATTAGCGTCAATTAATCTTCTAAATGGAATAAATAAATTTTCTAGTAAAACTGGTTTTATGTGTTCGTATAACATTTGGGATTTGATTGAATTATCCAAGAGTGTTCATAACTAAACCAAATCCTGGTATAAGCATTAAGACACGAAGAGGCATGATTGAGTGTCAAAGGTTATACTTAGGAAGAGATAAATTATCAAAGATTTCTTTGAGTATCATCACTGTTCTAGTAGCTTATAATAGTTTAAAGCTACATTAGATGAACATTAAAAACACTTTTCCCTAACAAATGGCTGACATATTTACATGTTCATAAAACAAATTGAAAGTTCTGAACTGAAGGTTAAAGAACACTTTATTTGTAAGCCAATAAAATCCATGTATGGGTTAATGCAAACATCATAATGTGATGAAATCTTAACGTAATTATTTTCATCAAGAATCAAGTATATTCTTTTGACAAGTATATGTTACATAAGTCAAAGCATTGTTAACACAAACTTTGATATAATAGATCTCAGAGATATCTCTTACGTGATAGATATCATAACATACCGAGATAGACCCAATGGGACATTAGTTCCGTTCCATAAGTTTAACATTAAATGGGTCCTTACACATGTAACAAACAATACTGCTCTTCCTTTAGAGGATAATAGGATAAATGAGATTATTTATTTACGATTCATTAATTAGAAGCCTTATTTAAGTTCAAGTCTATACTCGTTTAGATATTACTCACATTGCAACATACTAGATATGTCTAGATTAATGTGAAGCATCTAATGGAGTATTACAATATCTTTAAAAGAACGAGAGGCTATAACTTAAAGAAGAAGTGAGAACTCAAACTGGTTGATTACTCTAACTTTATAATATTCAAAGATGACAAAATGTAATTTCGAGTATATCTTTATGTCAGCAGACGAAACCTATCTCATGGAGGAGTCATAATGGACTGATATCAACAACCTAAGTTATAACAACATAATATAGTCACTAAATATTGTTGGAAACTTATCAGTTGACTCATAAGTTTATTAACTCCATATAATTAATGTATTGAAGACTTATTGTGATAAAGTCAGCTACCATGTCTCCTTGAACAGTAATAGTTCGAGAGGTGCTGCATTAAATTTCGATACACAATTAATTATTCGTTTATGAACGAATTAAGGAAACTAAGTCTTTGTATCGAATACATTCATGATATGCTTAAGGATCATATAGCTGAAGGGCTATTACCCATAAGTCTTATTAAGAGAGCTCATAGACGGGTTTTAATTGATGTTCGTGCGCAACTGCATATCGTACTATGAATGACTACGTATTACTTAATTTTCCTCATCCATTTGATTTTGTATGTCTCTAAGAATATGTTAAACCGGTATAATGGCATATAGACAAATAAAATTACAAATCAAACAAAGGGCTTATGCGTATTTTGATCATAACGATTAGGTTTTAAATTGAGGCTATAGTATGACTAATGGGGGTCCTGAGTCGCATAATGATTCAACGGCTGTATTTCTGTGCTATAATTCTTGGTTTAAGGCCAAAATGAGTGTTAACACCTGATCAGGCTTATCTAATACTCATAGTAAATGATTACTCGGCTAAGTGGGAGAATGTAAGATTAAATATATTATGATGTAATATTTAATCTAGTAGCCATTATAATCATTTACATTATATAGATAAAAAAATATAACAACCTATTAAATTATTAGTTGGTAATTGTTGATGGGCCTTATTACCCTTATTAACTAATTAGGGTTTCCTCTTGGGTGCATATATAGGAGACTTATATAGAGGTTAAAAGGTTACACAACCTAATTACTCTCATAACATCAAATCGCCTCCTCTCCTATACCGGTTACCCTTTATCGGTTCTCTTATCACCATCATTAGATTGCACCCTAAGGAGGATCCAGATCAAGCTGACAATCATGTCAAACCTTATTGCTGCATCTCCATCTAGATTCTCTGCTGGCCTGTACTGCTGCAATCAGGTATGTTATTCATGTTTTCCATTATGTCGAAAACAGAACTGATCAACACGCTAAAATCCACAATATCACCGCTAAAACACGTTAAATCGTAAACCGGTTTTTCCAGTTTTTCTATTATTTTTAGTTTTCCCAAATACAATTATCTGCAAATTTTCCAGTCTTACCCAAAACCAATTTATAAATATAAACATCAAGTCTAAAACATAAAACAAAAAAAAAATACGTAACATAGTCCAAATATCTTATCTAATTAAGTTATAAACATAAAGATACTTAAAACATAAAACTAGCTTTCATTCATCATCCCCGTCCTCCTCGTTCATATCATCCTCGTCCACTACATTTGGTGCCTTATTCATAATCAAAAAAGTTTGGAGTCCATCTCTAAAGGCCGTCAATGCCCTAAGTATGATAAAAACACCAGCCCTTAAATCCATTTTCTTATCAACCGCCAGATTTGGCACTCAGATTTGACACCTGGATCGTTGGCTTTAACGGTGACATTTATATTGTCGCCGCTAATAGTGTGGCCACTAAAGCTCATATATTGGTTAATATTATAAATATTAAAAGTTATCAATTCTCTATATTCGATAATTTATAAAATTTCTTTGGTAAATTGTAATGTTTCCTTTCTTAATTTTATTTTTACACTCTTGCTAGAAATACAGGAACAAGATTATGATTTGAGTAGCAATGCAGAGTAGACTCTTCATGTCCACAGTCATTCTGATGGTGATATAGCGTTGTGTCGTATCCTCCCTCGCCAAGAGCAAGTTGAGAAGATCACAAACAATCCATTAGAAGGTTCATAGAGTCGAAGCTCTGATGTCACTTCTATAATGAGAATATTGGTACACCTATACAAGAAGTGGTAAGCATATAATACAAAGAGTGAATTTCAAGAATTGTCCTTTATCTTTATACCCATTTTTAGGTTCTGTCCTTTATGTTTAAAATTGATGAGTTTTGTACTTTATGTTTTCAAATCATACACGTTTTTCCTTTAGCCCTAACCCAGTTAGATTTTTCCGTCAAATCTGGTCATGTGCAAAGCACATGAGGGTAAAATTGTCTTTTCATCCTATTCTTTAAAAATACATAAAAAAGAAAAAAAAATATTATATATCATAACAAAAGCCCTCTTCTTCCCTAAATCAATCCCATTTCAAAACCCTAATTTCTCTCCAACAACCTGCAACATGACTGCCAGATCTTGAATTCATGACTGCCATATCTTGTAAATCATCATCAATCAAGAACCAATAATCATAAAAAAAAAGTTGTCCATTTTGACCTCCTACAAACCTGCCACATCTCACACCTTTCAATTCTCTCACTAACTCACGTAAGATCCATTTCCCCCAATTTCATCCACCACCACCATGATAGACGCACCGGAAAACCAACAACCACCGTCAACACCGTCACAACCACCACCACCATGCATCCACCCACGTCGCGAGCCATTCGAGCACGACATCATCCCCCTACAAAAACTCTTCACAGACGGAACACAAACCCTAACCTCCATTCGCGACAAATTCCTCCAATCTCCACCACCAAACCATTGCGTTAACTCCGCCGCTGTCTCCGAACACCTCCAGATCTCACCGGAACATGCTCGCCTCGTTATCGATACGATTGCGTCCATTCTGTACGCCGGTTCAGATCTGCTTGTTGTTGCGAAGATGGATGAGGTGGATTCTGTAGGTGTTAATGTGTATGATCTGATGAATTTTTTGTATATACAGTCGTATAAGCAGCTGCTTCCTCGTGGTCATAAGGATTCCGCTGCTGTTGCGGAGTTAACAGAGAAAACTAACAAACAATCAAACAACAGTCATGAATTCAAGATCTGGCAGTCATGTTGCAGGTTGTTGGAGAGAAATTATGGTTTTGAAATAGGATTGATTTGGGGGAAGAAGAGGGCTTTTTATATGATATATAATATTTTTTTCTTTTATATGTATTTTTAAAGAATTGGGTGAAAAGACAATTTTACCCTCATGTGCATTGCGCATGACCAGATTTGACAGAAAAATCTAACTGGGTTAGGGCTAAAGGACAAAACGTGTATGATTTGAAAACATAAAGTACAAAACTCATCAGTTTTAAACATAAAGGACAGCGCCTGAAAATGGGTATAAAGATAAAGGACAATTTTTGAAATTCACTCTAATACAAAATACAAAATAGAAAGTATATATTAAGTGGATTATAGATGTTCTACTATTCGAGAGAGAGACAAAATACAAAATATAAAGTATATATTGAGTGGATTACAGATGTTTCGCTATTCGAGAGATAGACAAAATACAAAATATAAAGTATATACTGAGTGGGTTATAGATGTTCTCATATCCGGTGTGTAGTTGTATTAACTCTCTCTCCCCATGGCTGGAAGACTGACAGTCAATGAAGGTAGGAGTTCGACGAGTAGACCGACGGTCAGAGACGGACAACCTTCAGACGAGCAGATCGACGCAGGGGAGAACAGCGGAAAGAGAGGCATAACTAAGTTTTATGTGGCTAGGTTATCGGAGAGAAGCAATTTGAAAGACGTGGCGGAGGTCCTAGGGAAGTACCGTAACACCTCGTAAAATCACGACCAATATAATAAAGACACGTGTTATAGACTTTAAACGTGTAATGGATTGATCTGGAGGGACTAAAATTGTCAAACAATGTAAGTATGTAAGTAAGAGGATCCAAATTGTCAACATGCCTTTCTTGTGCCTCTGATTGACCTTATACGATGTTCGTATTCTTTAATGAATAATTTGTCGAACATTGGAAGTCGTTTGTGCTTAAATTAAGGATCTTACGAAACATAGGGGTTAAAAGTGTCAACATGTTAAATGTTACCTCTGAGTGACCTTTTAACGATCCCAAAAACATTGTAATAATTGTATATTTTGCTCTCAAGAATATTGGATATTAATTTTGTGGAGTTTCGATGAAAACATGACTTTTCGGGTGATCGTACAACTAACCGGGAGCTTAACGGAGTTAGTTTATGACCCAAGGCCCTTAAAAGTTAACTATGGGGGTCATAAGTGCAATAAACGAAAGTTATTTTAATTAAAAATGGACCAGGGACTGAAACTGCAATAAATGAAAGTTGTTTTCCGGTCAAAGAGCAGCCACGCAGCCCGCATAGACTCCTTAAGAATCTTACGCGGCCCGCGTGAGAAGTGCCAGCGAACAAAAATCTGCACAGCTGCATGTTCAGCCTGTTACACCACCTTTGCATGAAATTTTTCGATACCAGGTCTGAGCCAACAATTTTTCATGCACTAGGGACACATGGGATCATCTGGTTACTATAGACTTGCAGATGGAATGATCTTGGAGCTCTCAAAATCCTATATAAGGCACTTGTTTTCACTTGTTCATTTGCACTTGAATATTTCACTTCAAAACTCTTTCTCTAGAGCTTCCTAGAGTTTAAGAAAGTTTTCTCAAGCTCTAAACTTGTGCTAAGTACCCTAGTAAGTGTTCTTAGCTTCCTAAGTTTAAGTTTTATTAGCTTAATGACCGAAAGTCAAAGTTATCGTAATTAAGTTTTGACTTTGTGATTAATCACAAACGGTCCAGCCGTTATTCGAATTAAAAGTGGCTATGAGCTGGTAATTATGTAGGTAATAAACCCTTAAAAGGGCACCTACTGATTATCACTTTTACCTGGTCAATTGTCAGGTCAAACTTTATACTAAAAAGTCAAACGGGTCAATTTTTACAAATAAATTCATAACTAACAATGCAGAGGTTATGGAACATGTTTTAACATTAAAATAACTTGGTAAACAATATAAGAACATGTCTAAGCATGTTCAACCCGATAATTCTGAGTTTAGGCTCGGTTCGAAACCGAAAGTCGCAAAAGTAGACTTTTTCTTTGACTTTCAGTTTTGACCCGATTTAGCTTGTTTTAGATATGCCTTAGGGTTCCTTTAGGACCATATTATAGGTTAGTATAACCCTCTGAGGTTATACAACTTGGTTCCATAGAAATCCTAGCTCATTGCATGTTTCCGTTAAATAGTTAAAAGTTGACCATTATGCCCGTTTGATATTAAAATGATATTTTTGAAAATGTGAGAGCACAAAAACCTTTATTACTGATATTTAAGTATGTCCTAAAAGTTTGACATCATATTAATTAAACGGAATTTTTGGCATAAAACCTATTTAAACCCAAATTTTAACACAAAACTTTCTACCCACTGATATAATATAATATTTAGGGATTTTTGGAAATTTTTTTCAAATTTTATACTTATTATATTATAGAGTTTTAATGAAAATTCGGTATTGACGAAAATGCCCTTTTCTTGGATAAAATGAGTTTTAAATAACATTTTGATACCAAACTTTTTGCTACTGATTTCATATGTTAAATAAAATATTTTAAGCTTTAGGGACTGATCAAAATCCCAGATTTCCTTAAATAACCCGAAAATCGTCAAATACCGACTTTTACGCTTTTTAAACGCATAGTATGGGTTAAAACTATATTTGACACCTAAGACTTAATACCTACTGATGTTATGAATAAATTTTTATACTTTAATAGTAAGTAAAAGTTTTAAACTCAGATTTCCAAATTTGACCCTTAAAGCATATGTGAAATGACCAAAATGCCCCTTCGGTGCATAGTTTGGTCATAAAAGATGAATTTCACATATGTATGATATCTTACTGATGTAACTTATTAAAATAAATATTTTTACTGATTGTTTTAGACCAGAACCTCATATTGCTATTTAACCTCTTTTATAATCTTTAAAATGACCAAAATACCCTTACGGGGCTTAATTTTGTTTTAAATTAGTTATGGGCATAATGGAAGGTATCCTACTGATATCACAACATATTTTAAGTATATTAACTTGTGGAACCTGTACATGACTCATTTGGTTACCCGTTATGCTTATTCGCGTTCGGTACGGTTTGTGTAACTAGTTTGCATAAATTAGCCGAAACGGGTCAAACCTTATCATTTTCACTTCAAAATCCAGAATGTGTTTAGTATACCTATTTTATACAAGTCTTCATACTTGTCGGGTCTAAATCACATTCTAATCCGGTCTTCGCTTAATCGTGCGTTTTGAACCGTAAATCTTTCATGAAAACTAACCGGTCTAAGTTTAAACTTAAGTAAGACCCGTTAGGAATCTAATAGGTTATTAAAACCTTCGTTCCAGATCTAGGAGCCCAGTTAAAGCTATTTGCACTTGCTGATTGTTATACGGCTGAGATTAAATTTATATTTTGCTTAGGTAAATACTTTTAACTTATTTTCCGTTATACGGGCTTGGGATACGGTATTATAATAATACCGCTTGGTCGGGTATGTAGTTATTTAAATCGGATTGTGATTAATACATTTACATAACCCGTTTTAATCTTTTTTGTTTGATGCAATGCCTTTGGGGGGTTAATGACCATGTCCTGGATATCCTCGGCTCATTTATTAGAAATGGCCACGGCTTAAGCACGGGGTGTAGGCATACACCTGACAGTTGCGTATGTATAAACGGTATCTCACTCTCTTGTGGGCATATACTTGTGGCGTGTTAATTAATCTAATCCGGCTCTTCTAACCGGGTCCTGAATGGACGACAAACATGTAAAACTGTATACAAGATTATTTTAAATAATTGTTCCAGGTTATAAAGAATATTTGTGCCTTGTGCATTTAAATAAATTTTTCTAAATTGTTTTTCAAAAGAGTCAGTTAATTGTATTTTCTAGTGTAAACTGACGTATTTTCAAAAGGTTAAGTGCAGGTACCAAGCGTAATGGGCTGGAACTCCTGAGTGATTAAATAAAGAGTCTTGCAAGCTTTTATCACTTTAAGTCTGTTGAACATTTCCTCTTTTATTTTGATCCGCCTGTGGATCCATCTTACAATCCGTTTTGTAATATTTTATGTTACTTTAAAATCGGTTTGTATAAATTACTTTTAGACTTCCGCTGTGCATTTAAACTGTGATTATTGACTATGATGATATCAACTACGTCACGATACTCCCCACCGGGCCCACCGGTAATATGTGGAAATATCGGGGTGTGACAGGTTGGTATCAGAGCCAACATTGAGTGAATTAAACACTAGCCTTTTGTGTTTAATCTCAATGACACAGTTTGCACATTCCTCGACTTCCGAGTCTAGTCAAATGACTTAGGACTAATCCTAATCTTATTGTATTTCTTTTGTTGGTTTCTTTTGTTTGTTTTGACAGGAACAATAAAATGCCGCAACGATTCAGAGGATGAGGTGAAAGAGGTAAGGCACCAATCACTACTTCTAATGACCACTAGGCCGGGCCATCACACCGGCGAACTCCTTCGACAACTTTAAGCTCAAGTCCCCACGAGGATTGGAAGACTTACCTGGAGCCTGCGAGATGCTCTATCTCACTCAGTTCCTCACCATCATACCACGACTCATTCGGGCTCCACCAGAACAACGAGTCCGACCACTCCCATCACTCCTTCATCCCGTTGCAGCGATCGGGATCACACCGGGCTTTTCAGGACCCAACCCCGTACTTTCAAAGCAGGTTCAATCCTATGTACCAAATTCCATAACCCGAGGGTCCAAACCCTTTGGGGCCAGACGACCACTATCCTGAGATGCAGGATATGGAAATGGATGAAGATCCGGATCCAGAGATGCCAATTGGGACGCTGACGCATCCCATCGAGATTTCTGACGGATCATCTTTTCATGGTTTGCCATACCGGGGCCCAGACAGTTTTCAAGAGAGGTGGGCCACATATCACTGGGAGTTCACTCCCCCTTTCAACCCACCTTAGCAGCAGCAGCAGGATCCCTCTGAGGATTCGCATTTTCAGGCGGTTACGCCACCGCCACCACCACCGCCAGAGCAGCAGCCGCCTCCAGAACCACCGAGGCGAAGGAGATAAGGTGCACGGATGTCCGTGCGAGGGGGTTTCCACTTAAGCACCCCCCAACACTCCAGTGGCAGTCACTACCCCCCACAGTATGAAGACCCGCAAATGGGTGGGCCTTCAAACCCAGCTTCAGAAGTCGACTCAGCTCCGGTCGCACCACCACCACCAATGGGTTATGATAACCCAATTCCTTCATACGTCGGTGCAGCGGCGTATAACCCTTTTGAGCAGCCAGCTTATCCTGGCTACAAATATTACAATGCCCCTGCCGTCGACCCGTACCTCGAGGCGGCCAACTACAATGCTCTCCACCCTGAGGGGCCCTACGCAGCTTCATACCAAACTGGGTACCCGGCTTATGGGTATTAATACCCGCCACCTCCTCAACCTCCGCAGCAGCAACCGCCACAGATACAACCACCGCAGCAGCAGGAGATCCTCCAACGGTTGCATGAGGTGGAGCAACAGGTCCAGGAGGAGCGTAGGAGCCGCCGGGGTCTGCTTAAGGGTTTGGCGAATCTGATCAAGGGGAAGAAGAAGAGGGATTATTGAAACTTCCTTATTTATTTGTGTTGTAATTTTTATTTTCAATTAAGTCCCTGCGTGGACATTCTATTTATGTGCTTGGTCCCTGCGTGGACTTGTCTTTCTATTTCTGTCCCTGCGTGGACTTGTATTGTTGTTTTAGCCCCTGCGTGGGCAAGTTATTTATGTAAAAGTCCCGTTTAGGGCAAATATGTACTTCTCTTTATTTATTTATGGAATGATTTAATTTAAATTTCATTTGTCATTATATGTATGAATATATTATATGAAATAAATCAAAATATCATTCCTTTTTAATTAATCTGCCAATAAATATTGAAAGAAAATCTTAAAGGTATAATCTAGCCCTATATGTCATTTTAGACATGGCCCAGATGGTAAGACCTTTTTAAGATTCAAATCCTTGCTAACATCTGAAAACATGTTAGCACTCCTGGCAAATGTGATTCGATAAAATCACATAAGTCATCCTTATATTGGATTCTTCCAGTTCACTTCCTCTATTTAATTTAAACATCCATTAGTGATGAAGTGCCTACGGGCCATAATAATTGTCAAATAAGACAAAAGACAGTTGTAGTCTACGACTCCCTGTCAAGAAAAGGTAATGAACTCTGTTCAAACCTTGATGCCTTGATTTTATAAAATCATGGCTATTACATTTTAAAAGTGTCCTTGTGACTAGGCCTTTTGTGGCACTCTAATATCTCTAATGAGTTTTAACTAGGGATAAATTGAAATAAAAACCCTAAATAAATATGACTAACAAAATTAACCAATATGGTTTATAGTTACCATGGCTAATGAATCCTCAAAAATGATAACCTCTTAATAAAATATTGTCAATTGTTTTATGTAGCAATCAAGCTACATGGCTGAATCTGATGAGGTTAACAGTCACCCGAGGGAGAATAATGACACCACCAGAGTTAATGTGGCTGGTGCGGATTTGCAAGCAATGATAGATAATGCTGTCACCCGAGCTTTGGATAGACAGTTCAAGGAATCTAGTGGTACTCGTAGCAGGACCCTATCTGTAGCTCATTCAAAACCACCATCCAAGTCGCACGCATCACACAGAGACGATTCCCATCACTCTTCAAACCAAAGGAGTGTCCCGTCTAAGAAGATTGTGCTCAGTCAAGAGCCACGTGTTAAGACATGTTCTTATAAGTATTTTGTCTCCTGCAAGCCCAGGGATTTCACAAGGGAGAAAGGAGCCATTGATTGCATGACGTGGCTCGATGAGATGGATACAGTGGTTGATATTAGTGGTTGTGCCGAACAGGACATTGTGAAGTTTGTTTCACAATCTTTTAAAGGCGAAGCTTTAGCTTGGTGGAGGTCCCTAATACAAGCTACAGGAAAGATCCCACTTTACAACATGTCTTGGGATCAGTTTGTTGCGTTGATCAAAGATAATTTCTATCCTTAGCATGAGGTGGAAAGG
The DNA here is from genome assembly GCA_030545235.1 of Helianthus tuberosus. Lineage (NCBI taxonomy): Eukaryota > Viridiplantae > Streptophyta > Magnoliopsida > Asterales > Asteraceae > Helianthus > Helianthus tuberosus. Next base: position 75,800,933 of record CM060426.1, read on the forward strand.
ATTGAAACTGACTTCTTAACCTTAGTCATGAAGAACTTGGATTGTCAGGCATACCTTACCAATTTCAACACCATGTCTCGATTGGTTCCTTACTTGGTCACACCAGAACCAAAACGTATAGCTCGTTTTATTGGAGGTCTAGCCCCAGAAAATTAAAGCAAGTGTGAAAGCATCTAGACCTACCACATTCAGGTCAGTGGTTGATTTGTCGTTATCTCTTACTCTCGATGCGGTCAGGCAGAGATCGCTTAAGAATTCTGATTAGGGGAAGAGGAGACGTGAGGAGGAGAACTTAAGACATTCTGATAAGAAACATAAAGGGAACTCGGATCACAAGAAGAGTTCGGGATTCAAAAAGGATAGCCAGCAGTCGGGTAAGAAACCCAAATGTAAAACATGTCAGAAGTATCACTTTGGAAAGTGCAGGTTGGAATCAAAATCGCAGTCGCAATCGAAGACTTTTGGATGTGGGATCTGCAAGTCCAAGGAACATAAGATCTTGGATTGCAAGAAGTTGAAAGATGCAACCTGTTATGGTTGCAACGAGAAGGGGCATATTAAGACCAACTGCCCAAAGTTTGCAAAGAAGCCTGAGGAGGCTAAGAAGACCAATGCTCGGGTCTTCCAGATGAATGCACAGGAAGCGGTTCAGAACGATAATGTGATAACAGGTACCTTTCTTATCAATGATGATTATGCTAGAGTATTGTTTGATTCGGGTGCAGACAAGTCTTTTGTAGATAATAAATTTTGTAAGTTATTAAATCTGCCTGTTAAAACCCTAAGCATAAAGTATGAGGTAGAATTAGCTGATGGTACTATAGAGACTGCCTCAACAGTTCTAGATGGATGTTTTATATCCATTAGGAATCACTCGTTCCCGTTGTCCTTGCTTCCGTTGAAATTAGCAGGATTTGACATAATGATAGGCATGGATTGGTTATCTCATAACCAAGCCCAAATTATTTGCAATAAGAAGCAAGTGGTGATCAAGACTCCCTATGGTGAGCCGTTAACAATACAAGGAGATACTCAGTACGGGTTACCTAAGCAAGTGTCCTTTCTTAAGGTGTCGAGGTGTATGAAGAAAGGTTGTGTCATTTACATGGCAGATGTAACCATTGATGAACCAAAGCCCAAGATTGAAGACACCCCCGTCATTTCTGAATATCCGGATGTTTTCCCTGAAGAACTACTGTCACACCCCGACCACGTAAAACAACAAAGCGTGGCGGAAACGTCGGGGAGTGTTGTAACAGAATTATCGTTTCATAACCATGGATACAAAAAGTGTTTCGTTTTATTGATAATATTAAACATTAACATTGTTTTAACACATAACAAACAAGTTTTATATCGACTATCATTATTTTATGTCACTAAGGCCTCGTCCAGATCCTAGGTGACGCATGCATCCTAGAATGTCAATCAAGCAACAATACCTGAAACATATGTAAAAACAAAGTCAGCAAAGAAATGCTGGCGAGTACATAGGTTTTATAAGAGTATCGGAATCATGGCTTGTTTACTTATATTGCAATACCTCGAAAACCTTGTTTTTTTTAAAAAGTGTATAATATTGTAACATGATTAACCAACTCAAATCAAGATGGTTATAATTTATAAAATTTCGTAGCCATGATTCTTAACCCAAAAGCTTTTTGTTTTAGAAAACCATCTTGTAAAACATCTCGTATAAACTCGTTAATAAAACTCGTATTCGAAAACATCGTTGAGTGACATCGTTTACCCAAGTGAACTAAATAACGCCACGGTATGTAATATGTTGAAAACACTTATATATAAGAAGTACCAGCGGCGTATCTACCATGTTTTCACCACATTACACCCGTCCCGTTATCTAAACACTAGCCAAAAACCAATCGTTTACCCAAATCGTTTAACATCGTTTCCAAATCGTTTAAATCATCCTCGTTTTAATTGTGAAAACTTATATATGGTCGTCTCGTTAATAACATTCAAACCTTCGTGACTCGACTACCTCGTTCCTCGCTTCTCGTATTAACAAACCCCCAAAGGGTAAATTAATAATTACAGATTCAGTCGTTACCCACAACACCCACACATAACCATGGGTATAGTGCAATAACGGGATTTGTCAGATCCTATGGTACCATAACCTAATACTGGTCGGTTCGGCCAAAATTAATGAATGTCATTCGTTATGTAACTACAACCAACAAGTTCGTTCACATTATCGAAATCGTTATTAGTTTAGTATAAATCGTTCTATTCGTTTTTGAAATCATCGTTTAAACCTTGAAAACATTTTGTACATATGAATCACCCCAAAACAATTGAAAACAGTAAAATAGGGGAACTATGTACTCACATGTAGTGCAAGGTATCCTCAATCAATAGTACTTCAACAAACTCGAGTAAACCAGAGAAATCAAGCAGCACCTAGTAATTGAATCACTAGTCAAACAATAGACGCCTAAATCGGAAGATCGGACAGAATGAGGTCTTGTAAACCAAATGAGTGTTGGAACTCATGTGATATGGTTTAACAAGGCCTACATCCTAAATGAAACCTAACCTAAGTGCTTTCGACCCATCGCGACCCATTAAGGTAGCTTACGCTACTTTAACGCGTCGTGCGCGCAAAGCGCGTTCGAGACGTCTAACTAGTCCTATGACAAGTATTATATGCCAATACATGTTTAATCATGTTGTATAATCAGTTATGTGACAAAAGTTTAGGTTACATAAGCTTAATTACCAATTATACATGAAAAGGGTATTTTGGTAATTTACCTAAGTCATATAATCTACTTATCATACAACTACCTAAACTAGGTGACCATAAAGTATAACCTCGGAAGGTTATTCCCTATGCAACTATGGTCACTAACCATGTTTGGTCGGATCCTAATGATCGACCAAACGGGTCGTGTTCAAAAGTCTAAGCGGGTGTTTAGTCCGCTTGACTTACGACTCTACACAAGCACTAAACTAAAAAGTGAAAAGCTAAACATGCTAAAACATGTTTAGTTAAGTTAGAAAACAGGTTTTGATATCAAAACAAACGGTTTTGATATCCTAGAGTAGTTTAGTTACAAAATACACGTAAATGCGTATTTTGGCCGAAACTACGACTCGTCACTGAGCCTAGATAACGTGGTAATCAGTAGGTATAGTCACTAGGGACTATAGCCATCGTGATTACGCTCACGTTATGAAGTTCAAACAAACTTCACATTGACCATAAACTGGTCAATGCAGAAAGTCAAACGCAGTTTGACTTTAACGCTAAAACAAATGAAAAGAATGAAAGAACACTTACAGAAGGTCCCCCCCCCCCCGCAAGCTCTTGATTTTCCAAGTAATCTCAGGTATGAAGTGATTTGCACTTCAACTTAGAGATATTTCAGAAAATTCAAGTGTGGGTTTTGTAAGTGAAAGGGTGGGGGGTATTTATAGATTTCCTTGAACCGTTAAGATCGTTTATCGAAAACCGTGATTCAATCTCATCCATACATGTGTTACAATACCATGGTACATCAAAATGCCCCCCCCCATTATCAGGAAATAACATGTGGAATTGGGTTTTGAGTGTTTAACAGCTAGAAATAGGCTGGAAAGAAGCTTCTGATGAACTGGGACATGCTTACGGACCGTATGGTCCTCCCCTTACGGTCCGTAAGGACCCTGCAGACCAGCAAGTTTCAGTTTTGGCAGTTTTGGTCCCTGTGCGTGTATGGTCGTGTTTTTGCACTTCTAACACCCGTCAAGCCCATTTTTAAGCTTCACAAGGATGTTAAAGCATAGGGAACATAAAACATGCCCAAAAATATGTCGGATGTCGGTTCGTTTGGCCGTACGGTTGCGTTGTTCGGTTAATTATGACGGAAGTCGTAACGGACGCAAAAACGGTCCAAATCAAGCGACGAATGGAATTTTCTTATGCCAAACACTAAAATAAAATATTTTAATGCTTACATAAATTTTTGGATGTCCGGATGTATTCAGAACGTAAGATATGCGCGAAAGTGCAAACTTGTGCACTTTTTGATGCTTTTAGTCCCTATTGATCAATAAAGTTTATTGTAGCATACCGAACCCCTCAAAGCCTATTTCTAAGCTATGTAAAGGTTATTTAGGGTATGTTTAACTTATGATCAAGTTCCGGAATGTTCGTTACTATACAAATCGACATAGTTTCGCAGTTTGACACAAATAGTCCCTGCGATCGAACAAAGTTGATTTCAACACACCAAACCATTCAAAACTTATTTCTAAGTTATGTGGAGGTTATTTAAGGTATGTTAAGCCTATTTCACTATTTCGGAGTGTTTGTCGCGTTATACTGACTGCGTTTACGCAGCAGTTTGCGTATAACCTTCCAGAACGCGATTTAAAGCTTGCAATCGGAATCGAATCGTATTGAAAAATCACCAACACAAATACACACATAGAAACAACAAAACACATATAATAACACCAAAGCACATTGTTTTATTAATATTCATCATTGTTTTACATCGTACATCGATTACAAAACACAGTTGTCACAGTCTCCCCTACTTCAGGAAATTTCGTCCCGAAATTTTTAACTAGAGGAAGCTTGTGAAAACAAATGCGGATATTTCGTCTTCATCTGGTCCTCACGTTCCCAAGTAAACTCTGGGCCACGTTTGGATTCCCAGCGAACTTTGACCAATCGAATCCGTTTGTTCTTCAACTGTTTGAAAGCACGGTCTACGATCTCCACGGGTTTCTCGACAAAGTGCATTGTTTCATCGATTCGAATCTCGTCGAGAGGAATGTGTAGATCAGCGTCAACTAAACATTTTCGCAGATTGGACATGTGAAAAGTCGGGTGAATATTTCCAATCTCTGGATGTAGCTCTAGACGATATGCAACCTTTCCAATTCTTTCCACAATCTTAAATGGTCCCACATATCGATGTGCAAGTTTTCCTTTCCTTCCAAATCTCACGACTCCCTTCCAAGGTGAAACCTTGAGTAGGACACGATCTCCGACTTGAAATTCTAAGGGCTTGCGTCGCATATCCGCATATCTCTTTTGACGGTTTCGAGCTGTCACAAGATTATCATGGATTTTCTTGATTTTGTCTGTTGTTTCCAGAACGAGTTCAGGTCCAGTAAGCTAAGCTTCACCGGTCTCGTTCCAACAGACAGGTGAACGACATTTTCGACCGTAGAGAGCTTCGAATGGTGCCATATTAATACTAGCGTGATGACTATTGTTGTAAGAGAACTCGATCAGTGGAAGATGAGAATCCCAATTACCACCAAAGTCGATCATGCATGCTCTAAGCATATCCTCCAAAGTTTGAATCGTTCACTCAGATTGACCATCTGTTTGGGGATGATAAGCAGTGCTTAGATTCAGTTGGGTTCGCAAAGCAGATTGCATGGCCTTCCAGAAATGAGATGAAAATCGAGCATCACGATCAGAGATGATATCCAAGGGCACACCATGTCGTGTCACAATCTCATCAACATAAATCTTTGCAAGTTTATCAGCAGATAGATCCTCGCGAATCGGAATGAAATGAGCTGATTTCGTTAATCGATCGATAATAACCCAAATAGCATCATGACCTTTAGACGTACGCGGTAACTTAGTGATGAGATCCATCGCAATGTTCTCCCACTTCCAAACCGGTATCTCTGGTTGTACAAGCAAGCCAGAAGGTCGTTGATGTTCGGCCTTGACTTTGAGACAAGTTGGGCATTTCGATACATACAAGGCAACATCCTTCTTCATACCAGGCCTCCAGCACTGAGTACGAAGATCCTTGTACATTTTATCAGCACCAGGATGGATAGAATATCGAGACTTATGAGATTCATCCATTACCACGGTGCGAAGATCGTCTTTTTTCGGAATCCACAATCGATCGTTGAAATAGAGCAAACCATCGTCTTTCGCTTCGAGCTTAAGCTCAAGTTGACGTGGTAATTTCATACCCATCAAATTTTGTGAAACACAAAATTGTTGAGCTTGAAGGACATGAGATTGAAGATCAGACAGAGTTCGAACAGAATGAAGCTTGACTCATTCTTTTCGACTAAGCGCCTCAGCTACGACATTCGCCTTACCAGGATGGTAGCGAATCTCGCAATCATAGTCGTTCAAGAGTTCAACCCAACGTTGTTGCCTCATATTAAGCTCTTTCTGATTAAGAATATGCTGGACACTTTGGTGGTCTGTGAAAACCACACACTTCGTTCCATAGAGGTAGTGTCTCCAGATTTTAAGCGCGAAAATCACAGCTCCTAACTCAAGATCATGAGTCGTATAGTTCTTCTCGTGAACTTTCAATTGTCAAGATGCATATGCTATAACTTTACCTCGTTGCATAAGGACGCAACCAAGGCCTAAGTTGGACGCATCGCAATAGACAACGAAATCATTGCTTCCCTCGGGCAGAGATAGAACAGGAGCATTACATAATTTCTGCTTCAGCGTTTGGAATGCTTCTTCTTGCTTGGGTCCCCACTCGAAAGGCTTATTCTTCTGAGTCAAAGCAGTGAGTGGAACCGCAATCTTCGAGAAATTTGAAATGAATCGACGATAATAACCAGCAAGACCAAGAAAAGATCGAATCTCTGTAGGCGTCGTCGGTGTATTCCAGTCCTTAATAACAGCAATCTTGGATGGATCCACATGAATACCCTGCTCATTGACTATATGACCCAAGAATTGAACCTCTTTAAGCCAGAATTCACACTTGGAGAATTTAGCAAAAAGTTGTTCCTTCTTCAGGAGTTCCAATGTTAAGCGAAGGTGTTGCTCGTGCTCGGCTCGAGATGTTGAATAAATGAGAATATCGTCGATGAACACAATAATGAACTTGTCCAAATAAGGTTTGCAGACCCTATTCATTAAGTCCATAAAGATAGCTGGAGCATTCGTTAAACCAAAAGGCATGACAGTGAACTCGTAATGCCCATATCTTGTGCGGAAAGCAGTTTTGGGAATATCTTCTTCGAGAACACGATGTTGATGATACCCAGAACGCAGATCGATCTTGGAAAAGCATGAATCACCCCGCAGCTGGTCGAAGAGATCATCAATTTGAGGTAGGGGATATCGATTCTTGATGGTGAGCTTATTAAGCTCACGATAATCGATACACATTCGAAAGGATCCGTCTTTCTTTTTCATGAAAAGGACAGGAGCTCCCCAAGGTGAAAAGCTCGGTCGGATGAATCCTTTATCAGATAACTCTTGAAGCTGTTTCGATAACTCTTGCATCTCCAACGGTGCAAGACGATAAGGTGCTTTTGCAATCGGGTTGGCATTGGGTACAAGGTCAATATGAAACTCGACTTGACGAACTGGAGGCAAACCAGGCAGTTCATCAGGAAATACCTCCGGGTAATCCTGAACAATCAGAATATCCTGAATACTCTTGCTCTTGCTTTTCTCCTCGGTGACATGTGCCAGAAAAGCAACATATCCTTTTCGTAAATACCTTTGGGCTTCCAAACACGACATAAGCTTCAAACCACCTGAAGGTTTCTCGCCACGAATTTCCAAAACATCGCCAAAAGACAAAGGAATACGAACAATCTTATCGAAACAAACCACCTCAGCGTGGTGTTTGGTTAACCAATCCATTCCAACGATAATATCGAAACTCCCAAGTTGCATCGGTGTGAGGTCAATAGGAAAAAGATGGTTATCAAGGTTCAACTGACAATCATGAATAACAGAATCGAGAACAAGAGGTTTACCAGTAGCAACTTCGACAGATAAGGGTTTCCTCAGTTTGGTTCTAGGTGTCGCAAGCAAAGGCTTAAATGACAATGAAACAAAACTTCTATCGGCACCAGAATCAAAAAGAATAGATGCAGGTTGATTGTTAACAAGAAACGTACCATTGACAACCTCGTTGTCAGCCCTCGCTTTGATTGCATTCAAATTGTACGCTCGCCCACGAGCGGGATTCACATTGACGTTGACGTTCGTATTCGGGTTCGCGTTAGCATTCGCGTTTGCATTCACCAGTCTCGGACAGTTGTTGCGGAAGTGACCATACTCTCCACAGTTAAAACATGAACCCGGTGGGAATCTCACAGCATTCCTCTGACCCGGAGCTGGAACCTGAGCAACCTGATTCTGTCCCGAACGACAAGTATTTGCCAAATGCCCAAGCTTACCACACGTCGTACATTGCTTGCAAGCTTGTTGTGCAACGTGATGACCGTTGCAACGAGCACAATGAGGTGCGGTACCAGCATACGCTTTCTTTGTAAGTGGATAAGCCGGTGGGTTCTGCAGGTTCTGAGCAGTCTGTGTTGTAACAGCAAAATTTTGTGCACCCTTTCGCTTCCTCGATTTCTTTGATGACTCGCCTTCCTTACCCTTACCCTTTTTCTTGTCCTTCCCTGAATCAGTCGCCTTCTTTTTATCACCCTTGCGGGTGAGTTTACCCTTCCTGACTTGAGTCTCAGTCAGGGTAGCAGACAACTTGATTGCTTGACGAAGGGTAGTAGGATTAACACCTGTCACAATCTCCAGAATAGAATCGGGTAAACCATCGATATATCTCTCGATTGCTTTCTCCAGAGGGGTAACCATGGTGGGACACAATAGACTGAGTTCCTCAAAACGATCCGTGTACGCATGGTGTTCAGCCCTATCTTGCTTTAAATCGTCAAACTCTCACTCCAAAGCCCGAATTTCGTGACGGGGACAAAACTCCTTCATCATGAGAGCCCGAAGCTCTTCCCATGTTTGTGCCAACGCCACTTTGGCACCCCTGTCGTGCATAATACCGTTCCACCAGGTAAGCGCTCGCTTCTCAAACACGCTCGAAGCAAATTCAACCTTACGCGCATTCAGACACTGCACATGTCTGAATGTGCTCTAGATACTCTCAAACCACTGCAGGAGCGCAGTTGCTCCTTGCGACCCAGAAAACTTAAGCGGCTTTGCAGTATTGAAATTCTTGAAATTACATTGTGCGTTATTGTTGTTATTATTGTTGTTGTTGTATATCTCGTGGACTTGGGTCACAACACCGGGAAGCACAGCAGCCACTTGCTGAGAGACCAGGGCTGCGATTTCTTCAATAGTAAAAGATTGTGCTTCACGTCGAGGAGGCATTGTCTAACAAGGAAACAGGAGAATCGAGTGAGGTTGAAAATCAGGAAAACAAAAGGGGTATCGACAAAACGCAAGAGAGGCGATCATTCATACGTTACCTCAAACAAACAAACGACACGCAGTGACTAATCAAAGTAAATAGGTCAAAAATAATGTATCGCGAAGACATGCTTGCCTATAAGTGAACACTCACCCGAAGAGTTCCCAGGTAAGAGTGACTGGTCCGATTATGTGGATTTGTACGAACACTCTAGCCTTAGACAGAAAACTCAGAGTACAGGCACTCACCCTTCCAGTTTGCACGTGTTCACATTATTTTGACCCAAACTCTGACGAGATTTTGAAAACTTAGAGGGTTCAAAAGCTTATAATAGAGGGTTCAAAACATAGTAATCAATCATCCTAGAACAGATGATTAGTTTTCAAAGCGGATTCGAAAATTGTGTTCTCGTTGTGGTTATCTCCTAAGGATAGGTGACGATTTTGTTTTAAAAATCTAAACGCAAATAAACTTGCGTTGTGCTCCTAGAAGTTATAGTCTAAGTCAAAGCATTACTAATAACCTAATTCCCTATAACCATTGGTTCTGATACCAACTCTTCTGTCACACCCCGACCACGTAAAACAACAAAGCGTGGCGGAAACGTCGGGGAGTGTTGTAACAGAATTATCGTTTCATAACCATGGATACAAAAAGTGTTTCATTTTATTGATAATATTAAACATTAACATTGTTTTAACACATAACAAACAAGTTTTATATCGACTATCATTATTTTATGTCACTAAGGCCTCGTCCAGATCCTAGGTGACGCATGCATCCTAGAACGTCAATCAAGCAACAATACCTGAAACAAATGTAAAAACAAAGTCAGCAAAGAAATGATGGCGAGTACATAGGTTTTCTAAGAGTATCGGAATCATGGCTTGTTTACTTATATTGCAATACCTCGAAAACCTTGTTTTTTTAAAAAGTGTATAATATTGTAACATGATTAACCAACTCAAATCAAGATGGTTATAATTTATAAAATTTCGTAGCCATGATTCTTAACCCAAAAGCTTTTTGTTTTAGAAAACCATCTTGTAAAACATCTCGTATAAACTCGTTAATAAAACTCGTATTCGAAAACATCGTTGAGTGACATCGTTTCAATATCGTTTACCCAAGTGAACTAAATAACGCCACGGTATGTAATATGTTGAAAACACTTATATATAAGAAGTACCAGTGGTGTATCTACCATGTTTTCACCACATTACACCCGTCCCCTTATCTAAACACTAGCCAAAAACCAATCGTTTACCCAAATCGTTTAACATCGTTTCCAAATTGTTTAAATCGTTTAAATCATCCTCGTTTTAATTGTGAAAACTTATATATGGTCGTCTCGTTAATAACATTCAAACCTTCGTGACTCGACTACCTCGTTCCTCGCTTCTCGTATTAACAAACCCCCAAAGGGTAAATTAATAATTACAGATTCAGTCGTTACCCACAACACCCACACATAACCATGGGTATAGTGCAATAACGGGATTTGTCAGATCCTATGGTACCATAACCTAATACTGGTCGGTTCGGCCAAAATTAATGAATGTCATTCGTTATGTAACTACAACCAACAAGTTCGTTCACATTATCGAAATCGTTATTAGTTTAGTATAAATCGTTCTATTCGTTTTTGAAATCATCGTTTAAACCTTGAAAACATTTTGTACATATGAATCACCCCAAAACAATTGAAAACAGTAAAATAGGGGAACTATGTACTCACATGTAGTGCAAGGTATCCTCAATCAATAGTACTTCAACAAACTCGAGTAAACCAGAGAAATCAAGCAGCACCTAGTAATTGAATCACTAGTCAAACAATAGACGCCTAAATCGGAAGATCGGACAGAATGAGGTCTTGTCAACCAAATGAGTGTTGGAACTCATGTGATATGGTTTAACAAGGCCTACATCCTAAATGAAACCTAACCTAAGTGCTTTCGACCCATCGCGACCCATTAAGGTAGCTTACGCTACTTTAACGCGTCGTGCGCGCAAAGCGCGTTCGAGACGTCTAACTAGTCCTATGACAAGTATTATATGCCAATACATGTTTAATCATGTTGTATAATCAGTTATGTGACAAAAGTTTAGGTTACATAAGCTTAATTACCAATTATACATGAAAAGGGTATTTTGGTAATTTACCTAAGGCATATAATCTACTTATCTTACAACTACCTAAACTAGGTGACCATAAGGTATAACCTCAGAAGGTTATTCCCTATGCAACTATGGTCACTAACCATGTTTGGTCGGATCCTAATGATCGACCAAACGAGTCGTGTTCGAAAGTCTAAGCGGGTGTTTAGTCCGCTTGACTTACGACTCTACACAAGCACTAAACTAAAAAGTGACGAGCTAAACATGCTAAAACATCTTTAGTTAAGTTAGAAAACAGGTTTTGATATCAAAACAAACAGTTTTGATATCCTAGAGTAGTTTGGTTACAAAATACACGTAAATGCGTATTTTGGCCGAAACTACGACTCGTCACTGAGCCTAGATAACGTGGTAATCAGTAGGTATAGTCACTAGGGACTATAGCCATCGTGATTACGCTCACGTTATGAAGTTCAAATGAACTTCACATTGACCATAAACTGGTCAATGCAGAAAGTCAAACGCAGTTTGACTTTAACGCTAAAACGAATGAAAAGAACGAAAGAACACTTACAGAAGTTCCCCGCAAGCTCTTGATTTTCCAAGTAATCTCAGGTATGAAGTGATTTGCACTTCAACTTAGAGATATTTCAGAAAATTCAAGTGTGGGTTTTGTAAGTGAAAGGGTGGGGGGTATTTATAGATTTCCTTGAACCGTTAAGATCGTTTATCGAAAACCGTGATTCAATCTCATCCATACATGTGTTACAATACCATGGTACATCAAAATGGCCCCCCCATTATCAGGAAATAACATGTGGAATTGGGTTTTTAGTGTTTAACAGCTGGAAACATGCTGGAAAGAAGCTTCTGATGAACTGGGACATGCTTACCGACCATATGGTCCTCCCCTTACAGTCCGTAAGGACCCTGCAGACCAGCAAGTTTTAGTTTTGGTAGTTTTGGTCCCTGTGCGCGTATGGTCATGTTTTGGCACTTATAACACCCGTCAAGCCCATTTTTAAGCTTCACAAGGATGTTAAAGCATAGGGAACATAAAACATGCCCAAAAATATGTCGGATGTCGGTTCGTTTGGCCGTACGGTTACGTTGTTCGGTTAATTACGACGGAAGTCGTAACGGACGCAAAAACGGTCCAAATCAAGCGACGAATGGAATTTTCTTATGCCAAACACTAAAATAAAATATTTTAATGCTTACATAAATTTTTGGATGTCCGGATGTATTCAGACGTAAGATATGCGCGAAAGTGCAAACTTGTGCACTTTTTGACGCTTTTAGTCCCTATTGATCAATAAAGTTTATTTTAGCATACCGAACGCCTCAAAGCCTATTTCTAAGCTATGTAAAGGTTAGTTAGGGTATGTTTAACTTATGATCAAGTTCCGGAATGTTCATTACTATACAAATCGACATAGTTTCGCAGTTTGACACAAATAGTCCCTGCGATCGAACAAAGTTGATTTCAACACACCAAACCATTCAAAACTTATTTCTAAGTTATGTGGAGGTTATTTAAGGTATGTTAAGCCTATGTCACTATTCCAGAGTGTTTGTCGCATTATACTGATTGCGTTTACGCACCAGTTTGCGTATAACCTTCCAGAACGTAATTTAAAGCTTGCAATCGGAATCGAATCGTATTGAAAAATCACCAACACAAATACACACATAGAAACACCAAAACACATATAATAACACCAAAGAACATTTTTTTATTAATATTCATCATTGTTTTACATCGTACATCGATTACAGAACACAGTTGTCACAGTCTCCCCTACTTCAGGAAATTTCGTCCCGAAATTTTTAACTAGAGGAAGCTTGTGAAAACAAATGCGGATATTTCGTCTTCATCTGGTCCTCACGTTCCCAAGTAAACTTGGGGCCACTTTTGGATTCCCAGCGAACTTTGACCAATCGAATCCGTTTGTTCTTCAACTGTTTGAAAGCACGGTCCACGATCTCCACGGGTTTCTCGACAAAGTGCATTGTTTCATCGATTCGAATATCGTCGAGAGGAATGTGTAGATCAGCGTCAACTAAACATTTTCGCAGATTGGACACGTGAAAAGTCGGGTGAATATTTCCAAGCTGTGGAGGTAGCTCTAGACGATATGCAACCTTTCCAATTCTTTCCACAATCTTAAATGGTCCCACATATCGATGTGCAAGTTTTCCTTTCCTTCCAAATCTCATGACTCCTTTCCAAGGTGAAACCTTGAGTAGGACACGATCGATCGATAATAACCCAAATAGCATCATGACCTTTAGACGTACGCGGTAACTTAGTGATGAGATCCATCGCAATGTTCTCCCACTTCCAAACCGGTATCTCTGGTTGTACAAGCAAGCAAGAAGGTCGTTGATGTTCGGCCTTGGCTTTGAGACAAGTTAGGCATTTCGATACATACAAGGCAACATCCTTCTTCATACCAGGCCTCCAGCACTGAGTACGAAGATCCTTGTACATTTTATCAGCACCAGGATGGATAGAATATCGAGACTTATGAGATTCATCCATTACCACGGTGCGAAGATCGTCTTGTTTTGGAATCCACAATCGATCCTTGAATAGAGCAAACCATCGTCTTTTGCTTCGAGCTTAAGCTCAAGTTGACGTGGTAATTCCATACCCATCAAATTTTGTGAAACACAAAATTGTTGAGCTTGAAGGACACGAGATTGAAGATCAGATAGAGTTCGAACAGAATGGAGCTTGACTCGTTCTTTTCGACTAAGCGCATCAGCTACGACATTCGCCTTACCAGGATGGTAGCGAATCTCGCAATCATAGTCGTTCAAGAGTTCAACCCAACGTCGCTGCCTCATATTCAGCTCTTTTTGATTAAGAATATGCTGGAGACTTTTGTGGTCTGTGAAAACCACACACTTCGTTCCATAGAGGTAGTGTCTCCAGATTTTAAGCGCGAAAACCACAGCTCCTAACTCAAGATCATGAGTCGTATAGTTCTTCTCGTGAACTTTCAATTGTCAAGATGCATATGCTATAACTTTACCTCGTTGCATAAGGACGCAACCAAGGCCTAAGTTGGACGCATCGCAATAGACAACGAAATCATTGCTTCCCTCGGGCAGAGATAGAACAGGAGCATTACATAACTTCTGCTTCAGCGTTTGGAACGCTTCTTCTTGCTTGGGTCCCCACTTGAAAGGCTTATTCTTCTGAGTCAAAGCAGTTAGTGGAACCGCAATCTTCGAGAAATTTGAAATGAATCGACGATAATAACCAGCAAGACCAAGAAAAGATCGAATCTCTGTAGGCGTCTTCGGTGTATTCCAGTCCTTAATAGCAGCAATCTTGGATGGATCCACATGAATACCCTACTCATTGACTATATGACCCAAGAATTGAACCTCTTTAAGCCAGAATTCACACTTGGAGAATTTAGCAAAAAGTTGTTCCTTCTTCAGGAGTTCCAATGTTAAGCGAAGGTGTTGCTCGTGCTCGGCTCGAGATTTTGAATAAATGAGAATATCGTCGATGAACACAATAATGAACTTGTCCAAATAAGGTTTGCAGACCCTATTCATTAAGTCTATAAAGATAGCTGGAGCATTCGTTAAACCAAAAGGCATGACAGTGAACTCGTAATGCCCATATCTTGTGCGGAAAGCAGTTTTGGGAATATCTTCTTCGAGAACACGAAGTTGATGATACCCAGAACGCAGATCGATCTTGGAAAAGCATGAATCACCCTGCAGCTGGTCGAAGAGATCATCAATTCGAGGTAGGGGATATCAATTCTTGATGGTGAGCTTATTAAGCTCACGATAATCGATACACATTCGAAAGGATCCGTCTTTCTTTTTCACGAAGAGGACAGGAGCTCCCCAAGGTGAAAAGCTCGGTCAGATGAATCCTTTATCAGATAACTCTTGAAGCTGTTTCGATAACTCTTGCATCTCCAACGGTGCAAGACGATAAGGTGCTTTTGCAATCAGGTTGGCATTGGGTACAAGGTCAATATGAAACTCGACTTGACGAACTGGAGGCAAACCAGGCAGTTCATCAGGAAATACCTCCGGGTAATCCCGAACAATCGGAATATCCTGAATACTCTTGCTCTTGCTTTTCTCCTCGGTGACATGTGCCAGAAAAGCAACATATCCTTTTCGTAAATACCTTTGGGCTTCCAAACACGACATAAGCTTCAAACCACCTGAAGGTTTCTCCCCACGAATTTCCAAAACATCGCCGAAAGACAAAGGAATACGAACAATCTTATCGAAACAAACCACCTCAGCGTGGTGTTTGGTTAACCAATCCATTCCAACGATAATATCGAAACTCCCAAGTTGCATCAGTGTGAGGTCAATAGGAAAAAGATGGTTATCAAGGTTCAACTGACAATCACGAATAATAGAATCGAGAACAAGAGGTTTACTAGTAGCAACTTCGACAGATAAGGGTTTCCTCAGTTTGGTTCTAGGTGTCGCAAGCAAAGGCTCAAATGACAATGAAACAAAACTTCTATCGGCACCAGAATCAAAAAGAATAGATGCAGGTTGATTGTTAACAAGAAACGTACCATTGACAACCTCGTTGTCAGCCCTCGCTTCGATTGCATTCAAATTGTACGCTCGCCCACGAGCGGGATTCACATTGACGTTGACGTTCGCATTCGGGTTCGCGTTAGCATTCGTGTTTGCATTCACCAGTCTCGGACAATTGTTGTGGAAGTGACCATACTCTCCACAGTTAAAACATGAACCCGGTGGGAATCTCACAGCATTCCCCTGACCCGGAGCTGGAACGTGAGCAACCTGATTCTGTCCCAAACGACAAGTATTTGCCAAATGCCCAAGCTTACCACACGTCGTACATTGCTTGCAAGCTTGTTGTACAACGTGATAACCGTTGCAACGAGCACAATGAGGTGCGGTACCAGCATACGCTTTTTTTGTAAGTGGATGAGCCGGTTGGTTCTGCGGGTTCTGAGCAGTCTGTGTTGTAACAGCAAAATTCTGGGCACCCTTTCGCTTCCTTGATTTCTTCGATGACTCGCCTTCCTTACCCTTACCCTTACCCTTTTTCTTGTCCTTCCCTGAATCAGTCGCCTTCTTTTTATCACCCTTGCGGGTGAGTTTACCCTTCCTGACTTGAGTCTCAGTCAGGGTAGCAGACAACTCGATTGCTTGACGAAGGGTAGTAGGATTAACACCGGTCACAATCTCCAGAATAGAATCGGGTAAACCATCGATATATCTCTCGATTGCTTTCTCCAGAGGGGTAACCATGGTGGGACACTATAGACTGAGTTCCTCAAAAAGATCCGTGTACGCACGGTGTTCAGCCCCATCTTGCTTTAAATCGTCAAACTCTCACTCCAAAGCCCGAATTTCGTGACGGGGACAAAACTCCTTCATCATGAGAGCCCGAAGCTCTTCCCATGTTTGTGCCAACGCCACTTCGGCACCCCTGTCGTGCATAATACCATTCCATCAGGTAAGCGCTCGCTTCTTAAACACGCTCGAAGCAAATTCAACCTTACGCGCATTCGGACACTGCACATGTCTGAATGTGCTCTCGATACTCTCAAACCACTGCAGGAGCCAGTTGCTCCTTGCGACCCAGAAAACTTAAGCGGCTTCGCAGTATTGAAATTCTTGAAATTACACTGTGCGTTATTGTTGTTATTATTGTTGTTGTTGTATATCTCGTGGACTTGGGTCACAACACCGGGAAGCACAGCAGCCACTTGCTGAGAGACCAGGGCTGCGATTTCTTCAATAGTAAAAGATTGTGCTTCACGTCGAGGAGGCATTGTCTAACAAGGAAACAGGAGAATCGAGTGAGGTTGAAAATCAGGAAAACAAAAGGGGTATCAACAAAACGCAAGAGAGGCGATCATTCGTTCGTTACCTCGAACAAACAAACGACACGCAGTGACTAATCAAAGTCAATAGGTCAAAAATAATGTATCGCGAAGACATGCTCGCCTATAAGTGAACACTCACCCGAAGAGTTCCCAGGTAAGAGTGACTGGTCCGATTATGTGGATTTGTACGAACACTCTAGCCTTAGACAGAAAACTCAGAGTACAGGCACTCACCCATCCAGTTTGCACGTGTTCACATTATTTTAACCCAAACTCTGACGAGATTTTGAAAACTTAGAGGGTTCAAAAGCTTATAATAGAGGGTTCAAAACCTAGTAATCAATCATCCTAGAACAGATGATTAGTTTTCAAAGCGGATTCGAAAATTGTGTTCTCGTTGTGGTTATCACCTAAGGATAGGTGACGATTTTGTTTTAAAAATCTAAACGCAAATAAACTTGCGTTGGGGTCCTAGAAGTTATAGTTTAGGTCAAAGCATTACTAATAACCTAATTCCCTATAACCATTGGCTCTGATACCAACTCTTCTGTCACACCCCGACCACGTAAAACAACAAAGCGTAGCGGAAATGTCGGGGAGTGTTGTAACAGAATTATCGTTTCATAACCATGGATACAAAAAGTGTTTCGTTTTATTGATAATATTAAACATTAACATTGTTTTAACACATAACAAACAAGTTTTATATCGACTATCATTATTTTATATTACTAAGGCCTCATCCAGATCCTAGGTGACGCATGCATCCTAGAACGTCAATCAAGCAACAATACCTGAAACATATGTAAAAACAAAGTCAGCAAAGAAATGCTGACGAGTACATAGGTTTTATAAGAGTATCAGAATCATGGCTTGTTTACTTATATTGCAATACCTCGAAAACCTTGTTTTTTTTAAAAGTGTATAATATTGTAACATGATTAACCAACTCAAATCAAGATGGTTATAATTTATAAAATTTCGTAGCCATGATTCTTAACCCAAAAGCTTTTTGTTTTAGAAAACCATCTTGTAAAACATCTCGTATAAACTCGTTAATAAAACTCGTATTCGAAAACATCGTTGAGTGACATCGTTTCAATATTGTTTACCCAAGTGAACTAAATAACGCCACGGTATGTAATATGTTGAAAACACTTATGTATATGAAGTACCAGCGGCGTATCTACCATGTTTTCACCACATTACACCCGTCCCATTATCTAAACACTAGCCAAAAACCAATCGTTTACCCAAATCGTTTAACATCGTTTCCAAATCGTTTAAATCATTTAAATCATCCTCGTTTTAATTGTGAAAACTTATATATGGTCGTCTCGTTAATAACATTCAAACCTTCGTGACTCGACTACCTCGTTCCTCGCTTCTCGTATTAACAAACCCCCAAAGGGTAAATTAATAATTACAGATTCAGTCGTTACCCACAACACCCACACATAACCATGGGTATAGTGCAAGTAATCTCAGGTATGAAGTGATTTGCACTTCAACTTAGAGATATTTCAGAAAATTCAAGTGTGGGTTTTGTAAGTGAAAGGGTGGGGGGTATTTATAGATTTCCTTGAACCGTTAAGATTGTTTATTGAAAACCGTGATTCAATCTCATCCATACATGTGTTACAATACCATGGTACATCAAAATGCCCCCCACCCCCATTATCAGGAAATAACATGTGGAATTGAGTTTTTAGTGTTTAACAGCTGGAAACAGGCTGGAAAGAAGCTTCTGATGAACTGGGACATGCTTACAGATCGTAAGGTCCTCCCCTTACGGTCCGTAAGGACCTTGCAGACCAGCAAGTTTTAGTTTTGGCAGTTTTGGTCCCTGTGCGCGTATGGTCGTGTTTTGGCACTTCTAACACCCGTCAAGCCCATTTTTAAGCTTCACAAGGATGTTAAAGCATAGGGAACATGAAACATGCCCAAAAATATGTCGGATGTTGGTTCGTTTGGCCGTACGGTTGCGTTGTTCAGTTAATTACGACGGAAGTCGTAACGGACGCAAAAACGGTCCAAATCAAGCGACGAATGGAATTTTCTTATGCCAAACACTAAAGTAAAATATTTTAATGCTTACATAAATTTTTGGATGTCCGGATGTATTCAGAACGTAAGATATGCGAGAAAGTGCAAACTTGTGCACTTTTTGACTCTTTTAGTCCCTATTGATCAATAATGTTTATTTTAGCATACCGAACCCCTCAAAGCCTATTTCTAAGCTATGTAAAGGTTATTTAGGGTATGTTTAACTTATGATCAAGTTCCGGAATGTTCGTTACTATACAAATCAACATAGTTTCGCAGTTTAACACAAATAGTCCCTGCGATCGAACAAAGTTGATTTCAACACACCAAACCATTCAAAACTTATTTCTAAGTTATGTGGAGGTTATTTAGGGTATGTTAAGTCTATCTCACTATTCCGGAGTGTTTGTCGCGTTATACTGACTGCGTTTACGCACCAGTTTGCGTATAACCTTCCAGAACGCGATTTAAAGCTTGCAATCGGAATCGAATCGTATTGAAAAATCACCAACACAAATACACACATAGAAACACCAAAACACATATAATAACACCAAAGCACATTGTTTTATTAATATTCATCATTGTTTTACATCGTACATCGATTACAGAACACAGTTGTCACAACTACCTGGTTTACCTCCAGATAGGCAAGTGGAGTTTAGAATCGATATTATTCCTGGAGCTGCACCAATTGAAAGAGCACCTTATCGGTTGGCACCGACTGAGATGAAAGAGTTAAGGACTCATTTGGATGATTTGTTGGCAAAGGGTTTTATTTGACCTAGCTCGTCCCCTTGGGGAGCACCGATTCTGTTTGTGAAAAAGAAGGATGGCTCGATGCGTCTATGCATCGATTATCGCGAGCTGAATAGAGTGACTATCAAGAACATATATCTGCTACCCAGGATCGATGATCTATTCGACCAGCTCCAAGGAGCAAGTTATTTCTCCAAGATTGATTTAAGGTCAGGTTACCATCAACTGAAGGTCAGAGATGAAGATATGCATAACACTACATTCAGAACTCGTTATGGTCACTACGAGTTCTTGGTGATGCCTTTCGGGCTCACTAATGCACCTGCAGCGTTCATGGATCTCATGAATCACGTGTGCAAGCCATACTTGGACAAGTTTGTCATTGTCTTCATAGATGACATTCTTATTTACTCGAAGAGTCAAGCCGATCATGAAAGACATCTTCGGTGTATCCTTAAACTTCTTCAGCAAGAAAAGCTCTACGCCAAATTTTCTAAATGCAAGTTTTGGCTTCGTGAAGTCCAATTTCTTGGACATGTGGTGAGCGAGCGTGGTATCCAGGTGGATCCCGCTAAGATCAAAGCAATTATGAATTGGCAAGAGCCCAAGACTCCTACAGAGATTCACAGCTTCTTGGGTCTAGCAGGTTATTATAGACGTTTCATTGAAAATTTCTCAAGGATTGCTGCACCTCTGACATCGCTGACTCGCAAGAATGTCAAGTTTGACTGGGGTCCCAAGCAGTAAGAATCCTTTGATATTCTTAAACAGAAGTTAACCAATGCACCTGTGTTGACATTGCCAGAAGGAATTGAAGAATTTTGTGTTTTATTGCAACGCATCGCACACATGTATGGGATGTGTGCTTATGCAGAAAGGCAAGGTTATTGCCTATGCTTCCCGACAACTAAAGGTGCACGAGAAGAATTACACCACCCACGATTTGGAGTTGGGTGTCGTTGTATTTGCGCTAAAGCTATGGAGGAATTACCTTTATGGGACAAAGTGCGTGATTTATTCTGATCATCAGAGCCTTCAGCATCTATTCAATAAAAAAGATCTTAATATGAGGCAACGCCGATGGATGGAGACATTAAATGATTATGATTGTGAAATCCGATATCATCCAGGCAAAGCAAATGTAGTCGCCGATGCCTTGAGCAGAAAAGAAAGGGTTAAGACTATTAGAATCAATGCCAAGAGCATTGAATTAAAGAGCGGCTTGAATGAAAGGTTATTAGCCGCTCAAAAGGAAGCTGTATTAGAAGCGAACTATCCGAATGAGAAGTTGGGCGTAACTACTGAATAATTATCTTATGGCAAGGATGGAATCCTAAGATTGAATGGACGAATATGGGTTCCAATTTATGGAGGACTTAGGGATGTGATTCTTCAAGAAGCCCATAGTTCTAAATATTCTATTCATCCTGGCTGTGATAAGATGTATCAAGATTTAAAGGCAAATTATTGGTGGATAGGTTTGAAGAAATCTATAGCCACTTATGTGGCTAAATGTCTGACGTGCGCACAAGTCAAAGCAGAGCAACAAAAGCCGTCAAGTTTGTTACAACAGTCTGAACTTCCCACATGGAAATGGGAAATGGTAACCATGGATTTTATCACTAAGTTACCAAAGACAAAGCAAGGAAATGATACTATTTGGGTTATAGTCGACAGGTTGACTAAGTCAGCCCACTTCTTGCCGATTAAAGAAACTCACAGCTCCGACAAGCTAGCTCAGTTATACGTGGATGAGATTATATCTCTTCACGGAGTGCCAGTATCTATTATCTCTGATAGGGATACAAGATACACATTGCATTTTTGGAAAAGCTTTCAGCAATCTTTAGGCACTCGATTAAATTTCAGCACTGCATATCATCCTCAAACGGATGGGCAAAGAGAGCGTACGATTCAAACACCTGAGGATATGCTACGAGCTTGTGTTATTGATTTAGGAGGAAGTTGGGATGATCATCTTCCATTGATTGAATTTTCATATAATAATAGCTATCATTCGTGTATTCAAGCAGCACCTTTCGAAGCTTTGTACGGAAGAAAGTGTAGGACGCTAGTTTGTTGGGCGGAAGTTGGAGATGTCCAATTATCAGGACCTGATATAGTCCTGGAGATGACGGACAAGATTGTTTAGATCCATGATCGTCTTAAAGCTTCCAGGGATAGGTAGAAAAGCTACGCAGACAAAAGGCGTAAACCTCCAAAATTCGAGGTAGGCGACAAGGTATTACTCAAGGTGTCACCCTGGAAAGGGGTGATGCGTTTTGGCAAAAAGGGTGTAGGATCGATTTCGTGACCCAAACGAGTCAATAAGAAGAGCTCTAATCCATTTCAGAGGCGGAAACTAAGAAACAGACAAGAAAAACAGCTTGTTTCAATTAAATTTGCCTTGTATATTGATTTCACAGCGATTACAAACAATCGGCACTTCAGCAGCAATTCTGTACCGGAAAACAAGATTGTTTTAAATGATTACGCTCGAAAGGTTTATATAGGGGAAGGGGTTCCGCTTGAACATGCAATGTGCATTTCGAGCGGAATCAGGATATTCACTTTCGAGCGGAATCAGAATATAAACATCTCGAGCGGAATCAGGACTTATGTGATTTAGCTTGAAATGACAAGGTGTCATTTCGAGCGGAATCACCCCTAAAAACCACTTTCTAGTTTTTCGTGCCCTGATCTAACTATTACAGTACAAGACTCGATACAAGACGTAGACGACAGACGGATGCACCAACAAACTCCCCCTCGGATGTTGACGGAGTCTTCAGTGTCGAGTCTTCGCATCTTCAGTCTTTATCAGTCTTCGGGCTCTTTCTTCCAGAATCTCGATCTGGCTCTTGCATCTTCAGACTTTCTCTTTCTAACAGACTCCCCCTCAACTTGTGCTGGGATCGAAGTCTGGCGTCCACAGGATCAGAATCGTGACCTGACTCACCTGCATATTCTCTACCCAAAACATAAGTTCCATAAAAGATAAGATATAACAAAATTTAGAAACTTTGCTAATCACTTGAAGACACAACCCTGTATACATCATTTTCAAGTATCAAACAAAATGATTTATCATGTCAATTTCTGATGAACCACTTAAATATATCATTTTCATTTCAAACATCTTCAAACAAAATTTCCCAAACCTGTTCGTCATGTTTAGCACTCGGAATTTTGAAATTCAGCTTTTCAACATCAGTTGTCTAAAATCTTTTTGGATTTTTCAAAAAATATGCTAAAACACACCGAAAATCTTTTTGGATTTTAGATATAACTTAAATGAAATGCAGCAAAGAAATATATACATACAATATTTTTGTGAGTTTGTGTAAGAGGATCATATCAGATTTTGAGACAAATCACCAACACCGTTAAGTTTTATACATTTTAAGTTCTAAACGATTCACTTAGATTGCCAGTATACTGATCCACTTAAATTCTCACACAAAGTTCAACTGTTTCGAGATACGAGATTAATGTCTTAAACACTTAAACTTATTCGTGTGTCCCACCTCAGAATATACTCCCGTATCCAGATCCCAATATTCACTCTTACAGGTGAGTATACCTAGATGATATCTGTAAAGGGTTAAATTGCGAAACCATGAGAGCTCAGGTCAGAACTTCCGTTCAGCAGAGAGATGACGGCTCAACTTTTGGTGTGCCCCTTTAGAGGATCTTTTTTACAACAGCATTGATTAGCAATTTTATTGTCTCATCATTTTATGCTGAGGGCGGCGCTATATTTCAAGCAAGCGTAAAGTATTCTCCGGGGACTAGGCCATTGCTTCCGCATTATCAGAAGTCCCGGGATAATACCCCAGATATCACTAAGCATAAAGACCTAGTATCTCAGAAAGAGGGGTCCTTCAAACAAGATTTCGGGGGTTACCCATATATCCGAGAGATGTTACCCACGAATTAAGCAAGTTTGAATTTAGGTTTATATCTTGTCACAATCTACTAAATGTGCAAAAACCTACTAGCATATCATCAGTGAGACCGTTTATCACTACTTAACTTTCCATTTCTTTAGCATGTCGTGATCGTCCACTGATGTACTATCATTTCCTCTTTTATACAACAAAACTCATTTTTGAATTTTATCATGTTTTTGGCTTTTTCAAATTTTCAAATGTTTTTGGATTTTCTAATTTTTACTCCCCCTAAAATGCAAACATATTTTAGGAAATTTGAAAAAAAAACTATACAATAAAGCGACAACCGATATCGAATCACTTCAATTCGCCATCTACTTGGCATAAACAATCAGAACTCCCCCTCACAACAAACTATTTTCCCATTGTGATTTCAAAACACTTAAGTTTGTTTTAATCAAATGGTTTTTTCGGAAAATTAGTTTTGTCGATTTTCAAACCATTTGTAGGTTAGGGGATAAACTCATCATTTGTTCTCCAAAATACCACTTGTAAGTATGGTCCAATCAAGTTCAACTTAATGACCTTTATTAACCACTTGTCAATGAAAACCTCTTTCAACCACTTACAAGTTCACTCACCATCCATAATCACTTGTAAATTATAATGTAACAATTTAAAGATATCACCTGCAGATTTACCAATCAACCATTTCAAGAATGATGCCGATTCTTGCTCCACTCTTACCAACCTAGGAGCTCCGGCAAGTCCGGATTTTTAGTTTGGAAAAACTTTCCCCCAAGCCTGACCGACCTTGGGAGATTCTGGGACACATCTATCCCACCAACATTTTGATTTATAAAAATCTTTTGCAGTTTTAACCTTCCCATCAACCATCTTCTCGAAAATATATTTGACTTTTCCATTGAAAGCTTTTTCAACATCAAATTCTCCTTTACCAGCAAAGAATTGATTTGAGATCTCTACCTTTCCCACTTTCTTCATCAAATTTTCCTTTGACAATGGAGGAAAATCCTCATCGTTCACCTCTGGAACGGAATTCACAACCTTTTTCTCAACCAAAGACTCCTCTGATTTTATGAAATCAGATTCATTGTCAGAATTACCCTCAGATTTAATAATCCACTTTTGTTTACTCAAATCACCTCTTCTTTTGTAAAACCGTTTTGAACTTTCATTTTCTTCGGAAGTTGAATTTTCAAACACTTTCGATTTCTCAGTTGATTGTTTCTTCTCAAATACAAGTTTTTCTTTCAGTTTTGAGTTAGAAGTAACTTCCTGTTTTGTGTTGTTGGACTGTTGGCAATTCCAAGCAATATGTCCAACTTTTTGGCACTTAAAACAAGTTCTTCTGTCAACTTTTTCAGCAAACCTTCTCACATTCTTCTTCACTTCAGCAAGAAACTCTTGATTCGACTGCTTCCAGAACGGTTTCTTCTGTTCATCCTCTGAGCTTCCACCTGCAACAAATTTTGTTTTTGGTTTATAATTTTTCTTATTTTTATAATTTTCTAAAGAACTAAAACCAAGACCTTGCTTTTTGAAATTACCGTTGTGGTTTGATTTCTTTCGATAACCAGAACCATAACTGTAACCCTTTTTCTTGTTCAATCTCTGTTGAACTCTTGAAGTGTATTTTTTTAGGTTTTTCATCAAGATTTAAATCTTTTATTTCAGAAATATTAATTTCTGTTAATTTGAAAACCTGTTTGATCATTTCAGTTTTTACACTTCTTATTGGGAATTCATTATCAGAATATAATTTGTCTGAATCATTCAAAGTATAAGCTACTTTGATTGAACCATCACTCAAATTAGATTTTGATAACAAGAATTCCTTATTGTAAACCCTCTTAACCGGTGAACTCGGACACTTTTCTGACGAACTCGGACTATCAGACTTAGACTCCGACTTTGACTCTTCATCCGTATCTAACACCTGATCGACAACTTTCTTTACTAACTCAGACTCATGATCAGTGTCAGACGCTGTGAATGTAACATCAATATTGTCTGGTAATTCATCAATGATTTCAGACTTTAACTTGATGTTGACTTCCTTTTTTAGACGCTCTTCGTTTGGATTCCTGGGTGAATAGCTTTCATGGATCGAGGGTGGACATCTGTTATACTTGACACTTGGTTTCTTACCAGTATCAGTATCTTCAGTCTTTTTATCCATGAATGCTTCCAGTCCTGCAACAGTAGGATAAACACGATCAATCAAATAATCATAAGTAGTATAACTCAATAGTAATCGTTTAATCCTTTCACTCTTAATTTTCTCAAGTTCCAAATCCTGCTTCAGCTTAGCACAATCTTCAATATAATCATTGATGACGCTTTGTTTTGTCATTAACGTTGCACTCATTTTCTCCATTGCTTTTTCAATTTCTGAATTCGTCTTTTTCAAGCTATCAACAGTTCTGTTCAGCACATCGTACGACTCCTTCACGTACTTCACATCAGACAGTAAATCTTCTTTAATCTTTTCTAATTCTGCAATCTTTTTGTCTTTCTCTTCACAAACTTTACAAGATTCTGAACATTTCAAACATGGTTTTTCAACTTCAACCACTTTTTCAACTATCTTCTCAACTTCGATAGTCTTTTCTACTTCAACAAGTTTCTCGACTTCAACAATTTTTTCTATTTCGACAATCTTTTCAACAATTTTCTCAACTTCGACAAGTTTCTCAACTTCGACTATTTTCTCTACCACTTTCTCCACTTCAACAATTTTTTCTATTGCATTTTTAGTCACTACCTCAACTTTTGTTTCTCCAGCTTCTGTCTTCGCCTTTTCATCAGCGAGTAACTTTGCTTCTTCCAGCTCCCTCTTTAAGCGGGCAATCTTCTTCTGATTCAGCATCTCAACTTTATCTGCAAAGGAAAAATTAAAACTGTCAGGATCAATGCTTTTTCTACATTTGTTAAGATATTCTTCCTCATCATCAGTATCAACATCACTTCCAAGATCTGGAAAAATCGAGATTCTTTTCTGACTAGCTTCATCTTCCAGAACTCGGGCAACTAGAGCTGAACCAGGTATGTATTTGTCCCAACTAAAACCCTCTGCAACCTTTTCATCATCTTGATGAATGATTAAAGCTTTCTTCTTTCCATTGTCAGTGGCGCTAGACGATGATGGTTGTTGCTCAATCTGATGAAAAATCGATTTTTGATAATAATTGTTCTTTTCTTGATTCCCGGTTGCTTCTTGATTTTTACACTCTCGTTTAAAATGACCTTTTCCTTTGCAACGGAAACAGGTAACTTTTGATTTGTCAAATCCTAAAGCAGAATTTTCCAGATCACGAAAACCATCTCTGCCCGTGATTTGTTGAAACTTCTCAGCTCTTCTACAAGCACTAGCTAAACACCATTTCACATCCATCAATACAAGTTCCTCGGCATCAATCTGGTCATAGTCTTCTTTCGTAAGCATAGGATTACCCATTCTTCCTGCAACTAAGCTTTCATACGACTCTAACATGGCGACAAGAGATGCCATGTGTTGCTTAGCCAATTCAGGAGACAGGTTGTGACCATTCTGAATGTGTAAAGTCACATTGCATTGTAGATTTGTAGCATTCTGCTGTTGAGGACTTGATGTTGTGCTGTTTGGATCAAAGCTTGAAAATGATGAAGAATATCCACCACTTTGAGTTGTAGTGCTAGCATTTGGACTTGAAGAACCATCTGCACTAAAAGCAGTACTAATTTTTGGACTTTGGCTGGGGGTAGCCTCAAACTTGTTCCCTCGGTAGTACAAACTGACATCCTGTTTAGCATTTAGATTTGTCATAATAGCTGTCTTTTGAATATCCAGTTCTTGCTCTTCAATTTTCTGAATGAATTGTGCCAAATTCATGCTCTCGGACTTCCTCATGAATTTCACAACCATCAAATATGTTCCCCACTTATGCTGTGGTAACGCCTCAGCTAGTTTATCGACCCACTCATCATCCTCTTTCTTGATGTCCAATCTACCCATTTCCAATACCAGATGACAATATCTATCAATGGTCTGTTTTGTTGTTTCATGATCGAAAGCTGTAAACATATCGAATGATTTCTTTAATAATGCCTTTTTGTGTTTGATCATATCAGCACTCCCTCTGAATTTCTGAATCAAAGCCTCCCAAATTGATCTAGCTGTTCCATTATGTTGAAGCAAAATAAAGATATCTTCTTTAAGCGCTTGTTGAAGAATACTTATCATCATTTTCTCACTTGTAAACTGCAATTTGTCACTCTCTGTATAATCACTAAAAGCCTTTTCAATACCCCGTTCATTCTTTGGTTTCTCATAATATTTCAATAACGAACACCATGCATCAAATTTGTATGCTTGTACCCAATTCTCGAATCTATTTTTCCAACCCTGAAAATCTTCAATGTACATGAGTTTCGGTGGTTTCTGATGAGTACCCGTCTCATTCTCACTGTATAAAGTCTCAGCAGCAGTAACAGGTGCAACCGGTGTCGCAAATGCATTGTAAAACTCTTCAGCCATGATTTGGTAGCATGTTTTTCGATAACAGACAGTTTCAAGCGAAATCTCTAAATTCAACAGTAAACCCACTCAAGCGAAATCACCAACTTTACAACTTGAAGCGAGATACCAACAATGCAATTTGGAGCGGAATCACAACTAAACTTTCAAGTGGAATCTGTTAAGACAACTTGGAGCGGAATCAGCACTAGTTTGTTATTCTGGAGCGGAATCAACAAACTTTTTGAAGCGAAATCAAAACTTTGTAACTTGGAGCGAAATCAGCTAAAACTTTGGAGCGGAATCAACAATTTTGGTGACTTTGGATCGGAATCAAAAAGATTCTGGAGCGGAATCAAAAAGATTCTGGAGCGGAATCAACCATTTGTTAACTTTGGAGCGGAAACAGAAAATATTTTGGAGCGGAATCAACAATTTCAAGTTGAATCAGTATATTTTCGAGCGGAATCAGATCAATAAAGCTAATCTGGAGCGGAATCAAGAACTAGTCAGTTCGAGCGGAATCACTTCGGGGGTCCATTTCAGTCACTTTTAGTTCGAATTTTGCAATGAAACTTTCCAGGGTTTGTTAATATGCTGTTTTACACAAACTGTGAAAAATTGATCCGATTTTGACCGTTAAAACATGTTGAACTGATGAAAGAAGGTGTAGAAGATAGAAAATGCAATCAAAATCAGCTGTAATCTACATAACTCCTCCTCCTGAGCTCTGATACCACTTGTAGGATCGATTTCGTGACCCAAACGAGTCAATAAGAAGAGCTCTAATCCGTTTCAGAGGCGGAAACTAAGAAACGGACAAGAAAAACAGCTTGTTTCAATTAAATTTGCCTTGTATATTGATTTCACAGCGATTACAAACAATCGGCACTTCAGCAGCAATTCTGTACCGGAAAACAAGATTGTTTTAAATGATTACGCTCGAAAGGTTTATATAGGGGAAGGGGTTCTGCTTGAACATGCAATGTGCATTTCGAGCGGAATCAGGATATTCATTTTCGAGCGGAATCAGAATATAAACATCTCGAGCGGAATCAGGACTTATGTGATTTAGCTTGAAATGACAAGATGTCATTTCGAGCGGAATCACCCCTAAAAACCACTTTCTAGTTTTTCATGCCCTGATCTAACTATTACAGTACAAGACTCGATACAAGACATAGACGACAGACGGATGCACCAACAAAGGGCAAGCTAAGCCCTAGATACATAGGACCGTTCGAGATCATCGAATGTGTCGGGACTGTAGCTTACAAGTTAAATCTACCAGAAGAGCTTAGTGGAATACATAATGTATTCCACATCTGCAACTTAAAGAAATGTCTAGCCGATGAATCCCTAGCAATGTCGCATAAGGACGTGCAGATAGATGAGAGCTTGAAGTTTGTTGAAAAACCTTTTTCGATCGAGGATCGACAGGTTAAGAAACTTCGAAAGAAGCATGTGCCGATTGTAAAGGTAAAATGGGATGCCTGAAGAGGCCTAGAATACACGTGGGAGGTTGAATCCGCAATGAAGCAGAAGTACCCTCATTTATTTCAGTAAATCTCAAGGTCGAGATTTCTTTTAAGGGGGTGAGGATGTAACACCTCGTAAAATCACGACCAATATAATAAAGACACGTGTCATGGACTTTAAACGTGTAATGGATTGATCTGGAGGGACTAAAATTGTCAAACAATGTAAGTATGTAAGTAAGAGGATCCAAAGTGTCAACATGCCTTTCTTGTGCCTCTGATTAACCTCATACGACGTTCGTATTCTTTAATGAATAATTTGTCGAACATTGGAAGTCGTTTGTGCTTAAATTAAGGATCTTACGAAACATAGGGGTTAAAAGTGTCAACATGTTAAATGTTACCTCTGAGTGACCTTTTAACGATCCCAAAAACATTGTAATAATTGTATATTTTGCTCTCAAGAATATTGGATATTAATTTTGTAGAGTTTCGATGAACACAAGACTTTTCGGGAGATCGTACAACTAACCGGGAGCTTAACGGAGTTAGTTTATGACCCAAGGCCCTTAAAAGTTAACTATGGGGGTCATAAGTGCAATATACGAAAGTTATTTTAATTAAAAATGGACCAGGGACTGAAACTGCAATAAATGAAAGTTGTTTTCCGGTCAAAGAGGAGCCACACGGCCCGCGTAGACTCCTTAAGAATCTTACGCGGCCCGCATGAGAAGTGCCAGCGAACAAAAATCTGCACAGCTGCAGGTTCAGCCTGTTACACCGCCTTTGCATGCAATTTTTTGATACAAGGGTCTGAGCCAACAGTTTTTCATGCACTAGGGACACATGGGATCATCTGGTTACTATAGATTTGCAGATGGAATGATCTTCGAGCTCTCAAAATCCTATATAAGGCACTTGTTTTCACTTGTTCATTTGCACTTGAATATTTCACTTCAAAACTCTTTCTCTGGAGCTTCCTGGAGTTCAAGAAAGTTTTCTCAAGCTCTAAACTCGTGCTAAGTACCCTAGTAAGTGTTCTTAGCTTCCTAAGTTTAAGTTTTATTAGCTTAATGATCGAAAGTCAAAGTTATCGTAATTAAGCTTTGACTTTGTGATTAATCACATATGGTCCAGCCATTATTCGAATTAAAAGTTACTATGAGTTGGTAATTATGTAGGTAATAAACCCTTAAAAGGGCACCTACTGATTATCATTTTTACTTGGTCAATTGTCGGGTCAAACTTTATACTAAAAAGTCAAACGGGTCAATTTTTACAAATAAATTCATAACTAACAATGCAGAGGTTATGGAACATGTTTTAACATTAAAATAACTTGGTAAATAATATAAGAACATGTCTAAGCATGTTCAACCAGACAATTCTGAGTTTAGGCTCGGTTCGGAACCGAAAGTCGCAAAAGTAGACTTTTGCTTTGACTTACAGTTCTGACCCGATTTAGCTTGTTTTAGATATGCCTTAGGATTCCTTTAGGACCATATTATAGGTTAGTATAACCCTCTGAGGTTATACAACTTGGTTCCATAGAAATCCTAGCTCATTGCATGTTTCCGTTAAATGCTTAATAGTTAACCATTATGCCCTTTTGATATTTAAACGAGATTTTTGAAAATGTGAGAGAACAAAAACCTTTATTACTGATATTTAAGTATGTCCTAAAAGTTTGACAGTAGATTATGGCCTAAAATAGAAGTAATGCGCGATACCGTAAAATGAAAGCTTTTTATTAATTAAACGGCATTTTTGGCATAAAACCTATTTAAACCCAAATTTTAACACAAAACTTTCTACCCACTGATATAATATAATATTTAGGGATTTTTGGAAATTTTTTTCAAATTTTATACTGATTATATTATAGAGTTATAATGTAAATTCGATATTGACGAAAATGCCCTTTTCTTGGATAAAATGTGTTTTACATAACATTTTGATACCAAAATTTTTCCTAGTGATTACATATGTTAAATAAAATATTTTAAGCTTTAGGGACTGATCAAAATCCCAGATTTCCTTAAATAACCCGAAAATCGTCAAATACTGACTTTTACGCTTTTTAAACGCATAGTATGGGTTAAAACTATATTTGACACCTAAGACTTAATACCTACTGATGTTGTGAATAAATTTTTATACTTTAACAGTAGCTAAAAGTTTTAAACTCAGATTTCCAAATTTGACCCTTAAAGCATATGTGAAATGACCAAAATGCCCCTTCGGTGCATAGTTTGGTCATAAAAGATAAATTTCACATATGTATGATATCTTACTGATGTAACATATTAAAATAAATATTTTTACTGATTATTTTAGACCAGAACCTCAGATTGCTATTTAACCTCTTTTATAATCTTTAAAATGACCAAAATACCCTTACGGGGCTTAATTTGGTTTTAAATTAGTTTTGGGCATAATGGAAGGTATCCTACTGATATCACAACATATTTTAAGCATATTAACTTGTGGAACCTGTACATGACTCATTTGGTTACCCGTTATGCTTATTCGCGTTCGGTACGGTTTATGTAACTAGTTTGCATAAATTAGCCGAAACGGGTCAAACCTTATCATTTTCACTTCAAAATCCAGAATGTGTTTAGTATACCCATTTTATACAAGTCTTCATACTTTTCGGGTATAAATCACATTCTAATCTGGTCTTCGCTTAATCGTGCGTTTTGAACCGTAAATCTTTCATGAAAACTAACCGGTCTAAGTTTAAACTTAAGTAAGACCCGTTAGGAATCTAATAGGTTATTAAAACCTTTGTTCCAGATCTAGGAGCCCAGTAAAAGCTATTTGCACTTGCTGATTGTTATACAGCTGAGATTAAATTTATATTTTGCTCAGGTAAATACTTTTAACTTATTTTCCGTTATACGGGCTTGGGATACGGTATTATAATAATACCGCTTGGTCGGGTATGTAGTTAATTAAATCGGATTGTGATTAATACATTTACATAACTCGTTTTAATCTGTTTTGTTTGATGCAATGCCTTTGGGGGGTTAATGACCATGTCCTGGATATCCTCGGCTCATTTATTAGAAATGGCCACGGCTTAAGCACGGGGTGTAGGCATACACCTGACAGTTGCGTATGTATAAACGGTATCTCACTCTCTTGTGCGCATATACTTGTGGCATGTCAATTAATCTAATCCGACTCTTCTAACCGGGTCCTGAATGGACGACAAACATGTAAAACTATATACAAGATTATTTTAAATAATTGTCCCAGGTTATAAAAGAATATTTGTGCCTTGTACATTTAAATAAATTTTTCTAAAATGTTTTTCAAAAGAGTCAGTTAATTGTATTTACCAGTGTAAACTGACGTATTTTCAAAAGGTTAAGTGCAGGTACTAAGCGTAATGGGCTGGAACTCCTGAGTGATTAAATAAAGAGTCTTGCAAGCTTTTATCACTTTAAGTCTGTTGAACATTTCCTCTTTTATTTTGATCCGCCTGTGGATCCATCTTACAATCCATTTTGTAATATTGTATGTTACTTTAAACTCGGTTTGTATAAATTACTTTTAGACTTCCGTTGTGCATTTAAACTGTGATTATTGACTATGATGATATCAACTACGTCACGATACTCCCCACCGGGCCCACCGGTAATACGTGGAAATATCAGGGTGTGACAAGTACGGGGAGATAGAAGGGGTGTACATTGCCAGAAAGAGAGACAAACAAGGGTACCGATTCTGCTTCATGAGTTTCAAGAGGGTGAAGGACTCGATGGACTTGGAGAGGAGAATGAAAAATGTATGGATAGGTAACTAGGGACTGTTCATTAACGTTGCTAGATACTCGCTGGAGAACGAAGAGAAGAAGGTTAGTCGGGAGAACACGGTGAATAAAGGACCGAGGAAGATGGTGAACCAGGGAAACAACGAGTATCCAGGTAGGAGGTTTTATAATTATGCACCAAATTCTGTTTCATATGCAGGTATTGTGGCTGGTTTGCATCAGAAGATTGCTAAGCATAAAGAGATAGTGGTGTCGGAGTTAGTCAAAGCTTTCGACGAACTGCATGAAAAGGCTATCATTGGTAAGGTAAAGGACCTATGGTTGCTAAGAAAGTTGACGTTCTTCTGTGGTAAGCAAAATATGGAGACTCGATAATTAAGTACATTGGAAGGTTGAGTGTTCTAATTACGTTTAAGACATCGTTTGAAACTGACAGGTTCAGGGCTAATGCGCCGGATTTCTGGTGGTTCCTTAGTGTGGAAATTTGGAGGGGCCAAACAATAGCTTATGAAAGGCTTGCGTGGTTGTACATCCACGGGGTCCCTCTTCATCTTTCAGGGAATGAGGTTTTCTATTCGATCGGGAGAAGTTTCGGGAAAGTTATTTATGCTTCTCAACGACAGTTAGAAGACAGGAGTTTTACCGTTGATAGTGTCTGTATTTTGACGGATTCGGTCAAAATGATCGAAGAGGAAGTGGCACTTGTGGAAGATGGTAAACGGTATAGAATTTGGGTGGAAGAAGAGAGGGGCGAGTGGATTCCCGACTGTGTGGAGGAGCAGAGTGACCGGTTAAGTGGTGGAGACGTATGGGAGTTTTTGTCGAAGGGAGGTAAGAGCGACAGAGCAGGTTATTCCGGTGAAGGTAATAACGGTGTGTCGCGGGTTGGGGAGACAATCATAACTAAGGATGAAACGGAGAAGAAAGGGTCGGGGGAGAAGGAGACGGAGAATACCAGGGAGCCGAAATCTAAGGGGAGCGATGGTTACAACGGCTCGCCGGAGTCAAGTTTTAATGAAGAAGACGAAAGGGTGTGTAATAATGAGGGGGTTAAAAACAAGAATGATAACTTAGATGGGGGTACAACATCACGTGGAGCCGCAAGGGAACTTTATGTTTCCTAGATTTGGGGAAAAAGATATGGAGCAATTTTTGAGGAAGGGGAATAACATAGAAACAGGTAGCAAGTTGAATTGTTTTATCAACAAAGGTTTCAATGTAAACCTAGGAGCAGTAGGGCCCAGGAAAAGTTTTAATAAACTAAGGAAGACAAATAAGAAAAGGTGTTTTTGGAGGAGACTAATGGGCTGATTAGACCCAAGAAAAGGAATAGACAGAATGATCCTTTTGACCTTAATGAAATAATCGGTATTGAAGAGGAAAGCTCTGATGTAGGGAATTCGGTTTTTAGGGTCGAGAATGTCGAGAACCTGGATAATGGCATTAGGGTAGAGAGCGAAAAAGAAGTCCAACATGAATTTTTGGCCAAAGATCTGAATTTACATCCTAATGAGGAGGAAGACAACATTAATGCAGAGACACACGTGACATCGCTTATGGGGAGTATTGTAGGAGTAGATTTCAACAACCACGAGCACTTGATTAGAGAGGCAATTAGGGAAGAAGGAATTCAGAATTTGAATAAATGAATTTTCTTTCAGTGAACATCAGAGGTTTGGGGGAGGGGCAAAAAATAAAGCTGGGTGAATTAAAGATCTTAAAAAAGATAACAGGGTCGATTTTGTGGCTTTACAAGAGATTAAGTTCAGTGACATTTCAGGTATTGAGTTCGAGAAATTTTGGGGAGCTGGCAGATTCAAGATGGATCATGTTCCGGCCGATGGCAGATTTGGGGGAGTTGTTAGCATGTGGGATCCTGGCGTCTTCAAGGTACACGACTCTTTTAAACACTCTAATTTTTTATTAACTATGGGGGTTATCAAGGGGAGCAACAAAGCTATTAATATCATTAATGTTTACGCACCACAAAAAGTGCCTCTTAAAAAGGCTCTTTGGGATGAAATTGGGGTGCTTATGGGTATTTACTCGGGTTGGTGGGTGGTTATGGGGGATTTTAAAGCAGTTCGAAATCAGGATGAGAGAAAGAATTCTAATCTTAATAAATCCTGCGCTGTTAATTTTAATAATTTTATTCTCGAAAATGGCTTGAGAGAATATAATATGAAAGGAAGGAAATTTACTTATATAAATAACAATTGGTAATAAGCAAAGCAAGATAGATAGATTTCTGGTGTGTCAGGGTTTCTTTTCTGAATGGCCGGTGGCTTGCCTTAGGGCGTTGCCTCGGGTGCATTCGGATCATTGTCCGTTAGTTTTGTCTTGTTCGGACAAAAACTTCGGGCCCAAGCCCTTTAGAATTTTTAACTCGTGGATGGAAAGAAAGGATTTTGACGAGGTGGTTAACAAGGCGACCGATAATTTTGTTGGGTTCGGGGAGGCAGATTGGGTTTTGATGCAGAAATTTAAGGTGATTAGGGAAAGTATTAAAAGATGGAAAAAGGAGGTGTTGTCTAAGGAAGGTGATATTGAGTCGACTCTCAAGGAAGAGTTAGAAAAATTGGAGGAGTTGGCGGAAGACAGGGAGTTATCCGAAGAGGAGGAATGGTCTAAATTAGAATGTTTAAAATTATTAAAACAGATGGAAGAATGGAAAAGTAAAGATCTCAAACAAAGAGCTAGAATAAGATGGGATATGGAAGGAGACAATAACACGGCCTTTTTTCATGGGTATATCAACAGTCGTCGCGCAAAAAAATTTGTTCCTGGTCTTTTGATTGATGGGGTTTGGAAGACTAAGCCGGCTTTGGTTAAAAAAGAGATTATGGGTTTCTACGAAAAGGTGTTTGAGGAAAAGGTTGAATGTAGGCCAAATCTTTCCTGTCACAATATCAAGAGGTTGTCGGGGGAGGATGCGGCTTTTCTGATGATGCCTTTCAAGGACGAAGAGATAAAGAGTGCGGTTTTTTAGTGTGGGGCCGATAAAGCGCCTGGGCCTGACGGATTTAACTTTAATTTCATTAAAAGATATTGGCATCTTTTTGAAAAGGATTTCACAGCTATTTTAGCTTCTTTTTACAGCAAAGGTAAGATTTCAGACAGGTGCAGTTCGTCCTTTATAACTCTTATTTCTAAAAACCAGGACCCGGTGGGCTTGAAAGACTATAGACTGATCAACCTAATTGGGGTAATAAGCAAAGCTATCTTTAAGATTCTTGCGAATCGCCTCAAGAAGGTTGTTAGCTCTGTTATTTCGGAAAATCAATCGGCTTTTTTGAGAGGCAGGTACATTCTTGATAGCCCCCTAATGCTTAAATAGTTAATTGCTTGGTTAAAAAAAAGAGAAAAAAGAGGCTTTCTTATTAAAAATCGATTTTGAAAAAGCATACGATAACGTAGTTCGAAGTTTCTCCTGGATATAATGGGTCAAATGGGTTTTCCTCCGGTTTGGTGCAAATGGGTGGAGGGGGTTCTAATGTCGGCCAGATCATCGGTGCTTGTTAATGGGTCTCCGACCTTTGAATTTAAATGTTCTAAAGGAATTAGGCTAGGGAACCCTTTATCGCCGTTTCTGTTTCTTATGGTTATGGAAGCGCTTTCGAGCATTATTGGCAAAGCTGAAGAAGAAGGGTTGTTTAGAGGAATTCAAACCCCTAACAATGGCCCGATGATATCTCACCTTTTGTACGCTGATGATGCTCTCATTTTGGGGGAGTGGGATAGGCTTAACGTGGTTAATGTGACCCGATGTCTCAGGATTTTCTATTTATGTTCTGGATTAAATTAACTTAAATAAATCCAATCTTTTCGGGCTGGGTGTGGGAGCTGAGGTTGCTATGGATTTGGCTAATGAGATAGGGTGTAAAATCGACAATATTCTGCTGACTTAACTGGGTATTCCGGTAGGGGCTAATATGAATAGAATTAATAATTGGAACCCGGTCTTTGAGGTTTTCGATAAAAGGTTGTATGTCTGGAAAGCTAAAATTTTGTCCGTTGGGGGAAGGCTTACTCTGATTAGTTCAGTGCTGGAAAGTCTGCCTATTTATTATTTTTCCTTGTACAAAGCTCCCAGTGGGATTATTAAGATTCTTGAAGCCAAAATGAGAAAATTTCTTTGGGGTGGGTCATCTGATC
Source organism: Helianthus tuberosus (assembly GCA_030545235.1). Lineage (NCBI taxonomy): Eukaryota > Viridiplantae > Streptophyta > Magnoliopsida > Asterales > Asteraceae > Helianthus > Helianthus tuberosus. Next base: position 75,838,695 of record CM060426.1, read on the forward strand.
GTAACAAAATGAATTGGGTAGCTTGGGAGCGTCTGAGGATAATACTGTCACACCCCAACCGGTGACGGAAACATCGGGGCGCGGCACTGAGCGAAACAGATTGTCAAGAGAAATTCCATAACAACTAAATTACCCGATAGTTAATATTATGTTCCATACCATAACCCGTCAAGTAACCAATTATTACAGACATAGTTATCTCAAAACAAAACATGTTCTGACAACTCAGATTTAAATAAATTGTTCGTTTGTTTCTAGACTCTCATTCCTACTTGATTCCACAAAGCAGGCAAGCACAGCATCCTAAGCAATCAAACACTTGTCACATACGTTAAAATAGAGGTCAATACACATAGTGTAAAGGTGAGCATACAAGTTTAATAGTAATAGTAGAGTTCGAAAGCGTTTACGCATAACCAGCATGAAACATGTATAATGCGAAGCTAGTAGGTTATCGAAAATGAAATATGCACATACTAGACTGCGAGTTGTAGAATGCGCATCTGTTGGGATTGAACCCTACAGAGGAACAGATGATGTAAAGCCAAAACCGGATCACAACAGTGGATTAATCATAAGTAGCAGTTTGCACTAGACTTTCCCCTTGAAAGTGATCATAGCATCTGATATACTCCAAAGTACTGCCTTTATCAACAACTGCTGACATTGGAAACTGCTGATCAAGTCAAAGACTGATGAAGGACTTAAGCCCTGCTGCCCAATCTACTGCCTTGAGTCAAGCACTGCTGATCATGACAAGTACTGATGGGTTTACAACAGTGGAAGGATGCAGCAGCAGTTTGATTCATCTTATGTAATGTATTGAAATATCAGTAGTTAGCATAGCAGAGGTTGTATAGATCAGTAGATAGAGTTTGTTAGTTTGTTAGATGTCACTTTCATGGTGACGTCAGCTGAGATGCCTCAGTGGTTTGGTTTGCCTATAAATGTAACAGTACCCTGTACTGTTACATTTGATTGACTGAGCGAGTTCTTCTCCTCTAGTCCAATCCTTTCATCTTGTGCAATCAACCATGGAGTATCAGGCTGAGGGGGAGTTTAGCTTGTAAGCTTGCTTTTTAATCATTTGATTTGCTTTGCTTTGTAACCTTTCGAATGGTGAAAACCATTTGTTTATCAAACTATTTTCTCCTTTGATTGTGTTTACAAAGTTTGTTTTGTTTCCGCTGCACTTTACACTGTTTCATATTTAGATAATGTTCAAATCATACAAACAAACACAATCACAAGAGCCTCCGATCCTAACAATTGGTATCAGAGCACGGACAGTCAAATTCGATCTAATAATCAATTTGACATAACAGTTCAGCTCAAAATTCGTTGATACTAAGGTTGATTGTATTTAGTTGAAAAACAGAGTAACGAGAAATCATGTTCAAAGTGATTAATCAAAAGCTCTGTAAAACAACCAAGATGTTATTCATCACATAGGTGTTATGTAACGCTGGATTATTGTGAATCAAATCACCATAAATTCAGTGTTTATATTTGAAAAACTATGTTGATTTCATCATGACTGCTGCTAAGGTGTTTACCTCATGTCAACAGAGATCTATGCTCAAATAGAATCATTAGTGTTTTTGTTAACATAAAAAGAGGGAAATTAAAACCTTAGTTATTTAGATCTTATGTATTGAAAAACAGGTTGAGAATCCTCTAAAAGGACCAAAATCAATCGTGTTAAGAATACATTAAGAAAATCAGTAGTCTATGGTGTTCAGATCATGAGTAATGTGAAATTTGGCATAAGCATGTGCAAAAATGACTAAATCTCTCAAAACATTGCTGAAAATGATTTTGGATTGAGTATTTTTTTCCTTGAAAACCTTCCAGTAAAAGTTTCAATACTTTTCTATGGAAAGGGTAAAAAGGGAAAGAAGAAAAATTACAAAAACTCAAAAGTGTGTTTATCTCAAAACTTCTGAAATCAAAAGAAAAGAGTATAAACATAAAACACTTAAGAGTCCAAAATTGGGTGAACAATGGTCATCAAGCAACTGTGTGCATTCATTGATTCAGGGAAATTCAGGACAAAATCATTTCCTTCATCTGAGCAGCAAATGCACAAAACAGTTGGTAAAGCTCACCCACTGATCCACCAACAGTTGCTGATAGAAGTCCATCAAAAATGGATAGAAATCACTTGACTGCTACCTCAACCATCACTTGACCAAAGTAGCCCTTCACTTCTTTTTCCATGTCCACAACCACTGTTGATAAAAATCTACCAACAGTGGATAAAAATCAACACTGGTTATCACAAATTCCTTTTATTCCTCCACTTTTGACCTTCAAACAGCTGTTGGATCATTAAAGTCACCAACAGTTGTTAGCTCAGATGACTCACATCTGTAGCCTCACCTTTTAAACCTCAATCCTTTTTAATCACATCCATTTTACCATACACTTGACAACATCAATTGGAAGGGATTCTTATAAAAAGTTTATCCCAAAACCTTTGTCTTCTTCTTGACTTTCTACCATTCCATCAACAAGTCATGTGCCTTATAGCACTGAAAGACAGAAAGTTGGGTAGCTGTCATTTAAGAGGAGCTTCAGCAGTTCAGTGACAACAAGTTTGAAAATCTTGTGCCACAGCCAAAGGATGAGAATCTCTTGGCAAAAAGTGGGTCCTCAAAGAACATTGCATATGCTAGGAGCATGATTGTCAAGTTTTATCAAACTCAAAACAAGTACAAACATCAAGGTGTTATTGACTGTGCACATGCAGCAGATATTTCCAACCACTGATTGAAGAATATTATAATGATGCTGCTGTTGCTGGAAAGTCCAACTGTTTGTAACTTCAAAATATGTTATTGAATTTTGGTATAGTTGCTCAAAAGATTGTTTTTATGCAGGGCAGTCAAGTAGCTGAAATATATCATCAAAAGTTCAATATCTCATTGATTCACCATCATCCATTATCAGACATCACTTTGTGAGGGATTGCTATAAAAAGGTTTGATTTCATCTTTAACATGTCCATCCTAAAGATCAGTTGGTAGATGTACAAATTTAAAAATTGGATTCATCTACTGTTAAAAACTTGATCCCTATGATTGGAGTGCTAAACATGGATTAAAGCAAGCTTTCTTGTGTTCCAAGTGTAAATAGCATAAAATGTTTTAAGAAAAATAAAAAATAACCTTAAAAATAGTTTAAAATTGAATTTTTCAATAAATCCTCAAAGTCTGTTCAAAGCACTGATGGCATTAAAACTCTGCTAAATAGTAAAATCTATCCACTGCCAAAGTGTATCCTCTGTTTGTGCAAAACACTGATTTACAACAGAGGTTACACGTGGATAGATGTTATTCAACAGTTGTGTGCATCAGATGCCATCATCACTTTTTCAAATAAATGGCCTTACACCTGAAAACATTTACAAGGCAATCAAAAATTTCCAAAACAAAAGCAGAGGTGCCTGAGCAGATTTTAGTAGCTACCACTGCTCCTCAGACACCTGCTGCTAAGCCCACTGCTCAAGGTGATCACAGCAGAAACACAACTGCTGTGAAACCCACACCTAAATCCACCAAAAGACCAAAACAAAAGAAAATTCAAAAGCCCCCCAAACCTACAATAAAGGCAACTCTGGAAGATGAGATCCCAGAGAAACTGCCAGTGACAACACAAAAGTCACTAGAAACCACTGCTGCTACTTCCTCACAGCAGATGGTAGAAAGGTCTCAACCCATGCCTGAAACTCCTCCTGCTTCTTTTCAAAAAGATCAGGTTGTAAGAACAGGGACACTACATTATGATGCTCTGGAATCACTTGATTCTATCATCCACAGCCCACTGCCCGGGGCAAATTCACTTTCAACTCCCATCATCACTTCACAAATACCACCATCAATAATGACCTTGTTGCCTGCTTTGGATATAACTCAGACATAAATCAGTTCCTCTCAACCACCTATCACTGAGAGTATACTCCAACAAGTGACTGAGTCTGATGCTTATACCTCTGCTATCCCAGCAACAACTGAGGAGGTTACACCCCTTGAGTTACAAGTAACTCTTGGTGGTAGTTCAAGTGAAGCAGCTACTACATGTGCTGAACCCACTGGTTTGCATTTGGACAGTAGTTTCATCAATAAGACTTCCTTGAAGGCAATTTCTTCACTGGGAACTCTTGTGTATCCAGTCTTCACTGGTTCACTAAAAAGTGTTTCTCATTATGAAGAAAGAAGTCCCCAGTACCAAGACAAAGGGGCAACAGTGGATGATTTTTGGGATACACTTCCTCAATCAACCACTGTTACAACCACTGCTAGTGGGAAATCAGATGACCCCATTAAGTTGGGTGATGGTTTAATGTACCAAGAATTGACGGCTAGAATTGATAAACTGGATACATCTGTTGCAGAAATCAAAGACTTGCTGTAACAGTTGTTGAAAGCACAAACGGTATCATCCACTGCTGCACCACCACCAACAGCTACTCCATCATCTGCTCCTACTCTAGATGAGCTGTGGAATTTGTTTCAACCCCTACACTATCTTCGAAAGAGTTGATGATGCCAAAAAGGGGGAGAAAAATGACTCTGAGGAAAATCTTTCAGTAACTTCCGTTGAAACATCTGTCAAAGAAAAGGAAAAGGGAGGTGATGAAACCCTGAAAATTCAAGCAGATGATGAAGATACACAAATGAGGATCGTTCAAAGTCAAGACAATTCAGCTGGTCTCAAAACCACTGCTGATATTAAAAGGGTAAGGGATGAGAGCAGAGCTTTGGTTGAGAAAAGGTTAGTTCTGCAAAAAGGAAAAAGAAGAGGTTGGTACTTCATTAAAGAAGAGTCTTGTTAGAAAAATAAGGCAATCAACCATCACAACTTCTAAAACTAAGCCAGTTACTACTTCAACCACAACTTCTGTTCCCACAAAAATCACTTACACCTCCACCATTAACAACATATGTCACCCAAACAACTACCACCTATACCACATCAACACACACCACAACCACTGCCATTCCTACTAAATCAACCACTGCCACATCTAAAACATCACCACCACCACAAACACCACCTGCTGCCATCTTTCATTAAAGAAGGAAACAAAGCAGATGGAAGCAGAAATATCAAAAGAAGAACAAGCTTGAAAAGAATATATCATGAAGATGGTTCTTCAGACACTCAGAGCAGAACTATATGAAACAGCAAAATCTTAAGCCATTGCTCAAAGTTGTCATCACCAGGCCTTAATTTCCAAACTCATCTTCAAATAAATCTCTCCCAAGAAACCCATTGGATTCAAAAATACTAAAGTGGATGTCTGATCAAAAGACCCACGTATTGACTTTGCTCAGATCCAATGGTGAAGTGAAGCATATATCAAGGGAAACAACATTTGGCCAGGGTGTTGAAGATTTGCAAGATCTCCTTGAGCTTACACTGTGCAGGGATGAGGATGATACAAGTTCCATTGGCTTCAAATTACAATTCAAAGGACAAGTTAGGGAACTTGTGATGAGTAAATAAAAATCCTGAATAATGAAGGGTTTTGGCATCATCTGTTCCAGGGGGAGATTGTTGGGATTGAACCCTACAGAGGAACAGATGATGTAAAGCCAAAACCGGATCACAACAGTGGATTAATCATAAGTAGCAGTTTGCACTAGACTTTCCCCTTGAAAGTGATCATAGCATCTGATATACTCCAAAGTACTGCCTTTATCAACAACTGCTGACATTGGAAACTGCTGATCAAGTCAAAGACTGATGAAGGACTTAAGCCCTGCTGCCCAATCTACTGCCTTGAGTCAAGCACTGCTGATCATGACAAGTACTGATGGGTTTACAACAGTGGAAGGATGCAGCAGCAGTTTGATTCATCTTATGTAATGTATTGAAATATCAGTAGTTAGCATAGCAGAGGTTGTATAGATCAGTAGATAGAGTTTGTTAGTTTGTTAGATGTCACTTTCATGGTGACGTCAGCTGAGATGCCTCAGTGGTTTGGTTTGCCTATAAATGTAACAGTACCCTGTACTGTTACATTTGATTGACTGAGCGAGTTCTTCTCCTCTAGTCCAATCCTTTCATCTTGTGCAATCAACCATGGAGTATCAGGCTGAGGGGGAGTTTAGCTTGTAAGCTTGCTTTTTAATCATTTGATTTGCTTTGCTTTGTAACCTTTTGAATGGTGAAAACCATTTGTTTATCAAACTATTTTCTCCTTTGATTGTGTTTACAAAGTTTGTTTTGTTTCCGCTGCACTTTACACTGTTTCATATTTAGATAATGTTCAAATCATACAAACAAACACAATCACAAGAGCCTCCGATCCTAACAGCATCACATATCACCACTGTGACATGTGAAGAGGTAACCTTAACAACCCCTATCTACGATAGGTGCTGAGTAAAAACAAATAGTACTATCGTTGCTAAGGCATCAGGCAACAATCACTGTGTTAACAAAACATACCAGCATTCATCGAGTAACAAGTAACATGCAATAATGGTCAGCGTATAACTAGTGTTTGCGTTACGTGATCGATGTGATTTAGAATAAGTAACGTATGTAACACCCAAAAGTGCGTAAAGCAAAAAGGGATCGAGTATACTCACAGCGATGGAAATGGATTGAAGGGAGCGCTAGAGTGATTAGCCTGAACAGTTAACGATAACATAAGCGAAGAGCGGTGCGATAAACGGTGCGAAGTGTCCAAGTGTTGAACGGTAATCCGATGGGATGGCAATCCGATCAGTTGGTCATTCGATCGGATGTCAATCCGTTCGGATGGTCATCCGACCGGATGGCCATTTAATCGGATTGAAATTCGCTTGGCAAGGATGTGTTTGTGTAAGATGGCTTTGATGTTTTCGTTGTAGCATTTTGAAAACAGAGAAGTATCTCTACCCTTCAGGTCGATCGATCGAACGGTCATTCGATCAGATGGCGATCCAATTGGCGAGGCTTCTCAGTTGAGAACAAGTTCACAGCAGGATGGTCACTCGATTGGATAGCAATCCGTTAGAACTGATGTTCCTTGAAAATTATGAAAATGATTAAGTATGGAACCAAGTGCAATCCGATCGGATTGCAGTTCGATCGGATGGCAATCTGATCGGACGATAATCCATCCCAACGATCCTGATCGTCTTGAACTTGATTATTTTGAAAAGTTTCTGCGGTTTGCTCGGGACAGTATGACAACGTGTCAAACAACGGAAACTCCATCAGACCCAGGCTATCCGATTGAACGGGAATCACCCCAATCCGATCAGTTAACTGTTCGTGATGGGTGGCTTCATGTTCAACCAGAAATCAATTGTCCCATTGATAGGATTCAGATCTCAATCCGGTACATCACTAGAGAAGAGTAGAAGGCATGAATGAGCTCTGAATCTATCGGTTTTGAGTGCATTGAGTGTAAAAGGGTTGAAAGAAAGTTGGAAAAGCTTCTTTCAATCCTCTTAGCTTTGAAAATGTTTAGATCTATGCGAAATCGTTGTGAAATCATGTAGCAATCCTTCAGATCTGAGTTGTTCTTGGTGGAATGAGGCCAAAACTTGAAGGTCATAAGAACTCCATGATGACATCACCCTAGAACACCTCAAATCCGTTGATTTCACGGTTAAAAGTTAAGATTCAAAGGTGAAAATGATGAAGTAGTGTGTGTAGATCATAGAAGTACAAGATTTGAGTTGAAAACTTACAAGAATCGCGAGAAATCGAGAGAAAGAAGGCTTGAGTGTGTTGGTCGAGTAAGGAGGAGCTGTCACATCCCAAGTGATGTGACAGGATGGGTATTTATAGGTTTCTAAAAATAGAAAGGAGGAGCAAGGGTCGAATGGTGCACCGATTGGATGGCAATCCGATCGGATGGCCATTCGATCGATCGGCCATTCGATCGAGTGGCTCCGACAAGTTGAGTTTCGGCGTTTCGTTTTACGTGTTGAGCGTTGCGTTGCGATGCGATTCGATCAAGCGATGCGATAGTATTACCCATTAGTTACACAAATAACCTAACTACTATATCTAACATACAATCACTATAAATAACTTGCGTTTAGCGTTTGCGATTAGATTGCGATGCGATAGAATTGCGATTGCGGTTAACCACCTCAACATAAACATAACATGCACAAGTAACACATAATGGCACACACACGTAAAACAATAACCAGAACACATAATTCGAGTTGCGAACGCGATAACGATGCGATTAGCGATAAGTCGATTAGCGATTAAACATCGATTAAACCTCGATTATTAATAGATACTCCACATAATACAACTAAAGTAAATAAATAAAAGGATTCGATTACAAGTCATTAATGTACGATCAATAATTAAGCAATGAGTGAATGATCGCAATTAGCAATCTTTTCTTCCTTTGACTTTGACTTTGACTTGTACTTTGACTTGTACTTTGACTTTCAAAAAGCGGTTGTTATAGCCTCCCCTACTTTAGGAAATTTCGTCCTGAAATTTAAGAAGTAGGCGTAACAAACAGTTGCGGGTACTTCGCCTTTATGTCACTTTCAAGTTCCCAGGTGAACTCGGCGCCGCGTTTGCCTTCCCAGCGAACCTTCACAATGGGAATGCGTGAGCGTCTGAGCACCTTGGTTTCTTGTCCCATGATCTCGACAGGCTTTTCCACGAAGTGTAATTTTTCATCCACTTGTAAATCTTCGAGAGGGACATGTAATTCCTGGTCGGCTAAGCACTTTCTGAGGTTCGAAACGTGGAAAGTCGGGTGGACATTACTAAGTTCCTCCGGTAGTTCGAGTCTGTAGGCCACTTTTCCAATCCTTTCCAGAATTTTAAAGGTTCCAATATATCGGGGCGCGAGCTTTCCTTTCTTGCCGAATCTGATCACCCCCTTCCAAGGTGCAACCTTTAGGAGTACGTGATTGCCAACATCAAATTCAAGGGGCTTGCTGCGTCTGTCGGCGTAACTTTTCTGACGACTCCGAGCTTTCAACAGATTGTCTCGAATCTGGAGGATTTTGTCAGTCGTTTCTTGCAACGGCTCAGGACCGGTAATTTGCGCGTCTCCGATCTCGTGCCATACAATAGGCGATCGACATTTCCTTTCGTATAATGGCTCAAATGGTGCCATTTGGATGCTAGAATGATAACTGTTATTGTACGAGAATTCAACTAAAGGTAAATGCGCGTCCCAATTACCACCGAAATCTATGACACACGAGCGGAGCATGTCTTCAAGGGTGCGAATCGTTCTTTCAGTCTGACCGTCGGTTTGGGGATGGAAAGTGGTACTTAGATTAAGCGTAGTACCGAGAGCAGATTGAAACGTTTCCCAAAGACACGAGGTAAACCGACCATCGCGGTCAGAGATGATGTCACGAGGCGTCCCGTGTCGACAAATGATCTCATCGGTGTAGATTCGGCCTAATTGTTTTCTACCTTAAAATCTTCCCGTACCGGCAGGAAATGAGCTGATTTAGTCAAACGTCAACGACAACCCAGTTGTCGTGACCTGATGTTGTACACGGGAGTTTCGTTATATAGTCCATAGCTATACTCTCCCATTTCCACATAGGGATCTCGGGTTGAACGAGTAAGCCAAAGGGTCTTTGCTGTTCGGCCTTGACCTTTGTAACAAGGCAGGCACTTCGAAACAGAGAGAGCGATATCCTTCTTCATGCCTGGCCACCAGTACTTGTAGCGCATGTCCTGGTACATCTTGTCAGCACCAGGATGAATGGAATATCGGGATTTGTGGGATTCGTCCATCAGAAGTTGTCACAAATTGGTACGTTTGGGAATCCAAATTCGGTCCAAGTAGTGAAAGATACCATTCGATTTATTCTCGAGATGGACGCCATCGTTTAGAATCCTTTCCTTCTTCAAAGTACGTTCGGTAAAACAAGCATGCTGAGCGTCATGGATAAGGGCTTCGAGATTATGTTAGGCTTGGACATTACGAACACTATGCAGATAGCTTCATCGACTGAGAGCATCGGCAACGACGTTTGCTTTGCCTGGATGGTAACGAATCTCACAGTCGTAATCGTTGAGGAGTTCTACCCATCGGCGTTGGCGCATGTTCAGTTCCTTCTAGTCAAAGATGTGTTGTAGGCTCCTATGATCGGTGAAGATCGTACACTTGGTACCATAAAGGTAGTGTCGCCAAATCTTTAACGCAAAAATAACTGCACCGAGCTCAAGGTCGTGGGTTGTATAATTATTCTCGTGGATCTTGAGCTGTCGAGAGGCGTATGCGATAACCTTGTCTCATTGCATGAGAACACAACCAAGACCAAGGTTCGAGGCATCGCAGTAGACTACGAAATCGTTGTTTCCATCGGGCAGTGAGAGCACGGGAGCATTGTAAAGCATAGCTTTGAGAGTTTGAAAGGCTTCCTCTTGTTTAGTTCCCCAAACAAAAGGTTTGTCCTTATGCATAAGCGAGGTAAGCGGTACAGCGATCTTAGAGAAACCTTCGATAAATCGGCGATAGTAGCCCGCTAGCCCGAGAAAAGAACGAACTTCAGACGGGTTCTGTGACATCTGTGCCTCCACAACCATCATAAGAATATCAAATCAATGAAATATTGTGTTTCATACTTGGGATTTGTATAAATATGTGTATCATTTGCACATATCAATTCTCGTTCGATTTCGAGCTCTAAATTCGCTTTCTGGAAAGTTATACGCGAACCGATGCGCAAACGTAATCAGTTTAACGTGACAAACACTCCAGAATAGTGACATAGGCTTAACATACCTTAAATAACCTTTACATAACTTAGAAATAAGTTTTGGATGGTTTGGTGTGTTGAAAGCAAGTCTATTCGATAACAGGGACTATTTGTGTCAAACTATGAAAGTATGCCGATTCGTTCTATATCAAACATTCCGGGACTTGATCATAAGTTAAATATGCCCTAAATATCCTTTACATAGCTTAGAAATAGGGTTTGAGGTGTTTGGTGCGCAAAAATAAACTTTCTTGATCAATAGGGACTAAAAGCGTCAAAAAGTGCATAAGTTTGCATTTTCGCGCATATCTTACATTCTGAATATATCCGGACATCCAAAAAATTTTGTAATCATTAAAATATTTTATTTTAGTGATTGGCATGCTAAAATTCCATTCGTCTCTTAATTTGGATCGTTTTTGCGTTCGTTACGACTTCCGTCGTAATTAACCGAATAACGCAACCGTACGACCAAACGAACCGACATCCAAGATGTTTTTGAGCATATTTCATGTTCCCTATACTTTAACTTCATTTTAGAGCCTTGAAATGGGTTAATAGGGCTTAAACGTGTCAAAAATGCATCAAAAACCAAGTTTTGTTCATTCAGGGACTAAAATCATAAATCTGTGAAACTTGCTAGGCCTGGGGCGTAAGCCTAAGCTTATTCTTACGCGGACCGTGTCAGACCTTCTGTACAAAAACATTGAATCTGGTCTTTGAACCTGTTTTAATGGTTTTTAACCCCTGATTTTGGATGCTATGGGCTAGATTTTGATGGTTTTTATATACCCCTTGTATTGTAAAACCTTGTGCCAGCATGGATGGCCAAGATCGAAGCACGATTTGTGAGAAACGATCCTAACGGTTGTGGGATTTCTATATAAACCCAAGCCTCTCATTCTTGCAACTCACACTTGTTTCATTTCTGCTCTAAGTTGAGGTTTAAACACTTCATACTTGAGCAAATTGGATCAAGATCTTCCTAGCTTGGACCTCTTGTAAGTTTCATTCTTTTATGCATTTTCAAGCATGAAAGTCAAACAGTGTTTGACTTTCTGCTTTGACCGGTCAATGGTCAACACGAAGTTCATTTGAACTTCGCAACGTGAGCGTAATCACGATGGTCATAGTCCTTTGAGACTATACCTACTGATTACCACGTTGATTAGGGGTAGTGACGAGTCATAGTTTCGGTCAAAATACGCGTTTATGCGTATTTTGCAACCAAACTATCTTTGGGTATCAAAACCCTTTGTTTTGATATCAAACTTGTTTTCTAACTCCGTTAAACATGTTCTAACATGTTTAACTCGTCACTTTTAGTTTAGAGCGTATATAGGGTCGTAAGATAATCGGTCTAAACAACCGCTTAGACTTTCGAACCTGACCCGTTTGGTCGATCATTAGGATCCGACCAAACATGTTTTGTGACCATAGTTGTATAGGGAATAACCTTCCGAGGTTATACCTTATGGTCACTTCGTTTAGTTAGTTGTATGATAGGTAATTTATATGCTTTAGGAAAATGACCAAAATGCCCTTTTTTTATGCATAAATTCATTTTAAGCATATGTAACCTAAATTTTTACATCTAAACTGATTAGGTAACATTATTAGACATGTTAAGGCATATAATACTTGTCATAGGACTAGTTAGGCGGTCCGAACGCGTTTTATACGAACGACGCGTTAAAGTAGCGTAAGCTACCTAAACGGGTCGTAATGGGTCGTAAGCACTTAGGTTAGGTTTCGATTTAGTATGTAGGCTTAGTTAAACCATATCATATGAGTTCCAATACTCATTTGGTTTACGAAACCTCATTCTATCCGATCTTCCGATTTAGGTCCGATTTATTAATATAGTTACCTATATTAGGTGCCGTTTGATTTCCGTGATCCCTCTAGCCTTGCTTGGTTGTTATTCAAGACTTCTAAGCATTCTTAGGTGAGTACATAGTCCCCTCTTTTACGTTTTCAAATGTTTTGGGGTGATACACATGTGCCTACTTGTTACTTTCGTGTTTTTCATGCTCTTATATCATATACTTGTTATGATCATTAGTACACATATAGTACATGATTTCTTCCATGTTTTTGCTATGTATGTTTTATTAACATGCTAGCACATTGATTTCATATATTACATTTTGTTGCATATGTTCACTCAGCATATGGACACATTGTTTTACATTAAACATTTTTACTTTATATGTTCATTTAACATATTTAAGTACATCATTTTCATAAAACATGCTTACATTTGGTATGGCATTTGGTTTGTTTAACGGGTCATAAATACATTCATTAACACCGATCATGCCGTTCGTTAGTAGGTAGTGGTACCATAGGAATTGACAACTCCCATTCCTGAAATCCTAGGTTTGTTTGGGTGGAAGGAATGACGGAATTCGATATTCAGAATTTAGATGAACCTTTAACTTGTTAGGGGTTTGTCACCACAGTCGCAAGGCTTGAATGTAGGCGTTATAACATTACCGCGGAGATGTTTGTATCAATAAAGCATGCAGATTTACAAAACATAACTTTTGATTTAAATTATAATTTATTCAAATACATTGTTTTGTACATTTTACATATGGTTAGAATAGATACTTTTAATTATTTTACCATACATGCCATTTGATTATACATAAACATGATTTACATTTAACAATAGACATTGTTTACACATAAACATTTTGACATTTGTTTAAACAAGACATTTTGGTGGTTTGTTTGGGTAAGTGATTTAAATAATGAGGCGTGTGTAATATGATAAAAGCATGGCGGATACGCCGCTGGTACTTCCTATTTATAAGTGCTTTTATGATATTACATATCGTAGCGTTATTTAAACCATTTCAGTTTAGACATATTACATTTCACATAATTAACATATCTTTACAAAACCTTGTTTTACAAACAACATATTTTTGTACAAACTCATTTTTTACTTGGTTATTTATTTAACCATGCATTATTCTTTTATATCATCTGTATTCTTATCGATTTTTATATGATTTATAAAAGAAAACATTTTACAAGGTTCATGACTAACTTTTGTTAAACATTTTCTTTAAACTTACAAGTCATGAATCCTATTTTAATAAAACCTATGTATCTCACAGGCATTTTTATGCTGACGTACCTATTTTCACATGTGGTTCAGGTGCGGTTGTTAGATGATTATGATGCAAACATAGGATTGGATGAGGGCCTTAGTGACAATAAAAGATGCAAGACTAGTTGATTATGTTATGTATCTTTGTTTTTAAGACATTGTAACCTCTTTTAAATTCAATAAAACAAAACTTCAATTTCCATGTGTTATAAAACAATGATTCTGTTACGACACTCCCCGACGATTCCGCCGCAGTTTGTTGTTTTACGCGGTCGGGGTGTGACAGGTTCATGGGTGTAACCCAACTCTTAACGGCCTCGATCTTCGCGGGATCGACATGAATTCCTTGACTATTGACAATGTGACCCAGGAATTGGATCTCCTCCAGCCAAAATTCACACTTGGAGAACTTCGCATATAGACGGTTTCCCTGGAGTAACTCAAGAACCAAACGTAGATGTTGCGAGTGTTCGGATTTTGACTTGGAATAGATCAGGATATCATCGATGAACATGATGACGAAGCGGTCAAGGAAGGGTTTGCACACGCGATTCATTAGATCCATGAAAACTGCGGGGGCGTTGGTCAAACCAAAAGGCGTAACAACAAAATCATAGTGACCATAGCGGGTTCGAAAAGCAATTTTGGGTATATCATCCTCTTGATTGCGTAATTGGTGATAGCCTGAGCGTAGATCGATCTTCGAGAAAGACGTAGCACCTTGTAACTAATCAAATAAGTCATCGATTCGAGGCAAGGGATAGCGATTCTTGATTGTTAGCTTATTCAACTCCCTATAGTCGATGCACATCTGGAACGATCCATTCTTCTTTTTGATGAAAAGGACAGGAGCGCCCCATGGGGAGGTGCTAGGGAGAATAAAGCCTTTATCAAGTAGTTCATGGAGCTGACTCGAGAGTTCACGCATTTCAGAAGGAGCGAGACGATAAGGTGCTTTAGCAACAGGATTTGCTCCAGGAATGAGGTCAATTCAGAAATCGATATCACGAGTGGGAGGTAAACCAGGTAAATCCTCAGGAAACACGTTAGGGAATTCGCAAACAACGGGAACGTCTTTCACTTCTGGGTTTCCTTTCTTTTCCTTATCCGCTACTACAATGTTAGCCAAGAAAGCTATGTATTCCTTGCGGAGATACTTGCTCGCTTGGACACATGACATGAGCTTGAGACCTTTCGAAGGAGTTTCTCCATACACACAAAGTTGATCACCATTATCGAGCGAGAAACGAATCATCTTATCGAAGAAAACAACTTCAGCACGATTTGCACGAAGAAAATCCATGCCTATTATGATGCCAAACTACCGAGTTTCATCGGAATAAGGTCGATAGGGAAGACATGATTGTTGAGTTCAAGCGTACAATCACGTAGAACAGAATTGACGGTGACGGTTCTTCCGGTGGCAACTTCAACATCGAACGTCGAGGGTAGATGGGCGTGCTTACGATTAAGGAGCTTTTCGAATTCAAACGATATAAAACAGTTATCTGCTCCAGTATCAAATAAATACGAAGCATATATACCATTCACAAGGAACGTACCATTAACCACATTGTTGTCTGCTTGAGCCTGGCGGGCATTGATGTTTTAGGCACGTCCGCGGGCTGCTGGCTGCTGTTGCTGCTGCTGCTGTTGTTGTTGCGGCTGCTGCTGGGGCTCTTGTTTCACTACTCTGTTGGGGCACATGTTTGCAAAGTGGTTGGGATCACAACACACAAAGCAAGCTCGAGCGTGAGCCACGGGTGCAGGAGCTGCTTGATGGCCTTGAGGAGTAGGAAGCAGAGCTTGTTGAGTAGGAGCTTGACCTTGAGCTGGAGCTGGAGCTTGACGTGGACCTGTACGGCAGTTTGCGGTGAAGTGGCCGTACATATTGCAATGAACACAGAACCGGCATACGATACCCACCGGGTGATGATAAGTACAAGTAGGGCAAAGCGGGTATGGCCTAATATATGCACGCTTGGCGGGCGGTGCATTGACCACAGGTGCCACTACTTGGCGGTGTTGAGGTTGCGGTTGGGCAGGTACTGTTTGGAGTGGGGCAGCAGTAACTGCACAGTTCTTGTTGCTGGAACTGCTGTTGTTCTTCCTCTTGCGACGTGAGAGCTTTGAAGATTGCGGTGCAGCGGTGGTCTCAGCGGTTGAAGCAGCGGTTACTTGATGCAAATTCTTGGAGGCTTTGTAGAAATAACAAGCCCTGACTCGCTTATCGTTTATCTCAGCGGCGAGCAGGTAGGTTTCCTCGATTGTTGTCGTCTTTGCAGCCTGAACAAAATCTGCGACGCAATCCGGAAGAGCACGGATATACTTCTTGATTGTAATATCAGGGGTAGTAACCTGACCAGGGCAGATAATACTCAACTGCTTGAAGCGAGCAGTTAAACCAGCGTTATCTCCGCCATCCTGGTTTTTGTGCCAGAATTCATCCTCAATCTTTTGGAGTTCATGGGGGGCATAACTCTTGCATCATGATGTTCTTCAACTCATCCCACGACAATCTGAAAGCTGCGTCATTTCCTCGTTTGTTCCTCTTGGCCGTCCACCAATCAAGAGCGCAGGATTGGAAGACGCCGGTAGCATTGACAGTGCGTAGGTTTCCTGGACAGCCACTCTGGCGCAGGGTGACTTCGATAGAATCAAACCATTGAAACATGGCCGTTGGACCTTCTTCGCTGGTAAATTCCTTTGGTCCGCAGGCTTTGAACAGCTTGAAGCTAAAAGCGGCCTTAGGAGTATCGGTCCTGGACTCCTCTGAAGATTTGCTAGCATTCTCATTCAGCTCACTGACGATCTGGGGGATGACTATCGCCATTTGCTTAGAGACGCGAGCGGCGATGCGTTTGTCATCATGGTTTCGGCAAGAAGTTCAGGAATGAAGCGATCCAAATGACGACAGGTTCTGCAACAGACATCGCCATATGTCACAACCCCCGATCCCTAGTTCCCGGGAACGGGCGGCCGTGAGCCAGTTTCGGTGGTATCGCGTATTGTCTAATTTGGCAGCGGAATTTTCATCAGGACCGTAGTTAGGAAATATTTTATCAGAGCAAACCACCATATTTTATAAATACAAATACATGGGAAACACCCAAGTTTGCAGTACACACATTTTCATAGGAATAAATCCTATTTTATTTAATAAAAACATCTATTTTATTTTAGGTAACTTTATTGCCACTTTTCCAAGCCTTCAGTGCTCTCTAGCTGGCTTTTATTGGCTTCACACTAAGTTACCTTAAACACGTGTTTAAAACATTTTATCAGCAGGAAATACTGGTGAGTGAATCCCAGTTTAATCAAGTTTAAATAAAAAGTCACAGTGAACAGTATTGAGAGCGATCATATTGTTTATGTCTACACAATTACTCCATTTGGTACTATCAGACCTGACTTGTGGGTCATATTACATATTGGCTAACTCATTGTCCAATGGTAACGTATTGTCATCCCGACTTACTACTCGCAAGTAGTACAAATTTTGTATACAAAACCCCAACATACCGGCAGTAATTGAAGAACTACAAAGACTCAATCACTGCTAAATTTCATAGTACAACATTTAAGGTTTGGTAAAACATTACCAAAAAGATTAACAAAAAGAGGATAAACTCACATTGCTATCTTAGATTTCGCGTAAGGGTTTCCTGGGAATAATCTATAATTTATACAAATGTACATAGGTTAGTATCATAACCCTTTGAAAATATTAATGATACCCTCCCCGAGACGGTATTCCAACAACTACGTCGGGCAGAACCACGACAGTTGTTACGGAACCCTAAATCAATCGGGCAGCATCTCTATTATAAAACTGGGGTTATAATACTTACAATGGAGTAGAACCTCGCTAATTAGGGGTATAACACCCGAGTATAATAACTCTAATTCAGAATTTTGAGATTGAGAATGAATTGTGAACGAACTGAAATGAAATCCGATGCGTTCTATTTATAGTGCTGATATCTGGTCTTCTCGCGGCCCGCGTAATACATGGACTGGGCTTACGCGGCCCGCGTTGACTCCGGTCAACTGCGTAGCTTAGCTGGGTCATCAACTAGCTTCTCCGGGTGTTGGGCCACGTGGCGGCCCTGGGCCGCGCCACCTTTTTAGTTTCTCGCGGCCCGCGTTAGCTTAACGGGTAGCTTACGCGGCCCGCTTGAACTTAATAAAATCAAAGGAATTAGGTATCAACCTTCATACCGCCCGCGTAAGGATTGAGGTGGGTCTACGCGGCCCGCCTCAACTTACTATTTCTTGTTTTTTATTTATTTTTAATACTATATTATATTTTGGGCTCGGTTTTCACGTATGGGATGTATTTTAGAAAGTGTAGGGTGTCAGGGGTGTTTTAGGAGGGTTGTTTATATTTTGGGTATCACTTCTGGGTTATTTAATAAAATATATAGTGCACTCATATTAAATATAGTGACCCAATTTCACTTTATCCCTACGTCACGAGACAGAATCCCAACGAATTTAGGCAGAGCCTTGACATACGTTACGGGGCCCTACGTCACTTGGACAGGGTATCGGTGATCAGGGGCTACAATACTTAAAACAGGGCACGACCTTATTATTATTATTAATAAAAATAGGCAATACGGAATTTTAGAGAGAGAGAGACGACTAGAAAATGAAAGATATGAACAGATTGAAATGTTTGTTTGTACCTCATATTTATAGTAAATGTTGGATTGAATTTACTTGGAGACTAAGTTAAATTTTAGTCAAACTTTTATTCTAGTGCCACCTTTAAAACTTACTTTGTAAGTTTCTTGATTTTCCTTGGATCACAAAGATCCACGTACACTGTTTTTTATTAAATGTTGAATTTTGATTTTATCTTCAAAAGTTTACGTATATATTCCTAACATATGATTTCATATGTAAGTAGTGTTTAACCCCCGCGTTGCGGGGGCGTGAGTCATAAAACCGTGCACAGTATTATGCAAAGTAACGATGACTAAAACCAAAAAAAATCTAATAAATCACGAGTTTGTAAACGTAACGTAAAACGTAAGCAAAGACAAACACGAACATATACCGCAAGGAAAGAATCTTTTTTTCCAAGATGTCTTTTGGCGTTGCATGTATGAGTATTTGCAAAGCAGCTACAATAAAATATATACATAAAACTTACCTCTGATACATAGTTTCAAGTCTTTTCACATAAATATAAGCAAAGCTTTACAGTAGTAATTACTTCATGGTGCACTGATTAATGATTGAAGCAATCTTCTGATCCTGAGCTGAATATAAGCAAAACAAAAGACAAGTGATGATGTAGAACCATAACCCTAAATAGAAAAAATGTCACATTTTAAAACAATTTTGCATACCTTTTGTTGCACATAGAGCAAGGTCGTCACCTTGGGTCTACCCAAGGCACCATCGCCTCGCTTGCGCACCAAATGTGTGCCTTATGCGTTTTGACTATAGAGCCTATATATGGTGTACACCTTACTTTGTTGTGTCATGGTGAAGTTTCTACAAGACCTTTGCAAATTGTCTATAGTCTTCACATTAAGTCACTTTTTAAATCATAATGCTTAAATATATTTTCTTACTTGTCACATTATTGTAATGAACAATGAGTGTTCACCAGTTCTAACGAATATCTGGAAGTATTATAGCAGAAAAAGCTTGCGCTTTTTTTGTATGTAGTGTGCACTTTTTGCGCCTTGAGAACGTCTTCCGACTTTAACTGCTATGAATGAAGGGTACACATTCAGCAAATGTTGCAATGAATAAACTGCATAAACATAAGAGGGCAAAAAATTATCTGAATAGGCATAAAAATTAATTAAATATCTGAAATATACCTCTTAGATATCAAGCATAGAATACATTCACTGAAGGGGGCATACCCAATGGTCGTTACAGTTCAATGACAAGAAAAGTGAACTAAAACAAATAGACAGGAAGATATGGATCCATAATGGTGGAGAAGTAGCAAGTACTAATAAGAAAAAAAACAGACATTTTTTTATTATGTTGATAGTGTTATCATAAAAGAACACTAAGCCATATTATGTGATCCTTTGCATTAGCATCTAGAACAACATTACATTCATTTAAAAAAAAAATACGTGAATCAACACCTGGCCTAAAAGTAGTCATGCTTTAGTCACCCTGGCCTAATCACTTAATTCAAAACCTATCTAAATTATTCCAAAAATATCAATATAATTCAAACGATATCCCCCTCTTATATATGTAATGTAATTGCTGCAGTAGTAAAAAAAGAGACGCTGCATCTTTCCGGCTAACTAAGTGCCAACATCATTCTTTTCTCCTCATTCAGTCTAAATATCAGCCCTTGCTAAACCAACTTCTTAGATCAAACGTAGTGGGGCGCTATGCCCCCACATAGCGCCGGAAAACGCCCAAGAACACCGCAACAAGGGGCGGTATGGGGGTGAAAATGGGGGGCGGTGCTATCCTCTTCGCGGCGTGATGTGGGAAAGATTTAAGGGTTTGACCAATCAAAAGGCTTTAAGGGTTTTTATAATTAATTAATAAAATTGAAAATTAATAATTAGGTAATGATGGGTAGGGGCTTTATGACTATAGATGGCCTTAGCCCCTAACCATCTTTATATGACATAAATCAAACCTAAAATCACTATAAACACAAATATAACACAACAAAAGAACGGTGCAGCAAAGAATACTCACATCTACTAATATCAAACAGTCGAGACTTTAAAACCAAAGAAACGTATAAAGGCATTTCGTCGAACACCTTACCTGCATAGTTTACCAGACCACCAGTGGGTCAAAACCTACAATAAAAGGTATCATCAACCAGGAGCTCAAGATCTAAGCAACCGTAATCCTTTCTGTTAACTCCAATTAGAGATGATGGGTTTTTGTGGCTTAGGGTTTCTCGAATGAAACATCAACATCACCGCTTAGGTTCTCCGATTTACACCTACAACCCCAGAATCTTCGTGACTGTTGGTTACACCATAGTAGATGGCCGGCGGGACCGCCGTGAACATCGCCAGAAAACTCCTCGTCTCTCCTAGTCTCTCTCTCTTTATTCCTTGTGCAAGAACCCCTTTTCTCTTTCTTGGTTGTCCGCCATCAGAAAGGTAGGAACTTATGTGGTCACACTTGAAAACCAAAAAAGTTCCCTGGCGCAAACCACCGATGATAATTGATATATATAATAATATTTTAAATATTATTTTATACATTATAATTAATTTAACTGCTTCACTCATTTGGCGCGTATAACTTCTAAAATATGACGTTTTATAAAATAATGAATATGCCATTAGAATGAGAATAATGTTATCTACATTTTGAACCAAGTTTCATTAAAAACGGAGTAGATTCAAATATAAAGTATTTTTATAATTAGTTATTAAACGGTTCCTATGCTTGCCCAAAATATCTCATATTTCCATTTGTCAACTTACACATGATGCATTCTTTTAATAACATAAGTTTTTATATATTTTATAAAAATTTTGGGATTGTTACATTCTCCCTACCTTATTTTAAATCTCGTCCTCGAGATTCCCTGAAATATATATATATTTTTTTTTCTAGGTATATTTTGGTCCTTGCTTGTAATTCTACTTTACTTTGACCAGAACTATTCTCTATGTTGTGAGATTCTTATCTTCTCAAGAGTAAACTTACTATTAGTGTAAGTTTTAGATATTTTGTGGCGTAGCACAACTTTTAGTTATGGATTTCCTAATGCGTTAATAATTGCAAATGAAATTCTTATACTTTCGATGTCGTCCCAACTTATAGAGTTCCTGTTGGTTATCTTGTCGCACGAACTACGAGACGGATCATCAAACGAAATAGTGTTTGATATCGGAATTAGAGACGTATATAGGAGATTTCTAATAAATAAGTCTAAAATTATCATCGACACACTTGTTCATGATTTATCCCTAATTGTCAAGCAATATGGTCTTTGGATTTCCTCATAGACATACACGTCTATATAATATTTCATATACTGTAATATGCACATTATTCATAATATCAATGTATTTAACAGATTCACAAGTCAGACATCATGTCATAGCACTATTTAGGGAATTCCATTATCATAACATATACCCTATCTCACCCGGTCTTGCCGGAGAGGTAACCCCATCTCACCCGGTCTCGCCGGAGAGGTAACCCCATCTCACCCGGACAAGCTGGAGAGTCTACCGCACCATGCCCAGTTTTACCGGAGAGGTAATTATCATGGTATTTCCCATAAATAGACTTCTCTCAAATCAGGATTTTGAAAGTACATCGTTTATTATGGTTTGCATCAAGAAACAAGGAAATTAGTATTCTCATGATGGATCATATTCTAGAACCGAGTAGTATCAATAAACAAGAAATAACAGTGGCCAGTTGTTATCGCTTATTTATCATACAGGCACTGTTCTAGTTATCATCCTCACAGAATTCCAATAACCATCATACTTTATCTATGCAAGTAATTGGCTTATCTCAAAGCTTTATACTAAGGCATTCTTCTTAGGTTCAAGTCTAAATACTGTCCTGGTTGTTACTAGTTAATATCAATATCCCAAGTCTTTCATTCAAGCATAGATATTATTATAGTTGTGGTTTTCTTTTTTGGTTGGATAATGGAGTTTCAAATATATCGTTGTCTCCATTGATACTATAGCTAGGTTCAATGTAATAAGTATGCTTACATCTAATTTTATTTATGCATATAAAATCTTAGATTCCGTTACAAGGAATATTTCATTGAGACAGATAGCATTTTAAAACATTTTCTCTTATGTTTATCTTACAGAAGATATTATATTAGGTATACCATTAAGAAATTCTATCAGGTATATGCATATATGTGTATAGAATTTTCAAATCTCCAGTTAATATTAAACTTATGTAATATTTACACACATATATATAATACTAAATTATTTTATAAAAATAATACCATACATCCGATGGTACCCATCATCAAGCTTATTTCCATGACTTTATTTTATCCTTTGATAAAAGTAGTATATTGAAATAAATTTCTGTTTAAATTTATTGAACACAATATTTTGGAGTTTTAAGGATGGATCAATAAAAGATTTAAAAAAATGAATTACTCAAAATATGAACTTTCTGGATTCATGGGAATAAATTTATTTTTAACTAGTGGGTTGAACCATAAAGTATCAACACTTAACTATCAATTTATTGTATATTATATTATTTATTCAAAGAAGTACTTATGGTAGGTAATACAGAGTTTGACGTTTCTAAAATTGATTCTAAATATATCTGAGTAATATACATGTATGTATGTATATCCCATACAATAGTAATAGTAATTTTATTTAAAGATATTACAATATTAAAATTGTAATCTGATTTTTAAATAAAGTTATATAAAGGACAAACGTATTAAACACACATTTGATTCAAATATTTTTATGTGGGGTATTTATTTTAATTCTAGTGTGAGAAAAATGAATGTTTAGGAACATTTTAACGTGCAAGGATAAAAAATATACAATATATTATTTTCATATAGTATAATATACTTATACTTATGAGAAGATAGGATTTGTATACATATTCTAGTAAAAAGATCTAATAGCCTTGTTATATTTTAATAAACCCGCGACGGACTTATAACATAAGTGCATATACTATTATAAAAAGGAGAAGTGATGGACCAAAATGTAATTTTACCCCTTATACAAGTTGTTAAACATAATGTACAAAAGAGTTTAAGCCATACAATGGAAACTCAATAGCCATTTTAAGACGCCTGTAGGGTTATTCCTGGAATTTCACAAGGAATTCTAAAAAAACACTAAATTAATCTTCATCAATTGAAGCCGGCCAAGGAAAGGAAGGGTCTCACCTTCTAAAAAACCCTAATATAATAGCAGGTAAATGAATCAGTTGTCGTCCAACCAACTGGTGGCGATTCGTGACCAGGAAATCGGTATTAGACGGATCGATTCCGGTTTCTCCCAAACCCTAAATTACTACACCACAGGTACTCGGAGTCATGTCGTACTTCTACATCTCCGGCGAGCAATTAACGCCGCAGAAATGATATTTGGAGATCGTGTCCGATGTTCAGTTATTATGCGAAGGAATTAATTGCCGCTGGTTAGGTATGGATTAATGTGTGTTTCGAGCTCTGCTACTGCTTCATTTGTTTCTGGTGGTGGTGGGATGTGGCAGAGGTGTGTATGGTTGTGGTGGTGACGAGGGAGAGGTTAAGGTTAATTGAATTGTTGTTGGAGCTGATGATGCTTCTGCTTTTTGGTCTAATGTGATTGTTCTAGATGTTGGAGTAAGTATTTTTCTTCTCTTCGCTTTTGTCTGCTTATAGTTGATCTTTATAAAGGATAATTGATTATGATAATTATCTTTGCCACATTTAGGGCTTGGACGAGTTTTTTTGGTCGAATATGCCGAATATCAAAGCTCCGGCGACTAAGAAAGCTACGACTCTCACTCTAAGTATTTTGATCAATTGAATGGGTTTTTGAGATTCAAATTTAAGTGTAGTTTATACAGAGTTTTGTTAACAGGTTGTTGTGAAATGTAAGGTGACTCTTCTTTGAGAATTTTACAAGTTTTTCTTTTGGATTTGTTATGTATGAAAGAGTAAATGTGTGTGTATTCATAGGAACATGGCATTTAGCCAGTATCTCTCGAAGAAAATGAAATTAATTTGGTGCTGAAATAGTAGATGTGTGTCTATCCACAGAAACTTTCACATGTATGTTTGCATAGAGTACTTTGACGAGTCAATTTTTGTTAACTAGAGACGAAAACTCGATGAAAGAGTTACATAAAAGTTAAAGAGTGATGTTGTGTGTTTTCACTGATGAAATTTTGCTAATGATTTAACTATATAATGTTAGATCCATAAAGCGGACAGAGGTACCGCTTTGAACTTGGCTGCTCTCAATGGACACACATGTTGCATTCGGATTCCACTGGCTGATTATATCCCTATCATATCTACATTTTATAAACTTGTCAAGAAAAAAAATCAAGAATTCAAGAATTTATTCCGACTCCAATGACGGGTATGCTTTAAGTAAATCTTTGATTTATCATGTATTAAGATTTTTGATTTTTTCTTGAGTTCTTTTGTTTATGATAAAATTTAGAACTTTATTTACAGAACCTCACTCCATGATAAAATCAACAGACCTGCTAATGGAGGTGTGCGTGCTCTTCGTATGGCTGCACTAGATGGGCATGTTGATAGTTTGTGTTTCCTACTTGAATTGGGGGCATCTGCGATTAAAGAGGTAAAGTCCTTATCCATTTTGGTATGTAGTACTAAATTAGAGGTGTCAATTTCAATCTTGTGTTTTATCTCGATGGGTCAAAACAGAGGAATGGGTCCAGTGGGTCATACGGATTGAGCCACTTCGCACATAAACTCTTTCGGGTTCGGATTTAAGTGAATCATTCTATCCCAAATACCGAATCATATAAACTCATTTGGGTTCGGGTTTAAGCGTATTTAGGTTTGGTTGGCCTCGGTTTCGGGTTTAAGAGTATTTAGGTTTGGTATATATCCAAGGCAAGTGAATTAAGAAATATTAATTACCAGTATTAATCTATTATACAGATTTTACAAGGTCAATCCTTATATTCACATTACCAGGTTTGTTTTTTATATTTTGATTGTTAATTTTGCATAAAAATATTATTAATATTAATCAGATGTTTAGTTTTGCGACTGTTTTAATTAATCTGCTCCCACCATTTGGTACCGGGTACCAGTATCGTACTGATCATTTTCAGTACCGGTACCCATTTTTCCCATTTTCCGGTATGTATTTTGGTTGATTTACCGGTAAATACAGGTACTGTATCATTGGTCAGACTTCAGCAATCATTTTTGTAGAATCTTGTGATTCAGAAGTTCCTACTAATAGAGGTTGTATGTGCTAAGATAGCCCCTTTATACTACTGTAAAATGATTGCTGAAGCTCTTGTATAAGAATGTGACTGGGAAACCATACTTGGCCATATCAAGCCACCTACTTATTTAAATCTCTAAATATGGCTCTATTGAGATTATTTTGATATTAATAATTGTTCATAAGAAGGTTCAATGATTCTATGTTTTGTAGGTGCAATGCATCTCTTTTGATTGATTATTGATAGAGTGCTGGGGAACATAACTACATACCAATTGATGTTGGAATGACATTTAGGAAGCAAGTACTCTGCTGGTTCACTTTTCATAAAATTCCTCAAGTTGATTCTGTGAGTTTTATCTCTTTGGGAATGCATGAGTTCCATATTATGAATCTGCTTGAAATCTTTCTATTGCCACATGTTTGGAAATAAAATGTCGCTTAAGATGGAACATAATTTATATTGAAGAAATGTGTTGAAAATATCAATCATCATAGAGTTTGTAGTTTATCATGACCATGTAGTTAGTAGTGAGTAACGTTTAAATATATGCAAGACACATAAATAATATATTACTTTTTCCATCTAAGCCCTTATCGAAACCCAACATGGGTTGTGGTTCGTAATAGAAATCATAACACCCACCGCAACGCGCGGGCATTCCCACTAGTTAATGAAAAGTGGGCATGAACAGTGCCTTTTGATTTCTGTTAATATTGTTTTTTTACTAGCTTTTTGTTATTATATTGTTTTTAAGTTTAAGCGATTTAAACGTATATTTTTATATAAATTTTAAGATACGATCAAAGTACCAGTTATCAAATAAGAAATCATAAAAATGAATGTATACTGGTACCGATATTGTTCAGTACGGTATGATAGCGGTATGATATTAATTTATCGAAAGCAAAAACACTAAAAATAAATATTGATACGGATACAAATGTTATTCAATCTGTTTTTATTGAATTGGTACGATAGCGACACAATATCCGTTTAAAAATATATATCGTAATATTGAAATAAGAAGAGAGGAACAATTATTTTTGATTTTTTTCAATATTGTTTTTTTTTCTTCTAAAGTCTTGTTGTTTTATTGGTTTATTACTTTAATTGATTAAGTATATTTTGTTCTCTCATATAACTTTTATTAAGATACGATCAAAGTACCCGTTATCAAATAGGAAACAATAAAACGGAATGTATATCGGTACCGATGATGTTCGGTACAATATGGTAGTGATACAATACAAGTTTATTGAAAGCCAAACAACTACAAATAAAAACATATTGGTACCGATACAAATGTTGTTCAATTGGTTTCGATTGGGCTTGGTATGATAGCGGCAGAATATCCATTTTCAAAAAAAAAAGATCGTAATGTTGAAATAAAGTAAACATAAAATGCAAGCGAAACGAACCGATATCATCTGAACAACATATATAGGTACCATATCAATATGTGTTTTTTTTTATTTTGATCGATGTAGTGCTTTCTCTTTCAATTACCATATCGAGTGCAAGTACTGTAACGAACCAAATTGATACTGACTTAATCCCCGCCGCGAAGTGCGGGGGAATATCACTAGTTCTATATACTATTTTACACTTATTAGAATTTATTACACCATGATATTTTATTAAAATTTTAGATATAAAATATATCTTTTACTTACTGTACTAGTCGAATATTAGATTTTTAGATATCAATTTATTTTCCAACCGAAAACCGTGTAGGATAGATACCCATATGTACTAGTGGATTTTTATTTTTGGTCAAACTTTAACACCTGTTTGAAAACTGAATATCTCCCTCAAGTATTTTGTTAAAGATACTTCAAAGATGTACTACAAAATAAATTTAAGTTTAAACTAATAAATTATTTTGAGAAAGAATATCTTAATAAAAATAATTAATTTATGGTTTTAGGCAAACCAACAAACCATGTGCTAATATACAAACCAAAATCAGAAACTTCGCAATTACTTAGGGTAAGTTTAACATCCAATTTATCAACTCCACTCATTTACTAATATTGTATTATTTAACTATTATACATCAGCCAGCTGACTCGAATATTTTTCTTTATAATTTAGGATACACAATCCTGTAACTAATATGACTGGTTAATCTTATAATTATTTCCAAGCATAAGACCTATTCTGGATATACCTTAATATTAAAGATTTGTAGAAATGCTTTCAACGTTTAGTTAGACCTTTTTACATAGTCCAACCAACCCAAATCTCTTAAAAACTTTAAATGATTTTATTAAATCAGGAATACCCATTATATTCATTTAACCATCTATTTTATTACTAAGTATTTCAATAGAAACTTTTACAAGTAATCCCAACATCAATTATTTCATAAAACTATGGAAGTATGAAGTCTTATGGTCAACTAGTTATAAACCAGAAATGATAAAATAGAGTGAGAAATTGATACACCTGGATTTCAAAACTTGCTTTGGCTAGATCCACTAAAGCAATCTTTTAAATTAATTCTTAACATCCTTTCGGTTAATTTAATAGCTTTGGTTTTATTTATTGGAATATAAATTATTTTGAAACAATATTATTAAAACCACAAAGTTTTAAAGCTTTATACCATATATTTCAATATGTATTTTAAACCAAAGTAAATAATTGGTTCCAAAAAGAGAGTCATAAATATGACTGCTTTGTTAATAATCAACTTAGTTTAATGTATATTATGATATTATTTGAGTGGGTGGTATTAATTATCACAGACAAATTTCTAGTACAAATATTTGGGTACAATCATAAAAATAGATTGATTAAAAACGGCGAGCATTGCATCTTATATATATATGTATATATATATATATATGTATTTATTACAAACTACAACTGGAATTCAAAATATACTAGTGATTATACATCCATAACTTATTTTAGTCTATCTAAGTTATAGGAGTATTATGCTCAACATGCTTTTATGTAAGGTTTATTCCATCTCCTGTTTCTACTAAGTTGTTATCTAATGGGCAAAGTTCCTTTTAAAGTATCTAGCTCATAGGTGGCATGGGTACTGGTACTGGTTTGGCCGTTCAACTATTTAATATAAGTTAGCATTTACTGCTGTAGTGGCTAACATATGGAGATTTACCCATTGTTCATCTAATTCATTTTTCCGTAGTAGGTTATTGCCTGTTTCCTGAGTTTGTGTATTTATTTCCTGATTTATTATCGCTCCCTTTGGTTGTGACTTCTTTATTTTTGCTCGACTTTTGCTAATAATCCAACTTCTTTTCTTAGTGGTAAATGGTTTCTTTAGACTGTGCCTTACGAATAAATATTCCTTCCTCAATATCTGCTGAGTATCCTGAGGGATTTGGTTGAAATGAGGTTCCCTTATCTTTTGGTGAACTATCTAGTTGACGATAGATATCCGAAATTCTTTGCTTACCCATACTGTAGACTAACAAATAGTCAAATAATGTAAAACACATAATCACATAAGTTTTTCCTAACACAGTATTTAAAATTTAAGTGTCAGCAGAACACTTCTTTGGCTTGAACCAGTGGCTAGGCTCTGATACCACCTTCTGTCACAACCCCCGATCCCTAGTTCTCGGGAACGGGCGGCCGTGAGCCAGTTTCGGTGGTATCGCGTATTGTCTAATTTGGCAGCGGAATTTTCATCAGGACCGTAGTTAGGAAATATTTTATCAGAGCAAACCATCATATTTTATAAATACAAATACATGGGAAAAACCCAAGTTTGCAGTACACACATTTTCATAGGAATAAATCCTATTTTATTTAATAAAAACATCTATTTTATTTTAGGTAACTTTATTGCCACTTTTCCAAGCCTTCAGTGCTCTCCAGCTGGCTTTTATTGGCTTCACACTAAGTTACCTGAAACACGTGTTTAAAACATTTTATCAGCAGGAAATACTGGTGAGTGAATCCCAGTTTAATCAAGTTTAAATAAAAAGTCACAGTGAACAGTATTAAGAGTGATCACGTTGTTTATGTCTACACAATTACTCCATTTGGTACTATCAGACCTGACTTGTGGGTCATATTACACATTGGCTAACTCATTGTCCAATGGTAACGTATTGTCATCCCGACTTACTACTCGCAAGTAGTACAAATTTTGTATACAAAACCCCAACATACCGGCAGTAATTGAAGAACTACAAAGACTCAATCACTGCTAAATTTCATAGTAAAACATTTAAGGTTTGGTAAAACATTACCAAAAAGATTAACAAAAAGAGGATAAACTCACATTGCTATCTTAGACTTCGCGTAAGGGTTTCCTGGGAATAATCTATAATTTATACAAATGTACATAGGTTAGTATCATAACCCTTTGAAAATATTAATGATACCCTCCCCGAGACGGTATTCCAACAACTACGTCGGGCAGAACCACGACAGTTGTTACGGAACCCTAAATCAATCGGGCAGCGTCTCTATTATAAAACTGGGGTTATAATACTTACAACGGAGTAGAACCTCGCTAATTAGGGGTATAACACCCGAGTATAATAACTCTAATTCAGAATTTGAGATTGAGAATGAATTGTGAACGAACTGAAATGAAATCCGATGCGTTCTATTTATAGTGCTGATATCTGGTCTTCTCGCGGCCCGCGTAATACATGGACTGGGCTTACGCGGCCCGCGTTGACTCCGGTCAACTGCGTAGCTTAGCTGGGTCATCAACTAGCTTCTCCGGGTGTTGGGCCACGTGGCGGCCCTGGGCCGCGCCACCTTTTTAGTTTCTCGCGGCCCGCGTTAGCTTAACGGGTAGCTTACGCGGCCCGCTTGAACTTAATAAAATCAAAGGAATCAGGTATCAACCTTCATACCGCCCGCGTAAGGATTGAGGTGGGTCTACGCGGCCCGCCTCAACTTACTATTTCTTGTTTTTTATTTATTTTTAATACTATATTATATTTCGGGCTCGGTTTTCACGTATGGGATGTATTTTAGAAAGTGTAGGGTGTCAGGGGTGTTTTAGGAGGGTTGTTTATATTTTGGGTATCACTTCTGGGTTATTTAATAAAATATATAGTGCACTCATATTAAATATAGTGACCCAATTTCACTTTATCCCTACGTCACGAGACAGAATCCCAACGAATTTAGGCAGAGCCTTGACATACGTTACGGGGCCCTACGTCACTTGGACAGGGTATCGGTGATCAGGGGCTACAATACTTAAAACAGCGCACGGCCTTATTATTATTATTATTAATAAAAATAGGCAATACGGAATTTTAGAGAGAGAGAGACGACTAGAAAATGAAAGATATGAACAGATTGAAATGTTTGTTTGTACCTCATATTTATAGTAAATGTTGGATTGAATTTACTTGGAGACTAAGTTAAATTTTAGTCAAACTTTTATTCTAGTGCCACCTTTAAAACTTACTTTGTAAGTTTCTTGATTTTCCTTGGATCACAAAGATCCACATACACTGTTTTTTATTAAATGTTGAATTTTGATTTTATCTTCAAAAGTTTACGTATATATTCCTAACATATGATTTCATATGTAATATTTTAAATATTGTTTTATACATTATAATTAATTTAACTGCTTCACTCATTTGGTGCTTATAACTTCTAAAATATGACGTTTTATAAAGTAATGAATATGCCATTAGAATGAGAATAATGTTATCTACATTTTGAACCAAGTTTCATTAAAAACGGAGTAGGTTCAAATATAAAGTATTTTTATAATTAGTTATTAAACGGTTCCTATGCTTGCCCAAAATATCTCATATTTCCATTGGTCAACTTACCCATGATGCATTCTTTTAATAACATAAGTTTTTATATATTTTATAAAAATTTTGGGATTGTTACACCATAGGACTCAAACACAAGTCGATAAAATCTAGTATAGCCTATAGTATCCTCTCGCGTTGTTCTATATAAAGCTCAGGAACACAGTCATTCACAAAATTTCACGTAGGCACATAATCACAGAATCACATAAGTACATAAACACATAAACACATAAGCACAGAAGCTAGCCTAAACACATATTTTGCACGTATTCACCTATCCTTTACAATAGTGTATCGCGATTAAGTATGATGATTGCGAGTAACGAGTAGCGATTGCGAACATAGACCAGCGATTTGTTTGCATTTTGAGGTAAATGTGCAGTGCGAGCGGTGCATGTTGATCAAGCAAACAGCGAAAAGCGAGTAAATCACCAAAATCGAAACACATAAATGCATAAAATTACATAAAATCCACATAAATCGATAAATCGCAGAGTCAGCGGCGGTAAATCCAGAATCGTAACACATAAAATCAAGGATAGATTGTCTCGGGTGTGTGTAGACATCGACTACCCAAAGTGGTTCGACAATTCACAAGGACCTTAAGTGCACACTTTGGCCTTCTGGACTGTGCTCTCGCTTCAATTTAAGCGACCAGCACGCTTCCTTCCAGTCACAGTGTGACTTCAAGTCGTTGGAGTCCGTCAAGACTTTGGTGAGAGTTTTGTAAAACCAAGAGTATAGAACGGAACGATTCATCAAGGTTCAGGTTTCACCCCTAACTTAGCGACTACATCCCTGCTTGTACGATAAAATCATGAGATAGATAAGGAGATTTGCGTCAAAGTATGGATTTCACTCCTAATTCAACGAAAATTCCCTTGTTTATAGTAAAAATAGCGATTCGAACGAGCGATTTAGTTGAGAGTTTGCGACTTTCACACCTGGTCTCAACCAAATCATCCGTTTGTGTGTGTGTCCAGCCTTAGGAAGGGCTGATCTTGCGCAGAACTATAGTATGCGATGTTCGCGCAAGTGTGTAGTGTACAGCGAGTTCGAGCGAGAGATAGCGAGTAAGCTCGTACGAAACCCATACCGGGCATGCACAAGTCGGTCTGTTGGTACCTAGACTATAGACTAGGTCGTTTCTATGACATCGACCCGGACTAGGTCGAGTCTTGCCTAATTCCCAATAGTTATGGCTCTGATACCAATCTGTCACACCCCAACCGGTGACAGAAACATCGGGGCGCGGCACTGAGCGAAATAGATTGTCAACAGAAATTCCATAACAACTACATTACCAGATAGTTAATATTATGTCCCATACCATAACCCATCAAGTAACCAATTATTACAGACATAGGTATCTCAAAACAAAACATGCTCCGACAACTCAGATTTAAATAAATTGTTTGTTTGTTTCTAGACTCTCATTCCTACTTGATTCCACAAAGCAAGTAAGCACAGCATCCTAAGCAATCAAACACCTGTCACATACGTTAAAATAGAGGTCAATACACATAGTGTAAAGGTGAGCATACAAGTTTAATAGTAATAGTAGAGTTCGAAAGCGTTTACGCATAACCAGCATGAAACATGTATAATGCGAAGCTAGTAGGTTATCGACAATGAAATATGCACAGACTAGACTGCGAGTTGTAGAATGCGCATCACATATCACCACTGTGAAATGTGAAGAGGTAACCTTAACAACCCCTGTCCACGACAGGTGCTGAGTCCAAACAAATAGTACTATCGTTGCTAAGGCGTCAGGCAACAATCACTGTGTTAACATAACATACCAACATTCATCGAGTAACAAGTAACATGCAATAATGGTCAGCGTATAACTAGTGTTTGCGTTGTGTGATCGATGTGATTTAGAGTAAGTAACGTATGTAACACCCAAAAGTGCGTAAAGCAAAAAGGGATCGAGTATACTCACAGCGATGGAAATGGATTGAAGGGAGCGCTAGAGTGATTAGCCTGAACAGTTAACGATAGCATAAACGAATAGCGGTGCAATAAACGGTGCGAAGTGTCCAAGTGTCGAACGGTAATCCGATCGGATGGCAATCCGATCGGATGGTCATTCGATCGGACGTCAATCCGTTCGGATGGTCATCCGACCGGATGGCCATTTGGTCGGATTGACATTCGTTTGGCAAGGATGTGTTTGTGTATGATGGCTTTGAAGTTTTCGTTGTAGCATTTTGAAAACAGAGAAGTATCTCAACCCTTCAGATCGATCAATCGAACGGTCATTCGATCGGATGGCGATTCGATTGGCGAGGCTTCTCAGTTGAGAACAAGTTCACAGCAGGACGGTCACTCGATCGAATAGCAATCCGATCGGATGGAAATCCGTTAGAACTGATATTCCTTGAAAATTATGAAAATGATTAAGTATGGAACCAAGTGCAATCCGATCGGATTGCAGTTCGATCGGATGGCAATCCGATCGGACGGCAATCCGTCCCAACGATCCTGATCGTCTTGAACTTGATTATTTTGAAAAGTTTCTGCGGTTTGCTCGAGACGGTATGACAACGTGTCAAACAACGGAAACTCCATCAGACCCAGGCTATCCGATCGAACGGGAATCACCCCAATCCGATCAGTTAACTGTTCATGACGGGTGGCTTCATGTTCAACCAGAAATCAATTGTCTCGTTGATAGGATTCAGATCTCAATCCGGCACATCGCTAGAGAAGAGTAGAAGGCATGAATGAGCTTCGAATCTATCAGTTTTGAGTGCATTGAGTGTAAAAGGGTTGAAAGAAAGTTGGAAAAGCTTCTTTCAATCCTCTTAGCTTTGAAAATGTTTAGATCTATGCGAAATCGTTGTGAAATCATGTAGTAATCCTTCAGATCTTAGTTGTTCTTGGTGGAATGAGGCCAAAACTTGAAGTTCATAAGAACTCCATGATGACATCACCCTAGAACACCTCAATCCGTTGATTTCACGGTTAAAAGTTAAGATTCAAAGGTGAAAATGATGAAGTAGTGTGTGTAGATCATAGAAGTACAAGATTTGAGTTGAAAACTTACAAGAATCGTGAGAAATCGAGAGAAAGAAGGCTTGAGTGTGCTGGTCGAGTGAGGAGGAGCTGTCACATCACAAGTGATGTGACAGGAGGGGTATTTATAGGTTGCCAAAAATAGAAAGGAGGAGCAAGGGTCGGATGGTGCACCAATCGGATAGCAATCCAATCGGATGGCCATTCGATCGATCGGCCATTCGATCGATCGGCCATTCGATCGAGTGGCTCCGACGAGTTGAGTTTCGGCGTTTCGTTTTGCGTGTTGAGCGTTGCGATGCGATAGTATTACCCATTAGTTACACAAATAACCTAACTACTATATCTAACATACAATCACTATAAATAACTTGCGTTTAGCGTTTACGATTAGATTGCGATGCGATAGAATTACGATTGCGATTAACCACCTCAACATAAACATAACATGCACAAGTAACACATAATGGCACACACACGTAAAACAATAACCAGAGCACATAATTCGATTTGCGAACGCGATAACGATGCGATTAGCGATAAGTCGATTAGCGATTAAATATCGATTAGACCTCGATTATTAATAGATACTCCACATAATACAACTAAAGTAAGTAAATAAATAAAAGGATTCGATTACAAGTCATTAACGTACGATCAAAAGTTAAGCAAGGAGTGACAGATCGCAATTAGCAATCTTTTCTTCCTTTGACTTTGACTTGTACTTTGACTTTCAAAAAGCGGGTTGTTACAAATACGGCTCTTTTAATTAAATGGGGATGGAGGTTCAGGGTGGAGAGTCACAATCTATAGAGGAAGGTGGTGAAAGCCTGCCACTTTAATAATAACCATAGGATCTGTTTCCCTCTTAACGGCAGCATTCCTGGGTGCTGGAAAAATATTGCTAATGTGATTTCTAAAATAAAATTAAACGGGAAAGGTTTAAACAGGTTGTTTTTGGGTAAGGCGGGTAGCAGGGTCGAGATTCGTTTCTGGATGGACACATGGGTGGGGGATCTTCCTTTCGTGGAAAGATGGCCCCATCTGTTCGGCCTGGAAAAGTTTAAAATGTGCAGGATAGCAGACAAGTTTAATGAGGATCAGGTAAACGAAGGTTGGTCTTGGAACTGGCATAGGCAGCCTGAGTCTGAAGCTGACCGCAAGGAATGGCAGGAATGTCAAGAGGTCCTTAACACGGTTTCGATGTCAAATACGGACGATCAGTGGAAGTGGTTGGTCGATGACTCGGAGGTTTTTTCAGTGAAGTCTGCGAAAAGGGCGCTAATTGATGATATAGTGGATGGTCAACCTCCTGCTTTTGTATGGAGTAAATGGGTGCCTCTAAAATGCAATATTATGGCATGGAGAGGTAATATGGACAGATTAGCTACGAGGGCTAATTTAAAAAAAAAAAAAAAGAAATATGGATGTCTCTTCTGTTATATGCCCATTTTGTGATAGTTTCGAGGAAAAGGGGGGAGCATCTATTTACTGGATGCATAATGGCCAACAAGATTTGGTCGGATTTTAGCGCTTGGTGTAAAATTCCCCCCATCTTCACATTCGATTTCAAGGATATCATGGAAATTCATAACTCTTGTCAAATGGGTAAGGAAGCTAAGAAAATCATCCATGGTCTTGTGATTATCTCTTGTTGGTGCATATGGAAAGGAAGGAATGAGTTAATTTTCAAAGAGATCAAACGATGCCCGCAAGACATCCTTGGAGAGATTAAGTCAAGAGGTTACGAATGGGTTAAAAATAGATCTTCGTGTAAATATATTAGATGGTCGGATTGGTGTAAATTTCCTTTGTATATGTTGTAGTTTGTTCCCTTGCCCGTTAGGTTCGGGGGTATTTGTTGTTTGGCCTTTTGCCCGGTCGGGTCAAATGTTTTTTAATAAAAAAAAGAGAGCAGAGAAGTCAACTTTTTTTCTTTATACTTGAGAATAAGTCAAAACCTACATGTATTAAATTTGGTGAAGGTTTAGAAGACTCAATGACTAATGATTGTTTTTTAGCCTAAGTTACAAACCCTAACTATATCTCTATATATATATATATATCATGTATTGAAATCTTGTACTGTGCTTAACAAAAATATCTAGATGTAGCCTGTAGATATAGGATTCACATCAAATCCTTAATCCTAACCACGTAAAATTTGTCGAATTCTTGCTTCTTTTTTTTTTTTTTTATGCTTGTTCTAGTATGTCAGTTCCGCTACACCACTTAATACCTAACATCAACCACTACTATGTTAAATCTCACGAACCGGGTCCAAAATATTAATATCCTCTACCTATAAAATTAGCTTTGATATATTAAAAATATTTTTTCATTAGTAAGTTCGTTGAAGCTTGTTTTCTTGACTTTCCATTACTAAAGTACAAATTTAACTTTGTAAAAAAGGTACAAATTGTCAACATATCTTTTGCTCGTAGAATGTTATTGTTGATTATGTTCTTATCTTCCACTTAGGAAAAGACAAAACTAACAAAAAGCTAATACCAGAATCACATAAAATCAAAGTGAATTAAAATGACAAGTCTTGTCTTCAACTAAGGCGAGACCATATTTTGAATTTGACAACACAATATTATTTGGAGGATTGAGATATTTCAACTTCCGACCTCTCATGTTGGTTATGTCGAGAGTCTAAGAGTGACATACATTTTAGTTAGCTATAAAACATAAATACATGTGAGGTGTTGCATTTACCTTAAATCACTATAAACTTAAGTATTCCGTGAATGTTAGATTATCTTAAATATGTTATTAGAGAAGGAGATAATGTAAAGTGAAGTTCCCATGGATCTTCCACGAGCATATTTACCGGATTGCGTATGTAACATTTGGGTGAGTAAAGAGTTAGATCATGTAAAACTTCAGCAAGACACCACACTTATAAGCTTTTATTATAACTGATTCAAGAGCTTTTGAATATATGCACTTTGACTCAAACCAATAAACCACTTATACATGTCTTTGTACAAAAAATAATAATAAAAAAAATAATAATAATAATAATAGTAAAAAGAAATTCCTCCACCGTGATTTTTATAGCAAACTAGGTTTTGCCCCGCCCGCGTTGCGGGGCACTAAGCCAAATATTTTTCTTTCATATACGTATGTGTTTTGGTTACTTGTACATACTACTTATAACACGATCTCAAAAAACATTACATCGAGAAAACCAATTAAAACAAAACAGTATCAATCCTTTTGCTAAAAAAAACTAAAACGATGGAAAGACTATAATTTTTAACTGGGGCAAAATGATAGTTTTTGAGGACAAATGAGCGTGTGTCACGCAACCGCCTGACACGAATAAAAATTACACCGAGTCAACAATTAAAACAAAGAGTTAATTACTGTTTTCGTCCCTGAGGTTTGTCAAAAATAACGGTTTCAGTCCATTAGTTTAAAAATTGTCATTTCAGTCCATTAGTTTCATTTTCGTAACCATTTCAGTCCACTAACTTAACTCCATCCATTTATTTTGTTAACTTTGAGTTAACTAACTAATTCAGGGACGGTTTGCGTCAGTTTTAGAAACACAGGGACGTAAGTGTAAACTCTAAAACATTAAAACAAAAAAAATAGTAAATTCCAAAAAAATCAAAAAAATTCCAAAAAACCAAACAAATTCCAAAAAATTCTAAAAAATAATAAAAATTCTAAAAAATCGTAAAAATTCTAAAAAATTCTAAAAAATCCAAAAAATCCGTTTCGGCGCGAACTGTTTCGACCCGAACCGTTTCGAGCTGAACCGTCCGTACCGTTTCGACCCGAACCGTTTCGAGCTGAACCGTTTCGACGCGAACCGTTTCGACCCGTACCGTTTCGAGCCGAACCGTTTCGACCCGTACCGTTTCGAAGCCGAACCGTTTCGAGCTGAACCGTTTCGAACCGAACCGTTTCGACCCGTACCGTTTCGAAGCCGTACCGTTTCAAGTCGTACCGTTTCGAACCGAACCGTGTCGTTTCGAACCGAACCCTTTCGAGCTGAACCGTTTCGAACCGAACCATGCCGTATCGAACCGTGCCCTTTCGAGCTGAACCGTGCCGTTTCGAACCGAACCGAACCGTTTCGACCCGTACCGTTTCGAGCCGAACCGTTTCGACCCGTACCGTTTCGAGCCGAACCGTTTCGACCCGTACCGTTTCGAAGCCGAACCGTTTCGATCCGAACCGTTTCGAGCTGAACCGTTTCGAACCGAACCGTGCCGTTTCGAACCGAACCCTTTCGAGCTGAACCGTTTCGACGCGAACCGTTACGAAGCCGAACCGGTACGGTTCTATACGGCACGGTTCGGTTCGAAATGGTTCAGCTCGAAACGGTTCGGTTCGATACGGCACGGTTCGGTTCGAAACGGTTCAGCTCGAAAGGGTTCGGTTCGAAACGGCACGGTTCGGTTCGAAACGGTACGGCTTGAAACGGTTCGGCTTCGAAACGGTACGGGTCGAAACGGTTCGGTTCGAAACGGTTCAGCTCGAAACGGTTCGGCTCCGAAACGGTACGGGTCGAAACGGTTCGGCTCGAAACGGTACGGGTCGAAACGGTTCAGCTCGAAACGGTACGGACGGTTCAGCTCGAAACGGTTCGGGTCGAAACGGTACGGGTCGAAACGGTTCAGCTCGAAACGGTTCAGCTCGAAACGGTTCGGGTTCGAAACAGTTCGCGCCGAAACGGATTTTTTGGATTTTTTAGAATTTTAATGATTTTTTATAATTTTTATTATTTTTTAGAATTTTTTGGAATTTGTTTGGTTTTTTGGAATTTTTTTGATTTTTTGGAATTTACTATTTTTTTTTGTTTTAATGTTTTAGAGTTTACACTTAAGTCCCTGTGTTTCTAAAACTGACGCAAACCGTCCCTGAATTAGTTAGTTAACTCAAAGTTAACAAAATAAATAGATGGAGTTAAGTTAGTGGACTGAAATGGTTACGAAAATGAAACTAATGGACTGAAATGGCAATTTTTAAACTAATGGACTGAAACCGTTATTTTTGACAAACCTCAGGGACGAAAACAGTAATTAACTCTAAAACAAAACACTACCATAGATTTGTAAAAAAAAAACTAAAACGATAGTATGACTGTAATTTTACACTGGGGGCAAAATCGTAATTTGACAGAAAAAAACAAAAACAATGGCAAACATATAAATTTGAAACTGAGGGAAAAATCGTAATTAGGATGGACGGGAAAAAACAAAACAAATGGCAAAACTGTAAATTTAAACGGGGAAAAATCGTAATTTCACTGGACCAATGGGGAAGTGCCAGGAAGCTGTGGGAACAAAATCGTAAATTTTGAAATAGGAACAAAATCATAATTTTGAACAGAGGGTAAAAGCGTAAATATATTTTGAACTGGGCGCGACATTATAATTTTAAACTGAGGGCAAAATCATAATTTTGAGCTGGGGGAAACATAATTTTATTTTGAACTGTGGGCAAAAACATTATTTTGAGCTGAGGATAAAATCATAATTTTTTGCTAAGGGAAAAACATAATTTTATTTTGAACTGGGTGCAGAAACATAATTTTAAATGGAGGGCGATGCCGTAATTTTAAATTGGGAATAAAATTAAAGAAAGGTTTTTGAACTTAGGGCAAAAGCGTAATTTTAAGCTAGAGGCAAAAATATAATTTTATTTTAAACTGGGAGTAAAAACGTAATTTTAAACAAAGGACGAAACCGTAATTTTAAACTGGGAGTAAAATTAAATTAAAAATAGATAGGTCCAATAGGAAAGTGTGTGGCACTATTCACTCAACTTGAAAATGTATATGTAACTAGGTGATGCCCCGCCCACGTTGCGGGGCGATGGCCGAATAATTCTCAATTAATTAAAAAAACACTACTATAATTTTGTTAGAAAAAAAACTAAAATGATGATAAGACCGTATTTTCGGCTCAGGGCAAAATTGCAATTTTTTAGGATTAATGAGCGAGTGTTATGCAGCTCCTTG
Organism: Helianthus tuberosus; assembly: GCA_030545235.1. Taxonomy (NCBI): domain Eukaryota; kingdom Viridiplantae; phylum Streptophyta; class Magnoliopsida; order Asterales; family Asteraceae; genus Helianthus; species Helianthus tuberosus. Next base: position 75,879,234 of record CM060426.1, read on the forward strand.
ATACGGAAAAACATTAAATTGAGTCAACCAATAAAAAAAAGTTTTCTACTTTTGCCAAAAAAACTGAAACGATGGGAAAAACGTAATTTTCAACTGAGGACGAAATCATAATTTTTATTCAGGGATAAAATCATAAACTAAATGGACCAATGGGGAAGTGCCAGGCAGATACCAACATAACTGTAATTTTACACTTGGGGAAAAATTGTAATTTAACCAGGAAAACAAACAAAAAACAATATAGAAAATGTAAATTTAATTTGAGGGTAAAATCGTAACGTGCCTGTGAGAAAAAAAAAACTAATGGCAAACCTGTAAATTTAAACGGGGCAAAATCGTAATTTTTAACCGAGGGCAAAATTGAAATTTTTAGCTGGGAGGAAAAGCGTAAATTTATTTTTAAGTGAGGGTAAAAGCATATTTTTTAACTGATGGCGAAATCGTAATTTTAAGGGGAAAAACTAATGGCAAAACTGTAAATTTAAACGGGGCAAAGTCGTAATTTTGAACCCAGGGCAAAGTTGGAAATTTTTAGTTGGGAGCAAAAGCGTAAATTTATTTTTAAGTTGGGGTAAAATCATAATTTTAAACTGATGGCAAAATTATAAATTTAAAACATGATAAAATCATGAATTTATTGGGCCAATAGGGTAGTGTCAGGCAGCTGTCTGACACTATTGAGTTTTCCGCCCATTTCAGCCAATAGATGGCGGGCACTATAGCCGTTCATGAAGTTTGTATGTGTTGAAAATACATCGTGTTGTGGCATTTTACTAATTCTAGTAAATATTTCATGTGTACCTTGACACGGACGTCTTAACTTATTTTTGAGAAATCAAGCTAAATTTTAATCTTATGCATTTATTTATTTATTTATTTATTTCCTACATATACAAAAATAAGCTAGGGGAATACTGCCACACAGTTGTGTGGCACTATTCCTATTAGACCATCCATTTTATTATTTTCTATTTGTTCTAAAATTACGGCTTGATCCTTAATTTAAAATAAAATTATGTTTTCGTCCTCATTTCAAAATAAAATTATGTTTTTATCTCTCGCTTAAAATTACGATTTTGCACTCGGTTCAAAATTATGATTTTATCCCCATATTATAATTACAATTTTGGCCCCAGTTCAAAATAAATTTTTGTTTTTGCATCAAACTAAAAATATAGTGCCACACAGCTCTTTCCTATTAGACCACCAATTTTATTATTTTCTATTTGTTCTAAAATTACGGTTTCGTCCTTAATTTAAAATAAAATTATGTTTTCGCCCTCACTTCAAAATAAAATTATGTTTTTATCCCTCGCTTAAAATTACGATTTTGCCCTCGGTTCAAAATTATGATTTTATCCCCAGATTGTAATTATAATTTTGGCCCCATTTCAAAATAAATTTTTGCTTTTGCATCAAACTAAAAATATAGTGCCACACAGCTGTGTGGCACTTTCCTATTAGACCACCAATTTTATTATTTTCTATTTGTTCTAAAATTACAGTTTCGTCCTTAATTTAAAATAAAATTATGTTTTCGCCCTCACTTCAAAATAAAATTATGTTTTTATCCCTCGCTTAAAATTACAATTTTGCCCTCGGTTCAAAATTATGATTTTATCCCCAGATTATAATTACAATTTTGGTCACAGTTCAAAATAAATTTTTGCTTTTGCCTCAAACTAAAAATGACGATTCTGCATTTTCGCCCCGTTTCAAAAATTATGATTTCGCCTTCAGTTTAAAATTATGTTTTTGCCTGGTTCAAAATAAAAGTATGCATTTGCCCCGCAATTCAAAATTACGATTTTGCACTCAGTTCAAAATTTTGATTTTGCCCCAGTTCAAATTAAAAATATAGTTTTGTCCCCAAATTAAAATTTCGATTTTTTCCTTAGTGCAAAGTTATATTACGATTTTGTATCTGGTTCAAATTTATAGTATTGCCATCACTTTAACTTTTGGCAAATTACGATTTTACCCAAGTCAACAAATACAACTTTGACCTCAGTTCAAATTACAGTATTGCTATCGTTTTAGTTTTTTTAGCAAAACTACAAAAGTGTTTTTTTAATGATTTAATTTTTTTCTATGTCAAGGAGCTGCCTAACACTCGCTCATTAATCCTGACAAACTACAGTTTTGCCCTGAGCTCAGAACTACGGTCTTGTCATCGTTTTAGTTTTTTTTTTCCTAACAAAACTATAATAGTGTTTTTTTAATTGATTGAGAATTATTCGGCCATCGCCCTGGAACGCGGGCGGGGCATCAACTAGTTTATATACCAAAGGAAGATAGGAGAATACTGTCATTATATATACTAAAGGAAGATGAGGGAATAGTGTCAGGCATCTAGCACTATTCACCCATCTATCTGGCACTCTTCCATTGGCCCGAATAAATTACAATTTTATCCCAACTTAGAATTATGATTTTGCCTTCGGTTCAAAATTACGGCATAGCCATCATTGTACATTTTGACGAATTACAGTTTTATCCCACTCAAAATTACGATTTGCTCACGGTTCAAAATTACAGTTTTCCCATCGTTGTAGCGTTTGATAAATTACGATTTTACCCCACTAAAACTTTCGATTGCATTCCCCCATTGGCCCGAATAAATTACGATTTTACCCCAACTTAGAGTTACGATTTTGCCTTCGGTTCATAATTACGGCCTAGCCATCATTGTACATTTTGACAAATTACAGTTTTACCCAACTGTAAATAACGATTTTGCTCCCGGTTCATAATTACAAATTTCCCATCATTGTAGCTATTGATAAATTACGATTTTACCCCACTCAAACTTTCGATTTCCCCCCGGTTCAAAATTACAGTCTTGCCTTCGTTTTCATTTTTTTTCCTTGCAAACCTATGATAGTGTTTTGTTTTGTTTTAATTTAATTTGTAGACTCAATGTAATTTTTATTCGCTAGCGCTCGCTTATTGGTCATGACAAATTACAGTTTTGCCCTCAGTTTAAAATTAAAGTTTTCTCATCGTTTTATTTTTTTCTAGCAAAACTATGACAGTGTTTTGTTTTAATTGGTACAAATTTTTTTGACATAGCGCCCCACAGCGTGGGCGGGACATAAACTAGTTTTCAACAAAATAAAAGAAAGAAGAAATTTTATTTTCTAGTTTTATTTGACAAACTTTTTAATAGTTTTTCTGAATCAGTTTCTTCTCATAAATTCAAAAATTTTGCGTGAGAATATTAAAAAAAATGATGTAAACGAAAATTTATTCCAATTTATGTGTTTCACTAGGGCTACTCACGAGTGATCCGAGCCGAGCCAGGTCAAGCTCGGGTTTGATTATAAACCGAGCTAGTTGTGCTCGGTTTGGATTTGAAACCGAGCTGAAAATCTAGCTCGAGCTCGGTTTGGTTCAGTTTTGCTCGAATTTGAAATACATGTTAATACGCAACTTTCAAATTCAATAGTATAAGATATCATTCAATAGTTCAAAAAGACATATACAAAATAAATTCAACCTGCTATATTACAAGCCAAAGTCAAGTTCAATCAAATACAAAATAAGTTTCAAATCTCAACCAAATACAATATAAGGTCATTAGAATCCTAATCAATCACCCAATATGACACCGGTATCTAACTGCACACCTAAATACATGTAATAACAACTAATTTTCTATAATATATTATAATAAAACATATCAAAGGCAAAATAACCCGAGTTAAGCTGAGCCGAGCTAACAGGCAAACCGAGCCAATTTGGCTCGTTACGAACCGAGTTGAGCCGAGCTATGCTCACTTTCTAACCGAGTCGAGCCAGCTTAGCTCAGTTTCAAACCAAACGATATCGAGCGAGCTTTTTCCGAACGAGCTCCGAGCCACGAGCTTTTTAAACAGCCCTATGTTGCACTTTTAATCTGGACCGGGTTGGACCCCTTCTGAGCTACCCACTCTTTTAAGCATTTAAGCCCATAAATGGAACTTTGTGGACATATAGCCCAATACACTTATTAATCGAAAATAGTATTTCTTTAAATAATTAAAATATTAGATTTTAATACAATATATTTATATACTATTAATTGTTAACATTGTTAGGCATTAAAACTTATTTTTTTAGCTTATAAAGTTGGACATTGCTTTATGATAAAACCATGTACTATAGTATTTATTTATATACATTGTTTTATCATAAAGCAAACAATATGAATCATTAAGTGTTGAACCAGTAAGAGGTCTGAACCATTCTGACCCTCATTAAGAGGTCTAAACAATTCAGACCCTCATTAAGAGGTAAACGAACAGCCCTTTAATTATTAACTAACCCATGCCGGCTGAATTTGTAAGCCCCGACTGCAACGCGGCGAGGTCTTACATCTAGTTACCATAAAAATATACAATTTATTTTTATCATCAATAAGTTTTAATGGTAGAGTTACATAGTTTAATCGCAATACGATTATATGAAAAATATATAATTCAGCATAAAGTTATTGTATATGGAACATACTAAATACCAGGGTGAGAATCAAATAGAAAGTTTATTTTGGCTAGGAATGATAGGAAACAATAGGATTATGACATGTGACAAAATTTAAAATAAAGAGTAAGGGTATTTTAGTCAATCATATCCTTTCTTCTTCCTTCTTCTCCCCAGTAACTCCAAAACCCACCATTTTCAAAATCCACCATCTTCAAACTTTTCTTCACTTACTATCTCAATAATCACTACATTATAGTGTAATTTTCGTCATCAATCAATGATTCAAACATCCGATCAACGTGTTCTTCAGCTTTTTTTGAAGAAAACCCAGTTTAATTTCATTCAAAATCTCGTTTTTCCCATGAATTTGAAGATAATCACTCGATCCGTTCGATTCGATCACTGATAAGTGTTTCTATCATTCAAATTTCGTCAATCGTTGAAGAAATCGGCTTCGATGCATGTAAGAAATTCTTTAATTTCATTTTTACGATCTGGGTTTTTGATTTAGTCATTGCGTTTTACGATCTTGGCGGGGGTCCGGGGGCAGCGCCCCAGGTAGCAGGGTCCAAGGGGTGGCAGCCCCTGGCTGGGGTCGTTAAACTTCTTTAATAAAAATGCATCAGAAAATTTAATTTTCCAGAAATTGCCTCATTTTCTGGTTTTGTGTAACACCCCGAAAACGGGTTTGGTAATCAAACCACGTTAATACTAAAAGACGGGTAAAGTACCGTTAGTGATAAAATTTATCCGATGAATATTAGGATTTTTAAATAAATAAGCCTATTATTAAATTAAAAGCTGAGAGAAAGCTTTTGAGAAAATAAGGTTTATAGAAGCCCGAGTTAACGGGACTTAAAATAAAATGAGTTATAGATTCCCCGAACCACTAATTTAACTAGGAATGTTTAACCTAGTTAATAAACGGGAATATTGTTAGAAATAAGTTGGTTGTGCCCTACTTAATAACTAACCAAACAAGAGGGGCCAAATCTGGATAATTATAAACTTAAATTATAAATAAAGAAGTCAAGACAAAACACACACTCAGAGTGTACGTTCTGTTCGAACCCAGGAGGTTCCCCAGGAGCCAAAACCCTAACTCTCAACATAATCATCAAACTGAAGGCTCAAACGATGTCTAAATTCACAATTGAACGTGAATTAATGATCACCCAAGCTAGGGGTCATAAGGTATGTCAAATTTTGATGATTTGTGAAGTTGTGAAATTTGAATAATCATCATAATCGCGAATTATGAATGAATTATTGAAGCTATGGCTGAATTAGTGATGTATATATGCTTAGGAATCAAACCCTAAGTGAAAATTATACATATGATGATATAATTTGAATGATTTGATGATTTACCACACTAGGATAAGTGGGTATTAATCATATGATGAATTTGATGATATAATTATGACTAGAATCATCATACATGATAGTAATCAGGAAATACTTGAACAAAGTATGTGTTTGAGTATATAATCATACTTGCTAAGTAGTGAGTTTAGTATGATAAGATGAAAAATCAATGATATATTCATGTTGAATGAAGTATGATATCATTATGTGTTAAAAATGAACTAAGTTGTGTTAAATTGATGAAATTCGATTACATGAACTTGGTTAAATAAGTAGTTAAAACGTTAGCCTAATAAGGATGCTTACCGTATAATGAAAAAGTAATAAAACGAGTACTTAAGCTACATCGTGTAATTACTTTTGTCAAATAGGCAGTTTGACTCTTTAAAGTCAAAATGACCAATGATATGATCAAATGATAATTTGTAACACCCACCCCGTAACCCGGGTGATTGTGCACAATTGATACACTTACAGCGGAAACAAACTAAACTTTCATTAAAACTTATAATAGTCTGAGTACAACACTTTATTTATTTACAAACTTTTGGCAACTAAGAACTCCTTGATCTTCTAAAACTCCACAACTGTCAAGTAGTTCCTATAGCTTTCCTCATGACTCACCTGAGATAAGTATACTCAAAACGACGTCAGATATATACTGGTGAGCTCATACTATACAATTTTTATAAAGACAGACCACAGTTTACATTATATGCATACACAATATGGGCATGTGACCACATTATAGTCAGGTTGGGCCTCATTGAACCTTATAGGTCACATTTGACTTGTCACAAGCCACCGTACAAGAGACATACTGGTCCTCCAGATGTGTCCCCCTACGGCCGTTACATAGGTATGAGTGTGTGTCGCTGGACCTTATAAGCACGAAGTGCCTGTGGTTACAACACCTTATTACCCTTCCCAGAGTGACACACCTCATTAAGCATAATAGGATCCCATATACCCCTACTGACACATGCATACTGCAGCATTCTCATTATTACCAGTTATGGACGAGTATACTATCACAGTTTAAAAGACAAGTATGATGACTCACCTGATTAGCAATTGCTTAACAGCCGCTAGTACGACTGGGTTATGTCTCAAGGTCCTGACACAATTACATAATCCTAGGTTAGGTAATGGTACATCTAACTAGTCATTATCATGGTTGGATATTGGTTAGTGCTGCCTTGTTTAAGCATGGTTGATCAGTCTATGCTTAACTAAGGCTAGGCTACCCAATACTCGCCCCTGACAATAACCCTAGTACCTAAAAATAATACTAACATTACTACTACTAATAATAATATTACTAATAATAATAATACGCCTAGTAACTACTAAAATTAAATAATAAATAACTAAACGTAAACGTAAATGGGAGCATACCTTAAAACTATCTACGGCACGTTGATGTAGAGTTTCCCTACTCCTGCTCCTACTCGCGCTCCAAAAACGACTATTAACAACACCCAACGGGGTATCGTATACTTGGGATTCTCTATACTAGAGCGTTTCCGTTAAAGAAACTGGTACCTAAACAAACTACTGAGACTCTTATTTAAAGTAAGCAAGCAAGCACCTCAAAACCCTTTCTGGTGGATGTGGGATTCAATTGACGTGCCTACCTGCCTGATTGACCTGCTAGCTTGCTTGCTTATATATATTAATTCAGCTGCTTCACTCGTTTTTCTCGTATAACTTTTAAAATATGACATTTTATAAAATGACGAATATGTCATTAGAACAAGCATATTTTTATCTACGTTTTAACCTAAGTTTCATTAAAAACGGAGTAAGGTCAAAAATAATATATTTAATTATTAATATTAAACGGTCTCCTATACTAGCCAAGGCTTGTCAAGATATTTCACCTTTCACACCATCATCTTACTCGTTTAACAATATATCAAATATAAATTACATATTTCATACGTTTATAACCAGTACATTAAGGTTCGGGGTATTACATAATTTCGACATAAAGATTGTAGGATGGAATAGTCATGAATGATTATGACTAGTCTAACCATCTTACAAATTACGATGATAGTTTGACGCTTGACAAGCTAGGTGAAAGTTTGGGAAGGAAGCTGGTCAAACGGATCAAGAATGACGGAAAAGCATAAATTGGATGCTAGGTTAGTACATCTTACACTCTTTGTATTAAATACCTATTGGTTTTATAGGTTATGAATAATATAAAGTCTTGTTGAATTATGATGTTCCGACATGACATGTGCGGTTCGGAACAAAGGACAATGATAATAAACCATGTTTAATGGTTAAAAAGAGCTAATACGGTTATTTAGTCAGGAAATGACTAAATGATAACGAGTTTTGAATGATTACCTTATAAGGTAAACCAATGCAAATAATAGGAGTAAAACGGTAATTTGGTCACTCGTTGACTAGAACCGTTAGTTTTGAAAGACACTTTATGGCGTAAGTCATAATGGGTCAAAAGAGTTAAGAAAATTGTTTATAAGTAAATTGACCGTACGGTGTAAACCGGTGCGAGTCATGTAGACGAGATGATGATGTGCGCAAAATGCAACATATAAATTACATCAAATGTGGCATAAAACTAACCCTTTTTTAGTACTAATGTTGGAAAAAGTGTGTTTTTGTCTTCCTTTTGTATTTTCAGGATTAAATGAGCTCAAATGAACAAAAGAAGCAAAAAGGCAGCTAAATCTAACATAAATACAAGAAAAGGAATAAACGTGGCATGCCCAACCCCTCGACAGCATCCTCCCAAGCAAAAAACAAGAGAACAGAAGGCTGAACACGCCCCGTGCTCAATGAGAAAGGGGGCGTGCCCAAGTGTATGCAGAAAAGACAAAGTCGTAGAAGCTTCTATCACCCACCACAGGGGCGTGTCCAGCGAACACGGGACCGTGGTCAACTCTAAGATTCGCAGAGTATAGGAAAATCTTGATAGTACAGATATGCTTCTGCACACGGGGTCGTGCCCAGCGGACACGGGGGCGTGGTCAACTAATGCAGACAAACTGCATTTAATGAAGAAAGAGAAGATGGGTGGACACGGGGCCGTGCCCAATGGACACAAGGCCGTGTCCGGGCTTCTGTGCAGGCTATAAATAGGGGTGCTTGGCTCATTTGCAAACCATCCCTTGGCAAACCACCTCTCTCTCACTTCACACACACTCCACCACCACCACAACACCATCATCCACCACCATCATCCATCATCCATCATAGACTGTGTGTAGTAGTCTCGGGATCCAAGATTGACAGTAAGAGTTCTTGACAATCAAAGGCCATGTTTGCCTAAGTCTCTTACATCACTTGGTGAAGACAAGCATTTAGTGTAATACTTTTTATTTTTAATCTTTTTGCACTTTTTATTTGGTTATGTATTAATGACTTTAATAACTAGTTTCTTATGTTGAATGTGAAACTTCCTTATCATTTGTCTGTGGTGTCTTGGCGTTATTTTACTGTCTATATAAAATAAAAGATTTACACCATTCATATCTCCACGGTCTATATGGAGATATGTTGGCTACCTGGTCGGGGGTTAAGGGAATGGTTTGGTAAGCGTCTTGCCTTGTTCAGTGTATAGATCCTGCAAGGACCTGGGTCAAGCTTAGTAGGACCTCCTTCAATACCCACTGGTATTGGATGGCGGGGGTCCGAATTTCTTGATCCCCTCATATGTAAACTACTATTAATATATTAACCCGGCTACTTAGGACTGTATCCCTGCTGACTCAGACTACTTAGCCGAGGGTAACGTTACCTTAAAAAGAGGGGCCTACCACATTATGCATTAATAACTTAATTAATTATCTTTCAATAATCCAACCCTTTAGGGTTGTATCCTTGCTGACTCAAACTACTGGGTTGAGGGTAACGTCACCTTCAAAAGAGGGGCCTATTGTAAGGACTCTCAAAATTTTCCTAAAAATACCCGTAAGTATAATCCCGGACCCCTGAAACCATACTGAGCATGAAAAACCAAGAAAACAAGAAATATGGTCTTCAGGCGGGCCGTGTAAAGGTTAAGTACACCTTACGCGGGCCGCGTCAACATGTAGTTTGACCGGATAAGCATCCGGATCCACGTGTTACACGCGTGGCAAGTCTAGTGGTGACACGCTAGCCCTAATCTACGTATAGACTGCCCTCGCGGGCCGCGTAAAGAACAAGAGAAGGTTTACGCGGGCCGCATGAACCTTAAATTTCAGCTATAAATAGGACAGGTTACGAGCAGTTCAGAAATGTCGAAATTTTAGTTCAAAAAACGAAAATATACTACTCTGAAGTCGAATTTACTTTCAATATTAGCGAGGCGCTGCTCCGATACCGGGTATTAACTCAATCGCTGCTACGATTCAATGTCCGATCGATTAAAAATATCCAATGGATGTTTATGTGCTGCCCACATTAGGGTTTATGCTTTGTCATTCGTCGTAAATTCGATGGATGTTTAAGTATCGCACTTTGTCATTCGTTGTGAGGGTTTAATCTCGTGAGTTATCGTAAATGCTGTATTAGTTACTGACCGAGTTCGTGTGCATGTTGTTTAAATTTAGGTTAAAAGGCTAATCAGTAGGCTAAGCTCTGCCCATATAAATCTGCAATGTGAGTCATTCTCTTTTTATCAACTGTTTTACAATACCTCAAATTATTTTCAATTGTTATAATTAAAGGGAGTAAGTCGTGGTAATCTTAATCAATGGCTAGTGGGGTATTGTGCACATTACTAATTTCTCACGGGGTTAGGCTAATAAGCCCTAACAGTGATATATCGTCACTAATTGGGTGACAGGACCCAATAGTGGTATGACCATCGTCACCAGGAGGTGACACGGCGCCATATAACAATAAGATAGAAACCATTGTAATCGCTCTTATGCTGTAATTTATAACTGTGTCATTTTATCAAAATGAGTGACTCGCCAGCATTTCCCCGCTGATAAAATATTTTTAAAACATGTTTCAGGCGACCTGCTGTAAATCAAGGACACGTGCTACGGAGCACTAACAAGCTTGAAGAGGTGGCTCAGTTAAAATAAATAAACATGTTTTAAATAATTCAGGGAATTCCCTAATTAAATTCCTCTATTGTAAATTACGGGGTTTATCTCCAATTTATGGAATAAAATAATTGGGCATTTTGAGTTTTAAAAGATCCTGTTGAAAATCTTCTGCTGTCACATCGTAAATACCACAGGTTCCTGTCCCACGGCTCCTGACCGGGTCAAACCGGGGCTGGGGCTGTGACAGGAAAAGGTGGTATCAGAGCCACACTGATCAAGCCACTGATTTAAGCCAATTAAGTATTTAGAAAATACTTAATTTTACTGATTGCTATTTTGTAATTATATGTTTTATTATTTGAATATTTGTTTACAGTATGGGTAAGCAAAGACTTTCGGATATCTACTATAAATTAGACACTTCACCAAAAGAAAAAGGAACTTCATCCTCAAAATACCCAACAGATACTGATGAAGGAATATTTGTTCGAAAGGCACAATATGAGGAACCACTTTCTCCTAATAAAAGAAGTTTGATTATTAGGAAAAGTCAGAAGAAAATAAAGAAATCACAATCAAAAGAAATGAGAGTTAATCAGAAAACCCAAGAATTAGGCAGTAACCCACCATGGGAAGACAAGTTAGATGAAAAATGGGCAGATCTCTATATGCTAGCCACTGTAGCAGTAAATGCAAATCTTTAAATACTCCTGACTCAAGTTCTAGCACCCTTATCACCTACAAGCCAGAAACTTTACCCAGTAAATAAATAAATTTACAGTAAACCCTAGTGTGTTTTAATTGTCAGTTGTCCTTTGTATTAAATTAGTCACATGGTATGCAATAATAATTAAAGATTATCTATGAAATTTTGTTATAAAATTTTAACTTAGCATTTTGTGTGTATTTTTGCATATATGCTAAACAGCATGAATGAGTTATCTGAAGCCCTTCAGAATCTCAATCTCTATCCGGTGAAAATAGAAGTTTCCAGAGACTTTACTGGTTATATACCCGATATAGAAGAACCTATGGAATTCAACGCTCCACCTCCGGAGAAACCCAATCCTAAAAAAAGGAGAAGATTTGTGGGATGGAGGCGAGTGCGCAGGAGGAAACCCGCAACTAGGAAGATTCCCAAAATAGAAAATACCATAGATAAAGGAAAGGGGATTGAAGTCGGGGAAGGTTCTAGGCAGACAGAAATGGAGATTGGGGAAGGTTCTAGGCAAACAAAGATGGAATTTGGGGAAAGCTCTAGACAAGTCGAGGAGTTGCCATTTCAGGAGGAATTAGATCGCGCATTGGCGAGCTGTGATATCGTTAGGCCTATCAATAATAACCTTTACCCTTATCCTGCCGAAAATCAACTTCCAATAAACTTAGAACCAGCAATCCCAGAACCTATAATCCACACCCAACCTCTAGGAATGGACGAGTGGTGGACCAATGATTGGCAGTTTCAAAACCTCCTTAACAATCCTTATACCTTTCTCCCTCAGTTCGACCCGGAACCCATACCAAACCCGCCAATGAGCAATGAAAACTTAGCTGAACTCCGCCACTTTGGCGAGGAGCTGGTGGATGCAGGAAATAGGATTCGGGAGGTAGGAGAACAGATCTCCTGGAAGTACGACGAAAGGGAACATCGTTACTGAAATACAAACTGACGAGGGATAGTGGGGTTGTGAAACTGTGATTGTATAATAATAATAATAATAATAGTAAAATATAATCTTGTAAAATAACTACAAATAAAACTTTGTAAGATAATGGTGTGTATTGATGCATATTATAATATATAAAAATGGGAATCGAGAAATCGATAATTTTGGCTATCCATGTGTTATGAAATTGTGTGATTATTTGTGTATTGCTATTAATTATTTTATGCTAATAATTTATATATATTAATTATCAGATGGAAAACGCTAATAATGAACCAGTTAACGAGGTTAACCAATCTGAGCAACACCCGGAAGATCAATTTATGACTAGGCAAGATATAGAAAATATCGTTGCTCAAGGAATAGCCAATGCTATTCCAGCAATCCTTGCTGCTGCCCAGAAACCTATTGAACCTCAACAAATCATTCCTAGCAAACGTACTTCTGAAGATAACTTCAGTAATACCGTAAACGGAGGCGGTAATCATACTAATCACGATAATGATCCACGGCAGGCTCCGCTCCCTAAGAAAATGAAAGCTGCAACGCCTGGTTGCACTTACAAAGAATTTCTTGCCTGTAAACCAGCTGAGTTTGTAGGTAACGAAGGGGCGACTGCAGCACTGCGTTGGTTAGAGAAAACCGAGGCAGTAATTTCCATAAGTAAATGTGCTGAAGAAGACCAGGTCATGTATGCGTCGAATCTTTTTAAAGAAGGGGCGCTAGAATGGTGGAACACGGTGTTACAAGCAAAAGGAAGAATGGTGGAACTGGGAAGAATTTAAGAGTCTTGTAGAAAGAAAATTCTGTCCCGAGTATGAAAAGGAACAAATGACAAATAAGTTCCTGACACATCGGATGATAGATGTAAACTGTCGAGGGTACACTTCGACATTCTTCGAATATGCGAGAGTAGTACCAACCCTGGCTTCGCCAGAACCAGTACTTATTTCCCGCTATATTTGGGGATTAATTGGTGAAATCTGTAATATCGTCAAGGCTGCGAAACCCCGCACGATTGATGATGCGGTGGATTTAGCCAATACTCTGACTGACGAATTGGTACGGACGCGAGAAGAAATAGAAAGAAGGAAGTAGCCCAAAAGATTACCCAAGGATTTCGTATGGGTAACCGTAACAATTTCAAGCGAAGGGGAACCGGACAATCTTCCACTGGTCCATTTTGCAATTCTTGCAAAAGGAAGCATTTTGGAAGATGCAAAATATATTGCAATTTTTGCAAAATTCCAGGGCACCAAGAAGAATACTGCAGGAAGAAGAAATTCACAGTCTGCTACAACTGTGGAGAAGCTGGACATCTAAGGCCAGACTGCCCAAAACTGAACAAACCAGCTGACAATAAAGCTAAACCTGCAGAAGGAATAAATAAGAAGAACGCTAGAGCTTTCCAACTGACAACTCAGGAAGCCGAACTGATTCCTGATGTGATAGCTGGTACGTTTCTAGTTCACAATGTATATGCAAAAGTATTATTTGACTCTGGTGCAAACCAAAGTTTTATAAATACTTCATTATGCCAAGCACTTAATTTACCCCTAACCAACCTTAGGCAGATTTTTACAGTCAAAACAGCAGATGGGAATTTTGTTAACATATATAAAGTTTTGCGAGAAGGAAAGATAGAACTGTTAGGCTATAAATTCTCTGCAAACCTGTTACCTATGAAATTAGCCGGATTCGATGTTGTGTTAGGAATGGATTGGCTAATAGCCAACCATGCTCGAATTCTTTGTGATAAGAATTCCATAGAAATTCATACTCCCACAGGAGAATTAGTGGTGATTACAGGAGATAAGCCACGAAAGCCACTGAAATTCATTTCAGTAATGAAATTGGCCAGTTATTCCAGAAAACAAGAAATGGTATATATGATTTCAGTAATCATTAATACGAAAAGTAAAGAGCTTAAAGAAATTCCAGTAGTATCGGAATATCCCGATGTATTCCCAAAAGAACTACCTGGATTACCACCTGATAGGGAAGTAGAATTTAGAATTCATCTAATTCCTGGAACTACACCGATAGCTAAAGCACCTTATTGGTTAGCACCCACCGAAATGCTTGAGTTGAAAAAGCAATTAGATGAATTACTAAGTAAAGGTTTCATACATCCTAGTTCATCCCCTTGGGGAGCACCAGTGTTGTTCGTAAAGAAAAAGGATGGTTCGATGAGAATGTGTATTGATTATAGAGAATTGAATAAGGTTACAATTAAGAATTGATACCCATTACCTAGGATTGATGATCTTTTCGATCAACTTCAAGGAGCTAGATATTTTTCTAAGATCGAATTGCGCTCTGGATATCATCAATTGAAAGTACAAGAAGAAGACATACCTAAAACTGCTTTCAAAACTAGGTATGGTCATTACGAGTTTACAGTCATGCCCTTCGGATTAACGAATGCACCTGCAGCATTCATGGACATGATGAATAGAATATGTAAACCATACTTGGATAAATTTGTAATTGTCTTTATCGACGATATACTTATTTATTCCAAAAGCCAGGATGAACACTGTCAGCACTTGCATGCACTCTTAACTTTGTTAAGAAAGGAAAAGCTTTATGCCAAATTCTCGAAATGTGAATTTTGGCTACAAGAAGTGCAATTCTTAGGACACATGGTGAATCACGAAGGTATTCACGTAGATCCTGCTAAAATAGAAGCGATCACCAAATGGAAGGTTCCGCAATCCGCAATGGAAATTAGAAGTTTTATAGGATTAGCCGGATATTATAGACGGTTTATTAAGGATTTTTCCAAGATAGTTGTACCATTAACTAAGCTAACCTGTAAAACAGTTAAATTTGAATGGGGAACTAGGCAAGAAGAGGCGTTTAAGATTTTAAAGCAAAAGTTAACAAATGCCCCAATCTTAGCCTTGCCAGAAGGAACTGAAGATTTTGAAGTTTACTGTGATGCTTCAAAACTAGGATTAGGATGTGTGCTAATGCAACGCAAGAAGGTAATTGCTTATGCTTCAAGGCAATTGAAAAAGCACGAAGAAAACTATACGACTCATGACTTAGAATTAGGAGTCATAATTTTTGCCCTTAAAATTTGGAGACTTTATCTGTATGGAAGTAAATTTACTATTTATACAGATCATAAGAGTTTAAGATATATATTTGGGAAAAAAGAGTTAAACATGAGGCAAAGGAGATGGATGGAAATCCTAAGTGACTACGACTGTGATATTCAGTATCACGAAGGAAAGGCAAATGTAGTTGCAGATGCCTTAAGTCGTAAGTATCATGAAAAACAACGACGGGTTCATGCTCTTAGATTAAATCTACAGTTAGATTTAATGGAACAACTAAAGCATTTTCAAGAAACAGCAATCAAGGATGATGCTGAAGGAATGAAAGGACGAATAAAAGAATTAGAACAAGGAGCTGATGGAATTTGGAGATTCCACAAAAGAAGAATTTGGGTACCTAAGCAGGGAGAATTAAGAAATAAGATTTTAGAAGAAGCCCATAAATCTAGGTATACCATGCACCCTAGAAACAATAAAATGTACCAAGATTTAAGAAATAACTTTTGGTGGATAGGAATGAAAAAGGATATAGCTAGATATGTTTCTAAGTATCTTACTTGTTCACAAGTTAAGGCAGAACACCAGAAACCTTCAGGTCTGCTACAACAATTAGAAATGCCTGTATGGAAATGGGAACTCATAACAATGGATTTTGTTACTAAGTTACCCAAAACCAGAAAAGGTAATGACGCCATTTGGGTAATTGTGGATCGATTAACCAAATCAGCTCACTTTCTACCTATGAAAGAAACCTTTAGCATGGAAATGTTGGCAAAGTTGTATGTGGATGAAGTAGTATCTTTACATGGAGTTCCACTATCCATTGTATCGGATAGAGATAGTCGTTTCACTTCCCATTTCTGGACTAGTTTCCAAGAAGCAATGGGAACTCGACTAAATCTAAGCACTGCATATCATCCTCAAACAGACGGACAAAGTGAACGGATGATCCAAACCTTGGAGGACATGCTTAGGTCATGAGTGATAGATTTTGGTGGAAATTGGGACAACCATTTACCCTTAATCGAATTCTCCTATAACAATAGTTATCATTCAAGCATTGAAGCTGCCCCAATTGAAGCATTGTACGGACGAAAGTGCAGAACTCCAGTTTGTTGGGCAGAGATAGGAGAAAGTCAATTATCAGGTCCCGAAATAGTGCAAGAAACTACAGACAAAATCACTCAAATCAAGGAAAGGCTGAAGACTGCTCGAGATCGTCAAAAGAGTTATGCAGACAATAGACGGAAGCCACTCGAGTTTCAAGTTGGAGACAAAGTACTATTGAAAGTTTCACCTTGGAAAGGAGTAGTTCGATTTGGTAAGAAAGGAAAGCTAAGTCCAAGATACGTAGGACCATTCTCAGTGATCCAACGTATAGGACCAGTTGCTTATCGCTTACAACTACCAGAGGAGTTAGCTGGAATACATGATGTATTCCATGTATCCAATCTCAAGAAATGCCTATCAGACGAATCTTTGGTAGTACTTCTCCAAGATATAGAGGTAAATGAGAAATTGAAATTTGTTGAGAAACCTCTTCAAATCGAAGATCGAAAGATCAAATTTCTCAAACACAAAAGATTGGTGCTAGTTAAAGTCAAGTGGGATTCAAAGAGAGGACCCGAATACACTTGGGAGCTGGAATCAGAGATAAAACGAAAGTATCCTCACTTATTCCAATGAATCTCGAGGACGAGATTTTAAATAAGGTGGGGTGGATGTAAGGACTCTCAAAATTTTCATAAAAATACCCGTAAGTATAATCCCGGACCCCTGAAACCATACTGAGCATGAAAAACCAAGAAAACAAGAAATATGGTCTTCAAGCGGGCCGCGTAAAGGTTAAGTACACTTTACGCGGGCCGCGTCAACATGTAGTTTGACCGGATAAGCATCCGGATCCACGTGTTACACGCGTGGCAAGTCTAGTGGTGACACGCTAGCCCTAATCTACGTATAGACTGCCCTCGCGGGCCGCGTAAAGAAAAAGAGAAGGTTTACGCGGGCCGCGTGAACCTTAAATTTCAGCTATAAATAGGACAGGTTACGAGCAGTTCAGAAATGTCAAAATTTTAGTTCAAAAACGAAAATATACTACTCTGAAGTCGAATTTACTTTTAATATTAGCGAGGCGCTGCTCCGATACCGGGTATTAACTCAATCGCTGCTACGATTCAATGTCCGATCGATTAAAACTATCCAATGGATGTTTAAGTGCTGCCCACATTAGGGTTTATGCTTTGTCATTCATCGTAAATTCGATGGATGTTTAAGTATCGCACTTTGCCATTCGTTGTGAGAGTTTAATCTCGTGAGTTATCGTAAATGCTGTATTAGTTACTGACCGAGTTCGTGTGCATGTTGTTTAAATTTAGGTTAAAAGGCTAATCAGTAGGCTAAGCTCTGCCCATATAAATCTGCAATGTGAGTCATTCTCTTTTTATCAACTGTTTTACAATACCTCAAATTATTTTCAATTGTTATAATTACAGGGAGTAAGTCGTGGTAATCTTAATCAATGGCTAGTGGGGTATTGTGCACATTACTAATTTCTCACGGGGTTAGGCTAATAAGCCCTAACAGTGATATATCGTCACTAATTGGGTGACAGGACCCAATAGTGGTATGACCATCGTCACTAGGAGGTGACATGGCGCCATATAACAATAAGATAGAAACCATTGTAATCGCTCTTATGCTGTAATTTATAATTGTGTCATTTTATCAAAATGAGTGACTCGCCAGCATTTCCCCGCTGATAAAATATTTTTAAAACATGTTTCAGGCGACCTGCTGTAAATCAAGGACACGTGCTACGGAGCACTAACAAGCTTGAAGAGGTGGCTCAGTTAAAATAAATAAACATGTTTTAAATAAATCAGTGAATTCCCTAATTAAATTCCTCTATTGTAAATTACGGGGTTTATCTCCAATTTATGGAATAAAATAATTGGGCATTTTGAGTTTTAAAAGACCCTGTTGAAAATCTTCCGCTGTCACATCATAAATACCATAGGTTCCTGTCTCGCGGCTCCTGACCGGGTCAAACCGGGGCTGGGGCCGTGACACCTACTACAATAACTAAGATAATCTCTTAAAAAGTGTAAAAGTGCGGAAATAATCAAAGGTTACACTAAAGGCGAGTCGGATCCAAGTGATTCATCTTGTCTATCTGTTTTTATTTTATTTTTATTTTCAGCATTTTTAGTTTTTATTTTCTAGTTTAAAACCTTTTTTTTCTAAACTTTTGATTTGATTAGACGTTGAGGATAAACCGGTATTAAAAGCTCTTGTGTCATTGGACGACCTCGGTATCTTACCAACACTATACTACGCTCACGATGGGTGCACTTGCCCATATGTGTGTTTAGTGTTAGTAGAATATCGTGTTTTATAAATTTAAAACTTGACCAAAGTGTTAAAAGGGGCTAAAAATATTCATTAAAAACTATATAACACTCACACGCATCAATGATAATAAATCCATCTCGCAAGATATACGGTCATTTAGACCAAACGGGTCAAAAGGTGAAATTATCACCCTTTGACAATATCGACTAATGGTTTGCTGAGTTGTATGATTATAGGAATAAATATCAAATGGATATTTACATCGCTATTACTTAGCGGCTATTAAAGCAAGGTTTCGAAACGGGTCAATATATTGATACGAGCCAAGTATGTATAATAGGTTAACTACTCAATTTGAAACTAGAGTTTCATTGAGAGTTAAATGAAGTCAAATAGACATTTGGTTACTTTAATAAGTAAACCGAATGATTCATATGATGGTCATTTTTTTTGACAACATAATGACTTTTCAAATCAAAATCATAGTTTAAAAGAGGGATTTTGGGTCGAGAATGCGTTTAGAAGTCCCTCATTTTAATGAAAGGTGAAAATGGACCAAAATGCCCTTGTAAGCTAAATCGAGTGAACGACCCTTAAAGGTGGTTCGGAAAAGAGTTATATGATGAAATAAATACTTTGAATAAGTATAACAAGCGAAAGATGTAAAATAGTGGTCAAATGACTCTATAGGAGTGTTTGCTGTAAAATGATAATCCGAGGGGTAAAGCTCAGAATATATAGATTTCCACACTAAATCCACCACACATATAGTTGTGGTGGAAGATCAACTGATAAATAATGTGGAAATAAGATGCTAAAAGCGAATGAGCATGAATTATGCGGAAAAAAATGCTTAAATACCTTTAACGGGTCAAAATAAACATTTAAGTAAAAACGAGTTTAAGAATGTATATAAACCCGGGATTTAAACCTAGTATGATAGCCAACATTGAAATTATAAGGTTCATGAGAAATTAGGATCAAACAAATATTTTTGTTTGATAAATGCATGAACGGGTCAAATTTTGGTAAAAAGATAATAAGCCGAAGGCTTAAAAGTCTTCAATTTTGTTAATCCGAATGTTGGATTTTAACTATGGAGAATCAATTTACGATCACGTAGGAAGAAACGGATCGTAAAACGGAACAATAGCGACCAAGTTATGGATGTTTTCGTAAAACTGAGTTTGGCTGGAAAATATGCAGATCTGAACCAAACTTGCTGTTGAAATAGGGTCCTCATGTCGCGCGACGGAGAACCCCAAACATGGTCGCGGCACATGACGATGGTCGCGGCACACAACGATGGTCGCGGCACGCGACAGCTAAGCACACATCCCGTCGTGGCACGCGACGGGTATTAAATTCAGCAAAAGTTGTTGCTGTGTTGTTTTTACGCTACGGATCTGTTTTAATACTTCATAAACTTCAATAACTGACGTTTATGGCCACTTTGGTTATAGAGACCAAGCAACCGGCGCTACGCGATGGGTTAAACATCTGGCAATGATTATATGCTAATCTGTTTGAGTTACGGTTTTGTTTAAATACTTATAAATTCCGTATAGCTAAAACATTTCATGTTTTATGAAATGTAGGTATATATTAGAAGTACCGGAGGACGATCAAGCTCGATGAGAAACCGAACACATAAAGAATTAAAGCTTCCGCGAAAAAATGTTTCGTCGTCATTTTTAAACGGCGAATTTATACATGATATGTTAAGATGTTTTAGAGTTTACAATGTTTTAACAACTCGTATTTTAAGTGTATGTTTAATCGAAATCACACTAATATAGTCGGATTTTATATGATAATCGTATAAAATGAACAAAGGGTCTTACAAGTTGGTAATCAGAGCTCCAGGTTAAGGAGTAAAGTGTTCGGTTCGAGACTTGATCGCAAAATCCGGAAAGTTATTTAGTATATTAACGGTCTAGCATAAAAAGTGTTAAAAACAACACATAGGGATAACGTGTAAAACACGTTACCCCAAATAAAGCGATAAAAGACCAATATAGTTAAACGAATTACGTGTGTTAACACGTATTGTTGAAAGCCTTGTATTATAATACGGGCGCTTATTAATGATAAACGTTACTAATCTTTGTATACGCTTTAGCTAAAGGACCCTCGTATCCGAAGATGACGAGAGTCTAAAGAATTATCGATGCAATAAAGAAATAGTCAGAAGTATGACAAGTAAGTCATTTACGCTAAAGACTGGAATGGAGAAACGATTTCGAATGAGAGATCGAACAACAAGGAAAGTTTATCAAGGCAAGTAGCTACAAGGTACATGTCTTAAACTTATAAGTGCAAACAGAAATATGCAACAAATACATAGTGAATGACAAGTTGCATATAGAATAAAAAACTTGGAAAACCTGGATAGGATTCATATCAAGGATGACGTTTCCAAGAGAAATTCAGTAGAGATACGTATTATTCACAGTCATGAATAATGAGACAATAACTGAATTTAGTTTAAAAATAAACTTGGACGAAAGTAATCATCCAAGTATGTATTCTCAATAAGGATTCAAATTGAGAAAAGTAATGATCACATCGATGAATGTGATTGTATAAATGGTTATAAAAGGAACATTGTAAATGTTCAAGGATAAAACGGGTAAAACTGGTAATTGTTAATTGGCAATTAAATAAAGTTTTACCAAATAAAATAAATCGAGAGATTGCTTACATGGGACATGATGTGGTAATTATAATAAGGTCATGTGTACCATGTGTTGATCGCTTACTCTAGCCAAGTAAGTAGTGAACACATGATACCATGAGCTTCTGATAACGAGCACAGTTATGTCCGATGTGGTAAGGTCGAGAAGAATGAAAAAGTTAAAAGAACCTTGGGGTCAAGACATCTTGTGGGCATACTCGTATAAATGGTTTTCGAGGGAACCATAAAAACGATGTATGTAGCGCATAGAAATAAATGACCCAAGGGAATTCGTGAAACAAGTCATTTTGGATGAAAGAACCATGGTTGACAAAAAGGGCATGTAAAACCAGATTATAAATGACTCGCGAGGTCATAGAAACGAAGGTATTGCCCATACAAAAAGACGATCGAAGTCATTGACTTTGGTCATAGTAAAGAAGGGATGATGATGATAATCATCATTCAGAATTTATAAGACCATCAAGCATGGTCACATAAAGAATAAAGGTTTGGTTAAATAAAGAGATGGATTTCGCTAAGACGACCAAACAAGCCAAAACGAAGTCTAAATGCATACCCAAAGGGTTACATTAAGAATGACTTCAGTAAATCACCCGGTTGATGGGTAGGAATTTAAACACATGCGTAAACCGAGAGACGGGAACGCGGATTGAAAGTCAAAGGACTCGGATTATGAGTTATGACTAAAATATGATAAAATTTCTCAAAAAGAAATTTTGAATAAATATGTTCAACTATTTTGAGGTTGAACGGATTGAATAACGAATAAAGTTTGATTGTTCATAAGTGATAGATTTCACACAAACAAGTCAAACGGGTTAAATAAAACATAATGCTTGATGGTAGCCCGGTAATGGGTTACAAGAAAATATATATGTAAACCGGATAACGGTGAGCATAAGACGAACCGACGCATAAATAACGTGAGAAGTCATAGAGTCGGGAGAATGATCCGAAATAAAACGAGTGTAGTCACGAACTATAGTCAAGGTTAACGGATTTTAAACTTGAAAACAAATGATTTTCAAACATAGAAAACAATGATCTACGGGATCATTATAACCTTCGGGTTATAAGCAGTATAAAAGTCTACGGGACTAAAATGACCCATGGGTCATGAATAGAAAGAAATGAACTATAAAGGCCTCGCTTTAGAGAGGTAAAAGCCTAAAGAAATAGCCCACGAGGCTAAGTGAAAGAACCTACGTGTTATTTAGACAAAGCGAGGAAAATAATTGAAAAATGCATTCGTAAAACAAAGACTGTAAAGAAATATTTTCAAGAATGAAATAAAGATATAAACCTAAACCTGACGTGACACGATCACGGTCAAGAAAAGTAATGTGAAATATAATCACCTTATAGCCCGAGCAATGAGTATAAAGTAACTGGACTAATAAGTCTAGTTAGTGAGACCGGTTAAGGTCGAAATTCAAATTAATAATTTGGATAATACGCTATTTATTATGAGAATAGCGTGGAATAAATAAAATCAATAGATTTACATGATCAAGTGGCCAAATTGGCGACTCAATCAAGTAAACAACAAAGGTCCATGAGACCTCAATAACTGAAAATACTGATCACCTATTTTTAGGGATCATAAGGCTATAAGTTCACAAACAAAGGAGTTTGTTTGTTAAAAAGGGAAAGATTTCACTAAAGACCTCTGAACAGGTTAAAATAACGGATTCATGAAGAGTCCGAAAGAATAAAAGCGATGGATTTCGCTAAGTTAACCAAATCGGTTGAAATAACGAGAATACGTTATTTTGGAGTTGCATTATCTCGTATGAAATACATATATGCTTAGTAACCAAAAAGACGTTACCATACTTTTCTGGTAATATTAACAACTGGTTAAAGTATGAGTAATGCTTAAAAGATTACTCAGGTCAAATTGTGTTGAGTTTAAAAACTCAATGAATTATGTAAGAAATGTTTCAAGGACGAAACCTCTTTAAGGGGGATAGACTTGTAACACCCCGAAAACGGGTTTGGTAATCAAACCACGTTAATACTAAAAGACGGGTAAAGTACCGTTAGTGATAAAATTTATCCGATGAATATTAGGATTTTTAAATAAATAAGCCTATTATTAAATTAAAAGCTGAAAGAAAGCTTTTGAGAAAATAAGGTTTATAGAAGCCCGAGTTAACGGGACTTAAAATAAACTGAGTTATAGATTCCCGGAACCCACTAATTTAACTAGGAATGTTTAACCTAGTTAATAAGTGGGAATATTGTTAGGAATAAGTAGGTCGTGCCCTACTTAATAACTAACCAAACAAGAGGGGCCAGATCTGGATAATTATAAACTTAGATTATAAATAAAGAAGTCAAGACAAAAACACACTCAGAGTGTGTGTTCTGTTCGAACCCAGGAGGTTCCCCAGGAACCAAAACCCTAACTCTCAACATAATCATCAAATTGAAGGCTCAAACGAGGTCTAAATTCACAATTGAACGTGAATTAATGATCACCCAAGTTAGGGGATCATAAGGTATGTCAAATTTTGATGATTTGTGAAGTTGTGAAATTTGAATAATCATCATAATCGCGAATTATGAATGAATTATCGAAGCTATGGCTGAATTAGTGATGTATATGTGCTTAGGAATCAAACCCTAAGTGAAAATTATACATATGATGATATAATTTGAATGATTTGATGATTTACCACACTAGGATAAGTGGGTACTAATCATATGATGAATTTGATGATATAATTATGATTAGAATCATCATACATGATACTAATCAGGAAATACTTGAACAAAGTATGTGTTTGAGTATATAATCATACTTGCTAAGTAGTGAGTTTAGTATAATAAGATGAAAAATCAATGATATATTCATGTTGAATGAAGCATAATATCATTATGTGTTAAAAATGAACTAAGTTGTGTTAAATTGATGAAATTTGATTACATGAACTTGGTTAAATAAGTAGTTAAAACGTTAGCCTAATAAGGATGCTTACCGTATAATGAAAAAGTAATAAAAACGAGTAGTTAAGCTACATCGTGTAATTACTTTTGTCAAATAGGCAGTTTGACTCTTTAAAGTCAAAATGACCAATGATATGATCAAATGATAATTTCGACATAAAGATCGTAGGATGGAATAGTCATGAATGATTATGACTAGTCTAACCATCTTACAAATTTCGATGATAGTTTGACGCTTGACAAGGTAGGTGAAAGCTTGGGAAGGAAGCGGGTCAAACGGATCAAGAATGACGGAAAAGCATAAATTGGATGCTAGGTAAGTACAGCTTACACTCTTTGTATTAAATACCTATTGGTTTTATAGGTTATGAATAATATAAAGTCTTGTTGAATTATGATGTTCCGACACGACATGTGCAGTTCGGAACAAAGGACAATGATAATAAACCATGTTTAATGGTTAAAAAGAGCTAATACGGTTATTTAGTTAGGAAATGACTAAATAGTAACGAGTTTTGAATGATTACCTTATAAGGTAAACCAATGCAAATAATAGGAGTAAAACGGTAATTTGGTCACTCATTGACTAGAACCGTTAGTTTTGAAAGACACTTTATGGCGTAAGTCATAATGGGTCAAAAGAATTAAGAAAATTGTTTATAAGTAAATTGACCGTACGGTGTAAACCGGTGCGAGTCATGTAGACGATATGATAATAAATCCATCTCGCAAGATATACGGTCATTTAGACCAAACGGGTCAAAAGGTGAAATTATCACCCTTTGACAATATCGACTAATGGTTTGTCGAGTTGTATGATTATAGGAATAAATTTCAAATGGATATTTACATCGCTATTACTTAGCGGCTATTAATGCAAGGTTTCGAAACGGGTCAATATATTGATCCGAGCCAGGTATGTATTATAGGTCAACTACTCAATTTGAAACTAGAGGTTCATTAAGAGTTAAATGAAAGTCAAATAGACATTTGGTTACTTTAATAAGTAAACCAAATGATTCATATGATGGTCATTTTGTTTTGACAACATAATGACTTTTTAAATCAAAATCATAGTTTAAAAGAGGGATTTTGGGTCGAGAATGCGTTTAGAAGTCCTTCATTTTAATGAAAGGTGAAAATGGACCAAAATGCCGTTGTAAGCTAAATCGAGTGAACGACCCTTAAAGGTGGTTCAGAAAAGAGTTATATGATGAAATAAATACTTTGAACAAGTATAACAAGCGAAAGATGTAAAATAGTGGTCAAATGACTCTATAGGAGTCTTTGCCGTAAAATGATAATCCGAGGGGTAAAACTCGGAATATATAGATTTCCACACTAAATCCACCACACATATAGTTGTGGTGGAAGATCAACTGATATATGTGGAAATAAGATGCTAAAAGCGAATGAGCATGAATTATGCGGAAAAAAAATGCTTAAATACCCTTAACGGGTCAAAATAAGCATTTAAGTAAAAACGGGTTTAAGAATGTATATAAACCCGGTATTTGAACCTAGTATGATAGCCAACGTTGAAATTATAAGGTGCATGAGAAATTAGGATCAAACAAATATGTTTGTTTGATAAATGCATGAACGGGTCAAATTTTGGTAAAAAAATAATAAGCCGAAGGCTTAAAAGTCTAAAATTTGTTAATCCGAATGTTGGATGTTAACTCTATATTATGGAGAATCAATTTACGATCACGCAGGAAGAAACGGATCGTAAAACGGATCAATAATGACCAAGTTATGGCCGTTTTCGTAAAACTGAGTTTGGCTGGAAAATATGCAGATCTGAACCAAACTTGCTGTCGAAATAGGGTCCCCGCGTCGCGCGACGGAGAACCCCAAAGATGGTCGTGGCACGCGACAGCTAAGCACACATCCCATCGCGGCACGCGACGAGTATTAAATTCAGCAATAGTTGTTGTTGTGTTGTTTTTACGCTACGGATCTGTTTTAATACTTCATAAACTTCAATAATTGACGTTTATGGCCACTTTGGTTATAGAGACCAAGCAACCGGCGCTGTACGCGACGGGTTAAACATCTGGCAATGATTATATGCTAATTTGTTTGAGTTACCGTTTTGTTTAAATACTTATAAATTCCGTATAACTAAAACATTTCATGTTTTATGAAATGTAGGTATATATTAGAAGTACCGGAGGACGATCAAGCTCGATGAGAAACCGAACACATAAAGAATTAAAGCTTCCGCGAGAAAAAAAGTTTCGTCATCATTTTTAAACGACGAATTTATACATGATATGTTAAAATGTTTTAACAACTCGTATTTTAAGTGTATGTTTAATCGAAATCACACTAATATAGTTGGATTTTATATAATAATCGTATAAAACGAACAAAGGGTCTTACATTTTGTGAACAACAGTTTCTGGTCATTGCGTTTTAGACAGTTTCTGGTTCTGTGAACAACAGTTTCGGGTCATTGCGTTTTAAAAATAAAACATTTTTGAAGTGTTTTTACTCATTGCGTTTTAGGTAAACACATTTTTATGTGTATTCATTTCATTGCGTTTTAGAGAGAACTGTTTCTTTTATGTTTTTAGGCCATTGCGTTTTAGAAATAAGACATTTTTATGTGTTTTCTAGTCATTGCGTTTTAGAAAAAAAAAGACATTTTAAGTGTTTTCTGGACATTGCGTTTTAGAAATAAGACATTTCTTTATGTTTTTTTGTGCATTGCGTTTTAGGCAAAACACATTTTTATGTGTTTTGAATCCATTGCGTTTTAGAAAGTACACTTTCTTTTATGTTTTTAGGCTATTGCGTTTTAGAAAAAAGACATTTTTATGTGTTTTCTGGCCACTGCGTTTTAGAAATAAGACATTTTTTTTTTGTGTTTTGGGTGCATTGCGTTTTAGGTAAAACACATTCAGTCCATTGCGTTTTAGAAAGTACAATTTCTTTTGTGTTTTTAGGCTATATTGCGTTTTAGAAATAAGACATTTCTTTGTGTTTTCTGGTCATTGCGTTTTAGAAATAAGACATTTCTTTGTGTTTTTGATGCATTGTGTTTTAGAAAAAGTTATTTTTTACGCTTTTTTTTCATTGCGTTTTACGCAACTGGTTTTCTCCATTGCGTTTTACGCAACTGGGTTTTCAATTTTTTTTTTGAAAATATAGCAATAGTATACTCGTTTTAAAGATAAAAAAGTGTTCGGTTTTTTGGTGCAATTTTTATAAAAAAATAATGTTGTATGAAAAAGTTATTAACGTTTAAAAAATATGGGGGGGGGGGGAATTGGAGGAGAGAGAAACTATTGTGCTGGATTGACTAAGTAAGTTGTGAATCTAAAAAAAAAGGGTTTAAGTTATTTTTAGTAACCGACACACCTTATAACTTTAAAAGAACTGTCTTCTATCTTGGAATTATAAATCAATAACCACGACAAATTTCATGTCCCCTAAGTCCACAACTTGGCATAATTTGAGACAAAAAAACAAACAATGTTTGCGTAGGAGACACTAAGAACTCGGTGTTCGCTTGCACATATTGTTTGCGGTGACGTAAAGAAGCAGCGTGGAGAAATCTAGAGAAAGTGAGGTGGAAATACGTTACGTATGTGTCCACACCCCATCATTTATGATATATTCTGTTTGTATACTCTATACTCCCGATCTTACTAAGATTTCAATTGACTCCTTCACCTTCATGTCGAGCAAATCCTTCCACCATTGACCTTAAAGTAGGTGTTGTGGGCTTACAGAGTGGGCGTGGAAACAAGCCACATCGAACGGTGGGGTTGTGAACACGATTACGGCCCAACGGTGAGAGGGGTGCTGTCCTCTGAAAGGCTGAGCTCTTAGCGGATGCGAGGATACCTCGCTCACTCACATATTCAATTAGCCAATCAAATTTATATTCCTCACCTTTTCACACATTTCACCTTTTCATAAGAATGAAAATATAAAAGAAATCTTTTCACACATTATGAGTAAGAGATAACACTTTTTTTTTTTCACTTTTCACCTTTGCACCAACACATAATATTACCCACAAAATTGGATAAAATAAAACATAAAACACAATACAATACAATACAATTATATATATATTGATTTTGATGGATGATAAATAGTAATTTTATTTTTATAATAATATATATAGTTTTTTATTATTTTATTATTTAATATATTATAATAGTTTATTATTAAATTTACTTTTAATAACATATTTTCCTTTTTTAAACATATATTTCCTTTACATTTTTTTAATAATTGTTTTTTTCCTTTTTTTAAAAATATATTAATTTATCGATTAATTTGATACTTCTTTAATAAGTTACGTTTATAACTTTTTTCTAAAAAATTAAGTACGTAATTGTGCTTGATTTCTTTCCCTGACATTCCGTTATAAGTCTTGTTAAAACGAGGTTATACTCGAAATAAAGTATTTATTTGGCATCATAAAACGGTACGATAATAAACTAAATCGTTATAATGGTTTGACTTTCTAAACAACATGTTTTATTTACAAATCACGTTTGTTTTACATTATTATTTGCTCGTTTCGCCGCAACGCGCGATATAAAAAAAACTAGTAGATACTAATATCCACACTTAGCATCACAGCCGGGCCTATCTATCCTTTCGCAAGATCTTCAACTCTAACCATACACTAAGGTCATCTTTTCACCTAACCATAGTTACAAAAACCGGTTTATATTATTGCCTCTCACAGCTCACTTCTCAGTCCTCCATAAACGTAGTTTAACCAAAACCCTTCATCCAAATCCAACGGTCCGGATCCCTCCACGCAACCATCTCATTTTCTATAACAAACACGAAATGGCGGCGTACGACAACGTTGGAGACTACGAACCAATGTTTTAAAAACCGGTAAATACCGGCCGGTTATACCGGTATTACCGTTTTCAGATGTAAATCCGGTACGAAACACCCCGGTAAATAAGTAAAACGGCATAAGGTTTGTACCGGCGGTAAAATCCGGTATACCGGTTTGAAATATAATACCGGTACCGGCCCAGAGTTATTTTAGTTTGGGTTGTTACTTATTTTTATTATATATGTTACTTATCTTACGTAATTTTTATATATTATGATTATTTGTAACTAAAAATTCTTATTTAATATTGTATGAAACGAAAATACTTATCCTCTAGTTGATGGGGATGACGATAACAGTGAATTTCATCTTTTATGCGATCGTGAACTTGATGTATTCAACACTCAAATGGCTTAAACATATCGTACACTTTCATTTAAAAGAGATTGTTGGAAAATTGAATGATTTTCGATTGTCTTTTGGATAATTTTTTGTTATGGATTTACTTTTGTATCATCTTTTAATATGTAACCATGCATTTTTGGATTAACTTTTGAGTTGATGTTGTAATTTATAAAATTATAGAGTTAGGTAGTCAACGCGGTTGAACCGCTCGGTACAACCTGGTTCAACCGGTTGAACTATTTTTTAGCCTAATCCGGTTTGATTAAAAAACCGGTTTTTAAAACATTGCTACGAACACAATAATGTTCCCGTAGACACGTTCGCATGCGATCATTTCCGCATGTACGAGTTTAAAATCAGAATGTGCTCACGTGCAAAGTCACATGACTGGATCGATTGTCCGTACGCTCACACTGGCGAAAAGGCCCGCCGTCGCGACCCCCGGAAGTATCATTATTCCGGCGACCCATGCCCGGAGTTTCGTAACGGCACGTGCGATAAAGGCGACGCGTGCGAGTTCGCACACGGCGTATTTGAGTGCTGGCTACACCCTTCTCGCTATCGTACGCAGCCGTGTAAGGATGGTGTTAAGTGTCACCGAAAGATATGTTTCTTTGCTCACTCAACTGATCAGCTCCGAGTCAACTCAGTGAGTCAGACTGAGTTGTTGACTGGTCAAAACTCGGTCAACGAACTCGTATTTTCTGTACTCAACTCGCCTGATCGGCTCCGAGTCAACTCAGTGAGTCAGACCGAGTCGTTGAATAGTCAAAACTCGGTCAACGAACTTATGTTTTCCGTACGTGATATGGAAATTGGAAATACTACAAGGTTGATGAGTATGAGTTTGATAAACGGGTCCGGGTTTTGTTCAACACGGAGTCTGTCTAGGGTCCGACCCGGGTTTGTTAGTTTAGCGTGTACCCCAACCAAACCGGGTGCTGACCCGTTTGAGCAGTGGGATGATGGGATTATTGCTGATGAAAGAATTATGGAAAGGGTGGAGTCTGGGAAGGAAATTAGAGCTAAGATTTATGCAAAACTCTGTAGAGAGAACTCGTTGACGGCGGATCGGGTATGGTCATTTTATTAACTTTGTGTTTTCTCTCTACTTGATATGTTTGTTGGGGTTGTGAAGTGTATGATGGCGATGTGAAGAGGACTTGTATGGTTTTCTCGATGGTTAACTGTAGAGTTCGTGGGATGATGTGGACATCTCTCACGGATAACACGCGACGTTAGAGAAATTTCATATTGTTCTGATTCGTCTGGCATGTATCGTCTCAAATGTCATCAACATGTTATTAGTGACATGGATATGGATGAGAGGAGAATTTTATAGTTAAGCCTAGTGGTACAAGGATGGATGACCTAGTGGGAAGTCTCAACTCAGACAAGAAAAAACAAAGATGTGAGCTCTATTTTGGTGAAAGAGAGAATATTAGTGATACGATAGGTCCAATGTTACAACGCGTTTCATTTGGTTGTTGTCCATGGTGAAGAACGCAGATGGATTGGGTGGGGTGGAAAGAGTTGTGTTTTTATATTTTTGTGTGGGTTGAGTTTTTAATTTGGTTCATAGCTTAGAGCATTTACATCAACAAATTTCTACAAACTTCCACCTCAACTGTCATGTTATATTCCAAGCTTTCTTCAAAATCAGTTACTTTTGCTACAACAACAAAAAAAATATTATACACACATATAACTAGTTTAATACCCATCCGGTGGACCGGCTTTTTATTGTCATAATAACATAAGTATCTTTTCCTTTGCATTCCAAACAAAAACATTAGTTGTATACACGTCCGGTGTGTGTGTGTGCGCGCTAGGCAAAGTTCATTTCTCAACTTCAAGACACTTGGCAGGTCTTCAATGGAAATCTCTCCTAGTTTACGCCTTTCCATCTCTTCAAACCTTTATACCACTACAAAATATGAACAATTAAGAATACTTGAAGCAAAAAAAAAAAAAAAAAAAAAAAGAGAATTAAGATAATGTCTCATGTCTAAAAAGATTAAGAAAAAGAATGAGAAGTTTGTTCTACCTCTCATGGCAAAATAAATCTTTGCTACTCTTTTAGAAAGAGACCTCAAGGGTATTGCAATTGCTTAGGGTAAAATAATATCATATATGATCTTTTTGTATCCTATCGACCACTAAGAAATCTTGTATGGAAAAATGATGAATTGAATTATAAGTATGACTGATTCTAGCAGACCATGTTTTGAGTAGTATTTGAAGAAGTCATACCTCAAATGATGGGTACTGTGATTGGCATGCAACCAAGTTTAGAGTTGTATTTGATCAAACCCTAATGTCCATTGTTATCTTCAGAGTAGGCAAGGAGAGTTTCAATAATGCCACTGTGACAAAATCTAAAAATGAACATAAGAGTTGTCAATTGATGGAATGACCTAGTAACAGTAGAATTTATAGTGGTGTAATATAGTTTAATACCCGTCCGGTGGACGGGTATTTTAGTGTCAAAATGACATAAATATTTTTTTCTTTGAATTTTAAACGAAAAGATTATTTGTTTAAAAAATTTATGCGGAATGTTTTATAAATGGGTTCATATTTACATGTATATTATCCCTAAAGAGAATCAAATGTTGAAGATTGACATAGAAAGGGATCCATTCAACAGTATGTTTCATAATCACAACATGAATTACATACTTTTGAGTGTCAAAGTCTCTCTTCATTTGAAAAACTCCCAACTAAGTGTGTAAATGTAGGGAAGTGTCAATATCTCTCTTCTTTTAGAAAACCCACAATTGACTGTGTGAGTTTAGGGACCTATGTCGGCTTATGATGGTCATGTCGTTATTCTTGGTGCCGGCATCCCCTAGACTTGTCTCTTATCCCCATTCTCATTGGACTCTTTATTCTTTAACATATCAAGAGTTTCACCTACTTCGAACCCTTTTCACCTACAAAATCAACCAAACATCATTAACAGAAATTCAGGGCTTATAACCTGCTGAGTAATTGTAACGCCTTGCTTTTTATACTTTCCGTTTTTAGAAAGTTCATCTCATATTTCTATTTTCGAAAACTCGTTTCCTTTGTAATCGTTCTTTCGTTGTAATCATTGTAAAATCCGAGACTTGGATCATAATGAAATTCGTACCTTTCTTTGCATTCATGTTACACACATTTCATGCTTGTTCGTACATTTAAATTTATCAAACATGCGACACTTTAATCACAATATGTGCAAAATACGTCAGACTTGTAAACATGTGCCTTATATGCTAAATTTGCGCAAATTCGATACTTATTCTCGACATTCATACTTGTTTATACTCGTTTTATATTAGCTTCATGATATAATTACATTACAAACCTTTAAATATGTTGAAAACAACTTAAAACATCAATATACCAAAGTCCAGGGGTCAAAAGTGGTAAAAATCCAACATTTTTCTCGGCCGCATGGCGTCGCCACCCGCGACGGGTGGAGGAGAATTCCTCCATGGGCCGCCACAACCTCTAATCCGCAGAATTGAGTTCAGCTCGTTTCCTTGGCGGGATTTCTTGGTTTATTTGAAGTTTAAACTCAATTTTAGCATTAAATACCTAACCTAACCCAACCCTAATCCTTCCCTATAAATACCAAGCTAATCCAAGATCAAATCACTTTAGAAACTCATCCAAATCACTCTAAAACTCTAAAAAACGCAGCTGCAAATCAGTGTTCGAGCAGATTTGTTAGGATCGGAGGTCCTCATGATTGTGTTTGTTTGTTATAACTTGAACAATAAATGAATGTTAGACAAAGATCTAATACAGCGGAATTGAAAACAAACTTTGTAAACACAGTCAACAAGAAAATAGTTTTAGTAAACACATGCTTATCATTGAGTCGAATGCTTACAATACAGAAATGATTACAGACATGCTTACATACTAAAAACTCCCCCTTAGCATGATGCTCACTGGTTGATTGCACAAGATGAAAGAATTGGAGGAGATAAACTCACTCATTCAATCAAATGTAACAGTACAGGGTACTGTTCCATTTATAGACAAGTCAAACCACTGAAGCATCTAAGCTGACGTCACCATGAAAGTGACATCTAACAACCTAACAACCTTTAACCATTGTTCTAATACAAACACTGTTAACTTAACCACTGATTCTATATAATACAAGTGACAAACTAAACTACTGCTTTCTCCTTCCACTATTGCATGCCAAGCACAGATGTTTGACTATCAGTGCTTTCCTCAAAGTTGATCAGTCCTTGAGTGGGCAGTTCTTTAATCAACAGCCGTACTTAGATAGCATCAACAGATTGAACCAGCAGTGTTTAATCTTTAACAGTCTTCAGGGCTTCATCAGCAGTTTGAAGGACAGCAGTTGTTTGTATACGGATAGTGGATAGAGGACATCAGATGTTATAAACACTTTCAAGGGGAAAACCTGGTGTAAACTACTGCTTATGATGAATCCACTGTTGTGAACCAGTTTTGGCTCTAATTATCTGTTCCTCTGATAGGGTTCAAACCCAACAATCTCCCCCTGGAACAGATAATGCCAAAACTCTTCATTATTTTGGATCTTTATTGTCTCATCAGAAGTTCCCTAACTTGTCCTTTAAATTGCAACTCAAAATCCATGGAACTTGTATCATCCTCATCCCTACACAGTATAAGCTCAAGGAGATCTTGTAGATCTTCAACACCCAGGCCTAGTGCTTGTTCCCTTGATATGTGCTTTACTTCTCCATTGGATCTGATCAGTGTCAATACATAGGTCTTTTGATCAGACATCCATTTTAGTATTTTTGAACCCAATGGGTTTCTTGGGAGAGGTTTATTTACTGACGAATTGAGAGATTGTGGCCTTATGAAAATTTGTTGAGCAGTACCCTGAGCTTCTGCTAGTTCAGAATTTTCAGCTGACATTTGTTTGAAAGCCATTTTTATGATGTCATTTGCTGCGGCTATGTCTTCTGCAGTTTCTTTTTTCAATCTGCTCTTGTCTCTTTCTTTGATCTAACTCAATGACTGAGACATCTGCTGATGTGAACAGTGGTTCAGAAGTATTGATCTGCTGTTTTGGC